>CM030361.1:77611197-78925521 GCA_017893485.1 Hemerocallis citrina | reverse complement strand
CTGGTGGAAGCTATTGTTGATTTGACCAAATCAGTGGGCCTGATTCTCCCTCTTGGTGGATTGGGCTTGTATCGGGGCGGGACCCGTACCCAATTGAAGTGGATCTATTCGCGGGTGGTTGGTTCTGTGAGAAGGAGGCCCAATACCCGTTTTGGTTTCATCTGTATGTGAAATTACCTTTTTCCCCCCCGTGCTTCAGGATTCGTGCTCGATCTGGACCGGTCCCGATTTAACCCCCAATTTAGCCTATCAAATCAAATACATGAATGCAAATTATTGTTCAAGCAACTACAAAGAATAATCATAACAAGATCCAGCACTAATACTTCATGTCAGCAATACCGTCTGGAACCTGTTCTCCAAAACCTGTAATTCCAACGAATGCAGGTGTTACCGCTGATTCGTTCGTGTGGGGTAAGCAGATCGAATTTGTGGGTCCCGGGAAGACCTGAACAGTTGACTCGGCCTTCTTGCTCCTGCCGCAACCTGCAAGGAAGTGCGAGACACCGGGGGTTGATTCCGGCGACGCACCCTCCGACGCTCTTGTCAGTAATCAGGAAAAGATTAAGAAGAGCTTAAGTGGTCAAAAAGTCATTAACCTGGTCTTGGTGGTAGAGGGGGCTTGTATTTATAGTTGCCTTTGGAACTGTTAGGATCCTGATTTCCTGCCTAACAGCCAGGGAGAAAAATCCTCCTATTCTGTTTTAGGATAATTAGATCCTGATTCCCTGGTGAGAGCTAATCAGGCTTATTGATTTGATTTAGTCAAATCAGTGGCCTGATTCTCCTCTTGGTGGACAGGGCTTGTATCGGGTCGGGCCCCCGTGCCCAGTTGAAGTGGATCTATCGCGGGTTGGTTTGGTTTTGTGAGAAGGAGGCCCAATACCCCGTTTTGGATCCATCTGTATTATGAAATTACCTTTTTTACCCCCGTGCTTCAAGATTCGTGCTCGATCTGGACGGTTCCGATTTAACCCCATTTTTAGCCATATCACGAGCCCCCCACTCCTAAAGACTGAGTGTGATCAGACTTTGAGGAGTAGTCTAGCTGTTTTAGTGGCTGGTGGAGTTGTATCGGAGTCCAAATGTGGGATTTTGAAATCTAGAAAGGGGGGGTAGAGAGGTTAGCTTTTGATGCCGCTGGCTGTTCTCTGGTCAGATCGGGTATTTAAGGGGTTTTATCTATTTTTTCGGACTATTTATTTATTTTGCGATGTGTTTACTAATCGTTCGGGGGTCTTTAACGGTATACCCTGGGTAATAATTGTTCGTCTAGGGGTTCGAAAATGTCCCCCCAAGCTTCCAACTATTTTCCAGAAATTTAGTTAATTTTCCCGAATTTTTAGTAATTTTTTCACAATTTTTAAATAAATAAAACGATTTAAATAAATAAAAAACGATTAAATACCGATTAATGACGTGGCTCGATCTGAACCGTTGATCATGGACGAGCGCGGAATTTCGTAAAGATCTGACGGTTGTTACCGCTCGGCAGCGTTTTTCTCCATTTACGAGCTCGGGAAGGCGCTTGCTCGGCTGCCGACCGGAGGTAGGGGGTTCGGCAGACCGAGTGACGTGGCGCCATCTGAGCTGTCGGATGCTGGCGCGCATCTCGAGACGGGCACAGCTCCCAAGGAAACACTATCTTGTCTTTTAGTGTTCTCGGCGAGATCTGGGCCGTCTGATTGAGATCAGACGCGAAAGTTGAGGGGAAAGTGAGTTTTCCCCGTTTACACGCTCGGGAAGGCACTTGCTCGGCAGCTGACCGAGGGCCTGTGGTTTTTGGCAATCCGAGATGACTCTGTTCCCAATGGTATTAATGGAGCCTCGGGACATGTGCGGCGTTCCGCCTTTCCGATGTCATTAAGGATAACTCCCTTAATTAATGTGCGGCGTTTCAACTTCCGAGGGTCATTAAGGATAATTCCCATAATTAATACGCGGCGTTTCAACTTCCGAGGGTTATAATGGCTGGTTCTTGGAGGCAGGTTATAAGTACTCCACTCCCTTTGTCATTTCAGTCACAACCAAATCGAGTTTCAGACCTCGGAGGCATCTGCCTTGGGTGGCTCCTCTCTTGAGGTCCGGAGAGGTGGTCGCTCTTCTGCCTGGTTTTCTCTTTGTTCCTGACGGCTCCAAAGTGGATGTTAGGAGCGAGGGGGGACGAGGTAGTAGTGGTGACGACCGTAGTCCGGATCCGAGGGATGAGTTACTTCAGAAGGACGGGTGGTCGCTCTGTTGTCTTATTCTTCTCCCCGTTCCTTACTACTCCGAAGGGGATGTCAGGAGCGGGAGGGGATAAGGCAGTAGTGGCGACGACCATAGTCCGGACCGGGGGTGTGGGCCTCTTCGGGAGGACGGGTGGTCGTTCTCTCACCAAGATCTTCTGCTTTCTTCGGTTGCTCCAAAGTGAGTGTCGAAGTGAGCGGAGGTCTTGGTGGGAGAGTGATGATCCATGTCCGATGCCGATCTCCGGGCCATCCGAGTCCGTTTGTTGCAACTGTGAAGGCGCCGCTGTCAGAGTCCTCTGACAAACTGGGCCTTCCAGTTGCAACCAACCAGCTCGGAATGGTGCGCTTCATCATGAGTTGCAACTCGGGCTTCTGGACCGTCCGAGTCTGTTGTTTGCAACTGTGAAGGCGCTGCGGTCTGAGCCCTCTGACAAGCCGTGCCTTCCAGTTGGAAACAACTAGCTCGGAACGGTGCGTTCCTCCTGATCTCAGAGTGTTGATGGGTCCCCTCCCATCTCTGTCTTCCTTCCGGGCTGACGGCTTCTAATGGATGTTGGCCCGGAGGAGTTAGAGATGGGAGGAGCGCCGATCTGTTTCTGATCGGGGCCCGTGGGTCGGTGGAATATCAGCCGAGACACGGGTCCTGGGGGGCGCTCGCCAAAGGTGGCGCCTCAAAGCTGAATCAAAATTTTTCCGGTTCCTTCTAGGTTATAGGTGGGGGCGTCCGAAGGCTCGATCGTCCGAGCGATGTGGCGGACCCTGAGCTGTTGGATGATGGCGCGCATCTCGAGACGGGCGCATTTCCCAAGAAAACACTATCTTGTCGTTTAGTGCTCTTGGCGAGATCTGGGGCCGTCTGATCGAGATCGGGCGCGAAAGTTGAGGGGAAAGTGAGTTTTCCCCCGTTTACACGCTCAGGGAAGTACTTGCTCGGATTCCGATCGGACCCTACTGTCGGCGTTGTTCGGATCGCTTGTTGCTTGGGTTCGGATCCTCTGGAGCCGAGCTAGTTGACTTGGTGAGGGAGACCGTGGTGATGGGCCTTCGCGACGTTTCGAGAGCAGCCCAAAAGTCGCGGACTTTCATTGGAAGTCCAAGGGACGTCCCAATTTTACTATAAATCTTCACCCCCCCAAGATCAAGTCTTCACTTTTCACTCTTACTCTCTCTCTTCCATTTTTACTTTGTTTCGAAGTTTTTAGCTCTCTGGTGGCGTTGCTAGCTGTCGGCGGTAGCGTTCCTAGTTCCGGCGAACTTTCCGACCGCACCTGTCACTTCAAGGTCAGTCTCTTTCCCTTCTCTTTTTAGGAAAACATGGTTAAGATTTCGGCTGAGATCCCCGCCTCGGAACAAGCCGTTGGCCGAGGGGATAAAGGGAAGGGAGTAATGGAGCCGAGCGAGCAAGACGTTGTTCGTCCGGATAAAGAGGGTGAAGTGGCCGAAGTGCCCGAGGAAGTCGTGGCCGAGTCCCGAAAGGGCAAAGGCGTGGTCACGATAGTGGAGACGCCGAAGAGAGCGGGGGCGTTCGGTCGGCAGCCCATCGCCGTGTCGAGTGTGGGAGGCGTCCGGGATTACGCCGAGGATACCTTGGAGAGGGTCACTCAAGGTACGGCTAAACTGGTGGAGGAGAACGAGCCTAGGGAGCTGTCCGAGGTCGATCATAGGATCTCGACTCTTGCCGAGACAGATCTTCGTCTGATCCGAGAGGGTTTCCAGATCCCTCTTGAGTATGTGTTGCTCCTTCCTGGGCCAGGGTTCCGAGCCAACACTAAGTCCTCACCGGACGTATGTGTCTTTCCGGTCGACTCCCTCATCGCCGGGCTCCGCTTTCCCCTCCACCCGTTCGTGGTCGAAGTCTTGGTCTGGTACGATTTGAGTCCCGCCCAACTGATGCCGAACACATGGAGGCACGTCGTAGCGTTCCTCCTCCGATGCCAAGAGATCGGCGCCAAGCCGACTATGTACCTCTTTCGGAGTCTCTTCCGACCTTGCCAGCCGAGGCGGGACGAGCAGAGGTTTTTCCTTTCTCTTCGGACGGGAGTCAAGTTGATCGAAAACCCGGACTCGATCAAACATTGGAAGGACAAGTACTTCCTCGTCCGAGCCCTGACGCCATGGGTGATACCGACAGTTTGGGCGAAGGATGGCCTGCCCAAGCGTACAAAGAAGGACGTCCCGCTGAATGCTGAGGAGGCTGAGGTCCAGAAGAAGCTCCTCTCCCTGCCAGTGCTAAGCTGGAAAGATATTACGGAGGAGCATCTGTTCTGTGGGGGTCTCAGTCCGATCGACCCTCGTACGCATCTGGTATTTATACTCCTTGTTTAAAATTTATGAAAATTTTTCTAAGTTTTTTCATTCGGTTTTTGCAGAGACGATGAAGCTCGATTACAAGGCTCTGGTGGCGAAGGGCAGGGCAGAGCTGGAGAAGAAGAAGAGGCCGTCGGCAGCGCCTCAGGACAGCCGGGCCTCGAAGAAGGCCTCGATTGTGAAGACTGCCGACCAACCGAAGGTCGCGATCCTCAAGGAGGGGGAGATCGAGGTCCTTGTCTCTCCAACGAAGGTCGCGATCCCCGAGCAGGGGGGGGTCGTGGTCCCCGATCCCCTCGCCTCGGATGCACCTGCACCTACCTCGGAGGCGGACGCTCCCGGTCCATCGAGCAGCGGGTTCGGGGTGACGGATGCGCTGTTCCTCCCGGTTCCCGCCCCTTACCTCCGACGCGGAGAGGATCTTGACCGAGCGTCATAAGCAGATCTTCGTCCCCGATTGGCAGGTGATGAACGTCGACGGCTTTCTGGGCGACGGAAACATCTGCATGGAGGCGGTGAGGCACCTGCCGACTCCGAAGAACCGAGCGACCCTGAAGGCCGGGATGGCAGGGGACGCCGTGATGCAGATTGCCCGGAACACCATGTCGGTAAGTATGCTGAGCTCTTCTTTATCCAAATTTCTTCCTTAGAATTTTTCTAAGTTCTTGGACTCGGATTTTAACGTGTTGTTCTCTTCCAGACCCTCTGCCACTTCAATTTCTTGGTCGAGGAGTTGGCGAAGAAGGATCAGGAGAAGGAGAAGGAGAGGGCGGAGCGCATCAAGGTCGCGAAGCAGCTTGATTCCGAGTTGCTTCTTTCGACGAAGAGGGCCACCGAAGTGGAGGGGCTGGAGAAGCAGCTGGCCGACGCCGTTCAGCTGTCAAAGGACACGGCGGCCAAGCTTGAGGCCTCGGAGAAGGAGGTGGCCGAGCTGAAGGATACGGCGGCCAAGCTCGAGGCGTCGGTGAAGGAGGCTGCCGAACTGAGGGAGGAGCTGGCTAAGGCTCGGTCGGAGGCAGAGGACGCTCGGAAGAGGGCCGAGAAGATCAAGGCCAAACACCTCAGGAAGGTGAAGAGGGTGAAGAAAGCCGTGCAGGAGGAGGCTACTCAGCACATGCTCCAGAACATGGAGGACGCTTATGGTCGAGCGCTGATCCACATAGCCGCCAGGAACCCGGGCTTCGACACCTCCTCCTACCACTTTTACGACCCCGTGGAAGGGGAGGAGGGTGTGCCCGAGGGGATGCTCGGACCAGCGAGAGAGACGGAAATCGTCGAGGTCCCCGGGGAGTCCGAGGCCGAGGGCGAGGAGGAGGGCGACTCCGAGGAGGAAAGTTGGAGCGAAGGCGGAGGCGGAGACGGTGGCGTGGACAAGACCGGGGGGTCGACGGACCCGAACGGCAAAAAGGTCGACCCCTGACTCGGTTGTTGTTTTTTTTTGTCTTTTTTCTTTTGTAAGCCTAACTGCGGACTGGCCACCGCTAGTGTAAGACTTTTTCACCTTAATTCTGAAATGAAAAATATCTTGTTTGGCCGGAATTTATCTAAGTGTTGAGCCTCGGGTTTGCGCATGATTAGTCATAGATGTTTCCGTGAATTGTCCCATCGGATTTATCTCCGCTTTTCAGGTGGTGTTCGGTCCGGTCACGGAGCTCGTCTTCCTTCGGAAGGAGCTGGCCAAATTGAAGCGTGAGCTTTCGGACAGCCGACAAAGGCGGTTCCTCCTGCTCGGCCAGGCGGAGGAGGTGAGGGCAATTCTAAGGAGGTACTGTCGCGAGCTGCATCAACTGCGGAAGCGCTCCCAAGCTCCTGGTCCCGAAGGGGAAGTCGCGCGGCTCCGTGAGGAGCTTACTGCCGTCGAGCAGAAAAATGACGACCTTTTGGCCGAGGTCCAATACTTGGAGCTAGCGGAAAAAGAACGTTCGGTGGAGGGGGAGAAGCTGGCTTCCGAACTGGAGAAAGCGTCAACCGAGCACAAGAGGCTATCGGCCGAAGTCGACAGGCTCAGAAGGATCACCATAGATAGGGGGATCGAGGTCACCCATTACCGACGGCTTGCGACTGATAGCGCCAATGCCTCGGACCCGTTGAGGGCCCCTCGACCGAAGAAATTGGCGAAGGACGACGTCTTGAGGGATAGAATCATCGAATTGGAGGAGGAGATCGCGTCGCTCAAGCCACTGCCGGAGAGAGCTAATGTCCGCAGCACGTCGTGCACTCGCGAGGAGAGCGCGAGGGGGATCACGTTTTACGAACTTGCGACGCGGTCGCCTGCGACCCGGCGGAGTCCGGCCGATGCTCAGAGTAGCGCGGCTGTCTCGTCGAGCGGTGCCTCGGTCGGCACCGCTGTTAGGACCAGCAGTGAAGGGGGATCACGCTTCGTTGGTTTAGGGTCGAGCTCGGAGGGGAGGCCTCGTCGTCCTCGCGTTTCCCTAAACCGAAACATTCCCCTTCCGAAGAGGCCCTGATCACGTCGTTTTCCCTTTTTGTTTGTTATTTGTAAAAACCTGATTATGGGGTCGGTCCGGCTGTCTGTAACACTATTATGTTTGAATGCGAATCTTTTTTGGAAAATTCTCAAGTGTTAGCCATCGGCAGTGTATTGAGGTTGAAGTTGTGTACTGAAGTCGTGTTCTTCGTTTTTCTTTTCTTTCAGCTCGTGGTGACGATCTACGACTCGGACTCCGAACGTTCGAATGATGACTCCGAATCCGAGGCCACCTCTGGGACGGTGGTTTTGAGCCCTAGGAGCGCTGATCTGAAGTTACGCCGAGCCGAGAGTGAGTGGATCCACCTTTCGTCTGTCCTCAGTCTCCGAGAAGCCGAGGATGAAGACTCGCAAACCGCATTCAGCAATGCTCTTCGGGTCAAATGCATTCGGCACAACCAGTCGAAGATTATTGCCGAGCGGGATGACTTGCTCTCGGAGATGCGGCACTTGCAGGCTGTGATGGCGAAACACCGGGGGGAGGCAGAGGAGTTGCCAGCCAAGGAGGACGATCAGTCTAGTGAGGATTTTTATGTATGAGAGACAAGTGTAGTGGGTCGGGAATTGTCTGTTTTGTTTGCCAACGCTTTGTAAAGGAATGTTTTGTATTATGCGCCGACAATTAATAAAATTTCCTTTCGTTGCTTTGCATACTCGTTTTCGCCTGTAACTATGTTGGTCGCGCCAAGATTTTTGAACCGAGCGTGTCTGCTTAACCGAACGGATCTCCATGGGTAAGGTACTTTGTCGTTTAGCAGCTCTGACGCGGTACGCCACAAATTCCTAGGCGACTCCGCGCTCTTGAAAGTGCTATTTTGTCGTTCAGAGCAGGTGGCGAGATCTGAGCCGTTGAATATAGGTGCGAATCTCGAGGTGGCTCGGTCTCCAAGAAAACGTTATCTTGTCGTTTAGTGCAGGTGGCAGGATCTGAGCCGTCTGATCGAGATCACGCACGAAAGTTGAGGGGAAAGTGTATTTTCCCCGTTTACACGGTCGGGAAGGCACTTGCTCGGGAGCCGACCGAATGCGCGTGCCTTCGGATTTCTGCTAATAGTTAAGAGAGTTCGGATTATGTGTTCTGGACCTTGAATATGGTTCAATGGCTGTGGGAGCAATTCCGAACGGCGATCTACCCCTGGTTCGTCCGGAGACGAGCCGAGGAGGTAAAGTCGAGCCGAGTGTTGAACTCCGAACCATCGGTATAGTTCAACGGCTGTGGGAGCAATTCCGAACGGCGATCTACCCCTGGTTCGTCCGGAGACGAGCCGAGGTAGTAAAGTCGAGCCGAGTGTTGGACTCCGAACCATCGGTATAGTTCAACGGCTATGGGAGCAATTCCGAACGGCGATCTACCCCTGGTTCGTCCGGAGACGAGCCGAGGCGGTAAAGTCGAGCCGAGTGTTGGACTCCGAACCATCAGTATAGTTCAACGGCTGTGGGAGCAATTCCGAACGACGATCTACCCCTGGTTCGTCTGGAGACGAGCCGAGGTGGTAAAGTCGAGCCGAGTGTTGGACTCCGAACCATCGGTATAGTTCAACGGCTGTGGGAGCAGTTCGAAACGGCGGTTCGCCTCTGGTCCGTCCGGAGACGAACCGAGGGAATGAGGCCGAGCCGAACGTGGACTCCGAACCATTGGTTGAAATCATAAAAAGGCAGGTGATAAGGGGGGAGAAAAACATGCAGATTCACAAACAGAGCTTTCTTTATTGATATTCGACGGCGAACCGTTTTACATAGTACAATTTATGAAAAAATGGGTTACAAGTCGGAGGATTGGGATGGCCCGATACCCCTTGTTACTTAGAGTGGCGTCGGAACGCTCTCTTGGTATTTTAGGAGGTGGTCGGCATTCCAAGTCCTCGGAAGCTCTCTGCCTTCCATGTCTTCGAGACGGTACGCCCCAGGTCGGACAACTTTTGTGATCCTGTACGGACCTTCCCAGTTCGGAGCTAGCTTGTTCTTCTGACCGGGGAAGGATATGCCAGCTTCCTCAGGACTAAATCTCCTTGCTTAAGGTTGGCGGGTCGGACCTTCTTGTTGTACGCTAGCTCGACCCTCCTTCTGTAATTCTGCTGCCGAATCGATGCCCTTTCCCTCAGTTCATCTATCAGGTCCAAGTTTCCTCTGAGGTCCCTGGCATTCTGCGCTTCGTCATAGGCTATGAGCCGAGGGGAAGGTATTCCGACCTCGAGAGGTATCACGACCTCGGCCCCATAAGTAAGGTTGAAAGGGGACTCTCCGGTGGGCGTCCGCTTGCTTGTGTGGTAGTTCCACAACACATTAGGGAGTTGGTCGACCCACAAACCTCTGGAGCACTTGTCCAACCTTTTCTTGATGCCTGCGAGGATCTGCTTATTAGCATTCTCGGCCTGTCCGTTCGACTGAGGGTGTGAGACGGACGAGAAACGCTGCTGAATGACGAGGTCATCGCACAGGGCTCGGAACGCCGCACCAGTGAACTGAGTACCGTTGTCCGTCACGAGGATGCGGGGGACTCCGAACCTGCAGATGATATTTTTTCAGAAGAACTGCACCACCTTGTTTTCGGTTATAGTGGCGAGGGGCTCGGCCTCGACCCACTTTGAGAAGTAGTCGATGGCTACAATCAAGAACTTGAACTGACCCGGAGCCGGAGGGAAAGGCCCTAGCAAGTCCATTCCCCACATCGCGAAGGGGATAGGGCTCGACAGGGAGGCGAGGTTGGCCTGAGGGAGGCGTCGGATGCTGGAGTGTCTCTGGCAAGTGCTGCATTGCCGAACATGTCGCTCAGCGTCTTGGAGAAGGGTCGGCCAGAAGTACCCATAGTTCAAAGCTTTCCGGGCCAAAGACCTAAATCCGGAGTGTGCCCCTCCGATGCCTTCATGAAGCTCCTGTAGGGCATATTCGGCCTGATCGGGAGAGAGGCACCTCAGATATGGTCGGCCATCCATTTGAGAGAAGG
Organism: Hemerocallis citrina; assembly: GCA_017893485.1. Classification (NCBI taxonomy): domain Eukaryota; kingdom Viridiplantae; phylum Streptophyta; class Magnoliopsida; order Asparagales; family Asphodelaceae; genus Hemerocallis; species Hemerocallis citrina. The sequence goes on along the minus strand of CM030361.1, from coordinate 78,915,551 downwards.
AGCGCTTGTATAGGATGCCATCGATCAAGACATAGCACTCGGCCCGAGTTCTGACTCGGCGTGCTTCCTTGGGATCCGGGGGCAGGACTCCATCCCTTAAGAATTCTACCAGTGGTTTCATCCAATTGTCCTGCAGCATGACTGGCAACAACTCCACCGAGCTAGGTGCCTCGTCTTCGATGCTCGGTTTAGAGAGGACTTCAATTAGTACGGTCTGTTCGAGACCTTGCAGAGAAGACGAGGCCAATTTGGAGAGAGCATCGGCTTGTGAGTTCTCCTCCCGGGGGACCCGTTGGATGATGGCTTCTTCGAATCGGCCCATGAGGTCCCGGACCTTGGCGAGGTACTTCGCCATTCGCTCGTCCCTGGCCTCATATTCGCCCAAGACCTGGTTCACGACTAGCTGGGAATCACTGTGAATCCGAAGGCGATGCGCCCCAGCACTTCGTGCGAGTCCGAGACCAGCTATGAGAGCCTCGTACTCTGCCTCGTTGTTCGAGGCCTTGAAGTTCATGCGGATCGCATATTGCAGGACGAAGTTGTCAGGGCCGTTCAGGATAATGCCGGCGCCGCTTCCTTCAATGCAAGAGGACCCGTCCACGAAGACTGTCCAAATGGGGGGCCCATTCGGGACGTGGCCGACCTCAGGGATAGTGGACTCTACAATGAAGTCGGCGAGGGCTTGGGCCTTGATTGCCGTCCGAGGTTGATAAGAGATGTCGTGCTGACTCAGCTCGATGGACCATTTCATCAGCCGGCCCGAGGTCTCCGGCTTGTGGAGGATCTGCTTGAGGGGTTGGTCGGTGAGGACAACGACCGAGTGGGATTGAAAGTACGGCCGAAGCTTTCTCGCAGCCATGATCAGGGCGTAGGCTATCTTCTCTATCCTCGGATAGCGGAGTTCGGCGTCTCGGAGCACCTTGCTCACGTAGTAGATAGGCCTTTGGGTTCGGTCCTCCTCCCTCACTAAGACAGCACTTAGGGTCTGCTCGGAGGCTGCCAAGTAGACGAAGAGGGTCTCGCCCGGGACCGGTTTGCTGAGCAGAGGGGGGTTCACCAAATAAGCCTTCAGCTGGTCGAATGATTCCTGTTGCGATTGGCTCCATTCAAAACCTTTGGCCCCCCTGAGGGCTTTGAAGAAGGGAAGGCACTTTTCCCCCGACTTGGAAAGGAACCGACCGATAGCAGCGAGCCGGCCAATGAGCTTTTGCACCTCCTTGACGTTCCGAGGCGGGGCCATGTCTAATATGGCCTTAATCTTTTCGGGATTAGCTTCGATTCCTCGCTGGCTTACCATGAAGCCGAGGAACTTTCCCGAGGAGACCCCGAACGCACACTTGTTCGGGTTCAGCCGCATGTTGTGCTTCCTCAACACGCCGAAGGCCTCCTGGAGGTCGGCCACATGATCGGTGTCGCGGATGCTCTTGACGAGCATGTCGTCAACGTACACCTCCATGTTTCGGCCGATCTGGCTCTGAAAGACCTTGTTGACGAGTCGCTGGTAGGTGGCGCCCGCGTTCTTCAGACCGAACGGCATTACCCGGTAGCAGTAGAGACCTTGGTCGGTGACGAAGGAGGTTTTCAGAATGTCCGGAGGGAACATTCGGATTTGATTGTACCCCGAGAAGGCATCCATGAAGCTGAGGAGCTCATGGCCGGAGGTGGCGTCGATAAGGGTGTCAATGTTCGGGAGCGGGAAGGGATTCTTCGGACACGCCTTGTTTAGGTCGGTGAAGTCAATGCATATCTTCCACGAGCCATTGGACTTCTTGACCATTATAACGTTCGACAGCCACTCGGGATAATTTACCTCCTGTATGAACTTGGCCTTTAGAAGTTTATCCACTTCCTCCTTGATTGCCTGCTGTCGCTCGGGAGCAAACTTTCGCCTCTTCTGCTGAACCGGTTTGCACCCCGGTTCGACGCTTAGACGATGGACGAGCAAGTCCTCGGAGATGCCGGGCATGTTCGCGGCCGACCAAGCAAATAGGTCGCGGTTATTCCAGATGCACCTCACCAAGTCGGAGAACAGCACGGTCGGCAAGGATTTGCTGACGAGGAATTTCCGGTTCGGATCCTCGTCCGAGAAGAGTACTTCTTCTAACTCGTCCGCCGGCTCGGACGTTGGGCGGTCCTTCGGCTCGGGGATTTCTAGTGTCTCGAGCGAGAGCACTGGTCCCCCGGTGGAAGTCATGTAGCACTTCCGGGCTGTTTCCTGGCTTCCCCTGACTTCCCCTACTCCCGACCGAGTGGGGAACTTCATCTTCAAATGGTATGCCGAGGGGACAGCCTCCAGGGCGGCTAGGCCGGGGCGACCTAGGATGACATTATATGTGGCTGGAACGTCGACGACCATGAAGTCCATCGGCTCGGTCCGGGTAGTAGGGGCGCTTCCCGCAGTAACGTCCAGGGTTATCACCCCTTCGACAGTTACCGGGACCCCCGTGAACCCGTGGAGAGTGTAACCGGCCGGCTTGAGACGGTCTCGGGACAGCTGCAGGCCTCGGAAGGCCGAGAGGAAAAGGATATTGACCGAACTCCCGTTGTCCACCAAAATCCTCTACACCTTAAAGTTGGCCATGCGGAGGTCGATGACGAGGGCGTCGCAGTGAGGGGTCCGGACTCCTTCGAGGTCGGCGTTGGAGAAAGACACAGGGACGCCGAGACCTTTCGGGGGAGGGGCACTATGGACCGAGTTGACCTCTCGGACGAAGGCCTTCCGGGAGGAATTAGAGGAGCCCCCCCATGGGGCCTCCGTGGATCAAGTGCAGAACACGTTCCTCCTCGAACTCGGGTGTCTCTTCGTGCCGCTCGGAGCGCTTGTTAGCCCCCCGAGGCGGAGGGGAGTGGCGGTCTGTCCGATCATTAGCCTTCACGAACTTGGCCAGCTGCCCCCTTCGAATGAGGGCTTCGATCTCATCTCTCAAAGCCTGGCAGTCATTCGTATCGTGCCCGTGGTCTCGGTGGTACCGACACTACTTATCTTTGTCCCTCCTCCTCGCCGGGGTGTGCATCCTCGGGGCTGGAGGGATGACCCCCTCCTTCTCCACCTCCATGAGGATAGTGGAGACATTAGTGGTGAGGGGAGTGAACTTCTCGAACCTGGGGGGAGGGCGGCGCTGGCCGCCCATGTCCTTCTGAGCTTTCTTGGACCCTTCTTCCCCCGTCGCCTTCCTTTTCGTCCCTGCGGAGGGTCCCCCAAAGCTGGGAAGGGCTTCAGCCTCTTCTGCTCGGATGTACTTCTCGCACCTCAGGAGGAGGTCGGCGAAGTCATGCGGGGGCTTCTTGGCCAGGGATGATCGGAGGTTGGCGTTAAGGACGTTCGACTGGAACGCCACGGTGGCCACGGACTGGTCTAAGGAAGCAATTGACCTGACTTCCGCGGTAAACCTTTTCACATAGTCCCGCAACTTTTCCTCCTTCTCCTGCCGCAGGTTCAATAGGGAAAGACTTGTCTTCTCAGCTCGCCGGCTACTCACGAAGTGAGTAATGAACAGCGTCTCGAACTGTTCGAATGAGAAGATGGATGAGGGGGCGAGCCTGGAATACCATTCCCGAGCCGACCCCCTGAGGGTGGTAGGGAAGGTCCTGCAGAGCACCGCGTCGGAAGCTTGATGGATCAGCATCAGGGTCTTGAAGCTTTCGACGTGGTCGACCGGGTCGGATTCCCCTGAGTATGTTTCAAACTGCGGCGGTTTGAAACTCCTCGGTATGTGGGCCTCCATGATCGACCGTGAGAAGGGGGGTCGGCTGGGACGGAAGGTTCCTGCTCGGGACTCTTCCTCCCTGTCCATGCGGCCGATGCACCTTTCCACCTCATGGATACGGCGGATGAGGGCATCGTCCCTCCGCTGGTAATCGTATGACCCTTCGAACTCCTCTTCATAGGAAGGGGAGCGTGGACTGCGGCGCCGGTAATCCTGGGACCGGCGAGGGCTTTGTTCCCGCTGATGGCGGCTGGGAGCCGGGGAAGGGCTCCGTGTTCGGCGCCGAGGACTGGGATCCCTGGGGGGCGTCGGAGCCCTCTGAGCATTCTGGGCGTTCTGCCGAAGATTGAGGGCCTGCAGAACGGTCTCCTGAAACTGGAGGAATTCGGCTCGACTGATAGGTACTTCCCGGTCCCTCGGATGACGCCAATCCCTAGGGGAGCGGGACCTCCTCCTTCGGCGATCGGGAGACGCCGCTCGGCCTCTGCAGTCCGGAGACCTTCTGCCGTCTCGGCGACGTGGGGACCGCTCACCTTGACGCTGGCGGGAGGCTCCCTCTCGGGCCCGCCTCTCGTCAAGATGAGTGCGGAGGTCATCGTCCTTCTGGCGGTTCAGAAGTGTGATGCGGAGGTCGGGGTGATGAGAAGCCATCGAGTCCGAAGACCCGTTATGGACCGAGACATGGCCTGGGTTGAGGGGCTGCTTCTCCTTCCGACCGTTATGACCGGACGGACCATTGTTGGGCTGCTGCTTGGGAGGAGGAGGTGGAACCTGCTGAGTCAGCGGAGGGAGGTTGGACTGAGGAATAGGATTGACCGGAACTTCATTCGCCGGGTCGGTGAGGTTGCCCGCACGGTTCGACCCTCTGGATCTGTTCTTCTTCGGCGGCATGACTGCAGAGGACGACGGAGAATGGACTGAGGCTGTTCGTGTGGTCTTTTCCCACAGACGGCGCCAATCTGTTACCGCTGATTTCGGTGTGGGGGTAAACAGATAGAACTTGTGAGTACGGGAACAACCTGAACAGTTGACTCGGCCTTCTCGCTCCTGCCGCGACCTGCAAGGAAGTGCGAAACACCGGGGTTGATTCCGGCGACGCACCCTCCGACGCTCTTGTCAGTAATCAGAAAAGATTAACAAAGAGCTTAAAAGTGGTGAATGATTGATTAACCTGGTCATGGTGGCTGAGGGGTCATATTTATAGTCGCCTTTGGAGCGGTTAGGGGCATGATTTCCTGCCTAACAGCAAGGAGGGAAATCCTCCTATTCTGTTTTGGGAGATTAGCCCTTGATTCCCGGTGGGAGCAAATCAGGGGTGCTGATTTGGCAAAATCAGGGATCCTGATTTGCCCCTTGTTGGTTTGGGTTTGCCTTGGGTCGGGACCCGTACCCAGTTGGAGTGGGTCTGTTCGCGGGTTATAGGATCTGTGAAAAGGAGATCCGGTACCCGTCTTGGATTTGCTTGAGTGTGAAATTACCATTTTGCCCCCGAGCATCAAGATTCGTGTCCAATCTGGACGGCTCCGATTTAACCCCATTTTTAGCCATATCAGTGGCATAGTTCTTTAAAATGATTTGTTATCAAAATTACCGAAAAACCGAATCTGGAAAAGATCGACACCTCTGTAGTAAAACAGTTATAACTCATTCATACGAAAACAAAATCAAGCAAGGTCAAAGGGATTTGAAAATAGACAAAATTCTCTAAAACTCATGTTTTATACCGAAATTAAGATACTGACTTCAGGATAGTCCAAAACAGCAAACAAAACAGATCAGCGACAAAATACAGATTTTTCCCTTAAAAACAAAATCAACATAGGTTCAAGAAAATTGATCCAAACACACCTAAACATGAAATCGAGTCTACCGAGTATCTAAACATCATGAATTAGGGTTATTGACATATCCACACCAAATATTTCACATGGATCTCAACCAAATCACGAATTCTTCCAAAATCTCACATACATGATCAAAATCAAGAACGGGTAAAATCCTAGGTTAATTTATGTTCGTATTGTGTCGTGGGTCATCTATGGTCAAATTTTCACAATACAGACGAAACACATCAAGCAAATCACAAACAAGAGTCGTCTCTAGCCCAACTACACTATAGGTGAACTTTTTGACTTGTATCAAACAAATGAATTGGAGTACAAGTTACTTGCCTGAGAGACGACGATGAGAACGGAGCAAGAACAAGAATAACGGGAATAGATCCCGGGGCACAAACACAAAAACAATGGACGGATCATGAACACACGACCACGAACAAGATGAAGACGATCGAGATCACGAACACAATCGGACGGCTGAGATCTAATCAGATGATCAAGAGGAGATCGACGGCCCACATCCAATCAATCATGATGATCAAGATCTAACGGGCGGCCAGAATTCAAACCATCAAGATCAAGATTAAGAGATCAATCAAACGGACGGCCCACAACAAAGATGATCAAAGCCAAGATCTAAACAATCAAGGAACATGATGATCATGATCATCAAGGCGATCAATGGCTCATAATCAACAAGATCACAACCCACAAACATCAACCAATGCATAGCTAGGCTCTGGCTCCGACGGCAGTCGACGGCCAGGGGACATGGCGGCGATAAGCGGCGGGACAGGCGGCAGCACCGGTGAGGGCGGCGCGTCACAGCGACGCTGCTGCTGTCGCTCAGGCTGCTGTTCAATTGCGCCATGCTCGGGAGGAGACAGCATCGACGTCACCTGGCTGTCGCTGCAAGCGGCACTGCAGGGCCGCACAGAGGCAGGGAGCGAGGAGGGGAAGCCAGGGTGGCACGCTTGCTTGGGTGTAGTCGCAGCGAGGGGTTGGTTCACAAGGTATAGGAGGAGGAGAACGGGGGATGGAGATGAGATGGAGAAGGTGGAAGGTGAAGCGGCAGGGGGTAGGGTTGAAGGAGGTGGCGGCTACATGGGTTTGCTGTGTGAGGGGGAGGTGAACGGGTGCAGGGAATATATATAGGATTCGTTTTAGGTTTAGGGGAAACATGGGTGGGTTTATAGGGGGGAACGGGTATGGGGGTAAGGATTAACGGGTCTGGGTTGTTTAGGAAAATGGGTTTTGGGGTTTTGTTGAGTTTGGGGCAGTTAGGGAATGGGTCTGAGGGGTTAGTGGATAGGGTGATATAGGGTGGTGTTAATGGTTAACGGGAGAAGTTGGTTTCTGGTTTGGGTTTTAATAGGAAATTGGGTATGGGTTTAGTGTATAAATGGGTTTAAAAACGGGTTTTGGGTTTAATGTCCAAAAGAATAGATAAAATAATCAATAGTAAATAATTAAATCAAGTATAACAATTAGTAATACAATAATAAATCAAATAGTATAAATTGAGTTAATACTCAAATGCTAGCAAATACAATAAGATTTTGTAATAATAATAATAATAATAATAATAACCGAAAACAAATAAAATTATCGATCAAAATAGATTTTAATAGGATATCGGATAGTACAATTTGACAAAAGAACTTGAAAACCGAAAAAATTAATTTGCAAAAATTTTAAATACAGAAAATATAAAAATACATTTTTGGAAAAACGGGGGTTACAGTCACAAAGGCAATTTTGGGGATGTCAGGGGCGAACATTCTGATTTGGTTATTGCTTGAGAATGCATCCATGAAGCTCGGCAACTCGTGACTAGAGGTCGCATCTATCAAGGCGTCGATGCTCAGGAGCAAAAATGGATCTTTGGGGAAGACCTTGTTGAGGTCTGTGAAGTCTATGCAAATCCTCCATTTTCCGCTCGGTTTCTTTACCCTCACTACATTGACTAGCCATTCGGGATAATTGGCCTCCTGGATAAAACAAGCCAAGATGAGCTTGTTTAGTTCTTCTTTGGTCGCCTGTTTCCTTCTGGGACGCTCAGCCTGTGCATGATGAGTCCTCCGAGATTCCTGGCGTCTAGGCGAAGAGGTCAATATTCCACCTGATGCAGTCAACAACAGCCAGTTTTAGGTCGGAGGAGAAATACTGGCTTACTTGGAACCATTTAGATCTGTCCTCCTCGGAGAAGGGGATTTCTTCTAGCTTGTCGACGGGCTCCAAGCCCAATGAATTCCTGTCGGACGGAAGTTCGACCGCGTCGAAGGGGAAAACTCTGCTTCCCACTGCAGCCATATAGCAGGACCAGACTGATTCTTGATTGCCTTGGACCATGCCGACTCCATGGTCGGTAAGGAATTTCATCTTCAAGTGGTAGAAGGCGGAGAGCACTGCTTCAAGGGAACAAAGGCCGGGCCTGCCGAGGAAATGGTGGCCTCTGTTCGGATGTTCGGGGTTGTTCCGGCTATGACATCGAGCGTGATGATTCCCTCGATCTGTACAGGTGAGCCTGAAAACCCGTGCAATGTGTACCCCACCGACTTCAGTCTTTCCCGAGAGAGTATGAGTGCTTCAAATGCGGCAAGGAACAGGATGTTCACCGAGCTTCCATTGTCAAAAAGGATACGGCGAACCTCGTGATTCACCATGCCCAGGCTGATTACCAGGGCATCACAATAAGGAAGTTGGACACCTTCTAGGTCGTCGTTGGAGAATGAGACGACCAGACCTTGGTCCCTGGGGGGCGGATGACCACGGACCGAGATAACCTCCCGTACGAAGGCCTTGCAGGAAGTATTCAACTCACCCCCCATGGGGCCACCGTGAACACAGTAAAAGATGGCCAGCCCTCGGCCTTATCGGGCTCGGGTTCTGCCTCCGGACATCTGCTGGCTGTTTGAAAAGGAGGCGAAGCCTGTTGGTCCCGCGGGTTAGTTCGAGTGAACTCCCTGTAACCCCCTGTTCCAGTTATACGTATTTAATTACGTAAATTTTTGTACTTCAATTTTCAGATCAATTTTTATTTCTTTTATTCTCTTTGGACTGTTTATCGGGCATTATTTCATTCTTATTAGAACTCAGAAATTTTTCCGATCCATTCTAAAATTTTGCAAACTTTTCCATTGAAGTTTAAATGTAAAACCTGATTAATCCTAATCCTAATCCTACTTAATATCCCTAACCCTATTCACTACCCCGAACCCCTTTTCAGCCAACTCCACAACTCCCAACCTCTTTTACAGCCTTAATTCACACCTCCTCCTACTACTCCTATATATATATATATATATATATATATATATATATATATATATATATACACGTGCAAACTGTCTCTCTCTCCTATATAACTATATGCCAGCACACATTCATATAAACACATCAGCCAACTCTCTCTCTCATTTTCCAACTCAACTTATACCACCTCATTCTCTTCTTCTTCTTCGTTCTCCCACCCGACCCAAGCTCCACTTGCCACCCGAACTCTCCCTCATCCCGAGCTCCATCCCCCGACACCACCTTAGCTGCTTCCTCTCACCCGAGCCACCACCTGGTCATCAACCAAAACACCTCACACCACCATTTCCATCTCCATAGCCTCTCACTCTAGCCGTCATCGTCGCCGTTCATGTTGTTGTCGCCACCGAGTTGCTATGTGTTTCCATTCTCTGGCTGCTGTCGCCATCCGCTACCGACGTCACTCTTACTTGTTGTTGTCACCGTGTTGTTGTGGTTACTGTCGTCGCTCACCGCCGTAGTCGTCCATGCTCTTACTGTCGTTGAGTTGAAGCCTTGCGCTCGAAGCCGAACTCCATCACTGCGGTTGTAAGTTCAAATTGCTGGCCTTCCATTTCACGTTATCGAGCTTGTGTAATCTCCATCTTCATCTCGTGATTCTCATTGAAAGCGAAATCGTCGTTATAAGGCAAGCATTTTCTTGAACTCTCAGCAAGTTGCCTAGTTATCGTCATATTTTCTTGTCTAGTTACTTATTCTATGATATTGATTAAAATTTTGAACCGTTAACACACTTCGTATCATGTTATCGAATATTCACAATTCTGCCCTGTCGATTTCCCAATTTTGTACTAGAAATTTGACCTAGTTTCCGATATTGAAATTCAAAACTTTAGACATGAAAATTGTAGCTCGTCGAGTCTAGAATTCACAACATCTTGCGGTTTCAGAATCCGATTTATAGATTGTGAGATATCATGATTTTAGTACTGAAATACTGAAATTTCCAGAACACCGAAACTGTGCACGAAACCTACTGTCCTGTCTCATGTATTGAAAATTAGATCATGTTCCCGATACTGGATCCATGAACTTTATACATGAAAATCGTAGTCCATCGAGTCTAGAATCCAGAATATCTTACGGTTTCTCAATCTAATTTATAGGTTTTTGAGATATCATTGTTTTAGTACTGTGACTCCTGGATTATCATAACAGAGTCTGTGCATGAAACATCGAAACTAGTAAAGAATGAACTATACTCATAGATACTGTCCCTAGAATGTATCGTGTGATTATGTGTTGGAACCGGAAGGGAGTCTACTTTCTAGAATCTATGACGAAATTGGATTTGCTTTTATGTAGCAACGAAAAAGTGAATTTGAACGTAGAAATACGTGGCACAATTCCCAATATCTACCTCAATGTAATAGTAAACATAGCCAAACACAGATAATTTTTCAATTTTTATTATATCAATTCTTTATATAGCACAGCGGAAATTAAACACCTCGAATTACAATTCTTTCTTTTACAACACATTCTTTCACAATTTGCATAAGCCACATTATCATTCTACCACATGCATCCAAATCCCAAGCTATAGGTACCTACCTGTAAAATATGAGGCTAGAGATAACTTTAACCCCCAAAACTACAGGGGTCAGCCATAACGGTATGAGTGACATCAAAAAAAATACAATATAAATGAAACATAAAAAATAAATTCATAATCAACATATACCAACAGTAGTAACACATGGACAATGAAATGACGATAAATAAAGCATGAAAACATCAAGTGAAACTAAGGTCAGTGTCAAGTGTAGGAAAACAGAGAAAACATCATGCATAATACAAGTCAAGAAACACAAATCCAGTATGATGACTCTCTAATGCATACTTGTCGGATTCTCTACCTTCCATACTACATAGGTTCGGTGCAAGCCTTTATCGTTCTCCACTTTATAGGGTTAAATCCCTCATTATGCAACTAATCCTACTACGGTGATAGAAACAAGATTTAGAATACTCCGCAAATAGGCCTGACAATCCTTGACACGCAAGCATCATGTAAGCATAGCTCAAAAACCAGAGAATCACCTCCCTGCCATGTACCTCACAAACAGGCCTGCCGACCCTCGATGTGCAGATCCACAGTACATCCCGTGAATAGGTCTAGCAACTCTCGACATACAAATGCACCGTATGTTCCGTGAATAGGCCCGCCGACCCTCGTCACGCGGACATACCAACTGTCCTATCGGGACATTACGATACACTATCCTGGAACGCATCCGTTGGACTAACAACATAGCATATACTTACGTTTCCCAAGTTCTATCACATCTCCACTAGTGTATATTCTTAGGTTGATTATTATTAAGTTAAAATACAATTTCCCCCCTCTCTAGAGTTGGTGTACCCTGCCGAACTTAATTCCAACAAAACAACCCCGAGATCCAAACTGGTCAAAACCCACAAAATCTCATCTGTCAGTTTACAAGAATCCCACTCAATTTCTAGAGATTCACAAATCGAATATCAACACAAAATCTTCATTAAAAACTCTTAATTGCATCACCAAATTGTTTATATCAAGAAAACTTCTTAAATCAAACAAATCCAAATTTATCCAAATACTCACAAAGTTCTAGAAGTAAATTCTGAGATTAAATCTCTTGAACAATTGAGCTTCGCATGTTTGAAGTCATGGAAAATAATAAAACATCAATTCCTTCGTATCCATACATTATTCGCTTTCTAAAGTTATAGAAATGCCAATTAAATTCTATTATTAATCAAAATATAACTCTCTGTAAAATACAGTAATCTGTAGTAAAAACTTCGTTTAAAATAGTAGATCAATAATCCATAAGTTCGAAGAAATAATCGTTCAAGAAAATAGCAAGAAACTCAACAAAAGAAATCAGTACAGCAGCTGACGATCGACTGTCAAAACAATTCAAAAAGCGACGGTCGACTGTTGAGCTAAAAATCCGACGTAAGGAATTGACAGTCGACCGACATATTTAGTGCAAAATTCGAGCGGTCGACTGACATGTCAAAAAAACAGCACTTTAATATTCGTGCACTTTTTCCACTGATATATAGTTTATGGCCTTTAAAAATATAAATTTGCAAAGTAAAAATCCTGAGATGATCAAATACAACTTACTTAACCTACTGGAGTTCATAAATCAAACCAAATTCTCATCGAATTCACAAAAGAGCAAATTTTCATCAAAACTTCTTCAAAACAAAAACTTATGAACATATATGTATATATGTGTATATATATCATTAAAATAAACAAGAATCATGGTATAAGAGTATTACAATGTTCGATCCAATTTCAGTACCATTATAAATCCAAGATCCAATCGAAAACTTCACAAAAAACAAAAAATCCAATTTCGGTTGAACAATGTCAGACTCGAAATAAAACTCCAACTCCAACCTTCAAGACTTGATCATTTTTATTCGAAAACTTTCTTACAACTGATTAAATACGTATACAACTAATTAGATCCATTAGCCCATGATCATATGCAATTATAACATGCATTAGTCTACTTTTTTTTCATCAAAACATCAAAACAGTGTATATATACATGCATACACAGTAAGGACCCTTCTTTAATCAATTTTGTGCATTATACATCATAAAACTCATCATAAACAATCAAGTCAGCAAGAAAATAGTACATCCATGAGTTATATTAAGTTTTTAACATTCTTAAGTCATCTATATAGAAATTCATTCATCCAATGCATAGTTTTCATGAAAAGTTCTATTTTTATTCATCCATCCATCAATATTTCATTATATCATCATACATCCATTTATCATACATTCTACTAGATAAATCATCATATATAACATGTATAGAAGAACAAAAAATCAAACATATGTCACTCACTTTATTGAAGAATCAACCGAAATAACAAAAAATAAGAAAAAGCTCCTCCTCTTGAAAAATCCAAGATCCTCAATTTGAAATTCCAATAAAATCAATAATAAAATAGTCTTTTGTTTTTGCAGGGGAGGGGGACGGCTGTAGGGGTTTTAATATAGCCGAAATTCTGGAGTTTTAGGGTTTTGAGAAGATTTTACAAAATATTCCTTTAGAATATATCTTTACATATATAAATCTTTATACTAGAACATTATGTTAACCAATTTAGTTGGGATTAAAATAAAAAATAACTCTCCAGATCTGGTCGGCATCCATATCTAATCAGCAAAAATAAATTTTGTAATTTTGGCCTCTAAGTGGCAGTTTTGCAAAAAGTCCTCCTTTAACAAATTTGCAAACTAAACTAAATTGATTAGAATAAAAATTGAAACTTTTACCTCTGAGTTGTCTAGCCATCATGCTCAGCCCAGAAACCGAAATTCTGGAGTTTTACTCCAAGTGGTAATTTTGCACAAAAACCTCTCTTTTTGTAATATTTGTAAATATGCCAAATAAATATCAGAAAAATCCAGAAAATTCATAAATAATACCTACTAATAAGTATTAGGTTTTCCCAAAATAATTTCTGACTTTGAACTTCCCAAGAAAATATTTTCAAGTGTTTTGCACGTCCAACAAGATAAATTTCAGAAAAATGTTTATTAAATCACCAAAAATCACTTTAATTTATTTATTAATCTCAAAACATTATTTAAAAATCTAGGGTGTTACAGTATGAGACACAGGATTGCGTGTATTAGATAAGTTAATAAAACGGATAAACTCGAGATTGACACTAAGCATGATTCTTGATTTCATGATTCTTGATTTTTGATTCTTGATTACATGATTCTTGATTCTTGGTTACATGATTATTAATTAACTGATCTTGGGTTACCAGTTGATTATACTTTGAAGTCTTGATACACTTGTTTATAGTTATTGCTTACATGATCATATTGTTCCAGTTTCTTGCTTCCTTCAATCTTGTATTGTACTATTTTCCAGTAATTGCACTGCTACCTCATATTCTTTCCATATTATATCTTTTTATCTTACAATTTTACTACTAGTTGCTACCTGCTGCCCAAAGCTTGCTCCAGCTTATGAATGATATGAGTTGGTATACTTATATCATTCGTTGAGCCTCAATTACGTGCCCGTACTTCCATATAGTAGAAAGCGAGGCGTAACAGATTTTTAGTGGTATCAGAGCCAGATTCAAACCATGTTAAGCTCAACAAGTATGCACACTGCATTGATCACATGAACATTGATAACCATCTTTTGAACACGAATATTAAACTTATTCGATTCATTTTCGATCCCTTTGCATTCAATTCTCCACAGCCTATTTTTATCCGTCCCTTGCATTCATCTTCATTCATTGATTCTTTATTGGTATACTTCTAGTTCATTCTTTTTTTATACCCATATTCTGTTAATTTTGTTGCTACCCATTCTTTTAATCGGCATCACTTTTTCTGCTACGTCATGTCAACGGCTTGGAGCATCACAATCAGAGTGGCACAGCGGAAGCGTAGCAGAGTTCCTTGTTGGTTCGTGGTAGGAATTTCAAAGCAAACTTCATCGTCATCAACAACTCAGAATTCGATGTTATATTTGGAATGGATATGAGTCGAAATGCATATGTTGATCATAGGCCAGTTATAGAAGGCAGTGAATTAATGGGGGGCGGTGAATTAGTAAAAAAATGACAAGAAGAAGGAGAAATAAAAAGAAGAGAAAGAAGAAAGAAGTCAAACGAAGAGGAAAGAAAGAAAGAAAAAGAGAAAGAAAGAGGAAGTAGAAAGAGAGAGAAGCCGGAGAAGAAAGGGAGGAAGAAGAAGAAGAAGATAACTCGGGAGCAAGAAAGAAAGTGAGAACCCGGTTGCAGAGCCGGGAGCAAGAAGAAAGAAAGAGAGTATGAGCTCGGATTTTCTTGGCAAATGGAAATGAGAGATCAAGAATCGGTGGCGGGGATGAAGAGAAAATCGGCGGAAGAAGAAAGTGAAGCGGGGAGAAGGATGAAGCCTTCTTCATCTTCATCATTTTCATCGAGATTCAGCAGGATCTGTGTATTTTGTGGTAGTAGCTCTAGAAAGAGAGCTAGCTACAAAGAGGCTGCGATTGAATTCGGCAGGGAGCTGGTACAGAGGAATATCTATCTCATCTACAAATGTGGGAGCATAGGATTGATGGGTCCTGTTTCTGACGCCGTTCGTGCCGGGGGTCGACACATTTGGGGAGTGGCTCCCAAGTCGCTGATGTCGAAGGAGATTACTGGGGAAACTATGGAGATATTAGAGTTGTCTCTAATATGCACGAGAGGAAGGCTAAGATGGCTCGCGTTGCTGATGCTTTCATAGCCTTGCCCGGAGATTACGGAACATTGGAGGAATTGTTTGAGGTGATCACATTGGCTCAACTGGGGATCCACAGCAAGCTTGTGGGTCTTTTAAACGTTGATGGATACTACAACTCGCTTCTGTCCTTCATAGATTCAGCTGTGACTGAGGAGTTTATATTCAGTAAAGCCAGGTGCATCTTGATTTCAGCTCCATCGCCCAAGGAACTACTCAAGAAATTCGAGGAGTATGTGCCAGAGCAAGATGAGCTTGTGACTTAGCTAAACTGAGATGTTGAGATGCCTGGTAGCGATGTTGGTCGTTCAAATTCTAAGCCCAGACATCAAATTGATGAGTTCTCCATTTGAGGGTGCACAATTGATGCCTGGTAGCTTTATTTCTTTTTGTATTGTCGTTCCTTTGTACTCTTGATTGAACAGTATTGCACTCACTGTTTGCTATCCTATATCCCACCTGAGTAAATTTTGAGGACGAAATTTTTTTGTAAGGTGGGTAGGATTGTAACCCCATGCTCCAGTTGTATGTATTTTATTACGTGATTTTTGTACTTCAATTTTCAGATCAATTTTTATTTCTTTTCCTCTGTTTGGAATCTTTACCGGGCATTATTTCATTCTTATTAGAACTCAGATATTTTTCCAATCCATTCTAAGTTTTTGCAAATTTTTCCATTGAAGTTTAAATTTAAACACTGATTAATCCTAATCCTAATCCTAATTCATATCCCTAACCTTATTCACTACCCCGGACCCCTTTTCAACCAACTCCAGAACTCCCAACCTCTTTTACAGCTTTAATTCACACCTCCTACTACTCCTACATTGTTGCCTCCACCCCTCTATAGATATTATATACACATGTATACTGCTCGCTCTCTCCTATATAACTATATGCATACACACATTCATATAAACACATCAGCCAACTCTCTCTCTCTCTCTCATTCTCATTTTCCAACTCAACTCACACCACCTTATTCTCTTCTTCTTCTTCGTTCTCCAACCCGGCCCAAGCTCCACTTGCCACCCGAACTCTCCCTCATCCCGAGCTCCATCCCCCGATGCCACCTTAACTGCCTCCTCCCACCCGAGCCACCACCTCGCCATCAACCAAAATACCTCACACCACCATTTCCATCTCCATAGCCTCTCACTCTCGCCGTCATCGTCGCCATTCATGTTGTTGTCGCCACCGAGTTGCTATGTGTTTTCGTTCTCTGGCTGTTGTGTTGTCGTCCGCTGCCGACATCACTCTTACTTATTGTTGCCACCGTGTTGCTGTTGTTACTGTCGTCGCTCACCGCCGTAGTCGTCGTTGCTCTTACTGCCATTAAGTTGCAGCCTTTCGCTCGAAGCCGAACTCCATCGTTGTGGTTGTAAGTTCAATCTGTTGGCCTTCCATTTCACGTTATCGAGCTTGTGTAATCTCCATCTTCATCCCGTGATTCTCGTTGCAAGCGCAATCATCGTTTTAAGGCAAACGTTTTCTTGAACTCTCAGCAAGTAGGGATGGACAACTATTATCCGAACCAACCAATCCGAACTAATCCAACCCGAACTGATCGGTTTTCAACCGAACCAATTGGGGGTTTGGATTGGTCCGGTTCTTGATCTTCAATAACCAACTGGACCGGTTCCGTTGTTGGATGGAGCTTTCAAATAACCCATGAAACCGAACCGACCATACTTCTATGCATAAGTCCATAAAAAATCTATTTCTCCTTTAATTTCTTGTATATACAAATAGTCATTTCTCATTTTCTTGGAGATACAAACAACCTTTTTTAATTTCTTTAATACAAACCGAGCAGTTGTTCTACGTATGTTTTGATTCTTCATAATCCTGTGTGTTATTTTGTTGAGAAATGCTTGATTTACAGTGTGGCCTGGTTTAATAGAGTCATGAAGTTGATATAATATTTAGTAGTTACTTTAATCAAGTCAAGCAGAAATTGTTTTCTAAATCTTTTTTTATTGTACCTGAAATTCAATTAGCTATGGTTATTGATGTTTCTTTTATGATAATAAACTAAGATTACAGAAGTATGCAAGTGAAAAAGTAGTTTATCTTACCCATTTAAATGTTATCATGTCAAACAATTAATGCAAAATTCATTAACAACTTGTGGTTTTATGAATCTTCATTTTAAATTCATTTCTGAATAACAAATAGCAGGTTGTTGCTTAAGTTTGATTGAAGCTGATCTTGTAAATTTCAACAAAATTATGAATGATGTTGAAGGTGAAAAGTAACACACCAAACCGAGCTTAATCGGCTTGGATGGAAACTGATCCAATTAAGGTTCGGATTGGTTGCGGATGAGAAAATTAAAAAACCGATCTTCTTTGGATCGGTAGTGGATGGCCCATATTAGGTCGGATACCGACCGATACCCACTCCTATCAGCAAGTAGCCTAATTATCGTCATATTTTTTTGTCTAGTTACTTGTTCCATGCTATTGATTCAAATTTTGAACCATTAACACACTTCGTATCGTGTTATCGAATATTCACATTTCTGCCATGTCGTTTTCTCAATTTTGTACTAGAAATTTGACACAGTTCCCGATATTGAAATTCAAAACTTTATACATGAAAATTGTAGCCCGTCGAGTCTAGAACATCTTGCATTTTCATAATCTGATTTATAGATTGTGAGATATCACGATTTTAGTACTGAAATATTGAAATTTTCAGAACACCGAAACTGTGCCCTGTCTCTTGTACTGAGAATTAGACCATATTTCCGATACTGGATCCAGGAACTTTATACATGAAAATCGTAGTCCATCGAGTCTAGAATCCAGAACATCTTACGGTTTCTCAATCCAATTTATAGTTTTTGAGATATCGCTATTTTAGTACTATGACTCTTGGATTTTCATAACAGGGTCTGTGCACGAAACATCGAAACCAGTGAAAAATGAACTATTATGCATAGCTATTGTCCCTAGAATGTTTCGTGTGATTATGCGTTGGAACCGGAAGAAAGTCTACTTTCTAGAATCTCTAACGAAATTGGACTTGCTTTTCTGTAACAACATAAAAGTGAATTTGAACGCAGATAGGTGATGCTGTCTAAAAATTTACCTCTACATTTTTGCATATAAACCCGTTATTTTTCATATTTAATGAATTTAACTATATGTATTGTTGTTCTTATAATAATAATGTGTATCCATATATTAGGTTGATAGATTTTCTCATATAATGCATTCTATACTACTTGATAATTCCATGATAACTATCATCGAAACATGTACCTGTTTCACTTCTCATACCCATGATTACCGCCTTTGATATTTTCCTTGATTCTTGATTAACTGTTTTGATACTACCATTCCAGTAGTCGTATCGATTGTATGTTTCTTATTAATTATTGTAAAATAATAACAAGCCGGAGTTATAAGAGTACGGCTTAGTAGTAAAAAATATAGGAGAGTATACTCGGAAGGGGGCTCGTGTTTCCGGAATAGTGATTCTTGATTCTTGATTCTTGATTACACGATTCTTGATTACATGATTCTTGATTATATGTTTGATATTATCAATGGAAGACCCAAGTACATAATCCTATAGAATTCATTACTTAAGTCTAAACGTCACATAATTGATATGCACCCGAACTTGTGATATGTGACACATGATTGCGTGCATTAGATCAGTTAATAAAACCGATAAACTAGAGATTGACACTAAGCATGATTCTTGATTACATGATTCTTTATTCTTGATTACATGATTCTTGATTCTTGGTTACATGATTATTGATTAACTGATCCTGGGTTACCATTTGATTATACTTTGAAGTCTTGAATACACTTGTTTATAATTGTTGCTTACATGATCATATTTGTTCCAGTTTCTTGTTTCCTTCAATCTTGTATTGTACTGTTTTCAGTAATTGCAGTGCTACCTCTTGTTCTTTTCATGTTATATCTTGTTATATTACAATTTTGCTACTTGTTGCTACCTACTGCCCGAAGCTTGCTCTAACGGGTATTTTTTTCATTTTCTCTGAGTTAATGTTTATACTGGACAGATGATGATTTACAGAAGGAACTTGATGATCAGACTCTCTAGACAGAATTACTACATCTATTTCTCTACCACCTCACTGTAATAAACTGTTTAGTACATTATTCATTCGCGGGTATTTTGACTCGAATTTTTTGTATCTCAGATAATGGTTATTGTATCCTAATATTGTTCATGTGATTATTATTGTTACCTGTGTTGTTGAGCTTACTGGTATTGTACAGCTTATGGATGATATGAGTTGGTATACTTATATCATTTGTTGGGCCTCAATTGCGTGTCTGTATTTCCATATAGTGGGAAGTGGGCATGACACTCCCTCAGATACCCTTCTAGATGAGGACATCGATCTCGTCTTTGAGGGCCCGCTAAGTATCAATCTCGTGCCCGTGGGCCCGGTGGAACCAGTAGTAAAACCTCTGGTGTTGAGTCAATGAGGATGGCGGACGATCCCTTTATCCTCAATCTCCATAAGAATGGCCGACAGATTACGAGTCAGCAGAGTGAATTTTTCGAAGCGGGGGACCAGAGTCGATCATTTTTTACTGAGTGGATCTTTGTGAGCCTTCTTCATAGGATCGGGACCATCTACATTCCTCTTCCCCTTAGCATGGGCTTCTGCCAGACCTTCAGCGTGTAGCACCTCTTCGGCTCGGATATACTTCTCGACCCTGTTGAGGAGGTCGGGAAAATCAGTTGGAGGTTTCTTCGCCAATGAGGTCTTCGGTTGGGCATGGTGAACATTATGTCGGAAGGCCGCGGATGCAACAGTAGTGTCGAGAGAAGAGACCGCCCTGGCCTCGGCGGTGAACCTCCGAACAAAGGCCCGAAGAGACTCCCCTTCCTTCTACTTGAGGTCTAGAAGGCACGTACTTGTCTTCTCGACCTTGCGACTGGTCACAAAATGAGCGAGGAAACTCTCATCAAGCTGCTCGAGTGAGAAAATCGAGTTGGGGGCGAGCTTTGAGAACCATTCCCGTGCTAGGCCATGCAAAGTGGCAGGGAACGCTCGACAGAGGGAGGATCCAAGGCACTGTGAATCATCATGAGGGTTTTGAATCTCCACGTGATCAGCTGGATCACTCTTTCCATTGTATGTCTCGAACTGAGGTGGTCTGATATTCCTTGATATCGGGGCATCGAGGATTTGAGCAGAGAATGGGGGTTCGGTAGGCTGGTGCCCCCGACTGGATTGGCCTCTACCCTCGCCGATCTGGGCGAGGCGATTCTCCATCTCCTAAAGGCGCTTAAAGACAGCATCATCCCTTCTCGCCGGTCGGGTCGAGCTGTGCGACTCGCTACCGTGGTTTCGCCCCTCCTGGAGTGGGTCATCATTTTGACCTTCGACCCTGGGGCCTCCTCGGATGGCCTGGAGAACTCCGTTCATGAACTCCTGAAATTCGGTTCTCGTGATGGAGACCTCTTCGAATTGGGTAGTCTGAGGTCGTCGATCTCTCAGGGAGCAGCTGTGTCATTGATCCCGACCCTGGATCGGGTGTATGCTATGGGTCGGAGCCTAGCTGGATGGGGCAGCTCCACTCCCAGAGCGATTGAGCTGTTTCCGGAGGTTGTCATCAGGTTTTCGATGATTGATGATGTTGCGAAGGGCATCGGCTTCCGGGCACCCGAGTTGCCTTATGGCCGTGCGTGAAGAGCTCGGACCCGATGGATCCTCGGGTCGAGGCCTTCGGGAACCCTGGGTGTCCGCATGACTATGATTGTAATACCCCGTATCGGCAGCGAACAGTCGACTGGTCCATTAAGCAGTCGACTGCTACTGCATAGTTGGGCCGGATTGGTTGGGCCAGATTTGAGAAGGATTTGAGAAATTTAGTCCCACATGGGAAGTATACAAAAACTAATTTGAGTATAAATATAATTAGCCAATGATCAAGAGTCGCCTAATTGGTTAACCACCTTTTGAGAGGCAGCCTGTGGTGGGCAGTTGTACTACATAGTATCTAATTTGTCTTCTAAAAATAATAAAATTGTCTGAGTATTGGGGCGGGGCGTTACAAATGGTATCAGAACCGACTTTCGACACCGGGTGTAGTCGAGGTCAGTACGATCCGCGGTGTTCAGAGTCACTTATCTCCGGGATCAGGAAGGATCCGCGGTGTTCAGAGTGATTTATCTCCGGGGTCGAGGACTATTCTACAACTGCTAGATAGGACGGATCCTACACTAGATGTGTGTCTCGTACTCAGCGAGGACGCTGATTTCTAAAGGGGGGGTGTATGTAATACCCCGTATCGGCAGCGAACAGTCGACTGGTCCATTAAGCAGTCGACTGCTACTGCATAGTTGGGCCGGATTGGTTGGGCCAGATTTGAGAAGGATTTGAGAAATTTAGTCCCACATGGGAAGTATACAAAAACTAATTTGAGTATAAATATAATTAGCCAATGATCAAGAGTCACCTAATTGGTTAACCACCTTTTGAGAGGCAGCCTGTGGTGGGCAGTTGTACTACATAGTATCTAATTTGTCTTCTAAAAATAATAAAATTGTCTGAGTATTGGGGCGGGGCGTTACAGTGATGAGGGTGATGAGGGTCGGCATACCGTCCTTTCGTGGCCGCCCACCTCGATTTGGGTGCCATGGAAGGAAAGGGCAGTAGAAAAAGACCGAAAGCTGGTGTTGAATTTGTCTTCGGTTCTCATAGATGGCGCCAACCTGATGCTGCTTATTTTAGTAGTGGGAGAAACAGGTGTGAGTTCTTGTAATTTGTAGAGGAAGAGACAGATCTCAGTCGCAGATCCGGATCTGAGACATGGGGATCTCATGGGGAGCTGGGGAGGAGTTGGTGGAGGCTGGCCGACCGGAACACCTGTAAGAGACCTAAAAACACCAGGAGATATCCCGACGACAGGCCCTTCGATGATCTAGTCAGTCACTGTAAGAAATGAAAACTAGGGTTCAGGTAGAGAAAGATGAATTACCAGTAGAAATGGGGAAGGGGTCTGGTATTTATAGGTAGAGAAATCCCTAACCCTAATGGGCCTAGTATTTATAGGTAGAGAAATCCCTAACCCTAATGGGTCTGGTTGATCTATTTCTCTATGGGCTTGAACAAGCAGAAGGCTCACTGGATCTCTGACCTGATCAATGATGAGCAAATTTTAAAGGAATCAGACGGTTCTGATCGTGCTAGATTATTTACCTACATCAATAGGAATTTGCGTGTAGTTTTTCTTTGTTCTAAGCATTAAATAAAAAAGTGAATATAACGTGAGTCACGTGACCAAATATGTCAATCTCAGGATAGGAAAATTTCAATGAATTACGTACTGATAATGATGATATATATGTAGGAGGAAAATACTATGTAAATCTTTTAAATAAAATTTAAAAAAAAGGTATATACGACTATCTTAGTGATAGATAATTCAACAACACGTAGACCGATGCCTAATTTTAAAACTGGATAAGGGATTGGTTGTTGAGCCCCCAAAAAGAAGACACACGCAAACAGTTAATGCCCCATTCACGATTATCCTGACCTGGTTTGGGGTTGGTTCATCTCCATATATCAATCAAAGAGTGACGTGTTGTTATTTTTGTGAGGCCAAAAGAAGCCCAATCTTTGAATGATGCGGCCTTCCCTCCAAACCACCCACGTTTGAACCTCTATAGTCTATCTATACCTTGTGCTTATCCTCCCTTTTTTTTGTCTTTACCAAATTTACTTTAGGTTCTCCCTCCTTACATAAAAATATATATAACACACATATATATATATATAGGCAAAAACCTCTCTCTATTTAGCAAGTTGACAAGCACAATCCTATTTTGGCATTCAGAAATTCTCTCTCTCATGAAAACCACCACCAAAGCTGGTGATTCTAAAGGATCAACCACCTTCAATATGCGCGCTCTCTCGATGCACCTCCCTCACAAGTAAGGCCCATTTCTTCATGTTTGTATTCGTATGTGTGAAGTTAGGAAAAGCAAAGTTATTTTTAATAAAGGAAAGTGTGTTGTCAAATTGTTTAGTTTGCATATTTTTTCTATTTCCGATTATGATATTGGATTAGAATTTTAGATAGTTCCCTTATTTAATCCAAGAGTTTTATGATTTTTGCATCAACATAAAGAATCCTGAAATGTGTTTATTTTTGCGGTTACCTTTGATTCAGAAAATATAGTTCCACTACGAATTGTTTGTTTTGTTGCATTCGCAGTATAAGCACCTGGTGCTCCGAGCGCTTAGAGCTCCAGAAAATAGTTATTGCAATTGAAGCAGCATTTCTTATTCCAGCTAGCTGATAATATTTACACTCCATCTGTTGTTTACTTAGTTAGCCTTTTTTTAGGTGTTCTTTTTATATAAAAACAACCTTTTATAAGAACCTCTTATAAGGCAATCCTGTTCTTTTTTTACCTCTTACAAGAGCCTATATTACCCCAAAGTCTATATTATCCCAAAATATAAAAATAGCGAGATGAAGGACAAGAAAAAAAGAAAATTTGAGATTGAATGTGGCGTTCCAATAAACTGAATATAAAAAAAAAGAAAAAAAAGTTAATTAATAAGGAATACATCACAATCCTCAGAAGGTATGCAAAGGCTGGAGGCGACAATTTTATCAGTGCAATACAACCTCAACAACACTATAAAAGGAAGTCAAATATACATCATTAATATAATATAGATAATAGCTGCTTTTAAACGTCTAAATCATTTACTTACATATGATGCTGAAATGAATGTGTATCTACACTTCTAAATCAATTACTTATAATTGACAGGCCCCATCTAAAGTAAAATTAGCAACATTGAATTTAAAAATATTAGAGGCGAGCCAAGAAGTGGCAGTCAGATTGAAAAAGCCATGAATTACAAATAATCAAAACATCTAGATGGAATCCTATGATAGCAATTGTGATTCTAACAGCCACTACTGTGCCCTTCGAAAAGAAAACAATGACATAAGCAAAGTATAAAAATAGTGAGATGAAGGAAATTTGAGATTGAAATTAGTAACAATTATAATATAGACTTTTGGGTAATATAGACTTTTTAAGTGATAGAAGTCTTATAAGAATTTGAAAGGAGCTACTAGAAGTCTTTTAGGCTTATAAGAGATTTTGAAAAAAATGTCTTATAAGAGGTAAAAAAAAGAATGCTAAAAAAACTCTTGTAAGAGGTGGACCACCTCTTACAAGAGGTAAATCACTTATAAGAGGAGAAAAAGAACACTACCTAAGTAGTATATCTATATTTACAACCACGCCAAACCGCAAAACCTCCTATTTCGTGCTCTAATTACAGTTCAACATTCATCAAAAGCAGATATGATATTAGCATGAAAACTAATATATTCATATCTCTACCTAAACTTGTAGGAGGAAAGGATTGTCAAATTACTACTCAGGAAAATCGCGGTCATTTGCATGCCTAGCCGATGCAACTTCCATAGAGGATCTCGAGAAGCCAACCCTTCTCCCAGAGGCAAAGAGAAGAAAGTACTCAGACCGACAATCCAAAGCACTGACCAAGGAAACAACATTGCTTTCTACCTCACTCTCGTGCAGAAATATATCATCTAATGCTCCCTTTAGCTGGGGTCTTGTGTAGGTGTATAATCATTCCTTGATCTACGACAAGCCCTGTTCTCAGCCCTCCTTTGTTGTACCGATGGGGTAAAGCCTGGGCAAATATAAAATCATTTTATATTCACTCGATTCAGAATATTAGTTACAAATTTTAGTTTTCTTATCATGGATTGGTCAATTTCTTGACTGATTTGTTTGTCCACCACCACAGCATTTATCAGATTAGAAAAAAAATAAAGAGCTCATTAGGCTCAATGCCCACAGTAGGTAGGTCTCAAGCAATCTATCATAAACTAGCCAATCTAAAATATCTCGACTCTGAATACAGCTTCATATCCACATAAAAACTTAGCATACAGATTCTACAAAGCCAAAAGATATAGTTAACATCTCGCATAGCATAATACCCAAAACCAGCATTCCTCTCCAAAAGTAATGTTTACAAGCAACTTCAATAATAAAAAGTTGGATTCGGATTATAGTTCACAGCCACTGAAGCACCAACAAATTGCGAAACAGTAGTTTTCATCGCAAAGTCCCAACCCTTTCAGTGAACCCGTTAACCCACCAATTAAATGGCCGGTGGCCTCTCAAGTGAGTACCATCTTCAATTGCAAGTGAGGAAATATCTTCAAGTAAATGAAATGCTAAAATATAATGGGATGTATAGACTATATAAAGAATCCTCCAAACCAGCAAAACTAAAGAGCTATTTTTCAGCATGGGCAAATTACCAAGGGTGATTCAGGCCTTTGATAGATATTAGCATCGGCTAACTATTAAAAAACGATTGTGTTATTGCATAATAATAACTAGTGTAACCTTGTGCAATATTGCACAAACTTATATAATATAATATAATATAATATAATATAATATGTATAACCCGTACAATATTGCACATATTCTTTTTTAAAACTTTTTTTTTGAAAAAATCATCTAATAACATCTATATAATAATGCACGATTTTTAAGGTTTGATTAAGGGATATGATTCTAATTCAAAATTGGATGGAGAAAGAGTGGAATGGTTCCTACTTTTGCTCTCGTTTTTTTTTAAAGAAAAAAAAAAGAGGAAAAAAAGGAAGAAAAATTCTTGAACCAAAAGTGATTTAGCATAATATGTTGTATATAATTGTGAAAATAACTATATTGATTTCTACATGATTGAAAATGGAATGCTTTTTTTTTAGGGGTGGGCAACGGTCGGTATCCGACCTAATATGGACCATCCACCACCGATCAAAAACCGATCCAAAGAAGATCGGTTTTTTAATTTTCTCATCCACAACCAATCCGAACCATAATTAGATCGGTTTCCATCCAAGCCGATTAAGCTCGGTTTGGATTGGATTGGATGGTCGGTTTGGCATGCTAGTTGTCACCTTCAAGTCTTCAACATCATTCATAATTTTGTTGAAATTTAAAAGAAACCACCTGCTATTCATAATTCAATCAAACTTAAGAAACAACCTGCTATTTGTTATTCAGAAATGAATTTAAAATGAAGATTCATAAAACCACAAGTTGTTAATGAATTTTGCACTAATTGTTTGAGATAATGACGTTTAAATGGGTGAGATAAACTGCTTTTTTACTTGCATACTTCTGTATTCTTAGTTTATTATCCTAAAAGAAACATCAATAATTATGGCTAATTGAATTTCAGGTACAATAAAAAAAGATTTAGAAAACAATTTCTGCTTGACTTGATTAAAGTAACTACTAAATATTACATCAACTTTATGATTCTATTAAGTTTAGTCACACTGTAAATCAAGCATTTTTCAACAACATAACACATAGGATTACGGAGAATCAAAACATAGGTAGAACAACAGTTCAGTTTGTATTAAAAAAATTAAAGAAGACTGTTTGTATCTCCAAAAAAATGAGAAATGACTATTTGTATATTCAAGAAATTAAAGGAGAACTATATTTTTTATGGAGTTATGCATAGAGGTACGTTCGGTTCGGTTTCATCGGTTATTTGAAAGCCTCATCCAACAACCGAACAGGTCCGGTTGGTTATTGAAGATCAAGAACCGGGCCAATCCAAACCCCCAGTTCAGATTGAATTGGTTCGGATTGGTCGGTTCGGATAATAGTTGTCCACCCTAACTTTTTTTAAAGGTAAACAAGGAACCTTAAAATTCATAGTCGAGTAACTGAAGAGGTAACAACACCGATAATTGGTAAAAAGAAAATAATAGTGTTCAAATAAGTTACCAATGATAATAAGATAATTTCTCTTTGCATATTTAAGCAAGAGGTGGTATAGCTCAACCTCATATTTTATAAAGAATAGAATAATATTATTGCATCATAAATTCAGAATGAAAATTGAACATGTTGTCTACTTTCTAGAACATATTATCACCCATCACCAAAAATGCAATTGGGATAAATGCTTTGTACTACAGCTACCACCACCCATAAAGAACTCATCACCACCACTACCTTGAGCCGGGAATTTCCTTCATCGCTAATTCTGATTAGAAGCTCTTGACTTAAGGGGAAGTAAATAGCTCACCTATTTCAGGTGTACGCGTCCAGTAGTCTAACTGGTACTCATGTCTTCTACAGGGCTGGCACTGAGTTTCCGGGGGTCCGAGGTGAACTCCCGAAATGGAGGGCCCATACAATAATAAAAAGAATCCAGATGATTCTAGTTAGATGCGGTGCCGGACCTATAAACTAAATTTGAAAGTAACATGTATACAAAAAATTTACACATTGTTCAAGGCAAAATATGCAAAATATATATCATCAAAGAACAGGTTTACTCATAAGCATCAATCATATATGCAAAATAGAGTGAAAATCATCAATAAGATATGCATCCACATAAGCATCCACACAAGAAGCATACAAAAACATGCATAAAACTATTCAGATATGCAAACATATAATTGAGCCAAAATTCAATCAAGCCCAAACCCAAATAATTTAGATAAAATTTCTAAAGGCTCAAATAATTATTTTTGGGGGCCCTAACAACAATTTTTTTAGGCGCAAAATACGTGCTTATATTTACAATGGAAATACAAATTTGAGGCCCCTAAAATTGTAAAGAAATTGGGGGCCTAAGGCGGCCGCCTCACCTGCCTCCGAGGGGGTTCTTCTATAGCAGTCTGGTATATGTAAAGTTGTTGGTTCCAAGTTTCTTAGGACTAAAATCTAGTAGTGAGACTTTCTATTCTGCCGCTCTATCTAGTAAGAGCCTTTAAACCGATGTTTGGCATAGAAGGGCTCAGCTCCATGCAGGTCTTTCACCAACGGCTGACACTAAATTAGTGCGATGCGAAAGAGTCTGGGCTTAGCCGGTGGGGATAAGATTCTATTATCGGAGCCGGAACTACTCCTACGCAAGGTTGTCGTCTCATGCTACCAGGTCCCTTCTCTTCAATCAGTAGGAGAGATGATAAGAAAGAAGATCGCTTCTATTACTACACAAGTCGATCAGTCCGAACTCTAACAACTTCAAGGACTAGGAAGGCCCCAGACTTCATCTGATGGTTCTAACTCCTCCTTTCTGAGGACTCCCTACTAGGTGGGCCGATTGTGAGAGTAGTCGCAACTATTACAGATTGGTGAGTTGTAGCCAGTTGTGTATGACAGATGAGTCGTCGACATTGCGATTGATTGGAGCTTATGTTGATTGATGTTGATGATTGTGCGGGTCCTCACCGTTGTGGCTGATAAACAAGTTGATGTCGTTATGGTAGATGTGTGAGTCATTGATATGGTGGTCGTTGTACCAGTTGTGGCTATCAAGACAGATGTGCAAGTCATCTATGGTTGTTGTGAAAGTCGTCGCTATTTTGGGAGGATGTGCAAGTTATTTTCGTTGTGAGAAGTACGGAAGAGTTCCATGTTAGTAGATGGGCAAACCATCGCCAGGGAGGCATTTTGGCTAGTCATCATCAAAATGGTGAACGAGCAAGACTAGTGTGATTGATAGGAGCTTTTCTTACATAACTAAACGGTGAACGAGCAAGACTAGTGTGATTGATAGGAGCTTTTCTGACATAACTTCTGTGTGATCGAAAAAAATGTTGTTTCTTTTACTACAATTGTAGCTTTGGGGAGGGACAAGTAAAATTTATAGTTTTGTTTTATAATTATGTTTTCCGATGTTCACGGTGGGATAATTTCCACCTTTTTACGGAAAGAAAAAAAAACTCTTGGACTCTGACATGAATACGGGACATCAAAGAGAAAATAGGAATTAACAACCCACACATTCAACTGTGTTCGTAATTCAGAATTCCAAACAACTTTAAAGGAAACAAAGCCAGAAATGAAATTTAAGATATGGAACTTCCAAAATAGATGATACTAAAGAATGTGGAAAATACACGTTCTTAAAGTACATTGGAGATCACATAATCGAATAGCAAATAAATTACTTAGCACATTGTGTCTCGTCACATTTGATATGACACACCATGCCAAAGGGGTATACAATTTTATCTTGTGATTACTAAAAGTAAAAGAACGAGGAATCATGGCCAATATGTGGTAATATTGAGAGTCAAAAGACCTAATTTGCTCATACTTCCTTCATATGGATATGATTAGTTGTTGATTCATTGCTCCTTAATGCCATCTCTTCAATATCTCTTCATTTAGATCATAGTCCAACGTTGTAGTGTTTTCGAGTTCCAGCTTGGTAGGAACAATATCACTTATGGGCAGCGTGTAACTAAATACACGCGAGTTAGATATATTTAAATATGCCTTCATCACAAGTTGACATGGTATCGGAGCTTTAGGTTTGAACTTCAGCTGTGGATTTTCTTATTGACCTAAAACTCTGATATGAAATATGAAGTGAATTCCATTTTGATGTATCTCCCCAATACATTTTCATCATAGTATGAACATATAGTATCATCAAGCATTGTGCCGAAGAAGAAAGAAGAAGAAAAAATGTGGTAGAATATTCAAAAGGCCACAACTCAAAATCTTAGATAGAAAAAATATATACATTAGTTGGCCAAGACCAATTGAGACATGTCATATGCACACCAGTCAGCACACCAGTTGGGACTGACATACTTAGGAAATCATCGACATGTGCTAGAATTTTGTTTATTTATGACGAGTTGGGTATGTATAATACATATTTCACCAACTTGAGGAGTATTAAATAAAGAATAGTTTAAACTTGTATCGGATAGAACAATAGGTTGACTTGTATCATCTCTTGTATATATTTTTCCATTTATGAGTGAGTACTACACCATATTCGGTTATGATTATCCAATAAAAAAATTTATTTTGTCTTAATACAATATATTATCAGCAGGAAAAATGAAATTTAGTTGTGTATTAGGGAATCAAGGCCAAATTATGTGAAAAGCATACGATTGATAGGCATGTGTAGTATATGTAATACGATTTACAAGATGTCAAGATATATATACATAAATTTATAGTAACATCCTGCAATTTGAATAATACTGCTAAACTCAGTCTCACACAAGAACCATCAACATTGCAAAATAAAAACAAAGATTAACACATATCTAGCTACTGATGGCATCTACATATAATAGGCAGACATACATTAGTACTCAAAACACCATGACTACTATGAGGAATTCCAACTCAAAAGTCAAATGAAAGGAAATAAAGTCGAGTTACAACAAGAATAATAGCAGTGAAAGTGAATTGAAGGGCACATGTCTTAAAATAAAGCAAATTCTCCAAATCAACTACTCAACCATTTCAAAATGTTGAAGAAAGTAATTATGAGTTATGCTAGAGATCTATTGAAATCCTTAATCTGACATCTTGCAAGAAGAGCAGTATCTTATCAAGAAGATTAAGCATGTACCTCATTAAAAAAGCCACTATCGTAATAAGAATTGGAAACATCAGCATTCATTTACGAGAAATTCCTTGTCGAGAAACACAGATACCATCTCCCTCTCATATTAAGGGAACTTGGCCAGCACAAGCAGCAGTATAAATGTCATGGAGCTCTGGCACTTCCTCCTTGTTCTGAAGAATAAACCTTTCAATAAACTGGCTCTCTGTCAAGGCCATGATTTTAGAAAGGCCCATCCTCCCTAACAAATTATGAGAAGTTAAGATGTTCATCACGTGAAGCCGAGGCACCAACCTCCTTTCCAAACTATACATCAGTATAACCGGATTGGAAGCAATGTAGGATTGATCGCACCCAGCTCTCTCCAATAAGTCCACCTGCGCCCTTATGTAATCCTCAGACAATACTAAAAAATTGGGAGATTTATAAAATGCAGCAAGAAACTCCTTCTCAGACCACCCATATCTCTTATAAAAATTCATCTTGGCCATAAAGCCATTAGGGCCAATTTTGGAGAGGACTACCAAACAATGCATAAACCTACGAGACCCTCGAGGCAATCCCAATTCATCAACTTTCTTCAAAACCACCTCCATTGAAGCAATGCCCCTACGAAAAAATCCACAACCCATAACCAAAATGGATCCAATATCGATCTGGGAGAAACCATATTCCTTTAGAAGAGCTATCTTCTGAGCAACAGTACCTTTATCAACGTCATAACAGACTCTTTGCAGCTAGTAGGAGCTTCTCCATGTCACCATTCAAAAAATTCTTCCAAAACTCAAGGCGAGAGATGGCATGCGGGCTCCCGAGGATAATTGGGTTGGTAACGACAAGCTGCTGGATCTCAGAACTGGACCAAGTAGTGATTCTACGCAGAGCCTTAAGGTTGGGTTCAATGGTTTTGTCAACATCAGCTTGGAGAATGTAAAAGTTTCGGTTGACAATCGAGATGATATTGGCATTAGTAAAGCCTGCATTGTATTTGAGGAAATGCCTGACCGAGTCGGGCTGTGAAGTGGATGTGAAGTGGATGTGTTTCGAGGCAGTGGCTGCCTTTTCTGGGGAAAACCCACATGATTCTATCAAGTAATCCTTAACAAACTGGGATATGGGAGTTGGGTTGTGAGTTGCAGAGGTTAAAGAGGAGGACAAGTGAGGAAGAGAAGATAATGGGTTGAGAGATTGCCTCTTCTTCAAAAATAGCATCATGGGTTGCATTGAAACAATGGAAAGATGATTTCTTTAAAAACCCAATTTTTATTGAATTGGATTTGGACCTTGACTTTGTGGTAGTTGGAATCAAACTTGAAGCATGTAAAAAATAGTGGAAATGAAAGAGATTCAATAGGAATACAAGATTTGAAAGAGTGTTACCACTTCATCAGTTAATGGGTTCGGCCTCTTTCTTTGGCAGTCCTTTCCTTCTTCAATCTTCAGAAGAGATCCAACATGATCAAAACCCAAATCCTTTTTTTTTCTTTGTTTTTTTTTTTTTTTTGACGATGAAATGACCCCTCAGAGCATCTGGCTAAATACCCAAATTTTGGAAAAATTTGGAAAAAAAAAGCTGCAGTCGTCATCCAAATTTGTAAAATTTGGATGTACGGTGAATAGTGCCTTGCCAAATATAGCAGACGATTTGGCAAAAACCAAAATATAGCTAACGAGGTATTTTATTTCGTTCGTCAGTAGAGACGAAAGATAAAATTTCGTCTCGTAGGTGAGACGTACAAAAAGTGTCTTCGGACGATGGATTAAACACCGTTTCAAAATAGGAAGAAAAAAAAAATTAACAGACGATGTAATATACACCGTCTCAAGCTTTTCGGAAAAAGACGAAGTAGAAGGACGGTAGATTAACTACCGTCCGTCCCTAATTTTTTTTTTTTCACCTTTGTATGATTGCCATTTTGCCCTTTGCTTTAATCCAATCTCTCATCGTTTGTGCACCAATGAGCACCAATGGTGGGGTATGCATGAACACATCAAGCATGCATAAGCTAATCATGCAGTTAGTTTATACTTCATTAATTACTCTACTCCAAAAAGAAATTGTGCATACTTTTTATAGGCATGTGTGGTACATGTAATATGATTTTTAAGATGTCAAGATATATATACACATTTGATTGATAGGCATGTGTAGTACATGTAATATGATTTTTAAGATGTCAAGATATCTATATAATAAAACACAAAGAAAGCTATCAAGTGGTTCTCCTTCAATCCCCCAAAAATCAAAGGCCCAGATCTAACCTCACAAAACATATTTTCCCCCCAAAAGTTTTCCTCCAAAACTCAAATTCAAATCCCCCACCCAAAACAACTCCTATATTTATTTAATTATTCTCTCTCTCTCTCTCTCTCTCTCCCTCTTCTATTCAAAAAATTAAGAAAATAAAATTTTACACAAAGAAATCTATTAAGTGGTTCTCCTTTAATCCCCCAAAAATCAAAGGTCCCGATCTAACCTTACAAAACATATTTTCCCCCTAAAAGTTTTCTTCCAAAACTCAAATTCAAATCCCCCACCCAAAACAACTCCTATATTTATTTAATTATTCTCTCTCTCTCTCCCCCCCCCCCCCCCCCCCCTCTCCTCTTTCTATTCATACAATTAAGAAAATAAAATTTTAAATTTTTTTTAAAAAATAAAAAATTTAAAAAATAAAAAAATTACAAATTTAAAAACTTTTAAAAAGTTCAAAAAATTTATAAAAAAAACATATAATATGTTTTTTGCTGAACCCCTAAAAGTTTCTCATATAATATGTTTGCTACTTCAATTAATTTGCTCGACCTCCAAATTTTTTTATATGAACAAATAAGGTGCACCGTTCCGAAGACGTGCCGTAGGCACGTGTCAACGGGCAAACCTAGTATATACATAAATTTATAGTAACATCCTGCAATTTGAATAATACTGCTAAACTCACAGTCTCACACAAGAACCATCAACAATGCAAAATAAAAACAAAGATTAACACATATCTAGCTACTGCTGGCATCTACATATAATAGGCAGACATACATTAGTACTCAAAACACCGTGACTACTATGAGGAATTCCAACTCAAATGAAAGGAAATAAAGTCGAGTTACGACAAGAATAATAGCTGTGAAAGTGAATTGAAGGGCACATGTCTTAAAATAAAGCAAATTCTCCAAATCAACTACTCAACCATTTCAAAATGTTGAAGAAAGTAATTATGAGTTATGCTAGAGATCTATTGAAATCCTTAATCTGACAACTTGCAAGAAGAGCAGTATCTTATCAAGAAGATTAAGCATGTACCTCATTAAAAAAGCCACTATCGTAATAAGAATTGGAAACATCAGCATTCATTTACGAGAAATTCCTTGTCGAGAAACACAGACACCATCTCCCTCTCGTATTAAGGGAACTTGGCCAGCACAGGCAGCAGTATAAATGTCATGGAGCTCTGGCACTTCCTCCTTGTTCTGAAGAATAAACCTTTCAATAAACTGGCTCTCTGTGAAGGCCATGATTCTTGAAAGGCCCATCCTCCCTAACAAATTATGAGAAGTTAAGATGTTCATCACGTGAAGCCGGGGCACCAACCTCTTTTCCAAACTATACGTCAGAATAACAGGATTGGAAGCAATGTAGGATTGATCGCACCCAGCTTTCTCCAATAAGTCCACCTTCGCCCTTATGTAATCCTCAGACAATATTAAAAAATTGGGACATTTAGAAAATGCAGCAAGAAACTCCTTCTCAGACCACCCATATCTCTTATAAAAATTCATCTTGGCCATAAAGCTATTAGGGCCAATTTTGGAGAGGACTACCAAACAATGCATAAACTTACGAGACCCTCGAGGCAAACCTAATTCCTCAATTTTCTTCAAAACCACCTCCGTTGAAGCAATGCCCTTACGAAAAAATCCACAACCCATAACCAAAATGGATCCAATATCGATCTGGGAGAAACCATATTCCTTTAGAAGAGCTATCTTCTGAGCAACGGTACCTTTATCAACATCATAACAGAATAAACCCAGGTTTCTCTTTGCAGCTAGTAGGAGCTTCTCCATGTCACCATTCAAAAAATTCTTCCAAAACTCGAGGCGAGAGATGGCATGCGGGCTCCCGAGGATCATTGGGTTGGTAACGACAAGCTGCTGGATCTCAGAACTGGACCAAGTAGTGATTCTACGCAGAGCCTTAAGGTTGGGTTCAATGGTTTTGTCAACATCAGCTTGGAGAATGTAATAGTTTCGGTTGACAATCGAGATGATATTGGCATTAGTAAAGCCTGCATTGTATTTGAGGAAATGCCTGACCGAGTCGGGCTTTGAAGTGGATGTGAAGTGGATGTGTTTCGAGGCAGTGGCTGCCTTTTCTGGGGAAAGCCCACATGATTCTATCAAGTAATCCTTAACAAACTGGGATTTGGGAGTTGGGTTGTGAGTTGCAGAGGTTAAAGAGGAGGACAAGTGAGGAAGAGAAGATAATGGGTTGAGAGATTGCCTCTTCTTCAAAAATAGCATCATGGGTTGCATTGAAACAATGGAAAGATGATTTCTTAAAAAAACCCAATTTTTATTGAATTGGATTTGGACCTTGATTTTGTGGTAGTTGGAATCAAACTTGAAGCATGTAAAAAAATAGTGGAAATGAAAGAGATTCAATAGGAATACAAGATTTGAAAGAGTGTTACCACTTCATCAGTTAATGGGTTCGGCCTCTTTCTTTGGCAGTCCTTTCCTTCTTCAATCTTCAGAAGAGATCCAACATGATCAAAACCCAAATCCTTTTTTTTTTCTTTGTTTTTTTTTTTTGACGATGAAATGACCCCTCAGAGCATCTGTAGTCGCGGGCTAAATACCCAAATTTTGAAAAAAATTGGAGAAAAAAAAGCTCCAGTCGTCGTCCAAATTTACAAAATTTGGGTGTACGGTGAATAGTGTCTTGCCAAATATAGCAAACGATTTGGCAAAAACCAAAATATAGCTAACGAGGTATTTTATTTCGTCCGTCAGTAGAGACGAAAGATAAAATTTCATCTCGTAGGTGAGACGTACAAAAAGTGCCTTCGGACGATGGATTAAACACCGTTTCAAAATAGGAAGAAAAAAAAAATTAACAGACGATGTAATATACACCGTCTCAAGCTTTTCGGAAAAAGACGAAATAGAAGGACGGTAGATTAACTACCGTCCGTCCCTAAATTTTTTTTTTTCACCTTTGTATGATTACCATTTTGCCCTTTGCTTTAATCCAATCTCTCATCGTTTGTGCACCAATGAGCACCAATGGTGTGGTATGCATGAACACATCAAGCATGCATAAGCTAATCATGCAGTTAGTTTATGCTTCATTAATTACTCTACTCCAAAAAGAAATTGTGCATTCTTTTTATCCTTATATAATTGAAGGACGAGGTAATATACAGCGTCCCACAAAGAAAAGAAAAAAAAAATTTAAACCAAAGCAGCGACGAGTCAATATACACCGTCGGGTTCGGCGGGATTGAGATTTCATGCTTCAGACGGGAGATAATCTCCCGTCCTTGCATATTTAAAAAATAAAAAAATAAAAAAAAATTAACCGACGATGGATCATGCCCCGTCCAAACTTCAATTTGAATTTTTTAATATTTTTTCGATTCAAAGACGATACATTATTTTGCATCCCCAAATATTTTTCAAACCGTACACTCTACGACGATAGACAATCTTCCGTCTTTTAAAAAAAACATACAACAAATCGAATATAGCTTTGAACGACTGCAGCAAGATTCTTTTTTTTCTATTTCTAATTGGTATATACCCAAAATTTGGCAAGTAACGACTACAGATGCTCTTAGAGCATCTGTAGTCGTTTGCTAAATATGCATAATATGCATATTTGGCTCAAAACGGCACTGCACACGTTGGCCAAATATGCATATTATGCATATTTCGTTACAGTCGATTACTATAAATGAGAGAAGTTTTGAGATTTATTCATATATAAGAGACGACACTCCAAGTGCCGTCCCACAAAAAAAAAAAAAAAAATCCGTCGGACGACACTTCAAGTGCCGTTGCTTGAAAAAAAAAAAAAAAAAATCAATTAAAAAACCCTAAAAAAGAATTAATCCCTCGGATGGCACTTCATGTGCCGTCCCACACCTTCCCATTATCTCGGACAGCATATCATGTGCCGTTCGGAGATTTTTGCAATTTTATATATTTTTTTGCAATTTTTGAAATTTTTTTGCAATTTTGTATTTTGTTTTGCAATTTCTAAAATGTTTTTGTAATTTTTTGTAATTTTTTCGTAATTTCTGAAATGTTTTTGTAATTTTTTATAATTTTTTTGTAACTTTTTATTTGCTCTTCGAAGACGAATTTTTATTCCTCCGACGGGCTCCAATTAATTTTTTTATTATTATTATTTTTTTTCTCAGACGGTACATGAAGTACCGTTGCTTATTATTTTATTATTTTATTATACACTGCTTCTAGAACCTTCGGGTTATCGTGAAGGTACTTGATGACCCATGTGAGTGCGCTAGCCGTAGTGTCCTGGGCTGCAAACAGAACTCCGATGATGTTATCGGAGATTTGATCATCTGTTAGTTCTTCGCCTTCTCCGTCCTTTGAGTTCATGAGAGAGCCTAGCAAATCCATTTTTAAGTCCCCATTCTTTCTTCTCTCATTCATGATTTCACTCGATAGCTTCTTCAGCTCCTTCCTTGCCTAATAGGAATTATAAATCAATTATAACCAAAAAAAGATCAAAAATGTGTTTCATAGGTAATTTGCTAGCGAGTAGCAACACTGTCAGATGTTGACGTAATGCCTCGGTGCAGAATGTATCCACCACATCATCAGCATCACAAGTTGCGCACCTCCCTCACAAGGATCAACCACCTTCAATATGCGCGCTCTCTCGATGCACCTCCCTCACAAGTAAGGCCCATTTCTTCCTGTTTGTATTCGTATGTGTGAAGTTAGGAAAAGCAAAGTTATTTTTAAAGGAAAGTTTGTTGTCAAATTGTTTAGTTTGCATATTTTTTCTATTTCCGATTATGATATTGGATTAGAATTTTAGATAGTTCCCATATTTAATCCAAAAGTTTTAAGATATTTGCATCAACATAAAGAATCCTGAAATGTGTTGATTTTCACGGTTACCTTTGATTAAGAAAATATAGTACGACTAGAATTGTTTGTTTTGTTTTTTTTTTTTTTTTTTTGAGGAAAAGGTGGAATAATGCCACCCTGTTTCATTAATAAGTGATTAATAAACAACCCCGTAGTCCCGGAAAAAAACAAGTACAGTTCAGAAAATAAAACATAACCCCCAACAAAACCCTGGGGGGTGGGTTACAACATCCAGCCTAAAGGCAACCAAAAAACAACTACAAAATACTAAGGCCTGATACAAAATATGTAATAGTGAGGCAATAGTCCACTCATCAGTCAAGAGTTGGCCCGATCTCTATCTCCTCGTCATCAAACTCATCCACCTGGAATACCCTTGCAATCCTCCCTCTTGCACCTGAAGCAGCAGTTGTAGCCCAAAAGGAGATTAGATGCATGATATGAGTAAGATTACTAGAAATAGAATTACATGAAGCACGGAAATAAAAATTGTTCCTATCTAGCCATAACACCCATGTGGTTGCCGCAATGGCAATAAACCATGCGTCTTTCATATCGTGACGGGCTGATGCAAATCTGGGACCAACCCACAGTTCCTCATAGTCCCTTGGATAGTCACTTGTTCCTAGTGCTCTCAGCACCTCTATCAGGACGGCCTTGCTTCTAGTGCAGTGAAGAAACAGGTGATTCAGGCTTTCCACGTGTACGTTGCAGAACCCGCAATTGGTCGCAATGTGAGGTTGCCTCTTGGCTAGGTTCTCTCTAGTGAGAATGGCATTGTTGAGCACAAGCCAGAGGAAGACTCTAATTTTCAGAGGAGTTTTTGTCTTCCAAAGTACCGCTGCCCAGCTGGGCCTGCATCCTCGGTAGTGAATTCGGTTGTACAGTGATCTAACCGAGAACACTCCCTTGTTCTCGAGTCCCCACCGCAAGTGATCTGGGCCTTGGGCACATATTACCCCAGACTGGATAATGTGCATTTGTAATTCATACAGTTGCTGTGACAAACTTGGAGAAAGAGTTCCTTGGAATGACGGTCTCCAAGTCCCTCTTTTCCAAGTTTCCGCCACCGAGATATTCGGTCGATTTGTCTTAGCAAACAGCTCTGGGAAACCGTCCTTAAGAGGGTGAGGACCGCACCATTTGTCCCACCAAAATCTGGTGGTTCGACCATTGCCTATCGAAGATGAGGTTGCTGAGTTGAAAGGTCCGCTGGCTTTAGCAACTCCTTTCCAGAAGCGGGAGACTTTGGATCCTACTCGAAAGCCCAGACTTCTAGTCCCTTTCCCCCGAAGGTAAGGTTGGATGAAGTCTTGCCAACCTTCTCCGCAGTGATGGAACACTTTCCACCACCACTTTCCCAGGAGTGCCAGATTCATATCTCTGAGGTCAATGATGCCTAGCCCTCCGTGTCTCTTTTTCATGCATGTGATATTCCATTTAATAAGGTGGTAGCCTCCCTTATTTGAGTCTGCACCTTTCCAAAGGAATCTTTTCCTGATACGATCGATCCTTTGGATCACCCACTTTGGGAGTTCAAAAAAGGACATGTAGTATATGGGCAGATTGGATAATACAGAGTTGATGAGTACCACTCTGCCCCCAAGAGAAAGTGATTTGCCTTTCCATCCGGACAGTCTGTCCTCCACCCTGTCTATAATAGGCAAGCAGTCAGCCTTAGTGAGCCTCCCTGGACGTAGCGGAAGCCCTAGGTATTTGATTGGGAATTCTTCTATCGCGCAGTTGAGAATGGTGATACGGAGTTCATTGCTAACACTCAGAGGGAGATTTCACCAGAGCGTGTCCTGTCTTCAATTCCAGACTCAGCTCCCGGAATTAGCTCGGGACAGTCCCGGAAAGCGGTTGGCTTCAGGGTTCAGCGATCTCCCAAGAGGGCTCATGTGGAGTCCTTGGATGACTATCTTGAGGTCGCCGCTGCAGCCAAGGCAGCTAAGTTCGACAATAGAGGTACGACAAATTTTTTAGCTTCTATTTTAAATTACATGTCAGACTCTGATGTTTTATCCCTAGCTATCACATGTGGGTTAGAAGTTTGGGACACTGAGCGTATTGCCCTACTACTCAATAAAATTCGGGGTTAGGAAACGCAAAGAGTTAGGTCATCTGACGTTAAGGTATCTGGAGTCGGCTCGGGGCCGACTATAATTCTCGAGGATGTAGCCGGCCCTACACCCTCCCCTACGATCTCCCATGACAATTCCCCCCAATGAATACACTCTTTTGGAATGTTAGGGGGTTGGGGGATAGGGGAAAGAGGGGTATGGTGAGGGATGTTATTAGTAATTCCAAGGCGGAAGTAGTAGGGCTGCAGGAGACCAAACTCCAGCACGGGATCAAACTCAAAAGAGTTGGTGGTAACAGAATCAAAGAGTGGTTGCTACGCCCATCTGTCGGTGCATCAGGGGGGATTGCTATAGGGTTTAACTCGGATCTTCTTTCCTGCGAGGAGGAGTATCGGGGTACATTTTCCTTGACTGCCCGACTTAAGAGACGCTCAGATGATTGGATGCAGACGGTGACTGTGGTCTACGGGCCGAACGTGGCCGCAGACAGAGAGGCCTTCTGGCAAGAACTGGCCGACATTCGTCAGCGCTGGTCGGGACCTTGGATTGTGGGTGGGGATTTCAACATTACTAGATTTGCTTTTGAGCACAGGGGAAGAGGCGCTAGCGACAGGCACCGAGAGGAATTCAATAGAGTTATCACGGAACTTGAACTGATTGATATCCCAATCAATGACAAACTTTTTACTTGGTCTAATTTGCAAGCGGATCCGGTTATGGCCAAGTTGGACAGGGTTCTAGTATCGTTGGATTGGGAAGCATTATTTCCTCTCGCCTCGGCCAGAACGATCCCTAGACCAACTTCAGACCACACCCCGATCCTCCTCGATGTGGGGAATCGGGGTACCCGCATGCCTAGGAAATTCAGATTTGAAAAGGCATGGCTGGAAATTCAGGGATTCCACCATATGGTCATGGAGAATTGGGCACTGCCAATGGCCGGCAGGGACGCGGCATCTCGGTGGTGTGGAAAAATTCGAAGACTGAGAAAGAGGCTCTGTAGATGGAATCGGTCTAGATTCGCGACCATCTGGCGGGATAAAGAGTCCTATCTGGAAGGTATTGATGAGCTTGAGAGGGTGGAAGAAACTAGAGTCCTTTCGCAGGAAGAGCGAAACAGGCTCTTAGAACTCCGTAATAACATTGCCAATCTGTATAGACTAGAAGAGATCAAGTGGCAACAGAGGTCCAGGATTTCGTGGCTCAAAGAGGGAGACGCGAATACGGCCTACTTTCATCGGGTTGCAAGTGCAAGGAGGAGATCCAATCTTATCCTATCTATTCAGACAGCTACGGGAACATCGCAGGAGGAAAGGGTGATTTCCGCTACCTTCCAGTCATTCTATAAGGGTCTTTTCGGGAAGAAGAATGACTTTAGGGTTTCAATGGGGGCAGACTTCTGGCAGGAGTATCAGCTTGCTCCAGGTCAAAACTTTTCCTCCTTGGAGGAGCCTTTCACGGAATCAGAGGTCAAAACGGCCATTGACCAGATGGGAGCTGACAAGGCGCCTGGACCAGATGGCTTTCCGATGTTGTTCTTCCAAGTATTTTGGAAAGAAATTAAAGGAGAATTTATGGAGGTAATGATGGAATTTTTTCACAATAACCTGAGGCTGGGAATGTTCAACTTTGCAGAAATTGTGTTGATCCCCAAACGGAAGGATTCTAAGTGCGTCGGA
This sequence comes from Hemerocallis citrina, assembly GCA_017893485.1. Lineage (NCBI taxonomy): Eukaryota > Viridiplantae > Streptophyta > Magnoliopsida > Asparagales > Asphodelaceae > Hemerocallis > Hemerocallis citrina. The sequence continues at coordinate 78,874,099 of CM030361.1, read as the reverse complement.
GATTTTAGGCCAATTAGTCTGATTAACTGCTCGGCTAAGATCATCACTAAGGTTCTAGCCATCCGCTTGGGAGGCATCATGGACAGTCTCATCAGCAGAACACAGACGGGATTCATTAAGGGCAGATGTATCCTAGACTGCGTGACTACTGCTGAACAAGTTATCCACCACTGCCACAAGTGCAATTCCAAGAACTTCCTCCTCAAACTGGATTTTGAGAAAGCATACGACTTGGTAGACTGGGAATGTTTGCTTGAGGCTCTCAGGGGGAGAGGCTTTGGGGACAAATGGATAAGATGGATTAAACAGTGGTTACACTCTAGCAAAACGGCAATCTCAGTGAATGGGAGGCCCGGGCCCTCGTTCCCGTGTAAGAAGGGACTCCAGCAAGGGGATCCGCTGTCCCCACTTCTATTCACTATTGTAGCGGACGTGCTCAGAGGAATGCTAGAAAATTGTCAAAGAAAAGGATGGATATCGCCTGTGGCCAGCAGCGATGCTAATCAGGGATGTACGATCCTTCAATACGCTGACGACACCCTTATCTTTGGTAATGGGAACAGAGCAGAAACAATATGCTTTAAAGGGGTCCTTTACTGCTTTGAAGCCTGGTCAGGCCTAAGAATTAATTTCCATAAGAGTTCGCTTGTACCTATCCGGCAACGATGGTCGGGACCTTGGATGGTGGGGGGGGGGGACTTCAACATCACAAGATTTGCTTTCGAGCACAAGGGGAGAGGCGCCAGTAACAGGCACAGAGAGGAATTCAATAAATTAATCACGGAACTGGAACTGATCGATATCCCAATCAATGATAGACTCTTCACTTGGTCTAATATGCAAGCGGCACCGGTTATGGCCAAGTTGGACAGGATTCTAGTCTCTATGGATTGGGAGGCTAAATTTCCTCTAGTTTCGGCTAGAGCGATCCCTAGGCCAACATCAGATCACACGCCGATCCTTCTCGATACGGGAATTCGAGGACTGCGAAGGCCCAGGAAATTTAGATTTGAAAAGGCCTGGTTGGAAATTCGGGGATTCCATCATCTGGTTATGGAGAATTGGGCGCTCCCTATGGCTAGCAGGGACGCGGCATCTCGCTGGTGCGGAAAAATCCGAAGGCTGAGAAAGAGGCTTGCAAGATGGAATCGATCTCGGTTCTCTACCATCTGGCACGCAAAGGATTCCTTCTTGGAAGGCATTGATGAGCTAGAGCGGATAGAAGAGTCCAGAATCCTCTCCCAGGAAGAGCGTAGCAGGCTATTACAATTCCGTGAGAACATAGCCAACCTTTATAGACTAGAAGAGATCAAATGGCAACAAAGGTCCAGGATTACGTGGCTCAAAGAGGGAGACGCGAATACGGCCTACTTTCATCGGGTTGCTAGCGCCAGAAGGAGATCCAATCTTATCCTATCAATTCAGACAGACTCAGGAATTTCACAAGATGAAAAGGTGATCGCCACGACCTTTCAGACTTTCTATAAGGACCTCTTCGGGAGGAAGAATGACTTTAGGATCCCAATGGGCGAGGACTACTGGCAGGAGTATCAGAACGACGCAGGTCAAAACTTTTCCTCGCTGGAAGCGCCGTTCTCAGAAGTAGAGGTCAAAACGACCGTCAACCAGATGGGAGCAGACAAATCACCGGGACCAGATGGCTTTCCCATTTTGTTCCACCAAGTGTTCTGAGAAGAAATTAAAGGAAACTTTATGGATCTAATGGAAGAATTTTACCACAATAATCTGAGATTCACAGTATAAGCACCTGGTGCTCCGAGCGCTTAGAGCTCCAGAAAATAGTTATTGCAATTGAAGCAGCATTTCTTATTCCAGCTGATAATATTTACACTCCATCTGTTGTTTACTTAGTTAGCTGCATCAAAACAACACAAGACTAAGTAGTATATCTATATTTACAACCACGCCAAACCGCAAAACCTCCTATTTCGTGCTCTAATTACAGTTCAACATTCATCAAAAGCAGATATGATATTAGCACGAAAACTAATATATTCATATCTCTACCTAAACTTGTAGGAGGAAAGGATTGTCAAACTACTACTCAGGAAAAATCGCGGTCATTTGCATGCCTAGCCGATGCAGCTTCCATAGAGGATCTCGAGAAGCCAACCCTTCTCCCCGAGGCAAAGAGAAGAAAGTACTCAGACCGACAATCAAAAGCACTGACCAAGGAAACAACATTGCTTTCTACCTCACTCTCGTGCAGAAATATATCATCTAATGCTCCCTTTAGCTGTGGTCTTGTGTAGGTGTATAATCATTCCTTGATCTACGACAAGCCCTGTTCTCAGCCCTCCTTTGTTGTACCGATGGGGTAAAGCCTGGGCAAATATAAAATCATTTTATATTCACTCGATTCAGAATATTAGTTACAAATTTTAGTTTTCTTATCACGGATTGGTCAATTTCTTGATTGATTTGTTTATCGACCACCACAGTATTTATCAGAAGAGAAAAAGAGCTCATTAGGCTCAATGCCACAGTAGGTAGGTCTCAAGCAATGATTAAAAAGAGAAATTGCTGATTGTAATATCAAGATCTATCATAAACTAGCCAATCTAAAATATCTGGACTCTGAATACAGCTTCATATCCACATAAAAACTTAACATACAGATTCTACAAAGCCAAAAGATACAGTTAACATCTCGCATAGCATAATACCCAAAACCAGCATTTCTCTCCAAAAGTAATGTTTACAAGCAACTTCAATAATAAAAAGTTGGATTCGGATTATAGTTCACAGCCACTGAAGCACCAACAAATTGCGAAACAGTAGTTTTCATCGCAAAGTCCCAACCCTTTCAGTGATCCCGTTAACCCACCAATTAAATGACCGGTGGCCTCTCAAGTGAGTACCATCTTCAATTGCAAGTGAGGAAATATCTTCAAGTAAATGAAATGCTAAAATATAATGGGATGTATAGAGACTATATAAAGAATCCTCCAAACCAGCAAAACTAAAGAGCTATTTTTCAGCATGGGCAAGTTACCAAGGGTGATTCAGGCCTTTGATAGATATTAGCATCGGCTAACTATTAAAAATGAAATGCTAAAATATAATGGGATGTATAGAGACTATATAAAGAATCCTCCAAACCAGCAAAACTAAAGAGCTATTTTTCAGCATGGGCAAGTTACCAAGGGTGATTCAGGCCTTTGATAGATATTAGCATCGGCTAACTATTAAAAAACTCTTGTGTTATTGCGTAATAATAACTAGTGTAACCTTGTGCAATATTGCACAAACTTATATAATATAATATAATATAATATGTAGTATAACCCGTACAATATTGCACATATTTTTTTTTAAAATAAGAAAATGAATTTATAAGATTTGATTAAGGGATATGATTCTAATTCAAAATTTAGATGGAGAAAGAGTGGGATGGTTGCCTCCTACTTTTCCTCTCGTTTTTTTTATTTAAAATAAATATAAAATATAAAATATAAAATATAAAATATAAAATATAAAATATAAAATATAAAAAAAATGAGAAAAATTCTTGAACCAAAAGTGGTTTAGCATAATATGTTGTATATAATTGTGAAAATAACTATATTGATTTCTACCTGATTGCAAATGGAATGCTTTTTTTAAAGGTAAACAAGGAACCTTAAAATTCATAGTCGAGTAACTGAAGAGGTGACAACACCGATAAATGGCAAAAAGAAAATAATAGTGTTCAAATAAGTTACCGATGATAATAAGATAATTTCTCTTTGCATATTTAAGCAAGAGGTGGTATAGCTCAACCTCATATTTTATAAAGAATAGAATAATATTATTGCATCAGAAATTTAGAATGAAAATTGAACATGTCGTCTACTTTCTAGAACATATTATCACCCATCACCAAAAATGCAATTGGGATAAATGATTTGTACTACAGCTACCACCACCCTTAAAGAACTCATCACCACCACTACCTTGAGCCGAGAATTTCCTTCATCGCTAATTCTGATTAGAAGCTCTTGACTTAAGGGGAAGTAAATAGCTCACCTATTTCAGGTGTACGCGTCCAGTAGTCTAACTGGTACTCATGTCTTCTACAGTGCTGGCTCTGAGTTCCCGGGGGCCCGAGGTGAACTCCCGAAATGGGGGGCCCATACAATAATAAAAAGAATCCAGTTGATTCTAGTTAGATGCGGTGCCGGACCTATAAACTAAATTTGAAAGTAACATGTATACAAAAAATTTACACATTGTTCAAGGCAAAATATGCAAAATATATATCATCAAATAACAAGTTTACTCATAAGCATCAATCATATATGCAAAATAGAGTGAAAATAATCAATAAGATATGCATCCACATACGCATCCACACAAGAAGCATACAAAAACATGCATAAAACTATTCAGATATGCAAACATATAATTGAGCCCAAATTCAATCAAGCCCAAACCCAAATAATTTAGAAAAAATTTCTAAAGGCTCAAATAATTATTTTTGGGGGCCCTAACAACAATTTTTTTAGGCGCAAAATACGTGCTTATATTTACAATGGAAATACAAATTTGAGGCCCCTAAAATTGTAAAGAAATTGGGGGCCTAAGGTGGCCGCCTCACCTGCCTCCGGGGGGGTTCTTCTATAGCAGTCTGGTATATGGAAAGTTGTTGGTTCCAAGTTTCTTAGGACTAAATTCTAGTAGTGAGACTTTCTATTCTGCCGCTCTATCTAGTAAGAGCCTTTAAACCGATGTTTGGCATAGAAGGGCTCGGCTCCATGCAGGTCTTTCACCAACGGCTGACACTAAATTAGCGCGATGCGAAAGAGTCTGGGCTTAGCCGGTGGAGATAAGATTCTATTATCGGAGTCGGAACTACTCCTACGCAAGGTTGTCGTCTCATGCTACCAGGTCCCTTCTCTTCAATCCGTAGGAGAGATGATAAGAAAGAAGATCGCTTCTATTACTACACAAGTCGATCAGTCCGAACTCTAACAACTTCAAGGACTAGGAAGGCCCCAGACTTCATCTGATGATTCTAACTCCTCCTTTCTGAGGACTCCCTACTAGGTGGGCCGATTGTGAGAGTAGTCGCAACTATTACAGATTGGTGAGTTGTAGCCAGTTGTGTATGACAGATGAGTCGTCGACGTTGCGATTGATAGGAGCTTATGTTGATTGATGTTGATGATTGTGCGGGTCCTCACCATTGTGGCTGATAAACAAGTTGATGTCGTTATGGTAGATGTGTGAGTCATTGATGGTGGTCGATGTACCAGTTGTGGCTATCAAGACAGATGTGCAAGTCATCTATGGTTGTTGTGAAAGTCGTCGCTATTTTGGGAGGATGTGCAAGTTATTTTCGTTGTGAGAAGTACGGAACAGTTCCATGTTGGTAGATGGGCAAACCATCGCCAGGGAGGCATTTTGGCTAGTCATCATCAAAATGGTGAACGAGCAAGACTAGTGTGATTGATAGGAGCTTTTCTTACATAACTTCTGTGTGATCGAAAAAAATGTTGTTTCTTTTACTACAATTGTAGCTTTGGGGAGGGACAAGTAAAATTTATAGTTTGGTTTTATAATTATGTTTTCCGATGTTCACGGTGGGATAATTTCCACCTTTTTACGGAAAGAAAAAAAAACTCTTGGACTCTGACATGAATACGGGACATCAAAGAGAAAATAGGAATTAACAACCCACGCATTCAACTGTGTTCGTAATTCAGAATTCCAAACAACTTTAAAGGAAACAAAGCCAGAAATGAAATTTAAGATATGGAACTTCCAAAATAGATAATACTAAAGAATGTGGAAAATACACGTTCTTAAAGTACATTGGAGATCACATAATCGAATAGCAAATGAATTACTTAGCACATTGTGTCTCGTCACATTTGATATGACACACCATGCCAAAGGGGTATACAATTTTATCTTGTGATTACTAAAAGTAAAAGAATGAGGAATCATGGCCAATATGTGGTAATATTGAGAGTCAAAAGACCTAATTTGCTCATACTTCCTTCATATGGATATGATTAGTTGTTGATTCATTGCTCCTTTATGCCATCTCTTCAATATCTCTTCAATTGATCATAGTCCAACGTTGTAGTGTTTTCGAGTTCCAGCTTGGTAGGAACAATATCACTTATGGGCAGCGTGTAACTAAATACACGCGAGTTAGATATATTTAAATATGCCTTCATCACAAATTGACATAGTATCGGAGCTTTAGGTATGAACTTCAGCTGTGGATTTTCTTATAAGTAATGCTACATCCACTACCAATTTCACTACCACTATGTTCACTATCTTAGGTGGCAAACTCCAATAGGTAGGGAAAGATAGAGTAGGTGGGAGAACTCTCCCATAGGAGTATGCCACCTAAGGTAGTGAACAAAATGGTAGTGAAATTGGTAGTGGATGAAGCATTACTCTTTTCTTGTGACCTAAAACTCTGATAAGAATGATGTAGTGAATTCCATTTTGATGTAGCTCCCCAATACATTTTCATCATAGTATGAACATATAGCATCATCAAGCATTGTACCGAAGAAGAAAAAATGTGGTAGAATATTCAAAAGGCCACAACTCAAAATCTTAGATAGAAAAAATATATACATTAGTTGGCCAAGACAAATTGAGACATGTCATATGCACACCAGTCAGCACACCAGTTGACTGACATACTTACAAAATCATCGACATGTGCTAGAATTTTGTTTATTTATGACGAGTTGGGTATGTATAATACATATTTCACCAACTTGAGTATTAAATAAAGAACAGTTTAAACTTGTATCAGATAGAACAATAGGTTGACTTGTATCATCTCTTATATATATTTTTCCATTTATGAGTGAGTACTATACCATATTCGGTTATGATTATCCAATAAAAAAAATAATTTTTCTTATACAATATATTATCAGAAAGAAAAATGAAATTTAGTTGTGTATTAGGGAATCAAGGCCAAATAATGTGAAAAGCATACGATTGATAGGCATGTGTAGTACATGTAATATGATTTTTAAGATGTCAAGATATATATACACATTTGATTGATAGGCATGTGTAGTACATATAATATGATTTTGAAGATGTCAAGATATATATACATAAATTTATAGTAACATCCTGCAATTTGAATAATACTGCTAAACTCACAGTCTCACACAAGAACCATCAACATTGCAAAATAAAAACAAAGATTAACACATATCTAGCTACTGCTGGCATCTACATATAATAGGCAGACATACATTAGTACTCAAAACACCGTGACTACTATGAGGAATTCCAACTCAAAAGTCAAATGAAAGGAAATAAAGTCGAGTTACGACAAGAATAATAGCAGTGAAAGTGAATTGAAGGGCACATGTCTTAAAATAAAGCAAATTCTCCAAATCAACTACTCAACCATTTCAAAATGTTGAAGAAAGTAATTATGAGTTATGCTAGAGATCTATTGAAATCCTTAATCTGACAACTTGCAAGAAGAGCAGTATCTTATCAAGAAGATTAAGCATGTACCTCATTAAAAAAAGCCACTATCGTAATAAGAATTGGAAACATCAGCATTCATTTACGAGAAATTCCTTGTCGAGAAACACACACACCATCTCCCTCTCATATTAAGGGAACTTGGCCAGCACAAGCAGCAGTATAAATGTCATGGAGCTCTGGCACTTCCTCCTTGTTCTGAAGAATAAACCTTTCCATAAACTGGCTCTCTGTCAAGGCCATGATTCTAGAAAGGCCCATCCTCCCTAACAAATTATGAGAAGTTAAGATGTTCATCACGTGAAGCCGAGGCACCAACCTCTTTTCCAAACTATACATCAGTATAACCGGATTGGAAGCAATGTAGGATTGATCGCACCCAGCTCTCTCCAATAAGTCCACCTTCGCCCTTATGTAATCCTCAGACAATACTAAAAAATTGGGAGATTTATAAAATGCAGCAAGAAACTCCTTCTCAGACCACCCATATCTCTTATAAAAATTCATCTTGGCCATAAAGCCATTAGGGCCAATTTTGGAGAGGACTACCACACAATGCATAAACCTACGAGACCCTCGAGGCAATCCTAATTCCTCAACTTTCTTCAAAACCACCTCCATTGAAGCAATGCCCCTACGAAAAAATCCACAACCCATAACCAAAATGGATCCAATATCGATCTGGGAGAAACCATATTCCTTTAGAAGAGCTAACTTCTGAGCAACGGTACCTTTATCAACGTCATAACAGAATAAACCCAGGTTTCTCTTTGCAGCTAGTAGGAGCTTCTCCATGTCACCATTCAAAAAATTCTTCCAAAACTCGAGGCGAGAGATGGGATGCGGGCTCCCGAGGATAATTGGGTTGGTAACGACAAGCTGCTGGATCTCAGAACTGGACCAAGTAGTGATTCTACGCAGAGCCTTAAGGTTGGGTTCAATGGTTTTGTCAACATCAGCTCGGAGAATGTAAAAGTTTCGGTTGACAATCGAGATGATATTGGCATTAGTAAAGCCTGCATTGTATTTGAGGAAATGCCTGACCGAGTCGGGCTTTGAAGTGGATGTGAAGTGGATGTGTTTCGAGGCAGTGGCTGCCTTTTCAGGGGAAAGCCCACATGATTCTATCAAGTAATCCTTAACAAACTGGGATTTGGGAGTTGGGTTGTGAGTTGCAGAGGTTAAAGAGGAGGACAAGTGAGGAAGAGAAGATAATGGGTTGAGAGATTGCCTCTTCTTCAAAAATAGCATCATGGGTTGCATTGAAACAATGGAAAGATGATTTCTTAAAAAAACCCAATTTTTATTGAATTGGATTTGGACCTTGAATTTGTGGTAGTTGGAATCAAACTTGAAGCATGTAAAAAATAGTGGAAATGAAAGAGATTCAATAGGAATACAAGATTTGAAAGAGTGTTACCACTTCATCAGTTAATGGGTTCGGCCTCTTTCTTTGGCAGTCCTTTCCTTCTTCAATCTTCAGAAGAGATCCAACATGATCAAAACCCAAATCCTTTTTTTTTTCTTTGTTTTTTTTTGACGATGAAATGACCCCTCAGAGCATCTGTAGTCTGGGCTAAATACCCAAATTTTGAAAAAAATTGGAAAAAAAAAGTTGCAGTCGTCGTCCAAATTTGTGAATTTTGGGTGTACGGTAAATAGTGCCTTGCCAAATATAGCAAACGATTTGGCAAAAACCAAAATATAGCTAACGAGGTATTTTATTTCGTCCGTCAGTAGAGACGAAAGATAAAATTTCGTCTCGTATGTGAGACGTACAAAAAGTGCCTTCGGACGTTGGATTAAACACCGTTTCAAAATAGGAAGAAAAAAAAAATTAACAAACGATGTAATATACACCGTCTCAAGCTTTTTGGAAAAAGACGAAATAGAAGGACGGTAAATTAACTACCGTCCGTCCCTAAATATTTTTTTTTTACCTTTGTATGATTACCATTTTGCCCTTTGCTTTAATGAAAATTTTGCCAAAATGCCCTTGTTTTTGAAAATAATTAGCGACATACCCTTGTTTCGAAAACATTTAGGGAGTTGTCCTTGTCTGTGACACGTCAGCAACAAACGTTATTGGAAAAAATGGCATCAGCTAATTGTATGCCGTTATTCCCAATAACGGCATCTGCATCTGAAAAAATTTACTTGCCGTTATCCCCAATAACGGCATTGGTTATTTTTAGTATAGATCTCTATTGTATCAACATTGACTCGAGAATGGAAAGAAAAAAAGAAAACAACTGATGTCGTTATTCTGGAGAACGGCATCGTTTGTACTGATGCCGTTTTTCAGAATAACGGCATCAGTTATTTACTTTTTGCACAAATCCCTATAAGCGTAACCCCCTTTCTTCTCCCCCTCTTCACTTCGATTCTTTCCTTCACATTTTCCACACCGAAAACCCTAGACGCACTTTAAAAAAAATCCAGAAGATCTTCGGTGTGTTATTGACTTCAATTTCGGAGTATACTCTTCAATCCTTCATTCAGAGTTCCTTCTCATTCCGAATCCGAAATCTTTGTAAGTAACAAAAAACCCTAATTTGTATTTTGTATAGTTGATTTTGACTGTTTTATTATGTAGTATAGTACAAATATTGTAGATTAGAGTTATTGAAGTAGTAATTTTGGAAGCATTGTTAGCAAAGTAGGGTTTAGTAAATGTTGAATTTTTGAGAAGCACAAATTCTTAAATATTGAAGTACTTTATTTTGAAGTAGGGGTTTTGAAGATTTTAATACACTTGATTACTACCAAGTAAACCAGTCCTATGTCTTCAAACAATTCGTAAGATGTTAAGTTTTGTAGAGTATATGTTTTCCTGTTTTTTGAAGTTTGGGTTGTGCTCACATGAACAAAAGTTTCATCCCCATTAACACATCCAGTATATGTGATTAAGGAGTAGTTGAGTGTTGTGTTTGGTAGTTCTTTTTGTATGCATAGAAGATCATCTTTCATATATATACTGCATTGCTAATTTCAACAAAAGGGCATTTGCTACACTATCTGCCTAGGCTCATCTCAGTGTAAGGAGATTTGTATACATAACCTATATATATATACAAACCTACTTCATGTCAGTGTGAGGGGAATTTATATCAGATACGTACATATACACACTACAATTCACTAGCAGATCTACTCCTAAGACTGCTCATGCTCTCAATTTTTCTACTGAAAATGTTTTTGATTATTGTTTGTTAATGTGTACAGGCCAATGGATCCTGCACAACCATCTTCTTCGCATGGTGTTGGTGCTTCTTCTACGTCTTCATTTGGACCACGGGGACATCCGGGTCCATTAGATCCTACAGTTCTGTTCCTGCAAGAAGACCACAGATCACAGGCCGTTTGGACCAGGGATGTGGAGAAGATGAGTTTCAGGATGCACAAGATCATGCCTGTGATCAAGAACTGTATTGCTATGGAAAATTATTTGGTTAGCAGTGGCTTTAGTGGTTTTAGCGGGAAAACATAAGGTTAGTATGATAATACCTTTCAAATGATACCAAAAAAACCACCGGCAAAATATTCGTTGTTGAGGAAGACTGAAAATGAGAGTGGGAGTGAGGAGTTAGGATGTATGGAATTTTATAGGACTCAAATGGTTGAAAATTTTTGATTATGAGATCTAGGGTTTGTGGGTAAAAGGGGTGATGTGAGAGAGATGCGTTTTACAAATCAGAAGGGGAAGAAAAGGGGAGAAGAAAGGGGGTTACGCTTATAGGGATTTGTGCAAAAAGTAAATAACTGATGCCGTTATTCTGAAAAACGGCATCAGTACAAACGATGCCGTTCTCCAGAATAACGGCATCAGTTGTTTTCTTTTTTTCTTTCCATTCTCGAGTCAATGTTGATACAATAGAGATCTATACTAAAAATAACCAATGTCGTTATTGGGGATAACGGCAAGTAAATTTTTTCAGATGCAGATGCCGTTATTGGGAATAACGGCATACAATTAGCTGATGCCGTTTTTCCCAATAACGTTTGTTGCTGACGTGTCACAAACAAGGGCAAATCGCTAAATGTTTTCGAAACAAGGGTAGGTCGCTAATTATTTTCAAAAACAAGGGCATTTTGGCAAAATTTTCTGCTTTAATCCAATCTCTCATCGTTTGTGCACCAATGAGCACCAATGGTGTGGTATCCATGAACACATCAAGCATGCATAAGCTAATCATGCAGTTAGTTTATACTTCATTAAATACTCTACTCCAAAAAGAAATTGTGCATACTTTTTATCCTTATATGATTGAAGGACGAGGTAATATACAGCGTCCCACAAAGAAAAAAATAAATAAATAAACCAAAGCAGCAACGAGTCAATATACACCGTCAGGTTCGGCGGGATTGAGATTTCATGCTTCGGACGGGAGATAATCTCCCGTCCTTGCATATTTTTAAAAAAAAAATAATAACCGACGATGGATCATACCCAGTCTAAACTTCAATTTGATTTTTTTAATATTTTTTCGATTCAAAGACGATACATTATTTTGCGTCCCCAAATATTTTTCAAACCGTACACTCTACGACGATAGACAATCTTCCGTCTTTTAAAAAAAACATACGACAAATCGAATATAGCTTTGAACGACTGCAGCAAGATTCTTTTTTTCCTATTTCTAATTGCTATATACCCAATGATATGGCTAAAAATAGGATTAAATCGGGACCATTCAAATCGGAGACGAATCTTAAAGCTCAGGGTCTTAAAGCTCAGGGGTAAAACGGTAATTTCACCTGCTAACGGGTCCGAAGCGGGTACTGGGTCTCCTTCTCACAGATCCAATAACCCATGAACGGATCCACCTCAACTGGGTACGGGTCCCGACCCGATACAAACCCAGTCCGACAGGATAGAATTAGGGTCTCTGATTGAACCAAATCAACGGGCCTGATTCGCGACTATCCTCTCACCGGGAATTAAGGGATTACATTCCTAATCTGATTACGAGGATTTTACGCCTTATCAAATCACAGGAATCACATTCCTAATCTGATCCCAACGGCGACTATAAATACCCCCCACCTACCACTGTTACAGGTTAATCACACTTTTTCCAACTTAAGCTCTTTCTTAATCATCACTGGTCACTGACAAGAGCGTCAGAGGGTGCGTCGCCGGAATCAACCCTGGTGTATCGCACTTCCTTACAGGTGAGCAGCAGGAATCAACAGGCTTGGATCCGCTATTCAGGTTTTTCCACGAACTCACAAATCTCATCTGTTTACCCCCACACCAGAATCAGCGGTAACAGATTGGCGCCGTCTGTGGGAAACCATACGAATAGCCTCCGTCTCTTCCTCGTCGACTAGCTCTTCTCCAGCCATGCCTCCCAGAAAAGTTAGATCCAGGGGGGTCCAACCGTGGACCCAACCCTGTTGATCAACAGCAGGAAGTCCCCGTCCATCCCGCTCCGCAGCAGGGGCAACTTCCTCCTCTGGCCGAGGACCATTTCCAACAGGACCAGCCTCCTCTTCTGAATCAGCAACCCCCTAACGGTCCCGCTGGTCCTAACCCGCAGAAGCAAAAGCAACCTCTCCATCAGGACCGCATCTCGATACATAATGCCTCTACGGATTCTTACGTCTCCCACAGTCCTCGGCCCCTGACCTTCGAAATATCGTCCTCAACCGGCAGAAAGATGAGGATCTTCGCCGCCGTCTGGATGAAAAGCGGGTCCGAGAGGGAGCCTCCCGCCAGCAACGTCCAGATGAGCGAAATCCTTACCACCGAGACTATAGAAGGTCCCCTACCCGAAGAGGGATGAAAGAGTCCCCCGAACACCATAGGAGAAGACCTCGTTCCCCTGCCGGTCGACAACATCCGAGGAACGATGAGGCACCCATCACCCGTGCCGAGTTCCAGCAGTTCCAAGCAACGGTGTTGTAAGCCCTCAACCTCCGACCCAATAATAACAATGCTCAGAGGGCTCCTACCCCTCCATGGGTCCAAAGTCCTCACCATAGGTCCATAACTCCTCCTCCGGCTCCTAGCAACCAACAGCGCATGCCTAGCCCTCGCCGCTCCCAGAGCTACGGTCGTCGCTCCCCTTCCTATGAAGACGAGTCCAGAGGCTCGTTTGACTATCGTCGAAGGGACGATGCTCTCTACCGCCGTCTCCACGAGATGGAGAGGCGCATTGGCCGAATAGACAAGGATGAGGAGTTAAGAGGAAGGACCATCCGCCCGAGCAGACCTCCCTTCTCCCGGACCATCATGGAAGCTCCTATCCCAAGAGGTTTCGAACCCCCGAAGTTCGAAACTTACTCGGGGGAGTCGGACCCCGTGGACCACATCGAAAGCTTTAAAACCCTCATGCTAATCCACCAAGCTTCCTATGCTTTGCTGTGCAAAACCTTCCCCGCCACTCTTAAGGGTTCGGCTCGGGAGTGGTACTCCCACCTCGCCCCGTCTTCCATATTCTCCTTCGAGCAATTCGATAGCCTCTTCATCACTCATTTTGTGAGTAGCAGACGCACGGAGAAGACTAACATCTCGTTACTCCAGCTCCGCCAGGAGAAGGGAGAGAAGTTGAGAGACTATGTGAGGAGGTTCACTGCAGAAGTGAGATCCATTGCTTCCCTTGACCAGCCTGTTGCAGCGGCCGCCTTCCAATCGAACGTCCTCAACTCTAGCCTTCGCTCCTCCCTTGCCAAGAAGCCCCTACATAATTTCGCCGACCTCCTTCTTAGGAGCGAGAAGTACATTCGGGCCGAAGAAGCCGAGAATCTCCCGGGCTTTGAGGAGACATCTTTTGGGAACAAACGGAAGAGCACAAGCGAAGAGGGCTCCCAAAAATCCCAGAAGGACGGCAATGGACAACGTCGCCCGACTCCTCGGTTTGAGAAGTTCACCCCCCTCATTGCCAATATATCAGAAGTTCTTATGGAGGTGGACAAGGAAGGGCTCCTCCGCGCTCCCCCGAGAATGAATACACCTGGCAAGAAGAGGAACAAGGATAAGTGGTGCCGCTTTCACAGGGACCACGGCCACGACACGGAAGATTGTCGGGCTCTGAAGGAGGAGATCGAAGAACTCATACAGCGGGGGCACCTGACCAAGTTCGTCCAAAAAGAGGGGGCCAAGCTTCCCCCCTGAGGAGCCAACAAGCGAACCGAAGGGCCCGCCGAGCTTTAAGACTCAGAATCTCCCAGCTCCTCCCAAGAGGTCTTCACCTTATTGTAGAAGTAGGACCCTGATTTTCAATAAGGCCGATGCTTGTAACCCGGCCGATAGCATGTAATAATGGCTCGCCCTATTGAAGCGGCCACTTAGTTTATTTCAAACTATACATCTTTTAATTGAAAATTATTGCTCTTGCTTCTCTCTTAAATGGTGGGTTCGGAGTCCAGCTTCTTCTACATGGCTGCTCCCGCAACTTACTAACCTTAAACAACGAGTTCGGAGTCCAACACTTGGCTCGATTCCTCTTCAAATAACTCGCTCTTCAGCGGGTTAGAAGTGGTTCGCCATTCGGAATTGCTCCCACAGCCGTTGAACAACTCTACCGATGGTTTGGAGTCCAACACTTGGCTCGATTCTGCGTCAAATAACTTGCTCTTCAGCAGGTTAGAAGTGGTTCGCCATTCGGAATTGCTCCCACAACCGTTGAATCCCTCAAACGACGAGTTCGGAGTCCAACACTTGGCTCGATTCTGCTTCAAATAACTTGCTCTTCAGCGAGTTAGAAGTGGTTCGCCATTCGGAATTGCTCCCACAATCGTTGATTCTCTCACATAAGCAGCGAGTTCGGAGCTAAAGCTCTCCCCTAGAGTTGCTCCTCACACTCGTCACACAAATGGCTCTCTTCCAGAGCCGAGCTCTTCACTCCGCTCGCCCCCGAAGCGGACCTCTTCTCAACGAGTTCGAAGCTCACAACCCTCTCCTAGAGTTGCTCCTCAAACTCGTCTCACAAATGGCTCTCTTCCAGAGCTGAGCTCTTCACTCCGCTCGCCTCCGAAGCGGACCTCTTCTCAATGAGTTTGGAGCACAACTCTCTCATAGAGTCCCTCCTCACACTCGTCTCACAAATGGCTCTCTTCCAGAGCCGAGCTCTTCACTCCGCTCGCCTCCGAAGCGGACCTCTTCTCAACGAGTTCGGAGCTCACAACTCTCTCCTAGAGTTGCTCCTCAAACTCATCTCACAAATGGCTCTCTTCCAGAGCCGAGCTGTTCACTCCGCTCACCTCTAAAGCGGACCCCTTCTCGACAAGTTCGGAGCTCACAACTCTCCCCTAGAGTTGCTCCTCAAACTCGTCTTCCAAATGGCTCTCTCCCAGAGCCGAGCTCTTCGCTCCGCTCGCCTCCGAAGCGGACCTCTTCTCAATGAGTTCGAAGCACAACTCTCTCCTAGAGTTCCTCCTCAAACTCGTCTGCCAGGTGGCTCTCCTAGAGCCGAGCTCTTCACTCCGCTCGCTTCCGAAGCGGACCTCTTCTCAACGAGTTCGGAGCTCGCAACTCTCCCCTAGAGTTGCTCCTCAAACTCGTCTTCCAAATGGCCCTCTCCCAGAGCCGAGCTCTTTGCTCCGCTCACCTCTAAAGCGGACCCCTTCTCGACAAGTTTGGAGCACAACTCTCTCCTAGAGTTCCTCCTCACACTTGTCTCACAAATAGCTCTCTTCCAAAGCCGAGCTCTTCCCTCCGCTCGGATGTCGAGCAAGTGCCGATCCGAACCCAACATCAAAGAGCCCGGTCGGCTAACCGAGCAAGTGCCCATCCGAGCCCCAAAACGGAGAAAAATCACTTTTCCCTCAACATTCGCGTAAGATCTCGATCAAACGGCTCAGATCGCTCCAGCAGCACTAAACGACAAGATAGTGTTTCTTGGAAATTGTGCCCGCCTCGAGATCCGCACTGAGATCAACGGCTCAGATCGCTCCAGCAGCACTAAACGACAAGATAGTGTTTTCTTGGAAACTGTGCCCACCTCGAGATCCGCGCTGAGATCAACGGCTCAAATCGCTCCAGCAGCACTAAACGACAAGATAGTGTTTTCTTGGAAACTATGCCCGCCTCGAGATCCGCGTTGAGATCTGACGGCTCAGAACGCTCCACGTTGCTCGGTATTCCGGGCCGAGCAACTAGCGATCCGACCCACTCGCGCCTCTTCTTCGCCCCTAGGGTCTTCCTAGCACATCTTACAAGGGTCTTCCTAGCCCAAGGGTCTTCCTAGCACAAGGATCTTCCTAGCACATCTTACAAGGGTCTTCCTAGCACAAGGGTCTTCCTAGCACATCTTCTCCGCCCCTAGGAGTGGAACTCCTCTTCCAAAATCCCCAAGACCAAAGTACTTATCAACTTCATGAAGACAAGGATGTTGCGGGGCTATTTTGACCATGAAGGAGGGTGAATCTTCATCCCCCTCCTAAAGAGAAGTTGTAGATCTTCGAATTAGCTTCGAAACGAGGGGTCGCACGGCCCGATCGAACCTCCGTAGCATCGGGAAAGTGGATCTCAATACAGCTGCGCCGAATAGCTCAGAAATCCGAGCCGAGCCACTCTCGCGAGGGAAAAAT
The DNA here is from genome assembly GCA_017893485.1 of Hemerocallis citrina. NCBI lineage: Eukaryota > Viridiplantae > Streptophyta > Magnoliopsida > Asparagales > Asphodelaceae > Hemerocallis > Hemerocallis citrina. The sequence continues at coordinate 78,857,077 of CM030361.1, read as the reverse complement.
CCGAACCGAACCCGAGCAACTGTCAAAATCGAATTCGAGCTCTTCCATCCGGTCGACTAACCGAGAAAGTGCCCATCCGAGCCCCAAAACGGAGAAAAATCACTTTTCCCTCAACATTCGTGTAAGATCTCGATCAGACGGCCCAGATCTTGCCAGCGTCGCTAAACGACAAGATAGTGTTTTCTTGGGAACTGAGCCCGTCTCGAGACTCGCGCCACGATCGTGATCAACCGTCCCGATCAAGCCACATAGTTCGGATCTCCAATCCGAGCTACTGCCCTACCGAGCTGCAAAATGGCCAAAAAAATGCCTCAAAATCCGTGCTCGGATTCGCCGAACAAGACGCCAAAAAAAGGGGGGGAAACGGGTCGGCAGTTCGGGTTCGGACCCGTTAAGGATCCATACCCGAACCCTACTGCCACGTCACCCTCCTCACCTTCTCCATACCCCTGGCGCCAAAACAGAAACCAAACAAAACCAAAAAGAAGAGAACCCATCGTTGCCGAGCTCTCTCTCCCTCACTCCGAGCTGCGCCACCGAGCTCCACAATGCCGAAGACGAACCCATGCCGAACTCTCCACTGCCGAGCTCCTGCGGCAAGCTCCTCCACGGCGCGAACCGATCGAACCAAGCTCACGTCTCCACCTCCGTCGAGCTTCGCTGCCGAACTCCACAAGCTATCCTAGCCAAAGCTCCATCTTCAAGAGCCGAGCTCACGCATCAACCTCCGTCGAGCTTCGCTGCCGACCTCCACTAAGCTCTCCGCCGAACACCTTCCTCGACGAAGCCGCTCGACGAATCCATTGTCGAGATCCCCTTCGCGAGTCCTCGTCGAACTCACGACGGATCCATGACTAATGAGCTCTTCCTCACCGAGCTCAAGATCTCCTGGCCAAAACACCACCACCGGCGAGCCCCATCCTCGCCAACCTTGCCGAGCGTCGCCATGCGCTGAGCTCCACGACAGCAAGCTTCCATCGACGAGTGCAGACCACCTCAAATCGCCACAACACTCCACTGCGTTCAAGCTTCGTCGACCATGGCCGAAGCTCGAACCCCACACAGTCGTCGCCGAGCCCTCCACTGCCGAGCTCCAACTCCAGTGGCAAGCTCCTCCACGGCGCAAGCTCCGATGGCAAACAAGCTCCGTCGAGCTCCCACCCCGAGCGAGCTCCGCGATGGCCAACTTCTTCCATGTCCAAGCGCCGATGCCGAGCTCCCCACGGTCGAACAACGAGCTCCACCCTCTCCGATGCGAGCTCCTCTCGCCGTTGAGGTGGCGCCGAAGGACTGGGACGATTGTTAAAGACGAAGAAGAAGGGGATGTGAAAGAGCAGTGTCGAAGAAGAAGAATAAAGAAGAAGGAAGAAACAGAACAACGACGGAAGAGAAAAGAAAAAAAAATAATTTAATGCCCGGTCGGACTGCCGAGCAAGTCCCCATCCGAGCTCCAAAAACGGAGAAAAAAGCCGCCGAGCGACTACGACCGTTGGATCTTCCAGAAATTCGCACTTCTAGTGATGGACGGTCCAGATCGCGCCACGTTCACTAAACGACAAGATAACGATTTTTTGGGAAACGCGCCTCCTCGAGATTCGTGCCGGGATCCGACGGCACAGATCGCGCCACGTGTCCAAGGATATTTAAATTATTTATTTATTTATTTATGTGTTTTAATTATTTAAAAATTCCAAAAAAATATTTAAAAAATCGGAAAAAATTAATTAAAAATTCTAAAAATAATTATTAATTCAGAAAAATTATTTTAAAATTCTGGAAAAATAATTATTAAATTAGAATAATTAATTAATATTTTCGATAATTAATAATTTAATTCGGAAAATGAATAAAAAATTCAAAAAAAATGAGAAAAAATTCAGAAAAATCTGGAAAAATCACCAAAAATCCAGAAAATTCTGAGAATATTTACAAGCCCAGAATAACACCGTTACACCCCAAGCAAGATCCAAAACTCCCTTAAGAACACCGATAAAATCCCGTACGCCATTAGAACAGTAAAACTACTCCTCAAAGACTGAAAAACTCAGTCTCTAGGAGGGGGGGCTCGTGATATGGCTAAAAATAGGATTAAATCGGGACCGTTCACATCGGAGACGAATCTTAAAGCTCAGGGGTAAAATGGTAATTTCACCTACTAACGGGTCCGAAACGGGTACTGGGTCTCCTTCTCACAGATCCAATAACCCGCGAACGGATCCACCTCAACTGGGTACGGGTCCCGACCCGATACAAACCCAGTCCGACAGGATAGAATTAGGGTCTCTGATTGAACCAAATCAACGGGCCTGATTCGCGACTATCCTCTCACCGGAAATTAAGGGATTACATTCCTAATCTGATTACGAGGATTTTACGCCTTATCAGATCACAGGAATCACATTCCTAATCTGATCCCAACGGCGACTATAAATACCCCCCACCTACCACTGTTACAGGTTAATCACTCTTTTTCCAACTTAAGCTCTTTCTTAATTATCACTGGTTACTGACAAGAGCGTAGGAGGGTGCGTCGCCGGAATCAACCCCGGTGTATCGCACTTCCTTGCAGGTGAGCGGCAGGAATCAGCAGGCTTGGATCTGCTATTCAGTTTTTTCCACGAACTCACAAATCTCATCTGTTTACCCCCACACCAGAATCAGCGGTAACACCCAAAATTTGGCAAGTAACGACTACAAATGCTCTTAGAGCATCTGTAGTCGTTTGCTAAATATGCATAATATGCATATTTGGCTCAAAACGGCGCTGCACTCGTTAGCCAAATATGCATATTATGCATATTTCGTTACAGTCGATTACTATAAATGAGAGAAATTTTGAGATTTATTCATATATAAGAGACGACTGTAATCCCTGTTTCCGATTATACGGATTTCCAGTTCTTTTCTTTTCTCCATGATTCTGGTATTCCAAATTCCGTATAAATCCTTCCAATGCATTTAAATCCATTTTGAATCTCCTATTGAAACCCAAATTTATATTCAAACTTGAACTTTGTTGTCCCACTTCTTTTTATTTATCTATTTTGAAGCCTAAATTAATTCATACTATCATTTATTAATCATTTTGAATTCAATCGAAGCCCAAAGGGTAGCCCATCTCTTGTTGGATTTTAGCCCATTGATTTTTGATATATGTTATATTATTTAATTAATTGATTTGAAGCCCAATAATTAAGCCCATCTCCTATTGTACTCTAACCCTAAACCCAAACCCACAAACCCATACACTCACCCATATACAATTTTTCTATTTTTCCCCACTCTTCCCACATCCCCGTAACCAATCCCCACTATCTCTAACTACCTCCCCCCCCCCCTTTAATTAATATTATAATTAATAAACCCCTACCGTTATTCTTTCACCCCCATATCCCACTCTCTCCCCGTTACTATTTCTCTCCCTCTCTGTTTCTTTTCCCCAACGAAAACAGAAACCCAAACCCCCAACTCACCTCCCCCCTTCCTCCCGCTCACCCCCATAATCGAACCCAAGATCGCCAACTGCCTTTTCCCACTCGACCGCCGTTCTCCGCTCGAGCCTCCCTCGAAGCTTTCCCCCTGCCCTCGACCAACCAGTCGAGCCGCTGTCGACACACTCCCGCACGTCCTCAACCTCGTCCTCGACTTCTTCTTGGCCACCATCGAAGACTTCCGCCATTGTCGACCACCACATTCCTCCGCAACTGCTCGCCTAACCCCCGAAGTGCCGCACTCCACTGCTCAGCCTCACACTGCACCGCCTGAGCCTTTATCTCCCCCAAGTCGCCGCCATCCTCCTCGCATCCCCTTCGACTCGACCACCCACCTCGAAGCACTATCGTCTCGAACTCCGACCTTGAGCGCCTCCGCCTTCTCCCCCTGCCGAAGTGTTGCGCATCTTCACCCACCGAAGCCTCCTCGCCTTCGTCGTCGTCTCACCACTTATTCTCGTCGAAGTGCCGCTCTCCTCGCGTCCATCACCAGCACCGTCTCCCCATCTCCTCGCCACCGCCTCCGCAGGCTCCCCTGCGTCGCCGCACTCCTCATCACTCCGCTATCGCCATTGCCGAGAACCCATCGAAGCTCCATCCCGCATCGGTCGTCGTTGATTTTCCCCTCCTCTGTTTCTTCCGGAAAACAGAGTACCCACACTTCGTTTTCCCCCTTCGAAGCTCCGCCTCGCCCAGTCGCCCTCGTCGCTGCAGTTGCTTCCCAACCATAGCGCTCCGCCGCTCTTCATCGTCGCCTTCCCGCCCTCAGTCGCCGCAGCATCGCGTCAATCATCGCCAGAGGTCTCCCACGCTCTCTCTCTGTCTTCTGTCAAAACGAGGAAGAAGAAGGGCGATTGGTCGAAATTCCCATTTGGTGTTCGGGGAGAAGGGATCTGGATATAGCTGTTTGGTGTTTGGCGGTGTGTGAGTGGTTGGTTTCCGCTGTTCTGTGTTTTGGCACGGCGGATTTCCCTTCGCTGTTCTATGTTGTGGGTCGGATCTACTGTGAAGGAGGCCACCCATTAGTTGATTTGCTGTTCTGTGTTCTAGGCACATCAAATCCGAAGCCGGTGTTCGCTCGGTCTTCGCACGTACTCTTGGGATTGCTCCCCGGAATTCTGATCCCGTTATTCTTATTAATTATTTGAATCGTCTACAAGGAAAAAGGCAAGTCCACTTGAACTCTTTTATTATTCTAGTTCAAGATTTTTGATCTCTATGCAAGTAGTCCCAATTTAAATATCGTTAACTCTGCCTTGTGTCCCTTCTCGTTAGGAGTATCGAGGGTTTACACGAGCTAACCCGACGTACTTTTGACCTCTTATAATTATCCCTTGACTCAAACCCAAGCCTACTACATACACTTTTGACATGAACAAAATAACTAGAGATTGCATATAAGGAAAATGAATGGTGATTGAATACATTGATTGATTGATTGAAATATCGTGACTTGAACAATGACATTGTGAGTTGACTCATACATTGCAAAATTCATTCAATTGTTGTATAATAGTGTAATGCATTTCATGATACTATAGCATGTTAATTGCCCACTTGAATGAATATATATGTGCTGGCTTTTTATAATTCCTGCTGCATTGTTTGTCTTGTACTGAGGTTTCGACCCAGTTATATTAGAAATCAGTTAAAATAATATAAAGAGAATTGTTATTTTAGATTGCTACTTCATGTTTATTATTTAGCAATGCATCATGTTGTTGCATTATTATAATTTCCTTGACATCCTTATACACACTTGCATGGGCATGAATGATTTAACAAAATATTAAACAAGCCGGGGTTAATAAGGGTTGACTTAGTAGTGGACAGTCTCAGAAAATGTACTCGGTAAGGCCTATATTGATATCGTATTGACATGGAAGGAGAAGTATTGATAATGAATGATTGATTGTAAATGGTAAATGATTGTTATTGACACCGAGTACACGCTCTGTAGACCCCACCACGAAGTCTAAAACGAACACTGTTGTGCGTGCATCGAACATGTAGTATGGGATGCAGTAGTACGTGCACTAGATAGGAGAAATGACATTCTAATGAACTTAAATTGACATTATATACTTGATTAAGACCATTGTTACTAGTACCATTATTGTCCTTGCAAATTTGATCTTGATTCATATTCTTTCATGTAACCTGTTTCCTTACTCTCTGTTTTTCACTACTTGCTGTCCGTACTTGCTCTAAGGACAAATTATTCTTTCTTTTTAGATGAACAAGTACTTGATTCATCTAAAAAGAAAGAACTTGATTCCTTATTCTTTCACTACTTGCTGTCCGTACTTGCTCTAAGGACAAATTGTACTTGATTCATATTCTTTCATGTAACCTGTTTCCTTACTCTCTGTTTTTCACTACTTGCTGTCCGTACTTGCTCTAAGGACAAATTATTCTTTCTTTTTAGATGAACAAGTACAGGTGAGCCAGAGAAATTGCCCGAAGGCAGCGATGAGCAGTTTTTCTACAATTGGAGCATGAACCTCTCGAGTTATTTAGTAAGTCCTTATATTCCAGAATTGGTTATTGAATTTCATTTTCGTTTATGTGATTATGTTTCCTGCGTGGTTGTGATACATTTTTCTTATATTGTTGAGCTAAGACTGGTACAGCTTATGGATGATATGAGTTGGCGTACTTATATCATTCGCTGGGCCTTAGTTACATGTCTGTGTTTCCGTATTTCGGGAAGCGAGGCGTGACAACGACACTCCAAGTGTCGTCCCACAAAAAAAAAAAAAAAATTTCCGTCGGACGACACTTCAAGTGCCGTCGCTTGAAAAAAAAATTAATTTTTCAATTAAAAAACCCTAAAAAAGAATTAATCCATCGGATGGCACTTCATGTGCCATCCCACACCTTCCCATTATCACGGACGGCATATCATGTGCCGTTGTGCCGTTCGGAGATTTTTGCAATTTTTGAAATGTTTTTGCAATTTTGTATTTTGTTTTGCAATTTCTGGAATGTTTTTGTAATTTTTTGTAATTTTTTCGTAATTTCTGAAATATTTTTGTAATTTTTTATTATTTTTTTGTAATTTTTTATTTGCTCTTCGAGGACGAATTTTTATTCCTCCGACGGGCTCCAATTAATTTTTTTTTTATTATTATTATTTTTCTCTGACCGTACATGAAGTGTCGTTGCTTATTATTGTAGGATAATGGCTCGATTCTGGTATTTGGTATCTGCAGTGTTCGAAAGTTTCAGAGCTTCAGTCGACTGGATGGAGGAGCAGTCGACTGTCCAGAGAGGAGTTTTCAAAGACCAAAGATACAGCAGCAGCAGTCGACTAATCAGTCGACTGGCCCGAAGGAATTATCAGTCGACTGGTATGAAGACCAGTCGACTGTCGGCGGGTTTTGGATCCAGATTCGGCCCAATTCGAAAGGCCCAATAGTTTCCCTATAAATACACCCGTTAGGGTTTTGTAAAAAGTAACACCTTATTCGGATTTTGCAGCCGTCATCTCTTGTAAAGGCTTTGTTTGCCCATTGAAGAACATAGTAAAGAAACCCCAACCGCCCTTGTGGATGTAGGCATCGTTTTGCTGAACCACGTAAATCTTGTGTTCTTGTGTTGCTTATTTTTCTGTTTTTCTCTCGCTGGTTCTCTCTTTGTTTCCGCGTTGGTTTGATTGTTGGTTTGATTTGTATTCCGCACAACAAGTGGTATCAGAGCTGTTGGTTCGACCTAGAGGGAGATGGCGGGTGATGCAGATGCAACCAAGGATGTTGTGGGATCAAGTTCGTCAAGAACAACGATTCACAACGCAAAATTTGAAGTTGAAAAATTTGATGGGACAAACAATTTCGGGATGTGGCAATGTGAGGTGTTGGATGTTCTTGTTCAACAAGAACAAGATGTTGCTTTGGAGAAAGAAAAACCTAAGGATATGTCCGAAGCAGATTGGAAGAAGTTGAATCGAGTTGCGTGTGGGACTATTCGGTTCTTTATTGAGAAGGCTCAGAAGTACGATTTGATGAGGGATACCATTGCTGCGGTGTTGTGGAAGAAACTCGAAGACAAATACATGAGGAAAAGTTTGGAGAATCGGCTGTATTTGAAGAAGAGACTTTTTCGCTTCACCTATACGGAAGGTATGTCTATGAATGCTCATGTTGAATCATTTAATAAATTGTTGACTGATTTGTTAAATTTGGATGAGCAAATTAAGGATGAAGATAAAGCCCTAATTCTGTTGAATTCATTACCTGAAAGTTATGATCATTTAGCAACTACTTTATTATATGGAAAGGATACTGTGAAATATGAAGATGTTGCAAATGCTTTGTTGAATAATGAAACTAGGAGAAGGGATAAAATGGTTGATAGAGAAACTTCTGAAGCTTTAATTGTAAGGGGCAGGACTGAGACCAGATCTGAGTCCAAATCTGGGAAAAAGGGAAACAAATCTCGTTCCAAATCGAGAGGAGTTTCGAAGGACAGGAAAATACCGGCCAAAGATGAATGTGCTTTCTGTTATGAAAGGGGGCATTGGAAAAAGGATTGTCCAAAGCTACGAAATAAGGGAAATTCGACTGCAAATGTGACTGTTGATAATTTAGAAAGTGGCGAGGATTTTTCTTTTGCACTTGCTTCTAGTCCCTCACTTTATCAAGAAGTATGGTTTCTTGATACAGCAGCCTCCTATCATATGTCTTGGAAAAAGGAGTGGTTTACTTCTTTGGAGTATATGGATGGTGGTGTAGTTTTGATGGGAAATGATGCACCTTGTAAGAAGGTAGGAATCGGGAAGATTGAATTGCTTATGCACGATGGTCTTATTAGGGAGCTTTCAGATGTATGGTATGTTCCAGATTTGAAGAAGAATTTAATTTCACTTGGTGCTTTGGAGGCCAGTGGATTGAAATTTGCTAGTGAAGGTGGCATTCTGAAGGTAACTAGCGGATCACTCGTGGTGATGAAAGGGCAAAGAAAAAGGAACTTGTTTTTCTTGCAGGGAAAAACATATTTGGGTGAGGCTGCCAGTGTAACTGAAAAGCCTAAACAGGTTGTTCCCGACTCTACTAGGTTGTGGCATATGCGACTCGGGCATGCAGGAGAAAAGGCCTTGCAGGGGCTTGTGAAGCAAGGGTTGCTTAAAGATGCTAAAGGGTGCAAGTTGAAATTTTGTGAACATTGTGTTTTGGGTAAGCAAACTAGGGTGAAATTTGGTACAGCTGTACATCAGACAAAGGGTATCCTCGATTATGTGCACACAGATGTTTGGGGCCCTACTCAGACACCTTCTATGAGTGGTAGACACTGGTTTGTTACTTTTGTTGATGATTACTCCAGACGAGTTTGGGTATATACCATGAAGCACAAAGATGAAGTTTTGACATTGTTCACAAGTTGGAAGAAGAAAGTTGAAAATCAGACTGGTAGGAAGATTAAGGTTCTGAGGTCAGATAATGGAGGGGAATATAAGAATGATCCGTTTCTGAAATTGTGTGAAGATGAAGGGATCCAGAGGCACTTCACAGTTAGGAAGACTCCACAGCAAAATGGGGTTGCAGAAAGGATGAACAGAACCTTACTTGAGAAGGTGAGATGTATGTTAGCACAGTCTGGATTGAAGAAGACATTTTGGGCAGAAGCTGTTATATATGCAAGCCACATCGTCAACCGTTTACCATCAGCAGCACTTGAAGGCAAACGCCTATTGAGGTATGGAGTGGTAAACCTGCATCTGATTATAGTTTTTTGCATATATTTGGTTGTCCTGCTTATTTTCATGTAACTGAAACTAAACTTGATGCAAGAGCCAAAAAGGCTATATTTGTTGGTTTTAGTACTGGTGTCAAAGGTTACAGGTTGTGGTGTCCAGAACAAAAGAAGTTAGTAATCAGCAGAGATGTGACTTTTGATGAGACCAGCATGATTAGCTCGGGACAGTCGACTGGTGGTATAGGACAGTCGACTGGTGAGCAGCAGAAGAGTGGGACAGTTTTCCAACAGGTGAGTAGCAGAATCTCGGGACAGTCGACTGATGTACAGGAGCAGTCGACTGGTGGTCTAGAACAGCAGAAGAGTGGGAGCTCGGGACAGTCGACTGTTGGCAATAATCAGTCGACTGGTAGGAGAGTTCTCCAACAGGTGGAGTTAGAAAAGTTGTCAGTTGAAAATCCTGTTCCTGTCCAAGATGAAGATGATGTGGTTGATACTGAGAATGATGAAGAAGTTCCTATCCAGCAGGAAGAATCAATTGCAGTAAGAAGGCAAAGAAGAGATATCAAACGACCGTCTCGTTTTACAGATACAGTTGCATTTGCTCTTCCCATTGTGGATGATGAAGTTCCCTCCAACTTCAAAGAAGCCACTAGAAGTTCAGAAAATGCAGATTGGAAAGTTGCTATGGATGAAGAGATGAACTCTCTTCATAAGAATAAGACTTGGGATCTAGTGCAACTACCAAAGGGGAAGAAAGCAATTGGTTGCAAGTGGGTGTATACGAAGAAAGAAGGTCCAAAAGGCAGTGTTCGGTTCAAGGCTAGACTAGTTGCAAAGGGGTATGCTCAACAGGAAGGTATTGACTATAATGAAGTGTTCTCTCCGGTTGTTAAGCATCCTTCTATTCGGATTTTGTTAGCTTTGGTAGCACAGTTTGATCTTGAATTGATACAGATGGATGTGAAGACTGCATTCTTACATGGGGATCTAGATGAAGAAATTTATATGTCGCAGCCAGATGGGTTCAAAATTGCTGGGAAGGAAAATTGTGTTTGCAGGTTGAAGAAGTCTCTCTATGGGTTGAAGCAATCTCCAAGGCAGTGGTATTTGAGGTTTGACCAGTTTATGAAGGTGCAGAGATATTCCAGAAGTGAGTTTGATCATTGTGTCTACTTCAGGAAATTGCAGGATGGTTCTTTCATATATCTGTTATTATATGTGGATGACATGTTGATTGCCTCTAAAAATGCTAAGGAGATTCAAAATTTGAAGAATCAGTTGAGTTCTGAATTCGAGATGAAGGATCTTGGTGAAGCCAAGAAGATACTTGGGATGGAGATAGCTAGAGACAGAGCAAAGGGCGTAGTGAGTTTGACACAGAAGCAATATCTTTTGAAGGTGCTGAAACGGTTCGGTATAGATGAGAAAACTAAACCAGTTAGCACACCCTTAGCCAGTCATTTCAGAATTAGTGCTCCTCAGTCTCCAAGTACAGATGAAGAGAGACAGTATATGGCGAATGTACCTTACACTAGTGTGGTTGGCAGTTTGATGTATGCCATGGTTTGTACTCAACCAGACATCTCTCAGGCGGTGAGTATGGTTAGTCGATATATGCATGATCCAGGCAAAGAGCATTGGCAAGCAGCTAAATGGATTTTGAGGTACATAAGTGGCACCACAGATGTGGGTTTGAAATTTGAAAGAGATGACAATATTAGCAGGTTATTGGTTGGATATGTTGATTCTGACTATGCAGGTGATCTAGATAAGAGGCGGTCTACTACAGGCTATTTGTTTACTATGGCTAGAGCACCTATAACTTGGAGGTCAAATTTGCAGTCCACTGTAGCGTTGTCTACTACTGAGGCTGAATACATGGCGGTTGCTGAGGCCATGAAGGAAGCCATTTGGGTTCATGGACTTTTGAAGAGCTTGGGAATTCATCGGGAGAAGGTGGAGGTACACTGTGACAGTCAGAGTGCTATTCATTTAGCGAAGAACCAAGTTCATCATTCGAGGACCAAACATATTGATGTCCGTTATCATTTTGTGCGTGAATTGATAAAGGATGGTGATATTCATTTGGTGAAGATTGGAACAGCTGATAATCCTGCTGATATGTTGACCAAAGTTGTTGGGGCAGCCAAGTTCAAGCATTGCATGAACCTGGCTAATATTTTGCATGTTTGATAAGTTGGCATGGGCGTTTGGGATAGTACTTTGCTAGTGGTTTGTTTAGTATGTGATATCATACTAAGGTGGAGTTTGGTTTTTTTGTTACATTTGGTGATGAGCAGTTGTTTTGGAGTATTTGTGGAGATTGCTTGGGCTACTTGGAAGATTTCACCAAGGTGGAGATTGTTGGATACTTGGAAGATCTCGCCAAGGTGGAGATTGTAGGATAATGGCTCGATTCTGGTATTTGGTATCTGCAGTGTTCGAAAGTTTCAGAGCTTCAGTCGACTGGATGGAGGAGCAGTCGACTGTCCAGAGAGGAGTTTTCAAAGACCAAAGATACAGCAGCAGCAGTCGACTAATCAGTCGACTGGCCCGAAGGAATTATCAGTCGACTGGTATGAAGACCAGTCGACTGTCGGCGGGTTTTGGATCCAGATTCGGCCCAATTCGAAAGGCCAAATAGTTTCCCTATAAATACACCCGTTAGGGTTTTGTAAAAAGTAACACCTTATTCGGATTTTGCAGCCGTCATCTCTTGTAAAGGCTTTGTTTGCCCATTGGAGAACATAGTAAAGAAACCCCAACCGCCCTTGTGGATGTAGGCATCGTTTTGCCGAACCACGTAAATCTTGTGTTCTTGTGTTGCTTGTTTTTCTGTTTTTCTCTCGCTGGTTCTCTCTTTGTTTCCGCATTGGTTTGATTGTTAGTTTGATTTGTATTCCGCACAACAATTATTTTATTATTTTATTATACACTGCTTCTAGAACCTTCGGGTTATCGTGAAGGTACTTGATGACCCATGTGAGTGCGCTAGCCGTAGTGTCTTGGGCTGCAAACAGAACTCCGATGATGTTATCTGAGATTTGATCATCTGTTAGTTCTTCGCCTTCTCCGTCCTTTGAGTTCATGAGAGAGCCTAGCAAATCCATTTTTAAGTCCCCATTCTTTCTTCTCTCATTCATGATTTCACTCAATAGCTTCTTCAGCTCCTTCCTTGCCTAATAGGAATTATAAATCAATTATAACCAAAAAAAGATCAAAAATGTGTTTCATAGGTAATTTGCTAGCAAGTAGCAACACGGTCAGATGTTGACGTAATGCCTCGGTCCAGAATGTATCCACCACATCATCAGCATCACAAGTTGCGCACCTCCCTCACAAGTATCAACCACCTTCAATATGCGCGCTCTCTCGATGCACCTCCCTCACAAGTAAGGCCCATTTCTTCATGTTTGTATTCGTATGTGTGAAGTTAGGAAAAGCAAAGTTATTTTTAAAGGAAAGTTTGTTGTCAAATTGTTTAGTTTGCATATTTTTTCTATTTCCGATTATGATATTGGATTAGAATTTTAGATAGTTCCCATATTTAATCCAACAGTTTTAAGATTTTTGCATCAACATAAAGAACCTGAAATGTGTTTGATTTTTGCGGTTACCATTGATTCAGAAAATATAGTTCGACTACGAATTGTTTGTTTTGTTGCATTCACAGTATAAGCACCTGGTGCTCCGAGCGCTTAGAGCTCCAGAAAATAGTTATTGCAATTGAAGCAGCATTTCTTATTCCAGCTGATAATATTTACACTCCATCTGTTGTTTACTTAGTTAGCTGCATCAAAACAACACAATAATAAGTAGTATATCTATATTGACAGCCACGCCAAACTGCAAAATCTCGATATTAGCACGAAAACTAATATATTCATCTCTACCTAAACTTGTAGGAAGAAAGGATTGTCAAATTACTACTCAGGAAAATCGCGGTCATTTGCATGCCTAGCCGATGCAACTTCCATAGAGGATCTCGAGAAGCCAACCCTTCTCCCAGAGGCAAAGAGAAGAAAGTACTCAGACCGACAATCAAAAGCACTGACCAAGGAAACAACATTGCTTTCTACCTCACTCTCGTGCAGAAATATATCATCTAATGCTCCCTTTAGCTGGGGTCTTGTGTAGGTGTATAATCATTCCTTGATCTACGACAAGCCCTGTTCTCAGCCTTCCTTTGTTGTACCGATGGGGTAAAGCCTGGGCAAATATAAAATCATTTTATATTCACTCGATTCAGAATATTAGTTACAAATTTTAGTTTTCTTATCACGGATTGGTCAATTTCTTGATTGATTTGTTTATCGACCACCACAGTATTTATCATAAGAGAAAAAGAGCTCATAATGCTCAATGCCACAGTAGGTCTCAAGCAAAGAAAAAAAAAGAGAAATTGCTGATTGTAATATCAAGATCTATCATAAACTAGCCAATCTAAAATATCTCGACTCTGAATACAGCTTCATATCCACATAAAAACTTAGCATACAGATTCTACAAAGCCAAAAGATATAGTTAACATCTCGCATAGCATAATACCCAAAACAAGCATTCCTCTCCAAAAGTAATGTTTACAAGCAACTTCAATAATAAAAAGTTGGATTCGGATTATAGTTCACAGCCACTGAAGCACCAACAAATTGCGAAACAGTAGTTTTCATCGCAAAGTCCCAACCCTTTCAGTGAACCCGTTAACCCACCAATTAAATGGCCGGTGGCCTCTCAAGTGAGTACCATCTTCAATTGCAAGTGAGGAAATATCTTTAAGTAAATGAAATGCCAAAATATAATGGGATGTATAGAGACTATATAAAGAATCCTCCAAACCAGCAAAACTAAAGAGCTATTTTTCAGCATGGGCAAATTAACAAAGGGTGATTCAGGCCTTTGATAGATATTAGCATCGGCTAACTATTAAAAAACGCTTGTGTTATTGCGTAATAATAATTAGTGTAACCTTGTGCAATATTGCACAAACTTATATAATATAATATAATATGTAGTATAACCCGTACAATATTGCACATATTTTTTTTTAAATAAGAAAATAATAAAACTTTTTTTTTGAAAAAATCATCTAATAACATCTATACAATAATGCACAATTTTTAAGGTTTGATTAAGGTATACGATTCTAATTCAAAATTTGGATGGAGAAAGAGTGGAATGGTTCCTACTTTTGCTCTCGTTTTTTTTTATTTTAAAAAGAAAAAAAGAAAAAAAGAAAAAAAATGATAAAAATTTTTGAACCAAAAGTGGTTTAGCATAATATGTTGTATATAATTGTGAAAATAACTATATTGATTTCTACATGATTGAAAATGGAATGCTTTTTTTTAAAGGTAAACAAGGAACCTTAAAATTCATAGTCGAGTAACTGAAGAGGTGACAACACCGATAAATGGTAAAATGAAAATAATAGTGTTCAAATAAGTTACCAATGATAATAAGATAATTTCCCTTTGCATATTTAAGCAAGAGGTGGTATAGCTCAACCTCATATTTTATAAAGAATAGAATAATATTATTGCATCAGAAATTTAGAATGAAAATTGAACATGTTGTCTACTTTCTAGAACATATTACCACCCATCACCAAAAATGCAATTGGGATAAATGCTTTGTACTACAGCTACCACCACCCATAAAGAACTCATCACCACCACTACCTTGAGCCGAGAATTCCCTTCATCGCTAATTCTGATTAGAAGCTCTTGACTTAAGGGGAAGTAAATAGCTCACCTATTTCAGGTGTACGCCTCCAGTAGTCTAACTGGTACTCATGTCTTCTACAGGGCTGGCTCAGTTCCTAGGGGCCCGAGGTGAACTCCCGAAATGGGGCCCCCATACAATAATAAAAAGAATCCAGTTGATTCTGGTTAGATGCGTTGCCGGACCTATAAACTAAATTTGAAAGTAACATGTATACAAAAAAATTGCACATTGTTCAAGGCAAAATATGCAAAATATATATCATCAAATAACAAGTTTACTCTTAAGTAATATGCATATCTTATTATGCAAAATAGAATGAAATTCATCAATAAGATAGCATCCACATAAGCATCCACACAAGAAGCATACAAAAACATACATAGAACTATTCAGATATGCAAACATATAATTGAGCCCAAATTCAATCAAGCCCAAACCCAAATAATTTAGAAAAAAATTCTAAAAGCTCAAATAATTATTTTTGGGAGGCCTAATAACAATATATTTTTTCCCGCGCAAAATACGTGCTTATATTTACAAGGGAAATACAAATTTGAGGCCCCTAAGATTGCAAAGAAATCGGGGGCCTAAGGCAGCCGTCTCACCTGCCTCCGGGGGGGTTCTTCTATAGCAATCTGGTATATGTAACGTTGTTGGTTCCAGGTTGCTTAGGACTAAAAGCTAGTAGTGAGACTTTCTATTCTGCCGCCCTATCTAGTAAGAGCCTCTAAACCGATGTTTGGCATAATCAATAGAAGGGCTCGGCTCCATGCAGGCCTTTCACCAACGGCTGACACTGAATTAGCGCGATGCGAAAGAGTCTGGGCTTAGCCAGCGGGGATAAGATTCTATTATCGGAGTCGGAACTACTCCTATGCAAGGTTGTCGTCTCATGCTACCAGGTCCCTTCTCTTTAATCAATTAGGAGCGGTAGGCGAGATGATAGGAAAGAAGATCGCTTCTATTACTACACAAGTCGATAAGTCCGAACTCTAACAACTTCAAGGACTAGGAAGGCCCCAGACTTCATCTGATGGTTCTTACTCCTCCTTTCTGAGGACTCCCTACTAGGTGGGCCGATTGTGAGAGTAGCCGCAACTATTAGAGATTGGTGAGTTGTAGCCAGTTGTGTATGAAAGATGAGTCGTCGGTGTTACAATTCATAGGAGCTTATTGATATGGCTAAAAACGGGGTTTAATCGGAGCCGTCCAAATCAGGCACGAATCTTGAAGCCCGAGGGTAAAACGGTAATTTCTCTACCAAAGAGCCCAAAATGGGTATTGGATCTTCTCCCCGGGGACCCAATAACCCACGAATGGATCCGCTGACAAGAAGGTGCGGGTTTTAATCCGCTACACATCTCGCCCAACAAGATAAAATCAGGATCCCTGACCAATCTTGATCAACGGTCCTGATGAACGTCAATCTCTTCACTGGGATTTGGGGATTAAATTCCTTATCTGATTCCCAGAATATATCTTATCAGATTACATTCCTAATCTGTTCACAAGGAGATTATTCTATACCAGGCCACGCGGACTACATCCCTAAATTGTTCTCTAAGACGCCTATAAATACCCCCCATTCATCTCCATTAAGAGGTAATCAACCTTTCACCAGTCTTTGCGCTCATTCATAGTCTTCCTAGATTACTGACTTGAGCGTCGGAGGGTGCGTCGCCGGGAACAACCCCGGTGTCTCGCACTTTTTGCAGGTGCACGGCGGGAACGACGATCGACTCCCGACGGAACAGGTACACAGGTTTTCTATTCAGTTTCCCTAAGAATCCACAAGTTCTATCTGTTTGCCCCCACACCAAATTTAGCGGCAACAGATTGGCGCCGTCTGTGGGAACCTAACGAATAGAAACCTCTCCTCTTCCCCGAGAACAGGTTTTCTCCAGCCATGCCGCCTCGCAAAGTTAGGTCAAGAGGTTCCAATCGAGTGCCCAACCCTGACCAGCAAGAAGTCCTTCCTGATCCCGCTCAGCAACAAGGACAACTCCCCCTACCATGGAAGAGCCGCTCCAACGGAACCCTCCACCTCCTGATCCAAAGGGTCCCAACCCTCAGAAACAGCCTCTTCACCAAGAGAACCTCTCCATCCACAACGCCTCCAGTGCCTCCATGGCCTCCCATCATCCCCGAGCCTCTGGTCGCCACAATGCCCCTCCCAAACGCCCGGAAGATGATGACCTCCGTCGTCATCTGGATGAAAAGCGGGCTCGGGGAGAAGCCTCCCGCCAGCAAGAGCGATCCCCCCGACACCGAGAGCACAGGAGGTCCCCCATCCGAAGAGGGAGAAAGGACTCCCCCGATCATTACCGAAGGAGGCACTCTCCCGCAGGTCGGCAGCAGCCTAGGAACAATGAGGCACCCATCACTCGTGCCGAGTTCCAACAGTTCCAAGCAATAGTACAACAGGCCCTCAACCTCCGACAAAATCCCAATCAGCCGAGGGCCCCATCCCCTCCTCCGGTTCGAAGCCCTCGCCAACGGTCCCCTTCTCCTCGACCCGCTCCTACCAATTCCAGGCGCTCCCCAAGTCCTCGTCGTTCTCGAAGTTACCATCGCCACAGCCCTCGCTCCCCCTCATACGAAGACGAGTCCCGTGGCCCGGCAGATTACCGCCGGAGGGATGACACCATGAACCGCCGTCTAAACAAGGTGGAAAAACTCTTGGGACAGATAAACAGAGAAGAGGAGCTCAGGGGGAGGACCCTACGTCCTAGCCGACCCCCATTCTCCCGGACCATAGTAGATGCCCCTGTACCGTTCGGTTTCAAACCTCCCCAGTTCGAGAACTATACAGGGGAGACCGATCCAGTTGACCACATCGAAAGCTTTAAGACTTTGATGCTCCTCCATCAGGCTTCCGATGCCCTCCTCTGCAAAACATTCCCTGCAACTCTCAAAGGCCCAGCACGAGAATGGTACTCTCGTCTTGCCCCAGCGTCGATATTCTCCTTCGAACAGTTCGAAACCCTGTTCATCACCCATTTTGTCAGCAGCCGAAGGGCTGAGAAGACCAGCATCTCCCTCTTGCACCTTCACCAGAAGAAGGGGAAAAGCTGAGGGATTATGTGAAAAGGTTCACAGCCGAAGCCCGAACCATAGCATCTCTGGACCAGTCGGTCGCTACGGTGGCGTTTCAATCCAATGTTCTCAATTCCAACCTCCGCTCCTCCCTCGCCAAGAAACCACCTCATGACTTTTCCGACCTACTCCTTCGCACTGAAAAGTACATCCGGGCCGAGGAGGCCGAGCAACAACCCCACCGGGAGGGTTCTACCTCCGGGTTTAAGAGGAAGGGGACGGAAGAAGAAGAAGGGGCCAGGAAACTCCAGAAAGATAACGCCGGCCAGCGCCGACCTCCTAGATTTGAAAAGTTCACTCCCCTCACTACTAACATCTCCACCATCTTCATGGAAGTTGAAAAAGAAGGAGTCTTACCTCCTGCTCCAAGGATGAACACCCCGGCAAAAAGAAGAGATAAAGAGAAATGGTGCCGCTATCACCGAGACCATGGTCATGATACCAACGATTGCCGTGTCCTGAAAAACGAGATCGAAGCCCTTATCCAGAGAGGGCAACTGGCCAGGTTTGTGAGAAAAGACCAAGCGGAACTTCCTCCTCCGGCTCGGGGGGCTAACAAGCGTCCGGAAAGAGAAGAGACGCCAGATTTCGAGGAAGAACGAGTCCTCCACCTCATCCACGGGGGCCCAATGGGGGGCTCCTCGAACTCCTCTCGGAAAGCCTTCATAAGAGAAGTCAACTCGGTCCGAGCCACCCCTCCTCCCAAAGGACTCGGAGTGCCAGTCACATTCTCCGACGAAGATCTCGAGGGAATTCGGACCCCGCATTGTGACGCACTCGTCATTAGCCTCCACATGGCGAATTTCAAAGTGGAGAGAATCTTAGTAGACAATGGCAGCTCCGTCAACATCCCCTTCCTCTCCGCTTTTAAAGGCCTAAAGCTCTCCAGAGATAGACTCAAGCCTGCCGGTTACACTCTCCACGGGTTCACAGGGGTTCCGGTAACTATTGAAGGGGTACTCACCCTCGATGTAACTGCCGGTCAAACTCCTACCACCCGAACAGAACCGATGGACTTCATGGTGGTGGATGTTCCCGCTGCCTACAACGTCATTTTGGGTAGACCAGGCCTCGCAGCTCTAGAAGCTGTCCCCTCGGCATACCATCTGAAGATGAAGTTTCCCACCCGGTCCGGGGTCGGGGAAGTAAGGGGAAATCAGGAGCAGGCCCGGAAATGCTACATGACCTCAACCCTTGGGCCCGTCCTCTCCTTAGAGACTCTGGAAATCCCCCAAGACACGGCGAAACCGACCTCCGAGCCGGTGGATGAACTGGAGGAGGTGCTCTTCTCTGAACAAGAACCGACCCGCAAGTTCTTTGTAAGCAAAACCCTTCCGTCCGCCCTATACTCAGATATTGTGAAATGCATCCGAACCAACCAAGACCTCTTCGCATGGTCCGCGGCAGATATGCCTGGTATCTCCGAGGAACTCTTGGTCCACCGCCTCAGCGTTGATCCGGGATCCAAACCGGTTCAGCAGAAAAGGCGTAAGTTCGCCCCCGAGCATCAGCTCGCTATCAAAGAAGAGGTAGATAAGTTGCTGAAGGCCCGATTCATACAAGAAGTAAACTATCCTGAATGGTTATCAAACGTAGTAATGGTGAAGAAGTCTAATGGGACTTGGAGAATTTGCATTGATTTCACCGACCTCAACAAAGCCTGTCCCAAAGATCCTTTCCCTCTACCGAGCATCGACACTCTGATTGACGCTACTTCGGGACATGAGCTCCTAAGCTTCATGGACGCTTTCTCGGGTTACAATCAGATAAGGATGTTCCCGCCGGATATCCCTAAGACATCTTTTGTGACCGACCAAGGTCTTTATTGCTACAGAGTCATGCCATTCGGCCTAAAGAACGCAGGGGCAACATACCAGCGCCTCGTCAACAAAGTTTTTCAGGCTCAGATCGGCAGAAACATGGAAGTGTACGTCGATGATATGCTTGTGAAAAGCATCCGAGGTGTTGATCATGTAGCTGACCTCCAAGAAGCGTTTGATGTCTTGAGGAAGCACAATATGAGACTCAACCCGAACAAGTGTGCGTTCGGCGTCTCATCAGGCAAGTTCCTCGGCTTCATGGTTAGCCAACGAGGAATTGAAGCGAATCCGGAAAAAATCAAGGCCATATTGGACATGGCCCCTCCCAGAAATGTTAAAGAAGTCCAGAGATTGACTGGTCGCATAGCCGCCATAGGGCGCTTCCTGTCGAAGTCCGGGGAGAAGTGTCTCCCGTTCTTCAAAGCCCTCAGGGGGGCTAAAGGATTCGAGTGGGGGCAGCAGCAACAAGACTCCTTCGACCAGCTTAAAGCTTACCTCGTCAATCCCCCTCTCCTTAGCAAACCAGTACCCGGCGAACCGCTCTACCTCTACCTTGCAGCTTCGGAACAGACGCTCAGTGCGGTTTTGGTCAGGGAAGAAGAAAGGGCTCAGAGGCCCATATATTATGTCAGCAAAGTGCTCCGGGATGCCGAGCTCCGATACCCCAAGATTGAGAAAATGGCTTATGCCCTGGTAATGGCCGCGAGAAAACTTAGACCCTACTTTCAGTCCCATTCGGTGGTCGTCCTTACCGACCAGCCGCTGAAACAGATTCTTCACAAACCCGAGACTTCCGGTCGCCTCATGAAGTGGTCGATCGAGCTGAGCCAGCACGATATAACTTATCAGCCTCGGACTGCAATCAAGGCACAGGCGCTGGCCGAATTCATAGTTGCGACTACAATCCCCGAGTCTAGCCAAGCAGCAAAGGGACCCCCCGTCTGGTCGGTATACGTTGACGGGTCTTCTTGTAATGAGGGAAGCGGGGCAGAAGTCATCCTGGCAGGACCAGATGACTTCATCCTCCAATACTCCCTCCGGATAAATTTCAAAGCCTCGAACAACGAGGCCGAATATGAAGCACTAATAGCCGGGCTTCGAATGGCCCGAAATGCTGGGGCACAACGACTACAGATTTTCAGCGACTCCCAGTTGATTGTCAACCAGGTCCTCGGCGAGTATGAAGCTCGCGATGACAGAATGATTAAATACTTGGCCAAAGTAAAGAGCCTCATGGTGCTGTTCGACGAGGCTCTCATCCAAAGGATCCCCCGAGAAGAAAATGCTCAAGCCGACGCCTTATCCAAGTTAGCCTCCTCTTCCCTTCAAGGTCTGGAACAGACCGTTTTGATAGAAGTCCTCCTGAAGCCGAGCATAGAGGACGAAGCACCAGACTCCGCTGAGATATTTCCCGTCCTCCTCGAAGATAATTGGATGAAGCCCATTGTCGAATTCTTAAAGGACGGACTCCTCCCTGAAGACCCAAGGGAAGCACGAAGAATCAGGACCCGAGCCGAGCGTTTCACTTTGATCGAAGGCATCTTGTATAAACGCTCCTTCACCCAGGTGGATGGTCGGCCTTACCTAAGGTGCCTGTCCCCCAGCCAAGCCGACTACGCCCTGCAGGAACTCCATGAGGGCATCGGCGGAGCTCATTCTGGGTCCAGGGCTCTAGCGCGCAAAGTGTTGAACTATGGATATTACTGACCCACTCTCCTACGGGACGCGGAACGACACGTTCGGCAGTGCAGCTCCTGTCAAAAGTATGCGGACATCCGACGCCTTCCGCAAGCACCGCTAACCTCCCTATCAAGTCCGATCCCCTTTGCTATGTGGGGGATGGATTTACTAGGACCATTTCCTCCAGCCCCCGGGCAGTTAAAATTCCTAGTCGTGGCTGTCGACTATTTCTCCAAATGGATAGAAGCCGAGCCCCTGGCTACAATCACCGAGCATAGGGTCGTTCAATTCTTCTGGAAAAATGTGATTTGCCGGTTCGGCGTTCCCCGAGTCATAGTCACAGATAATGGGACGCAGTTTACTGGGGCCGCCTTCCGAGCCTTATGTGAGGACCTCTCCATACAACACCGATTCTCCTCCGTCTCCCATCCTCAGTCGAACGGCCAAGCAGAGAATGCCAACCGACAGATTCTCTCGGGCGTCAAGAGGAGATTAGACAAGTGTTCCAAAGGACTGTGGGTCGATCAGCTACCGAACGTGCTCTGGAATCACCGTACCACCAAGCGGACCCCAACAGGCGAGAGCCCCTTCAATCTCACCTATGGGGTCGAGGCCATCATCCCCCTGGAAGTCGGGATACCCTCTCCCCGTCTGATAGCTTATGAAGAAGAGCAGAACGCTAGAGAGCTCCGAGCGAGCCTGGACCTTATAGATGAAATCAGAGAGAGAGCGGCCATACGCCAGCAAGCTTACCGAAGGAGGATCGAGCTAGCATACAACAAAAGGGTCCGCCCAACGGACCTCAAAGAAGGGGATCTCGTCCTCCGAAAATTGGCCATCTCGTTCCCCGGACAGAAAAGCAAACTGGCCCCGAACTGGGAGGGACCATACAAAATCTCAAAAATGATCCGCCCCGGCGCATACAAGCTACAAGATCTCGAAGGCAGAGAAATTCCCAGGACTTGGAATGCCGACCATCTTATGAAATACCAAGAGAAGGCACCTACGCCTCTCTAAGTAACTCGAGATGTCAAACCTTCCCCTTCCTTTTGCTAGTAGTGATTTTTCTTTTATTTCTTCATTGTAATAACGGCTAGCAACTTTAGAAGCAGCCGATCGTTAAATATTAATAAATAAAGTTTTTTCATATTTTCGCTGCTACTACATCTCTCTGCTTTTAACTCCCTTAATCTTACGATGGTTACGGAGTCCAACACTTGACTCGATTCTACTTCGCAAGTTCGCTCCCAAGCGATCTAGAAGTAGTTCGCCATTCGGAATTGCTCCCACAGCCGTTGAATGGTACAGAGTCCAACACTTGGTTCGACTCTACTCCGCAAGTTCGCTCCTAAGCGAGCTGGGGGTAGTTCGCCATTCGGAATTGCTCCCACGTCCTTAATCTTACGATGGTTACGGAGTCCAACACTTGGCTCGATTCTACTTCGCAAATTCGCTCCCAAGCGATCTAGAAGTAGTTCGCCATTCGGAATTGCTCCCAAAGCCGTTGAATGGTACGGAGTCCAACACTTGGTTCGACTCTACTCCGCAAGTTCGCTCCTAAGCGAGCTGGGGGTAGTTCGCCATTCGGAATTGCTCCCACGCCCTTAATCTTACGATGGTTACGGAGTCCAACACTTGGCTCGATTCTACTTCGCAAGTTCGCTCCCAAGCGATCTAGAAGTAGTTCGCCATTCAGAATTGCTCCCACAGCCGTTGAATGGTACGGAGTCCAACACTTGGTTCGACTCTACTCCGCAAGTTCGCTCCTAAGCGAACTGGGGGTAGTTCGCCATTCGGAATTGCTCCCACGCCCTTAATCTTACGATGGTTACGGAGTCCAACACTTGACTCGATTCTACTTCGCAAACTCGCTCCCAAGCGATCTAGAAGTAGTTCGCCATTCGGAATTGCTCCCAAAGCCGTTGAATGGTACGGAGTCCAACACTTGGTTCGACTCTACTCCGCAAGTTCGCTCCTAAGCGAGCTGGGGGTAGTTCGCCATTCGGAATTGCTCCCACGCCCTTAATCTTACGATGGTTACGGAGTCCAACACTTGGCTCGATTCTACTTCGCAAGTTCGCTCCCAAGCGATCTAGAAGTAGTTCGCCATTCGGAATTGCTCCCACAGCTGTTGAATGGTACGGAGTCCAACACTTGGTTCGACTCTACTCCGCAAGTTCGCTCCTAAGCGAGCTAGGGGTAGTTCGCCATTCGGAATTGCTTCCACGCCCTTAATCTTACGATGGTTACGGAGTCCAACACTTGGCTCGATTCTACTTCGCAAATTCGCTCCCAAGCGATCTAGAAGTAGTTCGCCATTCGGAACTGCTCCCCAAAGCCGTTGGATGGTTCGAAGCCTCGGCACCAGCTCCGAGCGTTCTTAACACCAACCGTCTTGCACGCATGAGTTCAGCACTCAAGACTTCCAAAAAATTTCCAAGTCTGGAGCCTCGGCACTCGCTCCGAGCGTTCTTGACACCGACCGTTTTACACGCGTGAGTTCGGCAGACAAGGCCAATCAAAAACGCCAAGTCTCAAACCTCGGTTCCACGACCCCATGATTAGAGCAAAAATTGGGCAATTACGATACACCA
The DNA here is from genome assembly GCA_017893485.1 of Hemerocallis citrina. Classification (NCBI taxonomy): domain Eukaryota; kingdom Viridiplantae; phylum Streptophyta; class Magnoliopsida; order Asparagales; family Asphodelaceae; genus Hemerocallis; species Hemerocallis citrina. The sequence goes on along the minus strand of CM030361.1, from coordinate 78,832,975 downwards.
ACAGTTAAATCGATTCCGATTTTATTAAAAGCAACCATTACATACATCAATATTACAAGGCACTAAAGATTACGAGAGGCTGAAAAGCAAAGATTACAAGACACCGAACTCGGACCCATCAACGCTTCTGAGGCGCCGGGATGCTCCTCTTCAAGGACACTTGAGGTCGGCGACGTTTGACTCCGGAACCCGATCCTAGGCCTGCAAGTTGGGACGTGTCCTCGGCACTGCCCCTGGCAGCCACGCCGACGGATGCACCACTCGACGAAATGGCCACTGAGCTCTGCGCGTCCCCCGGGCTCGGATGGCCGAGGCGCTCACGGGTCGCCATCTCGTAAAAAGTGATGCCACGCTCGCTCTCTGCTCGGGTGCATGAAGTGCTCCTCACATTAATTGGCTCCGAACGCGGTCTAAGGAGAGCCACCTCTGCTTCCAGCTCAGAGATCCGACCCCTCAATGAACCATCTTGCGCCTCGACCTCAAAGCAGGCCGGTACTGCCGAGCTCGGAACTCCAACGTGGCTCGCGATGAGATGACGAAGATGGGTGACTTCGATGCTCCTATCAACAGTGGCTCTCTTCAACACATCGACTTCGGCCGCCAATTCATCTCGTTCGACCGTAAGTTTGGCCACCTTAGCCGTCAACTCCTCTCCTTCCGTCCGAAGCTTAGTTTCCGTGGTTTGCAAGTGCTGAATCTCCGAAAGCAGGTCGTCCCTCTCCGCCGTTACCTTTGACAGTGTGTGGCGAAAACACTTGGTCCGAAGACTACTAGTGAAGGCAGCCGGCGAAGCCTCGCCCTCACCCGAGGCGGTCATCTCGGCAATCCTGCCCTCCAAACGTCGAATATCGCTGTCCCGATGCCCTAAGATAAGCTGAAGCTGGCCTCGCTCGGTTTCGGCTCGGCGCAGTCCAAGCTCGACTTCGTAAAGTCGCTCTCTACACCTCGCCAGGCTCAACCTTGTCGCCCCGAGCCCTGCCTCGGCTCGAACCTTGGCATCCGACCCTGTACGCTCGATCTCTTGGGCAACCAGAACGAGCTGAAAAAAAATGCAAACAAGCAACCAAAATTCAGATATTGTCTAAGTCCTAGACTTCGGGGGTTCTTTTGAACAAAAGCTCGAGCGCTCAACAGACAACAGACAAGTACACAAAGCCGAGCCCAAAAAGTTGAAGTTTTTCATTCATTTCAAAGAAAAGTAGCGGTGGCCAGTCCGCTATTAGGCGTTACACGACAAAAACGACAAAAAAAAGAAAAAAAAAGAAAAAAAAAAGAGAACAGACGGAGTCAGGGAGCGACCTCTTTCCCGGGGCGGCGAGAGGGGGTCGAGGGTGACGCCTCCGAGGGGGCAACCGTCGCCAAGGGGGTGACCACCGACCCCTGAGCTCCGGCGGGGGGATCGACCGAAGTCTCGTCGTCGCCCCTCTCCTCCTCTTCTTCTTCCCCCTCCGATTCGGGGTCAAAGCCTTCGACGTACCCCGGGAACAACCTCCAGCCCGAGCAGTCCACGGAGGGATAGGCCTCCTTCACCCGAGCAAGAGCGTCGGCGAAGGCCTTGGCCATGTTTTGGGCGAGGAAGCTCTGTGCCTTCTCCATGGTCGCATCCTCCGCCTTCTTCACCGCCGCCGCTTGGGCCTCGGCCGCCTCGACCAACTGCTTGGCCGCCTCCTCCTTTTGCTGACGGAGTTGGCCCTCCAGCATCGTGACCCTGTCCTCGAGGTAGTTGACCCTCGCCGACTTGGCCTCGAAGTTCAGCTCGAGCTTGTCGAGCTCGGTCTGAATCCGGGCCTTCTCCTTCCGAGCTTGGTCGGATTCCTTCTTCATCTCCTTCTCCTGGGCCGCCATCCTCTCGGTGAGGTGCCCGAAGTGTACGACGATCTACAATTAAAAATCAAGGGGGTCACGAAAATTTCAACTTGAGAAGGTCGGCATAAAAAAGAGGGGGTAGATACGACGCTTACCGACACCGCCGAGCGCGCAATCTCGATGACGTCGTCTCCCTCCCGTCCGGCCTCCATGGCCGCCCTATCCTTCGGCGTGGCGAGGTGCTTGATGGCCTCCATGCTCGCCAGGGAATTGCCGAGGAACCCATCGTGCTTCCGAACCTGCCAGTCCGGGACGTGGATCCTTTTGTGGGCCTCGGTCAAGAGCTCCTCCGCCGCCCTCGACAGCGGGGGCGTAGGCATGTTGAGGGCGGCGGCGACGGGAAACTCGCCGACCTTGGTCGACGACGAAGCAACCACGGCGTCGGAAGCCGGGTTCTCCAGGATCTCCACCTCGTCGGCCGCTTCGACGACCTTCGGAGACTTTGCCGCCAGCAGCTTCGAGGCCACCCTCTTCCTCTTCTTCGGCGCCTTGTTGGCGAGCCCTGCCCTCAGCGCCAGCACCGCCTGATAATCCATAGACTCTGCACCATAAGACAAGTCTGTTAGTTCGGAACAATCTGTGAAAAATAAAAAGCGCACAAAGTAAAGTAACGATAATAAATAAAGAAAGCCGCGTACTGGGGTCGGCATGAACGAGCCCTCCCCCGAACAGGACGTCGTCAGTCAAGTCCTTCCAGTCTAGCTTTGGCCGACCCAGGAGTACCCGTACAGACTCCTCTTCTTCGGGCCGAAGTGTTGGCAGCGCCTTCACTTTCTTCGGCACACCCTCCACCCAACTCGCAGGAATGGGCCAGGCCTCCGGACTGCGCACCAGAAGGTACTTCTCGCGCCAGTATTTGATGGAGTCAGGGCACACGACGAGCCGACCTCCGTGCCTCGGAGTCAAGTAAAATCGGTACGCCGACCTGTTCCCCTGATGCGGTTGGTAGATGGTCCGAAGCACGTTCAGCTCCGGCTCAATCCCCGCGGCTTGGCAGTGAAGTACGAAGCCGTTTATTACTCTCCACGCGTTCGGCATAAGTTGGATGGGGCTGACCCCAATCCATCTCAATACTGCAACCGCGAACGGGTGGAGAGGCAGCCGAGCCCCGGCTATGAAGGCGTCGACCGGCCAGCAACACACGGTTACCGGCAACGGCGAGTTGGCCCTAATGCCGGGACCCGGCAATATAAGCTCGTACTCTTCCGGGATCTGAAAGCAGTCCCGAATCACTCCCAAGTCTTCCTCCCGAAGGATCGACGCTGTCTCGTCAGCCTCTGTCATCTCCCTCGCCGGATTCTCTTCGAATGTCCGGGCCCTCCCGTACACGATACGTTCGGCGTCCTCCTCCGGAAGCTCCCGAACCCTGTGAAGCCCAGTTAATGGTCCCGGTAATTGGCCGAACTCCCCCATGCGCTTCGGCTCCTCCACAATAGAATCTTGGCCGAACACCTTCTTGTTTTTGTGAGGTCGACTAGTGGACGGAGCTTCGGTGACTTCGAGGGAGGGATCGGACGAAGAAGAAGAGACAGACATGTTTAGAAACTAAACTATAAATTACCTTAACGGAGATGTCGTCGGAAAGTTCGCCGGATAAGATCAGCGATCACCTGGAGCTCAAGCAAGAACAAACCAAAACGACGGAGTGAAGAGATGAAAAGTGAAAAATGAAGAGGGGGTGGGGGTTTTATAGATGAGCCAACACGCAAATCGAGGTTATTGGGCTTTTACTGCAGGCCCACTCCCACAAAACGACAAAAGGCGACTCCAAACGTCGCCTTGTTCGCCGCGCCAAGCCAAACGGCTCATTAATGACAGTCACGTCAGCAGAAGCCCAGGGGACGCTGCATTAATGGACGTCACATCTGTCAGAAACTCAGAGACCGTCACATCCGTCAGAACCGTCGATTCTCATACCTCGGCACTCGCCCCGAGCGTTCTTGACACCGACCGTTTTACACGCGTGAGTTCGGCAGTCAAGACTTCCAGAAAATTTCCAAGTCTGGGGCCTCGGCACCCGCTCCGAGCGTTCTTGACACCGACCGTTTTACACGCGTGAGTTCGGCTGTCAAGACTTCCAAAAAATCTCCAAGTCTGGAGCCTCGGCACCCGCTCCGAGCGTTCTTGACACCGACCGTTTTACACGCGTGAGTTTGGCAGTCAAGACTTCCAAAAAATCTCCAAGTCTGGAGCCTCGGCACTCGCTCCGAGCGTTCTTGACACCGACCGTTTTGCACGCGTGAGTTCGGCAGTCAAGACTTCCAAAAAATCTCCAAGTCTGGAGCCTCGGCACCCGCTCCGAGCGTTCTTGACACCGACCGTTTTACACGCGTGAGTTCGGCAGTCAAGACTTCCAAAAAATCTCCAAGTCTGGAGCCTCGGCACCCGCTCCGAGCGTTCTTGACACCGACCGTTTTGCACGCGTGAGTTCGGCAGTCAAAACTTCCAAAAAATTTCCAAGTCTGGGGCCTCGGCACCCGCTCCGAGCGTTCTTGACACCGACCGTTTTACACGCGTGAGTTCGGCAGTCAAGACTTCCAAAAAATCTCCAAGTCTGGAGCCTCGGCACTCGCTCCGAGCGTTCTTGACACCGACCGTTTTACACGCGTGAGTTCGGCAGTCAAGACTTCCAAAAAATCTCCAAGTCTGGGGCCTCGGCACCCGCTCCGAGCGTTCTTGACACCGACCGTTTTACACGCGTGAGTTCGGCAGTCAAGACTTCCAAAAAATCTCCAAGTCTGGAGCCTCGGCACCCGCTCCGAGCGTTCTTGACACCGACCGTTTTGCACGCGTGAGTTCGGCAGTCAAGACTTCCAGAAAATTTCCAAGTCTGGGGCCTCGGCACCCGCTCCGAGCGTTCTTGACACCGACCGTTTTACACGCGTGAGTTCGGCAGTCAAGACTTCCAAAAAATCTCCAAGTCTGGAGCCTCGGCACTCGCTCCGAGCGTTCTTGACACCGACCGTTTTACACGCGTGAGTTCGGCAGTCAAGACTTCCAAAAAATCTCCAAGTCTGGAGCCTCGGCACTCGCTCCGAGCGTTCTTGACACCGACCGTTTTACACGCGTGAGTTCGGCAGTCAAGACTTCCAAAAAATCTCCAAGTCTGGAGCCTCGGCACTCGCTCCGAGCGTTCTTGACACCGACAGTTTTACACGCGTGAGTTCGGCAGTCAAGACTTCCAAAAAATTTCCAAGTCTGGGGCCTCGGCACCCGCTCCGAGCGTTCTTGACACCGACCGTTTTACACGCGTGAGTTCGGCAGTCAAGACTTTCAAAAAATTTTCAAGTCTGGGGCCTCGGCACCCGCTCCGAGCGTTCTTGACACCGACCGTTTTACACGCGTGAGTTCGGCAGTCAAGACTTCCAAAAAATCTCCAAGTCTGGAGCCTCGGCACTCGCTCCGAGCGTTCTTGACACCGACCGTTTTACACGCGTGAGTTCGGCAGTCAAGACTTCCAGAAAATTTCCAAGTCTGGGACCTCGGCACCCGCTCCGAGCGTTCTTGACACCGACCGTTTTACACGCGTGAGTTCGGCAGTCAAGACTTCCAAAAAATTTCCAAGTCTGGGGCCTCGGCACCCGCTCCGAGCGTTCTTGACACCGGCCGTTTTACACGCGTGAGTTCGGCAGTCAAGACTTCCAAAAAATCTCCAAGTCTGGAGCCTCGGCACTCGCTCCGAGCGTTCTTGACACCGACCGTTTTGCACGCGTGAGTTCGGCAGTCAAGACTTCCAAAAAATCTCCAAGTCTGGAGCCTCGGCACTCGCTCCGAGCGTTCTTGACACCGACCGTTTTACACGCGTGAGTTCGGCAGTCAAGACTTCCAAAAAATTTCCAAGTCTGGAGCCTCGGCACTTGCTCCGAGCGTTCTTGACACCGACCGTTTTACACGCGTGAGTTCGGCAGTCAAGACTTCCAGAAAATTTCCAAGTCTGGAGCCTCGGCACTCGCTCCGAGCGTTCTTGACACCGACCCCCGTACGTCGGACATCTGGCCCTCAGACTTCGGCGAGCCCCCTCTCCAGACTCGCAACCACGCCGAGGTCCCTCTCCCCGTCAGAAAAAATCGCCGAACCGATCTCTGACCTCGGCACCTCGGTCGCCGAGCTCTGGGAGGGATCGGAGTCGCGACGCCGGACGGACGCGACCCTCAACGGAGTGAAGCGACCGTGCCATTCACCGAGAGATTACAAAGCTAAGAGAACGTTCACACAAGAACGCCGCCCGATCAGAAGGGATTACCTCACTGCCCCCTTTTCGCGATTCAAGATCCCACAATTAGACTCCGATCCAACCCCACCAACCACTAAAACAGTTAGGCTACTCCTTAAAGCTGATCACACTCAGTCTTTAGGAGTGGGGGGCTCGTGATATGGCTAAAAACGAGGTTTAATCGGAGCCGTCCAAATCAGGCACGAATCTTGAAGCTCGAGGGTAAAACGGTAATTTCTCTACCAAAGAGCCCAAAATGGGTATTGGATCTTCTCCCCGGGGACCCAATAACCCACGAATGGATCCGCTGACAAGAGGGTGCGGGTTTTTATCCGCTACACATCTCGCCCAACAAGATAAAATCAGGATCCCTGACCAATCTTGATCAACGGTCCTGATGAACGTCAATCTCTTCACTGGGATTTGGGGATTAAATTCCTTATCTGATTCCCAGAATATATCTTATCAGATTACATTCCTAATCTGTTCACAAGGAGATTATTCTATATCAGGCCACGCGGACTACATCCCTAAATTGTTCTCTAAGACGCCTATAAATACCCCCCATCCATCTCCATTAAGAGGTAATCAACCTTTCACCAGTCTTTGCGCTCATTCATAGTCTTCCTAGATTACTGACTTGAGCGTCGGAGGGTGCGTCGCCGGGAATAACCCCGGTGTCTCGCACTTTTTGCAGGTGCACGGCGGGAACGACGATCGACTCCCGACGGAACAGGTACACAAGTTTTCTATTCAGTTTCCCTAAGAATCCACAAGTTCTATCTGTTTGCCCCCACACCAAATTTAGCGGCAACACTTATGTTGATTGATGTTGATGATTGTGTGGGTCCTCACCGTTGTGGCTGATGAACAAGTTGACGTCGTTATGGTAAATGTGCGAGTCGTTGATATGGTGGTCGATGTACCCGTTGTGGCTATCAAGACAGATGTGCAAGTCATTTATGGTGGTTGTGAAAGTTGTCGCTATTTTGGGAGGATGTGCAAGTTATTTTCGTTGTGAGAAGTACGGAACAGTTCCATGTCGGTAGATGGGCAAACCATCGCCAGGGAGGCGTTTTGGCTAGTCATCATCAAAATGGTGAACGAGCAAGATGAGTCATCACTAGTGTGATTGATAGGAGTTTTTCTTACATAACTTTTGTGTGATCGAAAAAAATGTTGCAAATTTCTTTTACTACAATTGTGGCTTTGGGGAGGGACAAGTAAAATTTATAGTTTTGTTTTACAATTATGTTTTCCGATGTTCCTTTTTAGGAACATTTTTTATATAATTTGTTTTGTTATATACTAACAAAGGAACGGTGAGATAATTTCCACCTTTTTTACGGAAAGAAAAAAAAACTCTTGGACTCTGACATGAATACGGGACATCAAAGAGAAAATAGGAATTAACAACCCACACATTCAACTGTGTTCTTAATTCAGAATTCCAAACAACTTTAAAGGAAACAAAGCCAAAAATGAAATTTAAGATGTGGAACTTCCAAAATAGATGATACTAAAGAATGTGGAAAATACACGTTCTTAAAGTACATTGGAGATCACATAATCGAATAGCAAATGAATTACTTAGCACATTGTGTCTCGTCACATTTGATATGACACACCATGCCAAAGGGGTATACAATTTTATCTTGTGATTGCTAAAAGTAAAAGAATGAGGAATCAGGGCCAATATGTGGTAATATTGAGTCAAAAGACCTAATTTGCTCATACTTCCTTCGTATGGGTATGCTTCGTTGTTGATTCATTGCTCCTCTATGTCATCTCTTCAATATCTCTTCGATTAGATCATAGTCCAACGTTGTAGTGTTTTCGAGTTCCAGCTTGGTAGGAACAATATCACTTATGGGCAGCGTGTAACTAAATACACGCGAGTTAGATATATTTAAATATGCCTTCATCACAAATTGACATAGTATCGGAGCTTTAGGTATGAACTTCAGCTGTGGATTTTCTTATAAGTAATGCTACATCCACTACCAATTTCACTACCACTATGTTCACTATCTTAGGTGGCAAACTCCAATAGGTAGGGAAAGATAGAGTAGGTGGGAGAACTCTCCCATAGGAGTATGCCACCTAAGGTAGTGAACAAAATGGTAGTGAAATTGGTAGTGGATGAAGCATTACTCTTTTCTTGTGACCTAAAACTCTGATAAGAATGATGTAGTGAATTCCATTTTGATGTAGCTCCCCAATACATTTTCATCATAGTATGAACATATAGCATCATCAAGCATTGTACCGAAGAAGAAAAAATGTGGTAGAATATTCAAAAGGCCACAACTCAAAATCTTAGATAGAAAAAATATATACATTAGTTGGCCAAGACAAATTGAGACATGTCATATGCACACCAGTCAGCACACCAGTTGACTGACATACTTACAAAATCATCGACATGTGCTAGAATTTTGTTTATTTATGACGAGTTGGGTATGTATAATACATATTTCACCAACTTGAGTATTAAATAAAGAACAGTTTAAACTTGTATCAGATAGAACAATAGGTTGACTTGTATCATCTCTTATATATATTTTTCCATTTATGAGTGAGTACTATACCATATTCGGTTATGATTATCCAATAAAAAAAATAATTTTTCTTATACAATATATTATCAGAAAGAAAAATGAAATTTAGTTGTGTATTAGGGAATCAAGGCCAAATAATGTGAAAAGCATACGATTGATAGGCATGTGTAGTACATGTAATATGATTTTTAAGATGTCAAGATATATATACACATTTGATTGATAGGCATGTGTAGTACATATAATATGATTTTGAAGATGTCAAGATATATATACATAAATTTATAGTAACATCCTGCAATTTGAATAATACTGCTAAACTCACAGTCTCACACAAGAACCATCAACATTGCAAAATAAAAACAAAGATTAACACATATCTAGCTACTGCTGGCATCTACATATAATAGGCAGACATACATTAGTACTCAAAACACCGTGACTACTATGAGGAATTCCAACTCAAATGAAAGGAAATAAAGTCGAGTTACGACAAGAATAATAGCAGTGAAAGTGAATTGAAGGGCACATGTCTTAAAATAAAGCAAATTCTCCAAATCAACTACTCAACCATTTCAAAATGTTGAAGAAAGTAATTATGAGTTATGCTAGAGATCTATTGAAATCCTTAATCTGACAACTTGCAAGAAGAGCAGTATCTTATCAAGAAGATTAAGCATGTACCTCATTAAAAAAAGCCACTATCGTAATAAGAATTGGAAACATCAGCATTCATTTACGAGAAATTCCTTGTCGAGAAACACACACACCATCTCCCTCTCATATTAAGGGAACTTGGCCAGCACAAGCAGCAGTATAAATGTCATGGAGCTCTGGCACTTCCTCCTTGTTCTGAAGAATAAACCTTTCCATAAACTGGCTCTCTGTCAAGGCCATGATTCTAGAAAGGCCCATCCTCCCTAACAAATTATGAGAAGTTAAGATGTTCATCACGTGAAGCCGAGGCACCAACCTCTTTTCCAAACTATACATCAGTATAACCGGATTGGAAGCAATGTAGGATTGATCGCACCCAGCTCTCTCCAATAAGTCCACCTTCGCCCTTATGTAATCCTCAGACAATACTAAAAAATTGGGAGATTTATAAAATGCAGCAAGAAACTCCTTCTCAGACCACCCATATCTCTTATAAAAATTCATCTTGGCCATAAAGCCATTAGGGCCAATTTTGGAGAGGACTACCACACAATGCATAAACCTACGAGACCCTCGAGGCAATCCTAATTCCTCAACTTTCTTCAAAACCACCTCCATTGAAGCAATGCCCCTACGAAAAAATCCACAACCCATAACCAAAATGGATCCAATATCGATCTGGGAGAAACCATATTCCTTTAGAAGAGCTATCTTCTGAGCAACGGTACCTTTATCAACGTCATAACAGAATAAACCCAGGTTTCTCTTTGCAGCTAGTAGGAGCTTCTCCATGTCACCATTCAAAAAATTCTTCCAAAACTCGAGGCGAGAGATGGCATGCGGGCTCCCGAGGATAATTGGGTTGGTAACGACAAGCTGCTGGATCTCAGAACTGGACCAAGTAGTGATTCTACGCAGAGCCTTAAGGTTGGGTTCAATGGTTTTGTCAACATCAGCTCGGAGAATGTAATAGTTTCGGTTGACAATCGAGATAATATTGGCATCAGTAAAGCCTGCATTGTATTTGAGGAAATGCCTGACCGAGTCGGGCTTTGAAGTGGATGTGAAGTGGATGTGTTTCGAGGCAGTGGCTGCCTTTTCTGGGGAAAGCCCACATGATTCTATCAAGTAATCCTTAACAAACTGGGATTTGGGTGTTGGGTTGTGAGTTGCAGAGGTTAAAGAGGAGGACAAGTGAGGAAGAGAAGATAATGGGTTGAGAGACTGCCTCTTCTTCAAAAATAGCATCATGGGTTGCATTGAAACAATGGAAAGATGATTTCTTAAAAAACCCAATTTTTATTGAATTGGATTTGGACCTTGATTTTGTGGTAGTTGGAATCAAACTTGAAGCATGTAAAAAATAGTGGAAATGAAAGAGATTCAATAGGAATACAAGATATGAAAGAGTGTTACCACTTCATCAGTTAATGGGTTCGGCCTCTTTCTTTGGCAGCCCTTTCCTTCTTCAATCTTCAGAAGAGATCCAACATGATAAAAACCCAAATCCTTTTTTTCTTTGTTGTTTTTTTTTTTTTTTTGACGATGAAATGCCCCCCCATTGCTCTCAGTTTAGGTTTAAGACTTTTAAGTTCTCATTTTTCACTTATCACCCTACATAAAAATATTTGCACTTTTTACCACAATACACTTTGCATAATTTATGCTTCCACTCGTAAAAGTATAAAATTTTGGTTTTTTTTTTTTTTTTTTTGGATAAATTTTTGGTTTTTTAGCATGTATGTCCCTAACAAATATTTGAATATGTGTATTTTCATATTTACCCCTAATTATGTGTGTTTAATATCTAGTTGCCCCTTAAGTTAAAACTACTTAAAATACATAAAAATGTATGAAATATACAATTCTGTATAAAATATACAATCCGCCACTAAACTTTTAAATTTCAAATACACATATTTTGAGGCAACTTTTAGGGATTAGTAAGAGTATCTCCAATTGTTTGCTGTTTTGGCAAAATAACAAAAAAATTAGCAAATGCCAGCTACAATTGTTTGTTATTTTATCAAATTTTAACAAACGAAAAACAGTACCTTGCCAATTTTGAGAAACGGATTTGGTAATTGCCAAATATAGCAGACTGAACAAGTTTTTTCGTCCTTAATTCTTTTTAAATTTATTAAGAGGATCAGACGAGACAAACATGTTTCGTCCCTAATTTATTAATTAAATCATCTTATCGATTATATTAAATAAAAAAAATCAGACGAAACAACATGTTCCGTCCGAGTTTTTTTTTTTTTTTTTTTGCTTTTTGTCAAATTATAGCAAACGACTTATTTTGCCATTAGCAAAAACGATTGGAGATGCTCTATAAAATAAACTCATATTGTTATGTGTAATGATGAAAATACATATTTTTTAAAGGACATATATGATATTAGCATATTTGTTATATTTGTTAGTGGGTGTAGCATTAGCCATTTGTGAGAACTGAGAAGTATACACGCTTAAAAACCCTAAATTAAATAAAAATAATAAGAATAATAATATTTTTAAAAACTATTCTCCCAGTCCTAGTACAACGTTTGGGTGGGACCCATAAGATAAAAAAATTTTCCTTTCAACATTTTTGCATAACCAAGTAAAAGGAGGCCCAAATCCAATTCAATCAAAATTGGGTTCAGAAGAAACCATATTTCCATTGTTTCAATCCAATGCAGATAATCCCCGGGGTTTCACCCGGATAATTGGGTTGCTAACGACGAGCCGCTAGATTACCCATCCCACACCAAACAACTTGCAGAAATGAATCATCCTCGCAGGTCTTGCGAGTGTGATCTCATTTGTAATACAAAAGTTATATCTTCTTTTGTACAGATGGTAACGACACATATGAAATCATTTTATATTGACTTGATTCGGAATATTAGTAACAAAATATGAAATCATTTTATATTGACTTGATTCGGAATATTAGAAACAAATTTTAGCTTGGTTAACATGCATTAGAGCATCCACAGTCGTTGAGGGTCAATAAATGAATATACCAAAGTAATGTTTTCCTGCAGTCGTTGAGTGCTATTTTTTATAAAAGGTGTGACAGCACTTCAAGTGCCGTTCGAGGAAAAAATTCGTCTTTGAAGTGCAAATAAAAAATTACAAAGAATTATAAAAAATTACAAAAAATTTAGAAATTACGAAAAAATTACAAAAATTTATCCAAAAATACTAAAAATTGCAAATAACCCCCTACAGGGTGGAACGGCACTTGAGGGATAAGTAGGTTTTTTTGGTTTTTTTTTTAGGAAATTAATTTTTTTGATGGGACGGCACTTCGTCAGACTATTAAAAAAATATTTTTTTTGTGCGACGACACTTAAAGTGCCGTCCGACAATTTTATATATAAAAAAAAATTGTGCGATGGCACTTCACCCGTCACAGCACTACAAGTACCGTCTCTCATACATACATATTTCTCATTTCCTCTCTCATAATCTCATGTAGCAAATTATGCATATTATGCATATTTGACCAACAACTGTAGTGCTGTTTTAGCCAAGTATGCATATTATGCATATTTAGCAAACGACTACAGATGCTCTTAGTCAATTCTCCGTTCTCAATTGAGAACACATCAACATTTGACCAAATAAGAGAAGCAACAAAGAACTCAGAAGCATAGCAAATTATGCATCGCTTGTAATCTCATCCACAATACAGTGAGATTGCATTTCCTGTGTTTAAAGCAAAATAAAAGCATTTGCTTTGATCCTAAGACATTTTTAATGCAAAATACAGGTTCCACAAAGCATAGAGATATAGTTAGCATGATACCAATCAAAACTAGCACTCCTCAAAGGGAAACGATAATGGTTAGTTGGTTACAAGAAACTTCAGTAATCAAAAGTAGGATTCTGATCATAGTTTACAGGCACCCAAGCACCAGCTAGTTGCAAAACATTGGATAAACAAACATCTGGTCAGGAAACATTAGGGTACATGCAGGCAACAATCTGAGGCAGACCACAACTGTTGAATGACACTATTGAATATTTGATCTCAACCACACTGAGTGAAGCCAAGAAAATCTGTGTCACGTGTCTCAAAGCACACTGATTCAAACCTCAGATTAAAGTCGGCAGTAAGAGCCTTCATTCAGTATCTTCTCCTAGGACTCCTTGAGCGGTGGGCACGTGGTGATCTATTAAACGAGAAAAAACAGTAACAAAGTAAGCCTTGTATTGATTATGGTGAAATAAACAGCACTTTTTATCACAAAGTCCCAGCCAAAGCCATGATTTTAAGACCAATTAAAATATTTTTGGCATCATGGTAATAACAATTTCAGTGAACCCTTGGATATACGATACAGTTAACCCAGCCAATTAATTGGCCAGTGGTAGGTCGACTAGTGCAAGAGGTCGACGGTTTGGACACCCGCTTGCATAATTCCCCAATTATGGGATGAGCCCCAATTGAGGGATGAGTGTGTATGTAAGTGTGTGGGGTCAATATGTTGGCTACAGCCTCGTTCCAACACAAAAAAATAAAAATTTGACCTGTAGCTTCTCAAGTGTGTAAGCATCTTTAATTGCAAGTTTGGAAATATCTTCAAGTAAATGATATGCCAAGTTAACATATAATGCATCCTTCAACAACAAAAAAGTTAAAACATATACTTCAATATATATATATATATATATATATAAAAACCATACAAAGAAAGCAAAATCAGGAGCCATTTTGCAGCATGGGCTTATCTATTTGCAATCACCAAATCTTTTAACAGGGAGGAACAAGATGCGAACAAGTTTTATGGCAGCTTTAGGACAAAAAAAACACTTGATCACGGTTTTAAGAGCTTATTAAATGTTAATGTGATAATTGGCTCGTGATATTTGTCCTAATGTTGTCATATAGGGGGTATAAACAAAGGGTGTATACACACAAATTTGAAAATAAATGGCATACATCTCAAAGAGTAACCCCTGTATGATCTCCATGGATTGAACGAGCATGAGAAGTACACATTGAAACATGGCATACCCTGGTCCAAGGACCAAAGTGGCCACCTATAAGCAGATAACAAATGTTACAGCATGTACCCTGGTCCAAGGACCATAGGGGCCACCAATAAGCAGACGACATATTTTACTGTATGTGAATGTTCTCTTCTTCGTAAACATAGAATTTTTACTCATTCCCACAGGCAAAAGGTAGCAAATAATCAAATGAAGATGGAAGAAATACAAGATTGGTCCTACAGGCGGGGTTTAAAGCCCTTGGATCAGGGTGCAAGCATCTCAAACTGTACCCCCTTGTATTATCTCCACATATGGGAGATCGTTGGGGTTTGTTCATGCCAAAGCAGGCCTCACTTGGGATCCAAGGACCACAGGACTTGCATATAGCAAGATAATGGATCATAGTATGTGTCCAAACCTATTTCCCTTTTCCCGCAAAAAAAAAAACTCTATCATGCACGGATAAGGTATGAAATGGTTAGCAATTCCTTGAATAAGGATCAGTTTTATACAGACAGCTACAAGGATCAGTATTAAAGGGGGTGTCTAATCTAAAACGTTTTAGATTTAAATCCATCAAAATCGAAAAAACTAATTCAAACCTAAATTAATAATTTATACAGATATGCTTCAAACCTACAGCTTACAAAATGGGTCTTCCATTGAATCTGCTATATGTGGATGTGCATGCACATGCACAAAAATTGTGAACCCTCTGTCCTGGTTAGCTTAGAGTCGGTAATTACTCTGACATCCAGTATAATGATAGAAAATTTCACGAAATTCTTACAATGTTTTTCTATTATGGCTTTGTAACGGTTATATGAAGTCAAGACCCTAAAACAATGTACACCAACAGGTTCAAAATAACCCATGGAACAAAATACTATCATATTAATGAAATTGAATTATATGAATCATCCCAACCTATTCCATGGTTTAAATCTTCCATAGAGTCCTTCAAATTCCTACAATTATTAATATATTACAACTGGTTAATCATCCAGAATATGCTATACAGCAAAATAGTAGAGACTGAGTTTGGGTGGGTGGTTGGGACAGGAACAAGGGTGAGTGTAACTGAGCAGGAATAGCAACGGATGGTATAAGCATAGGGAGCTGATGTATAAGCAGTATAAGGTCAAAAAATTAGTGGTGCCAGACAAAACTTGTCGAGAGTGTGACATATGATTATTTTCAAAAAGTAGACCACTAGAGTTGGCACCAGAGTATGATTGGCAGGTCATCCCAGTAGATGCAATTAAATTGTATATTATGTCTGGCTATGGACAATAGTATTGGTATAAATACCCAAAATCCGGATCCGATCCGGACCCGACATTGGACCAGAACCGACCCAGCCTAACCGGGTCCGGATCCTAAAATGGGACCCGTTGTACTTTCGGGTTCGGGTCCGCTCATAAGAGACCTGACCCATTAAAAAAAACCAAAAAATCAACATAAAAATAAATATTTTATCCTCCTTCCTCCTCAATTCTAAATCTTCCTGTTCCAAACTCAAAACTCATGCCTTTTTCTTCTCTCCTCTATTCTAAATCCTCCACTCGCCGACTCCGCTCGCCGCTCACACTCATAGGAATATTTTAATAGGACCCGAATCCGGAATCGGACCCAGTCATCATGGATCCGGGTGCGGGTCCAATTTTTTGACATGGCAGGGACCGGGTCCGGGTCCGGGTACGGGTAGTGAAGGACCTGATCCGACCCGATACCAATGCTAATGGACTGTAGGTTCAAATGGAATGGATTTGGGTATGATGGTAAGCTTTGAGAAGGATATTTTGAGAGTAGAGGACTTAAATTTAAGAGTATACTTAATTACACGGGTACTACATCCAGAGTCGGACTGTTCTGTTAAAGCCTGAAAGCCTCTAAAATACTCTCATGAATATGATATCTCTGAAATTCAATCGTCCATCCTATATCCTTGTCACACTTCTAAGCCTTTTGCTCTCTAGTGTGCTTCTATGAACCAGCTTACCAGTTCAACAACATTAAAGGAAAATGACTTGTTTTTTTTTTTTTTTTTTTTTTGGGGGGGGGGGGGGGGGGGGGTCCAAGAGCATGCATGTGGGTGGTACATAACTTAGAAGCATCCTAAATATGAAATTATCAGCTAATACCATTTTGCCCTATAAGTTCATTTTCATTATTTTTACGAGTCGTGCATTAATAGTTACTAACTTTGAGTAGAATACAATAAAGATATCCAAAAAAAGTGCAATACTATCATATGATTCATATCAATTTCAAATTACACTCAGTTTATACAAACTGCCAAAACTGAATAAGGGAAAAGTATGATGCCTATAAGAGAGCTGCATACCACAAACAATATGCACAGAGATATGCAGGTTATGCCTCTCGAAAATCAGAAACAAAATCAATTACCAAAGAAGCAGTTGATATACAAAGTAAAAGGTTGTTGCCTCAATAATAGACCAAGTGTCCAACTGAGGATACATACTAGATCATGAATATCAGCAGAACATTTGAAGGCATACAATAGAAGCCGAGTTAACTGGACCAAGTTATTAACAAAAGTTCAGCCCTTTCATTAGATTATAAATCAATTGTATCTGTTTTAATGCATATTTCTATTTTGAATTTGAATAGCCAAATGGGAAATAGTATTTGAAGTAACATGCAGATATAAACTCGCTTTAAATCACAAGCATGTTATATAAAGGCTAATTTGGGGAAAAGAAAAAGAAAAACCTAAAGTTGCATATATTAGTATCAAATACCCTGATATGTATTTCTGGAAGGAGCATTCACATCGATGTTAGATTTAACCATTTTATGACAATTCTAATCTTGTATTAAAAACTAATGACTAATAATTATCATTATTTTCTAATCCCATTCCTCTTTCCCACTGTCACCTTCATTATAAGTATATAACACCTTACTCAAACCCACCATTATCACTACCACATTCTCTACCAGAAATCCCTTCATTATACCAACATCTTCCCTTGTTAATCTCTAGTCACCTCCACGGCTCCACCATCATCAACACTAACTCCATCACAATCACATCCATCAACGACATCAGGATTTACACCGATTCCTCCTCGTTGTCACCTTTGCCATCAACACCCACATCCCCGAAAAAAAAATCATATGCACAATTGGTCATAAAAAGATCATATGACAAAAGATCATAGCCTTTGATTCAGCTAAAAAAAAAAGTGCGCCCATAAACATCCCTTGGAATCCAGGGAAATCACTTAAAGGGGCACTGTTGTTTAGGAGAACCAAAAGCTGTGATATTTTGTCATATGATGTTTTTATGATCAATTGTGCATACGATTTTTTTCCCACATCCCCTACCTCCTCCTTGAACATACCCAAAATTGCCCTCATATCGCTTTATCTACCTTCAATTTTCCCAAAGCAGGGTTTAAGATCTTCTAATGGCAGGAAATTTTAGAGATTTGGGGTTCATATCAGACATTTTTAGGGTTATCTTCCTTTTTATTTATATTTTTCTCAAGAAAATACGATAGGGAAGAACAGAATATGACAAATTCATCAGATCTGAAATAATCCATAATTAATTTAATGCTTCCTCTCGCTGCTGAAATGAGCCACTTAATAACTGAGTGGACCATCAAGCCAAGCTGCACAAATCAGGAGCAAAATAGCATCCTCCAAGAGATCTTGGCTCTCATGAAACACACATGAGACATAAGCTTGTAAAGATGGACAGTTATTTTCCTTCTAATGGTTAAGACAGGGAATAAAATTACAAGAAAATAACAGTCTCTTGACTCTTTTATTTTGTGTTGACAATTGTATGGTAGTAAAGACTAATTGGGATATTTATCGCTAGTGTCAAGACACGTCAAGGTATCTAAGGTGGTGTTTGGTTCATTGTAAGCAGTTGGAATCCAACTTGCAACAAACAAACACCCTTTTCGTACAAAAATGCATTCAACTTTAAGGTATTTTGCTACACTATCTAATATAAATTGCAAATACATGCAGTTTATAACTGTCCAACCACTGAAAGTTGTAATTAGAACTTGTCCCTGTCTCCATGTCTAAGTATGTTGCTCTAGCAAGGTGCAATTATCCGCTTCACTGCTAATATATAATTACAAACCAGTAAATACTGTTCCAAAGCCATTAGATAGAAGCAAAGACCAAGAGTATATGTGAAAAGCGAGAGTCTGGAAGAGAAATATCATGTAGGAAGAAAGCTTTGAACAGAAAAATCGGGCCTTCACAACAAAATCAAACTCAATTAAAGAGATGAATGTTAAAGTAGAAGTTCATGATGAGAGGGGCACTCGGTAATGTTCTTAAAAATTGTTAAGATAAAAGGGAGAAATATAAGAGAGTGAAGATAAAAGGGTAGTGTACCTCCTCCTTATGTTTCTACGTTTGAAAGGCCCGTTGCTAAATGCCCAATCAACAGATATAGTTTGGCCAAGAAGCTCAGTCCCATGAAGTGTTTCAATTGCAGCAAGTGCTTCATCATAGTTCTCATATTCAACAAGCGCATATCCCTGTATCACAGAAACGTTTAATTCTAAAACAAGAGCATTAAGGGGATAAAATGGGATTCAGATACACCCAATTGAAAGCACTAGGAAAATTGACAGATAACAGAGAATGAGAATAGTATCATAATTTCAGTAAATTATGGTGTATGATAAGTATTAAGTGGTTGAAGTTGGGTATGGAGATGAGAAATTTTGTATGACAAAATTTAAATAAAAGAAGTACAAAGGAACTAACTGTAAATGACCCCAAGGACAAGCTTTCTGAGATAGCAGATACTATTACTGGCAGTTAAAAGTAAATTATTTTTAATAAAAAAAAGATCTCTACAATAATTTATATTAAAAAAGGAGAGGAAAATGATCACGTGCAAAGTTGCAATATAGTTTCACCCAGTGTTACACAGGTTCACAGTACATTTTGGTTCGTGGTAGGGGTAGGCTACCCTAAGTGGTACACGGTACGAAGGGGGTAGGATGTGTGGGCACTCATTATATATATATATATATATATATATATATATATAGGGAAAAGGGGGTATGAGCAACTTGCTCATTTAGTAAATAAGCAATTGATGATGTGGCATACATGTGATTGGAAAAGCCTTAAAAGGGTTAGTTGTCCAATGTATCACATGCATGCCACATAATCAATTGCTCATTTACAAAATGAGCAAGTTGCTCATATCCCTTTTACCCATATATATATATACATATATATATAGGTGGCCCTTCGGTTGAGAACTAATTTGGTGAGAACTCCGTGAGAACTCACGAAGTAGACCCCCCATGAAAAATCCGAACCGGCCATCTCGTTCTACACGCCTTAGATAACATAACATAAAGAAATCACGTAATTTGAAGTTCACTTTTCCATGATTTACATCATCGCAAAATTGTATGGCTGAAAATTCTACTCCATTTGATGGATGAGCAAACGAACTTCAAATTATTTGAATTCTTTATGTTATGCTATCTAAGGCATGAAGAACGAGATGGTCGGTTCAGATTTTTCATGGGGGGTCTACTTCGTGAGTTCTCACGGAGTTCTCACCAAAATTAGTTCTCAACCGAAGGGCTCCCTATATATATATATATATATATATATATATATATATATATATGAGTGTGTAGCGATATACAATGTAGAAAAACTAGACAATATATACATTAGTTACTTGCATTGCCAAAATATAAGAGTACTAATCAAACAAAACTCTGCGACAAACTGAGAGTTTGAAGAGAAGTTAATGAATAAAGGTGTCCAATTGTATGCGGATCGCTATTTTAAGTGATTCAGATCGCAAACCCACCATAAATCCGCAAGATCTGGATTGTGTGTAGTAACATACAATGATAGAAAAACTAGACAATAAGTACATTAGTTGCTGACATTGCCAAAATATAGTACTAATCAAACAAATCTCTGTGGCAGACTGAGGAGAGTTTGATGAGAAGTTAATGAATAAAGGTGCTCAATTGTGTGTAGATTGCTAGTTTAAGAGATCCAGATCGCGAACACACCATAAATCAGACTACATGATCGGGATTGTGTTTCAGAGGGGCGGTTGGAGAACTTGGTAGCAATGTTTTCACCAATGGCCAATTATCAAAAAATTACCATGAAATACCCCTATCTGCAGCATATAACCATATACTTTTTTCCCGACAAAGAATCATAGACGCAAAGATGACCAAATTGGATACAAGCAGTGGCGGAGGCAGGATTTTCATCCAGCGGGAGCGAAATAATAAAAACCACAAATTTATAAAAGACTTTAAACACTAAGGTACAGATTTTAGCATTTGGTTTTTTTTTTCTTTCTGATTTCAATTTGAAAGGCTTAAGTTTTGATTGAGAATTGTTTCCTTTATATTAAAAAAAAACAGGAGTCATCATATCTCAAGGACATAACAGTTGTGATGATGTCATCTGAGAATGTGCCTTCAAGAATCAGTAGGTGAGCCTCTTCAAATTAATTAATAAATTACCTCTTTTTAGTTAAATTAATAATTAAATAAGGAAGTTTCTAAAGATGGAATTTTCTGGGTTTTTTTCAGATGCTTGGAAGGAGGAGCAGAGGAGTTTCTTCTGAAACCTGTACAGCTTTCAGCTATCAGCAGGCTCAAACCTCGTTTACTGAAAGGGAAATCTAAGGAAGAAAAGGATCAACAGCAACAACAACCAACTCACCAATAATAGTACAAGGGAATGAGAAGAATTTAGTGGAATGAGTAGCACAAAAAGTAGCAAAAGAACAGCCATGGATGAGGGAATTTTTTCCTGAGAAGAGTAAGACCGAGTCATGGTCTGACACTGGACTGATATGCACAAAATAGTTGTGTTTGTGTAATTAGATAGTTAAAGTTGAAGGAGTTGGGGATCTACAATTTTGTTTTTTTGTTATCAAGATCCATGACTGTAGGATTTTCTTTTTGTGGCCTTTTTTCTTTTGAGGGCAGTCACAGTATCAGAATTTGAAGTGTATGGGTTATGGGAAAAAGATATACAATATCAAAATTTGATCATTGCTCAAAACAGTGATGTAATTACTCAAAACAGTTGTGTAATTAAAAATTGTATAAAGCTCAAAAAAAATTCTTTCGAAATCACAAACCTTAATTGAGATTTGAGGGATTAGAGTTGGGACTAAAACAGAAGTCAATGTACCTGGCTCTGGCTGAATAGCTAGAGTTTCCGACCAGCACCACCACCTCCTCCTTTTGGACTTTGGAGCGGCGAGTTTGGAAAATGGAGGTTTGGAAATTGGGGGATTGGATGGGGATCTCGGGTTTCGAATTCGATTGTGGTTGAAATCGAAAATGAAGAGAATGAAGAGACGAAGGGATGGGGATCTAGGGTTTCGATTGTGGTAAAAAAAGAAGAGATTGAAGAGACGAAGAGGAGCGGATCTAGGGTTTTTCATGGGCGGCCGAAATTTTCACCAAGAGACGAAGAGACGAGATTGAAGAGATGAAGAGGACATCTGGTCCTCTGGAGTGGAGCAGACGAAATTTTCGTGGGCCAAAAGAGAAGGGGGGGAGGTGTTATGGGCGTTAGGGCAAAATGAGGGGGAGCGAAAAAACAACCTATGGGCCTATTATAGGCGGCCTGCCGAGTCCAGGGTGAGCGGCCGCTCACCCTAGGCCAGCTGTGCCTCCGCCACTGGATACAAGTATGGCGATCACGCACTCTGCTGGAAATTAGGACACGGGGCCACAATTAGCACTGTTATCGGATCGGGTCGGGTCGAAAGTGAGATACCCAGACCCTACCCGATGGCAACGGGTCCAGGTCTGGATCTGGATCTATTCATTTTTTTGGGGTCCGGTTCGGGTCCAATCAGTTCCGGGGCACCCAGCAGATCGAAAAATACACGACAATAATTTTATTTTTCAATATTTACTAAAGATTTCACTATTCATATTCATAACATATTTTCTCTCTAGAGGATCACATGAATTAGCTACACAGAAAAAGTAAAAATAAAACTAATTAAGGTAAAAGGGATATGAGAAACTTGCTCATTTAGTAAATAAGCAAGTGATTATGTGGCATGCATGTGATACATTGGACAACTAACCATTTTAAGAATTTTCCAATCACATGCATGCCACATCATCAATTGCTTATTTACTAAATGCGCAAGTTGCTCATACCCCTTTTTCCCAACTAATTAATATGTACATGAATGTAGATAAGTTGCTTTTACAATATAAAGAGTATGAGATGCAAATTGGGAGTAAAAGAAAAGATTTAACGCTCTCTATTAAGTTAAATGAACATATTAAACTTTATTCTCTCTCTCTCTCTCTCTCTCTCTCTCTCTCTATATATATATATATACTAGGTTTGCCCGTTGACACGTGCCTACGGCACGTTTTCGGAACGGTGCACCTTATTTGATTATATAAAATAGTTTTGGAGGTCCAACAAATTAATTGAAGTAGCAAACATAGAGCAAAAAACATATTATATGATTTTTTTGATTTTTTTTGAATTTTTTTTAAAGTTTTTAAAATTTTAAAATTTTTTAGTTTTTTAATTTTTAAAAATTTTAAAATGTTTATTTTCTTAATTTTTTGAATAGAAGATGGAGGGAGAGAGAGAGAGAAAAAAATATATATATATGAGTTGTTTTGGGTGGGAGATTTGAATTTGAGTTTTGGGGGGAAAATATGTTTTGTAAGATTAGATCTAAGCCTTTGATTTTTGGAGGGATTGAAGGAGAGCCACTTGATAGCTTTCTTTGTGTTTTATTATATAGATATATATATATAGAGAGAGAGAGAGAGAGTCCCCTTCGGTTGCACACTACTTTTGGTGAGCACTCCGTGAGCACTCACGAACTAGAGACCCTATGAAAAATCCGAACCGCTCATATTGTTCTATATACCTTAGATAGCCTAATAAGAAAAAATTAAGTAATTTGAAGTTCATTTGCCCATCCATCAAGCTGTTAGAATTTTCAGCCATACAATTTTGTGATGATGTAAATCATGGGCAAATGAACTTCAAATTACTTGATTTTTTATTGTTAGGCTATCTAAGGCATATAGAACGATATGAGTGGTTCGAATTTTTCATAGGGTCTCTAGTTCGTGAGTGCTCACGGAGTGCTCACCAAAGTAGTGTGCAACCTAAGATTTCTCTATATATATATAGGGAAAGCTTCGGTTGTGCACTCCTCTAGTGCACACGGCGTGTGCACTAGGCCTTCGGGTGTTCATATCGAAGATCCGAACCGTTCACATTGATCTACACATCTAAATTAGTCTAAATATGTAAAATCAAATCATTTGAAATTCATTTGGCCATCCATCATGTGACTATAAAAAACAATAATTTTCAACCATACAATTTTGTAACACTTCAATGGATGGGTAAATGAATTTGAAATGATTTGATTTTACATACTAACACTAATTTAGATGTGTAGATCAATGTGAACGGTTCAGATCTTCGATATGAAAGCCCGAAGGCCTAGTGCACACGCCGTGTGCACTAGAGGTAGTGCACAACCGAAGCTTTCCCTATATACACACACACACACACACACACACACACACACACAACTATCATGTACTAATATACTAAAATTTAAGTTATTGATCTACTACCGGGTTCACGGGTCGGGTTAGGTTCAAAATCATCGGGCCCTAATGCTACCCATCTAGGATCGTGTCCGTATTGGGCCCTAGTCGGGTCCGGGTCATGGCACAGGTAATTATGACAGAGCTATCCCCAATGACGTGCTAACAAAATAATACATGTCTATATATATGAAGAAAGAACAGATACATACCGACATAGACACATATGCTTAGTAGTAAAATAACATATAATGTTTATATGTGATTTAAAGCTGATAATTATATCGGATGGCAAAAGAATTTTATCATCAACCTTATGA
Source organism: Hemerocallis citrina (assembly GCA_017893485.1). Taxonomy (NCBI): domain Eukaryota; kingdom Viridiplantae; phylum Streptophyta; class Magnoliopsida; order Asparagales; family Asphodelaceae; genus Hemerocallis; species Hemerocallis citrina. Next base: position 78,808,743 of record CM030361.1, on the reverse strand, counting down.
GCATTTAGGAAACAATAAATTACCCCATTGTAAGCAAAAAACAAAGTGACATAATATACCACACACCAGCAACATTACGAAAAGTAGAACGAGAAGGGAAGTGGGGGCGCATGGTTTGGGAAGGGGTTTTAGATGGGCTTCAGTGCGAAAATATAGTACTAAATTTTTTTTTAAAAAATTAAGGAAATGGCAAAGGCATACAACTTGCATGTACCAAGACACCATAACCAGAGAAAGGTTCCTTCGATTTTCCAATATAAATTACCAAAATGGAAGCCAGTTTGCTTACCTTGACAAACCCTGTGCGGCGATCCAAATTCAGATGTAGATTTTTGACCTGTCCAAATTCGCGAAAAGCATTGTGAATATCGTCTTCTTGAGCCTCTTCATGAACTCCAGTGGCAAGAACAATCCATCCTTCTATAGCTGTACAATTTAAAGGACATTAATTTTTTTAAAGAAAAGAAAGAGAAAAAAATGTAGTTCCACTTATATATTAATTAAACTCGTAAGCAAATTTGAGTCATGAGATCTAAACCAATTTTACATTATTTTATGGTGTTTTTATAATTAATGATCTAAACTATAACAGATTGAATCTGGAATTATGGATATAGTAATATGGTAAAAAAATGAGAACCATATTTAAGACAATGAGCCATACGTTGTTACACAATTAAAATAAACCAAATAATTTCAAAAATAATCACCAAAAATTAGGCTGTTGGTCCTGCATCAATTTGTCTACCATATTTTTGGTTCGAATTTGCATAACCCAACTCCCCTAGTCCATGTGGAGTCCAGCTATCTGCTGCATTCTAACTTCCCTAGTCCATCCCCAAATCAGACACAGTGGAGGGAAGAGATAAGCCTCTCAAAATTAATCATCATTATTGGAGCATTTCCCACAACATAAAACTCCACATGACAATAACTGGTTCTCAACGCGCCATCAATTTGCAGTCCAACATAGTGGAAATCTATCCAACTTCCATATGGCTAACTAACACCTAGATGGTAATCCTAGAGGAGTCGCACCAAGTTTCTATCAACACAATGCTGGAATAGTTTGAAACCCACAATGCTAACACCTGAATTGGAATTATTAAAAACGTTCTTTCTTGTATAATTACATCAAACCATCATTTCACCAAAATTTCTTTCTAATAGAGACATGTAACTATGCCCTTGTCCTTAAACTACACAAAAGTAATTTGTAAACAAAAAGGCACAGCCAGCCTCCCTTGAAGCTTAAACTATCCAAAAACTCAAAGATGAATCAGTGAAAATCGTTCCTTCTTCAAAGTACTATAGGCAAATATATATACTTCACTGCTTTGTATAGTAATCCCTAATATGCATTTTCCTATCTCCAAGTCTCCAACTACCCTAAAGTGTTTCCTAGTCTTATCTACTAAACATATATTGCAAACAATGCAATAAACTAAGACACCCACTCTTTTATATCGCTAGAAATTCATCCCAAAAAAATTCAAACACTTGGAGACTTTCGAGTACTTGTAGATAACAAAATGCACATCACAGTCATCTACAACAAAAAGTCGTAAATTTTTTCTTATTTTCCGATAAATTAGCCACTATCATATCAACAATATTACTTTTTTTCCCTGAAAAAATTGGCACAATGATACGACTCTGGCCTTGTTTTTAGCCATGGCCGTAATGCGAAGAGCGGAATTAGGTCAAGAGGGATTGGAAATGGAGGATTAGGGAAAGAACTCAAGAAGAGGGAAGAAGAATTTCAGCTGTAACACTTGATCGATCAGCTAACTGATCGATCTCTATTTATATTGAAGAACTATGTGCTCCGCACGTGAATGAATGGGTCTACAGTGAAGTGGTTAGGCAGATACATATGGGCCCCACCTGGATCCAATGGCTACAGTTGGTCCTACATACATCCAACAGCCAACACACACTCATACCCCTTTATTTACATTTTTACAACAAAGCCCTCTTACTTACAACTATTACATTCTAAACTGATATACTCAAATATCTAATACACACAACTCCCGCCTCTATCCCTTACTTCGCTCTTCTCCTGCACCTTCAACTTTCGCCATGATTGAACCCTTGGACTGTATCAACTCCTCCCCCCAATTTTGAGACCTTGCCTCAAGGTCGAAGAGAGGAAATTTCCGAACCAATTCCCAATAGGGCTCCCAGGTTGCACTTGCAATATCCTGATGCCGCCACTTGATCAGAACCTCTGATACTAGCTTCCTTCCTTTAATAACTGTTCTGTGATCCAATATTTCTTATGGTTAAAACAAAGCTGTAGAACCTGTTAACGGAATACTGCGTTGCGCATTGCACTTCGACAACAGGTTCTAGGTGTATTTTGAGTTGGGAAATGTGGAATATGGGGTGGATTTTGAAACCAAGAGGCAAGTCTAGCTTGTAAGCCACAGCTCCAATTCTCTCAAGTATGGCATAGGGACCATAATAAAGAGGATACAGCTTGCACACAGCTCTAGTGGCCACTAACACCTGACGATGCAGCAAAACTACTGCAGCTTAACATATACCAAGTCTCCCACTTGGAATTCTTTATCCAGTCTATGGCCATCTGCTTGTTTCTTCATCCTCTCCTGTGCCCTTTTAAGGTTATCTTTGTGTAATTGAAAATTGACATCTCTCGCCAATAGTGCTTCTTCAACATGGGGATTCTTCGCAGTATGGGGAATATATGATATCAAAGTAGGGGTGGCCGACCATAAACTACTTCATACGGGGTAGATTTAATAGCGCTGTGGTAGGATGTGTTATACCAATACTCCGCTCAAGGTAACCATTTACTCCAATCACTAGGCTTATAGTGGCAAAAGCACCTCAAATAGGTTTCCAAACTCCTATTGACCACCTCTGTCTGGCCGTCAGTCTGCGGGTGATAGGCAGTCGAAAATTTCAACTTAGTGCCTTGCAATTTAAGAGATTCTTTCATGAGAGAACTTGTGAACACTGTTCCTCTATCACATACTATAGAGATAGACATCCCATATAGTTTAAAGATTCCCTCAGTCAGTACTTGGATGATGGATGTTGTAGTATAAGGATGCTTAATGGGAAAAAAGTGGGCATATTTGCTCAGTCTATCGACAACCACAAGGATCACTGAGTACTTGCAACTGAAGGGGAGGCCTTCAATGAAGTCCATGCTTGCTTGATCCCATATCTGATCAGGTATTGACAGAGGTTGCAACAACCCCGAGGGTGATTGACACACATATTTGCTAGTTTGACATGTTGTGCACTCCTTCACATAATTTTGGACATCTAACTTCATTCCTCTCCACCAGAATGACCTACGAAGCCTCTGCAGAGTCTTGTCATACCCAGAATGACCTCCTATGGGTGTATCATGATGTTCAGAAATTAACAATCTTCTAAGAAATGAAGTTGAACTAATTACCACTTTGGAGCCTGTATACCACACACCCCAAACCTTAGAAAACTTGGTATTAGCTGCCTTCAAAGCTTGATTTGCTAACTCTTTGAAGTAAGGATCATTCTCATTCATTTTTAAGACATCTTCCCACCAATCTGAATGTAATGAGCTCAACTGCGCAAGGAAACAATCTAATTCCCTCCTAGACAAACGATCAGTCGGTACATTGTCACTTCCTTTTTTATACTCCACTTCAAAATTGAAACCATAAAGCTTGACTAACCAAGAATGTTGGGCTTCAGTGGATAATCTTTGATCTAACAAGTATTTGAGTGGTTGATAGTCTGTACGGATGATGAATTTCCTGCGGAAGAGGTATTGTTTCCACTTTTTAACTGCCAACAATATTACAAGCATTTATTTCTCATAAGCCGACCAATGCAAACATTTCCCCTTAATCCCTTGGCTAATATATGCGATTGGGTGTTTCTTTTGCAAGAGCACGGCTCCTATTCCTTCTTTACAAGCATCACATTCCACAATGAAGGTTTCATTAATATCAGGTAATTGAAGAACTGAAGCTGCAATAAGAGCTCTTTTCAATCAATCAAAAGCTTCTACAACTCTTTCATTCTAACTAAATCCCTCTTTCTTAGTCAATTCAGTTAAAGGAGCAGCAATTGACCCATAGTTTCTGATAAACTTTCGATAATAACCTGTGAGACCAAGAAAGCCCCTCAATGCCTTGACAGATTGCGGAATTGGCCAGTCTTTAACTGCAGACACCTTTTCATCGACTGCAATGCCGGAGTCAGACACAACATGACCCAAATATTCTACCTCCCTCTGACCAAATGTGCACTTAGATTTCTTAACAAACAGCTGATTCCTTCGCAATATCAGAAAAGTTTCCCGAAGGTGAATCAAATGGTCTTGCCAAGAGCTGCTAAAGATTAAGATATCATCAAAGAAAACAAGAATAAATTTCCTTAGGTGCGGCCGAAAAATATCATTCATAAGAGATTGGAAGGTAGAAGGTGCATTACTCAACCCAGAAGGCATTACTAAAAATTCATAGTGACCACTGTGAGTTCGAAATGCAATTTTCGATATGTCGTCAGTGTGCATCCTTATTTGATAATAACCAGATCTTAAATCAAGTTTGGTAAAAAAATTAGATCCATGCAATTCAACTAATAAATCATCAATGATTGGAATTTGGTACTTATCTTTCATGGTTTACTGGTTTAGTGATCTATAATCCACACAAAACCTCCTCGAGCCATCATGCTTCTTCACAAGCACCACTGGAGAGCTATAGTTGCTGCTACTTGGCCTGATAATGCCTTGTTTCAACATATCTACAATAATCTCTTCAATTGCATTCTTTTGTTCAAACGAATGCCTATATGGTCTGATGCAAACAGGTTTGGAGCCCTTCTCTAGTGGTATTTGGTGATCATAAGTTCTTGGAGGTGGTAATTTCTTTGGTTCTTCAAACAAACCTTGAAACTCATTCAACAGATTATGCAGGTTTGGATCATTGGGAATTGAAGTGTTCTGCTCTTCCTTAGCTGACATCAGATACAAAACAAACCCTCTGTGTCTGAAAAGCAATCTTGTTAGCTTCCTTATCTGATAAAAGTTGAGTGAAACTTGGGTGCAGACCTTGCAAAATCCAATCAGTTTCTCTATGATGGAACTTCAACTGCTTGTCGATTAGGTTTACTGTAACCTCAGTTACTTGCTTAATCCAATTGGCTCCGAGAACTACATCATGCCCTCCAATAGGAAACACCAAGAAATCATCAACGAAATCATAGCCTTGGCAATTGATTTTCACATTTGAACATAAACCACTTCCCTCCACCTTACCACCCACAACTCTCACATTAAAAGTTTGTTTAATGGAAAGTGGCAACCTAGTTCTTTCTAATATGAACAGATCAATATAATTGTGAGTAGCGCCACTATCTACTAGAACATGAACATCCACACCCCTGAGTTGAGCTTTGAGAATCAAACATTCAGTGTTTACCCCTGTTCCAAATGTTGTTGTGCGGAGTTGATGATTATCAACCCCGTTGATCAGCTCTACTTTCCCATCTTCAACTATAAGCTGATTCAATTCTTCCTCATCCTGCAGAGTAAATAAATCTCACTCTCCTTCTATACACATGTAGGTTTTTGTCTTGCACAAATGCCCCGGAAGATACTTCTCATCACAATGAAAACATAAACCCTTCTTCCTTCTATCCCACACCTCATTAGGTGTTAACTTCTTCAAAATAGAACCACCTGAATGACTGGGGTTTGAATTATTTGGGAATTTAACTGATTTGTTGTTCGGCTGTGTTTGGACAATCGACTGTGAATGTGGTGGATTATACCCATAAGTAGGCCCCCTAAAAGGTGTTCTATACGGTGATCTATAGAATTGCTTTAATGAGTTAAAAAAAAAATCTCAAATCTCAACGCAACCTTGAAAGCTTCACTCAGTGTCTGTGGCTCGGCCATGGCAACATCGTGTTGCAACTCTTCTTTGAGGTTACTCACAAATTGATGTACTAAGTAGGGCTCACTTACCCCTTCAACTAAACATTGAAGCCACTCAAATTTCTCTTGATAATCAATCACTGTGGTGGTTTGATCCAATCTGCATAATGATTTCGCTGCATTCTCATTAATGCCAAGCGCAAATCTATTACAGATTCCTTCTTTAACTCTTTCCAGGTTACTACCCCTTCATTAGTTTTAAGGAACCACCGACATCATTGAACGGCATCATCTTTAAGGGAAAAAATGCTACTCTCACCTTTTCTTCCCCTTGGATCCAATATATTTCAAAATAATGTTCAATTTGAAAATTCCAATTGAGCACATCACTAGTTCCTGAGAATGGATTCACAACTAATTTTGGCGGTCTTGTAAAGAAATTTCCCCCAATCGAATTTCCCCCATCAAGAATTTCTATATTTCTAACATTACACATCAAACTTCCACCTCCATCAAACTCGGTGTTAGGAATCTGCTTACCATTAGGTTTAGACAGTGGAATCACTTCCAATGATTCTTGATTTAATCGAGATCCTCCTACTTGTTGAGTTAGCAGCTGTAACTGTGCGAGTATCAAGGGAATCTGGAAAACTTGTGTCGCCATTTCCTTCATCTGATTCTCCACCACTCCCACTCTATCATTCAAGAACTGCTGGCTCTGTTGCCACTCCAGATCTGGTGCTAGACCAAGAATACTATAATTGACGGAATCTTGAGGAATCTAGCCTTCACCTTCTATATTCGCCACAGGATCGTTCGGCTCTGATACCATTGATACAACTCTCGCCTTGTTTTTAGCCATGGCCGTAATGCAAAGAGGGGAATTACGTGAAAAGGGATTGGAAATGGAAGATTAGGGAAAGAACTCAAGAAGAGGGAAGAAGAATTTCAGCTCTAACAGTTGATCGATCAGCTAACTGATCGATCTCTATTTATATTGAAGAACTACGTGCTCCGCACGTGAATGAATGGGTCTACAGTGAAATCGTTAGGCAGTTACAGATGGGCCCCACATGGATCCAACGACTACGGTTGGTCCTACATACATCCAACGGCCAACACACACTCATACAGTCATACCCCTTTATTTACATTTTTACAACAAAGCCCTCTTACTTGCAAGTATTACATTCTTTACTGATATACTCAAATATCTAATACACTCAACTCCTGCCTCTATCCCTTACTTCGCTCTTCTCCTGCACCTTCAATTTCCGCCATGATTGAACCCTTGGACTGTATCACACAATTGACAACTCTATAATTCCTATTTTTGCACCCTAACAGAAATACCATTATCCACCAATCAAGTGAAGGAAAGAAAGTGAACTTTTTGCAGAAACCCTAATCCTAAGTAAAAATTAGGGAGATAAAAGCAAAAAACAGAAAAGAGAGAAGGACGAAAGTGCTTACATCGCTGAGGGCCGGGCCCACCATCGGAAAGCAAAGAATCGAACTCCTTTCCGGCCAATCGACTATTCCGATCGGCAGCGGCCTCGTCACGAAAGCCACGACCTTTGGTCTTCTTAGGCCCAGAAGAAGCGGCAGCGCCGGCTGCGGAGGCGCTGGTAATGCCGGATCTAAGCTTGGGGGCGGGGTGGTGGTGATCGTCCATGTCAGCGCCGCCCTCTTCGTCCATGAGATCGTCCTCGTCCGGCTCGAAGTCGACTACATCCACGTCGCCGCCGTTGGTCGCCATGGCTGGTATCTGGTTTTCGATCTGGGTTTTGGGGAAGAGGAAGGAGGAGGAAATGGGGTTTGGGGGTATCTGTGTTCCTTTGATATTTTGGGAAGGAGATACGATTTATAAGTAATTATTATTTGCATTTTTTACTATTACCCTCCAATTTATTAAAAATTTGGTGTAACGCCAATATTTTACTAAACCCCTATGTGAAAGGAAAAAAAAATGTTTTCACCAAAAGATTTTCTTAAAATGTGTGCTTATTGCATGATCTCCTTGAAAACCGATGAGATTGTAGAGCATATTTCTACAAGAGATGCTTGGTGAAAATCATTAGTTCATGTTGCATCATGTGAATCATGGTATAAGTTGTAACAGTTTTTTAAATCATATTTACCATGTTCGTTAAGATTTCACGTCTTTAATTTTTTATGCTAATTGTTGCCATAATGTTGGTTCATTTTAATTAAATTTAGAGAGAGTATAAAGAAAATAGGTGATACTAGCCTGTAGGGGAAAGCATGAGAAAAAATAAGGAAGGAGAATTTTGGAAAGGCGTAAGGTAAATGATAGTGATGATAATCATAGAGAAAAATGCTAAGGTTAAATCTCTCCCTGTGTACTTGGAAGTCTTGAAGTGAAGATCCCCTTGGTGCTTGGTCGACCTTCGCTCCTCCTCTTGGACCCTCTCTCGCTTGGGCATCTCCAAGAAAGGTAGTAACTTCTAGTGCAAAGGCTGAGTTTGTGGGAAGAACTGTGTGGGGTTGGAGTTGGGGTTGGAGAAGGAAGTCTGCTATGAGTGTGGAAGATGAATCTCGGTGAGAGATAGATGGGTCTCACCGGAGCGAGGAAATCATTCAGAGCGAACATCAGAGGTGAAAAGAATGTCGTATGTAGAGGTTATTCGAAGGGAGAACATCGGAGGTGATGATCAGCGAGATCATCGACCTCTACCGTCACTAGAAATGGGAGGCGCCTCGTAAGCGCGAGGATGACAAGGGTGAGTGGGTTTTGATTAAACCCAAGAAGATGAAGAAGATGGAAAGGAGCCCTGAAAGAAGGGGTAGTCAGAGCTCCTACGAAGCAAACAGAGGCGACAGTAGGTAGCTTTGCCACAAATGTGCAAAAAGGGATCAATCGATCCATAACTGCAGAAACGATTGGTTTTGCTACATTTGCAAAAGTTCCGGTCATATATCGACGGCATGTTCGATGAGCAAGAAGATCACTAGCTCTGCAACCAAGGAGCCACTCCAAGTAGCAGGATGCTTAATTTCATATCAGAGCAAAACTCAAGAGAGCTCTGCAAGGAATACGAAGGTGGTGAAGGCGACGATTACTCCAACTTCGATCATGGCCGAGAACGAAAGGAGATTTAAGAATTGTATCTTGGTGAAGGCACAAACTGGAAATCCGAATATTAGGGATATTGTTAAGATTTTACAAGCTTATACTTAACCAAAGCCTAACTAGAAATGGGTGGTCCAAGAAATCACTCAAAATCTTTTTTTTCGTTCGCTGCCTCAACGAAGAGAGGGTGCTAGAGGTGTTGTTGATGAAAGGCTTGGAAGGGAGGGACTCTAAAGGAATGGAATTCTTCGTCACCTTTAAGTGATGGTCTAGCAATGTTGGGGCCTTGAAAGTAGACTCACTACCTTCTGTTTGGATTCGACTTTATAACCTACCATTTCTCTGTTCGGTTTGTTCGGGTTTCCAAAATTTGATTAGATGCCTCGGTATGCACGTAGAGATAAATAAAAATACCACTGTCCAGTCCTATAGAAAATTCGCAAGGCTTCAAATTGGGGTCACTGACAAGGAGGACATCCCATCGATGATAGTTCTGGATTTTAAGCATGATAGTTGTGAAGTTAAAGTTGTTACGGAGAAGAAGAAATATATCTCGTTACAAGGTTAGTCGAGGGCGGAGCTTGACGAAGAAGAGGAATGGGACACTGATCAAGAGGTTAAAGATAGATCTAAGCCGTTGGATAAGGGGTTAGCTAATCTCAACCGCACATCAAAAGATCAAAGCAGATCAATCCATCTGTCGTTAGATCAAAAGCCAGCGAATCAGGACCGCACATTTTGAATTAAGAGCGTTGAGGAGTGCATCCAAATATCTTTGCCTCGAAAGGAGAGCACAAATAATTGTAACCGGAAGGTTGGGCGCTGCGTTACTGCAAAAGGTGAAGTGACAGGAGACATGACTACACCTACTACGCTGGTAGGCAGAAAACTGAGGATTTTGAAAAAAACCGGCAGGGGGGTTATCGATGCAAACATCATGTCATCTTTCGAAAGTTGAGGATGATACATCGATTAGACTGACGATGGCGACGTTACTGAGGAATAAAAATGAAGACAAAACTTTTGGGCCTGTTGAGGTGGGTCATAATGAATTTGGGGGTAAAAAATTCGTTGCATCCCAGGATGAAGGGTTTAAAGAGGTTAGGCCACTTGTTTTAAAGCCCTCTAAATGTGACGGTATCATAGAGGTAATTTCTCCTAACGCTATGGTGGATAAGGAATCCAGTGGAGAGGTTGCAGGCATTAATTCCTAGATTCCCAAACAATATTCCAACGAAGAGATCATAGGTGTGCTAGACGGTGTGCGAGACAATAATTTAATTTCTAAAACAGATATTGATGTTTGGGATAAGGAGGTAGGAGACGACGACATTGACAGCACTGGCAAAAAAATGATGGAGTATCAAAGAAAGAGCAAGTGGCAATTGGACAAATGGGATTCATAGGGACCTAGCAAGAAGGATTTGATCAGAGCTGCATCAAAGACAAAGGAACCAACATCTGCTTGTGGAGGTATCTCGATTAACCATCTCGATTTAAACTTGTTAAATGATGATTCGCTTATTTATTATGCAAGTTTATGCGGTCTAGCCATGAGCTCTAATAGAGTTGAACAGTTGCAACTAGCTCATAAGATTAGAGGGGAGGCCAAATGGGTGAACATTTAGAGCCTAGGTTAGCTGTAATGATGGTAGAGTAGGCGATTTACTAGTTTATTAATGTTATACAAATTCTGGAACGTTACATGAATGAGGCAAAAACATAAGAAAAGACTTATTAGCAACACAATTAGTCAGAGTAATCCCAGTATTTGTGGCTTTCAAGAAACTATGATAGTGAATCCTATAATAGAGGACTTTCAGTGTTTTAGATAGATGAAGGACTTTGATTGATGGTTTAAATCAGCAACTAGCTATTCCGGGGGGCATTGCGGTTGGAGTGGATAGGAGATTATTTGAGATAATAGAGGAGCAGATTGGAAATTTTACCGTGTCAATTAGAATTAGAAGGAGAAGTGACGACTGGGAACATATCGTTACTACGGTTTACGGTCCGTACGATTCAAGATTGCGAGGTCAACTCTGAAACAACTTAAAGACATTAGAAGAAGATGGACTGGTCCATGGGTGATCGGCAGCGACTTCAACATTACCATATTTCAGCACGAGCACAAAGGAAGAGGGCTAAGTCGTATCAACAAGGATAAATTCAACTCAACTATCAATGATCTAGAGCTAATGAAAATGGATTCGGGAGATAGGAAATTTACATGGACGAATATGCAGGTGAAGCCGATTTTGGCTAAGTTGGATAGAATCTTGGTGTCTACTGACTAGGAGGATGCTTTCCCTTTAGCTATAGTGAAATCTATTACGAGATATACTTCTAATTACCTTCCACTAGCAATAGATTGTGGGGATGGAAACTCAAATCCGCATCATTCGTTCAAGTTTGAGAAAGTCTGGACAATTCATAAGATTATCGAAGAATCATGGAACGCAAGTACCTGGGAAGTATCGACGGTTGGATGTTGGATTGAAAAGACAAGACGACTTCGTAAGCGGTTGAAGGACTGGGCAAAACAGGAATTTGGGGGGATCAAAATCAAAAGGGCGGAGTTGGGTAATAGAATTCAAAAATTAGAAACACTTCAAGAAGGAAGGGACCTGCTTGGTCTAGAGATTGAAGAGATGTCCAACTGTAGGCTTGAGTTACAACATATAGGAGCAATACCAGAGACAACGATCAAGGGTACAGTGGCATAGAGAAGGAGATGCTAATACAAAATTCTTCCATAAGGTTTCTAATGGAAGGAGACAAAATCACATTATTGGTCTAATCGTCGGAGGAGTTTGGATCGAGAACGAAGGTTTCGTTAGGCGGCACATAGATGCAACGTATAAAGAACTACTGGGAAGAATGAAAATTGATAGGTGCAAGTTGATTCCAGACATGTGGAGTTCCTCAAGAATAGATGGAAGAGACGTAATCGAGAATCTGTTCTCGGAATAAGAGGTATTAAGTGTCGTACAAGTTGTAGGGCAAGACAAGGCACTAGGACCATACAGGTTTCCAATTTTCTATACAGGATCTATTGGAGCATCATCAAGAAGGACCTTATGAAAATGTTTCAAGAGGTCTACGATGGAATCGCCGATTTGGACAGGATTAACTATGCCAGCATTGTTCTCATTTCAAAAAAGAAGGATGTGTCTAAGGTGGAAGATTTTGGGCCAATCAGTCTTCTTAACAGATCTTTCAAGATTATTTCTAAAGTGGTAGCTCAAAGACTGTCCCCATAATTTGATGATATGGTCGGAGTTTTACAAAGTGGGTTTATTAGATGAAGTGACATAATGGACAGCGTAGCACCAGCACACGAGATCGTTTATAGAGGAAGCAAGAAAAAATATGATGGTTTCCTATTAAACTAAGACTTTGAAAAGGCTTACGATTCAGTTGAATGAGAGTGCGTGGACGAAGCATTACATCTAAAAGGTTTTGGAATCAAGCAGAGGACGTGGATGAAGATGTGCGTTTAAGGAGGAAAATCATTTGTTCAAGTTAACGGACACCTGGGGAAAAAGATCAAATGTCACAGAGGACTTAAACAAAGTGACCCTCTATCTTCTCTTCTATTTGCCATTGTGTCTGACAGATTGGCGGATATGATTAAGAGGGGTAGAGAGCAAAATATTATTGAAGGAATCAACATCAAAGGAATTCCAGATACGATATTTATCCTACAGTACGCTGATGATACTCTCATGTTTGGAGCGGCTAAAGAAGAGGAACTTGTTGCCGTGGGTATGGTTCTACAATATTTCGAAGCTTGTACATGGATGAAAGTGAATTTGAAGAAGAGTTGCATCCGGCCTATCAGTGAACAATTATCCATTCCTATCAACACTATCAAGAATTCTTTCAGGCCTGAGATTGGTCAATTTCCACTCATCTACCTAGGAACACCCATCAGACCAGGAGCTTTGCGGAGAGAGGACTGGCAATCACTAATTGGCAAGGTAGATAAAAGATTGGCCGGCTGGAAGGGACGTTTCCTTTCGTTAGGAGGAAGAATCACGCTACTTAATTCAGTACTTAGCACCCTTCCCATGTACTTAATGTCCATTTAAGAGATGCCAAAATGGGTAATCAACAAAATAGACAAATGCAGAAGAAGATTTTTGTGGAAGGGTGCAGATGAGACTAATAAAGGATTCCATTTAGTAGAATGGGGAAAAGTGTGTAAGAGGAGAGAATTTGGAGGTCTTGAAATGGTGGCTCTAAAAGATATTAACAAAGTCTTGTAAGTGGTGGTGGAAAATGAGAAGGAGACGCAATAATTAGTGGTGTAAATCTTTCGCAACTATCGAAATAGGAAAAAATTTCGATTTCAGGGGAGGAGTGTATTCAGAAAAGCATCAATTTTGTGGAAGGGAGTGACAAAGGTGGGAGATATCTTTCATGCTAATACCAGATGCAGAATTGGGAATGGAAATGATACTAGATTTTGGAAAGATAAGTGGTGCAGGGACATGTCTCTGCTTCGTTTATTTCCGTAAGCAACAACCGTTACAATTAATAATGATACCCTGGTGGCGGATGTTTGGCGTAATGGAAGACTCTCGTTTGAGGTATCAGATCAGTTATCTCTGGAAAGTTTGAGCCAATTGGAAAATCACAACAAATTCATTGGAATGGAATGACGCTATACCACCGAAATGGAGGATGAGAGAGGCTGGAATCTCGAACCCTCTAAGTCGTTTTCGGTATCATCGATGTAGAAATGTCTAAACGATGGAGGATTAAGGAGTTTGGAGGCCAACATTATATGGGGGATAAAGGTGCCAAGTGTTCATTTGGCTTGTAATGAACGACGTGATTTTATATAAGACCAATCTGCAGAAAAGAAATCTTGAAATTGATGTTAGATGTTTGTCTTGTAATACTGCTGACGAGGATACAAATCACGTTTTATTTGCTTGTCCTAAGGCAAGCCTGACTTGAGAGGTAGTGAGTTTAGGATTTTGATGTTTAGAGGCCCCTAGTTCGAGTGCTGAGGTATATGATCATTGAAGGGTATATCTAGTCAGGAGAGATGATAGATTGGCCTGGGATATTGCGACTGCTGCAACAATGTGGGGTCTATGGCTAGACCGTAATAGTTTGTGTTTCTGTAATATCAAAAATAGATTTCCTGTTTTGATGCATAAAATCTTCTTCTTCATTCATGATTGGGCAGGTTACGCATGAGTGAAGAAGCGGCTCTGCATGGAAGAGGAGGAGTAGTTCAATCTGGTCGGGATAATAGACGTCATAGCACCATTTTGACTTATTGTATCTATATCCGTATCTTCTTTACGCACTTCAGTTTTAGAATAGAGTTATTATGTCTCAGTTGTATGGTTATTGATTATCTAGATTGTATTTTGTACTACTCTGTTTCGTTAATTATCATTAATGAAGCGATGACGATGTCATATTTTTAATAAAAAAAATGCTATGGTTTAAAGTCGATGAATGCAGTACTCATTAAGGAAGGAAAAGGAATAGAGAGTTTGAATTCGGGGATAAAGACACTAATGATGGTGGTAGTCATTAAAAAATGATATAAAAAAAAAGGTTATTGTGATTTGGGGGAGAAAGAGATCGATGGTGATGATGGCAGTTGTCAAAAGAAAGGTTAGACTTTGAGTTGAGGAGAAGATGGAGAAAGGAATGAGATCGTCGTAATACTTGGTAAGGTTACCCCCCTCTATTTAAAAAGTGAAATCAACAAAATAAATAAATTAAATTATCTATATAATAAACGACAAAGAAAGCTATCAAGTGGCTTTCCTTCAATCCCCCAAAAATCAAAGGTCCAGATCTAACATCACAAAACACATTCCCCCCCCCCCCCAAAACAAAAGTTTCCCCCCCAAAACTCAAATTCAAATCCCCCGAAAACAACTCCTTTATTTATTTATTTAATTATTTCTCTCTCTCTCTCTCTCTCTCTCTCTCTCTCTCTCTCTCTCTCTCTCTATATATATATATATATATATATATATATATACATATATATATGTGTGTGTGTGTGTGTGTGTGTGTGTGTGGACTTTTATTTACAACTAATTATTGTCATATTATTCAAATTTGAGCTACATAATTGTTGATTTACTGTTTACAAGGTTTTTCATATGTTGTATCGTTCTGAAGACGTGTCGTAGGCACGTGCCCACAGAAAAACCTAGTTTATGGATAATTAAGAAATTCTTGTTGTAATTTTTCAGACAGTGACCCCTTATTTTCTTGCTGCAACCTTCCATGAATTTGAACGATCAATTAAACCCAGAAAAAGGTGAGAACTCCGAAAACCAATTTTCAACAAGTCCAGTTTTGTAGCACATTCTCCTTTTGGCGTCCAATGTAGCTAATTGCAATTTGCTAGTGGTGATCAAATGAAGAACCAACTCCAGCAATAGCAACACCCGCACCTAGGCAGGAACACCTTCACCTCCGGACGCTCAAGCAACAACAACTGTGCAGGGTTATCCAAGCGTGGCTGGGATCTCGAGGTGGAGAGAAGTCCACTTAAGAGGAATGGAGAGGGGTTCATCTTCGGGGAACCCACTAGAGGGAGATACAGGGATGTCTCTAGAGAGCCTCGGATGGTCCATAGAGAACGTTCGAGATAGAGGATCAGAGGTCATGAGGAGAGATTGAAGGTTGAGAATATGAACAGAGCTTCGCCAAAATCGGAGAGGAAGGAACGTCGATAAGGGGATATTTATAGAAGATCCTATGTAGATGTTACTCGTGATGGCAGGGACAGCTTCAAAAGATTATCATCAAACCGGATCATAGAGTCGCCGGAGATGGAAGAAGTTATTAAAAGAGAAGATGATGAGGGGGAGTGGATACTCGTGCACCCGAAGAAAAGTAGGAAGGAAGTGAAGAAGCCTTCGTACAGCATATTGGAGTCGGATAAGTTGGAAAGAGGGCAACAATGCCATAAATGTGCAAAAAAAAGGCACACTATTCACGAGTGCACAAACAACTGGTTTTGTTATGCTTGTAAATGATTCATACACATTTCTAAGGATTGCTCGAAACTTAAGCCAGCGACAATCTACCAAGCCAAGCCGAAGCCATCGATTATTAGTCAACCACTGTCGGAGCCAAGCAATGCGCAAGAAAGTGTCATCCGAGGTAGATTACTAGCAAAAGTAGTGATCAATCCTACCCCTATCATGGTAGATTTTGAACGCTGCTTCAACATGTGTATTACGATTAAGGCTCGTACAGGCAATCCGATTGAGGAAGAAATTCAAAAGCTTTTTGGAGGTTAACACCTTCTAAACCCAACTGGCTTTGGAACGTGCAACGATTATCCAAGGATGAGTTCTTTGTGCATTGCAACAATGAAGAAAGAGTGAAAGAGGTGGTGGCTCTAAAAGGGGTAGAAGGAGAGGGTTGTTTCATCACCTTTGTGAGATGGTCTCGCAAGTTAGGAGCGCTCAAAGTCGGGAATCTTCTGTCGGTGTGGATAAGTGTCTTTAACTTCCCGTTCATGTGTTGGGTCCATACGAGATTTCAAAATCATGTGAGAGGATTTGGTTTCGTAATCGTCATCGATAGAAATACCATGGTTCAAGCTCGTAAAGAATATGCTCGGTTAAGGATTGGAGTTGAGGATCTTGCGACAATTCCATCCACGATTCAAGTAGAGTTTGAAGAAGAGGTGTACAAAGTTAAGGTGAGTATAGAAAGTAAAAAAAAGTGTCTCATTCAAGCACTCAACAGAGCGTGAGGAAACAGAGCTTGCACAAATTATAGATCAGTCAGAGGAAGAAGAAATAGGTGGACCGTTAGATTTGGGTGGAATTAATCGCAGGCGTTCATCAATTGAGTTGAAACAGATGGAGTCAAAGACATTGGATGAGATGCAAGACATATAGAACCATTCGATTACATTTAAAAAAGATCGAGGGAAAGAGATGATGGCAGAGAGGGGGACCTATAACGCCACATCCCAATACTTACACAATTTTATATATTTTAAAAGACAAATTAATATTTATAGTACAACTGCCCACCACAGGCTGTCTCTCAAAAGGTGGTTAGCCAATTAGATGACTCTTGATCATAGGCAATTAAATTCATATTTTAATTAATCTATTTGTATTCCCGATATGGGACAATTCAAATCCTCTCTCCCCTTGCATCCTGTGACACACAAGCCCCCGTATGTGGGCCCCTATGCGCCACGTCATCAACCTCAAAGACAGCAGCGCTTTTTTCTTCATCTCAATCCCGGGTGGGCCCCCAGGTGACGTGTAATACCCCAGATCTTGAGCGAACAGTCGACTGTTAGGGTTAGCAGTCGACTGGTCTGTGTACAGTCGACTGCTACACGGGATTTGTGAAAGGATTGAGAAATATAGTCCCATATCGGGAATTTGCGAAGATAAATTGAGTATAAATACTATTGCCGAGAATCAAGAGTCACCAATCCGGTTAACCACCTTTTGAGAGGCAGCCTGTGGTGGGCAGTTGTACTACATAGCATCTAATTTGTATTTCTAAAAATAATAAAATTGTCTGAGTATTGGGGCGGGGCGTTACAAATGGTATCAGAGCCGACTTTCGACACACCGGGTGGGGGTGTATCTGCATGTCGAGGGCCTGGGGGGGGCCTATTCGTGGGATACATATGTTTGCGTGTCGAGGGTCTGCGGGCCTATTCACGGAGCATGCCGGGTGCTAGAAAGGGCGGTCCTACACGAGATGTGTGCCCTGTGCTCAACGAGGATGCTGATCCCTAAGGGGGGTGTATGTAATACCCCAGATCTTGAGCGAACAGTCGACTGTTAGGGTTAGCAGTCGACTGGTCTGTGTACAGTCGACTGGTGTGTGTAGCAGTCGACTGGTGTGTGTAGCAGTCGACTGCTACACGGGATTTGTGAAAGGATTGAGAAATATAGTCCCATATCGGGAATTTGCGAAGATAAATTGAGTATAAATACTATTGCCGAGGATCAAGAGTCACCAATCCGGTTAACCACCTTTTGAGAGGCAGCCTGTGGTGGGTAGTTGTACTACATAGCATCTAATTTGTATCTTTAAAAATAATAAAATTGTCTGAGTATTGGGGCGGGGCGTTACATGACGTCACCACTGACGTCACCGAACAACAGCAGCTCGGCTGCTTCTCTCTCAAACTGTGGGCCCCCCCTTTGAACTCAATTAATCCATACTCAACCCCTATAGAACTCTTCTATAGGACATCTCCAATTTATTATTGTTTTTATATACTACTATTATATCTCTTTGAAATTACGGGGTATTACAGGACCCACCAGTACGAAGCATGTCTTCTTAGCAGAATCTCGGAGGGTAGTAAGGGGATTTCAGAGAAATGGATGGCGTGGTAGTACGAAGCGAGACGAACAGTCACTTCCGCAGTACGACATTGAAAGGGATTTTAAAAGGTGTCGGTAGCGGTGGGCTCGAGGATCAAGAAACAAGGGGCCAACTACGATTAGATGTGTTGTCATTGTCGAAGGAACATGTAACACCCCGCATAATTGAAAATTACAATTTTGCCCTCGTGCATTACGCACGTGTATTTTGTAACATGTTTTTACCTTGTATTTGATCACCGACTATTTGTGCACTTCCCGTACTGATTTTTTCCTATTTTGAGCCAACAAAAATATAATATATCAATCTTTGTATTCTACGTGTTTTTTACGTGTTTTCAATGCACGTACTAATTACATATTTTTCCGCCGCTACGGGTGATAATTTATGGGTTTCAATTATTTATTTTATGTTTTCAAATCTATTTTCATAAAACAGAAATTCATTTCCCCTATTTTCGATTAAGATAATTTTGCACGTACAATGCACGTGTTTTCTACGTGCAGTGAATTCATCATGAAATATATAAAATTGTTTATTTTTCTTATATTGTTTTCGATTATATTTTAATAATTTTCCGTTGGTAAAATCGATTTTCGCTTTTTGATATTTTACGTGCAACGCACTTGTTTTCGGCGAACATATTTTAGTGTATTTATTTTCAAAATAAATTTTGGAGTGTGTGTAACACCCGTAATTTTCAAGAGTATATATATATGTGGGTTGAAAAAGTAATATGTTGTATGGTTTAATATATGAATGGTTGGCTTATGTTATAATTTAAATGAAAAGTGTGTGGAGGGTGATTATATAAAATGGCATTTGGATAATTAATTGAAATGGGTAATGAAAAGTGGGGGGCCCCCACGTGAAGGATGAACCGGCACTGAGTGCTGGAGCTTGCTTGATTTCGGCTCGTCACCTTGGTGACGTGGGCTTTACAATGGGGGCCCACTTGAGTAAAGTGCTGTGTGATGAAATTGGTTGGCCAAAAATTTTGTAGGAGGGAGAAATGAATGAGGTGAGTTAGTGCTTTGGAGGAGTGGGGAGATGAGAAGTTTGGGAGTTTTAGGAGTTAGGATATTGGAGGGTCTTAAGGAGGAGTTGAGCAAATGAAGAGTTGTGGAATTAAAAGAGGATTTATTAGGGGTGTAAATTTTGCAAATTAAACTCTAGCTTTGTCCTATAAATAGAGCCTTATTCTCTACATTTATCTTGCACCAAAACAAATCAAAAGAGAAAGAAAAGAAAGAAAAAGAAAGAAAGAAAAGAGAGAGAAAAAAGAAATAGAGTAAGAAAAGAAGTGTTCTTGTACTTGGAGCCGTTGCTAGGAAGGAGGAGTCATAACTAGGAGAGGAGACCTTGCTAGGAGTCTGAAGTGCTTGTGAAGCTAGGAGCAAGAAAGAACCCTTTCTTTGTAGTCTTCATTCTCCAACTAAGGTGTATGGTTTCTTTACTTTCTAGTCGTAGAATATGCATGATAAACATTATAAGTGAGTATTATGTTTTAGTAGAACCAATCTATACATTGGTTGTAATAAAAGATGCTATGTTAGCAAATAAGTCAATATCATGTTAGTGGGTGATCCTATACTTTCTAATTGTAGGGATTGCATGCCTAAAGAGTAGTATAATTTTGATATGAAAATTAGAAGATAAATTCATGCTTTCATATATGTTAAATGATAGAAATGTTAACATTTGTTTAAAGAGCAAAATATTTGTCTTGTTGCATGCAAATGAGAAGAGAAATTGTAGTTTGCAAATTAATGTACAAATATAGAAATTAGTAATTTTAGAGATGTTTTGAAGAGATTTTCTTTATAATTAAAAAGAAGTGTTTGTAAAATAAAATGAGCATGCATAGCTTATATAACTTGTTGTAGGAGAATACAAACTTTCTAGTTGATTAAAATGAATAATTGTAATTCTTGTAACAAAAGAGAGGAAAGAGAGATTTGAAATTTAGATATCATCAAATATGAGTTTTAAACCCATGAGTTTCTGTAGTAAATAAATTTCAGTTTAATTAAATCTTTTGTAGACTAATGGAGAGGATTCGATCAAATGGGAAATCTAGTTTTTCTTTTGAAAAATAATAAGATAACAAAAGTGGGACAAAAACCCACGAACTGGTTTATTTCGTTGGGCGCATCTGACCTAGTGGTCTGACGTGCGCTGGCCTCCTTGTTGGGTCTAGGTTCGAAACTCAGTATGGCCAAAATATCTTTTTTGGTTTAATTCCTAAATGAACACTAGATTCAAGGGAGATAAGAAAACGGTTTCGATTTGTAGTTGAGACAACAAGTCCATTTGGACTTAGTGGTTGTCGTGGGTTTCTTTGGTCGCTACCTAGAGCTTCACGGGTTTGAAACTCAGGTTTAACACCTATTTTTTTAGGGGATAATGCAGAGAGAATTTATTAAAGAATAATTTCTAGATTTTCAAGTATATATTGAGTAGTAAAAAGACACTTATGAGATGAAGAGGAATTTGTTCTCAATATTAATTATTTTAAAAACTAGATTTTTATTCTTAGAAGAAAATCAATAAAGTTTTGATATGAGAAGTAAATTCTATGAGAAATGAAAAATGAGTTTTACAATTATTAATGAAATTTATTAGTAGAATGAGAAAAGATTATCCATGTGAATAAACTTCTCTTGATATGATGATTTTCTCATGTGAAGTTAGAGTACTTGATATATGTTGAAATGTGAATTGGTTATTAATGCGGATTTAATGCGGATTTAATGCAATTAAGGAGTCCTAATGCATTTGAAACATTAGGGAAAAATTCTAGTGTTTACAAAATGTGATAGAGAATTTATTAAAAAAAATAATTTCTAGATTTTCAAGTATATATTGAGTAGTAAAAAGAGACTTTTGAGATGAAGAGGAATTTGTTCTCAATATTAATTATTTTAAAATTTTGAATTTTTATTCTTAGAAGAAAAATACCAAAGTTTTGATTTGAGAAGTAAATTGTCTTGATGACCTTATGCATTCATGTTGAATATTTGATTTCTATATGAGCTTAAATTAAGTAAGGTTAGATGAATCTATGAGAAATGAAAAATGAGTTTTACAATTATTAATGAAATTTATTAGTAGAATGAGAATAGATTATCCATGTGAATAAACTTCTCTTGATATGATGATTTTCTCATGTGAAGTTAGAGTACTTGATATATGTTGAAATATGAGTTGGTTATTGGCACTAAGTTATCCAAGAGATTATTGTTGAATAAAGTCCGTTCATGAAAAAGATTTATTATTGTGAAAGAATCATGAATAGTGCTAAAATGAGACATTGCTTAAGCTGTGAAATGAATTAAAAGATGAAATGATCTAGGTTTAAGACATGATTATTAAAGGGTATGTGTACCTATGTTTCTTGTACATGAAAGAATTATGTAATAAGAATTAGTAAGACCTCGGTTACCGACAATATTGAAAGAAAGACCTTGAGATATGATTTCGAGATATTGCCGTCGGGCGATCTCGTATTTTGTGAACAAGTTCATAGGGGGTAAAACTAATTCTAGGGATGATAACTCATTCATGTCTTGAACTAAATAAATTATAGGCACATAAGTGAAGATGTAGTAAGACCTAGGCAAACGTAAGTGGGGAACTCTATATAGTCGGGCGGTGGGCTTGTTGCGGCGATTTACCGGGGCTATAGACCCAGTTGGTGGACTGTGGTTGCCTCGTGGGAGACGACCTTTTATTTGAAATCCGGGACTATGCGTAGTCGGACGGATAGTTTGCCATACTCCATATATATGCGTATAACGGGGCTAGAGGGGCACTTGCGGGAGGTTTGCATGACTAGGAGTCTGTATAACAGTCGGGCGGGGGATTTGTTGCGGCGGTTCCCCGGGGCTGGGATCCGTACTCGTGGAATATCTGAACTTTGTCTTATTACTGGGTAGTTTTCATAGCGAGGGATCGAACCCTTTATTGTGGAGTACGTAGATGCTTGCCCTCGGACCTGTGTAGTATAGGATGCATAGAATCCGAACAAGTGTGCATTAGTGTCATCCTAGTATAGAATTGTGTGCATTAGGCATTAAGGCATGACATACACTTATAGGTTTAGCATAGTCACAGATTTAACACCTTATTGTTCAATTATATTTATTTTGTGAGTTGTTAAAGTATGGAGATCGTTATACTATTCCAGGCATAGATAGGATAGCCGCGTATAACATTTCGTCGGTTGTAATCAACTGACGTGCCCATAGTCTTACATGCAAGTAATGGATGTTCGGGAAGCTATAAAGTGGATATGCGGATGCTGTTTTATTTTTAAAGATGTTGTATTTGTTTCATTGTAATCGTTTATTATTCCGCTATGTAAACTAAGTGTAAATGAACTCTGATGTACTATTGAAAAAGTTTTAAATTTCCTTGTAAAATTATACGAAGTGAAGTAAAGATCCTATGGAATCTCGAATTCATCCTTATTTGGAATTCGGGGTGTTACAGAACAGTTCAACGAAAAAATTCACGCAACTGTCAAGGAAGTGACTGTAGTACCCTGTATTTTTAAATATTATTTTTAAGATTAATAAATGAATTAAAATAATTTCTTGGAGATTTAATAAATATTTTTATGAAGATTTATCTTTTTACACGTGCAAATGTTTTCTTGGCAAGTTCAAAGTCAAAAATTATTTTGTGGAAAATCATTATTTATTATTAGATATTATTCTTGAATTTTCTGATATTTATTGGACCTATTTGCAAATATTTCAAAAAGAATGACTTTTGTGCAAAATTACTAAATGGGGGTGAAAACTCCAGATTTTCGGATTTTTGGGCTGGGCTTGATGCCTAATCAACTCAGTGTTAAAAAGTTTACCTTTTGTTTTGATGAATTTGATTTATTTTACAAGTTTCGAGAAAAGATGATCTTTTTGCAAAATTGTCATTTTGAGGAGTAAAAATGCAAATTCATTTTTTGGGCTTTTCAAACAGTGCCGACTGACTTTATGATGGTTATTTTTGTTTTTAAAACTCAATTAAATTGTTTTTATCAAGTTTCCAAGTATATGGATCTATATATGTAAAGTTATGTTTAAAAGGAGTATTTTTGCAAATGTGTTCAAAACCTTAATTCTCTTAATTGTGGCATATTTAAAAGGTGGAGTGCAGCCGTCTTTTGCTGCACAACACAAAGGATTTTATTATTATTATTTCTTGGAGAATTAAAGAGGAGATCTTGGATTTGTTGCGAAGGAGAGGCTTCTTCCTATTTTCTATTTCTCTTCGTTTGATCTCTTCAACAAAGTGAGTGATATAAATTGTTTTGTTTTGTTCTTTGAATTTTGTATGTGGTATTTCATCTATTAGAAAGCATGCTAGGGTTAATTATTAATATATATATATGATGGATTGGATGAATTGATAAGTTAAAAATTGGATCTTTTGAGAAAACCCTAGTTATTTGTGAGTAGAATTGCATGTGGATGATTTTAGATTGTAGGAGAACCCAATATAAATTGTGAGTAGGCTATTTCTTTTGGAGTATTGCTGATTTGATTGAGTATGGAGAATATTATGCATAAATAGATTAAAGATGAGATTTTTGACTATTGGTGAGTTGGATGAATGCAACTTGGCCATGTTAATGATAAATTTGTTTTCGTTCATGAATTAACTGTTGAGAATAGTTCAGGTTGAGTTTGAGAAATTTTGAGAAGGAGTAATGGATTAAAATACCATGTCTTGAGGATTTGAGTTGTGATGACTAGATTTGGGTTTGATACATTTTGACTAAATTGGGGAATTTTGTGAATTGTGAGAGGTTTTACTTGAATTTGGATTTTTCAAATACTAAAATTAAATCTGAATATGTTGCTATTTCTAATCGATTGATTTGTAAAATTTTCTTTAATGCACGAACATGCACAAACAATTTACATGAATATCATATTTTATTGTTTTTTGAAGAAATTGAGTTTTTATGTGTTTTCGAATGATTTGACTATATCTCAACTTATTTTGGTATGGATATGGTTTGGAATATAAAACGAAGTTATTTTGACATATGATTGGTTCTTAAAAACTCTACTTTTGATGTATGCACAAATTCGTTTTCCTTTTGAAAAGAATCAACAAATTGATATTTTTGATTAATTCAAGTGGTTTCGATTGGTTTTTATGGATCTTTGTATATATTGTAAGTTGTATTTGATCATATCAGAAATATACTTTTTACAAAATTCGTTTTCATAAGTAAAATTCCGTATCGGTTGAAATGTGCACAACCAAAACTGCAGTCTGGAGGACCGACAGTCGACCGACCAATGTCGACAGCCAACTGTAGGGGTCTTGGCTGAAGTATTTTCTTGAAGTCTCAAAATTTCCTGCGGTACAGTCGACTGACCACCTTACACAGTCGACTGGTCAATGCTGATTTATGTTTTCTTAAAGGTTTGGGTTTTTTGCGGAACAGTCGACTAGCCCATTTTTTACCGTCGACTGTGTACGCTTTATTTTGATGTTTTCTCGAAGTTTTGGATTTTCGCTCTGGACAGCCGACCGATGGCTTTTTGTAGTCGACTACTACTATTTAGAATTATTTTCTTGAAGTATTGGGTTTTCGCTCTGGACAGTCGACTGACTGCTGTTTACACAGTCGACTGTTACTAATGTTTCTTGAGTTGTTCTGATGTTCTTTAAACGATTGATTCTTTAAAAGTTTTTGGATCTATAACTTACTATTCTAAATACTATCCTTTCTACATAACATATATTTTCAAGATGTTTTATTGTTGGGTTTGGATTCTAAAATTTTATAAAAGATTTGGGTTTTTGTTGATTGAAGAAGTTTTTTCATATGATCGTTTTGACGATATATTTGTGAGTTTTGGTCTTGATGATATCTCTAAGAGTTGAGTGGGAGTCCTGTGAACCGGCAGTTGAAATTTGTTGATTTAGACCAGTTGGATCTTGGGGTTGTTGTTGAGTTTTTAAGTCCGACAGGATACACTAACTCTAGAGATGGGATTTCTTGTGTTTTAATAATAACCAATTTAAGGACAGGCACTAGTGGAGATGTGATGGAACTTGGAAAACGTAAGTATAGACTCATGGTTTTGTTAGTCCAACGGATGCGTTCGAGGACTATTTGTTGTTCTGTCTTGAGAGGACATTTGAATGTTCGCGTGTCGAGGATCTGCCGGCCTATTTGCGGAGCATGCAGGGTGCATTCGCGTGTCAAGGGTCGGCAGGCCTATTCACGAAATGTATCTGGTGTATCTGCACGTTGAGGGCCTTGCAAGCCTATTCGTGGGGTACACGGTTGGGAGGTGATTCTCCGATTTTTGAACTATCTTACATGATGCTTCCGCGTCGAAGGATGTGGCGCCTATTCGCGGAGTATTCTGGATCTTGTTTCCATCACCGTAGTAGGATTAGTTGCATAACGAGGGGTTTAACCCTATAAAGTGGAGATCGTTAAGGGCTTGCACCGGACCTATGTATTATGGAATGCATAGAATCCGACAAGTATGCATTAGAAAGTCAGTATATAGTATTGATGTTTTCTTGACTTGGCTTTATACTTGTGTTTTTCCATTTTTTCTACACTTGACACTTAGTCTAGATTCACTTGATGCTTTTATGTATTACTTTTTACTATCTTATATTCCTTGATGTTTTCATACTTTACTTATTGTTATTTCTCATTTCATTTATTCTTGCTGTTGATGACCCTATGTTTCATGTTCTATTTATGTTGCTTTGATTTATGTCACTCACACCGTTATGGCTGGCCCCTGTTGTTTTGGGGATTATGGTTATCTCTAACCTCATGTTTTATAGGTAGGTGCTTGTAGCTTGGGATTTGGATGCTTGAGATAGAATTGATGTTAGAGCTTTTGTAAATTATAAAGAAAAATATTGTAATTTAAGGTGTTTTGTATTCCGCTGTGTTTTGTAAACAATAATTGTAATAAATGTTGAAATAAAAATTTTCTGTGTTTATGGCTATGTTTACTATTGCAATTGAAGTTGATACTGGAAATTGTGCCACGTATTTCTAAGATATCATATTGAAAATTCGGGGCACTACAGAGATGGGTATCAGAGCATGCTTCCATAGTAAAAATAAACATGGTATAAAGACGAACCTAGGTGTGGACATCAGAGTGTGAGCATCACATAGAGTTAGAACATGATATTTTGGTTTGGGGTATGGTTAAGGTTTGGCCATAGGGTACTAATGTGGATGTGAATTGTGTTGTGATGTTCTAACTTTACCCTCATTTTGTAGTATTTAGTAGAATGGCAAGACCCCAGGACCAGGAATGGTAGTAGTGGTGATGGGGCTGAAGGTTCCCATGGAGCAGGACTTGATCTTGAGACTGAGATTGCCAGGGTGTATCAGACCTTGAACACATTCATGGCAGCCAATATGGCGCAGAATCAGAATCAGAATCAGGGGGCTGGACAAGTGTTTGTTGATGCTGATCCGATTAAGCAGGTTGAGTCCTTCAAGCGGATGAAGCTGCCTGTGTTTGAGGGACAGTCTGATCCAGATAGGGCTGATGATTGGATTAGATAGATGGAGATAGTCTTCGAAGTCTTGGAGACTCCAGCAGTCAAAAAGGTGAAGTTGACTGCGATGCAGTTAGAGAAGGATGCTGGCGTTAGGTGGCAGTCGGTGAAGAGGACGTTTGGAGATCAACAAGTGACTTGGGAGGCTTTTCTGGATGAGTTCAGAGATTGTTTCTTTCCTCTGGATATTCAGGAGAGGAAGGCAACAGAATTCTTGAATCTGCAGTAAGGCAGCATGACAGTGCGTGAATATGAGACTAAGTTCGCTCAGCTGTCAAGGTATGCACCGGAGCTGATTGTGGATGAAGCAAAGAAGGCCAAGAAGTTCGAGCAGGGCTTGAGGCCGAATTTGAGGTCGAGGATGATTCCTTTGGGCATCAGGAGGTTTGATAAGCTGGTCAGGAGAGTAGCTATGACAGAAAAGGATATGGACCAATTTCAGAAGAAGCAGGAAACCTGGAACAAGAACAAGAGGCCAGCAGATAGTCAGAGTGGGAAGGAGTTTCCAGTGAAGCAGAGCAAGTTTAATGGGCCAGTGCAGAAGGCACCTGCAATTCAATGCGTGACTTGTTTCAACTGTGGAGAGGCAGGTCATTATCAGGCAGCATGCACCAAGCCTCGGAAAGCACAGATTTGTTATCAGTGTGGTCGCGAAGGGCATATCCGACCAAACTGTCCGCAACTGAAGAAATATGGTGCAGGCGGAGGCAAGGTTCTGAGGCAGGGGCGAGTGTTCGCATTGACTGAGGAGGATGTGGGTAACTCAGGGATGTGATCCAGGGTGTGCAAGGATTTTGAATTCATTCATTTATGTATTAAGTAAAACTTTGTTTGAGAATAAATTGGAGATTTGAGTATCGTTCTCCATATAACAGAATTTGTTTTGGTTAATGGAATAAAAACAAAAGTTTTATTTGATATTGTTTTCTTGCATATATTTGTGTCGCCTAATTTTTGCTTAAGTCTTAGGTGTGGAACCTAAGTTTCTTCCAGACGGAGCCTTAACGGTGGAAACACCATCAGGGGAAGAATTGATTGCTAATCGATATTACGAAGAATCTGATATCGAGAGTGGTGGGAGATCATTTGGTATTGATCTCTTTTGAGCTGCAAGTTTGAGGTAGCTTTTCTTGGTCGTGTCCTTTCTAAGGAGGGAGTGGCCACTGATCCTTGGAAGGTTGAAGCAGATTGTGGGAGGTCAGAGCTAGATGCAGAGATTCTGAGGTTGTTGTAGTTGGTTCCCGATGGCAAGTTATCAGAGTTGCGCAGCGAAAGGTTTTTCCTGAACTTTTGTATGATTGTGCTTTTTGAGTTGAATAGTATTTCTTTTGTTAGATTGCATTCTCTTGCGTGATTGTATTTCTTAAACAATGTTTCCATTTATGAGATTTCAATTTCTTTGCTTTTTTTTGTTTGGATCCTATTAGTAGTAGTTCTGATGACAGAACTATTCTAGTGATGTAGTACCCCGTATTTTTAAATATTATTTTTAAGATTTATAAATGAATTAAAATAATTTTTTGGAGATTTAATAAATATTTTTCTGAAGATTTATCTTTTTACACGTACAAATATTTTCTTGGGAAGTTCAAAGTCAAAAATTATTTTGTGGAAAACCATTATTTATTATTAGATATTATTCTTGAATTTTCTGGATTTTTCTGATATTTATTGGACCTATTTGCAAATATTTCAAAAAGAATGACTTTTGTGCAAAATTACCAAATGGGGGTGAAAACTCCAGATTTTCAAATTTTGGGTTGGGCTTGATGCCTAGTCAACTTAGGGCTAAAAATTTTACCTTTTGTTTTGATGAATTTGATTTATTTTACAAGTTTCGATAAAAGAGGATCTTTTTGCAAAATTGTCATTTTGAGGAGTAAAAATGCAAATTCGTTTTTCTGGGCTTTTCAAACAGTGCCGGCTGACTTTATGATGGTTATTTTTGTTTTTAAAACTCAATTAAATTGTTCTTATCAAGTTTCCAAGTATATGGATCTATATATGTAAAGTTATGTTTAAAAGGGATTTTTTTGCAAATGTGTTCAAAACCTTAATTCCGGCATATTTAAAAGGTGGAGTGCAGCCGTCTTTTGCTGCACAACACAAAAGATTTTATTATTATTATTTCTTGGAGATTTAAAGAGGAGATCTTGGATTTGTTGCGAAGGAGAGGCTTTTTCCTATTTTCTATTTGTCTTCGTTTGATCTCTTCAACAAGGTGAGTGATATAAATTGTTTTGTTTTGTTCTTTGAATGTTGTATGTGGTGTTTCATCTATTAGAAAGCATGCTAGGGTTGATTATGAATATATATATATGATGGACTGGATGAATTGATAAATTAAAAATTGGATCTTTTGTGAAAACCCTAGTTATTTGTGAGTAGAATTGCATGTGAACGATTTTAGATTGTAGGAGAACCCAATATAATTTGTGAGTAGGCTATTTCTTTTGGAGTATTGCTGATTTGATTGAGTATGGAGAATATTATGCATAAATATATTAAAGATGAGATTTTTGACTATTGGTGAGTTGGATGAATGCAACTTGGCCATGTTAATGATAAATTTGTTTTCGTTCATGAATTAACTATTAAGAATAGTTTAGATTGAGTTTGAGAAATTTTGAGAAGGAGTAATGGATTAAAAGACCATGTATTAAGGATTTGAGTTGTGATGGCTAGATTTGGGTCTGATACATTTTGACTAAATTGGGGGATTTTGTAAATTGTGAGAGGTTTTACTTGAATTTGGATTTCTCAGATACTAAAATTAAATCTAAATATGTTGTTATTTCTAATCGATTGATTTGTGAAATTTTCTTTGGTACACGAACATGCACAAACAATTTACATGAATATCATATTTTATTGTTTTTTGAAGAAATTGATTTTTTATGTGTTTTCGAAGGATTTGACTATCTCAACTTATTTTGGTATGGATATGGTTTGGAATATAAAACGAAGTTATTTTGACATATGATTGATTCTTAAAAACTGTACTTTTGATGTATGTACAAATTCGTTTTCCTTTTGAAGAGAATCAACAAATTGATATTTTTGATTAATTCAAGTGGTTTCGATTGGTTTTTATGGATCTTTGTATATCGTACAAGTTGTATTTGATCATATCAGAAATATACTTTTTACAGAATTCGTTTTCATAAGTAAAACTCCGTATCGGTTGAAATGTGCACAACTAAAACTGCAGTCTGGAGGACTGATAGTCGACCGACCAATGTCTACAGTCGATTGTCGGGATCTTGGCTGAAATATTTTCTTGAAGTCTCGAAATTTCCTGCAGGACAGTCGACTGACCACCTTACACAGTCAACTGGTCTACGCTCATTTATGTTTTCTTAAAGGTTTGGATTTTTCGCAGAATAGTCGACTGGCCCATTTTTTACAGTCGACTGTGTACGCTTTATTTTGATGTTTTCTCGAAGTTTTGGATTTTTGCTCTGCACAGTCGACCGATGGCTTTTTGCAGTCGACTGCTACTACTTAGAATTATTTTCTTGAAGTATTGGGTTTTCGCTCTGGATAGTCGACTGAGTAGGATTCTGGATCTTGTTTCCATCACCGTAGTAGGATTAGTTGCATAACGAGGGGTTTAACCCTATAAAGTGGAGATCGTTAAGGGCTTGCACCGGACCTATGTATTATGGAATGCATAGAATCCGACAAGTATGCATTAGAAAGTCAGCATATAGTATTGATGTTTTCTTGACTTGGTTTTATACTTGTGTTTTTCTGTTTTTTCTACACTTGACACTTAGTCTAGATTCACTTGATGCTTTCATGTATTACTTTTTACTATCTTATATTCCTTGATGTTTTCATACTTTACTTATTGTTATTTCTCATTTCATTTATTCTTGCTGTTGATGACTCTATGTTTCATGTTCTATTTATGTTGCTTTGTTTTTATGTCACTCACACCGTTATGGTTGACCCATGTTGTTTTGGGGGTTAGGGTTATCTCCAGCCTTATCATGTTTTACAGGTAGGTGCTTGTAGCTTGGGATTTGGATGCTTGAGATAGAATTGATGTTAGAGCTTTTGTAAATTGTAAAGAAAGTGTTGTAAAGAAAAAGATTGTAATTTAAGGTGTTTTGTATTCCGCTGTGTTTTGTAAACAATTATTGTAATAAATGTTGAAATAAAATTTTTCTGAGTTTTTGGTTATGTTTACTATTGCAATTGAAGTTGATGCTGGGAATTGTGCCACATATTTCTAAGATATCATATTAGAAATTCGGGGCGCTACAGAGATGTGTCTCTATCGAGCAGCTGGGTTGGATAATTCTGATGGGTCGTCATCTATTTCAAGGACTAATGATATCGTTAAGCAAGTGGGCCTTCATTCCAATCTGGGGGGAAATTCGAAGGAGGGTGGCAACCAAGCGAGGCTTAATTCGAAAGGGGATTCTTGCGATATTGAGACAGGGGATGACCGGAATCATGAACTGGGGGCAGTTAATACAAAGACTATTTGTCATGCCACGCTTCCCAAAAAGGAATACAGACTACGACTACGTGACTAAATCCAGCGAATGATTTTCATCATCCATAAGCTGTCAGGATCTTTACAACATTTCACAGGAATAACAAGAAGTAAACAAGGATAAACCAACCGCGCATGCATAAATAAATCAATATACCAACAGAATTTACTTGAAACAAAATTTAATAATCTCAAATAAACTAAATCTGAACAAGTCAATAATTCTAAGTCAAACTGCTCAATACAAAATAATCCAAGTAACAATACATTTATTCAAAAGCAACAGGAAAGTAAATTGTAGCAAGAACTTCTGCCAGTTAGAATCTTAGATCACCTACTCCATCGGGCAGCTGGCCACCAAAGTCTGCAATTTAACAAATTGCAGGAAGAGAAAAAAGAAAACAGAACGCCCGTCAATGCAAGTTACGGGCCGCTTGTAGTGCAGACACAAGTGCAAGAAAAATAAACAGATATAAAATAAGCGCGGAAACAAACATAGAATGGAATAAGTATGACACAGCAAAACAGAATGTCTAACATGAATCAGAAAAACAAAATCAAATAACGTGGCGTGCTAACAAATACAGGTAATATGTATCAGATGTCAAGTATCATGCAAATAGGTAAACAGATAACAGATGTCGGATGTCATGCAAACAGATAAACAGATAACAGATGTGTGATGTCATGCAACAGGTAAACAAACAACAGATGTCAGGATATGTCAAGTCTTGTATTTATTTCTATCTAGGTAGCATTTCATGCGTCCCATCCATTTACCACATGGTTGTTTCATTCAAACAAGTTTGTATTTAGATTTTATAGTGGGCTGTATAGGGCCGTGTGCTCAGGTATCAGATAATCAAATAACAAATACAGATACAGACAGATAGAACCTATGAGTTATCTTCTGAGTACACCTTCCTATAGGGAAGTGTGCAGTGTAGTACCCCATATTTTAAAATATAATTTTAAAGATTTATAAATGAATTAAAATGATTTTCTGGAGATTTAATAAATATTTTTCTAAAGATTTATCTTTTTACACGTGCGAAACACGTGCGAATATTTTTGGTATAAATATCCAATTTTATATTTTTAATAAATTCTCCTACTTATAATAGAGTATATTCTAAATTTTGGGATTTTTCTGAGTAAAGAAACTATTTTTATAAATACCTCGAAAGAGAGGGGCTTTTATGTAAAAAGCCATTTTGGATCTCAAATAAATAATGAAATTTCATTTTTACTGATTTTTGGGCTTTCCATGGTCATCATTGAAATTAAAATATATTTAAATTTTATTTAGAGTCGATTTGGTAAAGATTTAAACAATATGGTGTTTTTTCAAATATGGAATTTATGTTGGATCTTGTGCAAATGTTTTCCTGGAAAGTAAAAGTCAGATATTTTAATTGGAAAATATAATATGTATTATTAGATATTATTTCTGAATTTTCTGGATTTTTACAAATATTTTATGATGTATTTGCAAATATTACAAAAAGAAAGACTTTTGTGCAAAATTGCCACCCTGAGTACAAATCCAAATTTCCTTTATTTCTGGGTTGTGCTGGATTGCTGGAAAACTCAGTTGTAAAAGGATTTGATTTGGTTTTAATTTATTTTACTTATTTTAACTACTTTATAAAGAAAGATTTATATATGTAAAGTAATGATTTGTTAAAGGATTATTTTGCAAATGTGTTTAAAACCCTAATCCTTCAATTTCGGCCTATATAAAAGGTGGAGTGCAGCCGTCTCTCGCTGCACAACACAAATTTTTATTGTTTTTATTTTTCTTGGAGATTGAAAGAGAAGATCTTGGATTTCGCAAAAGAAGGGTTTTGCTTATTCTCCATTAATTCGATTGGATTCTCCATTTGAGGTGAGTGACTTATTTTGTTTTGCTTTGTGTATGTGGCATGTGAATGATGTAAAATTGTTTTGTTGTTTTTTTTTATGAATGTTGTATGTGGTGTTACATCTATTAGAAAGCATGCTAGGGTTTGGTATGAATATGTATGATGGATGGATGAAAAATTGGATCTTTTGTGAACCCTAGTTATTTGTGAGTAGAATTTACATGTGGATTATTTTAGATTGTTGGAGAACCTAATATAAATTGTGATTAGGCTATTTCTTTTGGGTTATTGCTAATTTGATTGAGTATGATGGATGTTATGCATTAATTGATTAAAGATGAGATTTTTGGACTATTGGTGAGTTGGATGAATGCAACTTGGCCATATAAATGATAAATTTATTTATGAATCAACTATTGAGAATAGTTGAGTTTGAGTTTGAGGAATTTTGAGAATGAGTAATGGATTAAAAGACCATGTCTGGAGGATTTGAGTTGTGATGACTAAAATTTGAGATTGATACATTTTGATTTAATTTGGGGATTTTCTTTTAAGATTTGGTATTGATGTGGTTTGGATTTGAATACGAAGCAATTTCAATGAGTAATCGATTTTTTAAGAGACTCTATTTTGATTATATGCACAAATTTATGTTTGATTGAAGGAAATTAACAAATCACATTTTTTTTATAAACTCAAGTAGTTTTGGTTTAGTTTTTATGGGTTATTATAAATCCTACAAGTCGTATTTGATCATATAAGAAATATGCTTTTTGTAGAAATCATTTTCGTAAAGTAAAACTACGTATCAGTTAAAATGTGCACAACCAAAAATCTGCAGACTGTAGGTCGACAGCCGAATGGTATGACTTCTCAGTCGACCGACACGACCCGGCTGCTATGTTCTCTAGTGTTTCTTGAAATTTCATTCTGGACAGTCGACTGAGGACTTTTACAGTCGACTGGTACCCCTTAGAATTATTTCTTAAAAGATTATTGGATTTTTCTCTGGACAGTCGACCGATAGTTTTATAGTCAACTTATAACACTTAGATTATTTTCTTAAAATCATGGAATTCTCTTTCTGAATAGTCGACTGGTGTATTTTACAATCGACCGTCAACACTTAGTATTATATTCTTAAAAATGTTGGTTTTTAGCTCTGGACAGTCGACTGATGACCTTTTTACAGTCGACTGATACTAATGCTTTTCTTGAGTTCTCCAGGTGTTCTTTAAATGGTTGATTCTTAAAATATTTTTGGATCTATAACTTACTATTCTAAATATTATTCTTCTATAAAACATATGTTTTCAAGATATTTTATTGTTGGATTTGGATTCTGGAATTTTATAAAGATTTTGGTTTTGTTGATTTATAGAGGTTTCTCCCTATGATCGTTTTGACGATGGGTTTGTGAATTTTGGTCTTGTTGAGATCTCTAGGAGTTGAGTGGGAGTCCTGTGAACCGGCAGTTGAGATTTATTGAGTTAGACCTAGGGGGTCTTGGTTTAGTTGTTGTTGAGCATTTAAGTCCGGCAGGATACACTAACTCTAGAGATGGAGATTTTGGGTTTTAATAATAACCAACTTAAGGACAGGCACTAGTGGGGATGTGATGGAACTTGGGAAACGTAAGTATAGGCTCATGGTTTTGTTAGTCCAACGGATGCGTTCCAGGACTGTTTGTTATTATGTCTCGAGAGGACATTTGTGTGTTCGCGTGTCGAGGGTCTACAGGCCTATTCACGGAGCATGAAGGGTGCATTCGCGTGTCAAGGGTCGGCAGGCCTATTCACGGAATGTACCTGGTGTATCCGCACGTCGAGGGCCTTGCAAGCCTATTTGTGGGGTACACGGGTTTGGGAGATGATTCTCCGGTTGTTTTTGAGCTATCTTACATGATGCTTGCGCGTCGAGGGCTGCGGTGCTTATTCGCGGAGTATTCTGGATCTTGTTTCCCATCACCGTAGTAGGATTAGTTGCATAGCGAGGGGTTATCCCTATAAAGTGGAGATCGTTAAGGGCTTGCACCGGACCTGTGTATGGAATGCATAGAATCCGACAAGTGTGCATTAGAGAGTCAGCATATAGAGCTTTTGTTTTCTTGACTTGTTTTTATGCTTGTGTTTTCTTGTTTTTCCTACACTTGACACTTAGTCTAGAATCACTGGACGTTTTCATGAATTACTATTTACTGTTTTATATTCCTTGATGTTTTCATACTTTACTTACTTATTTGTTATTTCTCATTTCATTTACTCTTGCTGATAATACATGTTGTTGATGACTCAGTGTTTTATAATTATGTTGCTTTGTTTTTATGTCACTCACACCGTTATGGCTGACCCCTTTAGTTTTGGGGGTTAGGGTTATCTGTAGCCTCATGTTTTACAAGTTGTTGTTGCTTAGAGCTTGATGTTTGGATGCTTGAGATAAATTGATGTAATAGAGCTTTTGTGTAAATTTTGTATAAAAAAAAGTGTTGTAAAAAGAAAGTTTGTAATTCAAGATGTTTTGTATTCCGCTGTGTTTGTAAAGATTGTTGTAATAAAAGTTGAAATAAAAAGTATCTGTGTTTTTGGACTGTGTCTAATATTACATTTGAAGTTGATGCTGGAAATTGTGCCACATATTTCTAAGATATTATATTAGAAATTCGGGGCGCTACATGCAGTTAGGTAATCAGATAACAGAATCGTGTACCATGTAGTCATGAACACATAACAGGTAACAAATAACCATGTGGGAAACACGGGTCCCCTTCTAAGTGCACATTTCTATATTTTCAACTACTAGATTTTTCCCTTAACCCCTGTAACACCCCGAATTTCAAATAAAGATAAATTCGAGATTTCACAGGATCTTTACTTCACTTCGTACAATTTTACAAGGAAATTTAAAACTTTTTCAATAATACATCAGAGTTCAATTACAACTTGGTTTTACACAACGGAAGAATGAAATTTACAATAAAACATTTACAACATCTTTAAAATAAAGCAGCATCAGCATATCCACTTTATAACTTCATGAATGGTCCTTTACCTGCATGTTAATCTGTGGGCACGTCAGTTACTTACAACTGACGAAATGTTATACACGGCTATCCTCTCTATGCCGGGAATAGTATAACGATCTCATACTTTAAGAAGACACAATAAAATTGAAATGAATAAATAACGTGTCAAAGGTGATTATCCTAAATATAAGTGTATGTCATGCCTTAATGCCTAATGCACACAATTCTACACTAGGATGACACTAATGCACACTTGTTCATATCCTATGCATCCCATACTACATAGGTCTGAGGGCAAGTGCCTACGTACTCTATATTGAAGGGTTCGATCCCTCGCCATAAGGCTACCCAGTAATAAAACAAGTTTTAGAGTTATTTCACAGATACGGATCTCAGCCTCCCTGGCTATAATAACAGATCCCAGCCTCCCTGGCTATTATATCGTGAGAATAATCCCGTAAATGCCCCTCTAGCCCCGGTA
Organism: Hemerocallis citrina; assembly: GCA_017893485.1. Classification (NCBI taxonomy): domain Eukaryota; kingdom Viridiplantae; phylum Streptophyta; class Magnoliopsida; order Asparagales; family Asphodelaceae; genus Hemerocallis; species Hemerocallis citrina. The sequence continues at coordinate 78,771,926 of CM030361.1, read as the reverse complement.
TATACATATTCTTTGGAGTATATACATATTCTTTGGAGTATGGTATATACATATTCTTTGGAGTATGATAAAATACAGTCCATCTCCTGCGGAGCAACCACAGTCCACCAACTGGGTCTATAGCCACGGAGATCCACCGCCGACTATATAGAAGCACCCATTTACGTTTGCACAAGTCTATTACATCTTCACTTATGTGCCTAAATTTTCTTAAGTTCAAGACATGAATAATTTCCACTTATAGAATTAGTTTTACATCCTACCGGACTTAATCAACAAATACGAGATGGCTTCTTAGCTCTATCTCCAAATCATTTCTCAAATCTTTTCTTTCAATAATGCCGGTACCGAGGTCTTACTAACTCTAAATCATAAACTTTCATGTACAAGAAACATGGGTACATATACCCTTTAATAATCATGTCTTAAACTTATATAATTTCATCTTTCAATTCATTTCACAAAAATAATCAAATCTTGTCATCATCCATGATCTAGTCATTTATTCAAGATCTTTATAGAACAAAAAGTAATTCCTTTCATATATACAATTTCTATCAAATGAATATTTATCATAACCCAAGCTCTTGCAATGTCTCATTTAGCATTATATATGAATCTCTTATCATACATTTCATTCACAAATCAACAATCACATGTACTGTTACCATGTGAATGAAATTGTAATGTGAAGTTTGATTTTCTGAAAGACCATTTCATGGTAGACTCGTTGCAAGGTGTACAGTGAAATAATTTGTACATAAAAATGGTTGAAATTCATGTACAAGGTAATATCCACTGCATCTTTATTCACAAATCTTTCATTAACTTTATCTTCTATGTGGAATTAATTTTTACTAACAGATTCCATGGTGAATTAATTCCAACTTTTAGAACTTGTACACCTTGTACACAACTTTCATAGTATACTCACATTTCATTCACAAACTATTAGTTCCAGATTATTATAAAATTACTAGTTTTTTTATATTTGTACATTAGCATGCAAATTACAATTTCTCTTCCCATGTGCAAGCAACAAGACAAATACTTTGCTCTTTAAACAAATGTTAACATTTCTATCCTTAAACATATATGAAAACATGAGTTTATCTTCTAATTTTCATATCGAAATTATACTACTATTTAGGCATGCAACTCCTACAATTAGAAAGTATAGGATCTCCAATTAACACAATATTAATCTATTTGTCAACATAGCATGATTCACTATTAATCTCACCACAATCATAGTATAGTTATTCTATTTTATCAAAACTACTCATTCACCTTTATTAGCATGTACATTCAAAAAAAATTAGAAAGTAGGAGAACACCCACCTTTTGTGAAGCTTGAACAATGAAAAGAAAAGAGAACACCACTTCTAGCTCCAAAGATTCCTAGCTCCTAGTAGGGCTTCTCCTCTCCAAGCAAGAGATCCTCCAAGCACAATAACTTTCTTACTCTCTTTCTTTTTCTTACACTTATTTTTCTTTCCTTTTTCTTTCTATTCCTTTGATTCTATTTTTTTGATGTGTGAAATGAAAAGGGGTATGGTGCTATTTATAGGATATGTAGAGGGTTCAATTTGCATAATCACACAACCTAATAAATTATTAAAATTAATTCTCACCTCTTCACTTTTCAAAATTTCTTTAACTTCCAACCTTTCCTCTCCCCACTCTCTAATACTCAACTCCCATCTCTTCCTCTTCTAAACTCCCAACCAGTTTACCCCTTCACATCCCAACCGGTCTCAACCTATCCGATCAACCTCATCTGCACACAGCACACAAATGGGTTGTGGATGCTCACCGTGGGCCCCAATGAGAAGGCCATGTCATTCATGGTGAATTGCATGAATTGTACAACAGCACACATGAAGGCATTAACCATTCCGTGGGCCCCCATATGCACTGCCACATCAACAAGGCATTTCAACAGCACATTCATATTCAATAGCACTACATACTGCTACAAATGTCGTGGCCCCCTCATCATCCACATTCATTTACACATTGAATTCCATATACCATTTTATTTACCAAAGTTCCATATTTTTTTTTCAATAGCTACTTTTAAACCGGCTTTATATACATGTATACTATATATATGTATTTTGAAAACTACGGGGTATTATACAGACTCCGAAATTTATTTTGAAAACAAATGTGCTTAAGTACGTTTACCGACAGCACGTGCGTCGCACGTGAAACGTCGAAATACGAAAAATTGATTTTATCAACGAAAAATGTTAAAAATTATAAAATACAATATGAGAAAATTATTTATTAATTTATACATTCTATGACGTAATTACTACGTGCGTAGGAAACACGTGCATCGCACGTAAAATATCAAAATGCGAAAAATTAATTTTATTGATGAAAAATTATTAAATATAATCGAAAACAATATAACCAAAATTATATTTACTAATTTATATATATTTCATGATGAAATCACTACACGTAGAAAGCACGTGCATCATACGTGCAGAAAATAAAAAAAAAATGCTTTTTAATCAAATAGGAGGAAAAATAGATTTCCGTTTTATAAAAAGATTTGTAAACATAAAATAAATAATTGGAACCCAAAATTATTATCCATAGCGGCGAAAAATATGTAATTAATACGTGTATTGAAAACACGTAGAAAGCACGTACAATACAAATACCGAAATATTATATTTTTGTTGACTCAAAATAGGGAAAAATCAATACTGAAAATATATAAATAGTCGGTAATCAAAATACGGGATGAAAACACGTTGCAAAATACACGTGCGTAACACACGAGGGCAAAATTGTAATTCCAATTTTGCGGGGTGTTACACTCTCCCACCCTTAGAGTAGTTCCGTCCCCGGAACTCGCTAGGGTAAAGATTGTATTTTGTATACGTCAAAGAAAATATTATTCTTGTATTTAGGATACTGTAAACTTTTAAAATATGCAACGAGGAAAACAAGACAACTCTATATAGGAAAATTATGAATATTCAAATGTTACAAGACAGAAAAAGAAAAATAGGAAAATGGCATAAGAAATGAAATGTGACGAGAGATAGAATACTTTGAGAGAAATTTTCGCATACAAATAATATTAGGTAAGCTATTAGATAAAAGGAAAAAGTCAATTAAGTCGTTAATTTCGAAACAGTTCGGAAAACAATGTGGCGAAGAAAACATAGTCAATAGGTAATTTGGAAAAATTTATCCATGTATTAAATGGTAGAAAATTTGCAAACTGTATAACGAAATCGAGTTAGCAATTTAAAACAAGACCATTGAATAAGGGTTTGGAAAAATAAGTGGGAATGAGACTTAATTAGTTGAATGTATAGATAACATAAAATGACTTTGTATACCAATTAATAAAATAGTTTGTAAGGTAACTATGATAATTATACACACAATTTGAAAAAATAGAAAGCATACGTTGAAATACTTTGTGAATATACAAAATTTTGTAGTGATAAAAATATTTTATAACATTAAGACAAAATACTGTAAAGCACATACACGAGATGAAAACACAATTGAAAACAATAATTATATAGTATAGCAAATTAAGACAATAGACATAAACAAGTATATGCAAAAATATTAATGTAGTAATTAGATGAGGGTAAAATGATATGTATAATAAGAATATTGAAATATATATGATATATATATAGAAATCATTGGAAAATATATGTAATAACTAAGAATGTGAGAAAAGATAGTGCAATATATTAAAGAAGTGTAAAACTATAAAGGTAATGAATATCGATGATTACATCAAAACAAATATGCAATAATAATAGTACCGAATGGATACAAAATGGTAGGTCATATTTATATGACAAGAAAATTTCAATCTTGTTAAAAATATATAGGATAAGATACTATAGTTTCATACAAATCAAAATCATATAAAATGAGTGCTCATAAGAAAATTTCATAAGAAAAATCCAAAATAATAAATGAAGAAAATAGTGGTTGCAATATTAACTTAATAAACGGTAATTTAAAACTTGACAAAATACGTAAAGTAATATTAGATATAAACGGGTAAATATAAAGTGACATAAATACATGAAAGATAAAATTTTAAGTTTGAAAAACAAGTTAAAAATATCAAGACTAAGGAAGATAGATAAATAATAAATATTCAAATGATTTAATAACATAAGAAAATATTTATTAAAAATATTGAATATGTAGAAAGTAGTATTATAATGATCTACAAAAATGATTTGAGAGGGAAGTGTGTAAGGTATCATGAATGACGGTCCAAGCCAATCACGCTTCCACTGCGCCACTCTTATACCCAGGGGAAAATGTGCTCGCATACACTCTCATATTAATGTATACGAGGAGAACATCATGAATGAAATTGAATGCAAGTTCAATAACAACTTCATTCACGACTCCAGTCATCCAAAAGAAAGAGAAAACATCAGTGTATAGAGCAACACAAATGTAAATCACTTACATTTAAATCTCTATAAACTGAAACTCACACTCTAGTGTCTGCAGGAATAATATTGTAACTACTCAATAAGGTGTCACGGGTTCTAGACTATAGTTAATGATCTTACTACTCTTCCTAAACAAATCTTTAGTCTTTCAAGTTCGGATTTACTTGGGTTAGCCGTAAGAGTCGGTTCCCAGCTAGCGGTGGTCCGAAGACGCTTAAATACCGTGTCGCTTAGGGTTGTTTACACCCGGTTGACAGAAGGACTCTTTTGGTTTGTTCCCAAATTTATCGTCACTTTTTATCGTTCCTTATAAACTTGTACTACTTGTGAAGCATGCTCTGATACCATCTGTAACACCCCGAATTTCAAATAAGGATAAATTCGAAATTTCACAGGATCTTTACTTCACTTCGTACAAATTTACAAGGAAATTCAAAACTTTTTCAATAATACATCAGAGTTCAATTACAACTTGGTTTTACACAACGGAAGAATGAAATTTACAATAAAACATTTACAACATCTTTAAAATAAAGCAGCATCAGCATATCCACTTTATAGCTTCATGAATGGTCCTTTACCTGCATGTTAATCTGTGGGCACGTCAGTTACTTACAACTGACGAAATGTTATACACGGCTATCCTCTCTATGCCGGGAATAGTATAACGATCTCATACTTTAAGAAGACACAATAAAATTGAAATGAATAAATAACGTGTCAAAGGTGATTATCCTAAATATAAGTGTATGTCATGCCTTAATACCTAATGCACACAATTCTACACTAGGATGACACTAATGCACACTTGTTCAGATTCTATGCATCCCATACTACATAGGTCTGAGGGCAAGTGCCTACGTACTCCATATTGAAGGGTTCGATCCCTCGCCATGAGGCTACCCAGTAATAAAACAAGTTTTAGAGTTATTTCACAGATACGGATCTCAGCCTCCCTGGCTATAATAACAGATCCCAGCCTCCCTGGCTATTATATCGTGAGAATAATCCCGTAAATGCCCCTCTAGCCCCGGTATATACAGATTCTTTGGAGTATGTTAAACATCCGCCGACTACCCTAAGTCCCGGATAAAATACAGTCCATCTCCTGCGGAGCAACCACAGTCCACCAACTGGGTCTATAGCCACGGAGATCCACCGCCGACTATATAGAAGCACCCATTTACGTTTGCACAAGTCTATTACATCTTCACTTATGTGCCTAAATTTTCTTAAGTTCAAGACATGAATAATTTCCACTTATAGAATTAGTTTTACATCCTACCGGACTTAATCAACAAATACGAGATGGCTTCTTAGCTCTATCTCCAAATCATTTCTCAAATCTTTTCTTTCAATAATGTCGGTACCGAGGTCTTACTAACTCTAAATCATAAACTTTCATGTACAAGAAACATGGGTACATATACCCTTTAATAATCATGTCTTAAACTTATATAATTTCATCTTTCAATTCATTTCACAAAAATAATCAAATCTTGTCATCATCCATGATCTAGTCATTTATTCAAGATCTTTATAGAACAAAAAGTAATTCCTTTCATATATACAATTTCTATCAAATGAATATTTATCATAACCCAAGCTCTTGCAATGTCTCATTTAGCATTATATATGAATCTCTTATCATACATTTCATTCACAAATCAACAATCACATGTACTGTTACCATGTGAATGAAATTGTAATGTGAAGTTTGATTTTCTGAAAGACCATTTCATGGTAGACTCGTTGCAAGGTGTACAGTGAAATAATTTGTACATAAAAATGGTTGAAATTCATGTACAAGGTAATATCCACTGCATCTTTATTCACAAATCTTTCATTAACTTTATCTTCTATGTGGAATTAATTTTTACTAACAGATTCCATGGTGAATTAATTCCAACTTTTAGAACTTGTACACCTTGTACACAACTTTCATAGTATACTCACATTTCATTCACAAACTATTAGTTCCAGATTATTATAAAATTACTAGTTTTTTTATATTTGTACATTAGCATGCAAATTACAATTTCTCTTCCCATGTGCAAGCAACAAGACAAATACTTTGCTCTTTAAACAAATGTTAACATTTCTATCCTTAAACATATATGAAAACATGAGTTTATCTTCTAATTTTCATATCGAAATTATACTACTATTTAGGCATGCAACCCCTACAATTAGAAAGTATAGGATCTCCAATTAACACAATATTAATCTATTTGTCAACATAGCATGATTCACTATTAATCTCACCACAATCATAGTATAGTTATTCTATTTTATCAAAACTACTCATTCACCTTTATTAGCATGTACATTCAAAAAAAATTAGAAAGTAGGAGAACACCCACCTTTTGTGAAGCTTGAACAATGAAAAGAAAAGAGAACACCACTTCTAGCTCCAAAGATTCCTAGCTCCTAGTAGGGCTTCTCCTCTCCAAGCAAGAGATCCTCCAAGCACAATAACTTTCTTACTCTCTTTCTTTTTCTTACACTTATTTTTCTTTCCTTTTTCTTTCTATTCCTTTGATTCTATTTTTTTGATGTGTGAAATGAAAATGGGTATGGTGCTATTTATAGGATATGTAGAGGGTTCAATTTGCATAATCACACAACCTAATAAATTATTAAAATTAATTCTCACCTCTTCACTTTTCAAAATTTCTTTAACTTCCAACCTTTCCTCTCCCCACTCTCTAATACTCAACTCCCATCTCTTCCTCTTCTAAACTCCCAACTAGTTTACCCCTTCACATCCCAACCGGTCTCAACCTATCCGATCAACCTCATCTGCACACAGCACACAAATGGGTTGTGGATGCTCACCGTGGGCCCCAATGAGAAGGCCATGTCATTCATGGTGAATTGCATGAATTGTACAACAGCACACATGAAGGCATTAACCATTCCGTGGGCCCCCATATGCACTGCCACATCAACAAGGCATTTCAACAGCACATTCATATTCAATAGCACTACATACTGCTACAAATGTCGTGGCCCCCTCATCATCCACATTCATTTACACATTGAATTCCATATACCATTTTATTTACCAAAGTTCCATATTTTTTTTTCAATAGCTACTTTTAAACCGGCTTTATATACATGTATACTATATATATGTATTTTGAAAACTACGGGGTATTATACAGACTCCGAAATTTATTTTGAAAACAAATGTGCTTAAGTACGTTTACCGACAGCACGTGCGTCGCACGTGAAACGTCGAAATACGAAAAATTGATTTTATCAATGAAAAATGTTAAAAATTATAAAATACAATATGAGAAAATTATTTATTAATTTATACATTCTATGACGTAATTACTACGTGCGTAGGAAACACGTGCATCGCACGTAAAATATCAAAATGCGAAAAATTAATTTTATTGATGAAAAATTATTAAACATAATCGAAAACAATATAACCAAAATTATATTTACTAATTTATATATATTTCATGATGAAATCACTACACGTAGAAAGCACGTGCATCATACGTGCAGAAAATCAAAAAAAAATGCTTTTTAATCAAATAGGGGGAAAAATAGATTTCCGTTTTATAAAAAGATTTGTAAACATAAAATAAATAATTGGAACCCAAAATTATTATCCATAGCGGCGAAAAATATGTAATTAATACGTGTATTGAAAACACATAGAAAGCACGTACAATACAAATACCGAAATATTATATTTTTGTTGACTCAAAATAGGGAAAAATCAATACTGAAAATATATAAATAGTCGGTAATCAAAATACGGGATGAAAACACGTTACAAAATACACGTGCGTAACACACGAGGGCAAAATTGTAATTCCAATTTTGCGGGGTGTTACAACCCCGACTTGATTATTTTGTTATTATTATCACATAGGCATATACGTGTCACAAAACAGGGCAAGAATAATATGGCATAAACAAGTAACAAGTTCAAATTGAAAGATAAACATGTACAGATGAAAGATAACTCATAAAAAGGTAGGACAACGAAAATTCTAGTTCAGGACAGCAAGACAGTACTGAACCAAATCTGGGATTCTCGTTGCCACAAATATGCAAACCTGGATCCGTCAGAAAAACTGGAAAATAGACTCTCAGCTGAATCCAACAAATATATATAAGTTATATGGTATTTCACAAAGACAAGCCTCAAAACAAAATTATATCCAGAAAACTTGTTCAGCCAGAAATCAGAAGTTTATACTCATCAACAGGAAAACGGCACAAAACTTACTGATCAAATCCAAGAAAAATCTGGGGTATTCCCTAGTATGTTTAGTATCAGAAAATAAAGTTTCATAATTTTCCAATATGGATAGTTTAGTCCAATAAAATTAGGTGGCAGCAAGATGCAGTAGATTTGTAAATCTGAAATCATAAACACAGCAATACTAAAACAGCAATAGATTACAAAATATGTATCGAAATTCAGATCCGTCAAAAGGGTGATAAAATAGATACAGTAGGCTACAATTCATATTCACAAAGTTTTTATAAACAACAAATAAAATCAGGTCGAAATTATGTTTCTTTACAGAACAATATGAAAATCCTGTAAGTATCGAATAGTTTATAAAAGTCATCAATTAAATCCACAAAAATTAGGGGTTAATCCCAATCAAGTCTAGTTGTACTCAGAAAAATATTGGATCAAAATATTATCTTTAACATCAGTATAAAAATAAATTACCATAAAGAATTCATATAAAATAGAATCTAAAATTTTTTACATATCTGTAGTAAAACAACAATAACTTGCAATTCACAAATCGAAATTGAGCTCTGTCAAAAATTATGGAAAGTAGACAGAATTCTCTATAATTTATATTCACAAATAATTTTCATATACTGACCTTAATAGGGTCTAAAATACTAACAAAAACGGGGTAACAACAAAGACAGAGCTATTCTTCATTCATAAAATCAACTAGGTCATATGTAACACATCCAAAACATAACAAAGTGTGAAATAGGGTATACTAGATGTCCAAACAACATGGTATAGGATATTTAACAAGTCTACAACAGGATATATTACCAGTAACACGTCAAGCATGCAAGATTCACACATCATATTATGGTTCACAACCAACATACATATATGCAACAGGGATTAATTAGATCTAAGTTAAATTTCATGTCGTGTGTGTAACTAGGGATGACTACGGACAGATGAACACATAGAGATAAGATATAACAGGTGTTTTGCACAAGAATTGTCTCTAGAACACAACTACACTACAGATGGTATTGAGTACTTTATTTGCAATAGAAATTAATACAAGTTACTTGTCTTGAAATTGACGTTGAAAACAAAGCAAAGAGCGAGAATAACGGGAACAGATTTTCAGGCACGAACACAATAACACGAGCAAACGAACACGAACAAGATCACGAACACAATCGGATGGCTAGATCCAAGAGTTGATGATGATGATCACGATCAGATCAGATCGGACGGCTGAGATTCAAATGGGCTGGATGGTGATGATCAAGGTGATCAAATCAAATGGATAGCTGATCAAGTTCAGATCCGATGATGATCATGATCAAGATGAAAGATTTGATGACCCAGATCAAAGATCAAGTTCAGATCTTGATGATGATTAAATCGACGTCCACGATCAAGGAGCTGATGATGATCATCATGATCGTGATGATCAAGAGGAGATTGGACGGCCCATAATCAAAGTGAAGCTCACTGTTGCACAAGGCCTGCTGTCGACCAAGGAGAATAGGGTAGTGGGGCAGCGACTGCGGGAGGACGCCGGCGGCGAAGGTGGAGCTGCAGTGGGGGGCAGTCGACGGGAGGCGAGGTCAACAGGGATGTTGTGCTCTTTTTTTAGAGAGGAAATAGGGGAGGAAGGAAGGAGACGACGGGGATTGAGTTTCGGTGATGGAGGTTGCAGGCGGGCTTGACAGGGTGTAGGAGAATGGTCGAATCCATGGTGGCTCGAAGGTGGGTCGCTCGGGGGTGCAATGGTGGTAGCGACGATGAAAATGAGGATAGGAGGTGGTCGACTGCCTGGGTCGACGAGGGTGAGAAGTTGAGGGGGCAAGTGCAGGCGAGGCTAGACGGGGATGAGGGAGACCGGGACGATGAGGCGGTAGGACGACCGGCACAGGAGCAGCCACAGAGAAACAGGGGCAACGGGTTTCGGAGGTAGGGGATGACAGGGGGGTGTTTAGGCTGCTAGGGGTTTGGAAAATAATTAGGGTTGGGTAATTAACAGGGCATTAATATAGAAGTAGTTAGGGTTAAGGGGTAATGGGTTAATAGGTATAGGGGTTTTGGATCCAATAGGGGAAAGGAAAAATATATAAATAAAAATTAGATTTTTAATATACAATCAAAAGGTAATAACAATAAAAATAATAATATTAATGGTAGTAATAATAACATTAATAATAATAATAACAATAACAGGGTCATATACAAAATGGGATTATTTTACAATATGAAAATTATTGGAAAATAACTACAAATGCGATTAATGAATAGAAATGAATTTTTAATAAACGATCAAGAAATAACAACAACAATAATAATAACAGAAATAATAATAATAATAATAATAACAAGAATAATAGGATTTGTATTACAATATAAAAATCATTCAAAAATAGCTACAATTAAAATTATTGACTATAAATAGACTTTAATAGGAGATCAAAAAACAAATTTTAACAAAGTTTAAGAGCGGAAAAATAATTTAAAAAAAAAATAAATCAAAATACCAGAAAATACACAGAAAATACGTATTTGCGAAAACAGGGGTTACACTATTGGAGATGGAGCAGAGGTCAAGACGGGGGAGTATATTATGGAGGAGGTAAGGAATGAAACAGTGAATGGAGAAGAGATGATTGATGCCTTAGATGGAATTCAACGAGGAGCTAGAGGGTCTGACTCCTTCACAGATGAATGAGAGCATAAAGGGAGAGAATTAGCGGGACACAAGAGGAAGAGTAAGCGACAAATGGATAATTGTGGATCGCAGGGCCCTAGAGAAAAAGATATAATTAAGGTGGTGGCAAAGTCAAAAGAACCAACTTCTACATGTGGAGATATGACCATTGATAAGTTTTCTATTACAAGTTTCATTTCTGATAATACGCTAATTTATTATGCAAGTAAGTTCGGTCTAGCCATGAGCTCAAATATGGTAGAACAGTTAAAGGTAGTGAATATCATTATAGGGGAGGCTCATAGACTAGGTCTCTAGATGGATGAGACGATATGTGATAGAGTTAGATAGACGGCCATATTGTTATCCAATGAAATACATCTTTTGGAATGTAAGAGGGATGTGGCAGAAATATAAGAAAAGTGATTAGCGAATCAATAGCTAAAACTAAACCGTTCATTTGTGCATTACAAGAAACTCGAATTGAAAACCCAAGCGAGGAGGAGTTCCAGACCATTAGAAGTATAAGGAATTTTGTGTGGCATTTTAAACCAGTAGTAGGGCAGTCTGAGGGAATTGCCAATTGGGATTGACCCCACAATTTTAGATATTGTAGACTCCTTCGTAGGGACCTTTTCGGTCACGATTATTCTAAGATGAAGAGCCGATGGGTGGGTTCATATGGTCTCATCGATTTATGGTCCATATGACTCAAGAAATAGAGGGCTATTTTGGGATGAACTGAAAGGTATCAGGGGTAGAGGGGGGGGGGGGGCATGGGTGGCCGGGGGTGACGTTAATATCACTAGATTCTAACATGAACATATTGGGAGAGGGGCGAACCAACAGAACAGAAACAATTTTAATCTGATCATTGATGAATTGGAGCTTATGGAGTTACAACCTACGGATAGAAAGTTTACTTGGTCCAATATGCAGGCTAAAACTACCCCAGACAAAACTAAATAAAGTTTTAGTATCCATCGACTGGGAGGATTCCTTCCCTTTAGCGGTAGTCAAATCTATTGCTAGGTTGAATTCAGATCATGTCCCGTTAGTACTGGATAGTGGTATCAGTAATGGGACTCAACAAAGACCATTTCGATTTAAGAAGTTTTGGCCAATGAACGTAAACTCTAGGAATATTATAGAGGAGTCATGGAATGGGCCTACTGAAGGAGAAGGTGCTTTGAATATCTGGATCATTAAGATCATGAGGTTACATAAAACGTTGAGGGGCTGGGCAAAGGAAGAAATTGGAAAATGGAAAAGAAAGAAGAAGAAGTTAGGGGAGATAATACAAGTGCTAAAAACGATAACGGAGGAAAGAAATCTACTAGACAGGGAATACTAGTTGGCAAATAACATACAAGATATTCATCGAATCGGTCAGATGGAGGAATAATACTAGAAACAAAGATCGAGGATACACTGGCTCAAAGAGGACGATGCTAATACTAAATTCTTCCATAAGGTGGCTAATGGAAGAAAGAGACAGAACCACATCTCTGGTCTATTTGTGGATGATATTTGGAGTGAAGAGGAAGACGTAATCAGAGCTCACATAAATGGTAAATTTAAAGAACTACTTGGGAACAGAAGATCTAATAGATGTCACCTAAGCCAGGATATGTGGCACAAATCCAGGATTTTAGGAAGTGAAGGAATTAAGGACCAGTTTACAGAGGAGGAAATTTATAAGGCAATTAAAGACTTAGGACAAGACAAGACGCCAGGACCAGACGGATTCCCTATATTCTTTTATAGAATGTACTGGAACATTATCAAAGGAGATTTGATGGAATTATCCCACGAGATCTACAACGACACCGCAGATATTTGTAGAATTTATTATGAAAACGTGGTGGTGGAGGTGTTATTCTCATTCCAAAAAAGACGGAGATGTTGAGGGTGTCCGAGCTAAGACCTATTAGTTTTCTTAATGGATTTTTAAAGATTATTACCAAAGTGTTTGCGAAAAAGATTGGCACCACACCTGAATGACGTGGTGGTAGATTCACAAAGTGGCTGTATTAGAGGAAGGGACATCATGGATAGTATCGCGTCGGCACATGAAATTTTCTACAAAGGATGCAAGAGTAAAAGCAATGGTTTCCTTTTAAAATTAGACTTTGAAAAGACGTACGATACAGTGGAATGAGACAACGTAAATGAGGCTCTACGACTGAAAGGTTTTAGTCCGCAATGGAGATTGTGGATTCAAATGTGTGTTACAGGGGGGAAATCCTACATACAATTCAACGGGAAACATGGCCCAAAAATTCGGTGTCGTAGAGGATTAAGACAAGGAGATCCATTATCTCCACTTCTTTTCACACTGGTTACTGATGGATTGACTGAAATGAACAGGAGAGGAAGAGAATCCAACAATATAAAGGGATTGTCAATTGATGGAATATATGAGAATGTATCAGTTATTCAGTTCTTTAGTATGTGGATGACACGCTTATGTTTGGTACGGCAAAGGAAGAGGAAATTGTAGCATTAGGTATCGTAATAAAATGCTTTGAGGCTTGGTCAGGACTACGAGTAAACATTAATAGAGTTCAATCACTCCATTTGGAGAGGAGTTATCTATGCCAATTGGGGTCATCAAGAACTACTTAGGATGCGGTATCTGAGAGTTCCCACTGAAATATCTGGGAACACCCATTAGACCGAGAGTGCTAAAGAAGGAGGATTGGATGCCGCTAATTGAAAAAAATTGAAAAGAGACTGGCAGGCTGGAAAGGTTGTTTCTTGTCGCTAGGTGGAACGATAATGCTTATTAATGCAGTTCTGAGCAGTCTACCAGTTTATCTAATGTCTATTTATGAACTTCTAAAATGGGTCATTAAAAGAATTGACAAGATCAGGAGGAGATTCCTGTGGAAAGGTGTGAATGAGGGAGACAAAGGGTTCTATCTAGTGAATTGGGGAAGAGTTTGCAAGAGAAAAGAATCAGGGGGTTTAGGAATTGTGAATCTAAGAGATATAAATAAAGCTCTGATGAGCAAGTTGTGGTGAAAATTGCACACATGACGTATTCATTGGTGGTGCAAATCGTTCGCTCTATACCGGAAAAGGAAAAAAAAGTTTAGATAAGGAGGAAGATGTCACGCCTCGCTTCCCAAAAAGAATACGAAATACAGGTACGTAACAAAAGCCCAGCGAATGATTTTCATCATCCATAAGTTGTTCAGGAATCATTACAACATACCTCAGGAATAATCAGAGTCGGAAGCAAAAGATACAACCAGACATGCATAATTGAAACAAGATACCAACAGAAATTACTTGAAACCAAATATAATAATCTCAAATAATCAGGTTCTGAACAAGTCAAATATCCTGGGTCACATTGCCCAAATACAAATAAATATCAAAGTCATCAAGTACATTTTATTCAAGTTCAAGCAATAAGTAATAATAATAAGCAGAAAATTCAGCACTAGTACATCATCTCGCCAATACCATCTGGCAGTCGACCATCCTGATCTGTAATTAGTAAATTTGCAGGAGAAGAAAAAAGAAAACAAGTACCCGTCAATTGCAAGTTACGGGCCACTTATAATGTAGGATACAAGTACAAGGGTTAGATAATTCTAAGTAACAGGACTAGCATGGTATAAGTGTGTCAACAGAAATATAATATCTAACATGAATCAGGAAAATAGAATCAAATAGTATGGTATACTAACAGGTACATGTAACGTGTATCAAGTATCAAGTAAACAGGTAAACAGGTAACCATGTAACAGGTATCAGGTAAACATATAACAGGTATCAGGTAACAGGTATACAGGATAATCAGGTAAACATGTAACAAGTATCAGGTAATAGGTATACAAGATAAACATATAATCAGATTGTGTCATGTCAAGTCTTGTTTTATTACTATCTAGGTAGCACTTCATGCATTCCAGATTTACTACATGGTTGCTACAACAAACAATTTTACTTTAGATTTCGTAGTGGAGTCCATAGGGCAGTGTACTCAGGTACAGGAAACAGGTATAACAGGAACTTGTAGAACCTAGTGGTTCTCTTTCGAGTACACCTTCTTAAGGGAAGTATGCAGTTAGGTACAGGAAACAGGCATAACCTAGTGGTTATCTTCCGAGTACATCTTCCTATAGGGAAGCATGTAATCAGGTACAGGTAATAGGATCATGAATCATGTAGTCATGAACACGTAACAGGCAGGCAGGACACAGGTCCTCTTCCAAGCACACGTTTCTATATTTTCCACTACTAGATCTTTCCCTTAATCCCGGCTTGGTCATTTATTATTATAATCAAGCATGCATGTATGTGTCGCAAAATAAAACAAGGATAATAGGGTATAAATATGTATCAGGTTTAGGGTGCAAGATAAACAAGTACAGGTACAAGATAACACATAACAGGGTAAAACAACTAGCTTTATAATTCAGGACAGCAAGATAGTGTTGTACAAAAATAGTGATTCCCGCTACTAAAAACATCTAAATCTGGTTCTGTCGATGTATCTGGAAAATAGACTTCCACATGAATCTAGCGAGTATAAATAAGTCATATAGTCATTCACAACATCATAACTCAAAACAGGTTTGAAAACAGAAAACATGTTCAGTCAGAAATCAGGAAAACGAATTCTCAGTCAGGAAAACTGCATCAAAACCTCTCAAATAAATTCAGGAAAAATTTGGGGTATTCCCCTATGTGTCTAGAATCAAAATATAAAGTTTCATAATATTCCAGTAAAATTTTTTTAGTCATCAAAATTAAGAAAACATCAAGAAACGACACTTTGAATAATCTGGAATTCCCAACACTACTGTATGAAAACTGAAGTATCTCGCAAACAGTGAAACGAAATCCAAATCCGCCAATGGGAGGTGAAAATAGATAAAATATACTAAATTTTATATTTCACAAACATTTTTCATACAGTAAAAGGAATCAGGGTGAAAATAAGGTTCTTTACAGATCAGCGAGCGAAATACAGCAAGTATAGATTTCATAAGCGAGCATGAAACAACACATAAAACTCTTCAATAAAATTCACCAAAATTTTGGGAAGTCCCTAACTTGACAAAGAAATACTGACCAAATTTTTGGATCAAAATAATATATGTAGCATAGTTCTTTAAAATGATTTGTCATCAAAATTACCGAAGAACAGAATCTAGAAAAGATCGACACCTCTGTAGTAAAACAGTCATAACTTCCTTATACGAAATCAAAATCAAGCAAGGTTAAGGGGTTTTGAAAATAGACGAATTTATCTAAAGCTCATGTTTTATACCGAAATTAAGATACTGACTTTAACACAGTCCAAAACAGCAAACAAAATAGAAAGCGACAAAATACAGATTTCTCCCTTTAACAACCACTCAACATATATCATGCAAACTTGTTCAAAACACAACCAAACATAAAATTGAGTCTACAAAGTATCTAAACATCATGAATTAGGGTATCTAGCATGTCCACGCCAAGTATTTAACATGGGTCTCAACCAAAACACTAATTCTCACACAAGTCTCACATACATTATCAAAATCAAGAACGAGCAAATCCTAAGTTAATTCATATCAAGATTGTGTCGTGAGGCAACTATGGTCAAGTTTTCACAATAGAAACAAAACCTATCAAGCAAAACACAAACAAGAGTCATCTCTAGATCCAACTACACTATAGGTAGTATTTTTGACTTGTATCAAACAAATGAATTGAAGTACAAGTTACTTGCCTTAAATCGAGATGAAGAACAACGAGAACCAAGAGTAACGAGCAAAACCCACAAACGGAAATTCGCGAATCAACGATCTAAGCAATGAAACCAGGAACAACTCGCACGATCCCACGTACGAACTCTCAAGCAAGCGAGAGAGAGACCAAAAGAGAGAGACGATGGATTTATGGTGCAAGAGGTTCGATGATGGTGGTATGGGAGATGATCGGATGGCCAAGGGAAGAAGGGGGCTCGGGTGTAGGGTGTTGCCGGGGTGTGCACAGGCCGAAAGGGAGGAAGGTGCTGTCGGGATGGGGCACACAAGCTGGGGAGTGGTCGGCCTGGGCTGGCTTTGGGGTCGGGTTGGCTGCGCACAAGAGGAGGGAGGCCGGGATGTGTAGATGGAGTTAGGGTTAGGGTTTGTGAGGGAGAGTGCATATATATAGGGTTTTAGTTGTGAGTTAATGGGTATTGGGTTGTGGGTATTAGGAGTTAGTAGTAGTTTACCAATGGGTTTTGGATCAATTAAATAGGAATACAATTGTATAGGATAACAAATAGGTTTGGGGATTTTAAATTGGCTTTGGTAAAATCTTATTAGGGATCAAATAATAGGAGTGGGAAAAAGATAACATCCAACCACCACCATAAGCACACAAGAAGAAAATAAAATAAAGAGAACGAGACCAAAAAGAAAGAATGAACCAAAATAATGAAGAACAAACAAAAGAGACAATCAGTCAAACACAAGGAGCTCAAAATGAAATAAAACGAATATATATTGAAAACAACTCCAATATACGGTTCAGAAAAATACAAGAGAGAGTACAGATACTCAAGAAAAGAAAATACACAAAAAATACGAAAAATAAAAAACAGGGATTACAGAAGAAGTGTTCATAGCAAGGTTTCATACCTTTGGAAAGGAATAGTGAATTTGGGAGACATGATCCATACCAATACTATGTGCGAAGTGGGGAATTGAAAGACTACAAGATTCTGGAAGGATAAATGGTATGATAACAACACCTTAGAAGCTCTATTCCCTAATGTGGCTAGAGAAGCAATTAATCCAGACACTCTAGTGATTGACGTGTGTAAACGCGGTAGAGTTAAGATTACCCTAAAGAAGAACCCATCGTAGGACTGCTTAGAGGAAATGCATATATTGAAGGAGTTCATTGAAACTGGGAATAGATCTACGAATGATCGGGAAGATGAAAGAAAGTGGTCATTAAAAAATAGCAACACATTCACAGTGAGGTCAATGTATAAATGAATTAACGACAGAGGTACTCGTAGGTGAGAGACTAACAAAATTTGGAAGACCTACATACCAACTAAAGTAAAGGCGTTTCTTTGGCTGGTATCGAAAGATGCTATTTTAACCAAGACTAACCTTCACAAATGCAACATTCCAAACAATGTGAAGTGCACTAGATGTTTGGTGGAGGACGAAGATACAAATCATATCCTTTTTTTGTGTCCTAGAGCTAGGTTAACATGGGAGGTAGTCTGTCTTGGATTCGGGGTCTTCAAGATTCCCAAGTCAACGGTTGAGGTATGGGGTAAGTGGTGTGAGAAAGTGGTCCGTAAAGAGGATGGAGTTGCATGGGATATAGAAGAAGTTGTTACTTTTGGGGGCTTATGGCTAGATTGAAATGATTATTGTTTTAGCAATTCAAACAGTAGATTCCTGAGTTTGATGCATAAAATCTTCTCATTCATCCAATTTTGGGCACGACAAGCAAGTACAAAGAAGAGGATGCACATGGAAAAGGATGAGCAGATCGATCGAGTAGAGTGGGTTTTTAAGGAGCTACACTTAATTCAGTGATTTTGATAGTGTAACTGGTTTATCTATCCTTGTTCATTATGTAGATTTTGTGTGAGTGGTTGAGCGTGTTGTAACTTAAACTGCTGTAGTGTGTCTTGTTTGTTCTACTTTATTTTCATTAAAGCTTCATTAATAAAATGGTGACGATGTCAACTTTATATTATTTTTTTAAAAAAAAACTTATCATTGATTTGTGGTTCAAAAAATTTTTAGAAATAATTTTTTCACCAACTTTTTTTTGCTGCTAGGATTCTTATGTTGTAAAACATAATATTTATTTAGAAGAAAAATTCCCGATCAACTAATGTTCTATAATTATTGAGTTGATACTTGCAATTACCATCAATATCATGAAGGTAGATGCAAGAGACTCCATTCAGCAAAGTTTATGGTGAATTATACTTGCCAAACACTGAATTTTCATTAAAGAAATTGCCTAACTATTGTCCTAAATCCTAAAGTAACTTAATGCCATCATTTTGATGATGCTTTTGTTCTTCAAAATTTCCTTGCAACATAAAGTTTGATAATCTGCCAAAACAAAAAAAATAATCGAATTTGCTTATGCAATCGAAAATGCCAACATAATATCTTTAACTGCCATGAGGTGATACTAGATTCAATGCTGATAAGTCGACCACGAAGTGTAAAACCTCATAATTCATATGCTAAGTTCATACCTCATAGCTAATTTTCATATTCAATATGAAAGTTCTTCTAAATGGTTAAGTTTGATATTCGTATCTAAGTTTCACGGAAAATTTGTAGAGCATATTCTGATGATAAATCTCTTCAATTTAAGTTCACAAGTCAGACCATGTTAATGAATGCTAGAGAAACTTCTACCTTTACTTCAAATTTTTAAAGGGAAAATTTCAGTAAACTCACCCCACGTTTCACGAGTTTGTAGATGACCCACCCAACTTTTATTTACAGTTTACTATATTAACGGGCTAAACTAGTTGTTGTTTGCAATCTGATCAATTTCTCCATTAAATATAAGTTATTTAGACTATTATACCCCTATGGTAAGTGACACAAAATCCACCACACTTTTTTAATTGGGGGTTTAAATTATTATAATTTTCTTTTATTATGTGATCATCCCCTAAAAAAACAGAAGGCCTTATTAATTTTTTTTTTTGTTTTAATCACTGTATAATTTGTCATTCATTAAAAATAACAAGAATAGTTTATGAAGAAATATCCCAAAAATATGGACGTAAATGATTACCGGACCGCACTTGACTACCAATTTGGATGGAGGTGAACAACCCGTAACTAGCTTAGCTCGATAATATGGCAAACCACAAAAAAAAGGTGGGGTGGGTTATGTCCGAACTCGTGAAACGTGGAATTAATGGGGGTATTAAAAAAATTCCCATCTTTAAAATGCGAAGCAATTAAATAAAGAAATAATAATTCAAACTAGTCCAGCTCAAAAGAAAAAAAGTCTACAAAATTGCATTACACACCCTGGCAAATGTGAATCCCTGTTTACTGAATTCAAATTGCAGAAATGAAACACCCAACACTGCTTTCAGATACATAACAAGATTACAATCACTGACATAAAAGCTTCTTAGCGAAACGCCCCCCAAAAAAAAATTATCAAAAAAAAAAAATGTACATACACATTATTACAAGTGAAGGAATTAGATGCTTTGCATCCCCATTACACAACAAATAAACAAAAATAAGTATTCCGAACATATATACTACGAGGTTACTGAAAATTATATTACATCCCTTTAAGCAGGGATCTTTAAAAGAACACCCATCTGGATTAACATACTATAATTAGAAGTTCCCTTTCCCAACTTCTATTGGAACTCAGCACAACAACTGTGCGTCATTGATGTTTACATGGGAAAACAGTACAAATTACTCGAAAAGGAGACAAAAAAAACACACACAACAATCATCAGAAATGTCAAGCAGGTGGTGCCTCGGCCTTCTGCTCCGACCATTTCCACACTTTGAGCTGGCCTGCAGTGTCTCCCATGAAAAATAGCCCATCTGGACCCATCTCTATAGCTCTGACTTCCTCCTTAGAGTAAATCTTACCCCTATCTTTGAATCTGAAAATGTAACATAATACTAATATATAACTGAACAACATAATGCTTCTTAGATAGAAAGATGGTTTGAATCAAGACCCAAAAAAACTTACGAAGGGAGATCATAGAGGCGGGTAGTATTGTCGTTGCAAGAGCAGAACAGAACAGGCTTAGCTTGAGCATCGGGCATACCAGATAGTGCAACCACTCCCTGGAAAGAGTAAACAGTCATCAGATGAGCAGGCCTAGCAAGGGAATTCAGTATCATCTAACTCAGGTAATAGCTTATTTTGTTTAATCGCAGAACACATTACTAGTGAAACTAATTGCTATTAAGATCTCTTTTGCAAAATAGTTTGCTGACTTCTGTTCCACAGAAACCAGTCAACAACAACCCAACTATGTTTCGATACAGAAATAGATCCCAAGAAAAGCATTTCTATTTTGCACCATAATTAATCCCTTGATTTCTACACTAAATTAGGCCAGTAGCAACTAGTACAAAAATGATTATACTCATATTACTTGAAATGTGAAGGTCACACACATTGAAGATCAACAACAAGGGCCTATTAAAGATACAATTTCAAAAGATAGTAAAAAAGTAATTCCAAAAGGAAATGCATAACCCAGTACTTTCTTGGATAATTTTTTTTTTGATGAATCGGATAGAGCCAAAAGGCTCCAGCCATCAAAAATATATTAATCAATAAAACAATAATAATACAATACAAGCGTCAAGGGTTTTACGAGAGGTAAAACAGAATAATATGAAAACAAGAAATACAATAAAAATT
The DNA here is from genome assembly GCA_017893485.1 of Hemerocallis citrina. Taxonomy (NCBI): domain Eukaryota; kingdom Viridiplantae; phylum Streptophyta; class Magnoliopsida; order Asparagales; family Asphodelaceae; genus Hemerocallis; species Hemerocallis citrina. The sequence continues at coordinate 78,750,118 of CM030361.1, read as the reverse complement.
GACAACACAGAGGGCCAAAACACGGCAAAGAACCACCATCCCAAAAAACCAGAGAGCATAGCAGAAGGCCCTGAGACCCGAGCAGATAATCCACGGGAACTGGAAAAAAACCTCCCTCCACGACGACATCCAAATCCACTAGCAGTCTTGAGGGACTCTAGTGGCAAAAAGGCGAACAGACACCGCAAACACCGGGGATGCCAACGAGCAGGCGATACTCAATAGTGCCCAGACTGAGAAGAAGACACAGAGCCGGCTTTTCTAGCGAGAAGGCGAGCGCTCACTTTTCTAGTGGCAAAAAGGCGATACTTTTCTAGCGAGTACTTTCTTGGATAATAATAGTGTGTAGAGTCGAGAAAACTTGAGAACTTTATTTCAATGATCAAGAAAAGTAGTCTCCCTCCTTGTTAAGGGGTACAATCAAGAGTGAATTCAAAATCTACCTCGTGGGACTATATATATGGTACTAACAATTACTTATCTGTGTATCTACCAAACCAAGGTTGGGAGACTGCTTCAACCCATGATACCATCTTAATGCATAGAGAGAGGACCTGGATATTGTACCCATGATCTAGAAAAGTACACTCTCGCCCTTTACATGTGTGTAAAATCAAGAAACAGTTCCAAATCTATTCTACAGGGACGAAACATATGGTAGTGGTCATGGTGTCAAAACTCAGTATCGGTGGAAGTATCAACTGCCATCGGGTGTCGGCTATCATTTATCTGATATATTGAACAAGTTGGGAGTAGCGTTGCAAATTCCCATTTGAACTAGGCCAATGCATCTTCCTATCGGCCAAGATTTGACACCATGGTACTAATAACTACTACTAATAACAAATAAGACTATGAATGTTAAGAGACAAAGAAAATCCGTAAAAGTCATATCTATAACTATTATAATGGGAGAGTTGGGATTTGTAACAAACAAATCCTAACTTTGTAACTATATAAACACGTATAATACACGTCCAAACTATATCCAACAAATATAAATGTGCAACGCACGTGTAGCCCAAATCAAAACATTCAAATATAAATTAATTTTTTTCTTATTCAATATATATTCATTTAATTTGATGACTTTACTTTTTTAGACGTGCATCGCAAGTACATTATACTAGTCTATTTAATACCAGTGTAGAGAACTTACAAATTGTTCTATGTGTGTATGTATCACTTCTATTTTTTCATTTTCTTTGCTAGCCCAAACCTGCAGAAATTGAGGAATTGATCAGAAAAGAAATGAACTAACCGAGTCCTTAAATTAACAGCGAAAACACAAGAAAACATACCTTTATTGTTCGATCTAAAGAACCTGATAATAGAAATTGATCCCAACATAACAATGACATAACAGGGGAAGTATGGCCAGTGAGGGTCTGGTTGCAATGTAAAGTTGTAAGGTCCCAAACCTGAAACATATTACAAAAGAGAAAGATTCAACATAATTATTTGGCAAAAAGAGAGAGATTAAAAAAAAACATTAAAAAAAAAACTATTTCCAGTAACATAAGATTATCGAATCAGTAACACATCCTTAAGTCTATGCTCCATTTCCGACTATGATGCAGGGTTAAGACCAGAATATATAGATATATATATAATGCAAACAATGCTGCTGAAGATTATATACAAAAAAATGTGTATAAGAAGTATTTCATTAGACATAAATATTCCACTTATACTCTGAAGAATATAGTATAACATCGGGACCAAAATATTAAAGATAAAAACGAAACGGAAAAAAATGTCTTACGAAAGAAAGCTATGACCAAATCCTACTCAATAGTACAACTTCTTTCTCGATTTCTTGTTCCTTGAATGCATTTGTCTGTGTGTCTAATGTGAGCTAATGTGGCAGAAAGACATCTAATTTGAAGTTGTGCCATATTATACCAGATAGACATGTATTAGAGAGGCATATATGACATGTCACTCCGCAACCTACCTTCTATACCAGTATTTACCGTTGAAAATTTTGCCTTGCGTCTCCTATATTCGTTTTCCTATATTCGGACTCAGCAAGACAATGACCATGACCAACCGTTGGCGATCAAAAGAAAGAAAGAAAAAAAGACAATGACCATGTGTCACCTATATTTGGTGTTGCCAAGATAATGGCCTTTATCATTAGAACATAAAACCACATCTCTGCACAAATATAATAATCCCTCAGATGGTTTCATAATTTTTTTGAACTGAAGGGAATCCCTGGTCATACAATATGCTTGTTAGAAACTATTTTATTCAAACAAATGACAACCACGATCGAGTAGTCTTTTAAATGTATAACAACTCGAACTAGATCATGAAGTACTAGACAACAACGCTCCAATAACGGATGGCATGCCATCTTTTATTTCAAAAAAAAAAACAACGCTCCAATAACGGATGGCACTTCTCATGCCATCTTTTATTTCAAAAAAAACAACGCTCCAATAAAGAAAGAAGCTTCACAATTTTGCACTGAAATAAAACAATCTCTTAGTATATAATATAAGAAATAAACCTGTAGAGCATCTGTAGTCGTTGGCGTATATGCCAAATTTTCCAAAAAATAGAAAAAATGGTGCTGTAGTCGTTGCCTATATACCAAAAAGTTGGGTTTTTGGTAAATAGTGGTCTGCTATATTTGGTAGAAGATATGGAAAAAATAGCTGACGAATTGGGCGAAAGATCGTCGCTTCTACTTAAAAAATAAATAAATATAGCGGACGTGAAATGAGTTCCCGTCCAATCTTTTTTTTAAAAATAAAACGATCAGACGAGGTAGTCGTTGGCTTATATGCCAAATTTTCCAAAAAATAGAAAAAATGGTGCTATAGTCGTTGGCTATGTACCAAAAATTTGGGTTTTTGGTAAATAGTGGTCTGCTATATTTGGCAGAAGATATGGAAAAAATAACTGACGAACTGGACGAAAGATCGTCGCTTCTACTTAAAAAATAAAATAAATATAGCGGACGTGAAATGATTTCTCATCCAATCTTTTTTTTTATAAAATAAATTGATCAGACGGGGAATCCCCGTCCAATGAAGTTAAAAAAAAAAAAAAATATCAGCTCGGATGGTGAATGAAGCACCGTCCAAGCATTTCTCTCCCAAAAAAAGCCCTGAATTTCTATATAATTATCTCTATAGGAATTAATATGCAACTTTGTAGCATTGAGATTTGTGTATATTTGGAGATCAATGGCTAAGAAGGACTGGTTCTATAGAAAATGTTATGCACACATTTACATACAATTTTTTTTGCTTTAATCTTTCTCAAGCTGTTTTCTGGCATTTTGCGACTACAGCTTCAACTTATAACTCCTACAGCTTCAACTTATAACTCCTATATCTAAATGCCAAATACCCAAAATTTGGATTCCAACGACTATAGATGCTCTCTAAGCAATCTGAAAATGACACACCTGTAACCTATTAGGTATTAATTAAACAATTAATTAAAGTGCAGTCGGGGGTAATGATCGATGGTAGAGAGTAATTACCCTTATCGTATGGTCCTTAGATGCAGAGTATAGAATTGTTCGACCCACAACTAAGGCAGTTATGGAATTATCATGTCCGGTAAGAGGAGCTGCTGGCTCGAAGGATCTACCATCAGAATTAATCTTCCAAGTTAAAATACGGCCATCCTGTGAGAAAGTTAAATCCTTAAGTAATATATAGTACCACAGACCACCATACGATGAACTTGAACGAACGCGATAATTTTGCCGTACTAACCCACTTTTTGAAAATATTTGGCGCTCCGACCCACTTCCGAAAACAATTAGCGATCTGTCTCTGTTTAGGACACGTCAGCATAAATCGTTATTGGAAATAACGGCATAGGTTATTTACGTGTCGTTATTTTCAATAACGACATCTATATTTAAAAAAAGTGTCATGCTGTTATTTGGAGTAACAGCATAGGTTATTTTGTTTTTCGACAGCTTGTAGTCTCCATTTAGAGAAAAAATTGCAAGTGTGAAAACCTTATAACAGATGCCGTTATTTCAAATAACGACATTCTCAATACTGATGCTGTTATTTGGAATAACGACATCATTTATAATTTTTTTTAATAAGAAAGTAACTTATTATTCATCCTCTCTGACGAATAAGTTAATTAAAAAAAAAATTAACTTATTATTCATTCTCTCTGTTTCTAAACAACGGCAAGAGTTCATTTATATATAACTGATGCTGTTATCTAATGTCGTTCGAATGCCGTTATTGGGGATAACGGCATTATTTAAAAGTTTTTTTCACACTTAGAATTTTTTAAAGTTAGAAGATTCACACTTGTAAGAGAAATGTACTGATGCCGTTATTCCAAATAACGGCATGGAAAAAAATGTAAAATAGATGCCGTTATTGGAAATAACGGCATATAAATAACCTGTGCCGTTATTTTCAATAACGGTTTATACTGACGTGTCCTAAACAGGGACTTATTGCTAATTGTTTTCGGAAGTGAGTCGGAGCGCCAAATATTTTCAAAAAGTGGGTCACTACGGCAAAATTTTCAACGAACGCAAACATTCTTTTATAATAAAAAAAATTATCAAGAAGAGAAGGGAGAAAATTAAAACTACCAGTAGACCGGCAAATAAGACATTATCAACGAATGCAAGTGCATTCACTTGTCCAATTGGTCCATCGAGACTTGAACCAGTTGATGTTTCTGTATTCCATGCCTACATATCAATCATCAGCCCTCACCATTAACAATAATACTAGTGAACAATAAGAACAACTATCTCAATGCAAAACAAAACAAAACAAGACTAGGAAGAAGATTCAAACCTTAACAGCATTAGGAATCCCGATGAAAAGCCAAGGCCTATCAGCAATCATGCAGCAGACTTCATCAGCACCCATGTTAACAGTCTCAACACACTACGAAAAATTCAAACACACTACATCATAATCACAATCCAATGATCAACAGAAACTAACAATCGTACCCGATCGAAGTCGAAGTAGATATATATTAATACATACATTACCAGTATGGCAATCCCAAACCCTAACATCGCCATCTTTGCTTCCAGAAAACAACTTATCAGATCCAGCCGGCAATGCAATGCCCGTAACACCCTGCACATTGAGGAACAGTTCCATTAAAATAATAATAAAATATATATAATTTATTTATTTTCCTCAACATAAAAAGAAATAATTAACCTGAAAATATATATATATATACCTTGTGGTGGCCTTGAAGAAGGGTGATGAAAAAGAAGTTATTCGCCGAAGCATCTGGCTGTTGCGCCGATGACGAGGACTCAATGGTGGTCCCCACCGTGGCAGTGATCCCCGCATTGAGGGAGGATTTAGTGGTTGGATTTTTCTCCTTTGAGGAGGAGTATTCCGAGTTAGAACAGGAACTGGAATTATTATTATTATTAGGGTTTTTCCAGACGAGGCGGTCGCGAAAGCGGGGAGGAACCACCGGGGAATTGTTGCTGTGTTTAGGGTTTTGGTGGGGCCCCTTCTTCATGATGGTGGTACTGGTGGTCGTGGAGAAACCATCAAGTTGATGGCGGAAAGGACATGGGTATCTCGTGCACCGGCCTTTAAGCCAGTAGACGCAGACCGTCTCCTCCTTCGACTTGTTACTATGGCGGTGCCGGTGAGGGCCGCCGCTGCTGCTTTGAAATTGGTGAGGGTGCGAGACCTCCATCACTGATTGATTACCGAAACAAGAAAGAAGACACGGCGCGGTGGTGAGATCTCTCACTTCTCTTCTCTTCACTTCGTTTGTTTCGTCTCCGATTCTGAATATATACATATATGGAGTTTAATATAAAGGTCGGTGTTTGAAATTAGTGTTGAAATTATTAAGGCCCATACTGTGGAAAGAGGCCCAGAATTTATAAAGGCCCGCAGAACTTGCACTCTGCTTGCAACTGCTGTGGGCCAAAGAGTTGTGGGCAATAAGAGCATCCACACTTAGTTTGCTATTTTTCATGTTATCCATATTTTAACAAACGAACTTCTGCAGTCGGTTAACTATTTATTCATATTTTGGCATTTTGACGGATTTTGACTGAGAAGATTGCTATATATGAGAGAAGATTTGAGAAAATGCATAATACAGAGGACAGACCCAATTATAAAATTAACTTTTTTTTTGTCGGACGGAACTCGAAAGTCCGTCCCACGAAATTTAATCAATTTCCACTAAAAAAATTTCCCAAAAAACTGAAAAACCCTTTGGACGGATCTTGAAGATCTGTCCGTGAAAGGGGGGCCCATTTCCAAAAAATTTTTCACTAAAAAATTCTTTTTAATTATTAAAAAACCACGAAAATTATTTAAAATTCGTGGGAAGGATCTTGAAGATCCGTCCGATCATATTTTTTGTTGTTGATATATTATAGCATTTTATCACTGCAGCAAACTCGTTTTGCTATATGTATAATATGCATTTAGCTATTTTTTAGCAAACCACGACTGTGTATGCTATAAGGGCATTAATGCTGCCTGTAGAAAGTAATTAATATGCTCTAAGAGCTGCAAGTAGAAAGTAATTTTTTCAGTGATCAGAACAGTCCGTTGACCACAGTTGCAAAAATGCTGCCTGAAAATTAGGGTTTTGGAGAAAGTTGCAAAACAACCGGTTGCCTCAATTAGCTGTGGTAGAATTTTTGGAGAAAAAAAAAAGGAAGGTTCTGAAAAATCTTTTTGGAACAAACAGTTTTTTTGTTGTTGTTGGAAATAGTAAAACACCTGATTTTTAATTTTAAAAAAAACTACTTTTAGGCATTTATAGAATAGTTTTTTTAGGTCTCCAAAAGCATTATCAATGGTCCCATGCTAGCTTTGAGGATCCAGGGACTCCGGAGTATCGCCAGGAGGACCAAAGTGCAAGGATGGAAGTGGGCCACTGCACGATACCATGCCTTTAAATGAAAGAGTCACAAACACGTCTAGAGAATGGGTAGAGGAGGAAGAGGTGGGTGGTAGATGGATTATGTATGGAGGTTGGCATAGGGGACATTTGAAGTGTAGAGTGATGTGTCTGTGCTCAAGGACTTCCGCAGTCGCCTACCAAGAGAGAAGTTTGATTTCTGGTGGTGCTTTGATGGATGAAATGAGCTTGCCGATGTTGTTGATGTCAAAGCTTTGACTTTATATGCTACTAATTCCATGGTCATCTCTATTGAGATGAAAGCTTTATAAATTTCCACTCTGTATGCTATGGTCTCCATCGCTATCTCTATTGAAGTAAAAAATTTTGCTTGTCCTTTTAAGAAAAATAACTTTTTCAAATTTGCTCATCTCTTTACAATCAGATTTCGCATCTCCATCTCATCAATCTTCTATTTTTAGCAGCTAATCCTAACATTGCAACTGGATCAAATACCTCATGCATGATAATCAATCATATGCTTTCTCCTATAGCCCTTCACAATGCGCCTTTCTTTATGACGATCAATCCAATATTCTTTCTTGTACTTTGCTTTTGCGTCTCATATATACAATTGCTACTTTGTGCCCTTATGAAATTTTAATTAACTCCCATGTATTTTCCTTCTCTTTGACTTCAATCACTTTACTCATGTCTTTTCATATATTGTTCTTCTCTATGGCTTCAATCTCTGCATCCATAACTTTCGCTTTTCTGTAGTCATGGCTTCCTCATGCACAGTTGGATCACAATTTTTAGTAGATGTAGTTGATGAGGTAGTGTTGGCTGAATGTGATGATTGATGTAAGATTTGAGGGCTACCTCGAACTTGCTCTTCTCTTTCCTCCCTTTCTTCTTCAAATAAAATATCCACAACATCTTCGGCTTTCTCCTTCCAATTTAATTGGTTTGCTTCCTTTTCAACAACTTCTTCCGTCTATGCTACTTTGTGTGCCACAACTTCTTCTGCCTCTGGTAATACCTAGACTACTACCACTACCAAGTATTCATACAGGGTGTGGGTAATGGATCTAGGCCCACTCAACCAGTAGTCTGATATCCATAAAAGTAGTACGTGTACCACATGTGTTGTTCGTACAATATTATTTTAAATAATATGGTAAATGGCAAAAAACATCCATGATCTATGAGGTCAAAGCCTTTAACCCTCTATACTATCGGTCAAAGCAATAAACCCTCCAAACTACCAGTTGTGGTCAATTCATTATGCAAAACCTAAAAGTGTGTGTGAAATGACCAAATTGCCCCATTTAAATAACCCCTACTTGGGTTACTAATTATTTTCTTCTCTCTTACAAATCCAGCTCTCTCTCTCTCTTCCTTGTATAAACCACTCGCTATCTCTCTCGTTCTCTCTTCTCTCTTCTACCAAAATCGGTTGCTCAATCTCTCTCTCCCACCCAATCCAGTGTACGCAATTGTAACCCTGGACCGCTTAAAATCAAAATCCCCTAAATCCCCTAAACCCAAAATTGAAAGAGCATCCAGCTCGAAATCTTCAAGCTTGATCTCTGGTGAAGTCCCCCTATGCAAACAGATGAGGCAACAATCATTTTGGCTCCATCCCCATCCAAATTTAGTTATTTGATGTAGTCAGGTACTTGATATCTCTTTCAATCCTCTTAATTACTCTATATTTCTTTTTGGATCCCTTTTCATCCATTTCTTTACTTTGATTGGGTATTTGATTGATTTTGGGCATATTTAAAACAAGAAAAAAATTTGATTTGATTTTTTTTTTTGGAAAAAGAATAAATTCTGAAAGTGGATATGTTTTGTTAGTTGTTCTGTGCCTTTCATCATGTACATTATCATGGATTCGGAAATATAGATTCGGAAAGATAGATTCCAAAAGGTAGATAAATGATGTTCATCATATACATTATCATGGACATGATGAACTGATGATCAAGTAGAAAATATAATTGGCCTGAAGACATATAGGTCAGTAATCAGTTACAGAATATTGTCTTATTATTCATCAAAATCTAAATATTACATGACTTGGAGGTCTACATTCCAAAACCAGCTGCAAATACCCTATTAAAGTTGAAAATACACCAGTCCTCCACACCTTAATGACTTGGAAAACTACATGCATCATATAGGGTTGCGTCCGTGGTGGTAGCAAGCCATTTTGGATATATGCAGGGGGTAGAACTGATAGGTTATATAACCAAGTATCAACCTAGGTCAATTCCTCCCCCTGCTCTTCTCTTTCCTCCCTTTCTTCTTCAAATAAAATATCCACAACATCTTCGGCTTTCTCCTTCCAATTTAATTGGTTTGCTTCCTTTTCAACAACTTCTTCCGTCTCTGCTACTTTGTGTGCCACATCTTCTTCTACCTCTGGTAATACCTAGACTACTACCACTACCAAGTATTCATACAGGGTGTGGGTAATGGGATCTAGGCCCATTCAACTAGTAGTCCGATATCCATACAAGTAGTACGTGTACCACATGTGTTGTTCATACAATATTATTATAAATATTAGGGTAAATGGCAAAAACATCCATGATCTATGAGGTCAAAGTCTTTAACCCCCTATTCTATCGGTCAAAGCGATAAACCCTCCAAGCTGCCAATTGTGGTCAAATCCATTATGCAAAACCTAGAAGCGGGTGTAAAATGACCAAATTTCCCCCATTTAAATAACCCCTACTTGGGTTACTAATTATTTTCTTCTCTCTTACAAATCCAGCTCTCTCTCTCTTCCTTGTATAAACCACTCGCTCTCTTTCTCTTTCTCTCTTCTCTCTCTGACCAAAATTGGCTGCTGACTCTCTCTCCCCCACCCAATCCAGTGTACGAAATTGTAACCCTGGACCCCTTAAAATCAAAATCCCCCAAATCCCCAAATCACCCAAAATTGAAAGAGCATCCAACTCGAAATCTTCAAGCTTGATCTCTGGTGAAGTCCTCATATGCAAACAGAGGAGGCAACAATCATTTTGGTTCCATCCCCATCCAAATTCAGTTATTTGATGTAGTCAGGTATTTGATATCTCTTTCAATCCTCTTAATTACTCTCTCTTTCTTTTTGGATCCCTTTTCTTCCATTTCTTTCCTTTGATTGGGTATTTGATTGATTTTTGGCATATTTAAACCCAAAAAAAAAATTGAATTTTTTTTGTGTGGAAAAAGAATAAATTCTGAAAGTGGATATGTTTTGTTAGTTATTGTGTGCCTTTCATCATGTACATTTTCATGGATTCGGAAATATAGATTCAGAAAGATAGATTCTGAAAGGTAGATAAATGATGTTCATCATGTACATTATCATGGAGATGATGAACTGATGATCAAGTATAAAATATAATTGGCCTGATGACATATATGTCAGTAATCAGTTACAGAAATATTGTCATATTATTCATCAAAATCTAAATATTACATGACTTGGAGGTCTACATTCCAAAACCAGCTGCAAATACCCTATTAAAGTTGAAAATACACCAGTCCTCCACACCTTGATGACTTGGAAAACTACATGCATCATATAGGGTTGCGTCTGTGGTGGTAGCAAGCCATTTTGGATATATGCAGGGAGTAGAACTTGTAATGCCCCTGCCCCTAGCTTAGACAATTTATACGATTTAGAAGACAAATTAGATACTATGTAGTACAACTGCCCACCACAGGCTGCCTCTCAAAAGGTGGTTAACCGGATTGGTGACTCTGAGCATGGGGCATGCACAATCTAGTGCAGGATCTCCTTTCTAGCCGATGTAGAGTGGAGTACCCTGATTCTGCTAGCTGCATCGTACCCCGATTCTGCGGGTTGTCCATTATTTCAGGCCGCAACCTTCGCTCCCTCTCAAGCATACCTGTACATCTGCTAGCTCCATCTTAGGCATACATCTCACCCATTCTTATCCACACTCGGTGTTGAAAGTTGGCTCTGATACCATCTATAATGCCCCTGCCCCTAGCTCAGACAATTTATACAATTTAGAAGACAAATTAGATACTATGTAGTATAACTGCCCACCACAGGCTGCCTCTCAAAAGGTGGTTAACTGGATTGGTGACTCTTGATCATAGGCAATGTTATTTATTAATATTTTATTCTTTGTTAAATTCCGATATGGGACAACTTATCACACTACTCTTCCGTTCTCTCTCCCTTCACAAACCGAAGGTGGGCCCCAGCTTCAATTTGCTAACGTCATCAGCCATGCTGTAGACAGCATACAAAGCAACCTGCTGTCTTCATTTTCACATGGGCCCCCACCTCATTTTTACTATCCACTTTTCAAATTATTACAATCATGCCATTTTACTCTTTAATACACATATATATACTATTATACTATATAGTATACTCTTTTGAAAATTACAGGGTGTTACAGAACTTATAAGTTATATAACCAAGTATCAACTTCCTCCCTCTGCACACACATAATTCCTAGAATTTTTTCCTATACCATCATGGACGTAAGAGAGGTAGTTGGGAGATAAAAGAACAACTCCTACTTCACAGTTGAAGATCCCTCCTCAAATCCGCATTTCTATTACCTCTCACTCCATATTTTGACATGACACATTGCAGTAGAAGACAGTCTTTTTGAAGAAAAAAGTGGATTACGACCACCTTGTTTTATTAATTAGATATTAACAAAACAAACTCAGAGTACTGGGCTAAAGTACAAACTACGAGCAGGAAAAAAAAATATAAAGCAACATGATCCGTACAGACAGCAAAGGATCCCTCCAACAAGCCCTGGAGGGTGGGCCGGCAAACCGATAGTCTTCAACACTATCGAAGAGGTCCAACCGATGCATCTCCTCTATAACTATAATGGACCCCATCTTAGGCCTAATCACAGTGCTCGACCCATCAAAGTTGTTAGTACGTCAATTTAGCTTCGTGCTTCGCTTCCACAGCAGCCGCATACCCACCTAAAGCTAATCAAGCAGGATTTTGACATCCACTAACCCCAACCTTCTCCTCCTCTTCTCAGACAAATACGCAAACAACACTCTCACACACCCCACAAAACCACAGCCAAAGAGAGAGCCGTGAGGAGGATATCTTTGCCTCTCACATACATGCTCTATCAGATAATTTCTCACACACATAGACACACATAAAAAGAGAGTAGTGAAGAGCAGCATCCCCTTACTCTCTCTCTCCTCTCACAACCAAAAACTCAAACCAAACCACAACTGTTGAAGAATCACCTTCACCTCTCGTCACAACGGGCGGTGGAATTGCAGTTGTTCGGGTCGGTGATGAGGGGGATGGCGCAGTCACGATGGATGTGGCTGTCGAAACTCGCAAACAACATACTCACTCACCCCAATCAAAATCACAGTCAACCGTGAGGAGGATACCTTCGCCTCTCACGTTTGTGCCCTCTCAAGTAATTTCTCACTTACCCACAAACACACCAAATGAAAAAAGGTGAAGAGCAACATCTCACTCTCTCAATCACTCCATCTCACAACCATAAACCTAGACCAAACCACAACAAATGAAGATTCACCTTCTCATATCGTCACAACGGGCAGTGGGGTTGCAGCTGTCCCAGGAGGAGGTGAGGGAGATGGCGCTGTCGCGACAGCTGTGACCGTCAGGGGAGGCAGCTCCATAAATGTTGGTGGTGGGGTTGAATTAAATGCAAACCCAAATCAATCATACCACTGCAGCATGTAACTTCGGCATTGCCATCATCACATACCCCCTCTTCTTCGCACACTCAACCAGCACCTCGACATCCAAATCGAAGCTGCAGAACACCGCGATCGGCATCAAGGGTGAGGACATGATGGCGGTGGCGATGGCACCGCATCCGACGCCGAAGAGGAGGCCACCGACGGCGTAAAGGAAGACGAAGGTGTGGATCTCGATGGAGGCAGCGAGGGCATTAATGTATACCAGGAGCTGGATGGGGTCCGCGAGCTCCACTAGGGCTTCAACGAGGTGAGATGAGAGACGAGAGGGAGAGCGTCCCTCGTCGCTCGATCGGATGAGCGACAAGTGGGACGACGACGGGAGACGGGAAGCCCTCGACCCTCGAAGATGGTAAACGGGAAGGTGCGACGACGGGAGGGAACGTCCATCGTCGCTCGATCAGAGGAGTGAAGAGAGGGAGGGCTTGAGGAGTGCGACGGGATGGAGTGGCAGCGAGAGTGGCTGTGGCGTGAGAGAAGGGAGAGACGATGGTGGCCGGCGGCACCGCCGGGGGGGGGGGGGGGGGTGACGAACCCTAGCAGTCGCCCCTAAGCATTTCTCTATCAAAAAATTGGTACAAAAAAATTGCCCAGATAGTTTCTCTATAAAAAAATTGTTTGATAAAACGAAAAATCAAATGGATAGCTTTTTTTATTAGAAGACCACAACATCTGTATTTAAATATATGTATATATATATATGATTTATATTATTGTTATTTATGACTTTGAGTATATTTTCTTATATTAATTGATTTTATTTTATATTAAAATGATTAAATTGGAATTCGGGATTAAACAGGAAAATTTTGAAATATAGGAGTTTTGAGACGAGTTTTCTCGGAGAAAATTGATCTGGTTAAACCCGAAATTTTTCCTATGTACTTGTGTATAATAGAGGGTTGGATATTTGCTAATTTGAAGGAATTGCATGGTCCTAGCAAGAAGTTAGAAATTTTGGAGTTTGGGGTTGAAAATAACCCTAAAAATGGGCATTTTATTTTATATTGGGCCTAAGCCCATAACCCTATACACTTTTTATTTAAAACCCATCTATTTACAAGAATGCCATTTCTATCTTTCTCCCCTTCCTCTTCTCTCCTTCCCCATTTCTGCCGACCGAAACCCATTTTTACGTGCTCTTTCACGTGGCAGTATCCGTTTTTAGAGAGAATTTTGAGAAGGTATACCAATTTGTATAGTTATTTATGGAATTGTATGCTTTTCATTTCTTTTCATAAAAATCATAGTAAAAAGTAGTTTAGAGTATGTAGAACATGCTAGAGGTGAAAGATTTCGATTTCTATGGTAATAATATGAAAATTTTATTAAACCTACGGTTTGAGTTTAGGAAGGGTATGGATAATTGCATAAATGGAATGCTAATAATTATTTTGGATGATGTAGAATATTATGGAATAATATAGGAGCATTTATGATAAATTTTAATAATTTTTTGACAATTATAAGGAATATTCCAGGTATCGGAAATTTGTAAAAATAGGGTTTATTGATATGAAAATATGATAAGTATGGAAAAATATGTATAAATAATAGACTTTATTCCTGAGATTCATATATGAGTTAATTTTGAGATATAGAAATTAATCTGGAGTATTTTAATCTTAAAATACAAAATATTAATGTCACGCCCCGCTTCCCAAAAATACAGAATACGAGCACATAACAAAAGCCCAGCGAATGATTTTCATCATCCATAAGCTATTTAGGAATTCTTTACAACATATCACAATAAAATCAGAGTCGGAAGCCAGAAAAGTCAACCACATGCACATATGAACCAAATACCAACAAGAATACTTGAAATAAAAAATATTATTCTCAAATAGTCATGATCTGAATTACACAAATAATCCTGAGTCACATTGCCCAAATACAAATAAATATTTAAGAAATCAAATACACTTTATTCAATGTTCAAGCAACAACAACAATAATAATAAAGCAGAACTCCAGCACTAAAACATCATCTCGCCAATACAATCAGGCAGTCGTCCATCCTGATTTACAGTTAGTAATTTGCAGGAGAAGGAGAAAAGAAGAAAATAAGTACCCGTCAATTGCAAGTTACGGGTCATAAATAATGTAGGATACAAGTACATGAGGAAACAAACTAACAACATAGTATACGTGTGATGTCAACATAAACAACTAGCATGGTAATGTAAGTAAGTGTAAATGGCATGAATCAAGTGTCAAGTAATCAAGTAACAGGTAAACATGCAACAGGTATCAGGAAATATGTATACAGGTAAACAGGTAAACAGATAATCAGGTATACAGGTAACAGGTACAGGTAAACAGGTAAACAGATAATCAGGTATACAGGTAACAGGTACAGGTAAACAGGTAAATAGGTAAACTGGTAATCAGGTAATCATGTAACAAGATAGTCAGATTTATGTCATGTCAAGTCTTGTTATTTTACTATCTAGGTAGCACTTCATGCATCCCGGTTTTTACTACATGGTTGCTACAACAAACAGTTTCGCTTTAGATTTCATAGTGAAGTCCATAGGGCAGTGTACTTAGGTATAGGAAACAGAAACAAGTAGAACCTAGTGGTTCTCTTCCGAGTACACCTTCCTAAGGAAAGTATGCAGTCAGGTACAGAAAAATAGGCATAACCTAGTGGTTATCTTCCGAGTACATCTTCCTATAGGGAAGCATGCAATTAAGTACAGGTAACAGGATCGTGAATCATGTAGTCATGAACACGTAACAGGCAGGTAGGACACAGGTTCTCTTCCAAGTACACGTTTCTATATTTTCCACTACTAGATCTTTCCCTTAAACCCCGGCTTGGTCATTTATTATTATAATCAAGCATGCAAGTATGTGTCACAAAACAAAGCAAAGATATCAGGATATAAACATGTATCAGGTTCAGGGTGCAAGATAAACAAGTACAGGTACAAGATAACACATAACAGGGCAAAACAACTAGTTTTCTAATTCAGGACAGCAAGACAGTGTTGTACTAAAACAGTGATTCCCGCCACTACAAACATCCAAAACTGGATCCATCAAAGGATCTGGAAAATAGACTTCCAAACGAATCGAACGAGTACAGGTAAGTCACATAGTACTTCACAACATCATAACTTAAAACAGGTTCGAAAACTGAAAACATGTTCAGTCAGAAATCAGGAAAACAAATTCTCAGTCAGGAAAACAGTATCAAAACCTCTCAAATAAATTCAGGAAAAATCTGGGGTATTCCTTTATATGTCTAGAATCAGAATATAAAGTTTCACAATATTCCAGTAAAATTAGTTTAGTTATCAAAAATAAGAAAATGTCAAGAAACGACACTTTGGAAAATCTAGAAGTCCCAACACTGCTGTACGAAAACTAAGATATTTCACAACCAGTGAAACGAAATTCAATTCCGCCAAAGGGCTATGAAAATAGATAGAATATACTAACTTTTACATTTCACAAATATTTTTCATACAATAAAAGAAGTCATAGTGAAAATAGGGTTCTTTATAAAACAACGAGCAAAATACAGCAAGTATAAAATTTACAAACGAGCATGAAACACCACATAAAACTTATCAATAAAATTCACCAAAATTCTGGGTAATCCCTAACTAGATAAAGAAACACTGACCTAAGTTTTTGATCAAAATAATATGTATAGTATGTTTCTTGAAAATAGTTTGTTATCAAAATTACTGAAAAACAGAATTGGGAAAAGATCGACACCTCTGTACTAAAACAGTCATAACTCAGTCATACGAAAACAAAATCAAGCAAGGTCAGAGGGATTTGAAAATAGACAAAATTATTTAAAACTCATATTTTATACCGAATCGAAATACTAACTTTAACCTAGTCGAAAATAGCAAACCAAACAGAATAGCGACAAAATTACAGATTTTTTCCTCAATAACAAAATCAAAATAGATTCAAGAAAATTGATCCAAACACATCCAAACATAAAATCGAGTCTAACAAGTGTCTAAACATCATGATTTAGGGTTATAAACATGTCCACACCAAATATATCTCTTGGGTCTCAACCAAAACATGAATTCACACAAAAGTCTCACATATATGCTCAAAATCAAGAACGGGCGAATTCTAGGTTAATTCATGTCCATATTCTGTCGTGAGTCATTTATATATGGTCAAATTTTCAAAATAGAGACGAAACCCATCAAGCAAAATACAAACAAGAGTCGTCTCTAGACCCAACTAGACTATAGGTAAATATTTTGACTTGTATCAAACAAATGAATTGGAGTACAAGTTACTTGCCGGGAAGAAGACGATGAATCCAACGAAAGAAAGAGAATAACGGGAACGAATTCTCGGGCACAAACTCAACAGCAGCGAATCATGAACAAGATCACGAACACAATGAACAACAGATCACGAACACGATCAAACGACTGAGATCAAGGGATCAAGATATCAAGGCGATCAGATCAGATCGTCGATCGGACGGACACCAATCAAAGAAATCAAAGAACCCCAAGATGATGATAATGCGATCCAACGGTCCATAATCAAAGTGACCATCAAGATGATGGATGAGATCACAAACCAATCGAACGGCTCCAAGCAAAGATGATCAAACCCTCCATGATCAATATGATCAAGAGATCAACGGCTCGGATCCACTTGATCAAAACTCACATGATCAAGAATCCAACGGACGGCTCACAATCAAAGAGATCAAAACCAAGATGATGATGATAAATATGATCGGACGGCCCACAAGCACCATGATCAAATCAACATCACACAGTCGTTGGCTCTGTGCGGGCTTGGCGGCAGCCGGTGGACGGCATGCAGGGGCAGCGTCGGCAAGGTGCTGCGGTCGTGGAGGACAATGGGGAATGTCGGGGGCGTCGAGGGGTTGTCGCAGGTGGTTGCCAGCGAGGAGGGAAGGCTAGTGCACCTGCACTGCAGTCGCTGCCGAGACTGGAGCGCACAGGGGAGCATCGTCGCGGCATTGTCTCGCTGTGGTGCAGTGCTGTCGCGGTGCAGCACCGTGACAGGAGAAGATCCGGGCGGAGGGTTGCCTGTGGTGGTGCAGGCGGACGGGAGACGGCGCAGTCGCGCAGGAGGGGGGGTACTGCGGGCTGACGTTGAGGTGGTGGCATCGGGGTCGCGCTGCGTCGACTGGGAGGAAGGAGATAGGGTTGAAGAGGCGGCGCTATGGTTGACGATTGGGAGATGAACAGGTGTCAGGAGTGGGATTGGGCTGAGCTCGCGATCTGGCCATGGAAGGGAGATTGGGGAATTGAGATTGAGGGAGGAAGAAGATGAAGAAGATTAAGGCAGAAGAAATTACTTTTTATTCAATGAATCTGAGTTTGTTACAAATGAAGCTTAAGTAGCTGGAGATGGAGGCGGTTACACATACGACAAAGTTTGAAAAGAGCACGTGCTGAATGCACTCTCTCCTTCCCGCCACCACTCCCGCCACTTCTCAATTAAAAAGAAAAACAGTGCTCAAGGCACGTAAAACCCAAACCAACAAACAGACACTAAACTGATACAAGACACTTAACCCATTACAGACTCTATACAATATGACGATGGTCCACAGCTTCCTACGGTGCCGACGGTGACGGAGCAACTGTCGAAATCCCTGACAACTCCTCCCCCTATAGAATCGAGCTTGTCCCAAGCTCGAAATTTGGGTATTTGAGTCTGAATTCATCAATATCGATCCAGGATGCATCACTCAAATCCTCATTTTTCCATTTCACTAACAGCTGAATGCCCACTCTATTATTTTTCTTGAACACCCTCCTCTCCAGTATGGATTCCGCCATTCCGGTTCCTCATTTTGAGATTCTTTAACCCACCAATGGGGTAATTCCGCTGCTATGTTAGGGAGGTGATCTCCATGACACTTCTTTAGCTTTGACACATGGAACACAGGGTGCAAGGTAGCAGACGGTGGAAGCTCCAAGCGATAAGCAGCTGACCCAATCTTCTCCAGAATTCGATACGACCCAAAGTACTTCGACGATAGCTTATGAGGAGTGGCATTCCGCAGGGACACCTGTTTGTATGGTTGCAATTTTAACAGTACCAGATCCCCCACTTCAAAACTCCTCTCAGTCCTCCTTCGATCAGCAAAAAACTTCATGCGACTCTGGGCTTGAACCAAATTATCTTTTAACAATTTAATGATAGCATCTCTAGCAACCAAGCTATCTTCAACAACGGGAAGAGCTGATGTACCCGGAACATAGTGCAATAACGACGGTGGTGGTCTCCCATAAACACCTTCAAATGGAGTGCATCCCGTCGATACATGCCAACAAGTATTGTACCAGAATTCTGCCCAACTCAACCATTTAACCCATTCGCTAGACTTTTGACCACACAAGCACCTCAGGTATAGTTCTAGTGCTTTGTTTACTATCTCAGTTTGCCCGTCGCTTTGAGGGTGATATGCTGTTGACATCTGGAGACGACAGTTCTGCAGTGTGAAGAATTCTTTCCATAATTTACTAACGAACACAGGGTCTCTATCACTATGCTGCGTGGCATTCCATGAAGCTTGTAGACATTGTCTGTAAAAATCTGGGCTATGGTTTGTGCCGTATAGGGGTGAGCTATGGCAATAAAGTGCGCATACTTGGATAATCGATCTACGACCACCATTATGGCATTCTTACCGGCGCATTTGGGTAAACCCTCTATAAAATCCATAGAGATATCTTCCCAAATTCTCTCAGGGATTGGAAGAGGTTGAAGATACCCTGCAGGCAGAACCGTTTCATTTTTATTGCGCTGACAAACAAGACATTCTCTAATGAATTTCTTCACATCTTTACTCATTCCTTCCCACACAAATGCCCTTTTTATTCTCTGCAGCGTCTTATGAAATCCAGAGTGCCCCCCCATCGAAGATGAATGATGATCTAAAAAATTAATTCTTTAACACTTGCATTTGGACTCACTAAAATCTTTCCTTGATAATACCAAATTCCCCCAAGGATTTTGTAATCTGTAGAGTCTAATGTTCCTGCTTGTAACTTCTCATCTAGCTCAATGATGTAAGGGTCATTCTCCACCATGGTTTTCAACTCTTCCAACCAACTGGGAACTACAAAAGTGATCACACAGTAGGTATCTTGCTCACCTTGTCTCCTTGACAACCCATCAGCGACTACATTATCAGATCCTTTCTTGTATTCAACTCTGAAAGAATACCCAAGCAGCTTCCACATCCACTTTCCCTGAACTTCAGTATTGATCCTCTGTTCAAGTATATATTTGATGCTTCGCTGATCTGTTTTGATCACAAAAGAGGATCCTAACAAGTAGTGTCTCCAATGTTTCACTGCTTGTAATATAGCGAGGATCTCTTTTTCATATGTCGACATGGCTAGAGCCCTCCCCTTAAGAGCTTTACTCATGAAAGCTATTGGGTGCCATTCCTGCATAAGTACGGCGCCGATCCCTTCTAATGATGCATCTGCTTCTAAGACGAAAGGTTTTGAGAAATCTGGGGAACGAAGAACCGGAGTAGTAGTCATGGCTAGCTTGAGTTTGAGGAATGCTTGAGTTGCCTTCTCTGACCATTGAAATGAATTTTTCTTGAGCAATTGAGTAAGCGGAGCTGCTATATTACCATAATCTTTAACAAACCTCCGATAGTAACCAGTAAGCCCTAAAAATCCCCTCAGCTCCTTTACAGTTTTTGGCACCGGCCACTCCCCTACTGCCTTAATTTTGTTTTGGTCCACTGCAATTCCATCGGCGCTAATCACATGGCCCAAGTAGTTCACAGAAGTTTTCCCAAAGCTGCATTTACTCTTCTTTGCTATTAGCTGGTGATCATTTAGAACTTTTAATGTCTGCGCCAAGTGTACAAGGTGGCTCTCCCAATCAGTACTATAAACTAAGATGTCATCGAAGAAGACCAGAATGAATTTGCGGAGGTATTCCTTGAATATCTCATTCATAAGATTTTGAAAAGTTGCGGGAGCATTGGTGAGTCCAAAGGGCATAACAAGGAACTCAAAATGCCCATGGTGAGTTCGAAATGCTGTTTTGGGAATATCATTCTCATGCACCCTGATTTGGTGGTATCCCGACCTTAAGTCGATCTTGGAGAAGTATCTAGAGCCACTCAGTTCATCTAATAGCTCATCTACGATAGGTATGGGAAATTTAGCCTTGAGAGTGAGGTTGTTTACAGCTCTATAATCCACGCACATTCGCCAGCCTCCATCAGACTTCTTCACAAGAATAACAGGGGAAGCGTAAGAGCTGTTACTGGGTCGAATGAAACCTGAGTGAGCATCTCCTTAATCTGCCGCTCAATCTCATTTTTATAAAAGTGTGGGTGTTTATATGGCCTGATGCATACAGGAGTATGCCCTTCGATCATGGGTATGTGGTGGTCGATGGACCTTGGAGGCGGCAAACTCAGTTCCTCAGTGAAAACTTCTGGAAATCTTTGTAAAACTTGAAGTATATCAGCTTCACTTTGTACCAATAAATTCTCATTTCCCTGGAAGTTTTGCTCACACATGGCCTCTTCTACTGCTTCCACTCCGGATAATTTCCCTTACAGCTGTATCATGTAAGCTTGGCACACGCAGCTGCTAATTTTAGCTAGCTCTTCCCCTTCAAGTAACTGCAGCTGTGGATTGATAATACCCTGCAGCTTATGCCATTTACCCTCACTTTGAAATTGCATTGTCATTTCTTCAAAATCCATAGTCACTGGCCCAAGCAACCTCAGCCAATGCGCTCCCAACACCATTTGAGCTGGTCCTAACGGAAGTAACAACAAATCAGCTTGTAGACTAATTCCTTGTACAGTGAAATTGATCTTTTCTACATTCCCTTCACTATACATCGCTTGTCCATTAGCTACGGTGACCTTAAACTTGGGCTCACTTCTGACCAGCAAATTAGCCTTAATGGCAGTTTGAGGGTCTAAGTAGTTGTGAGTAGATCCCGTATCAATCAATATACTGACTTCTCTACCATTAATCTTTCCCTTCACCCTCATCATCTGAGGAAAAACCTGCGCTCCCACCAACGCATAGAAGGAAATTTCTGGAGCTACATTTGTAGAATTAGGAACTGTGGAATTGGAGATAAGTTGTTGTTCTTCACCTTCAAGTACTACATCATCTAAGCTCTCTTCCTCCTCCAATGCTTCAAGATAATAAAACTTCTGAGTTTTGCATATATGACCCTGAGAATACCTCTCGTCACAATTAAAACATAGCCCCTTGGCTCTCCGTTCTCTCATCTCCTGGATGCTAAGATGTCGAGGATTAAAACTGGTTGTAGGATTAGAAGGACTAGGGTTGTGTGCAGTATTGGGAGGATTATACTGGTTGATGGAATTAGATGATGTGGAGAGAATGATGGGAATTCGACTTTGAATGGAGTTTTAATCAAATTTCCCAAATCACTCTGGCCTGTGAACATTACTGAATGGGAGTTGGAGTGACTTACCTCCCTAAAGGACTGCTGCTACAGTGGGTTGGGAAGCAATGGGGGTTGTTGAGATCTGAGTTGTTGCGAATTGGAAGGAGGTTGTAAGATTTGCTACATCATTCTCATCATCGTCTCCATTCGGGACTCCATCGTTGAGAATCTCTCTCCGATGCTGGTCGCGATGGCCTCCACTCTCTCCGTAAGGAACCTCGTCTGCAACTGGTTCTCCGTCAATCTACTCCTCAGATTCGCCACCTCTCCTTCTAGATCCATGCTTCCCTCAGTGCGACCATCATCTTCAGCAAAACCTGGCTCTGATACCAGATTTTCAGGAGTGGGATTGGGCTGAGCTCGCGATCTGGCCATGGAAGGGAGATTGGGGAATTGAGATTGAGGGAGGAAGAAGATGAAGAAGATTAAGGCAGAAGAAATTACTTTTTATTCAATGAATCTGAGTTTGTTACAAATGAAGCTTAAGTAGCTGGAGATGGAGGCGGTTACACATACGACAAAGTTTGAAAAGAGCACGTGCTGAACGCACTCTTTCCTTCCCGCCACCACTCCCGCCACTTCTCAATTAAAAAGAAAAAAAGTGCTCAAGGCACATAAAACCCAAACCAACAAACAGACACTAAACTGATACAAGACACTTAACCCATTACAGACTCTATACAATATGACGATGGTCCACAGCTTCCTACGGTGCCGGCAGTGACGGAGCGACTGTCGGAATCCCTGACAACAGGCGATATGACGGGTTAAATATAGGCAGGGATAGGGTTAGGGGATGCAGGTGGTATTAACGGGTCAGGAAAATTAACGAAATGGGTTAATGGTTATTGGGTTTGGGCTAAATGTAAATGGGTAATAGGGTTAGGCTGTTAACGGGTATAGAGAATAGGGTATAAGCGCATCCACTATCGTTCGTGCTATATTTTAACTATATGCAAATTTGCTTTTAGCACAGATGCTCTTCCGTCGCTATCGTGAGAAATATAATTTGCAAAAAAAAATAGTAAAATATATAGACTGAAGAAGATCCTCCGTCTGCTCTCCTTATTATATTTTTGTTTTAAAAAAAACCCCAGCCGGAAGAAGATCTTCCGTCTGGGTTTTTTAATTTTTTTTAATTTTTTTTAAAAACCTCAGCCGGAAGTTCAACTTCCGTTTGGGATTTTTTTGATTTTTTTGATTTTTTTTTTTTACTTTTAGGAAAAGGACAAAAAAAGAAAAGGACGAAAAAAAAAGAAAATAAAATAAATGAAAGGGACGGAAGTTCATTCACCGTCTCTTTCAAATTTTTTTTAAAAATAATAATAAATACGAAGACGGAGGAACATCTTCCGTTTGATAAATTTGCATTTTTAAAAAAATTTAACCAATTCGTTAGACGGAAAATCGTCTTCCGTCTATAGAATTTTGACCGGTCAAATTCTATAGATGGAAGATCTTCTTCCGTCTATTCCAATTTTTTATTCAAAATAATTCGAAATTTTTAATAGACGGAGGATTATTTACCGTCTTCTATATTTTCCAAATGCTATTCTACTCTGCTATATATGGCCGACTCCTGTTCACGACTCTGCTATAAACTAGGTTTATAGCAGACGATAGTGGCCTGAAATTTCTCAAATTTTCCATTTTTTAAATAAATAGCAGAAGATAGTGGATTCTCTAAGATGGGTTAAATAATAAAATGGGTAATGGGTTTGGTTTATAGGGTAGGGGTTTTAAATAGAGTTTAAGAAAATCCAATAGGGAAATAGGGTTTTAAAAATTCATTAAAAATAACAAATAAAAAGATTGTTCATAATAAAAATGTAATTTGCAATACAAAATATAATTTCTTTAGAATACTACAAATACAATTTGTACATAGAAATAGGTCGTTAATAACTAGTCAAAACTAATAACAATAATAATAATGAGATTTTTATTACAATATAAAATCACAGAAAATAGTTACAAATATATTCATTTGATCGAAAACAGATTTTAAAATAGAAGATCCAAGAAAATACATTATGACAAAAGAATTTGAAAACCGAAAAAATAATTTGCAATTTTTTTTAAATATAGAAAATATACAAAAATACATTTTTAGAAAAACAGGGGTTACAATTAATTAGAACTCCTCCGATCGATGGGTAAAACCTGGATTTGGCCATTAGACTAGAGAAGTGTTGATTTGATATGATTAGGTATGTTGTATGTGATGTATGAGTATGTTGGATGTGAATTTAGGGGATAGATAATGTGTGTTATGAGTTAATGACTTACGGGTTTGATAATTTTCTTAATAGGTATTAAAAAGGAAAAGTTTGATTAGGGACCGGGCGAGCGAGGAGTATCTTCTTGTTGGTTCATCAGGTGAGTATGATTGTATTAGGAATACTTCACGTTGTGACAAAATTTTAAACTGACTCGATGTAATTTGTGTTAGTTATAGTCGGAGAGAGATTTAATAGAAAATACGAAATTTTTATAAGATGAAATTGTGCTATATGGTGAATTTGTATGATTTTGAATATTTGGTGTTTTGAGTAATATATTGGATATATATGATAATATGAAGTAATTGGAGTTTGATATATGTATAATATACAGATGATAAATAGAAATTATATATATATGTGTGTGTGTGTGTGTGTGTGTGTGTGTGTGTGTGTGTGTGTGTGTGGTGTTATGATGTATTGATCAATATGGTGCATGTTTATAATATATGGGTGATAATGAGATGTGATCAAGAAACGATGAAATGAATGAGTTAATATATGTATGATATTGATTGTGCATACATTCTCTAAACAGATAGAGCAGCTGAGAAAAAATAATGAAGAACGGAGCGCTCCTGAAAACTGGAATTATAAGATTCACGGCTCTTCCCTGTTCTTAAGCTCTCAGATTCGGATCCTCTCCACCCCCTTTCCTTCCACCCCCTTCACTAAAGTTGTAGATCCTCTCAAGATCTCCAGACCCTTTTCATCTTGAGGTGTTTGGGTCCTTTTTGAGCGGCACCGCTCTCCTGCTTCACCGAAGTTTCCCTCTTTGGTTCGCCCTTGGTCGAAGATTTCCCAGCTTGTTGGAAGTTCGCGGCTGCTGATTCCCCCTTGCCTCTCCTCCTACTGTTATCCATCATTCTCTCAGGTGAGCTGTTCTCTTCCCCGGAAGGATCTGCGTTCTTCGGCGCTTGCGACTCCACTTCCTACTGGTCCATCCCGGTGCTCCTCTTCCTTAGGTCAACGTTCATTCTCCATTTCGGTGCTGAGGTCCTCTTTGCACCTAGGTATTGGCTACTGGTTTTCGGCTCCACAGCACTGTAAGTTTTGATTTTTTACTTTCTCTTTCAGTGTTTTCCGCCTCGAGGCTGTGTTGTTTCGGCTTCATCCTGTTTGGGTGGCTCACCTGTCCTCTGCCTAGAGAGGATTTCGTCTCTATTCCTCTCCTCTTCTTCCTTTTCTCTGTTCTTGAGCCTCTTCGGCTCCCTGTCTTCCCTGGCTATTCTATATCCCTGTTAGAGAGTACGGTGCTCTTCTCCTTTTCTTTAGAGGGGCAGCTGTTGAGTGGTCTCCACCTTCCTGGTGAGCGCCACCTTCAAGTTTCCTCCTCCCCTGTAACGAAGCTCTATTTGGCTGGGCTCTATGTTCAGGTTCCTTTTCGGCCCATGGACCATTCGTGGGTAGAAGTGGTAAAAAAGAAAAATATCAATAAGAAGCGCTACATCAATACTTTGTGTGGCGCACCTCCCTTTCTTTCTGGGCCTGTCACTATCAAATTGTCCAAGCCCAGTACCCAGAAGGGTCCTGGTTTAGCTTATAATGCCTTCTCCCGCCTTTCCCCCTCACCCACCTCTTCATCTTCCTCTCTTCATAGATCTTATTCTTACCGGTTACCTATCTCTTGTTTCCGGTGTCTCCAACTGCGGCACTTAAAAAAAGATTGCTCTTTCAAGATGAAATGTCTGTTTTGCCTCAAATCCGGTCACGCTCGTCACCGTTGTTTCGCCCTCCAGAAACTCCTTGGCCTCTCTCTGGGAGCGCCCATTTCGGAGCAAGTTCTTTCCGCTCTGGATTTCCCCACCTTGCAATGTAAGCTTGCGGTGGATAAAGATATCAAGCCCAAGAAGCCTAAAGTTTCCTCCAGGTCTCCCTTGCTTCCCACCCCTCCGATTGCTTCTCGCCTATCCGAAAGTAATCCCCCTTCTCCGCCCGTGCTGTCAGATTCGCAGATATCTCCTCTCAAACCCATCATCACTCAGGTGTTCATCCCGTCCACGGAGCTTTCCGATAGGCTCAAGTTTTTCCACACTTACGGTGCCATCTCTTTCAGTAGGGGCTCCATCCCGCTTTTTACTTTAAACTCTTTTCTTTGTGCCTCCTGTAATGTAAAAGAATGGGATTGGATTCTCAGTTCTTGCTCCAATGGTGACGTGGTGATTCGTTGCCCCTCTCCCAAAATTCTGGAAGAACTCATCAACAACTCCTCCCTCTCCATCGGCAACATCTCCCTTACCACCAGGAAATGGGTTCAAGTTAGCTCTCCCTCTCTTAATGCCACTACAGTGACTACCAAGGTCACTTTGTTGGGACTCCCCCCCATTCTGTGAATCATTGAGATTGGTCGGTGAAATGTCTAAGTGCATTGGTGAGATCGTTAGCATTTCCTCCTCTTCTAAGCTGGCTTCAGGCAGTATTCAAGTTGAAGCACTTTTTCGTTGCCCTCGGCATCCGGAAAGGGTTCAAGTCTACTGTCTGAACGACGGTCGCTCCTCGTTCACTGTCTCGGTGCAATATCATGACTTCGCGTCTCTGAGTGGGTCTACTGCTTCCCCTCACTCTGGTTGGCCAAAGCCAGCTTTCAAGCCTCCTACCTCCCCCTCTCATTTCCATCCTGGTTCCTCTTCTCAGACCAAGAAGGACTCGGGCTTTTTGAAAGTGGCTCATAAACCTTCAGCCAAGAAAAAATTTCCTCTCCATGGCATGCCCGCCACGCACTCTTCCAACAAGAAGACGTCTCCCTCTAAAGCGCATAATCTCATTTGGATTAACCCCAGTATTTCCACTCTCCAAACTGGGAAGGGGCCCGCTTCCGTTCATGTTCCCTCGGCAGATCGTCCTCCTATTCCTCCATCTCTAGGTTCCTCCAAGCCTTCCCCTGCTGAGAGGCCATCCACTAATCTCTCATCCTCCCATCCCCCTATCTCCTCTACCTCCGATTCTGCCTCTCCCTGGCCTTCTTGGGAAGTCAATCCTCACTATGCTTCGGACTGGGAGAATTTTCAAAAGCAAGCTCACTTCCCCTCCAGTTCCGAAGCGGCGATGATTCTTCCTCCCATCAAAGTCAAGGGATCTCATTCCACTAAAGATGAAGGATGGATTGATCAGGACAATTTGCTTGGAGAAGAAGAATCGGAGTTGCTCCGCGAACAATCTCTCAAGCAGGTATCCCCTTATCCTTCCTCTGCTTTTTCACCGCAATGTGTTTTTATTGTTTCTGTAAGGCAGCATGGGATTGTTTTCCTTTTGAATTGTTTTGCATTTCTCCCTCTCCGTTACTCTCCTTTCCCCCTTATTGCTTTTAAGTATCTCTATCGCGTTTCCTCTGATTTGTTGCTGGTCTTTGGGGCTAAGTCTCCGGTTCCGAATATCGGTCTACAGTCTTCGGCTGCTCTAGTACCTAGTTTACTTCCCAAGGCTTCTTTAGAGCTATCTTTACAATCTTCTCCTGCGCACTCTTGCCCTCTGAGCTCGACTTCTTTCGTCGATGATGCTCTACCTTCTTCCTCTTCTATTAAGAAGGAAAGGGAATCCTTCTCACCTATTTCTTCTCTTGGTTCATTACCGAACCGTCTCATACGATCTAGCACCCCCCTGAGGGCCAAAAAAGTAGGGTGTGCTATCTCTCCCCCGTCTAAGGTTACTCTGGGGCAGCCTTTAGACCGATCGGGAGTCTCCCCTTCCAAACCATTGCATCATTCCAAGCCAATTTTGTTAGGCTCTATTTTCAGGCCGCAATTTGATGTTTTGTCTGATAAGGAAATGGTCAGTATTGCCCAAGACATGGGTTTCGTATTCGACTCAGACTTTTCACCTTCGATTTTTACTTTTAGGCAGCTAGAACGTTCTAGAGTTCGGGAGCATCAATCGTTCAATGATTAGTATTTCTTGGAATATCCGCGGTCTCAATTGCCCCATTAAAAAAATGGCCCTTTACCAGTTAATTTCCTCTTCTCACTGTGCCCTTATTTCTGTCCAAGAATCGAAGATCGATTCCCTTTCTCCTTTTACCTTCCGTGCTATCGGTGGTTCTATTATTTCCAAATGGATCTCTTTAGATGCGGCAGGATCTAGAGGAGGCATCCTTTTAGGTTTTAAAGAAACGATCTTCTCCCTTATTGCGGTGCGCCGTCTTAACTTTTTTATTATCGTCCAATTGCACTGGACTATTCTCAACTGCACCCTCTCGGTTATCTGGGTTTATGGCCCGTCCACTGCTGATAGGCGTTCCCTTTTTTGGAACGAATTCCTGTCGCTCCAAGACCTCACCAAGGGGCTCTGCTTTTTCCGTGGGGACTTTAACGTCACCAGGTTTGCTTCCGAAAGGTCGACCACATACTCTTCCGACCGTCAATCCGACATTTTTAACGATTGCATCTGTTGTTTGCAATTGTCTGACCTGTCTCTGAACGGTAGGTCATTCACCTGGTCTAACCTCCGTCAATATCCGACGATGGCCAAACTTGACCGTTTCCTTGTTTCCCAAAGCTGGATATCCACGTTTCAAAACACTTTCACTAAAGCGTTACCCAATCCCTCTTCCAACCACATTCCCATCGTCCTCTACTCTAATTTCCCTTTCTCTCATCACCATAACTTTCGTTTCGAAAAATTCTGATTACAAGACCAAGTTTTTTTCAATCTCGTTGTCGAATGCCTTTCTGCTGTTACCGGGTCTTCTGGACTTGGTAGTATCTTTCTCAAACTTCATGCTATTAAATTTGGGTGTAAAATCTGGCGGTACAAAAGACACAACAACACCACCTTACTTAAAAACTTTCTTCTAACATCCATTGAATCCATTGATAGGCTGGAGGAACAGGGGCCCTTATCTGCTCCCATGCGTTCCGAACGCCTATCGTGCAAGTGTGAATACGCTGACATCCTTCATCAAGATCATATCGAATGGGCTCAAAGAGCCAGACATAGATGGTTGAAGGAAGGTGACGGCAACACGGCCTTCTTTCATAACTTTGCATCGCATAGGCAACGCTGCAATCGTATCTCCTCGATTGTTCACAATGGGGTGGATCTAAACTCCGATAATGAAATCCATTGTGCATTCCTTTCTTTTTATAAAAGCCTCATTGGATCGTCCAAACAGCAATCTATTGGCCTTGATTGGATGCACCTTTATGGTGCTCAAACTTAAGACCTCTCTTTTCTCGAGGCTCCTTTTTCCTTGGAAGAGATTAAATCGGCAGTTTTTTCTTTAAAAGTGACTCTGCACCAGGTTCAGATGGATTCCCCGCATTCTTTTTCCAAAAATTCTGGCACTGGCTCAAAGACGATCTACTCCGTATGTTTTCAGAGCTTCATCAAGGTTCCTTCTCTTTCGACCGTATTAATTATGCTCATATTGTGCTCATCCCCAAAATGGTGGGTGCACATTATTTGGCCAACTTTAGGCCTATTAGCCTTATCAACACTTCTTTCAAAATCATTATGAAAGTTCTCTCCTCCAGGCTTAGTGCGGTTATTTTCCCTCTCATCGACCCTGCTCAATCGGGCTTCATCAAGGACCGTTTTATCCTCGATAGTGTTGCCTCTGCGCAAGAAATCATCTCTCATTTCCACAATACTAGATCCGAAGGCATTCTTCTTAAACTCGATTTCCAAAAAGCTTACGATAACATCAGCTGGGATTTCCTGTTTGATATTCTTCTTAATTAAGGTTTTGGTCCCAAATGGATTGCTTGGATTAAAGCCAGTCTTTTCACTGGCACATCTTCTATCATTATTAACGGCTTTGAAGGTCACAAGTTTAAAATTAAATGTGGCCTTCGTCAAGGTGACCCTCTCTCGTCCCTGCTATTTTCTCTTATAGCTGACGTTTTTAGTAAGCTCCTCCGCAATGCTTGGGATGCTCAAGTCATCCAGGGCCTAGGCAACTCACCTCAGTTTGCCGGTGTCCTTAACCTACAATACGCCGATGATACCATCATCTTCACTGAACCTAACGCTCATTCTCTTCGCAACCTGAAATTGCTTCTTTACTGTTTCGAATTTGCTTCGGAGCTTTCGATCAATTTTCAGAAGTCTTCGGTCTTATGGTTGGGAGGCTCTCCCAATCGTCAGATCGAGGTCTCCAACTTCTTTAACTGTCCTATTGCCTCATTCCCCATTACGTATCTGGGTATCCCCCTTCGCTGGGGTAAACTTCATAGATCTGATTGGTTTCCCATGGTAGATAAGGTGGAGTCCAGGCTTAATGTTTGGACCGAAAAGCTACTCTCCCGTGGAGGTAGATTAATTCTCCTCAATTCGGTTCTATCATCTATCCCCCTGTATATGATGTCCTTCTATTACGTGCCCTCTTGGGTCATCAAGAGAATAGATCAAATCCGAAGTAACTTCTTCTGGACGGGATCTTCCAACTTCAAGGCGGGCTCCCACCTCTACAATTGGAAATTAGACTGCTCGTCCAAAGAGGCAGGAGGATTAGGGGTCTTGAACCTTAGGTACCACAATATCGCTTTAATGGGCAAATGGCTTTGTAGATTTTTAAAATATGATCATTTACCGTGGATCCAAAGTGTCAAGGTCTACTGTCCCCAATCGCCCCTTCTGTGGGCAGTTTCCCCTAAGCCTCCGAGCCGCACTTCCCCGTTCTGGAAAGGGGTTTGGAAAGCGGCTGCAACTTTCCATTGTGGCATCGCCCATGACTGCTGCATGGGTGACAATACTAAATTCTGGTCCGACTTTTGGATTGGTAACACCATGCTTGCCTCTGCTTTCCCTTCTCTCTTCTGCCGAGCGTCCTTTCCCCTTACCTCGGTGGCAGCTTCATTCTCCTTCATTAACTCGCAAGGTGTATGGAGTATTCCTTTCTCGGAGGATTTGCCTTCTCCTCTTACCTCAGAGTTCACCGACCTTCTTTCTTCCCTTAACAACTACTCTTGGGGCCTGAAGGATGACTTTTCTTGGCATTGGAACTCCTCTCGGATCTTCTCTGTTAAATTGTTTTATAACATTCTTAACTTCCGAGGGGTCCAATCCCCTTTTGCTGGTTTCATCTGGAGCACATGTGCTTCTCTTAAAGTTAAAATTCTTTCATGGCTCGCTCTCAATAACAAACTTCTCACGATGGATATCCTCAATAAAAGGAACTTAGCTTGGGGACAGTTGTGTCCCCTGTGCTCCGCTTCTTTCGAGGATGCAGATCATTTGTTTGTAGGATGCATTTTCATTAGCCCCTTATGGAAAATTAGTTATCTAGCTTGGGAAATTTCACCTATGCCTCCCAACTTAGCCCCCTGTTGGGCTTCCCCTCCGACGAATAAGAGGTACCGTTATTCATGGAACCTCTCGGTTCAAATTATCATTTGGATCACTTGGTTAGAAAGAAATAACAGATTATTCAGGCACTGCGTTTCTATTCTCCCTTTAATTGAAGACTTTAAGTTTTCTTTTTAGATTCTGGGCTTCGGCGTTAAAAACCGAAGCGCAGGAATCTCTTTGCAGTAGTAGATTGGATGATTCCTTTACTGTTCTCAACAACCTTAATGCTTTTTAATTTTTCTTCTTTCCTGTATTTCTTGACGACTCCCTCTGTTATTTCACAGGTTTGAGGCAGGCCTTGGTCTCTCCACTCTGGTATCTGTGACCATCAACTCTTTTTGGTCCTTTTTGGGTGTGCTCCTGATTTTGGAACAGTGGATGGTTTCTTCTATTTTTATCCCACTGTTTTACTTTCTTTTGGCTGTTATATTATGGCTAAATCTGGCTAGGCCTATTGTTGGAAATATTTTTGGGGTGGTTTGTTTCTTTTGTGTGGTTGATCTGGATTTCTTTGTTGCCGAGGTATCGCTTTGCCTCTGCTTTGGTTGCCCTCGATGACGGACTTTACCTCTATTACTATTTATTGTGCATTATTATGTTCATTCCCTATTCGCTTCTACTGTCTCTGAGATGCTGGGTTTTGAGTTTTTCTGTTCGGTTTCAGTGTATTGCTGCTGTGGGGGTGTTTGACCATTGGATTGCTGCAGTCGGGTTTGTGGCTATGTGCTATTATCTACCACCCAGTCCTCTCTCACCAAATCTTTTTTTTTTTCATGTCTTATTACTTTGCTTTCCCTTCGTGGTGTTGATTAGATGTTGCTTTTTGTTGTTGCGAGAAATCCTCCTCTCTCTTGTGCCTATGGTGTTTGCCAGTTTGACTGGCGCCCCTTTGGGGTGAGCGGAGATTTTTTGGGTTTTTCTGGCTTCGATGGGCGAGCTCTTCCATGGTCAACATCCTGCAGTTGTGCAGCGCGTTAGCCCAACAGCAGCTGCGCTTTGCGATTGCTCCGCTTTCTCCGCTCTCTTAGGAGGAGTTGGAGCACTGTTTGTGGGCAGCACTTGATTAGTGCTACTCTTGTCCGAGTGCAGCACCAGAGTTGGTAGGCGTTTTGCTCTATCTTGGGCTCTGATGGTTCTCCGGGCATCTTCTCCAGCTGCGTGTTGATGTGGCCGCTGCGATTGCTGTGTTTATTCTGTCTGTGGGCTCGTGACTGTATTGCCTCCCATTCTGTTTTGCTATGTTTGCGGCTTTAGAGTCTGTGCTTGTGATTGCTCCGTTTGTGATTATGGTTTTTACATCTTGTAAAACGTTTATATTGTACTGTCTTTCCTGTTTATAAATTATTGTTTGGCTAGAGTCGTAAGACTCTATCCGGTTCATCAAAAAAATATATATGTATGATATAGATATGTTCAAGGTGAAATTAATGGGTGATAACGTGATGTGATAAACTACATAACATGGTATACTCATAAAATCTTATAACGTGACAAAATAAATACTTTAGTGCATTCATGATATTTGCAGGGGTTTGGGCTAGACCTCCTAATACCCAAGGACCGGCTTGGGGTGCGGTGTTTATTACCCAAACTATGTTTGGGGTGCGGTATTTTTATCGCCTAAGCTATCGGTTTGAGGTCCGGTTATTACCCAGTTTGTCTGGGGTGGGGTGATTATTACCTAGACTATCGGCCTTGGGGTGCGGTGTTTATTTCCCAAACTCTGTTTGGGGTGCGGTGTTATATTACCCAAGTTTTACTTGGGGTGCGGTGATTATTACCCAAGTTCTACTTAGGTGAGGTGTTTCCCTCGCAGGCATAGGCTGGGAGGAAGATGTAGCCTTGGACGCGTAAGACCCTTGGTGGGCAGAGGTCCGCGTATTTATTGGGTTGTCGGTATATTGGGATACTGTGGCTCACTGGTCAACAAATTAATAAAACGAATAAATGTGAAATGAAAATGAGAAAGTAAAGAAAGCGTATGATGTGAAGTGAGAATGAGAAAGTAAAGAAAGCATATGATGTGAAATGAGAATGGGAAAGTAAAGAAAGTATTTAATGTGAAGTGGAAATGAGAAAGTAAAGCAAGTGTATTGTAACGCCCCGAATTCCAAATAAGACCGAATTCGAGATTCCACAGGATCTTTACACTTCACTTCGTACAATTTAACAAAGATATTTTAACTTTTCATTAAACAACAAAGTTCTTTACATTGTTTATACAGCAGAAGATAAAAAGAAGTACAACAATAAAAATAATATACAACTTGCAACATCTCTAATATGTAATTAATCAACAGCATCATAACAACTTTACTTCTTCATGAAAGAAATTCCATTCCTGCATAATAAACTGTGGGCACGTCAGTTACTTACAATTGACGAAAATGTTATACTCGGCCAACCTCACTATGGCAGAAATATAACGATCTCAATACTTTAACAAACCACAAAACTTGAATGTAAATAAAGTGTTAAATGTGACTACACTAAACATGTAAGTGTATGCAATGCCTTAATGCCTAATGCAGATATTTTATACTGACATGACACTAATGCATACTTATTCGAATTCTATGCATCTCATACTATATAGGTCCGAGGGCAAGCACCTACGTACTCCACATTAAAGGGTTCGATCCCTTGCCATGAAAACTACCCAGTAATAAGAACAAGGTTTAGATATTCCACGAGTATGGATCCCAGTCCCGGAGTACACCGCACGACTGTTATACAGACTCCTCGTCGTGCGAATACCCCGCAAGTGTCCCTCTAGCCCCGGTATACGTATATACACTGAAGTACGACAAACTATCCGTCCGACTATGCATAGTCCCAGATTTAAAATAAAAATTCGTCTCCATCGAAGCAACCTCAGTCCCGGAGTACACCGCCTGAATGGGTCTGTAGTCCCGAAGTACATCGCCCGACTATATAGAGTGCCCCACTTACGTTTGCCCAGGTTTTACTACATCTTCTCTTATGTGCCTAGTTCTTAAGTTCAAGACATGAATAAATTATCATACCTAGAGTTAGTCTTACCCCCTACCGGACTTAATCATAAATACCGAGATAGCTCTATGGCCATATCTCAAAAATATAATGCAAATCTTTTAATTCAACAATGCTGGTATCCGCGATCTCACTAAACCTCTAGATCACAACCTTTCATGTACAAGAATCCATGGGTACTCATACCCTTCAATAATCATGTATTAACTTAATGTATTCATATCTTCAACTTATTGACAAAGTGATCAATGTCTTATTTTGACACTATTCATGATCCATTTATTCATTCACAATCTTTAGAAACAACAATTCTTTTCATGAACATAAATTCATCACATGAAATCTTATTAGCAAATTTAAGCTCATAAAATGTCTCAACTCACATCAAAATATTTCTTAAACCAAATAAGAGTATAATCTCTTCAAGAGAAATCACAACAATATTTCTCTTCTTCACAAAATGAAAGTCCCATTCTCAAGTAATAAATTTTGAATTCAATAATTCATTTTTCTATCTCAATTCTATTTTTAATATCTCAAATATACATGAAAAATTCTACAACTATTTTTAATAAATTCTATTTCATTTTATAAGACTTCTAGAATTTTTTTCCCCAAATTTTCTTTTCATTAGAACTCATCTAAAATCCACAAAACCCAAAAAAAACAAAAGGGCACCCTCTGGTTTCGAACCAGGCACCACCGCACAACACACAGTGAGCGCCCAAAGCCCAACCCACTAGCCAATAAGTCCAAGTGACTTGGCTGTCATAAAGTCGAGCCAAACCCATTCACACAGTGCTTCTAAATATACACTGATGACCATAAATAAATGAATCTATGTATATCAAATTATCCAACAATAACATATCAAAAACAAGAATAGGTGTTTATAAAATGATATCCTCTTATACATAACCATTATTAGGTACAACAAGTAAGTGTTCACTATTTAAATATTGTTCCTTGTGATGTACGTATAACATGTTAATAAGTTATCATGAAAATACCCTTGTTTTTACCTATTAATAATATTATGAGATGTAATCTTGTATAACTATCACCTAAATTTTAACCCGGTAATATTCGAATTCGGGTTATATGGCTTGTTTACATTAAAATTTGAATGAAAGCATGTGTAAAACTTAATTATGAGTTATTAATTTATGAGTGGGTATTTGAGATAATTAACTCAAATACATACTAATTATTATGAGATAACTAATTGAAATACTGAGAATTGATAAGTCCTGGTACATAAGTATTTGGGATTATATATCATGAATCTATGTGTATTGGACTTATTAATTTATCCTCAACGTATTTGTTCATGGCAATTACTCAATTATTTCTTTTTCTCATTTCCAACTAACATGATAGCAAGTAATTTCTCAATCATAGCAAAATCTCTACAATTCATGGAAGCATGGATTTGTTCTACATTTATCACCTCAATTTTATCTATACTACTTGTTGCTGCTGATTTTGGTGTGGGAGCAAACAGATAGAATTTGTGGATTCTTAAGAAAACGAATAAGGCAAACCTGTTGACCTTCACCAATGTATTGACTTGGTCTCTTACCGCTGCAGCGAACCTGCAAAAAGTGCGAGACACCGGGATGGATCCCGGCGACGCACCCTCCGACGCTCTTGTCAGTAATCTGAATGATTAAGCAAGAACTTAAACTGGAAAATTATTGATTACCTCTTAATGATGGTGGATGGGGGGTATTTATAGTCGCCTTTGGGATCAGATTAGGAATGTAATCCCTAGAAACAGGATAGGAATGTAATCCCTAATTCCTAGTGAAAGGATAGATACGAATCAGGGCTTAGAATTAATCAGAAACCCTAATTCTACCCTGCTGGACTGGGTTCGCTGCGGGTTGAAACCCGCATCCAGTTGAGATGGATCCGTTTATGGGTTATTGGGCTTTGAATAAAGACCCAGTTCCCATTTCAGATCCGTTAGTATGTGAAATTACCATTTTACCCCTGAGCTTTAAGATTCGTGTCCGATTTGAACGGCCCCATTTTAATCCCATTTTTAGCCATATCACGAGCCCCCCACTCCTGGAGACTGAGTTTTACAGTCTTCGAGGAGTAGTTTTGTTGTTCTAATGGCGTACGGGATTTTATCGGTGTTTTTAAGGGAGTTCGGATCTTGCTCGGGGTGTAAAAATGTTATTCTGTACTTGTAAAATGACCAAAAATATTCTCAGAATTTTCTGGATTTTTGGTGATTTTTCCAGATTTTTCCGAGTTTTTCCTCATTTTTTGAATTTTTTATTCATTTTCCGAATTAAATAATTAATTATCAAAAATATTAATTAATTATTCTAATTAAATAATTATATTTTTCAGAATTTTAAAATAATTTTTCTGAATTAATAATTATTTTTAGAATTTTTAATTAATTTTTTTCAATTTTTAAACATTTTTTCAGATTTTTTAAATAATTAAAACAAATAAATAAATGAATTAATTAATTAAATATTACCTGGACACGTGGCATGTTTCTGAGTGTCGATCATGATCAGATGTGCGCGCATCGCAAAGCAGATCACGTTCTGGACACGTGGCGCGTTTCTGAGCGTCGATCGTGTCGTGACGCGAATTTTGAGAAGATCGGACGACTTGTATAGGTCGGTAGGGTTTTTTCTCCAATTTCAAGGTCGGTACATCGGCAGCTTGGCACCCATGCTCGGATCTGGTCGACCCTCGGAGATGATGCCACGTGGCAATTTTTTTTTTTTCACTGCTTCTTTCTTTCTTCTTCCCCGCTCCGTTCTCCGACTTCGCCTCCATTTCTTCTTTCGTCTTCGACTGAAGCTTCCGACCCCACCCCATCTTCAACCTAGGCCTCGCCCCCTGTCCAACCTTGCCTGACGAGGAGCTCGATGCTGGAGGCGCTCGGCGAGAAAGGGGAGTTTCGAGCTCGGCGCTTCGGGAGGAGAGCCTCGACGGTGTGGAGACGAGCTCGTCGTTGGAGGTGAGTGGAGCTTTGGAGAGAGAGAGCTCGACGACGAAGCTCGGCTGTCGGTTCGTCGAGGCTTCGACTAAATGGAGCTTCGGCGACAAAGGCAGGCGAGGAGCTCGGCGACGAATGGAGCTCGTGAAGGAGACCTCGGAGCTCGTTCGTGGAGCTTGGAGGTGAGCTCAATGTCGGGGCTTGGCTGTTGGTTCGTCGAGGCTTCGACTAAATGGAGCTTTGGCGACAAAGGCAGGCGAGCTCGGTGACGAATGGAGCTCGTGAAGGAGACCCCAGAGCTCGTTCGTGGAGCTTGGAGGTGAGCTCTGTTTTCGAAAGAAGTTGATGAAGCTCCTCGTTGGAGCTCGCAGCGGAGGCGAGCTCGCCACTGGAGCTCGGTGCAGTGGTGAGCTCGTGAAAGGGGGAGTTCGACGGAGAGGGAGTGGCGAACGTTTGAGCTCGAGCTTCGGAGGTCGGCGCTCCCGAAGTTGAGCTCGTCGATGTGTTGGGTTTTGGAGCTCGACGACGGAGGGAGCTCGGTGAGAGTGAGAGCTCGGTTGTAGAGTTGGCGAAGGTGACTATGAGGCGAGATGAGCTCTTTGGTGAGTTCATGAAGGGGGAGAGCTTCGATTGGAGCTCGGTGAGAGTGGTCGGCGGAGCTCGATAGCTCGAGCTCGGCGTCGATGAAGAGGTGGTTGGTAGGCGAGGAGAGAGGCTCGACGACGGGGAGAGCTCGCGAACGAGGAGCTTCGGCATCGAGGCGAGCCCAGGGACGAAGCTTTCGGAGTTGGTGAAAGGAGCCGTGGCGCAGTGAAGAAGAGAAGCTTGGTTTTGGCGCCAAATCGGCTGAAGAAGAGGAAGGGGAGGAGAGGCGTTCGGGTTATTGGGTCCAAACGGGTTTTGGACCCGACCCGTTAGCTCTCCTTCACCTTCTCTTTTTGCTCTGTTGTGTTGGTTCGGCGAATCCGAGCACAGATTTTGAGGTAAAATTTTGGCCATTTTTTAGTTCGGTAGATCGGTAGCTCGGATTTCAGATCCAAGCTACGTGGCTCAATCTGGACAGTTGATCACGATCTTGGCGCGAATCACAAGGGAAAAGGCTCAGATTTCGAGAAAACGTTATCTTGTTGTCTTGTGGAGACGTGGCACGATCTGAGCCGCTCATCAGATTCGGACACGAATTTTGAGACAATCTGACGGTGAAACTGGCTCGGCGGCATTTTTCTCCATATGTGGAGGTCGGTACCCCGGCACCTTGGCATTGTGGCTCGGTAGCTCGGCGTAGTAGAGCTCGGCCCTGGCGGAGCTCATCGAGGTGAGCTCGACAACAGAGGAGGGGTCAGATCTCAACGAGGAAGGGGGTCAGCATATTGGAGAGGTGAAGAGCTCTGAAGTTTGGTGTCGGATCCGCTTTCCCGGTGCTATGGTGGTCCGATCGGGGTGTGTGACCCCTCGTTTTGAAGCTAATTCGAAGATCTACAACTTCTCTTCAGAAATGGGCTGAAGAATCACCCTTCTTCATGTTCAAAACACTCCTTAACTTCGACGAAGGGGTCGGAGCTCGACGAGGCAGGGGGTCGGAGCTCAACGTCGGCATCTTGGAGCTCGGCCAGGTGAGAGGGGGTCGAACTCGGTGCCGTGCTGTTTGGTTTTAGCGCCAAATCGAAGAAGAGGAGCTCCACTTCCAAGAAGCAAAGAAGATGGGCTAGGAAGATCCTCGTAAGAGCCATGGGAAGATCCATTCTGGGGGGTGAGCGGAGCGAAGAGCTCGGCTCTAGGAGAGAGCCATTTGGGAGACGAGTTTGAGGAGCAACTCTAGAAGAGAGTTGTGAGCTCCGAACTCGTTGAGAAGAGGTCCGCCTTGGAGGTGAGCGGAGCGAAGCACTTGACTCTAGGAGAGAGCCATTTGGGAGACGAGTTTGAGGAGGAACTCTAGGGGAGAGTTGTGCTCCGAACTCGTTGAGAAGAGGTCCGCTTTGGAGGCGAGCGGAGTGAAGAGCTCAGCTCTAGGAGAGAGCCATTTGGGAGACGAGTTTGAGGAGCAACTCTAGGAGAGAGTTGTGAGCTCCGAACTCGTTGAGAAGAGGTCCGCCTTGGAGGTGAGCGGAGCGAAGCACTTGACTCTAGGAGAGAGCCATTTGGGAGACAAGTTTGAGGAGGAACTCTAGGAGAGAGTTGTGAGCTCCGAACTCGTTGAGAAGAGGTCCGCCTTGGAGGCGAGCGGAGTGAAGAGCTCGGCTTTAGGAGAGAGCCATTTAGGAGACGAGTTTGAGGAGCAACTCTAGGAGAGAGTTGTGAGCTCCGAACTCGTTGAGAAGAGGCCTGCCTTGGAGGTGAGCGGAGCGAAGCACTTGACTCTAGGAGAGAGCCATTTGGGAGATGAGTTTGAGGAGGAACTCTAGGAGAGAGTTGTGAGCTCCGAACTCGTTGAGAAGAGGTCCGCCTTGGAGGCGAGCGGAGCGAAGAGCTCGGCTCTAGGAGAGAGCCATTTGGGAGACGAGTTTGAGAAGCAACTCTAGGAGAGAGTTGTGAGCTCCGAACTCGTTGAGAAGAAGCCTGCCTTGGAGGTGAGCGGAGCGAAGCACTTGACTCTAGGAGAAAGCCATTCGGGAGACGTGTTTGAGGAGCAACTCTAGGAGAGAGTTGTGAGCTCCGAACTCATTGAGAAGAGGTCCGCCTTGGACGTGAGCGGAGCGAAGCACTTGACTCTAGGAGAGAGCCATTTGGGAGACGAGTTTGAGGAAGAACTTTAGGGGAGAGTTGTGATCCAAACTCGTTGAGAAGAGGTCCGCTTTGGAGGCGAGCGGAGTGAAGAGCTCGGCTCTAGGAGAGAGCCATTTGGGAGACGAGTTTGAGGAGCAACTCTAGGAGAGAGTTGTGAGCTCCGAACTCGTTGAGAAGAGGTCTGCCTTGGAGGTGAGCGGAGCGAAGCACTTGACTCTAGGAGAGAGCCATTTGGGAGACGAGTTTGAGGAGGAACTCCAGGAGAGAGTTGTGAGCTCCGAACTCGTTGAGAAGAGGTCCGCCTTGGAGGCGAGCAGAGCGAAGAGCTCGGCTCTAGGAGAGAGCCATTTGGGAGACGAGTTTGAGGAGCAACTCTAGGAGAAAGTTGTGAGCTCCGAACTTGTTGAGAAGAGGCCTGCCTTGGAGGTGAGCGGAGCGAAGCACTTGACTCTAGGAGAGAGCCATTCGGGAGACGAGTTTGAGGAGCAACTCTAGGAGAGAGTTGTGAGCTCCGAACTCGTTGAGAAGAGGTCCGCCTTGGACGTGAGCGGAGCGAAGCACTTGACTCTAGGAGAGAGCCATTTAGGAGACGAGTTTGAGGAGAAACTCTACGGGAGAGTTGTGCTCCGAACTCGTTGAGAAGAGGTCCGCTTTGGAGGCGAGCGGAGTGAAGAGCTCGGCTCTAGGAGAGAGCCATTTGGGAGACGAGTTTGAGGAGCAACTCTAGGAGAGAGTTGTGAGCTCCGAACTCGTTGAGAAGTAGTCCGCCTTGGAGGTGAGCGGAGTGAAGCACTTGACTCTAGGAGAGAGCCATTTCGGAGACGAGTTTGAGGAGGAACTCTAGAAGAGAGTTATGAGCTCCGAACTCGTTGAGAAGAGGTCCGCCTTGGAGGCAAGCGGAGCGAAGAGCTTGGCTCTAGGAGAGAGCCATTTGGGAGACGAGTTTGAGGAGCAACTCTAGGAGAGAGTTGTGAGCTCCGAACTCGTTGAGAAGAGGCCTGCCTTGGAGGTGAGCGGAGTGAAGCACTTGACTCTAGGAGAGAGCCATTCGGGAGACGAGTTTGAGGAGCAACTCTAGGGAAGAGCTTCAGCTCCGAACTCGCTGTTTAAGTGAGAGAATCAACGGTTGTGGGAGCAGTTCCGAATGACGAACCACTTCTAACTCGCTTAAGAGCAAGTTATTTGAAGCGGAATCGAGCCAAGTGTTGGACTCCGAACTCGTCGTTTAAGAGAGTATCAATGGTTGTGGGAGCAGTTCCGAATGGTGAACCACTTCTAACTTGCTCAAGAGCAAGTTATTTGAAGCAGAATCGAGCTGTGTTGGACTCCGAACTCATCGTTTAAGAGAGTATCAAAGGTTGTGGGAGCAGTTCCGAATAGCGAACCACTTCTAACTCGCTTAAGAGCAAGTTATTTGAAGCAAAATTGAGCCAAGTGTTGGACTCCGAACTCGTCGTTTTAAGCTTAGCAAGTTGCGGGAGCAGTTATGTAGAAGAAGCTAGACTCCGAACTCACCATTTAACGATTCGTAGATGTGACTCGAAGAGATAGAGAAGAAGCAAGAGCAATAATTTTCAATGAAAAATGTAAAGTTTTATTGAGATAAACTAAGTGGCCGCTTCAATAGGGCGAACCATTATTACATGCTATTGGCCGAGTTACAAGCATCAGCCTTATTGAAAATCAAGATCCTACTTCTACAATAAGGTGAAGACCTCTTGGGAGGAGCTGAGTCTTGAAGCTCGGTGGGCCTTTCTGTTCATTTATTGGCTCCTCACGGGGGAAGATCAACCCCCTCTTTTTGGGCGAACTTGGTCAGGTGCCCCCGCTGTATGTGTTCTTCGATCTCCTCCTTGAGAGCCCGACAATCATCCGTATCGTGGCCGTGGTTCCTGTGAAAGCGGCACCACTTATCCTTGTTCCTCTTCTTGCCAGGTGTATTCATTCTAGGGGGAGCACGGAGTAGCCCTTCCTTGTCCACCTCCATAAGAACTTCTGATATATTAGCAATGAGGGGGGTGAACTTCACAAAATGTGGAGTTGGGCGGCGCTGGCCATTACTGTCCTTCTGGGATTTTTGGAACCCCTCTTCGCTCGTATTCTTCCGTTTGTTCCCAGAAGATGTCTCCTCAAGAGCAATGGGGTTGAGAGCCTCTTCCGCTCATATGTACTTCTCCACCCTAAGTAAAAGTTCTGAGAAGTCCCGAGGAGGCTTCTTGTCAAGGAACGCCCTGAGGTTGGCATTAGTGACGTTGCGCTCGAATGCGGCAGCGGCTACTGATTGGTTGAGGGAGGAAATGGACCGGGCTTCGGCGGTGAAGCGTCGAACGTAATCCCTTAGGCGTTCACCCTTTTCTTGGTTGAGGGTCACCAGAGATACACTTGTTTTCTCGGTCCGGCGGCTACTCACGAAATGAGTAAGGAAGAGCCCTTCGAACTGATCGAATGAGAAGATGGAGGTCGGGGCGAGTCGAGAGTACCATTCTCTCGCAGACCCCTTCAACGTGGTAGGGAAGATCTTGCAGAAGAGGGCGTCTGAAGCATGGTGGATCATCATGAGAGTTTTGAAACTCTCTATGTGATCTGCGGGGTCCGACTCCCCGGTATACGCCTCGAAGTGGGGCGGCTTGAAGTTCTCTGGGATGGGGGCCTCCATGAAGGTGCGAGAGAATGGAGGTCTGCTCGGGTGGAGGTTTATCGTCCGTTGCTCTTCTTCCCTGTCAATTCGGCCGAGGCGCCTCTCCATCTCGTGGAGACGGCGGTAGACCGAGTCTTCTCTTTGATCATACCTTGCTGAGCCCCGGGACTCATCTTCGTATGAGGATGGACTGAGGCTGCGATGATGGTAGCTTGGAGAAGGACGGGGACTGAGAGTGTGAAGGTGGTGGCTCCTAACTGGCTCATGAGTAGGTGGCCTCTGGTCATTCTTTGGGGCGATATTGAGGGCTCGTAAGACGGTCGCTTGGAAGTCTTGAAGATCTGCCCTTGTGACTGGTGCCTCTCCAGCTTTGCGGTCCCTATGGGTGGCTCGGTTTACTGGAGAATGAGTTCTCCGCCGATGACGCTGAGGGGACTCTCTTCGCCTCCTCGGGGGAGGAGATATTCTAGTCCTCGGTCGGCGGGGGGTCCGGATTCTTGAGGCCCCTGGGTGCTCGGGTTGATGGACTCCACCAAGGGCTCGCCATCCATTCAGGCGAGTTCTGAGATTGACCCCCTTTTGGCGGTTGGCAATCACTTGACGAAGATCCCGCTCGGGAGGGCTTTGAGAAGCCATAGATTCAACTGAAGGATTGGGACCCGCGACATGGTCATGAGGAGGATGTTGCTTCGGACGACTCTGACGGGAGCCCCCTGGGCAGCCCCCCGAGACCCTGGAGGGGCCTGTTGAGTAGGAGCACCTTGAACCGGAGAAGGGAGAGGAGGAAGAGAAGTGGTTCTTCGGTTGGAGACCGCTGCCTTCCCCTTCTATTTTGGATGCATGGCTTGAAACTAGTATCGTTGATGAAGTTAGGTCAGGTTGCTTTTTCGATTCCTACAGACGGTGCCAATCTGTTGCTGCTGATTTTGGTGTGGGAGCAAACAGATAGAATTTGTGGATTCTTGAGAAAACGAACAAGGCAAACCTATTGACCTTCACCAATGTGTTGACTTGGTCTCTTACCGCTGCAGCGAACCTGCAAAAAGTGGGAGACACCAGGATGGATCCCGGCGATGCACCCTCCGATGCTATTGTCAGTAATCTGAATGATTAAGCAAGAACTTAAACTGAAAAAGTATTGATTATCTCTTAATGATGGTGGATGGGGGGTATTTATAGTCGCCTTTGGGATC
Organism: Hemerocallis citrina; assembly: GCA_017893485.1. Classification (NCBI taxonomy): domain Eukaryota; kingdom Viridiplantae; phylum Streptophyta; class Magnoliopsida; order Asparagales; family Asphodelaceae; genus Hemerocallis; species Hemerocallis citrina. The sequence goes on along the minus strand of CM030361.1, from coordinate 78,705,949 downwards.
AGATTAGGAATGTAATCCCTAGAAACAGGTTAGGAATGTAATCCCTAATTCCCAATGAAAGGATAGATACGAATCAGGGCCGTTGATTAGAATTAATCAGAAACCCTAATTCTACCCTGCTGGACTGGGTTCGCTGCGGGTTGAAACCCGCACCCAGTTGAGATGGATCCGTTTATGGGTTATTGGGCTTTGAATAAAGACCCAGTTCCCATTTCAGACCCGTTAGTAGGTGAAATTACCGTTTTACCCCTAAGCTTTAAGATTCGTGTCCGATTTGAACGGCCCCGATTTAATCCCATTTTTAGCCATATCACTACTCATTTAACATACTAGCATGCATATTCTATATTTAAGAGCACAAGATCACTGACCCAAGAAATGTCGATTTCTTGCAATTTGTACTCCTAGAGTGAGAGCTCCTAGAAACTCCGCTTCGCCTCCTCGAAATCCGCACGGGAGAAAAAGCTCCAATACTCCAATTCGGCAATGAAGAGGTCGCTATTCCGAATAGCGGTCGCTGCTCATGTGGCACTCACTAGCCAAAAATGTTAATATTTTGGGAAGTGGCCTAAAAGTGCAAATAGTTTCAAAAAGTGGCCCAGTACCGCAAATGATTCAATCTAAACTTTGTGACGCTACTACCTCCACTGACCGACTCTTTCTTTCCAAACCCAACCCATCATTATTGCCGACGACGATCGACGGCGAATTAAACGGCCACCATTTCTTGAGGAAAAAACACCTAAAGAATCAATCCCGAACAAATCACCGACCAAAATCCGAATAAAGCAAGAAAAATGTCTATAATGGAGGAAATCCAGCGAAACCGAATCACCGCCTGCCTCCAAGCAATCTGCACCGCCAAGTACGTGAGAGAGGACAACGTCCCATGCCAAATCGAGCAGGTAATGAATTTGTCAATTTCCTTTTACATTTTTATTATTATTATTATTTAAAAATAAAATTTTGTTGCTTCTTATGTATTTTGTAAAATTCGGCAGGGTTTGTTCTTGGGATCTGTAGGAGTTGCGCTGAACAGGGAGGCTCTGAAGAATTCGAATGTTACGCATGTTTTGATCGCCGCAAAATCGCTCGATCCTGCCTTTCCTAATGATTTCATCTACAAGAAACTTGATGGTAACCAGATTTTCAAAACTTTTACCTTCTTTTATTTGATGTATTTGTAATTGTCGTGAGTTTTTTTTTATACATATAGTTGGAGCCTTAGTGACATCTATTTAAGAAGAGGCTTAGGTGATGAAATGATTTGAGAGGGAATAGGGATGTGTTACTGTAGTGGGTGTGAAAGGACGATGTGGTTCTTGCCTTTGTTGAGCTGCATCGTTGTTTGGGATACTCGTCAGAGCTGTAAGTTTGATGGTGCATAACAATTTAGTGAAATAAATAGATAGGTGAAGTTACTATAGCCTGGGTTTTTGAATAATGGAGGAGATTGGATATTTGGTTGTTTTGGGGTTCAATAATTAAGTTCTTCTGGCATTTAGTGTCACTGTTTGCCATTTTTGGTTGCAAATGGATGATTTCATGCTTTAGAGCCATGTATATTTTGTGAATTAAGCTTTAAGTTCGTAATTCCAGTGATACATGCATATTGAATTGTTGGTTTGGTAAATTTTTTCCTACTATTTGCCTATGTATATTAGATTGAGTATGTAACCATAGTTTAAAGAATTGGCTAGATCGAATCGAGATATCCTAAATAACCAGTGTGAAATATCCTAAATACCCTTCCTATATCTCCAATCTCTGATCTCTAATATTATAATGGGAGAGTTGGGATTGTCATTTGTAGACAACCTATAATTTGTAGACAATCAAGGCGAGATAACTCAGACCCCCCTAAATCTTAAGAGGCTGCTCCGAACCCTTAAATCTCAGGATCGGCGAGATAATTTTGGTATCGGCTACGTTAGCAATTGGATTAGATGGATAGGTCCAATCCCAACCTGAAACCACCAATTTTATTACAAATTTCCAATATAAAAGTTTCTATTCATGTGGATCATTTTATCTGAGCAATGAAGATGTAATTGTGCAATGAACATCATTTTGTGTATAGTTTATTTTTCTTGTATGTAAACAAAATTTATATTATTTTGTCTATCTATTTCTATTGCTCTAGTTTTATTTTATCCAAATCCGTAATTGAAACCACAAATTGGTAAAAAGAATTAATTAAATTCATCAATTCAATTTCTGAAGTTAGTTATTATTTTTTTAAAATAATTTAATTATATAAACATATTCCATAATGTTTTTTTTAATTTAAAAAAAAAACCTGATACACCGATCCGGTTGTTATCGATCCCGATCCCGATCCAAATATTTGGAAAAACCTGCGCCCCTCCCGATCCTGAGTTTGGAAACCTTTGTCCATACGCCCCTAAACAAATCCCTAAATCCCCTCCATGTCCCTGCCCTCCAACTCACTCCCTCCTCTTAGATCCAACTCTGACAAAGTCGTGACACTTGCTGACATGGACCCCTTCATCGCCACCATCGTTGAGTGCGTCAAGGATCCGGCAAGGAGGCGACTGTCAATGGTGGCGGATGGTAGAGCCGGATCAGGCTCTGGTTTGGGTTATTGGATCAGCACCGGTCATGTAAGACCTCGTGCCGATATCCAAAATTGATGAGGGTGCCGGTTCGAGTGAGGAAATGAGCGGGTCGTGGGGTGGACTCCCATTTGATCGGGATGATAGCGAATGAGGAAGGGTGGAATGGGTTTTGGAACGGAGAAGGCGAAGAAAAAAAATGTTTATAAATATACAGGAGCGTTAGTTAGCACATTTCACACGGGTTTTTTGTTAGGAGAATTTTGGGGAATACGGCTAGGGAGGCTAAGTGGGCGAGAAAAAATGGCAGGTGATTTCTTAATTATGAGCCTAAATGCTAGGGGTTTAATGACTTTTCATAAGAAAATAAAAATATTTTAATCAATAATCGATTTTTTTTTCTTTTTTAGCTTAAGAAACACCATGTACCAAAAATCCGTTTCACTGATCTGATACTCTGCCAATTGGGTTGGCACCTATCCTGATACCAAAACTTTTAGCAACCTTCTACTGTTGTGATACTGATGTAAAACTAACCCTAAATAGAGAATTTTTAAGAATCTTAAAGGATTAATTTTACCAACATGTAATGTGGATCAAAGTTAGAATTTTAAACAATTAATCGGTTTGATGGATTTTCAAGAATTGAATTAAGTTTAACAAGACCAATTAATAATTCAATTATAACAATCAATTATTAAATCCCTAAACGTTCTTAGCAAGTAAAAGATGCAATATTGATTCGTACTCTAATTAGGCAAGTAGAACACTTGATCTCGATATTTGTGGACGACAGATAAATCAAATAATATAATAGAGATGATAAGACAGTAGAACACAAATATTTGAAATATGGAAAGAGTATATCGATGTTGAAGACGAAGACAGGACCTCCGTGTAGTTGACAACAACAAGAGAGGAGCAACAACATAGCAAGTCAGCAAGCGGGGGCTGTTTGTTGGCTGATCGGCGCAGTGGCAGCGGGCACAGGGGTTGGCGGCGTCGCTGGTGGGGTGAGGTGGCCACACAGGGGGATGAGGGGATTAACGGTTAGGGTTTCAGGTGGTGGAGAAGGAGGCGGGATGGTTGGGAAGTGGATGAGGCGCAACGACGGTGGTCGGTGGTGGGTGTCGGTGCGTCGGAGGGTCGATTGGAGGAGACGAGGGGTCGGTGAGGTCAAGTGGAGGCGGGGGCGGATTGTCAATGAGATGTTGCGGGATGGCGGTGGCGGTTGAGGGAGTGTCGGGCGCAAGGGCGGCGAGGAGGGAGCTTGGATGGTTGGGTTCGGGATTCACTCAAGAGGAAGAAGAAGAAGGAAACAAATGGGATTGGGGTTTGGGTTAATTTGATTTGGAGATTAGGGTTTAGGATTTTAATTTGGGGATTAGGGTTCGAGAATTGAAGTGGATTTGGGGATTTTGGGTAGTTTTATTTGGGGGATTTTTTAATTTGGGGGTAGATTTTAGAGTTAATCACTAATCCTAAAATTGTATTAGGATTTATCACAAACCCTAATAATTGGATCTCAATTGTATCACACAAAAAGAGACAGTGATGAAGAGAAAAACTTCAACACAATAATTTTTAATCAAGAATGACATCTCTTTCTCATTAATCTCAGGGCCTATAAATAGGCTCAAAACAAATCTTGATACAAATTTCAAAAGATTCTAAAAATCTCAAAAATATTCTAATGCAAAAAGAAAGATTACATATGGCTATAATTGCCAAAAAACAAATATGGTACTGAAATGAAATACTAAATTAAATAGAATTGATGTCCTTATTAGATACTGAGATTTTGAACATAATCAGTAACTTCCTTATGCTGTGTTGTTTTCTGGCTTGGAATTTTGTTCGGCGGTCATATCTAAACTATATATATTTGTTGGAAGGCCATATCTAAGTATATATAACTCTTGCAGTTCTAATTGCGTTTTAAAGTGTTCTGTCTTTCTTAATATGAGGGTATAAATGAAGGTTTACAAAGAAATTTCAAGTGCGTTGGAATGGAAACAGAGCTCAAAATTCCTTGGCATCATGATAAAGTTTGCTTGAGCTATCTTGTTAGTTCCATCTTGATGAAGTGTCACAGGCAATATTAATTGCATAGTCTCTCTGAATGGAACTATTTCCATCTGCAATGTACCGGTTCTGATGGGTGGTTTTGCTAGAATTAGTAATAAGGAGATCACCATTTTTAGAAACAAAAAGGGTTTCATGATTCTATCACCTCTCTATAGGGATAGAGACAACATAATCAAAAGTAGTGTAGAGTTTTCTTTTTTTGACTAACCTGCATGATATTCATTACTTCTTTCTGCTTCAAAATCATGCGTGTATAGCTAGAAGTTACCACTATATTTTTGAAGGATCACTAGTCTGTTAATGCTGCTAAGGTTCAATTTGATCCTGTGCTGCTCTGATTGAAAGTGTCTTAGTCTGCTCTAAAACCTTGGACAATTCTAAAAAGTAATTAAGTTTAGACTTACCTGTATGATCTTCAGTGTTGATAGTTAAACTAAATACTGTCCACTTACTTTTTTAGTTTCGTCCACATTGTATAAAATATATCATGAAGCATTCTTTACTATATTGCAATGTTTTTGGTCTTTCTGCTGTAGCTTCTTACCACACGTGATACAAATGAAGGTATATTGTGTAGATGCTAATTTCTTTTTGTTTGGGAAAGGACACATATTGAAACACCTGAAAACATGATACAGGTTTTGTTGAGCATCTAACAAGATTCATTCTATGAATTTCTCGGTCATCGTTTGACTATAGTGAAGTTTAATTCATCGGCATTAACGGTATAATCCCTTAGAATGAAACTCTTTCCATTTTTGTGCATGATCCGAAGTTCTCCTGCACACTACTGGTTTGATTTGAACCCAGGAGTTTCTGTTATCTTACTGTTCATGGAATGATTTTTTGTTGTTTGCTTAACAATATACTTTTTGACTCAAAACTCAAAAACTAAAAAACTCAAAAAGATATGTATTTATATACTTATATTTTAGTGATGTAAACTTAACCCTATAGAGAATTTTCCAAGAATATTAAAAGATTAAGTTTACCAACAAGTCGTGCCGATTAAGTTAGAAATTAAAACTAGTGATCGGTTTGATGGATTTTCAAGAACTTGAATAAGTTACCAGTCCTAATTAAAAATCCAAGCATAGAATCAATGATTATACTTAAGCATTCTTAGCAAGTAAGATATTCAATAGTGATTCGTACGCAATTTGGCAAGTAGAAGCACACACGCTCAATATTTGTGGACGACAGAAAATTCAGATAAGATTCTAGAGATGATAGGCAATACCAAAAGTAATGAAGGGATGGAAAGATCTTACCGGGGTTCGATGGAAGTGTCGCCGCCACGGAAGGAGAGGGAGAAACTGCCAATTGTCGAAGTCAATGGCGTCGTACTCCTCCATAAATCATTTTATTGATGTGAGGATTAGGGTTAGAGTTTGGATGAAGATTTGGGAATTATGGTTTAGGATTTGAATGAAGATTTGGGGATTTGGAGTAGGGGAAGGTATTGGGGGTGATGGTGGGGCTGATAGGGATGGTCGGGTGGTGAGGGGAGGCAGCAAAGGGGCGGTCGGGGGTGTTGGAGGAGTCGGGTGAGGTGTTGGGTGGAGAAGGGCGGCTATGGTGGTCCGGTGAAGGGGGAGAGGGGAGAAGAGAGGCCGACGGTGTGTAAGGAGGGAGATGGAGGTGTGTAATCTAGGGTTTTTCACAAACCCTAATATTCTTTCAAGGTCTCACACACAAGAGATAAATGAAAAGCAAAACTCAACACACAAATTTTAATTAATCAAAAAGCATATCTTCTCGTTAGTCTAAATGCCTATATATAGACTCAAAACAAATCTCCAAAATATCACCGTGTGCAGAAAATAAAGGGTGCAAATAGTAAAATTACTACATATGGCATATCCAAATGCCAAAAACAACTATAAGTGATAACTAGGCTAATAAAATAGCCATGTCAAACGATGCTTGAGCTGATAGAAACACCCAAAACGTCTCGAACCGATGTCCTTATCATTTAGTTTCCTCCATACCGTATAATATAATTTGAGGCATGGTTTACTGAAAACTCATGAACAATGTAATAAATAGCAATATGCGGAACTATGCGATTCTTGGCCGCATACCGCACATTCCGCACCGCATATGCGGTTTGGGTTTTTAATTATAAAAAAATCAAAACTTTGGAAATGTTATTAAAAATCATAAAATAGAAAAAAATCACAAAAAATGGAAAAAGTAAGAAGTTGAAAATGAAAATTACATAAGACAAAAATAAATAACATAAGTGCGTAATGTGATAATATCGTAATACAATCAAACAAAGACATAAAAACAACTACTAGAATTTGTTTGCAACATTACATAAAGTCTTCTTGCTAAAAAGAAACAATTACTCAAGTCTTGCACAAAGACAAAGTATAGATGAGTAGCACAGATTTTCTTACAACAATCAAAAATATATATAACTAATAACCTATAGATGATAGGTCCATGACAAGACATAATCAATCGGAGTTTTCAAAATGGTCTGAAGGATAGTCTTCCTCAATATTCACTTTTGAGTTGGTGCTATAAATGTAACGCCCCAAATTTCAAACATAGGTAATTCGTAGCACAAACATGATCATTACTTCAATATCGTACAAAAATACAATGAATTTAAAACTTTTTCATTACAATGTTATTCTTTACAATACGCAGCGAAAATTTACATTAAAAAATTACAATTTATAACGTCAAACATCTTCAATCCTGCAACAACCATCGACATTAAACTCATCTCCATGTCGCTCGCTAATCCGAGTCCTGAAACTTAAAAACTGCGGGCATTGCATACAATTGACGCAATGCTATAATACTGTGATTCCTTTATTTTAACAATTACAAACTTGAATGCAGAAACAAACTGTGGAAAATGACTATCCTAGATATGTCATTGTATGATATGAACTTAATGACTAATGCAGATATTCATACTTACAATGCACACTAATGCGCACTTGTTCGGAGTCTATGCATCTTATACTACATAGGTCCGAGGGCAGACCCTTAACGTACTCCTAATTATAGGGTTCAATCCCCCGTTATGCAAAACTTATACCCGTGACTAACATAAGATTTAGATAATTTGTGAGTACCTAGCCCACGCCCCGATAATTCCGGAGATTAATCCCACACCGCAGATGATCATTCACATCCTGATAATTCTGGGGATTCAATCCCACACCGCAAGCCATGGCACCTCACCACACACAAACATCACATGAGCGTCACCTCGATCCCGATAATTCCAGAGATAGACACGCAGATGAGTTTGAGACACTTTCACTCACATCTCGATAATTTCGGGGACCATCTCACACTGCAGACTAGCTGAGGCCCTCATACTCATGTTTGCCCTTCATTACATCTCCATCTAGTGTGTCCTTAGTCCAGTTATAATTATTATGACCTATAGCTAGTTTACCCTACCGGACTTAAACCAAACCACTGAGAACACTAGCCCACACTGACCACTTCTCACATTTTCATTTATTAATATTGCCGGCATTCTGGGTCTCACTCAGCCTCTAGAATTCACCATCAAAATCATAAACTCGTTAGGTTATTCTTAACCTCGCATAAAATTTCTCATTCATCACAAATCATTTGATTCTTTCATTCATTCTCTTTAAATTTGTCAATCACAACGTAAATAAATAATTTCTTATCCCTTTATAACAACTAGGGCTACAAATGAATCGAGCTATTCGCGAGCTACTTGGCTCGAGCTCGGTCAAAGCTCGGCTCGTGTCGAGCTCGAGCTCGAAAGCGAGCTCGATACGTAAACGAGCCGAGCTCGAGCTTGAAGGTACGTGGGTTTTAGGCAGAAGCTTACGAGTATTCGGCTCGAACTCCGTCAAAGCTCGGCTCGTGTCAAGCTTGAGTCGAGCTTGAGCCTGAAAGTGAGCTCAATACATAAACGAGCTGAGCTCGAGCCTCAAGGTATTCGGCTCGACTCGGCTCGTTTGCAGCCCTAATAACAACATTTCAATAGCATTTCAACTTGATAAAACCCTTCCAAATATCATACGTCTAATTTTTTCAAATTCATCTTTTAATTATCTCATCATCTAGCACAATTTACATAAATTCCAAATTTAAACTCGTTTTCATATGATATAAAATTCTAGAATAAATCTAGATTCAAACCATCATATTTCAATCTCTTAATCACACTTAATTCAAAACAAAATAGCTCCAAAAATTACTTTTTAAAGTAATTTAATTTACAAAGTATTTATTCCACAAAATAATTCTTGAATTAATATATATAATCTTATCAAATATTCCATTAATACTCTATATTAATTTAAACATTCCCCAAAGTAAAAATACATGCAAATAGATTTAAAAATAATAAAAATAACAAAATAACGCTACCCAGTTTCGAACCCGAGCGGGCTTCCGCCCTAAATCGCACCCAACAACCACTAGTCCTATTCTCTGTTGGTGTGGGATTCACAAAAAGAAATCTTATATGTTTCAACTATTGTTTATTGATTTAATAAAAAATCACCTACGACCTTGAACACTATACAAAGCGCCAAAACAAGAATGCTCCAACCAGGCTCTCAGCCTCACTCACTGTCTACAACTGTTAAGAAAATTATTTTGAATATGAAACTCGCTGTTTCACATCTCAAGATGAAAATTTTGCCATATTTCATTTTTATAATCGTTCTCACAACTTCATACGCTATATTATGAATTCTAATGAATTTCCAGAGGAGAACTTGTTCAATCTAGGGCTTGTGTTTATATCAATCTACATAATTTCAATATGAAATTTAACACACAATTTGCATGTATAAATTTGTCACATTCAAGAGTTAAATTCATAGCAACAAATAGAATCACATGAATAATATTCATACAATAAAATTAAAGAAATATTCATCTATAACATTTCACAAGCACGTAATCTATTTACTATGAGATGAAATTTCTCCTATAATACTTTAGACACAAGATTAAGAATATCCCTACACATATATATTTCATATAAGAATTTAGTCATCATCTAAATATATTTACATCTGAGCATGGATAATCTACAAGGCATTAGAAAATAGTAGAAACACCCACCTCTTACGATGAATCCCTAGCAATTAGCACTCCTAGAAAATAATCCCCAAGCCTCCTAAAATCTGAGCTTCAAAGAACAAAAACATGCAAAAAAATGAATTTTTTTCTTTTTTTTCTTGGGCATTGGCCGGGAGGGGGTTTATTTAAAGGAGAAAGAAATTGGGGTTTTTAAAACTATCCACTTAATCTTAACTACCCACTCAAGACTATAACTACCCACAATCTCAATCAAACTTTGTTTCCCTCTAATGGAATTGGCCGGCCAAATGCATGGGGAAAAGCAAGGGTTTTGTGTGTGTGCACATAAAATGCACACAAAAATTTGGAATTTTATTTAATAAAATAGTATATGTTACTCAAATTTAATGTGGATTTAAATGAAGTTGGTTTCATTAAAACTAGACTTCATCATTTATACAATGTAAAAATAGAAGAAAAGTATTTACATACTCTAAAGATTTTCTAATTGACATGTGCACAAAGAAAAACACATGTAAAGCACATGCCAATAAATATTCATATATAAAATAAATCCGAGAGAACAAAAAATGCCCATAACAATCGAAATACAAAATACGTAAAATATTTATATTAATAATGTTACGGATATTACACGTAACGGTACAAAATACATGTGCGTAACACACGTGGAATAAAATTGTCGGAACTCAATTTTTGCGGGGTGTTACAATAAAAGTCCCTCTCTCTTATCTTCCTCTTCACTCCCATTGCCATGAATCATCGATTTGTCCTCGTTACACTTCCCTTGATCACTTGGTGACTTCTTTCTCATTGTATAAGTGTGCAATTGAGTGTACCGAGCTTAGCTGGGGAGTGCTTTCCCTCGATTTAGCTGACTTGAATTAGGTATTCAAACTAATGGATTTGTGTCCAACGTAATGAGGAGCGCAAGCCAAGATGTAGGTCTTCCTGGAAGTGAGAACACTGTTGAAAGAAAGAAGTGACATGGCCTTTTTTAAACTGAAAATGGGTTGGGTTGCAGGTCAGGGCCAAAAAATATATTCATATTATTATAAGTAGATCCATTACCCATGCAGGCGCATACTCGATTAATGTAGGAGCATATTTCAATCCTCATACTTCAATAAGACGTCACATAATCATCTTTTTGACACAATAGATTATATGCGGCCTGAAAAGAGCGATTCCTCACCGCATTGCGCAAATGCGCCGCATAAATTTGCATTTTAGAACACTGCTGAAGTTGTGATTTTTAATTTGAGATTGTACTGCATTGTGGATAGCAATTGTGAAGTTCATGCTTTGCAATTTGAAACTAATTAAGGTTTTCGGATGTTGATGTAGTGCTTGATACTGCTGATACAAATTTAGGTGAACATTTTGATGAATGTTTTGATTTCATTGAGGAAGCCAAAAGAAGCGGAGGTGCAGTCTTAGTGCATTGTTTTGCAGGGCGATCAAGAAGGTAGTCAAAATTTCTGTAATAAATGTTTTGATCATAACTCTTTCAGTAGTGGATTGTTGTTGGTTATTTTTTGAGATATGAACTTCAAACTTGATGAACATTTGCGAAGTCTGATATAAAAGGAAATTTAGAAACGGACTGATTATGGAAGGTACACATGTATATTTGTCCAAATATATTCAATCCCTTTCCTAAAAGATAGGGTTAGTTCTTCAGCATGAACCATAGCTGAAAAAGCCTTCATAAGAGTAATCAATTCTTTTGCCATGGTTGTCGGCTTGTAGTTTGACCCTTTCTCAGCTGGTGGCTAACCAAGTTATAGGCAACCCTTACAAGCTGAAAAGACCAGTTGGCAGTTTTTGTTGGTTACTTCTAGTAAGCTTGCACCCGATCAAATAAAAAATAGATGATATTAAAAGTTTAAAACCCTCACTTAACATTAATTCAGGTATAACTCTATCTAATTGTATATGGTTGTATTGATTAATCAGGTATTTTTAAGAACCCGTCATTCCACAACTTGAGTTTCTTTAACTAACATTATGGTGGAGATACTGTGTCGGTACAGTGCTTCATGATTAGGAAAATTTCTCTTATCTATGTTAGTATAATGATCTCTATTCATTGATACTTGTACCCTTCCATGGAAATGACCACGTAGACACTTAAAATCTGAGATGGTACAACATTTCCAAGGGCTTTGGTTCAAAATATTGAAGGATGAAACAATCATAAAATGAAAGGCTGATTACAAGGTACTATCTTGAACTTTTGGCAAAAAATATGTGTACGATAACAAGACTACCTCCATTAATCTATCACTAGTTTTTCCAACACACGTGCCTAGTATGTATTTTCTTGCTAAAGAAATTCTTTCAATATTAATCCAAAGAATTATATGATATCATATAGACCATGTAAGTGGCAGAAGTTGCTTGGAGATACAATGTCCTTTCTTTCCTATTTTATATGTTATCATGCACACCTTTTGGATGTATGTATGATCTTTCCACTTCTGTTCCCCCCCCAACGCACACACCACCACCACCACTACCACTGCACTTCCTGAATGTAACTGCGTTCTTGCAATTGTTCCAAAAGTAGATATGTAGTTATTTACGTTATAAAATTATATGAAAGTGCAACTATTTCCAAATATTGTATAAACTTACATTAAGTGTACTTAAATTGTCAGGATACAGTATTTTTGAACAACTGACAGAATGTAAATTTTGTAGAAAATGTTATTTAGTCCCCCTCTTTTTTTTACCTATATTGGTTATCTCATAGTGGATTCTCAAATTTTGTTGTGCAGTGCAACAATTGTTATTTCTTATCTGATGAAGAAGCATGGAATGACCCTTTCTCATGCATTAGAACTTGTGAGAAGCAAACGACCACAAATACAACCTAATTATGGCTTTATGATACAACTGAAAGAATTTGAGAAATCCCTCAGAGGTAATATGCGGTAATAACTCCTTAATATGCATCTTACAATAATTTATTTGTTCACTTTCTTACTATGGTTACTTGTTTTTGAGATTATTATGGCAGATTCTTGACTTTGAAAATCACTCATGTATCAAGTAGTGTTACATTATCTAGTTTTTGCTTCTATCCAAATGAAATTATTGAATTTTTTCAGTTGGACTAATTTAATTGTTGTTTATATTGTAGGGGCTCTTTTATGCAATCATTTGTTGAAATTTATTTCAATTTTAATTGTTCAGATAGTTCCAGTTTGTTACTTTTTTCGTTTTTGATTTTTCATTGTACCACAATGATCAAATCTATACGCCCTTCAGGATTGTGATATTTCTAAATTGTATAGTACTAGAAATTAGAATATGGAGTCCCATGTGAGGCCCATTTCATTAATTGCCCGTGCGGTCCACATTTCCTCTTTTAGTATTCTAAAATTAGTACACAAAATTAGCAGTACTCCAAAGTTGAGTTATTTATGTGCGTAAACTGGAAAGTGTGTTCCTGGATTGGTTTATCCGATATGACTTCGTGAACAATTTCAGTAATTATTTTCCCCCTAATTCCACATGCGGAAAGAAGAGACTTGGACCTTCTCTCTCTAATTTTTACTAAATTTATTTGGGCACTGATCTTTTAAAACAAGGAAATTAAGACCAGAATATCCCACATCTTTTCAAAATTTCTTTTTTTTTCATGAGAGGTAGACTTTGTGATGCCATCAAATGAATAAAAAGAAACAAGTTAAAGATAAACCTTGAATCCTTTTCCAGAAGTAGGGATAGTAGTCAATTTGTGAAATATCGTCTGTGTGACATATGAACCCCATAGAAACTAGAAATTTGATATCCGAATCTATTTCATGCACTACAAGAAGTAGTACTTATAATATGGCAGTCCTCGAGTTTCTCACTTTTCCCTCCAAATTCCACTTGCTAAAACACATATTTTGTGTTATCTGATTACTTATGGTGTTTCGTGTGCCATCACCAATTTTTTTCTTGTGTTTCACGTTTCACTGCGATTATCATAATTACTTTATCAATACCCAGTTATAATTTATTATTATTTTTATTTTTCATTCAATTTTTTCATGCAGCGTTACAAGATGCAGACTCTGGGTGAAACCTTCATGCTGCAGATGGTAATGCCTGGTAAACAATTCAAGATCAGTCCAAGCGACCTTTAATAACTTCAGTCGAGTTAAAATTTCTGAAAATTCTGGCCATATTTTGTGTACAAAGAGGCAAATAATTAACAGCTAGCCATTGGAAAACTTGTTACTAAAAATATAAAATCTTTAATTCGTCTTCCTCCCTTTTATTTCCCATTTCATTTTTTGTTTACATTCGGTTGAACAATCTGTAGAAATTATGTTCATGCAGATTATCGATTTACTTGGTACGTGCGAGAATATTTCATCTGCTTCAATCCCATGTCTATAATTTCAAATGAAATTGGTATTATGGATTCCAAATTTCCAATTAATAAATTTGCCATTTCAGAAAATCGCTCGTATGAGAAACTTTAGAATCATGAAAGCATCCAATGGTGCTTTCATGTTTTTACCTGTCTTTGCTTCGCAAAAAAGGAAAAAAGAAAAAAGAAAAAAAAAAAAAATTGAATTGCAGAGCATTTCATACCAAAAATTAATTGCAATGTTATTGATAACAGGAAGCAAAAAGAGAGATATATTCTCAAACATACAGTTTGTAAACAAAAAAGGCAAAACATATTATATGTGATAAAATACTTTTCTAGAATAGACAGTACTGTTTAAATAGACTTGGTTCCATTGTATAGTATGTATCACAAAATTTAGATAGCATACTGTGCATCATGAGGTATATCTGTCGATCAAGACAGCGGACTACTAGTTGTGGGGATCTTCATCTCATGGGAAATTGAGATGCTGACCGTGGCATCGACTGACTGACTGACTGAGATGAACGCAACGCAAATCAACTCTTCAGGATACGTGTTTACTCTTGCCGGTGGTGCCATTTCTTGGAGTAGCAAGAAACAACCCTTTGTCACGCTGCCCTGTCCACCATCGAAAGTACATTTCCAGTGCAGGAGATTGTTTGATGGAGGAGATTTTATAAGCAACTTCATCGACGTGGTTATGGGCAACAACCTATCACATTCTATTATGACAGTATATATATATCTGCTGGCGCTGATTAAGAACTGACTCTAAGTACCATGGCATATCGAAGCACAATGAAATGAAATGAGATGTAAAAACAATAAGATTATATAATCTGGGGATTATTGTACCTCACCCTCTAGGAATTGTTAAAATTTATAATTATCATCATTCTTTTTGAGTAAATTAAGACTGTTTCAAGTGTTTCGGAAGATGTGGTTATAACCAAGATTAACAACAAGAAGCGCTTATTTATTCATATATATAATAGCATTTTGCAGGTACAAACTCAAAGCAAATTTAACAAGAAGTAGAACTCGGGACAGTACATGATCACAAAACATATATAACCGCTATATATTTTTGGAAGGTCTGAGCCATCCATTTACTAGAACTGCATGCTTCTTGCCGTAGTAGTATATTAGTAGCCGTCTGGGTAGCTACCTTTTCTTGGGTCACTTGCAGCAGTAACCAACATACTGTTCACGTCGAGTGGGACGTCCATAAACTGACACATGTTATTCTCCTTAATTAATTTAAGTTCATGCCCCCTTTCGGCTAGGTATTTTAGTACACTCTGGGGAATCTCAAAGTGATAACCTTTAGCTGTCGTCCATTTCTCATATTCAAGCTCATTAGGAATAAGCTGCACATATTTAAGAATGAAAAACTTTAATTAATTCCCATGTTCACTTCAAATGATTGCTAGCATCAATAAGTTATTTTTTTTATCTTCTAATTTATCTTTTGTTTTTTCTGCAATTTGGTTCATGATTTTTTTTTTCTTTTCCCGCAATTGGCCGTAGCTGTGCGCATGCCCACATTGGGGAGAGAATAATTTTTCTAACATCTCTAATTAATTTTGTAAATCGAAATCACAGTGTCTCACTTAAGAGTGAGAAGGCTTTGCCAGCTGCCCTACAAGTGCTTTGTCTAGTTCATGAATTAATCATATTTGTGATTAGTCTTCTGCTTGAATGATTATATATGCTAATTTAATCCCTAATTCTGTAGGGGAACATATATGGTATATGAGCTCCAAAGGCTCCTCACAAAAAAGTGGAAATGAGAGACTAAATCGGTTAGGTCATTCAAATTAAGCAACCAAATCACAAAACCCGGCCCCCTTTATATATATACTTGTATTATACACGTGCTGTGCACGTGGGGAAAATTTGGGGGGGGGGGGGGGGATGAAAAGGGCAAAAAAATTCTACCAGCACGTGCTGGGATATGGACAAATTACACTAATGCCTTCTCCCATTATAGTAGTAGAGATAAGAGTAAATACTTGTATATTTAAAATGTTGAAGAACTATATATAGGTCATATCGTAAGTAAGCTTCATATAATATATCCTAGAAATGGTTTATATATATATATACCTGGTGAAAAAGCCTTGGCTGCATGATAGAAGACAATATATCATTCTCTCTAGCAAAATGATTCAAAACCACTTGGGCAGTTCCAGCAGGTATACGGACTCCCCCACTCGAACCAACCACAACCTTGAGTTCTCCACCCTGATCGATCACAATAATTAATGCATGATCGGTAACCTTTTCCTCAAACATTAGACCTTAATTATGTCTGAAGTCTTCCGAATTCAAATTGTCTTGTGTTAAACCGAAAACTAATTAAAACAATACTTACTAACCTTCATAATAATAGTTGGATTCATGGATGATAATGGCCTTTTATTGGGCTTGATACGATTAGCTGGGTTGGGGATGTCAGGGTCAACGAAGTCATCCATTGTGTTATTAAGCAAAATTCCAGTACTTGGTGAGAGAAACCGCGATCCAAAATAATAGTTAACTGAAGTAGTTAATGACACTGCATTTCGCTGACTATCAACAATGCTCATGTGACTGGTTCCATGATCTTTTATTATTGCCTTCTCATCATCAGTGCATATGTGCCACCTGAATTTACGAAAGAGTAATTGTTAGCGAAATACTAGTTTCTTTTGGTGCGGATAATTCAAAGAATAATAATAAAATGCGCAGCAGAGTATAATTTCTATTGTAAAAACTAATTAATGACTAAATGATAATTATTTAAAACATGTATCATATCACATTATTAAACATAACCATGAAAAGAGAAATGTCAAGCAATTAATCACTCTTAACGTGGTTGATGCGTCATCTTGCATGATATATATTCACTAAACTAATTAATATTTTGTAATTCTATCCTTCATATGCCCATTTGGAAATACATAGTACATATATATATATAGAGAGAGAGAGGGAGTATGCATACGTTTATTACATATCATCATAGCCTACTTATATGCACTCTTTTCAGCTGGTTTAATCATCCTTCGTCAAATAATATAAAGATGCATCTTCAAATTTGTCTTCATTGAGAGATCACATTTTTGTTATATATCGATCGACACAACTAAGTTCGATCAATAAAAACAATTAAGCACATGGCATGGAAGGTTGCATTTGCCAACTGCATATTTGGTTTGTCTATACTAAATTAATAAGTTAACAAGAAACGAAAAAGAATTAACCAACTAGCAACCAATTCTTTGATGTCATACGAGGAGAGATTTTCTTACTTTCCACCATAGTGACCAGGATCGTACGTACGATCATCAGATATGGCCTTCTGTAGTTCCTTGGCAAAGCTTGGGGACAACATATCTTCAAGAACTTCCTTTATATCATCAAATTCAGGATCTCCAAGATGCGTTCTTACAGCAAACATGTGTTTGCATGATTCTATAAACCGATGGAATCCAAGTTTGCCTTCGAGGCCTTTAGGAAATCCATAATTTGCAAGGATATTAAACATCTGTACAAACCGCCAAAAGGGGATTAAATGTCAACTGCTTGTTTCGACGATAGATTATATATAAAGAATGTCAAAAAGACCCACTGGCCATCAAGATAGCGAGCTTGGTAAAAATATTACCAAAATGACGAGTTTGGTGAAAATACCCTCGATTTTTGAGATAGAAAGTGGGGTTAGATGTTTGGAGAAAAAACATGAGGAAAAAATATTAAAGTAAGACACGTTGTCTCAAACAGCGAGTGTATTTGAGTGTAGGCTTACGTGTTGCTCCACAACTTGGAGAAAAAACTTGAGGAACAATTATCAAAGTAAGACTCGTTTTCTCAAACTGCGACACTCGCTATTTGAGATAGCATGCCTGATCACTTTGTATTTTTTTTGGTAGATCAATTAAAAAAAAAAAAACAAAGTCAGGCTCGCTATCTTAAACTACGGGTGTAGACAATTATGCTCGATGTTTGAGACAGTGAGTCTTACTTTTTGGTATCTCAAAAAGCGAGAGTATTTTCACCAAGATACCGAGTTGGATCATTTTGGTAGATACTTTCGAAAGTGGGTCAGTTTGGTAAAAACATTCAAAAAGTGGGTCATTTTGGTAAAAATTCAAAGTTTTACTTACTAGCAGAATTCCTGCACCCCCTGATGCAGGTGGGGGCATGGTCAGAAAATCTAAGCCCATGGCCTCGATCTTTGCAGCTATTGGTTGCCTCAGTTTCACTTCATAATTCTTTAAGTCAGTAATCTCGAGTATACTGGGTTTGTCAGAGTTTTTAATATCCTGGACTATTTTAGCTCCAATTTGGCCGTAGTAAAATTCATCTGGTCCTTTATCAGCAATAGCTTTTAATGTCTCAGCAAGTCTTGGGATTTTGCACACATCTCCTGCGTTCAATAATTTCCCATTCCGTGTATATATATCACGCATGCCCGGATCATTGAGAATGTCATCTTTTACGAAGTCCATTTGGTAGCGTAGATATGGAGAGATGGTGAATCCTTCTTCAGCAAAATGTATCGCAGGCTGAACCAACTCCTTCCATTCCAGGCCCTGTTTGGATATCGAGGTTAGTCGATATGACTTGTAAACCTGCAGTTATCTAAACATAATTTGATCGATCCGTGTGGACCATTTTTTAAAGTTACCTTACCTCCACCTCAAAGTTAAAGTTAGCTAAACTCCAATCCAAACCAATTTAATATTTTAAGGCTAAAAAGAACGTACAGGTATGAGTTGCAGTACTCGATCTCCTTCACTTTAAAATTACCTACAGGATACCTGGTATATATATATATCCTACTATACCTTTGAATTCATTGATTTTGAGCCAAACATCCTCCAAGCCTCATATAGACCTTTAAGTTCTCCCGGTACAGTTACCGACATAGGATCCTTACGCTTCAAATCAATATTTTTTCTGTAAAGATCCTGCATGTGAACAAGATGAATTTGTTATAATTTACCAGAAATTAATTAACGAAATTCCAAAATTCCAAAAATAAAAGATATACAACTATTTTTATTTCTTTTCCTTACTAAAACAGTTGATCAGATTGACTATGAGAAAACCATGCATATATGTATTATGTAAAGATGAACATTACCTCTTTTGCAGCTGCGGGAGCAGTCTCCCTCATATCAAAACCTTGAGCCCTCCCATCATGCATCCTTACTAGCATGAAGCTACCTCCACCAAGACCACTGGAGCCTTGGTTGATAACACCCAAGGTCAGTGCAACTGCCACCGCTGCATCCACTGCATTTCCACCTTTTTGCAGTATATTTCTGCCTACTGCCGAGCTCCTCCCATCATCTGAATCTACCACGCCCCACTTTGCTTGGATCACTTCATTACAATTGTTCATATGATAAATTAATTAGCGGGTCATTAATTTGCATTATGTATAATATAAAGATTTAGAGTATAGATAAAATCCTCACCGCAAGTCATGGTGTAAGTTGATTATTTGTTGTAAAAGGTCGAGTATATGTGTGTTTGTCTGAGAGTTTTCTAAATATGCCGCTTCATTTATAGGCTGTTCCCCGTGTAGGCTTGTAGAAAAAAAAGTGATTTAAGTTATAAAAATATGGGAATCCTGATCCACATAATTTGGATCTCAGTTCTCTCAAGTCCCACAAAGAATAAAATTCTATCAGTTTGCATCTGGCTATCTTTTTTTTATTATTTCTTGCGTCATCTCGTGACACAACTCCAACTAGCACTGGTATCGGGTCCTATCGGTTCGGGTTCTCCACTATCCGGACCCGGACCCGGACCCGGACTTGTGAGAATCGGGTCCGGGTCCTCCTTAAAAAAATATACCCGTCAGGTCTCCGATAGCGGGTAATAAATATTTGCACTTGAGTGTTTTTGCACCCGATACTCTACGGTTCCAACAATTTCTACACTTAAGTACATGAATAAATACTATATTTACACATTTATATTCAACAATTACTATTTACATGTATTTGGGTTTTTTTTACACATCTATAACCTATTATTCAAATCCCAAATATTTGGGTTTTTTTTAACGGGTCCGGGTCGGGTCTATTTTGAGCGGACCCGTACCCAGACCCGGTAGCGCATTGGGTTTTATTTTAGGATCCGGACCCAGACTCGGACCCGTATAGATCGAATTGGTTCCGGTCCAATGCCAGGTCCAGGTCGGGTCCAGGTTGGGTCCGGATATTGGGTCAAAGTAACAGCTCTAACTCCAGCAACCAATTATATTAGTTTATATTAGTTGGGATCTAATTACTATCTTATTTTTCTTACATCTTGCATCATCTCATGATCGACCTCCAGCAAAACTTTAGTTGTAGATAAGAGAAACCCAAAAGTCGCAGGTTACCAAGTCAAAAGCTTAAAAAATTAAGCGCAAATTATAAGTTTAGATCTACTCAGAGGTAGATAAACAATACATATATATACATTAACATAATTATAATGAAGTTTCGTGGGCTAACATGAGTCTCTTCTCAACATCTCTGTAAATTATGTACTCTATTAGCTAATCAAGGAGACAATCTGAAGCTGACTTCGCTTATATATCTTATCTGTGTAGAGACTACATATAATTAGAAGAGGAAGCTTCTAAGCAACAGACGTTTTACTGATATTCAACAAGCTCACTCTGCTTTTAATCAAAAAACAAGCTCACTCTGCTACATAGGGACCTTCTTATAATTAATTTTTGTATTTTGGTTTTCAACCCATCCTTCTATGTCGAAAAAATAAAAAAGACTAGGGAAAAGACCTTAGCTGCAGCCACATTTGATTTTATAACCCATCCCTTTCTGTCGACATTTTATTAATAAAAAAAAACTAGGGCAAAGACCTTAGCAACCACATTTAATTATAACCTAACCCTTTTTATCGACATTATAAAAAAAAAAGACTAGGGAAAAGACCTTAGCAACCACATCTGATTTTATAACTCATCTCTTCATATCGAAAAAAAGAAAAGACTAGGGCAAAGACCTTAGCAACCACATCTGATTTTATAACAAACACGTACGACTTGGTCATGCCTAATTAATGATATCAAATTGCTAAAGAATCAATAACCTACAATGAAGCACAAGCATGTGGCATAAAAATTTAATACTGTAAAAAAGGTTGATTTCATGCACAACAGATCGCCACACATGTTAGGATTGTGTCTTGTATACTCGTTGTTCAGATTAAAAGAAGGTATATGAAGCACGGAGGTCGAAGCGTCGAAGCGAGTAGAAGGAGAACAGCAGCAGCAGCAGGTGTAGCTAATTGCAGGTCAGGGCCAAAAAATATTTTCATATTAATATAAGTAGATCCATTACCCATGCAGGCGCATACTCGATTAATGTAGGAGCATATTTCAATCCTCATACTTCAATAGGACGTCACATAATCATCTTTTTGACACAATAGACTATATGCGGCCTGAAAAGAGCGATTCCCCACCGCATTGCGCAAATGCGCCGCATAAATTTGCATTTTAGAACACTGCTGAAGTTGTGATTTTTGATTTGAGATTGTACTGCATTGTGGATAGCAATTGTGAAGTTCATGCTTTGCAATTTGAAACTAATTAAGGTTTTCGGATGTTGATGTAGTGCTTGATACTGCTGATACAAATTTAGGTGAACATTTTGATGAATGTTTTGATTTCATTGAGGAAGCCAAAAGAAGCGGAGGTGCAGTCTTAGTGCATTGTTTTGCAGGGCGATCAAGAAGGTAGTCAAAATTTCTGTAATAAATGTTTTGATCATAACTCTTTCTGTAGTGGATTGTTGTTGGTTATTTTTTGAGATATGAACTTCAAACTTGATGAACATTTGCGAAGTCTGATATAAAAGGAAATTTAGAAACGGACTGATTATGGAAGGTACACATGTATATTTGTCCAAATATTTTCAATCCCTTTCCTAAAAGATAGGGTTAGTTCTTCAGCATGAACCATAGCTGAAAAAGCCTTCATAAGAGTAATCAATTCTTTTGCCATGGTTGTCGGCTTGTAGTTTGACCCTTTCTCAGCTGGTGGCTAACCAAGTTATAGGCAACCCTTACAAGCTGAAAAGACCAGTTGGCAGTTTTTTGTTGGTTACTTCTAGTAAGCTTGCACCCGATCAAATAAAAAATATATGATATTAAAAGTTTAAAACCCTCACTTAACATTAATTCAGGTCTAACTCTATCTAATTGTATATGGTTGTATTGATTAATCAGGTATTTTTAAGAACCCGTCATTCCACAACTTGAGTTTCTTTAACTAACATTATGGTGGAGATACTGTGTCGGTACAATGCTTCATAATTAGGAAAATTTCTCTTATCTATGTTAGTATAATGATCTCTATTCATTGATACTTGTACCCTTCCATGGAAATGACCACGTACACTTAAAATCTGAGATGGTACAACATTTCCAAGGGCTTTGGTTCAAAATATTGAAGGATGAAACAATCATAAAATGAAAGGCTGATTACAAGGCACTATCTTGAACTTTTGGCAAAAAATATGTGTACGATAACAAGACTACCTCCATTAATCTATCACTAGTTTTTCCAACACACGTGCCTAGTATGTATTTTCTTGCTAAAGAAATTCTTTCAATATTAATCCAAAGAATTATATGATATCATATAGACCATGTAAGTGGCAGAAGTTGCTTGGAGATACAATGTCCTTTCTTTCCTATTTTATATGTTATCATGCACACCTTTTGGATGTATGTATGATCTTTCCACTTCTGTTCCCCCCCCAACGCACACACCACCACCACCACTACCACTGCACTTCCTGAATGTAACTGCGTTCTTGCAATTGTTCCAAAAGTAGATATGTAGTTATTTACGTTATAAAATTATATGAAAGTGCAACTATTTCCAAATATTGTATAAACTTACATTAAGTGTACTTAAATTGTCAGGATACAGTATTTTTGAACAACTGACAGAATGTAAATTTTGTAGAAAATGTTATTTAGTCCCCCTCTTTTTTTTACCTATATTGGTTATCTCATAGTGGATTCTCAAATTTTGTTGTGCAGTGCAACAATTGTTATTTCTTATCTGATGAAGAAGCATGGAATGACCCTTTCTCATGCATTAGAACTTGTGAGAAGCAAACGACCACAAATACAACCTAATTATGGCTTTATGATACAACTGAAAGAATTTGAGAAATCCCTCAGAGGTAATATGCGGTAATAACTCCTTAATATGCATCTTACAATAATTTATTTGTTCACTTTCTTACTATGGTTACTTGTTTTTGAGATTATTATGGCAGATTCTTGACTTTGAAAATCACTCATGTATCAAGTAGTGT
This sequence comes from Hemerocallis citrina, assembly GCA_017893485.1. Classification (NCBI taxonomy): domain Eukaryota; kingdom Viridiplantae; phylum Streptophyta; class Magnoliopsida; order Asparagales; family Asphodelaceae; genus Hemerocallis; species Hemerocallis citrina. Next base: position 78,682,493 of record CM030361.1, on the reverse strand, counting down.
TACATTATCTAGTTTTTGCTTCTATCCAAATGAAATTATTGAATTTTTTCAGTTGGACTAATTTAATTGTTGTTTATATTGTAGGGGCTCTTTTATGCAATCATTTGTTGAAATTTATTTCAATTTTAATTGTTCAGATAGTTCCAGTTTGTTACTTTTTTCGTTTTTGATTTTTCATTGTACCACAATGATCAAATCTATACGCCCTTCAGGATTGTGATATTTCTAAATTGTATAGTACTAGAAATTAGAATATGGAGTCCCATGTGAGGCCCATTTCATTAATTACCCGTGCGGTCCACATTTCCTCTTTTAGTATTCTAAAATTAGTACACAAAATTAGCAGTACTCCAAAGTTGAGTTCTTTATGTGCGTAAACTGGAAAGTGTGTTCCTGGATTGGTTTATCCGATATGACTTCGTGAACAATTTCAGTAATTATTTTCCCCCTAATTCCACATGCGGAAAGAAGAGACTTTGACCTTCTCTCTCTAATTTTTACTAAATTTATTTGGGCACTGATCTTTTAAAACAAGGAAATTAAGACCAAAATATCCCACATCTTTTCAATTTTTTTTTTTTTTTTCATGAGAGGTAGACTTTGTGATGCCATCAAATGAATAAAAAGAAACAAGTTAAAGATAAACCTTGAATCCTTTTTCAGAAGTAGGGATAGTAGTCAATTTGTGAAATCTCGTCTGTGTGACATGTGAACCCCTTAGAAACTAGAAATTTGATATCCGAATCAATTTCATGCACTACAAGAAGTCTTACTTATAATATGGCAGTCCTCGAGTTTCTCACTTTTCCCTCCAAATTCCACTTGCTAAAACACATATTTTGTGTTATCTGATTACTTATGGTGTTTCGTGTGCCATCACCAATTTTTTTTCTTGTGTTTCCCGTTTCACTGCAATTATCATAATTACTTTATCAATACCCAGTTATAATTTATTATTATTATTATTATTTTTCTTTCAATTTTTTCATGCAGCGTTACAAGATGCAGACTCTGGGTGAAACCTTCATGCTGCAGATGGTAATGCCTGGTAAACAATTCAAGATCAGTCCAAGCGACCTTTAATAACTTCAGTCGAGTTAAAATTTCTGAAAATTCTGGCCATATTTTGTGTACAAAGAGGCAAATAATTAACAGCTAGTCATTAGAAAACTTGTTACTGAAAATATGAAATCTTTAATTCGTCTTCCTCCCTTTTATTTCCCATTTCATTTTTTGTTTACTTTCGGTTGAACAATCTGTAGAAATTATGTTCACTCAGATTATCGATTTACTTGGTACGTGCGAGAATATTTCATCTGCTTCAATCCCATGTCTATAATTTCAAATGAAATTGGTATTATGGATTCCAAATTTCCAATTAATAAATTTGCCATTTCAGAAAATCGTTCATATGAGAAACTTTAGAATCATGAAAGCATCCATCCAATGGTGCTTTCATGTTTTTACTTGTCTTTGCTTCTCAAAAAAGGAAAAAAAAAGAAAGAAAAAAAAAGAAAAAAATTATCATCATTCTTTTTGAGTAAATTAAGACTGTTTTAAGTGTTTCGGAAGATGTGGTTATAACCAAGATTAACAACAAGAAGCTTATTATTTATTCATATATATATATATATATATATATATATATATATATATATATATATAATAGCATTTTGCAGGTACAAACTCAAAGCAAATTTAACAAGAACCAGAACTCGAGACAGTACGTGATCACAACAAAACATATATAACTGCTATATATTGAAGGTCTGATCCATCCATTTACTAGAACTGCATGCTTGCTTCTTGCGATGATCATGTAAGTAATAAAACCGTAGTAGTATATTAGTAGCCGTCTGGGTAGCTACCTTTTCTTGGGTCACTTGCAGCAGTAACCGACATCATACTGTTCACATCAAGTGGGAGTGGGACGTCCATTAACTGACACATGTTATTCTCCTTAATTAATTTAAGTTTATGCCCCCTTTCGACTAGGTAGTTTAGTACACTCTGGGGAACCTCAAATTGATAACCTTTAGCTGTCGTCCATTTCTCATATTCAAGCTCATTAGGAATAAGCTGCACATATTTAAGAATGAAAAACTTTAATTAATTCCCCGGATCACTTCAAATGATAGCTAGCTAGCATCAATAAGTTAATTTTTTTTTTCTTCTAATTTATGTTTTGTTTTTTCTGCAATTTGGTTCATGATTTTTTTTTTCTTTTCCTCCCGCAATTGGCCATAGCTGCATGCCCAGTTGCCCACATTGGGGAGAGAATAATTTTTCAACATCTCTAATTAATTTTGTAAATCGAAATCACAGTGTCTCATTTAAGAGTGAGAAACCTTTGCCAGCTGCACTACTACAAGTGCTTTGTCTAGTTCTTGAATTAATCATATTTGTGATTAGTCTTCTGCTTGAATGATTATACTAATTTAATCCCTAATTCTGTAGGGGAACATATATATATATAGTATATATGAGCTCCAAAGGCTCTTAGGCTCCTCACAAAAAAAGTGGAAATGAGAGACTAAAAATCGGTTAGGTCATTCAAATTAAGCAACCAAATCACAAAACCCGGCCCGCTTTATATATATATATATATATATATATATATATATATATATATATATATATATAAGAGTAAATTAATACTTGTATATTTAAAATGTTGAAGAACTATATATAGGTCATATCGTAAGTAAGCTTCATATATCCTAGAAATGGTTTATATATATATATATACCTGGTGAAAAAGCCTTGGCTGCATGATAGAAGACAATATATCATACTCTCTAGCAAAATGATTCAAAACCACTTGGGCAGTTCCAGCAGGTATACGGACTCCCCCACTCGAACCAACCACAACCATGAGTCCTCCAGGCTGATCGATCACAATAATTAATGCATGATCGGTAACCTTTTCCTCAAACATTAGACCTTATGTCTGTTAAACCGAAAACTAAATAAAACAATACTAACCTTCATAATAATAGTTGGATGCATGGATGATAATGGCCTTTTATTGGGCTCGATACGATTAGCCCGGTTGGTGATGTCAGGGTCAACGAAGTCATCCATTGAGTTATTAAGCAAAATTCCAGTACTTGGTGATAGAAACCGCGATCCAAAATAATAGTTAACTGAAGTAGTTAATGACACTGCATTTCGCTGACTATCAACAATGCTCATGTGACTGGTTCCATGATCTTTTATTATTGCCTTCTCATCATCAGTCCATATGTGCCACCTGAATTTACGAAAGAGTAATTGTTAGTGAAATACTAGTTTCTTTTGGTGCGGATAATTCAAAGAATAATAATAAAATGCGCAGCAGAGTATTTAATGACTAAATGATAATTATTTAAAACATGTATCATATCACGATTCAAATTATTAAACATAACCATGAAAAGAGAAATGTCAAGCAATCACTCTTAACCTGGTTGATGCATCATCTTGCATGATATTCACTAAACTAATTAATATATATTTTGTAATTCTATCCTTCATATGCCCATTTGGAAATACATAGTACGTACATATATCTCTAATATTATAATGGGAGAATGCCTTAGTGTCATTTGTCATTTTATCATTCTACCAACATGTGCAACGCACGTACATAACTAATATAAATGAGGTTTCCAGTTCAAATCCTACCTACATCAGAGGTTTTTTTTTTTTTTTTTTTTTTTTTGAAATTATTAAAACATGCATCGCGCGTGTAAATTATATATATATAGAGAGAGAGGGAGTATGCATACGTATATTACATATCATCATAGCCTACTTATATGTACTCTTTTCTGGTTTAATCAACCTGCGTCAAATAATATAAAGATGCATCTAGCTTCAAATTTGTCTTCACTGAGAGATCACATTTTTTTTATATATCGACACAACTAAGTTCGATCAATAAAAACAATTAAGCGCACATGGCATGGAAGGTTGCATTTGGCAACTGCATATTTGGTTTGTCTTCTATACTAAATTAATAAGTTAGTTAACAAGAAACGAAAAGAACCAACTAGCAACCAATTCTTTGATGTCATACGTACGAAGAGAGATCGATTTTCTTACTTTCCACCATAGTGACCAGGATCGTACGTACGATCATCAGATATGCAATCCCGTAGTTCCTTGGCAAAGCTTGGGGACAACATATCTTCAAGAACTCCCTTTATATAATCAAATTCAGGATCTCCAAGATGCGTTCTTACAGCAAACATGTGTTTGCATGATTCTATAAACCGATGGAATCCAGGATTGCCTTCGAGGCCTTTAGGAAATCCATAATTTGCAAGGATATTAAACATCTGTACAAACCGCCAAAAGGGGATTAAATGTCAACTGCTTGTTTCGACAATAGATTATATATAAAGAATGTCAAAAAGACCCACTGGCCATCTAGATAGCGAGCTTGGTAAAAAAATTACCAAAATGACCCACTCGCCATCTCGATGACGAGTTTGGTGAAAATACCCTCGATTTTTGAGATACAGAGTGTAGGGTTAGGTGTTTGCTTGAAGAAAAAATATCAAAGTAAGACTTGCTGTCTCAAACAGCGATGATATTTTCACCAAACCTACTGTCTCAAACAGCGAGTTTGGTGAAAATACTTTTACTGTTTGAGATAGCGAGTCTAGACTTAGGTATTTCTCCACAACTTGGATAAAAAAATTGAAGAAAAAATATCAAAATAAGACTCGCTGTCTCAAACAGCGAGAATATTTTCAACAAACTCGCTCGCTATCTCAGACAACGAGTTTGGTGAAAATACCCTTGCTGTTTGAGATAGTAAGTGTAGGCTTAGGTGTTTCTCCAAAACGTAGAGAAAAAACTTGAAGAAAAATATCAAAGTATGACACGTTGTCTGAAAAAAAAAAACAAAGTAAGACTCGTTTTCTCAAACTGCGACACTCGCTGTTTGAGATAGCAAGCCTCACTTTGTATTTTTTTTGTAGATCAATTAAAAAAAAAATTTCAAAGTCGGGCTTGCTATCTTAAACTGCGAGTATAGTACAATTACGCTCGTTGTTTGAGATAGTGAGTATTTGATATTTTTTCTTCAAATTTTTTCTCCAAACACTTAAGGCTACACTTGTATCTCAAAAAGCGATAGTATTTTCACCAAGATACCGATTTGGATCATTTTGGTATATACTTTCGAAAGTGGCTCAGTTTGGTAAAAACATTCAAAAAGTGGATCATTTTGGTAAAAATTCAAAGTTCTACTTACTAGCAGAATTCCTACACCCCCTGATGCAGGTGGGGGCATGGTATGAAATTCTAAGCCCATGGCCTCGATCATTGCACCTATTGGTTTCCTCAGTTTCACTTTATAATTGTTTAAGTCAGTAATCTCGAGTATACTGGGTTTCCCAGAGTGTTTAATATCCTGGACTATTTTATCTCCAATTTGGCCGTAGTAAAATTCATCTGGTCCTTTATCAGCAATATCTTTTAATGTGTCAGCAAGTCTTAGGTTTTTGCACACATCTCCTGCGTTCAATAATTTCCCATTCAGTGTATATATATCACGCATGCCCGGATCATTGAGAATGTCATCTTCTACGAAGTCCATTTGGTAGCGTAGATATGGAGAGATGGTGAATCCATCTGCAGCAAAATTTATCGCAGGCTGAACCAACTCCTTCCATTCCAGGCCCTGTTTGGATATAGAGGTTAGTCGATATGACTTGTAAACCTGCAGTTATCTAAACATAATTTGATCGATCCGTATGGACCATTTTTTAAAGTTACCTTACCTCCACCTCAAAGTTAAGTTAGCTAAACTCCAATCCAAACCAATTTAATATTTTAAGGCAAAAAAGAACGTACAGGTATGAGTTGCAGTACTCGATCTCCTTCACTTTAAAATTACCTACAGGATACCTGGTATATATATATCCTACTATACCTTTGAATTATTTGATTTTGAGCCGAACATCCTCCAAGCCTCATATAGACCTTTAAGTTCTCCTGGTACAGCTACCGACATAGGATCCATACGCTTCAAATCAATATTATTTCTGTAAAGCTCCTGCATGTGAACAAGATGAATTTGTTATAATTTACCAGAAATTAATTAATATATGTATTATGTAAAGATGAACATTAATTAATTACCTCTTTTGCAGCTGCGGGAGCAGTCTCCCTCATATCAAAACCTTGAGCCCTCCCATCATGCATCCTTACTAGCATGAAGCTACCTCCACCAAGACCACTGGAGCCTTGGTTGATAACACCCAAGGTCAGTGCAACTGCCACCGCTGCATCCACTGCATTTCCACCTCTTTGCAGTATATTTCTGCCTACTGCCGAGCTCCTCCCATCATCTGAATCTACCACGCCCCACTTTGCTTGGATCACTTCATTACAATTGTTCATATGATAAATTAATTAGTGGGTCATTTATTTTTGCATTATGTATAATATAAATATTTAGAGTATAGATAAAATCCTCACCGCAAGTCATGGTGTAAGTTGATTATTTGTTGTAAAAGGTCGAGTATATGTGTGTTTGTCTGAGAGCTTTCTAAATATGCCGCTTCATTTATAGGCTGTTCCCCGTGTGGGCTTGTAGAAAAAAAAGTGATTTAAGTTATAATAATATGGGAATCCGGATCCACATAATTTGGACCTTAGCAACCACATTTAATTTTAACCTAACCCTTTCTATCGACATTATAAAAAAAAAGACTAGGGAAAAGACCTTAGGAACCACATCTGATTTTATAACTCATCCCTTCAAATCGAAAAAAAGAAAGAACTAGGGCAAAGACCTTAGCAACCACATCTGATTTTATAACAAACACGTACGACTAGGTTATGTTGGGATTGGGGCGTCAACCAACGCCCGTTGTCGCAGCGGAATTAATTAGAGCAATGAGAAAGTCGAAGAGATGAGACGAATCAATTGAGCAAGCAAGTAGATCCACCAATCCAAACACAAACACAACGAGGATTTATCTCGGTTAGCTTTTGCTTAATCCGGGAGAAAATATAAGGAGATCTGATATTCAACTAGAAGAGATTATAAGGAGTTATTGATTCACCCAATACAAGGAATTAAACTCACCCACCAAGAACTCTCTCTCTCTCTCTCTCGAGCCTTTCTTTGCAATGGAGAAAAAAATCTATGAAGTACTACCTCTCATATTGAAGGAGTTTACAATATATACAGAAGAATAGAGAGAAACCTATGTCTAATCTTGATTCTCAGTCGTCAGATATAACCTGGAAAAAAAGTAACTGAATAGGAGCCGCACGATCTAACTTGAAGTTGAAGATTGAGCTGAAACGACCTAACAAATCGAAGCCCAAAACGAACACAACGTCGCGGTCGGTCGACTGTCCAACAAGACCGGTTGACCGTACCACTCTCTGACAATCCCTGTACTATGAGCGGTCGGGGGGTGCAGTCGGGGGGTGCGGTCGACCGCAACTATGCCTGAACCTTGCTGCTTCTGTTTTCCCTTCTACTCACTTCGACGCTTCGACATCCGTGCTTCATATTACATTTTTTTAATCTGAACCACGAGTATACAAGACACAATCCTAACAAACTCCACCTTGGATTGCATACGAGTGCTATCACATGATGTGTTACTCATCTCCGAACTTAAATAAATTCTACTTGCAAAGAAAACTTAGAACAATAGCTTCTTGTTCTAGTTGAACTGATCTCTACCCAATCTCATTGATTCCTGTATATCCCTTCAAGGGTACACCTCCGTTGATGTACTCACGAAGTTGCCAAACTCCGCACAAACTCCACCTACCTTTAGGCTTTCTCCACCTCTTGACGATATTCGAACATCATGGTCTCGTCTCGATGAATCTAGTTGCGGCAAACTAGCTGAGCTTGCGGGAATAACGGATAAAGAACTAGCAACCCCTGCGCAACATTTTCAAATTTCCCAAAGCTTGTAGAGATTGTGTTGGTTTGGCCCAACCACTCTCATACATCTAATCACCTCACGAAGACCTTGAAAAACAGACTGAACTCCACCTCGAGCTGTGTACCTACAATCCCGTGCATCCATAGTTCCCAAGAAAATCAGATTCCGTTTCAACAGAGGAACATGCAAAACATCCCTTAAAGTGAACAAATTTAGACCTGACATATTCAACTCAACTGTCTCCTCACCCACTACTTCACAAATTTCCTCTGTTCCCGTTGTCACACAATGCCCCGTAGTAAACTTATAAGTAGAAAACAACTCCCTCTCAGAGCAAATATGAGAAGAACTCCCAGAGTCAAGAAGCCAACTAGAATCAACTTCTAAAGAATTTGAAACAAGAAGACATGAATCACTTGAATAAAAGGCACTAACCATATTAGCGGCTGAACTCTCGTTCTTTGCGTTCTCCTGATTCAGCAATTTCTAACAATCTTTTTTGATATGCCCTGGCCTCTTGCAATAACGGCAACAGATCGAATCCTTTTGCAAAGCACTTTGTCTTCCCCCTAAAGGACCATCCACTGCTAGACAACTTGTAGAAATATACGATGATTTATGGGTCTCCTTCCTAAGTTGATCTTCCTTCAATGCTTTGATTTCACCATCTACCGAAATACTCTCCTTGGCAGGTCTACCGTGTAGCATAGTAGTTATCAAAAGCTCGTACGAATCCGGCAGTGAATATATCAGGTTAAAAGCTTTATCTTCCTCACACACATCTGCATTGATCGCCTTAAGTTTATATAATACCTTATTGAACTCTGTAATGTGGTCTTGGAGATCGGTACCTTCCTTCATAGATAAACGGAACAACTTCCTCTTCCAATTCATCCGATCTAATAACGACGAACCAGAGTAGTCAGCTATGAGTTTTTCCCACAAACTCGCTACGTTAGTTTCTTCAAGAGAACTGCATTTGACCTCGTTCGCCAAGGATAGTCAGATCAAACTTATGGCTCTTTCACGAATATCTTCCCAAACATCCTCCTTCATGTCGGATGGCCTTTCATTGATCTTTCCACTGAACTTCTTGATCTTCAAAAGACTGTGATTTGTCATCTTAACCAAAGGACTCAGCAACCTGAAGCTCTGATACCAGTTGTTGGGATTGGAACGTTAACCAACGGCCGTTGTCGCAGCGGAACTAATTAGAGCAATGAGGAAGTCGAATAGATGAGACGAATCAATTAAGCAAGCAAGTAAATCCACCAATCCAAACACAAATACAACGAGGATTTATCCCGATTAGCTTTTGCTTACTCCGGGGGGAAATATAGGGAGATCTGATATTCAACTAGAAGAGATTACAAGAAGTTATTGATTCACTCAATATAAGGAATTAAACTCACCCACCAAGAACTATCTCTCTCTCGAACCTCTCTTTGCAAAGGAGAAAATAATCTATGAAGTACTACCTCTCATATTGGAGGAGTTTACAATATATATAGAAAAATAAAAAGAAACCTAGGTCTAATCTTGATTCTTAGTCGTTAGTTATAACCTGGAAAAGATGTAACTGAATAGGAGCCGTACGATCTAACTTGGAGTTGAAGATTGGACTGAAACGACCTAACGCCCAAAACGAACACAGCGCTGCGGTCGCCGGTCGGTCGATCGTCCAACAAGACCGGTCGACTGTACCACTCTTTGACAATCCCTGTACTACGAGCAGTCGGGGGGTGCAGTCGGGGGGTGCGGTCGACCGCAACTTGGGACAGTCGGCCGCAACTATGCCTGCACCTTGCTGTTATTGTTTTCCCTTCTACTCACTTCAACGCTTCGACCTCTGTACTTCATATTACATTCTTCTAATCTGAACCACGAGTATACAAGACACAATCCTAACAGGTCATGTCTAATTAATGATATCAAATTGCTACAGAATCATTAACCTACAATGAAGCACAGACATGTGGCATAAAAATTTAGTACTGTAAAAAAGGTTGATTTCATGCACAACAGATCGCCCCACATTCGTTCTAGTGCTCGTATTCGTGCTAAAAAAGATGCGGATTTATCTTCCTCTTCCCAAGCCACTTTAGATGAACAAATTAGAAACCTTGAGATCCCTCCGGTCCCCCCGTTGTTATCAATTCCAATCAACCTCTTGGATCTGTCTATCAAGTCCAATTTTATTCCCTTTCTAATCATGAATTATTGGACCTTGTATCTCGCATGGGTTTCGTGATCGATCCCTCTAAATCAAATTGCATTTAATCCATTTGGAATTTAGAAATTTCTAGAGTTGGTGGTGAGAACTTTCATTATGATTAACGTTTCATGGAATATTCGTGGGCTTGGTAGCACCCATCAATGAGAAGCTATCTATCAACTTATTTCTACTATTCACTAAGACATTATCTTTATTCAAGAATCAAAACTTGACTTTATTACTCGCTCTCGTAGGGGTAGTTTAATCACCCAATAGATTACTCTTAATGCTATCAATTCTTGCGGAGACATCCTTTTCGGTTTTAAAGTTTCCCTCTTTAAATTGGTATCAGTCCATCGCCTCAAAATCTTTATGCTGGTCTGCCTTGAATTGCTAGAATTTAACAGTAACATTACCGTCGTTTCGGTTTATGGTCCTTCTACCCCTAATAGCCGCCAAGAACTTTGGGATGAATTCCTTTATTTCAATGGTGGAATTAATGAGTTCTGGATCTTTTGTGGTGACTTTAATGTCATGAGATGTAGTCATGAAAAACTTGGGAAATCATCCAGATCGAGAGACTCCCAATGTTTTAATGATTGTGTTTGCTCTCCTAAGCCTTTGGACCTACCTATTAATAGTAGAGCTTATACTTGGTCTAACATGCGTATGTTACCCTCTATGACTAAATTAGATCGTTTCCTGGTCTCCCATGATTGGGTAGCCTTCTTCCATAACTCTTTTGTTCAAGTCTTCCCCAATCCATATTCTGATCACGTTCCTATTGGCCTGTAGGGTTATATGATTAGACAGAAATAAATTTATTTATTTGTCATTTTATTAATAGAGAAATTTTTGGTTTATTCACAAATATTGATATTGTGCATCAATAAGGTCCCTGCTGCATTATAATTATGTTTATGCACAGAGAACATATTCACAGTCTATAATAGAACTGGACATTCTATTTGGTAGACTGTAGCACAACAAGTGAGAGGGTTGACTTGAACTTGTCGTGCTAGTTCGTTTAGTACGAATTGATGGAACAAAGAATGATTACACTTGTAAATAACTACAAGACAGTGTTCTTGTTAAAGGCAATATAAACATGGCCTCTAAATTCTGAGCATATAGTGAACTCTTTTTTTAATATCGCGCATTTTGATAAATCAAAGAGTGAGGCCTTCTAGACCAATACCTCGATGCATTGGATGTGTCTTATTAGAAATATGAGTTAATGTATTTGTAATACGTAATCATATATCTAAAAGAGAAGATATTCCCTTGTTCATTTAACGAAGGTAATAATCTGACAGTAAAATCCCATGGATATATTTTACAGAAAAAATATTATATACAATTTTTTTATTTTTTTGTAAAAATTAAATTTTAAAGTCATTGTCAGATTGTATGAAAGGTTAAATGTGAAAACAATGTTTAAGGCAAATTGACCCATGGATGTGGTATCACGAATTCCAAGGGTGCGTTTGTGAATATCGGTAAAGGAGAGGGGTGTCTTGTAGAACTATATTGTGACATAGGTCTAATAATAATTTAGATTTTAGTTGGGGAGCAAAATACAAATACATAGTGGACAGTATTGTAATTTTATTCCAACTAGAATTTCCTAAAGTTCCTAACCCTATGCTTTCATCTCCTCTATAAATATGAGAGCAATGCTAAAACCTAGCCGTATCTCTTGTGCCTCCAACCAGGATATAAAAGAAAATGAGAGGAAGAACTAAAGTTAGAATTGAAGGAGAAAAAGAAACAAGAAATCAAAGTTTGAAGGTAAAACTTATTGATTTCTGTTCTTATTATTTTATTTGAGATTAGATTAAATATTAGATCATTGTGATCTTGGAAATAGGGAAGAACAAAATCCCAACATTGGTACAAGGGCCACTTTGATCTAATTTTAATCAATCATCTAATTTATTTTTATTAGTTTTAATTATTTTAATTAGAAAAACAATTAGATCGATTTTCGAGATCAATTTTTTTATATCAGATTTTCTTGTTAAAGATCGGCTGGTGGGGGGTGGGGGTTGGGGGTTGGGGGTGGGGGTCTAGCTGCCGTACTCCAAATTCAATTGAAACTAGATATTATGAAACTAGATATTTATAAATCAATTGAAACTAGATATTTATAAATCAATATTATGAAACTAGATATTGATTTATAAACAGGATATTGATTGTGATCATAAACATGATATTGATGATAAGATGGTGTTGAAACTAGATCATAAACAGGAAGTTGAAAACCGGTTTTCAAAGCCGGATGCCAGTTCGAATTTATTTTTTGTAACTTTCTGTTTTGAAATAAATTCTCTATGGCCAGATGCACTGACGATAATCAAAAATTAAAACTGTGTGATTTTTTAATGTATTTATGATTCAATTTTCTTTTGGATCTAAATTGTTTTCAAATTTTTTATTATTAACTATACCAATAATTCACATCTCATTTTTTTTTTATAAGTTAAGATCTAATAATAATTTATAATTGTTAGATTTTTTTTCTTATTGGTATTAACTTGATAATTTGAGATCTTAGATGATATTGGTATAAGCAGTTATAATTATAGGGTACAAATGTACCATTTTTTTTTTCCCGCTGCTTTGCATTATTATACTGTCTGTGAATATATGTGAATGTATGTGAGAATCCCCCTATGACCAGAACTTGTTTTTTTTTTTTTTTTGATAAGAGATGGTCGAAGCCATCGTTTCATTAATGAAAGGTTAAGGAAACATAGTAGTACCAACATCGAACATTACAACAGATAACTGAAAATGAAGCAACAATCTAACCGACATAAACAACAAAAGCTACTAAAACATAGAAGTTCCAATGGCGACCAACACCACCGAAACTGGCCTGGGGCCCAAAAACCTCAAAGTCCTGACATCTAACCCCTCGCACTGGCAAACTGCCTGTAGCTACACAGCACTTGTTATGCATTCTTTTGTTGTTGATTGATGTAAACCTCCTTATGTTGAACTAGTTTTGTTATTCATTGATGTAAACCTTCTTATGTTGAGGTAGTTTTATTGTAATTTAATGTAAGCCTCCTTATGTTGAGCTACTTTAAATTTTGTAAATATCGACGGAGCAAAGACAAAACAAAGAAGGAGGACATGAAGACTAGATCTCTAGGTTTTCTATTGCAGGGATACATCTAAATATTGTTCTGGCCATGTATTTGGTTGGAGGATGAATGCATTTAATTCTATTGATATTTCTGTTTTAAATTGCATTGAATGTTAATTGAGCTAAAACAAATATGCCCTTTAATTTTCTCATATAAAAATATCGAGTGAGAGAGGGTTCTTAATGAAACCCACGACCCTCCATTATCTATTCACAATAGTATTGAAACGGTACCTCGTCTTCCTTTGTGAAGCTCCCTAACAGAGGGTACTTACATGGACTATAAGTGTGAATTTCTTTAAGTTAGAATATGAATTGGTAGCATGAAAAGGGATTCTTCCATCGATGACTTAATTCATGCAATCAATTTTAGATTCTTGATAATGGTTTACACTCGACCAATAAATAATGGTAAACTCCCCAACGGATGTTTATCGTTAAGTATTGGTGGCTAAAGAAATCAGATGTTAATTTAATAGATCAAGTCTAATAAAATTAGTGGGTTTCCCGCTAGTTAGTGGGAGCAAATTTTTCCAACGAAATTTGTAACTGATATGGCTAAAAATGGGGTTAAATCGGAGCCATCCAAATCAAACACAAATCCTAAAGCTTGGGGGCAAAATGGTAATTTCACCTACAAAGAGGTCCGAAGCGGGTACTGGGTCTCCTTTTCACAGACCCGTTAACCCACGAACGAATCCATCCCCAACTGGGCGCGGGTTCCAACCCGCTGCGCACCTAGTCCAGCAAGATAAAATCAAGGTCTCTGATTAATCCTGATCAACGGCCCTGATTCACATCTATCTTTTCACTGGGAATTAGGGATTACATTCCTTATCTGATTACTAGGATTATATTCCTTATCAGATCACGGGAATTACAATCCTAATCTGATCCCTAAGGCGACTATAAATACCCCCCATCTACCACCAGTATGAGGTAATCAGTATTTTGCCAATTTACGCTCTTTCATAATCATTTCTGATTACTGACTTGAGCGTCGGAGGGTGCGTCGCCGGGATCAACCCCGGTGTCTCGCACTTTTTGCAGGTGAACGGCGGGAGTCAACGGTCAAACTCCGGCGGAACAGGTTAGGTGTTTGCTATTCAGGTTTTCCAAGAATCCACAAATACTGTCTGTTTACCCCCACACCAGATTTAGCGGTAACAGATTGGCGCCGTCTGTAGGAATCCAAACGAATAGCAACCTCCCATCTTCTCGTTGGTCAGATCTTCTCCAGCCATGCCTCCTAGGAAAGCAAGATCCAGAGGGTCCAATCGTGGGCCCAACCCCGCTGATCAGCAAGAGGTAGTCCCCATCCAGCCCGCTCCGCAGCAAGGACAACCTCCACTTCAAGCGGAGGACCCTCTTCAACAAGACCAGCCTCCTCTCCAGAATCAGCAACCCCCAAGGATCCCGTCGGTCCTCAGAATGCCGGTGCAGGGACTTCCCGTATGAAGCAACCTCTCCACCAGGACCGCGTCTCCATACACAACGCCTCTTCGGATTCCATGGCCTCCCACAATCCTCAAAATCCTGACCTTCGCAACACCGCCTTCAATCGACAGAAGGATGAGGATCTACGCCACTGTCTGGACGAGAAGCGGGCCCGAGAGGGAGCCTCCCGCCAACAACGTCCGAGTGAGCGATCCTCTCACCGCCGAGATTACAGAAGGTCCCCTACCCGAAGAGGGAGGAAGGAGTCCCCCGAGCAATACAGAAGGAGACATCATTCCCCTGCCGGTCGGCAACACCCAAGGAACGAAGAGGCACCCATCACCCGTGCCGAGTTCCAGCAACTCCAGGTAATGGTACAACAAGCTCTCAATCTCCGTCCTCACAACAACAATGCCCAAAGGGATCCTACTCCCCCGTGGGTCCAGAGTCCTCACCACCGACAGCGTACTCCTAGCCCTCGCCGTTCTCAGGGTTACCGTCGCCACAGTCCTCGCTCTCCTTCCTACGAAGATGAGTCCAGAGGCTTGTTCGACTATTATCGGAGGGACAATGCCCTCTACCGTCATCTCCACGAGATGGAGAGGCGCATCGACCGGATCGACCGAGAAGAAGAACAGAGAGGTAGGGCCGTCCGTCCGAGCAGGCCTCCCTTCTCCCGGACCATTATGAAGGCTCCCATCCCGAGAGGTTTCAAGTCCCCGCAGTTCGAAACTTACTCGGAGGAGTCGGACTCTGTAGACCATATCGAAGACCCTCATGCTCATCCACCAAGCTTCTGATGCCTTGCTGTGTAAGACATTCCCTGCCACTCTCAAGGGCTCGGCTCGGGAATGGTACTCCCACCTCGCCCCGTCTTCCATATTCTTTTTCGAGCAGTTCGAAACACTCTTCATCACCCACTTCGTGAGTAGCAAACGCACGGAGAAGACCAACATCTCCCTCCTCCAACTCAGGCAAGAGAAAGGTGAGAAATTAAGAGACTATGTGAAGAGGTTCACTGCGGAGGTCAGGTCCACAGCCTCCCTCGACCAATCCGTCGCAACAGCCGCCTTCCAATCCAATGCCTTCAATTCCAGCCTCCGCTCCTCTCTTGCTAAGAAGCCTCCCCAGAACTTTGCCGACCTCCTCCTCAGATGTGAAAAGTACATTCGGGCCGAAGAGGCCGCCTACCTTCCAAGCTTCGGAGGGTCCACCTCAGGGACGAAATGAAAATTGACCGAAGAAGAAGGGGTTAAGAAGCTTCAGAAGGATAACGGCGGTCAGCGCCGCCCTCCCCCCAGGTTCGAGAAGTTTACTCCCCTCAATGCTAATATCTCCACCATCCTGATGGAAGTTGAGAAGGAGGGGGTCATTCCTCCTGCTCCGAGGATGAACACCCCTCCCAAGAGGAGGAACAAAGAGAAATGGTGCTGCTACCACCGGGATCATGGCCACGACACCAATGATTGTCGGGCGCTGAAGAACGAAATAGAAGCCCTCATCCAGAGGGGGTAGCTGGCCAAGTTCGTGAGAACAAAGGACCGAACCGACCTCTCCTCTCCTCCGCATCGGGGGGCTAATAAGCGTCCCGAGCATCGCGATGAAACCCCTGATTTCGAGGAAGAGCGCGTCCTACACCTTATTCACGGAGGCCTTATGGGAGGCTCTTCCAACTCTTCTCGAAAAGCCTTCATCCGAGAGGTTAATTCAGTTCACGGCATCCCTCCCCCCAAAGGCCTCGGTGTCCCGGTCTCGTTCTCAGATGAAGATCTTGAAGGGGTCAGAACCCCCCACTGTGATGCCCTAGTGATAAATCTCCACATGGCAAACTACAAGGTAGAAAGGATCCTAGTAGATAATGGGAGCTCCGTAAATATCCTCTTCATCTCCGCCTTCCGAGGGCTCAAGCTGTCCCGCAACCGACTCAAACCAGCCGGCTACACACTCCATGGGTTTACGGGAGTGCCAGTAACTATTGAAGGGGTAATTACCCTCGACGTTGTTGATTCTTGATTTTGATGATCACAACACAGTGCAACATGTGTCTATGTTATACAGCTAACATTGCAGGTTGTACATACAAAAGACTATTTCAGCTGAACAAATGAACAAGCTCAAAGGATACAAATAAAGACTTCACTCAGACAAGATTCAAGACTTCACTCAAAGACAAGACTCAAGACTCAAGACCTTTTAGCTCAATTGTGTCAAAATTGTAGTGTCTTGTAAAAACATTGTATCTTACTTTTTGTTGAGTCTTAGTCTGATGTAAAGCCTTGTCACACACACACACACACTCAAAATTTCATAATGTGTGTCTCTTAAAAACCCCCAAAAAGAGTCAAAACAGTTTGAAGAAATTTAACTTTTGAGTACCAGTCGACTTAAGCTTCTGCCAGTCGACTGATAGTACAAAACTGTTTAAATTTATTCAAACTCTGATCAGTCGACTCATATGGCAACCCAGTCGACTGTTCGAGAGCTTTTGACCGTTTTCTGTTTTTCAAAATCGAATTTTTTCAAACTCAAAAGTTTAGATCCATTGGTTGACAGTTGAAGTAACTGTCTCCCAACATCCAGGAGATCAAACTCTTTAAGTAGAGTTCAGATCTCTCTAAAAAGAACTACAGAACTTTCTTTCAAATCCGAGCATCTTTGAGAAAAATTCTAAGTGATATTTTTGAGAATTAAAGCTTTCAAGTTCATACTCTTTGGTTCTCTACATTCAGTCCAGTATAGCAACGAATTCGCTCTGGACTGAGTATAGAAGTCGACCTCGTTTTTAGCCACGTACAACAACACAAAACATCAACAAGGCTATTGGTTGACTGTAAAGTATTTCTTACTCTTTTGCTCTCGGTTGGAGAGTGTTTTTGACTCTAGGTTGTAGAGTCGGTTTGTTTCACTCTTGGTGGAAGAGTGGGTTGCTTTCTCTGGTTGAGAGAAAGGACTACGGGTTAGACAAGGTTGTTGTCATAACGCCGTAGGGTATTCTTGTAATCTTTTTCAAGAATAGTGGAAATCTCAAGTGGGTTGCTTGGGGACTGGATGTAGGTCGGGAGGACCGAACCAGGATATATCTTGTGTACTCTGTGATTGGTCGTCTTGATTTTGCATTTACTCTTGTTTATTTAAGTTCTGCAAAAAAAAGTGTCTGGACAGTCGACTCCTTGCACTATCAGTCGACTGGTCAGTGTAGTTTTAGTTGTAGTTTCATTGTGTCTTCAGTTGCCTATCTTATCCATCAGTCGACTGCACAGTGATATTGTTTTTTACTTTATTTTGGTTATATCAGTCGACTGGTTCATAACCAAGTCGACTGCACCGAGAAAATTTCCGCAGTTTTTTAATAAACACTATTCACCCCCCCTCTAGTGTTTGTTGTCTCGCCTACAGGATCCAACACTTGGTATCAGAGCGAGGTTACAGGCTATGGCAACTACTTCAAATACAAATCAGTACCATGAAGGCCAATCTACACAACGGCCACCACTATTTGATGGAACGAACTACAACTATTGGAAGTGCCGAATGAGAATCTACCTCCAATCAATCAACTACGAGATATGGCAAATGACAGAGACGGAATACACTGCCCCTACCATTCCATATGCACAATGGAATGATGATCAAAAGAATCAGACTATGAACAATGCCAAAGCAATGAATGCCTTATTTTGCGCACTCACAAAGGAAGAATTCAACCGTGTATCCAATGCTACAATCGCACATCAAATTTGGCATACACTCGAGGTAACACATGAAGGAACGAATAAAGTAAAAGAGTCTAAAATTTCTGTTCTTGTCCACAGGTTTGAGATGTTCAGAATGAAGGACAATGAGAATGTGTCCGAGATGATCACCAGATTCACAGACATCACAAACTCTCTTGTGGCGCTTGGAAAGATTTATACTCAAGCAGAGTTGGTTAGAAAAGTCTTACGTGCACTCACTCCAGAATGGGAGAAGAAGACCACAGCAATAGAGGAAGCGAATGACTTGTCACAACTTTCTCTCGAGAATCTTGTTGGCAATCTCATGGCATATGAGGTCCAACTTAAAGATCGAAAGAAGGATACAGAATCACACCAAGCAAAGAAGAAATCATTGGCTTTTAAAGCCATGACAGACTCAGAAGATGAGGAAGAAGATGAAGAAGAAATAGCAATGTTCACTCGAAGATTTAAGAAGTTCCTAAAGAAGGGTAAGTTTAATTCTAAAGATAGAGATTCTAATGACCCTCCTACATGTTTCAGGTGCAACAAAATAGGTCACATGAAGAAGGATTGTCCCTTAGAAAATGCAAAGAACAAGGGAAAATCATCCAACTTCAAGAAGGACAAATATTCAAAGAACAAATTTGCCAAGAACAAGAAGGCCTATCAAGCTACATGGGATGATAGTGATTCATCTTCCGAAGAAGAAACGGATGAAATTAATGAAGTGGCAAATGTATGTTTCATGGCTGCACAAGAACATGTAAGTAATGATTATGATTCCGAAGATCTTCTTGATGCTTTTAATGAAATATTCCAAGAGTTAAAGAAAGAAAAGATTAGAGTTAAGAATCTTGAGAAAGTGAATCAAACACTTAATCAAGAAAATCTTAACTTTGATAAGGAAGTAAAATCCTTAAATTCTCGCATTGCAAGTTTAGATACTGATCTTGAAACTCTCAAAAAGAATTATGAAGAGATTTCAAAGAACGTATCTAAGTTTAACAAAGGCAAAGAGAATTTAAATGATATGCTTCATCATCAAGTAAAATCTAGTCAAAAATATGGACTTGATTTTAAAAATCTTCTGTAAAAGAATCTCCTGTTGTAAACACTAGTAAAAATAAACTGGCATCTATTTCTAGTGTTACACACAAGTTGTATGATTTCTTTGAAAAGCCTAAGGTTGTTAATTTTAGTGATAAAAGCAAGACTACCATTCGGTTAAGTCGACTGAACCATACAACCAGTCGTCTGTCCAGAGGAATTGGATCTTATTCAACGAGATCAAAACCTCTTATAAGTCGACCTAGTGTATCAGCCAGTCGACTGATGTACACTAACAGTCGACTGAAGGACACTGTTAAGTCGACTGGACAGAACAAGTTAGTATGGGTTCCAGTCAGTCTAAATCAGGATGATAGAATTGCTTATATTAACTCTTATATGATAAATGTGTGTAATTCTACTTATTATATTCCTGCTTATGGAGGAAGGTCAAACTCTTCATGGGTTTGGTTTCCCCCAAACTAATGTGTTTTTGACCCAATAAAAAGGATACCATATTTACCTTAAACTTTTTATAGGTACCCAAGAAAGAACGCTGGATATTAGACATCGGATGTTCAAAACACATGACAGGACATGCCAACCTACTATCCACCATTCAAAGCATAGATGGAGGAACCGTCACCATTGGAGATAACAACAAAGGCAAAGTCATAGGTATTGGCATGGTCGGTAAAACTTCTAACCCAACTATAGAAAATGTGTTATTAGTTAGTGGTTTAAAGCATAATCTTTTAAGCATTAGTCAATTATGTGATAAAGGGTATAAAATAGTTTTTGAAAAAGATGCATGCTTGATTTATGATTCCACTATGCAAAATGTTGTTTTTCAAGATTTTCGTAAAAATAATATTTATGAATTGTGTTTGAATGCAATTGATTTTTCAAATGACTTTTGTTTAATAGCCTCTAACAATGAATCTTGGCTATGGCATAGAAGATTTGGACATGTGAACATGAAAAATCTCTCAAAATTATCTAAATATAACCTAGTTAAAGGACTGCCAAAATTATCCTTTAAAAAGGATAAGTTATGTGATGCATGTCAACTAGGAAAACAAATCAAATCCACTTTTAAAACAAAAGAAGTAATTTCTACTAGTAGGCCGCTCGAATTAATTCATATGGATTTGTTTGGCCTTACTAGAGTTGCTTCTTTAAATAAAAGTAGATATGTGTTTGTTTTAGTAGATGATTTTTCAAGATTCACTTGGACATTCTTTTTAAAACATAAAAATGATGCTTTTGATGAATTTGCACATTTTTGTAAACGTGTTCAAAATCAAAGATCTCTAACTATAGTCACTATTAGAAGTGATCATGGTGGAGAATTTGAAAATGAAACATTTACAGAATATTGCAACAAGAATGGTATAACACATTCATTTGCGTTTCCTAGAGCTTCACCACAAAATGGAGTGGTTGAAAGGAAAAATAGGACTTTGTAAGAATGCGCACGTACTATGCTTGTTGAAAGCAATCTACCAAAGCACTTTTGGGCTGAAGCTGTTGCTACAGCTTGTTATGTTTTGAATAGAATTCTTCTAAGACCTAAGCTAAAGAAGACTTGTTATGAGTTATTTTTTAATAAAATTCCTAAAGTCTCTTACTTTAAGACATTTGGTTGTAAGTGTTTTATTCTAAACACAAAAGATAATTTAGACAAATTTGATCCTAGATCTAATGAGGGTATCTTCTTAGGATACTCAAATAGGAGTAAAGCATATAGAATTTTCAATAAGTCTACAATGACTATTGAAGAATCAATGCATGTTACATTCGATGAATCTTTACCTTCATCAACCTTAAATAAAGATGATGAGACTGATTCATCACCTTTAGATAATGTGATTAAATCCTTAGAACAAACTAATCTGACTGATAAGTTGACTGATAAGGTCTACCAGTCGACTGAAGTGAAGCAGTCGACTGAAGAACAAGTCAAGTCGATTGATCCGATTGTGATATCTTCAACTTTACCAAAGTCATTTGTTGAAGTTAAAGATCATCCTCATGACTTAATAATTGGTGACATCTCCCATGGTATTCAGACACGTTCACATGTTAATATGATCTCTCATACAGCATTCTTGTCGGATTTTGAACCGAAAAATATACAAGAAGCTTGTGAGAATGAATATTGGATGAATGCCATGCAAGATGAACTAAACCAATTTATAAGGAATGATGTATGGGATTTAGTTCCTAGACCTCCTGATCAGACTATTATTGGTACCAAATGGGTATTTAAAAATAAGTTAGATGAATCAGGACACGTTGTAAGGAACAAGGCTAGATTAGTTGCTCAAGGATATAATCAAGAAGAAGGTATAGATTTTGATGAAACATATGCTCCTGTTGCTAGACTAGAATCTATTCGTATTTTATTATCTTTTGCTTGTTTCATGAATTTTATACTTTATCAAATGGATGTGAAAAGTGCTTTTCTTAATGGGTTTATTAAAGAAAATGTTTATGTTAAACAACCACCAGGTTTTGAACATGAACAATTTTTAGATCATGTTTATAAATTGAAAAAGGCTTTATACGGTCTTAAACAAGCACCTCGTGCTTGGTATGATCGTCTGAAAACTTTTCTTTTAGAAACAGGATTTGAAATAGGTAAAGTAGACACTACTTTGTTTATCAAAAGAGTTGAGAATGATATCTTAATCATACAAATATATGTTGATGATATAATTTTTGGTTCTACTAATAATAATCTATGTCAAGAATTTGCTAATACCATGAAAAATGAATTTGAGATGAGTCACATGGGTGAACTCAATTATTTCCTTGGACTTCAAATTAAACAGTCCTCAAATGGCATATTTATCAATCAAGGCAAATATGCAAAGGAACTACTCAAACGTTTTAACATGGATAGTACTAGTATTAAATCCACACCTATGGCTACTACTACTCTTGACAAAGATTTATTAGGTAAGAGTGTTGATCAAAAACTCTATCGAGGTATGATTGGTTCACTCTTATATATTACTGCAAGTATAGACCAGATATTATGTTCAGCGTATGTTTATGTGCTAGATATCAATCAAGTCCTAAAGAGTCTCATTTAAAAGCAGTGAAACGAATTTTAAGATATATTAAAGGCACATCTGAATATGGTTTATTTTATCCACGCACCGATAATTTTCAACTTTTGTCATATAGCGATGCTGATTTTGCTGGAAGCAAAACTGATCGCAAGAGTACTAGTGGTACATGTCACTTTTTGGGACATTCCCTAGTCTCTTGGTGCAGTAAAAAGCAAAATTCCGTATCCCTATCAACCACAGAAGCTGAGTATATCGCTGCAAGTTTGGCATGTGCACAAATTTTATGGATGAAACAAACCTTATTAGATTATGGTATTTCATTTGAGAAACCCTCAATTATGTGTGATAATACCAGTGCAATTAATTTATCTAAAAATCCGATTCAACATTCACGTACGAAACATATTGATATTCGACATCATTTTCTACGTGATCATGTTTTAAAAGGAGATATATCTTTAGACTTTATCTCTACTGATAAACAAGTAGCAGATATATTTACCAAGCCCCTTAAAGAAGATACTTTCATTAAATTAAGGAGAGAACTTGGAATTTGTGATTTTATTGATATTTGCTGAAAATTGTTTCTGTTAAGTCGACTGTATTCTTGAGTAAGTCGACTATACTGGTTTTTAAACATATCAATTTTTTTTATCTGACCAGTCGCCTGGTAACTATACCAGTCGACTGTTTAGTAGACATAAATTTTTATTTTCTTCTCGACTCAGTCGACTGATATACCCTACCAGTCGACTGTCGCGAGCTCAATCGTCTTCAGCGACTATTCATCGCGTCTTTTGAGATGTAATTCACCTCTCTTTTCACCCGTGATCTCTAATCTCTACCGTTGATTTCTTCTCTCTTTAATCTCAGCCGTTTATTTGCAGTTAAAAAGATTGTTATTTTGTGCTTTTTGATGATAACAAGGGGGAGAGATGTCAGTTATCTGTGTTATGGTTGCTTTATTATTTGTGTTTGATATGTTTGATATTCTCCTGTTTGTTAACTTTGTTCTATTTTCTGGGTATTGGAAAATTCTCTGGACAGTCGACTGCCCAAAGGCATATAAGTCGACTGCTGTTGCTGCATCTGTACTTATTTTCTGATTGTGATTTTTTCTATGTATGGTTTCCTGATCAGTCGCCTGTCATAGTGATAAGTCGACTGATACATGTTGCATTTTTTAAGACAATGCATTTTTTGTTTTTAAAAGGGGGAGCATGTCTTTACTGTGCTTGTATATTATCTGTTATTATCAGCTATTGTGTTGTCATCATCAAAAAGGGGGAGAATGTTGATTCTTGATTTTGATGATCACAACACAGTGCAACATGTGTCTATGTTATACAGCTAACATTGCAGGTTGTACATACAAAAGACTATTTCAGCTGAACAAATGAACAAGCTCAAAGGATACAGATAAAGACTTCACTAAGACAAGATTCAAGACTTCACTCAAAGACAAGACTCAAGACTCAAGACCTTTTAGCTCAATTGTGTCAAAATTGTAGTGTCTTGTAAAAACATTGTATCTTACTTTTTGTTGAGTCTTAGTCTGATGTAAAGCCTTGTCACACACACACACACTCAAAATTTCATAATGTGTGTCTCTTAAAAATCCCCAAAAAGAGTCAAAACAGTTTGAAGAAATTTAACTTTTGAGTACCAGTCGACTTAAGCTTCTGCCAGTCGACTGATAGTACAAAACTGTTTAAATTTATTCAAACTCTGATCAGTCGACTCATATGGCAACCCAGTTGACTGTTCGAGAGCTTTTGACCGTTTTCTGTTTTTCAAAATCGAATTTTTTCAAACTCAAAAGTTTAGATCCGTTGGTTGATAGTTGAAGTAACTGTCTCCCAACGTCCAGGAGATCAAACTCTATAAGTAGAGTTCAGATCTCTCTGAAAAGAACTACAGAACTTTCTTTGAAATCCGAGCATCTTTAAGAAAAATTCTAAGTAATATTTTTGAGAATTAAAGCTTTCAAGTTCATACTCTTTGGTTCTCTACATTCAGTCCAGTATAGCAACGAATTCGCTCTGGACTGAGTATAGAAGTCGACCTCGTTTTTAGCCACGTACAACAACACAAAACATCAACAAGGCTATAGGTTGACTGTAAAGTATTTCTTACTCTTTTGCTCTCGGTTGGAGAGTGTTTTTGACTCTAGGTTGTAGAGTCGGTTTGTTTCACTCTTGGTGGAAGAGTGGGTTGCTTTCTCTGGTTGAGAGAAAGGACTACGGGTTAGACAAGGTTGTTGTCATAACGCCGTAGGGTATTCTTGTAATCTTTTTCAAGAATAGTGGAAATCTCAAGTGGGTTGCTTGGGGACTGGATGTAGGTCGGGAGGACCGAACCAGGATATATCTTGTGTACTCTGTGATTGGTTGTCTTGATTTTGCATTTACTCTTGTTTATTTAAGTTCTGCAAAAAAAAGTGTCTGGACAGTCGACTCCTTGAACTATCAGTCGACTGGTCAGTGTAGTTTTAGTTGTAGTTTCATTGTGTCTTCAGTTGCCTATCTTATCCATCAGTCGACTGCACAGTGATATTGTTTTTTGCTTTATTTTGGTTATATCAGTCGACTGGTTCATAACCAAGTCGACTGCACCGAGAAAATTTCCGCAGTTTTTTAATAAACACTATTCACCCCCCTCTAGTGTTTGTTGTCTCGCCTACAAGATCCAACAGACGTAACTGCTGGCAAAACTCCTACCACCCGGACGGAGCCGATGGACTTCATGGTCGTGGACGTCCCTGCTGCATACAATGTCATCCTAGGCTGACCCGGCCTAGCCGCCTTGGAAGCTGTTCCTTCAGCATACCACCTAAAGATGAAATTTCCCACCCGGGCCGGAGTAGGGGAAGTCAAGGGAAGCCAAGAGGTAGCTCGGAAGTGCTATATGACTTCGACTGGGGGCCCAGTCCTCTCCCTCGAAACCTTAGAGATCCCCCAGGAGAGTACCCGACTGACGTCCGAGCCGGTAGATGAGTTGGAGGAAGTGCTCTTCTCTGAGCAGGAACCAAGCCAAAAGTTTTTCATTAGCAAGACCCTCCCATCTGCCCTATGCTCCGATATTGTCCAGTGCATCCGAAGGAACCGCGACCTCTTTGCTTGGTCCGCGGCTGACATGCCGGGTATTTCCGAAGATCTTCTAGTTCATCACCTCAGTGTTGTGCCGGGGGTCCAAACCGGTCCAACAGAAGAGGCGGAAATTCGCTCCCGAGCGACAACTAGCCATCAAAGAGGAGGTAGACAAGCTCCTAAAAGCTCGCTTTATACAGGAGGTTAACTACCCCGAATGACTCTCCAATGTAGTCATGGTGAAGAAGTCAAATGGAACCTGGAGGATATGTATCGACTTCACTGATTTGAACAAGGCGTGTCCCAAAGACCCATTTCCTCTTCCAAGCATCGACACCCTCATCGACGCCACTTCGAGCCATGAGCTCCTCAGCTTCATGGACGCCTTTTTCGGCTACAACCAAATCCGAATGTTCCTCCCTGACATCTCAAAGACTTCCTTCATTACCGACCAGGGCCTCTACTACTATAGAGTCATGCCGTTCGGATTGAAGAACGCCGGTGCCACCTACCAGTGCCTGGTCAACAAAGTCTTTCAGAGCCAAATCGGTTGCAACATGGAAGTATATGTCGACGACATGCTTATGAAGAGCATCCGAGGGACCGATCATGTGGCCGACCTACAGGAGGCATTCAACGTGCTAAGAAAGCACAACATGAGGCTCAATCCGAACAAGTGTGCGTTCGGAGTATCCTCAGGAAAGTTCCTCGGCTTCATGGTCAGCCAACGAGGAATTTAAGCTAATCCAGAGAAAATCAAGGCCATATTAGACATGGCACCTCCCAGGAGTATCAAGGAAGTTCAGAAGCTAACCGGCCGCCTAGCTGCTATTGGGCGTTTCCTCTCGAAGTCTGGGGAGAAGTTCATCCCCTTCTTCAAAGCCCTCAGGGGGGCTAAAGGTTTCGAATGGGGCCAGCAGCAACAGGAGTCGTTCGACCAGCTGAAGGCATACCTAGTCAACCCTCCTCTACTCAGCAAGCCCATTCCGGGGGAACCCCTCTACATCTACTTGGCCACTTCCGAGCAGACTCTTAGTGCCGTTTTAGTAAGGGAAGAAGACCGGGCTCAAAAGCCCATCTACTATGTTAGCAAAGTACTTCGGGATGCCGAGCTCCGCTACCCAAAGATAGAAAAGATGGCGTACGCCCTGATCATGGCTGCGAGAAAGCTTTGCCCCTACTTTCATTCTCATTCGGTGGTCGTCCTTACCGACCAACCGCTAAAGCAGGTCCTCCACAAACCTGAAACATCTGGCCGTCTTATGAAGTGGTCCATTGAGCTAAGCCAGCACGACATCTCCTACCAACCTCGGACTGCAATCAAGGCACATGCCCTAGCAGAATTCATCGTGGAGAGCACCATTCCCGAGGTTAGCCAAGCCTCCAACGGACCCCCCATCTGGTCGGTTTTCGTAGACGGATCCTCCTGCAACGAGGGAAGCGGGGCCGGAGTCATTCTGGCAGGGCCGGATGATTTCACCCTCCAATATTCCCTCCGTATTAACTTCAAAGCCTCAAACAACGAAGCAGAGTACGAGGCACTTATTGCTGGCCTCAGAATGGCCCGAAGAGCAGGGGCTCAACGCCTGCGAATTTTCAGTGACTCCCAGCTTGTGGTAAACCAAGTCTTAGGCGAATATGAAGCACGAGACGATCGGATGGCGAAGTATCTCGCTAAAGTCCGAAGTCTCATGGCCTTGTTTGAAGAAGCCCTCATCCAGCAGATCCCCCGAGAAGAGAATTCACAAGCCGATGCCCTCTCCAAACTAGCCTCCTCTTCCCTCCAAGGTCTTGAGCAGACCGTCTTGATCGAGGTACTAAACCAAGTATAGAAGACGAAACTCTCGATTCAGTGGAGTCACTGCCAGTCCTACTGCAAGACAACTGGATGAAACCATTGGTAGAATTCCTAAGGGATGGACTTCTCCCCGAGGACCCTAAGGAAGCTCGTCGAGTAAGAACCAGGGCAGAGCGGTATACCCTAGTTGAGGGGATCTTATACAAAAGCTCATTCACGCAAGCGGACGGCAGGCCATACCTGAGATGTCTCTCTCCAGACCAAGCCGATTACGCCTTGCAAGAGCTCCACGAAGGCTTCGGCGGGGCCCATTCGGGATCCAGATCTCTGGCTCGAAAGGTGTTGAACTACGGATACTTCTGGCCTACCTCCTCCAAGACGCCGAGCGACACGTCCGGCAATGCAGTTCATGCCAGAAATACTCCAACATCCGTCGCCTCCCCCAGGCTCAACTAACCTCCCTATCAAGTCCTATCCCCTTCGCAATGTGGGGGATGGATTTACTAGGGCCGTTCCCTCCAGTTCTGGGCCAGCTCAAGTTCTTAGTCGTGGCGATCGACTACTTCTCGAAATGGATAGAAGCCGAGCCCTTGGCAACTATCACCGAGAACAAAGTGCTTCAATTCTTCTGGAAGAGCATCATCTGCCGATTTGGTGTTCCCCGGGTCCTCATAACAGACAACGGAACTCAATTCACCAGGGCCGCATTCCGAGCTCTATGCAAGGACCTTGCCATCCAGCATCGTTTCTCCTCCGTCTCCCATCCGCAGTCAAATGGCCAAGTGGAGAATGCTAACCGACAAATTCTCTCAGGTATTAAGAAGAGGCTGGACAAGTGCTCTAAAGTCTTATGGGTCGATCAGCTCCCAAACGTGCTGTGGAACTACTGCACCACGAAATGGACCCCACGGGAGAGTCCCCTTTCAACCTCACCTATGGGTCCGAGGCTGTGATCCCTCTTGAAGTCGGAATACCTTCTCCCCGCCTCGCCGCCTTCCAAGAAGAACAGAACTCCAGAGACCTTCGGGCAAACCTAGACCTAATTGACGAACTTCGGGAGAGAGCATCAATCCGCCAACAAATCTACCGAAGGAGGATCGAGTTGGCATACAATAAAAGGGTCCGTCCAACCGACCTTAAGGAAGGGGACCTGGTCCTCAGGAAGCTAGCCATCTCCTTCCCTAGTCAGAAAAACAAGCTAGCCCCAAATTGGGAGGGACCCTATAAGATTACAAAAGTAGTTCGCTCTGGAGCTTATCGTCTGGAAGACCTCGAAGGCAAAGAGATCCCAAGAACTTGGAACGCCGACCATCTTTTGAAATACCAAGAAAGCGCCCCGGCGCCACTCTAAGTAATCCGGGATCTCAGACCGTTCCCCTCCTTCTCCTTGTATTTTTCTTCTTTTATTTCCCATATGTAATAATGGCTCGCAACTCAGAAGCAGCCGATTAGTAGCCTTCAATAAAGAAAGTTTTTCATATTTTACTTGTGCAAATCTTTACATCTCTCTGCTTTTTGCTATTCACTCTAACGATGGTTCCGGAGTCCAACACTTGGCTCGATTCTACTTCGCAAGCTCGCCCTTAAGCGAGCTAGGATTAGGTCGCCATTCGAAATTACTCCCACAACCGTCGAACAACTCAAACGATGGTTCCGGAGTCCAACACTTGGCTCGATTCTACTTCGCAAGCTTTGCTTCTAAGCAGGCTAGGAGTAGGTCGCCATTCGGAATTGCTCCCACAACCGTCGAACAACTCAAACGATGGTTCCGGAGTCCAACACTTGGCTCGATTCTACTTCGCAAGCTTTGCTTCTAAGCAGGCTAGGAGTAGGTCGCCATTCGGAATTGCTCCCACAACCGTTGAACATCTCTAACGATGGTTCCGGAGTCCAACACTTGGCTCGATTCTACTTCGCAAGCTTTGCTTCTAAGCAGGCTAGGAGTAGGTCGCCATTCGGAATTGCTCCCACAACTATCAAACAACTCAAACGATGGTTCCGGAGTCCAACACTTGGCTCGATTCTACTTCGCAAGCTTTGCTTCTAAGCAGGCTAGGAGTAGGTCGTCATTCGGAATTGCTCCCACAACCGTTGAACATCTCTAACGATGGTTTCGGAGTCCAACACTTGGCTCGATTCTACTTTGCAAGCTCGCCCTTAAGCGAGCTAGGAGTAGATCGCCATTCGGAATTGCTCCTACAACCGTTGAACAACTCTAACGATGGTTCCGGGGTCCAACACTTGGCTCATTCTACTTCGCAAGCTCGCCTTTAAGCGAGCTAGGAGTAGGTCACCATTCGGAATTGCTCCTACAACCATCGAACAACTCAAACGATGGTTCCGGAGTCCAACACTTGGCTCGATTCTACTTCGCAAGCTCACCCTTAAGCGAGCTAGGAGTAGGTCGCCCTTCGGAATTGCTCCCACAACCGTCGAACCTGAAGTGGTTTGCCCACAAGAAGGAAGATTTGCTTCTGATTTTGAGTAGACAAAAGTTGGAGGAGTCATGCTTAAAAATAGTAAACCAAGCGTTGGAACAATCAGATGCAAGACAAACTTTTTATTAAGTTAAAGGGCTCTACATACAACGAGACCGACACTACCACAGCGTTACAATAACTTAAAAGGGCATAATACAACTTGTTCACGGCTTCTTTGGAAGGGGAACGCTTCGGTTCAAGGACACGCGGGAGCTGTAACACCCCGCAAAATTGGAATACAATTTTGCCCTCGTGTGTTACGCACGTGTATTTTGTAACATGTTTTCATCCCGTATTTTGATTACCGACTATTTATATATTTTCAGTATTGATTTTTCCCTATTTTGAGTCAACAAAAATATAATATTTCGATATTTGTATTCTACGTGCTTTCTACGTGTTTTCAATGCACGTACTAATCACATATTTTCGCCGCCATGGGTGATAATTTCTGGGTTTCACTTTTTCATTTTATGTTTTTAAATCTATTTTATAAAACGGAAATTCAATTTTCCCCCTATTTCGATTAAAATGCATTTTTCGATTTTCTGCACGTATAATGCACGTACTTTCTACGTGTAGTGATTTCATCATGAAATATGTAAAATTAGTAAATATAATTTTTCTTATATTGTTTTCGATTATATGTAATAGTTTTTCATTAATAAAGTCGATTTTTGCATTTTTCATGTTTTACGTGCGACGCACGTGTTTTCGGTAAACGTATTTAAGCATATTTGCTTTCAAAATAAATTTTGGAGTGTGTAACACCCCCATATAATTTCTAAAAAGTATAAGTATAATATATATATATATATATATATATATATATATATATATATATATATATATATATATATATATATATATATATATATATATATATATATATGTTGAAGAAGTGAATGTGCTGCCATAATGGGAATTATATGATGGAATGGTGAATAGTATTGAAAGAATGAGGGTCCCACGGGTTCAAACAGCAAGAGGCTGTATTCTTCTAAATAGTGCATGGATATGGATTATATTAAATTGTCAAGGAAGCCCACATTGAAGCTTAACAGCATATGAGTTGTTTGAGTGAATGTTGACTTGGTCATTCAAATGGTGACATGGCATTAGGGGGAGTGGAGCCCGGGGTGAGTTGAAGACATATGAGCTGTCTTTGTAAGATGTGAAGCCGGTTTTGCAATGGTAGGAGGGAGAGTGAATGGGAGGAGAAGGAAATGAATGTGAGTTAGAATGGGGGTTATGATTTGTAGGATTTAAATTGGGAGGTTATGGAAATGGGTTTTAATTGTGTTAAATAGGAGGATTTATTAGGGTGTGTAGTTTTGCAATTTAAACCCTAGTGTAGTCCTATAAAAGCCACCAAATCTCTTCTCATTTCCCACACATAAAAGAAAAATAAGAGAAAAAGAAAAGAAAGAAAAGAAAAAGAAAGAAAGAGAGTAAGAGAGTTCTTGTTCTTGGAGTCTCTTGCTAGGAGGAGAAGAGGAATTAGGAGTCTTGGAACTAGAAGTGATTGTTACCGCTGATTCTGGTGTGGGGGTAAACAGATGAGATTTGTGAGTTCGTGGAAAAACCTGAATAGCGGATCCAAGCCTGTTGATTCCTGCCGCTAACCTGCAAGGAAGTGCGATACACCGGGGTTGATTCCGGCGACGCACCCTCCGACGCTCTTGTCAGTAACCAGTGATGATTAAGAAAGAGCTTAAGTTGGAAAAAGAGTGATTACCTGGTCACAGTGGTGGGTAGGAGGTATTTATAGTCGCCATGGGAGCCTGATTAGGGACCCGATTTCCTGTGAAACCGTTAGGAGTAAAATCTTCATAATTAGTTTAGGAAACTGATCCCTGATTCCCGGTGAGAGGATAACTGCAAATCAGGCCCGTTGATTTAGTCAAATGAGTGACCCTGATTTCCTCTTGTTGGTCTGGGTTTGTCTTGGGTCGGGACCCGTACCCAGTTGGAGTGGATCCGTTTTGCGGGTTATTGGACCTGTGAAGGGGAGATCCAGTGCCCGCTTCGGGCCCATCTATATGCAAAATTACCGTTTTACCCCTGAGCTTCAAGATTCGTTCCCAATCTGGACGGTTCCGATTTAACCCCATTTTTAGCCATATCACGAGCCCCCCACTCCTAAAGACTGAGTGTGATCAGCCTTTGAGGAGTAGTTTAATTGTTTCAGTGGCTAGTGGAGTTGTATCGGAGTCCGAATGGAGGGTTTTGAATCTCGAAGGGGGTAGTGGGGTGATTTTTGAAACTGTAAGCTGTCCCGAAGCCTTGTTGAATCTTCGACGGTTTTTATCTATTTTTTCGGATTATTTATTTAATTTTGCGATGTGTTAACCAGTCGTTCGGGGACCTTAACAGTACATTCTAGGCAATAATTGTTCGTTCAGGGGCTCAAAAATATTCTCCTGAATTTATAATTATTTTCTAGAATTTTTAGTTAATTTTCCCGAATTTCTAGCAATTTTTTTGCAATTTTTAAATAAATAAAACGATTAAATAAATAAAAACTAATTTTTAATACCTATTTATGGCGTGGCCTGGTCTGGGCCCTTGATCTCGCGCGAGCGCGAATATCTGAAAGATCTGGTGGTTGAAGTCGCTCTGCAGCATTTTCTCACTTTTGGAGCTCGGATGGACACTTGTTCGGTTAGCCGACCAGGGGTATAAGGGTTCGGCTGTCCGAGCGACGTGGCGCAATCTGAGCCGTTGGATGGTGGCGCGAATCTCGAGACGGGCTCCGTTCCTAAGGAAATGCTATCTTGTCGTCTAGCGCACGTGGCACGATCTGGATCGTCCATCATCAGAAGCGCGAATTTCTGGAAGATCCAATGGTCGTGGTGGCTCGGCGGCTTTTTTCTCACTTTTGGAGCTCGGATGGGCACTTGCTCGGTTAGCCGACCGGGGGTATAAGGGTTCGGCTGCCCGAGCGACGTGGTTCAATCTGAGCCGTTGGATGGTGGTCGCTCGGCGGCTTTTTTCTCTGTTTTTGGAGCTCGGATGGGCACTTGCTCGGTTGGCCGACCGGAGGTCTAAGGGTTCGGCTATTCGAGCAACGTGGCGCGATCTGAACCGTTGGATGATGGCACGAATCTCGAGACGGGACCAGTTCCCAAGAAAACGCTATCTTGTCGTCTAGCGCACGTGGCACGATCTGGACCGTCCATCATCAGAAGCGCGAATTTCTGGAAGATCCAACAGTCGTGGTGGCTCGGGGGCTTCTTTCTCACTTTTGGAGCTCGGATGGGCACTTGCTCGGTTAGCCGACCGGGGGTCTAAGGGTTTGGCAGTCCGAGCGTGGTGGGGCGATATGACCCGTTGGATGACGGAACGAATCTCGAGACGGTTCAGTTCCCAAGAGCATTAACGGCGCCCCAGGATTTGTGGGGCGTTCCACCTTCCGGGGTCCTCTAATTAATGCGTGGCGTTTCAGCTCCCTAGGCATGACCGCTGGGCTCCCGTCGCTTGGCCTCCCAAGGGTCATAAGGGCTGGTCCTTGGGGGGAGGTTATAAATACCCCACTCCCCTTGTAGTTTCAGTCACAGCAATGTTGATTTTTAGCCATCGGAGGTGTCTACCTTGGGCGGATGCCTGTTTTTTGAAAAATTTTAACCCCGAGAGCTTCGGAGGGGTGGTCACTCTTTCGCTTTGATCTTCTCCTGATTCTGACGGCCCCAGTGCGGATGTCAGGGTCAGGGGGGATCAGGGCAGAAGTGTTGATGACCGGAGTCCGGACCCGGGGGGCAAGGTGCTTCGGAAGGATGGGTGGTCATCCTTCCGCCATGATCTTCTCCTAATTCTGATAGCCCCGATGTGGGTGTCAGGGTCAGGGGAGATCAGGGCAGAAGAGGTGACGACCGAAGTCCGGACCTGGGGGACAAGTTGCTTCGGAAGGATGGGTCTCCTCCGATCTTTGTCTTCCTTCCGGGCTGACGGCTCCTGATGGTTGTCGGCCCGAAGGAGCTAGAGATGGGAGGTGTGCCGATCTGCTTTCTACCCAGGCCCTACGCGATGGTGGTCTCTCTCCAACCCTTGAACGATTTGTGGTTTCGGCTTCCGAGGTCGAAAGCCTCGAGTTGTTCATGGGTGGGAGGGGAATCGACCGAGTCCTGGGGCCCGGGGGGCTCGCCGAGGGCGGTGCCTTAAAACTTTTAATCCAAATTTTCTCTCGCTTCCTGGGACAGATGCGGGGTGTCCGGGTCCGAAGTGCTTAAAACTCATGGGTATTGGGCCCTCCATCTCAGGGAAAAGTCATAATTGAATAATGAGGATGATAATATCACATTCAGAGCAGAGCTGAGTGCTGTTTTTCATGATTTATATGGTTTTGGGGCTCGGATGGGCACTTGCTCGGTTAGCCGACCGAAGGTCTATGAGTTCGGCTGTTCGAGCGACGTGGCGCGCTCCGAGCCTACCTCTCGCTAGTTCGCGGTTCGGCGACAAGAGCGTTCGGCCAGCCGTGTCGAGCAGCCGTGTCGAGCCGACCGGGCCCTTTGATGTTGATCCTGTGTGTGCCGAGCTACTTAACTTGTATCGAAACGTTTTGTCTTTTCGCCAACAGCTGCTGCTCGGTCACAAAGTCGTTTTGGGCTTTCGTAACGTTTCAATAGCAGGCCAAGAGTCGCGCCCTTACGTTAGTAAGCCCAAGAGACTTTTTCTTTTACTATAAATCTTCACTCCCTCACCCCAAACCTCATTATTCACTTTTACTTTCTCTTTCAAGTTTTTACTTTTCACCATCGAAGTTTTTAGCTCCTGGGTGGTGCTGCTAGCTGTCGCGGCAAGGCGTTTCTTTGCTCCGGCGAACTTTTCCGACTGTAACAGTCACTTCAAGGTCAGTCTCTCTCCTTTCTCTTTAGAAAAAAGATGGTTAAGATTACTTCCTCGGATGAGACCCCCACCTCGGACCAAGTCGTTAGCCGAGCGGGTAAAGGAAAGGAGGTGGTAGAGCCGACCGAGCAGACTGTAGTTCGGCCGAGCAAGAGTGGTGAGGTCGCCGAGCCGCCCCAAGAGGTTGTGGCGAAGTCCCAAAAGGGTAAAGGAGTGGTCACGATCATTGAGCAGCCGAAGACGACATGGGAGTTTGGTCGGCAGCCTATCGTTTTGTCGAGCGTGGGGGGTGTTCGGAGCTACTCCGAAGAGATGCTGGAGAAGGTGACCCAGGGCACTACCAAGTCGGTAGAGGAGAACGAGCCGAGAGAGTTGTCCGAGGTGGACCAGACCATTTCGTATCTTACGGAGGCTGATCTGCATCGGATCCGGACCGGATTCCAGATCCCTGCTGAGTACGGACTACTTCTCTCTAGACCGGGATTCCGAGCCTGCACGTCGTCTTCGGCTGACGCGTGCATTTTTCCCCTCGACTCCTTAGCTGCCGGGCTTCGTTTTCCGCTTCATCCATTCATCGTCGAGGTTCTTAATTGGTACGGTTTGTGCCCTGCCCAGCTGATGCCGAACACTTGGAGGCACGTCTTGGCGTTTGTTCTTCAGTGTCAAGAGATCGGCGCCGAGCCAAGCATGTTTCTCCTTCGGAGCCTCTACCGCCCTTGCTAGCCGAACAGGAACGAGCAGAGGTTCTACCTTTCGCCGCGGACAGGCGTGAAGTTGATCGAGAACCCGGACTCGATCAAGCATTGGAAGGAGAAGTATTTCATTGTCCGAGCTCCCGTACCCTGGGCAATTCCGATAGCTTAGTCGAGGGAAGGCCTGCCCAACCGAGCGAAGAAGGAGCCGGTGTTGAGTGACGAGGAGACGGAAGTCCTCAAGAAACTCCTCGGCCTGCCGATGCTAAGTTGGAAAGACATTACCGAGGAGGCTTTGTTCCGAGGGGGTCTCAGTCCGATCGACCCCAGTACGCTTCTGGTATTTTTTCTTTTTGCTTGAAGTTCATGAAAATTTTTCTAAGTTTTTTCATTCTGTTTGTGCAGAGTCTTCTAAGATGGACTATAGGGCGTTGATGACGAAGGCCAAGGTGGCTAGGGAGCAGGAGACGAGAAAGAAGAGACCCTCGACAGGGCCTCAGGGCGGCCGGGCACCGAAGATACCTTCGGTCCCGAAGATCGCCGACCTGCAGGGGGTCGTTGTTCCGGATGCCGATCCCGAGCAGGAGAAGGTCGCTGCCTCCGATCCTCCTATCTCGGATGCGCCGATTCCAGCGGTGAAGGCTGATGCTCCCGGCTCGTCGAGCGGAGCGTTTAACGTGAGCAAGGTGTTATCCCTGCAAGTTCCGCCCCTCACTGCCGAAGCGGAGAAGATTCTGACCGAGGGGCACAAACAGATCTTCGTCCCCGACTGGCAAGTGATGAAGGTCGACGGTTTTTTGGGCGACGGCAACATTTGTATGCAGGCGGTGAAACACCTGCCGACCCCAAAGGACCGAGCGGCCCTTAAGTCCAGGGAGGTCGGGGACGCCGCAATGCAGATTGCTCGGAACACGATGTCGGTAAGTGGACCGAACACTGTCTTCTTGAAGCATTTTTTTCCGAAATTTTCTAAGTTTCTAGGTCCGGACCTTAACGGTTTGTTCTCTTTTCAGACCCTCTGCCACTTCAACTTCTTGCTCGAAGAGTTCGCGAGCAAAGAACAAGAGCTGACGACGCAGTACGACCGAGAGAGATCGGAGCACGCAAAAGCGGTGAAGCTGCTCGATGCTGAGCAACTCCTCTCGGCAAAACACGGAGCCGAAGCGGCAGGGTTGGAGGCGAAGCTGGCCGACTCCGTTTAGCGGTCGAAGGATGAGGCAGCCAAGCTCGAGGCCTCAGAGAAGGAGAATGCCGAGCTGAAGGAGGAGCTGGCCAAGGTTCAGTCGGAGGCGGAGAAGGCTCGGAAGAAGACCGAGAAGATCATGGCCAAGCACTGGTCGAAGGTGGCGAAGGCGAAGAGGGCTGTCCAGGACGAGGCCGAGCAGCACATGTTTAAGAACATGGAGGACGCGTATGGCCGAGCCCTGCTTCATATCGCCGCTCAGAACCCGGGGTTCGACACATCTTCCTACCACTTCTACGAGCCTGTGGAAGGAGAGGAGGAGCTCCCAACGGCAATGCTCAGCCCCGAGGGACAGGCCGACGGTGTCGAAGGCACAGCCGAGACGGAGGCCTAGGGTGTGGGGGAGAACGGCTCCGAGGAGGAGAGCGAGGGCGAGGACGAGGACGAGGATGAGGTCAAGGGCGAGGACAAGGCAGAGGGGTCGACAGACCCGAGCGACAAAAAGGTCGACCCCTGACTTGGTTGCGTCTTTGGTCTCTTTTTTTTTTGTAAGGCCTGACCGCGGACTGGCCACCGCTTTTGTAACGCTTTTTGAGTTTTGAATGAAAACGCTTTTTGTTTGGCCAAAAATTCTCCAAGTGTTAGTCTCCGGATTTTGTGTTGGGCGTCGGATTTATCTCTGCTTTTCAGGTGAAGTTTGGTCCGATCACGGAGGTTTCGTACCTTCGTAAGGAGCTGACCAAAACGAAGCGAGAGCTCTCCCATAGCCGAGAGAGGCGGTTTCATATGTTCTTGAAGCTGGAGGAGATAAAGGTAGCTGCGAGGGGGTATTGTTGCGAGTTGAAGCAACTACGGAAGTAACCTCAAGCTCCTTGTCCCGAAGGCGAGACTGAGCGGCTTCGTAGGGAGCTTTCCGTCGTCGAGCATAACGAGCTCTTGGCTGAGATCCGTCACTTGGAGTTAACGGAGAAAGAACACTCGGCGGGAGAAGAGAAGCTAGCTTCCGAGTTGGAGAAAGTGTCATCCGAGAGCCAAAAGTTGTTGGCCGAGGTCGACAAGCTTAGGAAGATTACAATAGATAGGGGGATCGAGGTCACCCATTATCGACGACTCGCGACCGATAGCGCCAATGTCTCGGGCTCGTCAAGACCTCCTCGTTTGAAGATGTCGGCGAAGGATGATGCTCTGAGAGATAGGATTATCGAGTTGGAGGAAGAGGTCGCGTCACTCAATCCTCTGCCTGAGAGGGCCAACGTTCATAGTACGTCGTGTACTCGCGAAGAGAGTGAGAGAGGGATTACTTTTTACGAGCTTGCGACTCGTTTGCCTGCGGCGAGGCGGAGTCCTGCTGACGCTCAGAGTAGAGTAGCTGTCTCGTTTAGCGGTGCCTCGGTCGGCGCCACAGTTGGAGTTAGCGGCGAAGGGGGATCTCGCTTCGCTGGTTTGGAATCGAGCTCGGAGGTTAGGCGTCGCCACCCCCGTGTTTCCTTGAACAGAAGCGTACCCCTTCCGAAGAGGCACTGAACAACTTGTCTTATGTTCCTCCAAGCTATTGTAAAACTCTGTAGTAGCGTCGGTCTAGTTGTATGTAGAGTTATTTTATTTGAATAAAAGTCTGAAAGTTTGTTTTGAAAATTCTTGAAGTGTTGGACTTCGGCAATGTCTGAAATTTTGTTGTTCGTCTCTTCCTCTTTTCAGCTCGTGGTGGTAGCTCAAGACGCCGACCCCGATCGCTCGGATGACCATGCCCGAACCGAGGCTGGCTCGGGGGGGACGAGGTTGCACTCGGCGAGGTGCCGAGAGAGGCTCTATGAAGTCGAGCTGGGATTGCGCCGAGCCGAAAGCGAGCGGGGCCACCTTCAGCTCATCCTAGGTCAGCGAGACGTCGAGATCCGGCGTATGGAGAGCAAGATCGCCGAGATGACCCCTACAGGAGAGGACGAAGATTCGCCGACTGCCTTTAGCAACGCCCTTCGGATCCAGTGCGTTCAGCACAATTTATCGAAAATAATAGCCGAATGGGATGATCTGCTCTCTGAGATCCATCACTTGCAGACTGTAGAGGCGGAGCTTCGGACGGAGGAAGGGGAACTGGCGGCCGAGGTTGCTAAACTGACGACTGAACGGGACGTTGATGATTTTTCTTTCTAAAAACAAAGTGTAGTGGGTCGGCATTGTAACTCTTGTTCTTTAAGGCCATGTAACCTTGTTGTATGGAATAGTCGCTTTGTACCGTGTCCCGATTATTAATAACATTTCTTTCTCGGACTAGCACGTCCTTCGTAGCCTCGTGTAGTCGTTTCGTTTGTGACTGTGTTCAACGTGCCGAGGTCCCCGAGCCAGCCCCTCTCTCGTTCGCGGTTCGGCGCCGTAGCGCGATCTGAGCCGTTGGATTTTGGCACGAATCTCGAGACGGCTCAGTTCCCAAGAAAACGTTATCTTGTCGTTTAGCGACGCTGGCAAGATCTGGGCCGTCTGATCGAGATCTTACACGAATATTCAGGGAAAAGTGATTTTTCTCCGTTTTGGGCTCGAATGGGGACTTGCTCGGTTAGCCGACCGACGTGGCGCGCTCCGAGCCTACCTCTCGCTCGCTCACAGTTCGGCGACAAGAGCGTTCTGCCAGCCGTGTCGAGCAGCGCTTTGGTCTCCTCTTCTCGCGAAGTTGCGAGATGAGTCGAGCCTTACCCAAGGGTGGGTTCGCCGATCATCGTGAGAGTTCAACGGTCGTGGGAGCAATTCCGAATGGTGACCCGTTCCTAGCACGCTTAGAAGCGAGCTTGCGGAGTAGAATCGAACCAAGTGTTGGACTCCGGAACCATCGTTAGAGTTCAACGGTCGTGGGAGCAATTCCGAATGGCGACCCGCTCCTAGCCCGCTTAGAAGCGAGCTTGCGGAGCAGAATCGAACCAAGTGTTGGACTCCGGAACCATCGTTAGAGTTCAACGGTCGTGGGAGCAATTCTGAATGGCGACCCGCTCCTAGCCCGCTTAGAAGCGAGCTTGCGGAGCAGAATCGAACCAAGTGTTGGACTCCGGAACCATCGTTAGAGTTCAACGGTTGTGGGAGCAATTCCGAATGGCGACCCGCTCCTAGCCTGCTTAGAAGCGAGCTTGCAGAGCAGAATCGAACCAAGTGTTGGACTCTGAAACCATCGTTAGAGTTCAACGGTCATGGGAGCAATTCCGAATGGCGACTCGCTCCTAGCCTGCTTAGAAGCGAGCTTGCGGAGCAGAATCGAACCAAGTGTTGGACTCCGGAACCATCGTTAGAGTTCAACGGTTGTGGGAGCAATTCCGAGCGGCGAACTACTTCTGGCTCGCTTAAGAGCGAGCTTGCGAAGTAGAGTCGAGCCGGGTATTGGACTCCGAACCATTGATTGAATAAAGAATAAAGGCGGAGGGACACAAGCAATTTTAAAAGTACGAAAAGGCATTCTTTATTGATAATTGACGGCGAGCCGTTTTTACATATGACAACTTAAGAGAGGAATTACAAGTTAGAGGAGAGGAATGGTTCGACACCCTGTGATACTCAGAGAGGCGCCGGGGCGCTTTCTTGGTATTTTAAAAGGTGGTCGGCATTCCAGGTCCTCGGAATCTCCCTGCCCTCGAGGTCTTCCAGACGATAAGCACCGGGTCGAACTACCCTTGTGATCTTGTAAGGTCCTTCCCAATTCGGGGCTAGTTTGCTCTTCTGACTGGGGAAGGAGATGGCTAGTTTTCTGAGGACTAAGTCTCCCTCCTTGAGATCGGTGGGTCGGACACTCTTGTTATACGCCAATTCGATCCTCCTCCGGTAGTTCTGTTGGCGGATCGACGCCCTTTCTCTCAGTTCGTCCACCAGGTCTAAGTTAGCCCGGAGGTCTCTGGCATTCTGTTCCTCGTTGTAGGCTGCGAGGCGAGGAGAAGGTATTCCGACTTCGAGAGGTATCACTGCCTCGGACCCATAGGTGAGGTTGAACGGGGACTCTCCTGTGGGGGTCCGTTTGTTGGTGCGGTAGTTCCACAGCACGTTGGGGAGTTAGTCGACCCATAAGCCTTTGGAACATTTGTCCAATCTCTTCTTGATACCAGAAAGGATCTACCGGTTGGCATTCTCCGCCTGGCCATTCGACTGTGGGTGGGAGACGGAGGAGAAGCGCTGTTGGATGGCAAGGTCTTCACATAGAGCTCGGAACGCGCCCCCAGTAAACTGAGTTCCGTTGTCTGTTACGAGGACACGGGGGACGCCAAAACGGCAGATGATGCTCTTCCAGAAGAATTGAAGCACCTTGTTCTCAGTGATAGTGGCAAGGGGCTCGGCCTCAATCCACTTTGAGAAATAGTCGATGGCCACGACCAAGAACTTGAACTGGCCTGGGGCTGGAGGGAACGGCCCTAGTAAATCCATCCCCCACATTGCGAAGGGGATAGGACTTGATAGGGAGGCGAGGTTGGCTTGGGGGAGGCGACGAATGTTGGAGTGTCTCTGACAAGAGCCACAATGCTGAACGTGTCGTTCAGCGTCTTAGAGGAGAGTCGGCCAGAAGTATCCGTAATTCAGAGCTTTCCGAGCCAAAGACCTAGACCCTGAATGTGCTCCGCCGATGCCTTCGTGGAGCTCCTGTAAGGCGTAGTCGGCCTGTTCCGGGGAAAGGCACCTCAGGTACGGTTGGCCGTCAATCTGCGAGAAGGAGCGCTTGTACAAGATCCCCTCG
Organism: Hemerocallis citrina; assembly: GCA_017893485.1. NCBI lineage: Eukaryota > Viridiplantae > Streptophyta > Magnoliopsida > Asparagales > Asphodelaceae > Hemerocallis > Hemerocallis citrina. The sequence goes on along the minus strand of CM030361.1, from coordinate 78,641,145 downwards.
ATCAGGACGTACCGCTCGGCCCTGGTTCTTACTCAGCGTGCTTCCTTGGGGTCCTCAGGGAGGAGTCCGTCCCTTAAGAATTCCACTAACGGATTCATCCAATTATCTTGCAGTAGGACCGACAATGACTCCACTGAGTCGAGGGTCTCGTCTTCTATGCTCGGTTTCAAAAGGACCTCGATCAAGATGGTCTGCTCGAGTGCTTGGAGGGAGGATGAGGCCAACTTGGAAAGGGCGTCGACTTGTGAATTCTCTTCTCGAGGGACTCGTTGGATGAGTGCCTCTTCGAACCGGGCCATGAGGGTTCGGACTTTGGCGAGGTACTTTGCCATCCGTTCGTCTCGCGCCTCGTAATTGCCTAAGACTTGGTTCACAACCAGCTGAGAGTCACTATGGATTCGGAGGCGCTGCGCCCCGGCACTTCGGGCAAGTCTGAGGCCCGCGATTAGCGCCTCGTACTCTGCTTCGTTGTTTGAGGCCTTAAAATTCATGCGGAGGGCATACTGGAGGACGAAGTCATCTGGACCTGTTAGGATGATACCGGTGCCGCTTCCCTCGTTGCAAGAGGAACCATCCACAAAAACTGTCCAAATAGGGGGTCCGTTCGGGACATGGCTGACCTCGAGAATGGTGGTCTCGACGATGAAGTCCGCGAGGGCTTGAGCTTTGATCGCAGTCTGGGGCTGGTAGGAGATGTCGTGTTGGCTCAGCTCGATGGACCATTTGATAAGCCGACCTGAGGTCTCCGGCTTGTGGAGGACCTGCTTCAGCGGTTGGTCGGTGAGGACCACAACCGAGTGGGACTGAAAGTATGGGCGGAGCTTCCTTGCCGCCATAACCAGGGCGTAGGCCATCTTTTCTACCTTCGGGTAACGGAGCTCGGCGTCCCGAAGTATCTTGCTCACATAGTAAATGGGCCTCTGAGCCCAATCTTCTTCCCTCACCAAAATGGCACTTAGGGTCTGCTCGAAAGCAGCTAAGTAGATGAAGAGGGTTTCCCCTGGAACGGGCTTGCTGAGCAGGGGAGGATTGACCAAGTAGGCTTTCAGCTGTTTGAACGACTCCTGTTGCAGTTCGCCCCACTCGAAACCCTTGGCCCCCCTGAGAGCCTTGAAGAAGGGGAGGCACTTTTCCCCAGACTTCGAAAGGAATCGCCCAATAACGGCGAGGCGACCCGTGAGCCTCTGCACTTCCTTGACGTTCCGGGGCGGGGCCATGTCCAGTATGGCCTTAATTTTCTCAGGATTTGCTTCGATCCCTCGCTGGCTGACCATGAAGCCGAGGAACTTTCCTGACGAGATCCCGAACGCACACTTGTTCGGATTGAGTCTCATGTTGTGCCTTCTCAGTACGCCGAATGCCTCCTGTAGGTCGGCCACATGGTCGGTACCTCGGACGCTCTTCACGAGCATGTTGTCGATGTATACTTCCATGTTGCGGCCTATCTGGCTTTGGAAGACTTTGTTGACGAGGCGCTGGTAGGTGGCTCCAGCGTTCTTCAATCCGAACGGCATAACTCGATAACAGTAGAGGCCTTGGTCGGTAATGAAGGAAGTCTTCGGAATGTCTGGGGGGAACATCCGGATCTGGTTGTAGTCGGAGAAGGCGTCCATGAAGCTGACGAGTTCATGGCCCGAGGTGGCATCGATGAGGGTGTTGATGTTCGGGAGAGGGAACGGATCCTTCGGACACGCCTTATTCAAGTCTGTGAAGTCGATGCATATCCTCCAGGAGCCATTGGACTTCTTAATCATGACGACATTGGAGAGCCACTCGGGGGTAGTTTACCTCATGTATGAACCGAGCTTTTAGGAGCTTGTACACCTCCTCCTTGATGGCTTGTTGTCGCTCGGGAGCGAATTTACGCCTCTTCTGCTGAACCGGTCTGCACCCCGGTTCGACGCTGAGGCGGTGCACTAAAAGCTCCTCGGATATCCCAGGCATATCTGCAGCGGACCAAGCAAATAGGTCGCGGTTCTTCCGAATGCACTGCACTAAGTCGGAACATAGGGCAGACGGCAAGGTCTTGCTGATGAGGAACTTTCGGCTCGGGTCTTCGTCCGAGAAGAGCACTTCTTCCATCTCGTCTACTGGTTCGGACGTCTATCGGATGCTCGGCTCGGGGATCTCCAGAGTCTCGAGGGAGAGCACCGGACCCCCAGTGGAAGTCATATAGCATTTCCGAGCCATCTCTTGGCTGCCCCTGATTTCTCCCACTCCTGCCCGGGTGGGGAACTTCATCTTGAGGTGGTAAGCCGAAGGAACGGCTTCCAGGGCAGCTAGGCCGGGCCGGCCCAGGATGACATTGTACGCAACCGGGACGTCGACGACCATAAAGTCCATCGGCTCTGTCCGGGTAGTAGGGGCCTTCCCAGCAGTTACGTCCAGGGTGATAACCCCTTCGATAGTTACTGGTACCCCCGTGAACCCGTGGAGCGTGTAGCCAGCCGGTTTAAGACGATCCCGGGACAGTTGCAGTCCTCGGAAGGCAGAGAGGAAGAGAATGTTCACGGAGCTCCCGTTGTCTACCAGGATCCTCTGTACTTTGAAGTTCGCCATGCGAAGGTCGATGACAAGTGCGTCAGAGTGGGGAGTTCGGACCCCCTCGAGGTCTTCATCAGAGAAGGTTACTGGGACACCGAGGGCGCCTTTGGGGGGAGGGGCGCCGTGAACAGAATTGACCTCTCGGACGAAGGCCTTCTGAGAGGAGTTGGACGAGCCCCCCATGGGGCCTCTGTGGATGAGGTGCAGAACACGCTCCTCTTCGAAGTTGGGGGTCTGATCACGCTGCTCGGGGCATTTGTTAGCCCCCCGAGGCGGATGAGTGGGTCGATCAGTCCGATCATTTGTCTTGACAAACTTGGCCAACTGCCCTCTTTGGATGAGGGCCTCTATCTCGTTCTTCAGGGCCCGACAATCATTGGTGTCGTGGCCGTGGTCCCTGTGGTAGCGGCACCAAATTTCCTTATTCCTCCTCTTGGACGGGGTGTTCATCCTCGGGGCAGGAGGGATGACCCCTTCCTTCTCGACCTCCATTAGAATGGTGGAGACATTGGTGGTGAGAGGAGTGAACTTTTCGAACCTGGGGGGAGGGCGGCGCTGACCACCATTATCTTTTTGGAGCTTCTTGGGCCCTTCTTCTTCGGCCGACCTTCTCTTCGCCCCGGAGGTAGGGCCTCCGAACCTCGGGAGGTAGGCTGCCTCTTCGACCCGAATATACTTTTCGCACCAAAGAAGGAGGTCAGCGAAGTTCTGCGGGGGCTTCTTAGCAAGGGATGAGCGGAGGTTGGAGTTGAGGACATTGTACTGGAATGCGACAGTTGCCACTGATTGGTCGAGGGAGGCAATCGATCTGACCTCCGCTGTGAACCTCCTCACGTAGTCCCTCAGCTTTTCTCCCCTCTCTTGACAGAGATGGAGCAGCGAGAGGCTGGTCTTCTCCGTGCGCCTGCTGCTCACGAATTGGGTGATGAAGAGGGTTTCGAATTGCTCGAAGGAAAAGATGGAAGAGGGAGCAAGGCGGGAGTACCATTCCATAGCCGACCCCTTCAGTGTGGCGGGGAAGGTCTTGCAAAGTAAGGCGTCTGATGCCTGGTGGATGAGCATGAGGGTCTTGAAGCTCTCAATGTGGTCGACGGGGTCCGACTCCCCCGAATAGGTCTCAAACTGCGGAGGCTTGAACCCCCTCGGGATGGGAGCCTCCATGATGGTCCGGGAGAAAGGGGGTCTGCTCGGACGGATGGTTCTGCTGTTCGACCCCTCCCTCTCGTCCATCCGACCGATTCGCCTCTCCACCTCATGGAGAAGGCGGTATAGGGCATCGTCCCTCCCACGGTAGTCGAACGAGCCTCTGGACTCGTCTTTGTAGGAGGGAGAGCCGGGGCTATGACGATGGTCGTCCCGGGAGCGGCGAGGGCTAAGATCATGCTGGTGGTGGTTAGGAGCCGGCGGAGGAGAGGCGGACCTACGGCGAGGACTTGGAACCCGTTGGGGCGAAGGAACCCTTTGGGCCTCATTGTTGTTGGGTCGGAGGTTAAGAGCCTGCAATACTGTTGCTTGAAACTGCAGGAACTCGGCGCGAGTGATGGATGCCTCATTGTTCCTCGGCTGATGCCGACCGGTAGGAGAGTGGCGCCTCCTCCTGTAATGCTCGGGTGACTCTCTCCGCCCTCTCCTGGTAGGAGACCTTCTATACTCGCGGTGGTGAGGATTCCGCTCATCTGGACGTTGTAGGTGGGAGGCTCCCTCTCGGGACCGCTTTTCGTCCAGACGGTGGCAGAGATCCTCATCCTTCTGCCGGTTGAGGATAGTATTTCGAAGGTCAGGGGCCTGAGGACTATGGGAGGCGTAAGAGTCTGTAGAGGCGTTGTGTACCGATATGAGGTCTTGATGGAGAGGTTGTTTTTGCTTCCGTGGATCGGGACCGTTTGGGGGTTGCTGGTTCGGAAGAGGAGGTTGGTCCTGCTGGACACGGTCCTCGGCGGGCGGAGGGAGCCGCCCCAGTTGTTGAGAGGGATTGACAGGGACTTCTTGCTGGTCCGCGGGGTTGGGTGCACGATTGGACCCTCTAGATCTGACCTTTATGGGAGGCATGGCTGGATAACTAATCGACGAGGAAGAGGTAGGAGCTGCTATTCGTATGGTTTCCCACAGACGGTGCTAATCTGTTACCGCTGATTCTAGTGTGGGGATAAAGAGATGAGATTTGTGAGTTCGTGGAAAAACCTGAATAGCGGATCCAAGCATGTTGATTCCTGCTGCTAACCTGCAAGGAAGTGCGATACACCGGGGTTGATTCCGGCGACGCACCCTCCGACGCTCTTGTCAGTAACCAGTGATGATTAAGAAATAGCTTAAGTTGGAAAAAGAGTGATTACCTGGTCACAATGGTGGGTAGGAGGTATTTATAGTCGCCATGAGAGCCTGACTAGGGACCTAATTTCCTGTGAAACTGTTAGGAGTAAAATCCTCATAATTAGTTTAGGAAACTGATCCCTGATTCCCGGTGATAGGATAACTGCAAATCAGGCCCGTTGATTTAGTCAAATCAGTGACCCTGATTTCCTCTTGCTGGTCTGGGTTTGTCTTGGGTCGGGACCCGTACCCAGTTGGAGTGGATCCGTTTTGCGGGTTATTGAATCTGTGAAGGGGAGATCCAGTGCCCGCTTCGGGCCCATCTATATGCGAAATTACCGTTTTACCCCTGAGCTACATGATTCGTTCCCAATCTGGACGGTTCCGATTTAACCCCATTTTTAGCCATATCAGTGGTGATCACTCTTTCAATTGTTCAAGCTTTCAATCAAGGTGGGTGATCCTATACTTTCTAATGGTAGGGATTGCATGTTAAATGAGTAGTAAAAATTTGATGTGATAATTAGAAGATAAATTCATGTTTTTATGTATGTCAAATTGCAGTAATGTTACTATTAATTAAGAAACAAAGTATTGTCATGATGTTTGGAAATTGAGAACAAAAAATAAGGAGTAATTGTCATTTGTATGTTAATAGAAACTAGTAATTGTGAAAATAATTGAAGAGATTTCCCTTATGTTTAAAGAGGAATTTTTGTAAAGTAAAATGGGTATACATAACTTATTTTAACTTGTTGTAAGAGAATATAAATTTTTCATAGTTTGATTAAAGTGAAGAATTTCAATTCATGTAATAAAATAGAAGAAATAGATTGAAATTTAGATAGATTATCAAATGTGAATTTTTAAAGCCATAAACTTTTACTAATGAGTATTTTTCAGTCTAAATAAACGATTTGTAAATTAATGAAAATATTTGATCAAATGAAGAATTAAGTTTTTGTGAAAGAAAAGAAATAACAGAAAGTTAAACAAAAGCTTATAAGTAAACTTTGTGTCAACTAGTGCACTTGGCCTACTGGTTGGAGGTTGCGTTTGCCTTCTCTGTGGTCCTGGGTTCGAAACCCGTTAGGCTGAAATTTACAAGTTTGTTTGTTTTTAAATCCACCCGAAGCCAAAGATAGCATAAAAGGTTTTCGTTAAAGCTTTTGAACAAAAAGTCCAAGAGGACATATTGGTTAGTGCGGTAGCCTGGGTTGCAGATTGGCAGTGGTTTGAAACCCAGTGTGGCAACTTATATTTTTTTTGGGTTTTAAAATGATTTAGTGAGTTTAAAATGCATTTAAAAAGATGGGAAAAATCATAGTATTTATAAAATGTAATGAATGATTTATTAAAATTGCTTAAAATATTTTCTCTGTATGATTGAGAAGTAAAAGAGACATTTTTAGATAGAATGATATTTGTTCTCGAGTTAATTATTTTGAAGAATATGATTTTTATCTTTAAAAGAAGAGTAAAGTTTTAGTGAGAAAATTTGTTCTCTTGTTGAGATTTTACAATTTTGTTGAATGTGAAACTCTAGATTTCTATACGTACTAAATTGTTGATGAACATGATTTGCATCATTAGAAGAAAAGTAAAATGTTGATATGTAAATTAATTGTCTTGATAGGATTATTCATTTGTGTTGAATACTTGATTATTAAATGTAGTTGAATTGCAAATGAGATTGCAAGTGATAAAATCATGTTTGTGAAAAGGATAAATTTTTGTGAGATCGATGTTGAATGAAATGGTTTCATGAAAAAGAATTATTATTATTAAGGAATCATGAATAGTGCTAAAATGAGACATAGAACAAATTATGGATAAGTTAGAGACATGAATATAATAAGTTTAAGACATGATTATTAAAGGGTATATGTACCCATGTTTCTTGTACATGAAAGTTTATGATTTAGAGTTAGTAAGACCTCGGTACCGGCATTATTGAAAGAAAAGATTTGAGAAATGATTCGGAGATATGGCTAAGGAGTCACCTCGTATTTGTTGATTAAGTCCGGTAGGAGGTAAAACTAATTCTATGAGTGGAAGTTATTCATGTCTGGAACTTAAGAAAATTTAGGCACATAAGTGAAGATGTAATAGACTTGGGCAAACGTAAATGGGTGCTTCTATATAGTCGGCGGTGGATCTCCGTAGCTATAGACCCAGTTGGTGGACTGTGGTTGCTCCGTAGGAGGTGGACTATATTTTATCCGGGACTTAGGGTAGTCGACGGAAGTTTACCATACTCCAAAGAATATGTATATACCGGGGCTAGAGGGACATTTACGGAATTATTCTCACGATATAATAGCTAGGGAGGTTGGGATCTGTTATTATAGCCAGGGAGGCTAGCGGCTAGCCAGGGAGGCTGAGATCCGTATCTGTGAAATAAATCTAAAACTTGTTTTATTACCGGGTAGTTTTCATGGCGAGGGATCGAGCCCTGTATTGTGAAGAACGTAGGCACTTGCCCTCGGACCTATGTAATATGGGATGCATAGAATCCGAACAAGTGTGCATTAGTGTCATCCTAGTGCAGAATGGTATGCATTAGGCATTAAGACATGACATACACTTATGGTTAGAATAATCACCCTCGACACTGTATTTATTCATTCAATTTTTATTGTGTTTTCTTAAAGTATTAAGATCGTTATACTATTCCCGGCATAGAGAGGATGGCCGAGTATGACATTTCGTCAGTTGTAAGTAACTGACGAGCCCACAGATTAACATGCAGGTAAAGGACCATTCATGGAGTTATAAAGTGGATATGCTATTTCTATTTGAAAGTTAAAGAAGTTGCAATGATGTAAAATTGTACAAGTTATATTTTTGTTTTTAATTGTTGTAAGTTTTATTTCTTCCGCTGTGTAAAAACCAAGTGTAAAGGAACTCTGATGTAATATTGAAAAGTTTTAAAATTTCCTTGTAAAATTGTACGAAGTGAAGTAAAGATCCTGTGAAATCTCGAATTTATCCTTATTTGAAATTCGGGGTGTTACAGATGGTATCAGAGCATGCTTCACAAGTAGTACAAATTTATAAGGAACGACACCCTAGAATGGACATTAGCGTGTGAGTTTCAGCTTATGGAGATTTAAATGTTTTACATTTGTGCTGCTCTATAGGCTGATGATTTCTCTTCCTTTTTCCTTTTGGATGGCTGGAGTCGTGAATGAAGATTGTTATTGAACTTGCATTCAATCTCATTCATGATGTTCTCCTCGTATACATTAATATGAGAGTGTATGCGAGCACATTTTTCCTGGATATCAGAGTGGCGCAGTGGAAGCGTAGTTGGCCTGGACCGTCATTCATGATACCTTACACACTTCCCTCTCAAATTATTTTGTAGATTTTTATCATGGTACTTTTTTCATATTCAAAATTTTTCAAATAAATATTTTCTTATGTTATTAAATCATTTGAATATTTATTATTTGTCTATCTTCCTTAGTCTTGATATTTTAAATCTATTTTTCACACTTAAAATTTCGTCTTTCATGTATTTATGTCAATTTATGTTTACCCGTTTATAACTACTATTACTTTTCGTATTCTGTCAAGTTTTAAATTGCCGTTTATTAAATTAATATTGCAACCACTATTTGCTTCATTTATTATTTTGGATTTTTCTTATGAAATTTTCTTATGAGCACTCATTTTATATGATTTTGATTTCTATGATACTATAGTATCTTATCCTATATGTTTTTAACAAGATTGAAATTTTCTACCTATATAAATATGACCTACCATTTTTGTTTTATTTGTTTACATTCAGTACTATTATTGCATATTTGTTTTGATATATTCATTTTTATCGCTACTCATTACTTTTATAGTTTTACACTGCATATACTCACTATTTATACAATATCCTTTCTCAAATTTTAACTGTCTTTACATTCTTAGTTATTACTTATATTTTTCCAATGATCTCTATATGTATCATATATTTCAATATTCTTATTATACATATCATTTTACCCTCGTCTAATTACTACATTAATATTTTTGCATATACTTGTTTATGTCTATTGTCCTAAATTTTTGCATAGCATAGCCAGAGGAAGCTCCTCCTCCCCCTCCACGGGGTCGTAAAAGTGGTAGGAGGAGGTGTCGAACCCCGGGTTCCGAGCCGAGATGTGAAGTAGGGCTCGGTCGTATGCATCCTCCATGTTTTTAAACATGTGCTCCTCGGCATCGACCTGAACAGCCCTCTTCGCCCTGGCCAACCTCGATTTGTGCTTGGCCATGACCCTCTCGGTCGTCTTCCGCACCTTCTCTGCCTCCGCCCGTGCCTTGGCCAGCTCCTCCTTGAGCTCGGCTTTCTCCTTCTCCGAGGCCTCAAGCTTGGCTGCCTCGTCCGCCGACAGCTACAGAGCTTCGGCTAGCTTCGCCTCCAACCCTGCCACTTCGGCACCACGCTTCGCCGAGAGGAGCTGCTCGGCTTCGAACAGCTTCACAGCCTTCGCGCGCTCTGACCTCTCTCGGTCACTCAGCTCCGTCAGCTCCTGTTCTTTGCTCGTGAACTCTTCGAGCAAAAAGTTGAAGTGGCAGAGGGTCTGAAAAGACAAGAAGCAGTTAGAATCCGGACCTAAAAACTTAGAAAATTTCGAGAAAAATTTTGAAGAAGAAAATGTTCGGCCGACTTACCGACATCGTGTTCCGAGCAATCTGCATTGCAGCGTCCCAGGCTTCTCTGGCCTTGAGCTCCGCTCGGTCCTTTGGGGTCGGCAGGTGCTTCACCGCCTGCATACAAATATTACCGTCCCCCAAGAAGCTGTCGACCTTCATCACTTGCCAGTCGGGGACGAAGATCTGCTTATGCTCCTCGGTCAGGATCTTCTCCGCCTCGGCAGTAAGGGGCGGAACCTGAAGGGCTAGCGCCGCGCTCACGTTGAACGCGCTGCTCGACGATCCGGGGGCATCTGTTCGCGCCGTTGGGGTCGGCGCATCCGAGGTAGGAAGATCGGAGGCCACAACCTGGCCTTGGTTGGGATCGGCGCGCGGGGCCCCGACCATCTGCAGGTCGGCAGTCTTGGGGACCGAAGGTATCTTCGGCGCTCGGCCGCCCTAAGGCCCTGTCGAGGTCCTCTTCTTCCTCGCGTTCTGCTCTCTCGCCGCCTTGGCCTTCACCATCAACATCCTATAGCCCATACCGGGAGACTCTGCACAAACCGAATGAAAAGTGTTAGAAAAAATTTCAAACACTTCAAAAACAAAGTAAGAATACAAGGGGCGTATTGGGGTCAATCGGACTAAGACCCCCTCGGAACAAAGCCTCCTCGGTGATGTCCTTCCAACTGATGGTCGGCAGGCCAAGGAGTTTCTTTACGACGCCCGTCTCCACATTGCTGAGCACGGGCTCCTTCTTTGCGCGCTTCGGCAAGCCGTCCCTCGACTAGGCTATCAGAATCACCCATGGCTCGGGAGCTCGGACAAGGAAGTACTTCTCCTTCCAATGCTTGATCGAGTCCGGGTTCTCGATCAGCTTCACGCCTTGCCTCGGCGAAAGATAGTACCTCTGCTCATTCCTGTTTGGCTGGCAGGGACGGTAGAGGCTCCAAAGAACGAACAGACTGGGCTGAGCACCGATCTCCTGGCACTAAAGGACAAATGCCATGACGTGCCGCTAGGTGTTCGGCATCAGCTGAGCCGGACTCAGGCCGTACCACTGGAGCACTTCGACTATGAACGGGTGCAGCGGAAAACGAAGCCCGGCAGTCAAGGACTCAACCGGGAAAACGCACGTGTCGGCCGAAGACGACGTGCATGCTCGGAAGCCGGGATCAGGTAGAAGAAGGCCGTACTCTGCGGGGATTTGGAACCCGTTCCGGATCCGATGCAGATCTGCCTCGGTCAGAACCGAAGAGATCTGGTCCACCTCGGACATCTCTCTCGGCTCGTTCTCCTCGACTGACTTGGCGGTGCCCTGCGTCACCTTCTCCAACATCTCTTCGGAGTAGCTATGTACTCCCCCCACACTCGATAGGACGATCGGCTGTCGACCTAGCTCCCCTGCCGTCTACGGTTGCTCGATAACCGTCACCACTCCCTTGCCCTTTCGGGACTTAGCTGCGACTTCCTGGAGTGGCTCGGCAACCTCCCCACTTTTGCTCGGCCTGACCATGGTCTCCTCGGTCGGCTCTACCGCCTCCTTCTCCTTACCCGCTCGGCTAATGACTTGGTCCGAGGCGGGGTCTCATCCGCAGAAGAAATCTTAACCATTTTCTAAAGAGAGAGGAGAGAGACTGACCTTGAAGTGACTATTACGGTCGGAAAAGTTCGCCGGAGCAGAAAATGCCTCGCCACGACAGCTGGCAGCGCAACCCGGGAGCTAAAAACTTCGATGATGAAGAGTAAAAACTTGAGTGAGAATGTAAAAGTGAATAATGAGATTAGGGGTGGGGGAGTGAAGACTTGTAGTAAAAGAAAAGTCTCTTGGACTTTGTAACGTAAGGGCGCAACTCTTGGTCGGCTCTTGAAGCATTACGAAAGCTCAAATGACTAAGTGACGAAGAGCGGCAATGTTTGGCGAAAGAAGCAATGTTTCAATACAAGTCAAATGGCACGGCTCCGATCGCCCCACGTCCCTCGGAACCAAAACCCGAGCGACAGGCGATCCGACCCCAACATCAAAGAGATCGGTTCGGATTCCGAGCAAGTGCCCATCCGAGCCCAAAAACGGAGAAAAACCACTTTTCCCTCAACATTCGTGTAAGATATCGATCGGACGGCTCAGATCTTGCCAGCGCCACTAAACGACAAGATAGTGTTTTCTTGGGAACTGAGCCTGTATCGAGATTCGTGTCACCATCCAACGGCTCTGATTGCCCCACGTCCCTCGGAACCAAAACCCGAGCGACAGGCGATCCGACCTTAACATTGAAGGGGTCGGCTCGGATTCCGAGCAAGTGCCCATCCGAGCCCCAAAATGGAGAAAAACCACTTTTCCCTCAACATTCGTATAAGATCTCGATCGGACGGCTCAGATCTTGCCAGCGCCACTAAATGACAAGATAGTGTTTTCTTGGAAACTGAGTCCGTCTCGAGATTCGTGTTACCATCCAACGGCTCCGATCGCCCCACGTCCCTCGGAACCAAAACCCGAGCGACAGGTGATCCGACCTTAACATTGAAGGGGTCGGCTCGGATTCCGAGCAAGTGCCCATCCGAGCCCCAAAACGGAGAAAACCACTTTTTCCTCAACATTCGTCTAAGATCTCGATCGGACGACTCAGATCTTGCAAGCACCACTAAACAACAAGATAGTATTTTCTTGGGAACCACGCCTACCTCGAGATCCACACCATGATCTGACGACCCAGATCGCTCCACGTCGTTCGGCAGTTCGAGCCGAGCAACCGGTGATCCGAACTACATGCTCGGCCACCGAGCTATACGCTCGACCACCGAACAGACCATTCGGCCACCGCACCAATTGCCCGGCTACCGAGCTACCCGTTCATCTACCGAGCTACATTGCTCAGATACCGAGCAAGTACCCATCCGACCCACGAAAGTGAAGAAAAATGCTGCCGAGCGCTCCCAACCGTTGGATCTTCCAGAAATTCGCGCTAGGGATGATGAATAGTCCATATCGTGCCACGTGCGCTAAACGACAAGATAACATTTTTTTGGGAAACGCGCCCACCTCGAGATCTGAGCCGGGATCCGACGGCCCAGATCGCGCCACGTTGCTCGGACTTCCGAGCCACTTAACCTCCGGTCGGCTGCCGAGCAAGTCCACTTCCGAGCTTCAAAAGCGAAGAAAATGCTGCCGAGCGACTCCCGACGTCCAATCTTTCAGAAATTCGCGCTCGCGCGAGATCAACGGTCCAGATCGCGCCACGCCATAATTAGGTATTTAAAATTAATTTTTATTTATTTTAATCGTTTTGTTTATTTAAAAATTGCGAGAAAATGGTTGAAAATTCGGGAAAATTAATTAAAAATCCTGGAAAATAATTATAAAATTGGGGAAATTTTTTCGAGCCCCCGAGTAAATAATTATCGCCCAGGACGATCTGTTAAGACCCCCGAACGACTAATCGACACTTCGCAAAATTAAATAAATACTCCGAAAAATAAATGAAAATTCGTGTAAAAATACCACATGACCAGAATAGCTTAACAGCAACCTAGAGTGCAACCAACCTGAAAAATCACCATACTACCTCCTTCAAAGATTCGAAACGTTCCATTTTGACTCCGATACAACTCTGCCAGCCATTAGAACAGTAAAACTACTCCCCAAAGACTGATCAAACTCAGTCTTCGGGAGTGGGGGGCTCGTGATATGGCTAAAAATGGGGTTAAATCGGAGCCATCCAAATCGAACACGAATCCTAAAGCTTGGGGGCAAAATGGTAATTTCACCTACAAAGAGGTCCGAAGCGGGTACTGAGTCTCCTTTTCACAGACCCGTTAACCCACGAACGGATCCATCCCCAACTGGGCGCGGGTTCCAACCCGCTGCGCACCCAGTCCAGCAAGATAAAATCAAGGTCTCTAATTAATCCTGATCAACGACCCTGATTCACATCTATCTTTTCACTGGGAATTAGGGGTTACATTCCTTATCTGATTACTAGGATTATATTCCTTATCAGATCACGGGGATTACATTCCTAATCTGATCCCTAAGGCGACATCTACCACCAGTATGAGGTAATCAGTATTTTGCCAATTTACGCTCTTTCATAATCATTTCTGATTACTGACTTGAGCGTCGGTGGGTGTGTTGCCGGGATCAACCCCGGTGTCTCGCACTTTTTGCAGATGAACGGCGGGAGTCAACGGTCAAACTCCGGCGGAACAGGTTAGGTGTTTGCTATTCAGGTTTTCCAAGAACCCACAAATACTGTCTGTTTACCCCCACACCAGATTTAGCAGTAACAGTAACTATAGGACTAGTCATTCGATTTTTCTCTATAAGTTTATGGTTTGAGGAAACCCATATTAATTATAATGAGAATTTAAAAAGTTTTGTTTAAACCATTTTTTGCTCTAGTTCTTATATTATTTTTAAAATTATTTCAGATGTCTTCCGGCATGAACCCACTCTTTATGATTCTTAAAGATAATAAGTTAGAAGGATCTAATTATGTTGACTGGAAAAGCAATCTTGACATTGTCCTTACCTCTCAGAATTACAAATTTGTACTTCTAGAAAAGAAACCTGATGAGCTCACTGATGAAACTTCCCAGGCAGATTTTGATTATCATGAAGCATGGGTTAGGCTGATGACATGGCTAAATGTTACATTTTGGCATCCATGTCAAATGTGCTTCAACACCAACACAATAAAATGCCGCATGCTTTAGATATGATAACTAGCTTAAAAGAGATTATAACTAGCTTAAAAGAGATGTTTGCTAGTCAATCGCGAGCCGCAAGACAAGTTGCGATGAAAGCAATAATGAATGCTGAGATGACTGAGGGTACGCATGTTCGTGAGCATTTCTTGAAAATGATGGGGTTCCTTAATGAACTTCAGATTCCAAAAAATAGTGTTTTCATTGGTGAAACTTCTTCTATCAAATCGAAAGGTAAGATAGGAAAGAAGAAGCAAGGCAAAAATTTTAATGGTAAATCTGGTTCTGGGAAACCAACAAAGCTTGTGAATCAGGAGAATAAACCAAAGGAAAAATATTTCCACTACGGTATCAAAGGGCATTGGAAAGGGAATTGCGTGAAGTATCTGGCAAAGAAAAATGCCAACTCAGGTATGCTTGAATCACTAGTTGTTGAAACATGTTTTGTGGAGAAGTCTATAGACACTTGGTGTTTTGGCTCAGGAGCCACTGACCATGTTTGTAATTCCATGCAGGAGTTCGAAACAACAAGGAAACTAAGTGATGGAGAAGTTGACATTTATCTAGGATCGCAACATCGAGTTAAAGCTGTAGCAGTAGGATCAGTTGATTTGCAATTGATCTTTAGTTTGGAATAATGTTCTTTATGTTCCAAATATAAGGAGAAATTTAATTTCAGTTAAATCCTTATGGAAACATGGATATTCTACTTTATTTGATGACAAAACCATAATTCGTAAGAATGACAAGTTTATTTGTTCTGGTATAATAAAAGATGAATTATATTTGGTTCATACTATTTCTTCCAAACTGCCTATTAATGAAACTAATGCCTTATCTAGTAATATATCAAACAAAAGAAAAACACCTTCTAGTAATTCTAAGGCTTTTTTGCACTTACGTCTAGGACATATTAACCCTGATAGGATTGACAAATTGGTGAAAGGTGGATCTTTGGGTCCCTTGGCAGAGGGGCCTATGCCAGTTTGTGAATCTTGTTTGCAAGGAAAAATGACTAGAAGACCGTATTGTGTAAAAGTAAATAGAGCCAAAGAACCTTTAGAATTGGTACACACAGATGTATGCAGACCTATGAGCAGTAGTGCAAGGGGAGGCTATGAGTATTTTGTGACTTTCACAGATGATTACTCAAGATATGGCTATGTATACCTAATGCGTGACAAGTCTAAAACTTTTGAGAAATTCAAGGAGTTTAAGACAGAAAGTGAAAATCAACTAGGTAAACACTTGAAGATTCTTCGATCAGATCGAGGAGGAGAGTACCTCTCTAGTGAATTTCGGGATTATCTTATGCAGTGTGGGATTGACCACAGTTATCTGCACCTAACTGTCCCCATCAGAATGGTGTGGCTGAGAGGAGGAATAGGACTTTACTTGATATGGTTAGATCTATGATGAGTTACGCTACATTACCTATATCTTTTTGGGGATATGCCCTACTTACTGTAGTTTATCTTTTGAACTTGGTTCCATCTAAGGCTGTTGATAGCACACCTACTCAGTTATGGAGTGGGAGACAACAAAGTATACAACATTTGCGTATATGGGGTTGTACTACATATGTGCGGAAGCAACAACTAGATAAGTTGGAAACAAGATCGAAAGCTTGTCTGTTCATTGGGTATCCAAAAGGAACATGCATGTTATATAGTCCTAGTGAACATAAAGTATTTGTTTCAACACAAGCTGTTTATCTAGAGGAAGACTATGTGATGAAACATATTTCACGATGTGACTTAATTTTGCATGAGTTGTCAGATAATCCGACACCAAGTCCTGATAGTATAAATGCAAATTTACCTGATACTACTTTAGTTACCACAGAAAATTCTAATATTGCACCAGTACTTCGTCGTAGTGGGAGAGAAACCAGACTACCTGGCAGATACATGCTTTTGGGGGAAGCATCTGCGCCCATCCCTGATGAGCATGACTCAGATCCCATACACAAAAAAGAGGCACTTACAGATGTTGACTCAGAATCCTGGCAAAAGACCATGAAATCAGAAATGGAGTCTATGTACTCTAACAAATTCTGGAAACTTGTAGAACCACCTGCAAATATTAAACCTATTGGATGCAAGTGGGTATACAAGAGAAAGAGAGGAGTAGATGGGAAGGTTGAAACCTTCATGGCACGATTAGTGGCAAAGGGTTTTAATCAAAAGGAAGGCATTGATTATGAAGAAACCTTTTCGCCAGTGGCTATGTTGAAATCTATTCGAACTCTCTTATCCATTGCAATTCATTTCGATTATGAAATTTGGCAAATGGATGTCACGCATTCTTAAATGGGCGTCTTGAAGAAGAGATTTACATGTCTTAACCAGACGGTTTCATAGTTAAGGGTCAAGAGGATAAAGTATGCAAGTTGGATAGATCCATTTATGGAATAAAAAAAGCATCTAGGAGTTGGAACATGTGCTTTGATCAAAAGATAAAATCCTATGGTTTTGATCAAAACGAAGATGAACATTGTGTGTACAAAAAGATTGTGGGCAAAGTAGTGGTGTTTTTAATTCTGTATGTTGATGACATTCTGCTCATTGGTAATGATGTAGGAGTCATGACAACGATCAAGATTTGGTTGTCAAAACAGTTTGATATGAAGAACTTGGGAGAAGCCAGTTATACTCTTGGCATTAAGCTCTTTCGAGATCGCCAGAAAAGAAAAATGGGACTTTCTCAAGCTGCGTATATAGATAAGATACTGGTTCGTTTTGGCATGCAAAATTCCAATAAAGGTCTTTTACATTTTAGACATGGAATACCTCTTTTCAAGGAACAGTGTTCAAAAACAGTTGGGGAAAAAGAGAAAATGAGATCAGTTCCTTATGCATCAGTAGTAGGAAGTCTTATGTATGTTGTACTTTGTACACGATCAGACATATGTTACGCAGTTGGCATGGTCAGCAGGTATCAATCAGATCCAGGCTTCGAATATTGGTTAGCTGTTAGACACATATTTAAGTATCTCAATGCTACAAAAGTTTATGTGTTAGTATACAGCAGCACAAGAGGTTACACCGATTCTGATTTTCAATCAGACAAAGATGCTAGTAAGTCTACTTCTGGATATGTTTTCACCTTGGATGGAGGGGCCATTAGTTGGAGGAGTGTGAAGCAATCTTGTATTGCTGATTCCACCATAGAAGCTGAGTATGTGGCTGCGTCTGAAGCAGCTAAAGAAGCAGTATGGCTCAGACAGTTTCTTTCAGATTTTGGAGTTGTACCATTGGCATTGTCACCTATGATTTTATTTTGTGACAACACTGGTGCAATTACACAATCCAAGGAACCAAGAAACCACAAGAAGGCAAAATACATTAAGCGGAAGTATCACATCATCAGAGATTTTGTCAACACTGAAGAAATCGCTATAACTAAGATACCAACAGCTAATAACGTCGCACATCCTTTTACAAAGTCATTGCCGCAATAGAGTTTTGAGTCTCATCTAGGCAACATGGGTCTTAAGAGGGATCAAATTGCTATTTTTTTGAGTGATTGTTAGTATGCCCTCAAAGTTTATCTTTAAATTGTGAGTGCAAGTGGGCGTTGTAGGGTTATATGATTAGACAGAAATAAATTTATTTATTTTTCATTTTGTTAATAGAGCAATTTTTTTTTGGTTTATTCACAAATATTGATATTGTGCATCAATAAGGTCCATGCTGCATAGTAATTATGTTTATACACAAAGAACATATGCACAGTCTATAATAGAACTGGGCATTCTATTTAGCAGACTGTAGCACAATAAGTGAGAGGGTTGACTCGAACTTGTTGTGCTAGTTCGTTTAGTACGAATTGATGGAACAAAGAATGATTACACTTGTAAATAACCACAAGACAGTGTTATTGTTAAAGGCAATATAAACATGACCTCTAAATCCTGAGCATATAGTGAACTCTTTTTTTAATATCGCGCATTTTTATAAATCAAAGAGTGAGGCCTTCTAGACCAATACCTCGATGCATTGGATGTGTCATATTAGAAATATGAGTACATGTATTTCAGTATTTGTAATACGGAATCTTATCTCTGTAAAAGTTAAATTTTAGAGTCATTGTCAGATTGTATGAAAGGTTAAATATGAAAACAAGGTTTAAGTTACAAATTGACCCATAGAGGCGGTATCACGAATTCCAAGGGTGAGTTTGTGAATATCGGTAAAGGAGGGGTGTCTTGTAGAACTATATTGTGACATGGGTTTAATAAAAATTTAGATTTTAGTTGGGGAGCAAAATACAAATATATAGTGGACAGTATTGTAATTTTATCCCAACTAGGATTTTCTAAAGTTCCCAACCCTAGGCTTTCATCTCCTCTATAAATATGAGAGCAAAGGTAAAACATAGCCGTCTCTCTTGTGCCTCCCACCAGGATAGAGAAGAAAAGGAAAGAAAGAACTAGATTTAGAATTGAAGGAGAAAAATAAACAAGAAATCAAAGCTTGAAGGCAAAACTTATTGATTTATGTTCTTATTATTTTATTTGAGATATATTAGATTAAATATAAGATCATTGTGATCTTGGAAATATGGTAGAACAAAATCCCAACATGGCCTACATTACAATTTTAACTTCTTTAAACCTTTCAAATTCCGTTTTGAGAAATTTTGGTTAGAAGACCAGATCTTTATTATTTTAATTATTAATTGTCTATCCTCGATTGTTAGGTCTCTTGGGCTAGGCCGGATTTTTCTTAAACTTCATGCAGTTAAGCATGGTTGTAAAATTTGGCGTTAAGAGAGATTTGGCAACTCTCATGCTTTGAAGCAATTCTTTCTTTCTTCTATCCACCATATTAATCAAATGGAAGAAATGGGTCCCATTTCGGACATTGATAGAAAAAAAAGGTGTGATTGTAGGAATGAGTTCAATTCTATCCTGCATCTTTGATCATATCAAATGGACTCAACGGGCTAAAGTCAAATGGCTTAAAGCTGGTGACTGCAACACTTCTTTCTTCTATAATTTTGCTTCTCATCGTCAGAGATGTAACATGATCTCTTCTATTATGAAAGATGGTTCTGAATTACGTTCTAATGAGAAATTTCATAAGGCGTTCCTTTCTTTCTTTAAAAATCTTATGGGCTCCTCTGCAGCTTGTTCAATACATCTTGATTGGAATTCTCTTTATGGAGTAGAATCATATGATTTATTTAGTACCGAAGTTCCATTTTCCTTAGATGAGATTAAATTGGCGGTCTTCTCCATGTGCAGTGATTCGGCACCTTGCCTCCTTCCTTTTTTCTTCAAAAATTCTGGGACCTTCTTTAAGATGATCTATTCGATATGTTCTCGGACCTTTTTCATGGTTATTTATCCTTTGATAGGATTAACTACGCACACATTGTGCTTATTCCTAAAATGTTGGGGGCCAATAAGGTCTCGGTTTTTAGAACTATCAAGTCTTCTGAACGAACTCTTTAAAATTGTGATGAAAGTGATTGCTAATCGTCTCAATACGGTTATCTATCCTATGATCGAGCGAACCCAATCTGGTTTTATCAAAAATAAATTTATTCTTGATAGTGTTACTTGAACACAAGAAATAATCGCGGTTGCCATCATTCTAAATCGAAAGGGGTCCTTTTGAAATTATACTTCGAAAAAGCTTATGATAAGGTGAATTGAGAGTTCCTCTTTGAGATTCTTTTACATTGTGGTTTCGCTTTCAGATGGATATCCGTGATCAAATCCAATCTCTTTGCTGGTACATTGTATGTTATGATTAACGGTATTGAAGGAAAGAAATTATTATGCAAGCATGGCCTTTGAAAAGGGGACCCCATTCTTCTCTTCTCTTTTCCCTTGTGGTCGATGTATTCAGCAAACTTCTTCTTAAGGCTGGGAAGCCAACATTATTGAAGGGTTAGGTGGTTATCGCGGTTTTAGGGGTATACTAAATCTCCAATATGCGGATGACACTATTCTTTTTGCCAAACCCAATGGACCTACCCTTCGCAATACTAACCTCCTTTTGTATATCTTTGAACAAGCATCTGGTTTGTCGATTAATTTCAATAAAACATCAGTCGTCTGGTTAGGTGGTTTCGTGAACGTTAACTTGAGATTGCTCACTTTTTAAATTGTGTTTCCGTTTCTTTCCTTATCTATTATCTGGGAATTCCTTTACGATGGGGTAAACTGTAGAAAAATGATTAGATTCCGATGATTAAGAAGGCTGAATCCAGATTCAGTGCTTGGTATGGTCACCTCATGACTAGAGGCGGTAGACTAATTCATATTAATTTTATTCAAACTTTCACCCCCTGTACATGTTGCCCTTTTTTGTGCGCCTTCGTGGGTCATCAAGCGTATTCATCATATTAGGCAAAATTTATTCTGGTTTGGATCATCCATTTTGATGGAGGGTAAACATCTTTGTAGTTGTAAAGTATTATGCAAATCAAAGTTTGAGGCCGACCTGGGTATCATTAATCTCCGCCATCAAAATTTGGCTATTCTCGGGAAATTGTTATGGAAAATTCTCAAGCTTGAGGATTTGGCTTGGTGTCGTCTTGTTATCCATAAGTACCACATGGGCCATAAAGTATGGGAACTCCATCATTTCCTCCCTTCTTTTTCTTCTCCCTTTTGTTTAAGAATGTGGAAAGTGATTGAACCCTTCAAATGCAGGTTGTTTAAAGTTGTAGTACTGGAGTGTCTGTCAAATTTTGGCTCGACTTTTGGATTTGCAACCTCATTATCGCTTTTAACTTTCCTAAATTTTTTCATTTTGCTGCCAATCCTCTTGCAACTGTTGTGGAGTACCTTGTGACCCATAACAACGTTACAGATTGGCACATCACCTTCAGGAGATTTCTCATTGTTGCTCTTTATCCTCAACATCTCAATTTACTTATGTTATTAAGATCCTACATTTGGCATCCTAAAGATGATATTATATGGCGCTCAACTAACTCAGGTTCCTATTCGGTTAAGTCCTGTTATAATTTTCTCAATTACGAAGATGTCTCTTCTCCATTCTCCAAGATTGTGTGGAAATGCATTACCCTCTTAATGTGAGAATTCTCACATGGTTGGCTATTCATAACAAACTTCTTACAGTTGAAATTCTCAACAACAACAAAAATATCGCTATTGGCTTAAAATGTGTGTTATGTCATATCCACCACGAAAATGCTAGACATTTATTTATTAATTGTCCATTCATTCTTCCCTTATGAACCAATTGCAAGACGGCTTGGCATGTGCATGGTAAGTCGGGTTCCGTGAGTTCTTGGTGAGGTTATTGGAGACCTCATTGTTTCAAGCATTCTTTTCTTGCCTTGTGTGATTTAACTATGATGGCTGTGATTTAGATTATCTGGAAAGAAAGAAATAATAGAATTTTTTCCTAAACATGTTGCTCTATTAAATGTTTGATTGATAATATCCTTTTTTACACTAATTTTTGGGCTAGTGTTTCCCCCCATAATAAAGTGGCTAAGTTGCATTTAGCTCATCTTCATATCGTTGTTTCTTCTTTTTTCTAGATTGGATATCTTTCTTCTGAGGTTTAATTTCTTAGCTTTTTCTTCTCCAATGCTATATTTATTATCTATGAAGATCTGAGCCTTGGTGCCTTTCGGAGTTCTCATATGGGATTAGTCTCTTCTTTATTGTTTTTGGTTTGTGCAGGTTTTGGCTCAATTGGTTGTTGGGGATATTTTTTGTGCTGCAAGCTCTTTTTATTTGTTTTGGTTTCCTTTCCCACATGTTTATTTTCATCCCTCTCATGGATGAGCCACTATGTTTTATATGTTGCTTTCATGTTCTAAATTTGGAGTTTCCCTTACTCTGAACTACACCATTACTGTTGTCCCTCTATGGATTGTATGTTCTGTGGTTTTATCTTGGTGGTTGTTTGTGGTATGTTCTTTATTGTTGCTATGTAGGTTGCGGGTTGTGCGCTTACCAGTTTCGTAACCCTGTTATGCATTTCCTTGTTGGCTGCATTGTGTTTTTTGAGTTGTGTGCTATGTGTTTGTTGCGGCCTTGGGCAGCAGTTTGCCTTTCTGATGTTGCGTACTTTTGGTTATTGCCGTCTCTGTTCATTCACAGCTGTTTTTTATGTTGTTGTTCTCTTTTGTGCTGTGTTCGTTGGTGATTATGGAAGATCTCTTATTTGCTGCGTTTGCTACGGGTTTTGGCAGACCTCTTATCTGCTGTCAGCTCTCTCAACGCAATTTTTCACGACTTGTACTTTCTTTCGGTTTTACTTCATATAAACTACTCCTATTGTAACTTTCACTTCATATTTATATATATTATTTTTTTGGCTGGAGTCATTTTACTCTATCCTTTTATCCAAAAAAAAAGCGACAAGTCTAGCTTCACTGATAAATTTTATATATATATATATATATATATATATATATATATATATATATATATATATATGGAACTCTTTCGTGCGAATTTGGAATCAATTTTTATTTTCCGCACCATACTCCAAAAGCAATTTTTATTTTCCGCGAGAAAGCTTACGAGCTTTTAACAATGTTTAAATTTGTCTTATATTACATATTCTGAAAGAAGTTTTCAAAATCATCCTTTGTCAAGCTTTGCAATGAAAGTTTCCAAACATTTTAAATGTTATGAATCTTGTAACATCTACAAAGAAAGTATTTCAAGGACTAAGAGAAACTTGATGGGATGTCTTTCTTGATAAGGTAAAGTTAATTTTTTTAGAAGCGTAATATAGTTATTCCATACTTGACTTCTCAGTATGTTAGATGGATTCCATCTCGACATGCGGAAACCCAACTTTCCATTGAACATCATTATAAGGTAGATGTATTCATTACTACTATCGATTGTCAAATGCACGAGTTAAACTATAGGTTTAATGAAAAAGTAGAAAAAGTAATGCTTTGGATCCAAGAGATGAATTTGCCTCATTTGATATTGATAAATTTGCAATTTTGCAAGTAATTTTATCTTCATGACTATTCTAAAGAACACTAATATTCTTTGATATGTCAATTATAACACTATCAAAATGATTATCATCTCTTTCTAAATTATGTCAATCATTAGTGATAATAAGAAAGTCCATCATCTATACACAAGTAGATAAATTGATCAGTCTTGTCCTTACACTACTTGTTTTCACAACAACTACTGAGATGGCACTTTCAGCAATGAGCATTGTAAAAAATAAGCTTCACAACAAGATGGAGGATGATTTTCTTTTAAAATATTTGATGGTTTACATTAAGAGAGAATTTGTTGAAACGTTGTCTTAGATTCAACTGTCAAAGAATTTGCTTTCATGAAAGAATGCAGATCATCGTTCATTATTTTCTTCTTAACTTTTTATATATATTTTACACTTGTTAATTATGATAGAAAAACATAACTTTTTGACATCTTCTAATATATAGATGATCAATGCAAAATAATACATTTTTTTGTGGTGGTGAGGTTGTGGTTAGGAATATGTCTTGAATACTCGTGGTTCAGATTAGAAGAAGACACGATGAGGCACAAAGGTTGAAGTGACGAAGCGAGTAGAAGAGAAAAGAACAGCATCAGCAGTCAGGAAGAAGGACAGTCGACTGTCCTGGGGGACAGTTACCGCACGCCCGACCGACCCCCGTACAGGGTTTGGCCAAGAGAGAGACGGTCGACCGCACTTGTTAATGTAGTTGACCGACTGCGGCGCTGTGTTCTTTTTGGGTCTCGATTTGTTAAGTCGTTTCAGCCCAATCTTCAACTCCAAGTCAGATCGTACGGCTC
The DNA here is from genome assembly GCA_017893485.1 of Hemerocallis citrina. NCBI lineage: Eukaryota > Viridiplantae > Streptophyta > Magnoliopsida > Asparagales > Asphodelaceae > Hemerocallis > Hemerocallis citrina. Next base: position 78,617,174 of record CM030361.1, on the reverse strand, counting down.
CTATTTAGTTACTTCTTCTACAGGTTATATCGGACGACTGAGAATCAAGATTAACCTAGGGTTCTCTCTATTCTTCTTCTTTAAATTGTGATCTTTCCAATATGAGAGAGAAGTACTTCATTAATATTTTTTTCCATTGCAAAGAGAGGCTTGAGAGAGATAGTTCTTGGTGAGTGGGTTTAATTTCTTGTATTGAGTGAATCATTAACTCCTTGTAATCTATTCTAGTTGAATATAACATCTCCCTATATTTTCCTCCGAATTAAGCGAAAGCTAACCGGGATAATCCTCGTTGTGTTTGTATTGGATTGGTTAATCTATTTGCTTGGATTTTCATTGACTCGTATCATCTACTTTGACATCCTCATTGCTCTAATTAGTTTGGTTGTGCCACCGGTGTGTTTGTAGACACCCCATCCCAATAAATTGGTATCAGAGCTTCAGTTACCGAGTCCTTTGGTCACAATCCTTGGAAGATCAAGCAATTTGATGGAAAGATCAACTTCAATCTTTAGAAGGTAGACATGTATGATGTCCTAGTTCAAGAACGTCTGCAGTTAGCCATCAACAAGAAGTAAAAGCCATCCAATATGAAGGAGGATGTATAAGATGATATTTGTGAAAGAGCCGTAAGTTTAATCCGACTATCATTGGCGGACAAGGTCAAGTGCAAGTTTGTTGAAGAAACTGGTGTGTCGAGTTTGTGGGAAAAACACATAGCTGACTACTCTGGTTCGTCGTTATTAGATCAGATGCATTGAAAATGGAAGTTATTTTGTTTCTCAATGAAGGAAGGTAACGATCTCCAAAACCACATCACAGAGTTCAACAAGGTATTATCTGAACTCAAAGCGATCAACGTGGATGTAAGTGGGGAAGGTAAAGCTTTCAACTTGATATATTCACTGTCGGATCATACGAGCATTTGATCACTACCATGCTACATGGTAAATCTGCCTAGGAGAGTTTTACAGTGGATGGTGTAATCAAAGTATTAAAGGAAACTTAGGAAGGAGACCCAGAAATCATCGTTTACTCCAAGTTGTCTAGCAGTTGATGGCCCTTCAGGTGGAAGACAAAGTGTTATGCAAAAAGATTCGATCTGTTGCTAATATTGCAAGTGGTCAGGGCATATCAAGAAAGATTGTACAGAATTATAAGAGCGCGAAGTATGAAAAATCAACTGCCTATGTGGTTAGTGCTTGTGATTCAGGTGATTTTTGTCTTCTTGTTTCAAATTCTCCAGAAGTGGATTCGAGTTGGTTTCTTGACTGAGGGAGTTCTTTTCATATTTGCTCTGAGAGATAGTTGTTTTCTACTTATAATTCTAATATAGGTCGTTCTGTTGGAACGGAAACTGGAGAGATTTGTGAAGTAGTGGGTGAGGGGACAGTTGAATTGAAGATGTCAGGTCTAAACATGTTCACTCTAAGGGAATTTTTGCATATTCCTCTGAATTTGATTTGCTTGGGAACTCTTGAAGCACGGGGTTGTAGGTACACAACTCGATTTGGAGTTCTTCTGTTTTTCAGGGTCGTGATAAGGTGATTAGAGGTACACAATCTGTAACCCCCGTTCCCGTAAATGCATATTTTCTGAATATTTTCTGTATTTCGATTATTTATAAATTTATTTTGTGTTAATTTCGTTTTGGATCTTCTACTAAAGTGTTTTTCTAATCAACAATTATATTTATTTCGAATAATGATATATTTTAACTTTATTTTCTATTTCTAATTGATCGACTATTTATATTTTATATTAAGTGGATTTTAATAAATTGATAATCTCAAATCCTATTTTGATACATATCGTTATTATTATTATTATTATTATTATTATTATTATTATTATTATTATTATTATTATTATTATTATTATTATTATTAGTTGTTGTTGTTGTTGTTATTGCTATTAGTATTATTATTATTATTGTTATTATTATTATTATTACTTTTAATTGTTTATTAATAATCCATCTTTTGTTATTGTGAATCCCGTTTCTCCAATTTAATATATTATAATCCTATTTTTATTTATTCCTTTTTCTTATCGGATCCAAAACCATATACCCAATAACCCAACATCTCTTATTCTATTCCCTATATATATTCTAACCTACCCCTAACCTATACCCTAACCCTAAACATCTCAGCCACCAACCTTCACAACCCCTTCTCCTGTTCATCCCCCACCTCCGAAACCCCCACCATCTTCCTCTTTCTTCTTCGTTGCACCCCATCTCGATCACCGCTGAACCCCGCAGCCCAAACCGCGACCCTCCACCTTTCCACTGTGTAACCCTGACAACTTAACCCCTCATCGCCATCTCTGAACCCAACTCCCCGTCATCCCCATCCACTCCCTTCCTCTGTTTCGAAACCCAAAACAGAGTACACCACCTGCACCTCCATCCTCACCCATCTACATCTCGCCCCACTGCCATCCCGCTCCTCCTCCATCGTCTTCACCCCCTCCGGAGTCCTCCATCGAACTCCCGGTCGCCTACCGCCATCTCACCCCATCCTCGTCCTCTGAACCGTTCGAAACCCATCCTGCCTCCTTCCGAAACCCACTGCTGCTTCTGCCACCATCGACCCCCATTACCTCGTCGAGCCGTACCGCCACCTATGACGCCCTCCTCCGTCGAGCATCACCCTTCCTCAACCAGTCGACGCCCAGACTCGAAGAACCCCAATCCCGATCATCCCTGCTGTTGCTTCTCTGTTTCCCGCCCAAACAGAACGCTGCCGAGTACCCCGGTCGACACCCTACGCCTCGCCGCCGTCGCCAGCCGAGCCCAGTCACCATCATTCCCCTGCCGCGATCTCTCTCTCTCTCTCTCCGTTGTTTGATATTCGGAGGCCGGAGGGATTAGTTTCGGTGTTTTCTATTTTGGAAGAAGTGGAGGATCCGTTTGGCTGTTTGTTGTTGTGCACTTTTGCTGTGGTGTAGTACAGTTGGAGAACTTGCTGTGTGCTGTTTTGCCTCTTGATTTGTTGCGGTTGGATCATTGCACGTAGATTGCACGTGTTTCTTTGATCGTGATCGTGTTCGTTGTTGCCGGGATTCTCATCCCGTTATTCTTGGTATTCAAATTGATCGTCCAAAAGGCAAGTCATGTTTCCCCTTGAATTGAACATCGTATCAAATTCGAGTTTTATTGAATTTTTTGCAAGTAGATCTTATTCGTTATCGTATCATTGTATTGACTGTCTTTCGTTGGGTCTATTGAGGATTTACACGAGTTAACCTCAATATTCTTGACATCGTGTCACTTTTGACTCTAAAGATTGAATCTTTCATGCATTCATATAGAATTGATAATAAGGTCAATCATATAATCGTAACACAATTAATTATTGTAAAGATAATTACTAGGTTGTATGTTTGATTGATCGATTGATGTTGGATGTTGTTAGAATTGTGTACATGTGTGTTTATAATTATATTTATCATGTTATTACACCTTTAATGTTGATTACATAATTTATCGACTAATAGAATTGATACCCATCGTGTTTAATTAATTTATTTCATGAAAAATACCCAAAACCTTATATGTTGCTTGTTGGTTGTATGTTGTCTACTATTTTCGACCCAGTGAATGATCTCAAAATGAATAACTTTCTGAATAAGAGTTGTAGCCCTATGTTTCTAGTTTTCAGAACATCTTGAATTTCTGAATTCCGAGTTGTTTAGCAAAAGTGATGATCGTTTTACTACTGCTGTGTTTAATGTCTATAATTATAATTTCCAGATTTTTTTAATTTAATTATTCCTATATCGTAGTATTGCATGAATCGAAGTATGTATGTTGTATAGCATGATTCTAGTGTCCTATTGTCATCATTCTAAGTGTCCTATTCAAGTTATCATGATATTGTTTCCCTATTGTTACTATCGTTCGTCTAATAAATTGCATAATGTATTGTTGCATTGATAAAATAATTAACAAGCTGGGGTTTAAGGGTTAACTTTAGTAGTGGACAATATAGGGACTGTACTCGGAGGAGGGGCCTGTGTTTCCCGATTTATCGGTCATATCGGTCATCGGTTGATTGTAGATTACTGATTACAGTATCTCAATTGATTCGGTCATCAGTCATTATTGTATATCGTTGCCGAGTACATAATCTATAAAATCCACCACTAAGTCTAAACATAACTTGTTTGTATGTAGCAACCATGTGGTAAATAAATGGGACGCATGAAGTGCTACATTAGTTAGGATTAAAATAATTAATAGACTTAAGAATTGACACCACATCGACATTGCATATTGTACATCATTGTTCCTATTGATATCGAATATTGGCCAAGTATTATTGTTATTGATCATTGAATATTGTTATCGATTATTGGATCATTTGTTATACCATTGCATCGATTATCATTATATTGATTATTGTTATTGTCCCATGTTATTGATTCCTATTGATCTATTGAATTCATTGTTACATCGTTATTTTATTGTTTCTTGCTTTTTTACTTGTTGTCCATGACTTGCACTAAGGATAATTTTTCTCCTCTTTTTAGATGAAGTGTTTACAAGTGTTGATGGAGAATTGCCTGATGGATTGGGAGAACAACATTGGTGAAGGAATTGATAGCATCGCCGCTTAATAAATTATTGCTTTGTCATGAAGACATAATTATTTGACTATTGTTATTTCATTGTATTATGGGCTTTTGACCCGAATATTGCTATTATTTGTTTCCAGATGTTGCATTAATATTGTATTTGGATATTTCATATTGTTTCATTTCAAATATTATTGTTCATGAGATTATTATTATTGTCTGCGCAATTGTTCTGTATTGATTATATTATTGAGTTGATCGGATAAATATTTTGTGGGTGACGTTAGTCATTCGCTGGGCCAATATCATGTACTCGTATTCCATATTTTTTGGAAGCGGAGCGTGACATAATCTCTACAAGTTTTGGAAAATCTGATATACTTGCACAGGTGTTGTTACTTCTTTTCCGTTATTCTTGCAAGCTCATCTAGTTTGCCACAACTAGCATCCTCAAAGCAAGACTACGGCATTCGAATATCGTCGAGAAGTGGAGAGTACCTCGATGTAGGAGGAGTTCGTGCGGAGGCAACTCCGTGATAACGCCTACTGAGGTGTGCCCTTGAGGGGGTATACTGATCAGTGAGATTGGGTAGAGATGTGTTCAACTAGTAGAAGAAACTATTGTTCCAAGTATATTCGCAAGTGGAGTTTAGTAGAGTTTAGAGATGAATAATCAGATCATGTGATAGTACTTGTATGCAGTCCAAGGTGGAGGTTGTTAGGAATATGTTGTGAATACCCGTGGTTTAGATTAGAAAGCACGGAGGTCGAAGTGTCGAAGAGAGTAGAAGAGAAAACTGCAACATCAGCAGCCAGGAAGAAGGACGGTCGACTGTCCTCAGGGACTGACCCCTGTACAGGTGTAACGCCCATCCCCCAAGCTTAGACAATTTATACAATTTTAAAGACAAATTAGATACTATGTAGTACAACTGCCCACCACAGGCTACCTCCACTAGTTGTGCTCCTGTTTTACCATGGCCCCCCTAGCACTAATCATTTTCCAATTAACCACTCAATTGCCATTTTGCATTATAATTAAACCAAACAACCTTTTTTGAAAACTACCCTGATTCTGCGGGTGGTCCACTATTTCAGGCCGCCACCTCGCTCCTTCTCAGGCATACCCGACGTACATCTGCTAGCTCCATTTGTAACGCCCATTCCCCTAGCTCGGACAATTTATACAATTTACCCACCACAGGCTGCCTCTCAAAAGATGGTTAACCGGATTGGTGACTCTTGATCATAGGCTATTATATTTATATTATATTCCTTACTATTCCCGATGTAGGATAATACAATTCACAAACTCTGCTTTTCATCTCTCCTTACGAGAGAACAGCAGCCAAAGCACCAGGTGGGGCCCTCCCAAAGCCACGTCATGCAAGGGTGACGTTACCCTCCAACTCACAACAACATTAGTTGTGCTCCTGTTTTATCGTGCCCCCCCCCCCCCCCCCCCCCCCGCACTAATCATTTTCCAATTAATCACACAATTGCCATTTTGCATTATAATTAAACTAAACAGCCAACAACTCTTTCAAATATATTATATATATATATTTATACTATTTTTTGAAAACTACGGGGTGTTACAACAGGGTTTAGCCGAGAGAGGGACGGTCGACCACACTTGTTGGTGTAGTTGACTGACCGCGGTGATGTGTTCTTTTTAGGGCCTTGGTTTGTTAGGTCGTTTCAGTCCAATCTTCAACTCCAAGTCAGATCGTACGGCTGCAATTCAGTTACTTCTTCTACCGGTTATATCGGATGACTGAGAATCAAGATTGACCGATGGTTCTCTCTATTCTTCTTGTAACACCCCGAATCCCAAAACAACTGAATTCGAGAGTTCTACAGGATCTTTTCACTTCTTTCGTACAATTTTACAAGGAATTTAAAACTTTTATTTCAACAATAATTACATCAGAGTCTTTTACATCAATACGCAGCGGAATCAATAAAATACAACAATAATGAATGTACAATTGTTACAACTTTAACATTTAAGTAATCAACAGCATCAAATCATCTTTATATCTTCATGTAACTCCAATTCCTGCATATAAAACTGTGGGCGCGTCAGTTCCTTACAACCGACGAAATATTATACACAGCCATCCTCTCTATGCCGGAAACAGTATAACGATTCTTAAATACTTTAGCAAACACAAACTTGATCACAAACAAAGCTACAAGGGACTATCCTATAGATGTCGTGTTGTGCGGTGCACTTAGTCCTTAATGCAGTTATTATATTATATGACACTAATGCACACTTGTTCGGATTCTATGCATCCCATACTACATAGGTCCGAGGGCAAGCCCTTAACCGTTCTTCATCTTTGTAGGGTTCAATCCCTCGTCATGACTTAATCTACTACTGTAACTACGGTAAGTATCCTAGATGTTTTCTGACCTACGAACTCATGTCTAGGCACCCTGGAGGGAATCCCATCGCTGACATGACTCATCATGCAGACATCCTGTGGTAATTCAGCTCTCACCATAGACATGACACCACCCGTAGTCTTCAAACATCCCACGAGCGTTGCCACCGGGACGGTACTCTGGAACAGTATCCTCACCCAGACTCATCATGGGAATTCCTGGGATACGCTCACGCCGCTACCCAACAGCTCCCATACTCAATATTTTTCTCTTACTTTCATCACGTCTTCACTATGTATCTATCGTTAATTTTGGTAAGTATCATAGATGTTCTATGATTACAAGCACGTGTACAGAAAACCTGGAGGGAATCCCATCGCTGACATGACTCATCATGCAGACATCCTGTGGTAATTCAGCCTCGCTTCATGGCACACGATCCTCTTGCAGTCACCAACATCCCACAAGCATCGCCACTGGGATGGTACTCTGGAGTAGTATCCACGTCATGTCACGACGCATCGTGAAGACAGCCTGTGGATACCCTCAACAACACCCATCCAATGGCCCTCAACTCGTGTTTTTCTCTCACTTCCATCACAGCCTTACAAAATTTGTTTTAAAAGAAAATCATCGCAACCTAGAGCTAGCTTACCCTACCGGACTTAATCAAAACAACCGAGACAGTCAGCCTACCTGGCTACTTCTCGAGAGACACTAAACCCTCAACGGTTAGCTCTCAAAATCATAAATAATACTGCTGGTCTCTAGGGTCTCGCCTAGCCTCTAGATTCCAACAACTATCTCTTTCTAGAGATCAACAATATTTCATAATCAATCTCAAGAATCATTTCCATTTCTTTTGTTCACAAATCCTTTCTCAAAACATTTCTTTTATAATCTCATAACATGAGAACCATTCAATTAGAATCTCTTTATCAATTTCATCTTTCACATCCTGGTGTGCATTTCACAACAAAACTTAATCAAATCTTAATAATCATAAAATCTCGTATTCAACTTATTTAACTTTCATTTGTCAAAATCAAATCCAAACTCAAAACCAAAATAAACAGTTCGGTTCAGTCGACTGGTGACAGTATCAGTCGACTGTTCAGCGAACATCAAAACATCTCAGTCTATTCAGTCGACTGTTTCATGAAACTTTAAAACATCAATAATAACACAGTCGGTTCAGTCGACTGTCGACCAGGAATCAGTCGACTGTTCCGCAAATACTTTGAAAACTCCAACACCAAAATTCAGTACAATAGCAGTCGACTGTAAAAGTAGTCAGTCGACTGTCCTGCCGACGAAAACCCAACTTTTTACACTTGCCAGTCGACTGTGAAAGGTGGTCAGTCGACTGTCAAATCCATAAATTGTATCTTTGCATATATTTTTCGACCTTTTACTCTATTTGTACTTCCATATACAAAATATAAATTATTTCCAGAATATATTCCTTTTCAAACAATATCATATATGTTATCAAATTCTCAAGTTTCTCATTTTTCAAATGAAATCCTTACAATGCATCAAAACACATATTCAATCGAACTATTTTCTTTTATCAAAATTCATAAAAAATCTCTATACTCAAAAATAGATATTTTGAAGTTAGAACCACAATTCTTTGCCATGTTAACATTAAACACTTCTTTTATACACATTTGCATTATTTTAACCAATGATGTCTCAACATACATCAATTTCATGCAATTACTTCAATTCTAGCATTTCAACTAGCAATCATAACAATTTAAGCATAGCAATTTGCATTTACCACAATCAATCAAAATTTAACGATTCATTTCTACATTAATTTGCATGCAATCAATTCAATTTCAACCAAATAAATTATATATCATCTATCATGCAAATTCTACTCCTAAATTAGAAAGCATTTAAGAAATACCCACCTAAAATGAAGATTTGTTACCCAATTGAACTCCTAGAATTAGGAGCTCTTAAAGAAAGCTCCAATTGCAACCTCCTCGAAATCCGTGCACCAAAGCTAGCCTCCAAGCTCCACATTTCGGCAAGCATCCATCATCAAGAGCATCTCCATCCCTACTCCATTTCGGCAACAACAAGGACAAACTCCCATCTTCTTTCATATACACATACTATGTATATACGTACATATATATACATTAATATATGTATATAGGCAAGTGGAATGGTGATTAGGTGGAGAAATGGACAAGGCTTTGCTGGCTTTTGGTTGGTTTGCTTTCGGATTGGCAAGAGAGAAGAGAGAAAAGAGATGAGAGAAAGAAAGACTAAGGGGCATTTTTATAAGAGAGTAGTAGGGTAGTTAGTATAACTACCTCCCACATGAACACCACTACTCCATGATTTAAAACTTGCTTTCCCTCCCTCTTTTCAAAATCAAACTTCAGAATTTTTCCCTCCTCTCACAACAGCCCGGTCCCCAAATTGTGTGCACATCGCACGTGTACACGTGCACGTGCTTTGTGTACACCCAAAAATAAATTATTTAATTAATCCCTTTAAAATAATTATTTATATATGTAATAAATATGTAAAATTAACTTAAAAATTATACTTTTCATGCACAATTAAAACACACACACATTTCATGAAAATTTATTTTGAAGGAAGAACGTGCTTAAACACGTGCACCAAAACACGTGCGTCGCCCGTAAAATCTCAAAAATACAAAAATTGATTTTGTCAACCGAAAAATATTTATAATCAATTGGAATGCAACAAAAAGTATATTTAATATACATATTCGATAATATACTCAAATGTACAGAAAACACGTGTATTGCACGTAGAAATTCATTTTAAATTAAAATAGACAAAAATTGAATTCTATTTACAAAAATGAATTTAAACATGTTTATAAAAATAAATGATTGAAATCCATTGAAAACTTTGCACATAACGGTGGAATACCCAAAATCAACACGTGCATCGATAATACGTAAAGAGCACGTAAAAACTCAAGGATTGAAATTTAGCATTTGAGTTGTCTCAAATGGGATTTTAAGTATACGGGATTGCATAAATAATTGGAATTCAAAAATACATATCAAAATGCGTTATGGATATAATCAATAACAGTACAAAATGCACGTGCGTAACACCCGAGGGCAAAATTGTCATTTAAATTTTGCGGGGTGTTACACTTCTTCTATAAATTGTAATCTTCTCCAATATGTGAGAGAAGTACTTCATTGATATTTTCTCCATTGCAAAAAGAGGTCTGAGAGAGATAGTTCTTGGTGAGTGAGTTTAATTCCTTATATTGAGTGAATCATTAACTCTTTGTAATCTTTCTAGTACAATATTATATCTCCCTATATTTCCTTCTGGATTAAGCGAAAGCTAACTGGGATAAATCCTCATTGTGTTTATGTTGGATTGGTAGATCTATTTTCTTGGATTTTCATTGACTCGTATCATCTACTTCGACATCCTCATTGCTCTACTTAGTTCCGCTGCGCCACTAGTGTGTTTGTAGACACCCCATCCCAATAGGGGGAGGGGGAAAAACTTATGAATTTGTTGTCAGCTACGCCTCCTCTGCTAAAAGTTTTTGGCTTTGTCCCTGCTTGAGGCAAACTTCCAAGTTGAGATTAATCCATTGTCTCCAACACAAGAAATTTGAATGTAATTTTTGAAATTCCTACAATCATCAAAATTGTTAAAGATTAGCCAATTTGAAAAATTATTGGCACTATAGAATTCAAACAACAATTTAATTAGATATTCAAATTTATAGCCAAAAACTATAATTTTAACTTGTCAAAATAAATATTTGAACCTTTGCACATAGCCAAAACAATTATTCAAACTTGTATCTAATTAAACAATGGTTAATAAAGTTTTGAACTTCATACTTAATAGTATATTAAAAGAATAATTCAAGACATACACCTAAAATTATATGTTTTGAACTTTTAGAACATAGCAACGAATTTAATATATAATAAATTCCAAAATAAGAGCAGCTAATAGACTTATCTATGGATCAAGTTCTCATCCCTCACCCAAGTTACGACATCCGCAATCATCATAGCTCATTTGGCAAGTATAAAATATTTTCATAAACTTCATCTCATATTGTGGTTTCCTCTTCTTACTATTGAATCCATCTAGTTTAGGAACCTCGTACTGACGACTATCTTTCTCCATCTCAAAAGAATAAACAATAAATTTCAAAAAATAGAGGGTTTATTCTGAATAATTACTACTAACATCTCTAATATTATAATAGGAGAGTTGGGGTTGTCATTTGTAGACAACCGACCATCTAATCTCAACCATTCATTTTAAAGATGAAGTTATGTTAACCATTTATTTACTCAATTGTTGTTAATTACCATAATACGCTCAAAGTTTAAATTTATTTATGACATAATTATTTACAAAAATGACACTCGTATAAAATAAAAGTTGGTGCCACTATGAGTAATTTGTAAATAGTATGTGATGAGTAAAAAGATGTCTCAGGTTCGAGGCTAGACTGCATCTTAGTATTTATTTAAATAAATAAAAATTATTAGGACATGCATTGCGCCTGCAGATTACTAGTAATTTTAGAGAAAGATGATGAGTTTGCGTGTAAACTATTTAAAATAGTAAAACAAAAAATCTATTAAATAAAAAGCATGAATCTTAAAGTTTTTTAATATACCGAATCTTGATGATGATCATGTGGATGTGGATTGTGGGTCTCAGGTCAGATCCAGCAAGCTACAACCCTTCAAAGAGAGTCAGGTCAGGTTCGGTTGGGTTGTGAGTTTCGGGTCCGATCCAACAACCAAAACACCCAAACATATCTGGTCGGGTTGATCGGGTTTGAATCTCGGGTTACAAAAACAAAACTAATACCAAGCCAAACAGCAAACACCAAATAGCGAGATCCGACAGCGGGGAAGAGAGACTGTGGTCGCAGATGACTAGCGGCGGCGTAGAATAGCGATGGCGACAGCATACAACAGCGACAGCGTTGGTGAGATCCCAACAAACAGAGATCTCAACGATGACAAAATTCAACGATCACTCTCTTCAATCAGTTTCCCAATAAAATTAAATAATATCTCAATATTGTAAACTATTATGAGAAAATAATAATAATAATAATAATAAAATAAGACATAAGAATTAGAGTTAAGTTTAATATCTTTACTGCTTGTGAGTTATTATAACTTAGATATCAATATTAGAATACCCAAACTACCTCTTCAAGCCAGTAAGATGAATATTGGGGTTTGGGTACTGGACTCTAGATACACTCAACCATGGTCTCATATTCATATAAGTAGTACGTGCAATTTATATATTAACCACATAATATTATTCTTAGGGAGCATTTATATATTAACCATATAATATTATTCTTAGAGAGCATTTGGTACACGAATTGGAAGATTCCCGAAAATGAAAAATTTTCTGAAAATGTAAGGGTAGAAATAAAGATTCCCGAAAATGTTGCATTATCACGTTTTGTGTAATACTAAATTTCCATGAATCCTTTATTATTGTATTTTTTTAAATTGTTTGTTATGAAAATCTCATGAGAATCTTTAAATCCCATGATTTGAGAGAAGAATAGAAATCCTTCTCAACAATGAATTTTAATTCTTATGAAAATCCATCATTCCTTTCAAAACTAGACTTGACTTACCACATAGCAAACAAGATAATTTAAGAGAAAATTTGAACCTCTTGCACATTCCCACGTACCAATCATCCCCTTACCTTAATAATAGTATGATATACCTACATATCCAACAAGAGACATAGAAACAAACGTTGGCTAAGGAGAGAAACAAAAGCTATCATCTTCTTCGTGAAAATAGTATGAATACAATAGACTAGACACATGAAGTCGAACGGGCCCATCACGAGGTGATCAAGGCTGTGAGAGAGATGGAAACTCGCCGTCAGGCTACGGCGGAGGATCAGTAAGGCTTGGATCAGGGCGGGACGCCGGTGGTCAAGCGCGAAGTAGGGCCAAGGGATCCAACGGCAGAGAGAACCCACTTCCAGATTTGGTAAACTTCACTGGATCAGAGGTTGATCAGAAAAAGGGGGAGTTGCAGATCTCCCAAAATGGCAAACAATCGTTGCAAAGTGGTCAAACGATGCATGCAGGCGAGGAGGAACGTGTGGTGGCGCACAGAGGGGGGACAGGGATGACAGGCCACAAAACTGGCATACTCCAACTCCTTCACAACGAGCACGCTTTGGGACAAGAGCAGTTGAGAGACAGTGCCAGCTTGGGGAGCAAGAAAGCACCATCCACCAGGGAGTGGGTAAAAAAAGTCTGGAAAGCGCCAAAAGGGAAAAAGATGGCTTCTTTGGGTCAGGGGCGTGAAGATACAGAGCCCTCTTTGGGGAAAGCGACGAGCACTGAGCTGCTCGATCGCAGAGAAGGCAGAGCAAAGGAGGGCGAGCAGATGGGGATCTCTGCCGCTCTAGAAGAGAGGGTACCCAAATATGGAAAAGAAGCCAAAGAAGCCAACGAAGAAAAAAGATCTGTTTCTTCCCTTAAGAAGATGGAGTCTTTGGATTTGGCGCTCAAAGCTGCCTCGACTCCAACGCCTGCTGTAGCTGCCGAAGCACCAGCAAATAGGAATTTGCCAAGTGGCAGGGGAGGTAATGATACCGGTCTCGAAAACATATCTGTCTCCACAGTATTCGAGGTTTGCGGTATATTAAACCGCGGAGGAGAAGCTAGGGGTATAGCGGAAGGGTTGCATACGGGTGTGATGGATTGTGAGCATTTTATAAGTGTTAGTGGGCCTAAAGAGGGGCCCAACATGCTTATTTTAGTCCTTGAGACAACGCTACATTTTTAAGCAACCAGGCGGACTGTGGGCCCATCGAGGGGTCCGTCACAGGAAACAACGCTACTCCTAAAGAGTCATCGGCAGTATGTAGGCTCACAGAGGAGTCCACGAAAAGAGAGTCTACTCTACTACCAGAAAATCAGCTTGCAGATAGTGATGAGGAACTGAAAGGATGCTTAAATTTGGACGAAGAATTCTCTTTCACAGACGACGACTCAGTGGATCTAGAATTTATTGCTGATACACAAAGGGAGATCTCACCAGAGATGGTTTTGGCCACATTTCCAGAATCAGCTCCGGGAGACAGTTCTGTCTCATCTCGCAGGACGATGGGGTTCAGAGTGCAGCGGTCGCCTAAGAGGGCTCATGTGGATTCCTTAGATGACTATCTGGAGGTAGCAGCGGCAGCAAAAGTGGCTAAATTCGACGACGGAGGTACGAGAAATTTTTTAGCATCTATATTAAATTTCATGTCAGAATTTGAAGTTTTTTTCCTAGCTAAAACCTATGGTTTGGAGGTGTGTGACACAGACCGTAATGCCTTGCTTCTCAATAAAATTAGGGGGTGGGAAACTGAAAGAGTTAAGTCTAGTTGTCAGAAAATTGTAGGATCTGGGTTGACAGAGGCAGGGGTAGCTGAAACCTGCCCCTCACCTACACACACGATCGATTCAGTCATGATCCCCCAATGAATACACTATTCTAGAATGTGAGGGGCCTGGGGGATAAGGGGAAAAGAGATATGGTCAGGGACGTCATTAACAACTCCAAGGCGGAGATCGTAGGGTTACATGAGACCAAACTTGTGCAGGGCTCCAAACTCAAAAGGGTAGGGGGCAACAGAATCAAGGAATGGGTGCTGAGACCGTCCGCATGAGCATCGGGGGGAATTGCTATTGGATTCAACCTGGACACTCTATCCTGTACCGAGGTTTACAGTGGAACATTCTCCCTGACTACCCGACTGAAACGGCGATCTGATAATTGGATGCAGACAGTCACTATCGTTTATGGACCGAATGTGGCTACAGATCGTGATGCCTTCTAGCAGGAGCTTGTCGATATTCGACAATGATGGTCGGGAGCCTGGATCGTTGGGGGGGACTTCAACATTACCAGATTCGCCTTTGAGCACAAGGGTAGAGGTTCCAGCGACAGGCACAGAGAAGAGTTCAATAGGGTGATCACGGAACTAGAACTCATTGATATTCACATTAATGATAGACTATTCACATAGTCTAACATGCAGACTACTCCGATCATGGCCAAATTGGACAGGATCCTAGTATCGATGGATTGGGAGGCTAAGTTTCCATTAGCAACCTCCAGATCGATCCCTAGACCAACGTCAGATCATACCCCGATCCTTTTGGATATAGGGGTACGGGGAGCTCAAAGGCCTAGGAAATTCAGATTTGAGAAGGTCTGGCTAGAAATTTAGGGGTTCCACCACATGGTGATGGAAAATTGGGCACTCCCAACTACTGGTACGGATGCCGCAACCCTCTGGTGTGAAAAGATCCGCAGGCTAAGGAAGCGACTACGTAGATGGAATCAGTCCAGATTTTCGACCATCTAGCGTGCTAAGGATGCCTTTTTAGAAGGAATTGATGAACTTGAAAGGTTGGAAGAAACGAGAGTCCTGTCACAAGATGAAAGAAACAGGCTACGTGAACTCCGAGAGAATATTGCCAATGTTTATAAGTTGGAGGAAATCAAATGGCAGCAAAGGTCAAGAATTTCGTGGCTCAAAGAGGGAGACGCAAATACGGCCTTCTTCCACCGAGTGGCAAGCGCAAGGCGCAGATCTAACCTAATTTTGTCTTTACATACAGACACGGGGATGTCGCAGGACGAACATGTGATTTCCACAACCTTTCAAGCTTACTACAAGGACCTCTTTGGGAAGAAAAATGACTTTAGGATCCCACTTAGAGAGGATTACTGGTAGGCATACCAGAACAACTCAACGCAATCTTTGTCCACCTTGGAAGCTCCTTTCACGGGAGAGGATGTTAAAAAAGCCATCAGTCAAATGGGAGCAGACAAGTCACCTGGGCCAGACGGCTTCCCAATGATGTTCTTCCAAGTGTTCTGGGAAGAAATTAAAGGGGGACATTATGGCACTGATGGATGAATTTTTTAACAACAATCTCAGACTGGGCATGTTCAATTTTGCGGAAGTCGTCCTCATCCCTAAACGAGAGGAGTCTACGAGAGTAAAGGATTTCCGACCAATCAGCCTGATAAACTGCTGGGCTAAGATTATCACTAAGGTCCTCGCCATCCGCCTGGGAAACATTATGGACAGCCTAGTCAGCAAAACTCAGACGGGTTTCATCAAGGGCAGATGTATCCTAGATTGTGTGGCCACGACGGAGCAAATTATCTACTGCTGCCATACGAGCAACTCTAAGAACTTCCTCCTAAAGCTGGACTTTGAAAAAGCTTACGATTCTGTCGACTGTAAGTGCCTGCTGGAAGCTATTAGAGGAAGGGGATTCAGGAATAAATGGATAAGATGGGCCAGGCAGTGTTTGCACTCTAGCAAACGGCAATCTCGGTGAATGGGAGGGCAGGGCCGCCGTTCCCATGCAAGAAAGGACTTCGGAAAGGGGATCCGCTATCACCACTTCTATTCACTATCGTAGCGGATGTGCTGAGGGGTATGCTAGAGAACTGTCGAAGCAAAGGTTGGATAACGCCAGTGGCCAGCAGCACGTCTAATCAAGGGTACACGATTCTGCAATACGCTGATGACACCTTACTTTTTGGTAATGGGACCAGGTCAGAAACTGTCTGCTTTAAAGGGGCACTCTACTGTTTTGAAGCCTGGTCAGGCCTCAGAATTAATTTCCACAAGAGCGCTTTGATTCCAATTACGCTATCTGATGCCGAAACACAGGTACATGCCACCATACTAAACTGTATGATGGAAGAGTTCCCGATAAAATACCTAGGGCTACCGCTCAGACCAGGGAGGCTCACTAAGTCGGGCTGCCTGCCTATCATAGACAGAGTGGAGGACAGACTGGCTGGTTGGAAAGGAAAAACGCTCTCACTAGGGGGCAGAGTGGTACTCATAAACTCAGTACTGTCAAATCTACCCATTTACTACATGTCGTTCTTTGAGCTTCCTAAATGGGTTATCCAAAGGATTGACCGGATCCGAAAAAGATTCCTGTGGAAAGGGGCAGATTCGAATAGGGAAGGCTACCACCTGGTCAAATGGAGTATCGTCTGCATGAAGAAGAAGCATGGAGGGCTAGGCATCATCGACCTCAGAGATATGAACCTTGTCCTTTTGGGGAAATGGTGGTGGAAGGTATTTCACCACAGCGGGGAAGGATGGCAGGATTTCATCCAGCCTTACCTCCGAGGAAAAGGTACGAGAAATTTAGGCTTCCGAGTAGGGCCTAAAGCTTCGCGCTTCTGGAAAGGAATTACAAAAGCAAGCGGACCGTTCAACTCAGCAGTTACGTCGACGATTGGTAATGGACCGTCAACTAGATTTTGGTGGGACAAATGGTGTGGGGTCCATACCCTTAAGGAATCCTTTCCTGACCTGTATGAGAAAACGAATCGGCCAAATATTTTTGTGGCCGAGACCTGGAAGAGGGGGAATTAGAGACCGTATTTCTGAGGAACTCTAACCCTAGAGTTACAGCAGTAACTCCTTGAATTGCAAGAACACATAACACTGATGGGTGTAATGTGCGCGCAAGGCCCAGATCAGATGCGCTGGGGACTAGAAACCAAAGGAGTTTTCACGGTCAGGTCTCTGTATCACCGAATTCACTATCGAGGATGCAGACCCAACTGGGCTAAGGTGTTATGGAAGGCAAAGCCCCCCCTTAAAGTAAGAGTTTTTCTCTGGCTAGTACTCAATAATGCAATCCTTACCAGAGAAAACCTTGCCAAAAGACAACCACAGATTGCGACCAACTGTGGTTTCTGCAATTGGCATACGGAAAATTTGAATCACCTTTTTATTCACTGTCCTAGGAGTAAGGCAACTATGGTGGAGGTATTACGAGCCTTAGGAACAGGTGACTACCCTAACGAATATGAGGATTTATGGATTGGCCCCAAATTTGCCTCGAGTCGCCAAGAAATGAAGGATGCGTGGTACATTGCAATTGCGGCAACTACATGGGTGTTATGGCTAGACAGAAACAATTTTATTTTCGTGCTTCATGTAATAGTATTTCTGGTAACCTTACTCATATCATGCATCTTATCTTTTTTTGGGCTACAGCTGCTGCCACATGAGCGAAAGGGAGGATCGGCCGAGTCTTCCAGGTGGAAGAATTTGATGACGAGGAGGTAGAGTTTGGGCCGACACTGGAATGAAGGGTGGCGCCCTACACCAAGCTGCTCATTAGCCGCCAGCTTTACTATTTTGTGTTTTGTCGACCTACTGTACTTTTGGTAGTTTGATGTAGGGATAGTTAGACCCACCCCCCAGGATTTGTTGGGGAGGTATGTTTTTATTTCCTGCACTGTACTTCTGTATTTCTTCCGGTCTTCCGGGGTGTTTTATTAACCTCTTATTAATGAAACAGGGTGGCGTTATCCCATCTTTAACCTAAAAAAAAAAATAGTATAAATACAAATTGTTTCCCCTATGCATTAATAATCCTCTTTTAAAAAATCTGTTTCACACGCCAACTCACACACCTCATATAATTGATTATAATTTGAGTATGCATAACATTACTCTCAGAAATAAAAATAATATTCGTAAAAGGTAGAGAAGAACAATTGAGCGCAAAAGGTAATAATTAACTAAGTATAGTTAGCCAAAATAAGGACTAAGGAGCAATTTTACTTGTACACAAAATATGAACCATAAATATTTTGGATTTGTGAATTTTACCATAATTTAAACCAAATACTATAGATACAATTCTAAAGTTCTTGCAGTAAAGGCTTCTACACTGTTAGAATAAATATATTATAGCAAATTCTACAGTTATGCACTTCAAATAAAATGGTTGAACAAGTAAAAGAAAAATAATGAACAAGCGAAATAAAAATCTCCCACCTTGTTTTGCGGCTTCTGCCTCTGCACCCTTTGGCACAAAGTATCCAAACTAGTTTGCATGTTGGCAAGGTAAAAGTACTTAAATATTGTGATATTGTTGGAGTAGGAATGTCATAAGCGCTTGTATATTTATTGTCAATCCAGATAAATCACGAAGCAAAGAAGTAACAAAAAAATTTGTATATTTTTTAAACTAGATGTATTCTACAGTTAGCTACTCCAAACCTGAACAAATTGCATAAAAACAAGATATTGACGATGATTAGAAGCAAAGCCCCTCAGATTTTCTCATTCTACCGCAATTTCCGGCAAAGTAAACAAATTTCTTATTCACAGAACTTGATCAGAAAAGCCGATTCACATCATTTGGATGCATCACCCACCGTGAACTATCAACACGTCTCCTATCTGTAAGAAAATTGGTAAAAGAGAAATTCTTCAGAATGCCTGAAAAAGCCTTACATTTCCATTCCGCCATCAATGGCGTACACCAGCATATCATCAGTAAAAAATATCAGCCTTACAAATGATATGCAACATTATCCTGAACAGTCAAGACTTTCATGTGATAGTCATTAAAAAGACTAAAATGGTTAAACAAAATTCCATCATTACCCAAAATAAATTGATCCAATTAGTTAAATACTACCTGCCCGGTAATGAAGTTTGAAGTAGGATTAAGGGCCAGGAACTCGACAAAAGCCAACAACTTGTTCTAGTTTTCCAAATCGACCTGAAACGATGACGCATCTAGTAAGCTACTCCCATTTTTATTATTTTAATGGTTAGAAAGGTTTAAGAAGTTAGCGACACATATCACACATTCTCTTTCATAACCATACCACACATTTAACAGGACAAAAGTTAAAAAGTATATTAAAGTTTTATAATCACAAAAACAGAAGTATGCACTCAAGCAGAGACCAGCATAATGTATATGATGCGGTTTGTTTTTGGGAGACGTGTGGATGCACCAGGTGTGAGTTCTTACTCGATTTGTATTGGTGGAGGAAGCTCCGGTGCAGACAACCCTCAGCTGGGCGAACAGTACGGAAGTAGGCTTGCGTGAGTCAGAGGCTGATGCTCGGCTCGGATGAGGAGGCTCGGATCCGAGGTCTCGTGTACCTGCAGACGGTCTAGGAACATCGGGGTTGGTCCCGGTGGCAGACCCTCCGACGATCTAGTCAGCTACTGAAAGGGAGTAACAGTAACTAGGGTTTGAGAGGGATAGAGATTGATTACCTTGGTCAAGGGGTAGGGGTCTGGTATTTATAGGAGAAGCCAACCGGGTCTGGACCCGTTTGGGGCCGGGACTGGACCCGGTTGCCGGTGGGGCTGAAGCGGTGGAAACCCGGGCGGTATAGGACTGACGTGGCAGAGGCTCGGGCAGTTTCCGGACTGACATGGCAGAGGCCCGGGTGGGTTTTCGACGCTGACGTGGCGGATCTGGATGATCTAGAAGTGCGCGTATCCTGAGGGGATCATGTGGCCCAGGAGGGGCCACATCATCCGACCCATATCACAAGCCCCACACTCCTGGAGAGCTGGGTGAACCGGCCGTGTAGGAGTGGTTCTTCGCCTCTGTAGGAAGAGCAGGGTGGAAGGTGCGGTGAGAAAGTAGGATCTGCTACTTCCAGAAGAGGCCAAGGGGTAGGAGGAAGGGATCCCTCCTTGGAGTTAGCGCGGGACGCTAAGCGTAGAAGAGTCGGAGTGACGATCGCCGAGTCTTAGGGTCGGCAGACGAGCCTTGGGGATCGGCGGACTACCCTCTCGCTAGTTGGGAGAGTGAGGGGACGTCGAGGTCTGTCAGATTGAAGCTCCGTTTGCCGAGTGTCTGGGGTCGGTAGCCGAGCTCCTAGGGTCGGCAGACGATCCTCTCGCTAGTTGGAAGAGCGAGGGGACGTCGAGGTCGATCTCATTGGAGCTCGGTTTGCCGAGCATCTGGGGTTGGTAGAGGAGCTCTGAGGGTCGGCAGGCGAGCTCCGAGAGTCGGTGGACGATCCACTCGCTAGTTGGAAGAGCGGGGGGACGTCAGGGTCGGTCTTGTTGGAGCTCGGTTCGCCGAGCATTAGGAGTTGGCAGACGAGCCCCCATTTGTGGGATAAAGGAGGGTTTCGGGGCTCGCGATTCCATCCGAGCTCCGAGCCTCTTGTGAATAGAGGAGGACTCATGGGGCTCGCGATGTTATCCGAGCTCCGAGCCCCATTGGATGGAGGTGGGAGCTTAGGGCTCGCGGTGTTATCCGAGCTCCGAGCCCCTCTCAAATAGCGGAGGGCGGTTGGGGCTCGCGGTGCTATCCGAGCTCCGAGCCCCTCTAAATTGCGGAGGGTGGTTGGGGCTCGAGGTGCTATCCGAGCTCCGAGCCCCTCTAAATTGCGGAGGGTGGTTGGGGCTCGCGGTGCTATCTGAGCTCCGAGCCCCTCTAAATTGCGGAGGGTGGTTGGGGCTCGCGGTGCTATCCGAGCTCCGAGCCCTCCGTGAGTAGGGGATGGCTCTGGGCTTGCATTTTCATCCGAGGCCCGAGCCCCTACACTTGTTCGCAGCGACTGAATGATTTCGTTGAACTTAATGCTTTAGGAGTATAAGTCTTGGCGGCTGGCAAAGGTGACCGGTCTCCGAGCCTCCAGTGAGATGGGGCGATGCTTGTGGCTCGTGATGTTCTCCGAGCATTGACCCTTCTGTTCAATAGAGAAGGAGGTTGTGGTTCGGGATGCTATCCGAGCGTCGACCCTTCTGTGAAATAGAAGATGAATTATTGGCTCGCGGTACCATCCGAGCTCCGAGCCTTGCCTGAACAATAGGGAAGGAGATTGTGCCTCGTGATGCCTTCCGAGCGTCGACCCTTCTGTGAAATAGAAGGGGAATTTATGGCTCGAAATTCTATCCGAGCTCCGACCTCCGTTGACAGCAGAGAAAGAGGTGCGGCTCGGGATGCTATCCGAGCATCGACCCTTATGTGAAATAGAAGAGGAATTATTGGCTCGCGACACCATCCGAGCCCCGAGCCTTGCCTGAACAATAGGGAAGGAGATTGTGCCTCGTGATGCCTTCCGAGCGTCGGTCCTTCTGTGAAATAGAAGGGGAATTTATGGCTCGGGATTCTATCTGAGCTCAGACCTCCGTTGACAGCAGAGAAAGAGGTGCGGCTCGGGATGCTATCCGAGCATCGACCCTTCTATGAAATAGAAGATGAATTATTGGCTCGCGATACCATCCGAGCTTCGAGCTCCGTTAACAGCAGAGAAAGAGGTGCGGCTCGGGATGCTATCCGAGCGTCGACCCTTCTGTGAAGTAGAAGAGAAATTATTGGCTCGCGACACCATCCGAGCCCCGAGCCTTGCCTGAACAATAGGGAAGGAGATTGTGCCTCGTGATGCCTTCCAAGCGTCGGCCCTTCTGTGAAATAGAAGGGGAATTTATGGCTCGGGATTCTATCCGAGCTCTGAGCTCCGTTGATAGCAGAGAAAGAGGTGCGGCCCGGGATGCTATCCGAGCGTCGACCCTTCTATAAAATATAAGAGGAATTATTGGCTCGCGATACCATCCGAGCTCCGAGCTCCGTTGACAGCAGAGAAAGAGATGCGGCTCGGGATGCTATCCGAGCGTCGACCCTTCTGTGAAATAGAAGAGTAATTATTGGCTCGAGATATCATCCGAGAATCGAGCCTTGCCTGAACAATAGGGAAGGAGATTGTGCCTCGTGATGCCTTCCGAGCGTCGACCCTTCTGTGAAATAGAAGGAGAATTTATGGCTCGGGATACCATCCAAGCTCCGAGCTCCGTTGACAGTAGAGAAAGAGGTGTGGCTCGGGATGCTATCCGAGTGTCGACCCTTCTGTGAAATAGAAGAGGAATTTATGGCTCGGGATACCATCCGAGCTCCGAGCCTTCATGACTTGTCAAAAAAAGTCTGCTTGTATGAGAAAAGGCCTGGGGGTAGTTGGGTAATCTCGCTCCCATTGCTGTCATCAGGAGCGCAAGGATCAAAGCGTCTCCAGATCTTAGCGGCCGTTAGATCTTGATGATTAAGATCCAACGGCCATATCTTAATTGCAGAAATCGAGGAGTCGCTTTCTCCTTATAAACCCCCTTCCCTCTCTCCACTTTTTCTTCTTCATTTCTTTACTCTCACTTTCCAATTTTTACTAGGACAGGGTTTTACTTGCCATCGACGACTTTTTCCGGTGATCGTACAGTTTATGCCTCAGGTTAGTATTTCTGTTTAGTAATGTCGCGCACTCAGTCCGGATCCGAGGCTAGCTCGTCGGGCCGCTCCGTGAAGGAATCCGAGTCAGAGACATCCTCGTCCTTTAGTAAATATAAGGTTAAGGAGGAGGTCCTGACAGACCCTAGGTCGGATAGTGGTGACGATGTAGTCTTCGTAGTGTCACCGCTGAGATCTCGGAGGCCGGAAGAAGAGGGTGCTAAGTATTCCGGACAGTCCATCTTCTCCGTATGAATATGCACCTAGGTCGGGGCTTGAGTTTCCCCGTGTCTCCTTCAAAAATCCGGGGTCGATCCGGATGTACCCTGATGATATCAAAGACATCGAACCTGTCCCTCCTGTGCCAGGTGAAGAGAGCCGGGTGAAGATTCGGATGGATAGCATCCCGTGTATCTTAAGGGCGGATTATCTCCACATTCTGAGGGCTGCCTACTTCATTCCATGGGAGTTCGAAGTCTTAATTCCGAGCCCTGGAATTCGGCCCACCACGGCTCTCGCGCCGGGCTATTGTATGTTTCCTGAGGATGCCTTTCTCTCGGGCCTGAGGCTGCCACTGCATCCCTTCGTCAAGAGGGTTCTGAATTTGGCAAAGCTATGCCCCATGCAGTATGGCCCAAACTCTTGGAAGCACTTGATCTTCTTCATTCTGAAGTGCCAAGAGAAGGGGGTGAAGCCGAGGTTGACGTACTTCCGAGCCATCATAGGGATCAGCTCGCTCGGAGATCAGGAGGGGATATTTTACTTCTCGCCCAGGCCGCACAAGAAGGTCATGCACGACCATCCGGATTCTATCAAGGGGTGGAAAGAAAAGTATTTCGTGGTTCGGAATGAGAGGTCTTGAGGGATACCAACCAGGTGGAATTTCTTCAAACCGAACCATAAGCCTCCGAAGCGAAGCGACTTGACATCAAATGAGTGGAAGGTGGAGAAGATAGTAGGGGGGCACAGTATCGCGTGGCCTCGAGTGAACGAGCTACACCTTGCCCGGGCCGAACTGAGCCCTGCCGACCCTAGTATATTTCGTTCTGAATTTTTTGCATCTTTCTGCCTTCGTGTAAACGTTATTCTTTCTTCTTTCATTCCTGTAGGGATGACTTCTCAACAGGTGGACGACAGGCGGGCGTTGCTAGCCATCGCCGAGAAGGTGAGGGCGGAGAAGAGGAAGAAAGCCGAGCAGGAGAAGCTGGCGGCCCAGGCCGGGGGGTCCGCCAAGGTACCGGCCCCGGTAACCGAGGAGACTTCTCCCGCGAAGAGGGCCAAGAAGCATCACTCCCACACGCCGAGGGCAGCTCGGGACGCTGGGGGTAGTTCGGGCAAAACCGTCGATGCTCCGGGGAAGAGGCTCCCCCCACCAGGGCCCACCGCCAAACAGATGGTGGGATAACAGGGGTTGCGGCCCTTTCCTCCCGATTGGTCGATCGTGCAAGGGGATACCCTGCTCGAAGGACCAGTGGCGATAGAATTCGTCACGAAAGCCACCACCGAGCACGATCGGATGGCTCTGGCGGTGCAGACGGCGGACCAGGCCTTCATGCGGTGGTCCCAAATGCACGTCTCTGTGAGTTAGTTAAGCACCACTTTTCTTTTCTGGTTTTGAACTTGGTGGTATTTTTCTGATATTTTTTCTCCTCGGACAGGCGATGCTTCATGGTCAGCACTTCCAAAAGTGCTTGGAGAAGGAGATCTACGTGGAGAGGAGGAACGCGGAGAAGTACCTCCGAGAGCTGAACAAGGCTAGCGACGAGTTGAAAGAGGCTCGAAGTATGGTGGCCGTCCACGAGGCCCAGATAGCCTCACTCTGCGACATCCATAAGGCGGACGTGGATCGTCTCAAGGAGAGGATCGAGGAGGAGGCGGAGAAGGGGCGGAAGGCCTTGAAGAGGATGGAGGTGGCCTCGGTGGAAGCCTTGATTCTAGCGCAGGGCGAGGCGTACGATCAGGGCAAGGGGCACTTCCGACAGATCTACCCGAAGCAGAGCGTGGATCACCTCTACTATGGTTGGCAGCCGAACCTTCCGCCGACCCCGGGCGGCGACGAGACGGGGGGCGTCCAGGCCGAAGGAGAGGTGCCACCCCCCTCAAGAATAGACTAGTTCTTTCTTTTTATTTTGGATGTAAATGCCTCGAGCGGACTGGCCACCGCAGTTTTTGTATCAACTTTTTTCGAAAGAAATGAAATATACTTTTTTGGGCCGAGGCTTCGTGACTTGTGCATTTTTCTCGTTCTCCTTGTGATTGTTGTTTTCTCTTATCTTTTGATAGACGTACGAGACTTTGGGAGCCGACCCTGTTTCTGCCGAGGTATCCCTGGTCCGAGCAGGGAAGGAGGCCATGGAAGTGGCTCTGGCTCGCCAGCGAAAACAGGCTTGTGATCGAGCGGCCGCAGTAAATTACTTCATGAATAAGTCTAGGGAGCTCGGTCTGGAGGTGGCTCGTCTGAAGAAAGCCATAGCCGACCGGGACTGGTGGGTAATCGAGACGGACTGGTCCATTTCGGATGCCTCGAGCGGGCGGTCGGCTTCGGATTCTTTTCTTCGTGAGGTCGTTGTTGAGAAAGAGCTGGATATCCAAAGGCTGAAGCTGGTGTTGGGCGCGGGTCTGATCGAGGAGGCGAGCAACTCCACACCGGGGCGGTCTCTGACATTTTTATTGGAAGCGGCCCAGCCTGACGATGCGGGAAGCTCGGTGGCAGGGGTCTCTTCCCTGGTCGGTCCGGCCGAGCGTGATAGGAGCCCCGAAGGGAGCGCCGAGTTCGAGTTTCAGGCCGAGTGCGAGTGAGTTGTAAGCTGTTCTTTGTATTTGTACCGACGTTCATTGAGTTGTAAGCAATGAGTAATAATAATAGCATTCGATTTCCTGAACCTTGAGTCTTGTTGGGCACGAATGGTCGCCGAGCTCGGTACGCATGGGGTTGTAGCCGAGGCGACTTGGTGCAACGGGCGCATCCGCTGCGGCATTTCGCCTTTCGATAAGTCATCAATGGCGACATTTAGCCTCCCCTAGGAGCATTTATGGTGACATTTCTCCTTCCGCCGTTTAACATTCCCAGACGCAATAACTGCGCCTCTCGGGGGCTATATAATCCCCACTCCTCCTTGTTGATTGTCAAGAAGTGAGTGGCTGATCTGCCAATTGACTTGGGTGCCTGCCGACGGCGGGTGCCCCGAACTTAATGCTTTTTCGAGGGCTCCGGATTGGAGGCACACCAATCACCCTCGAACAATTCGGGGTTCGGGCCTTGAGGGCCGTACGACCCCGGGTTGTTCGTTGGTGAGTGGTGGGCCGACCAATTGGGTCGGAGGTTCGGAGAGGGCCGAGGGTTGGTGGCTCCCCTGTCGTCCTCGAACAATTCGGGGTTTTGGGCTTGCGAAAGCCGAAACCCCGGGTTGTTCGCTGGCAGGAGGAGGGTCAACGAGTAGACTCGAAGCTCGGGACGTCTGTCAGGGTCGGAGAGAGCCGAGGGTCGGTGGCTCCCCTGCCGTCCTCGAACAATTTGGGGTTTTGGCTTGCGAAAGCAAGAAACCCCGAGTTGTTCGGGGGCGAGAGGAGGGTCGAAAAATCGACTCGAAGCTCGGGGTGTCTGCCGAAGACGGACGCCCTAAACCTTAATTAAAACTTTGTTGGAGCAGAAAAGGTAGTAGGTCGTAGCCGAGCGTATCGGCCAAGCAGCTTTGAAGAAAGCCGCGACCTTGCTCTGGGTGAACGGCGGGGCACCACCTGTTCATGGGGAGACGGTGCAGGTGTGGCTGGCGGTTGTCGCCTCGCGCATAGGTTGACGGGGTTGAAGAAGCCCAAACCATGCGAGGGACAGGTGCCGAGCCCCCACACCAGGGATGTAATATCCCAAATTTCATTTTAATAAAAATACTATTTTTTCAAAGTGTTGTGAACGTGCAAATTTCATGTGTATATTATTTATTTATTTTATATATAAAATCTTATTTTTTTAGTATGAACAATTATTTTCCCTTATTTTTTCTAAAAGCCTATTTTTAAAGCCTAAAACACTAATTAATTGTTTTAGCCCACTTTAATTAATTATTAATTTATTGTCTTGGCCCACAAACCTAAGCCCACTATTTATGAAGCCCACCAATTTAATTAACCAATTAAATGGCCACACTTGTCATATAGAGACAAAATGTGAACAATTTGATTAATTAAAATTGTACAACTTCTACATAGGGGACTAGGTGGCACGTGCATGCACGTAGTGTGCAATGCACACTTTTTTTGGGGGGGCGGTTTGTGCTTGGATGATGGGAGAGTGGGTATGTATGCATGGGTAGTTATTTTTGTGTGTGGGTGGTTGCCATAACTCCTACTCCTATCCTAGCCCTCCATTCTACAACTATCCAATCAATCCTAGCCCTCCAATCTACTTCAAAATTAGTATAAATACCCCTCGCATTTATTTGTATTTTACACTAATAATCTATTGAAAGAAGAGAAAATTATATAAGAGATATATAGAGTGAGTGTGAGAGTGTGTGTTCCTTTTGGAGGCCGGCCACCATTTCCCCCACACTTGGAGCTATCAGGTTTTGGCAAGGAGCAAGGAGGAGAAGTTCGTGCATTGCAATCTAGGAGGAGAAGACACTCACTCGCAATCTAGGAGGCTCTAGGAGATTTCTCATTGGTTTTCTTCAAAAGGTGGGTGTTTCTCATGACTTCTAGAGTAGAAATCACACTAGGGACTGAAATTGAATTGTTATTATGAGTTACTAGTTGAAATAAAATGCATGCGTGCCTAATTAGAAAAAGATTGTTAAATGTGTGTTGATTGATTAAAAATGCTAGTGTGTTAAAGTTAAATTGATTGAATAATTGTTAATAGATGTAATGAAATCTCCCATGTTATATACATCATGTGAAAACTTGAGTGAATGAAAAAGAATGTTCTTTTGCATACAAATGTATCACGAGTAGAGAAATTTGTGAAAATTGGAAGTTGCTCACTTATAAAATTGACTTTTGTGGTTTCTAAAAATATCTTAGTTATTACTATATAAGCAAACATCATTGTGGTGAATTATGTGTAAGAAACCATCTTTGGTTATGAACAAATGTGTATTGTTTTTCAAATGTCGAATTGGAGTTTATAAAATGCAAACTAAGGCTAAATACATATTTTAAAGAGCGAAAAATACCTTTGAGAATACTGGTGATTGTTAAATTAAATGTATGTTTTTGTTTTCAAAAGAGAAGGAAAAGAACTAAAGACATTTTTGAGAAATTGAAAAATTCAATAGCATAGTCGACCGATCATGTCGAAACAGTCGACTGGTCTGAGAAAATGAAAATTATATAGTTCAAGTCTTTTCGGAACAGTCGACTGACTATTGTAACAGTCGACTACCCTGAATGTTTTATTATGAGTTTAAACATCGCAGAACAGCCGACTGGCCATATGAGACAGTTGACTTCTCTGATCATTCTCGAGCTTTAGAACCTTGCAGAACAGCCGACTGGTCAGGGTTATCAGTCGACTATCCTGAAGTTTCAAATAATATCTATTTTTTTTATAGAAAATCTCTATAACCTGAGGCTTTGTATAAGTGAGATTGTTTTACAAAAGCAACACTTTTTAATTGTTAACTTAAATTGTTTCTTTAAGGAAATCGAATGGATTATTTAAGAAGTTTTAATTTTGAGATTTTGGTAATAAGAAATTTGAAAGGTGTGAATTTGTGAAACCAATTGAAATTGTGAACTGTGGAATTGGAATGGATTGAAATAGAATTATGTGAGCTTATGAACTAGTGAATATGACATGTTGGAAGAATTTTCAGTTTTTAGTATCTATGCATTGAATTATTAATTGTGACGAGTTATGAAAGATGTGAATACATGAATACTATTATGCCATTGAAATATGAATGATGATTAATCATGAAAAGATCTTATGAGCATGACATTGTAATTATGACTTGAAATTGAGAATTAGGGTATAGCCAAACCTTATACCGGCAAAGAAAAAATTGTGAAATGATATTTTGAAATGAGAAGACCAAGGTTGGGTCATGTGAAATTAAATGAATAAGACTGGTATAGTGGAAGTGCTACATTCTAAGAGATTGATTTTATTCAATGGTAGGAGCTGAATTACCACAGGATGCCTGCATGATGAGTCATGTATCAGTGCGTTGGGATTCCCTCCAGGGCGCCTAGACATGAGTTTGTAGGTCAGAAAACATCTAGGATACTTACCGTAGTTACAGTAGTAGATTAAGTCATGACGAGGGATTGAACCCTTCAAGTTAAAGAACGATTAAGGGCTTGCCCTCGGACCTATGTAGTATGGGCTGCATAGACTCTGAACAAGTGCACATTAATGTCATATAATACAAATAAGTGCATTAAGGACTAAGTGCACATTTCACAAACATGACATCAATAAGGTAGTCCCTTTTAGTTTTGCTTGTGACAAGTTTGTGATTGTTAAGAAATGAGAATCGTTATACTGTTTCCGGCATAGAGAGGATGACTGTGTATAATATTTCGTCAGTTGAATGAACTGACGCGCCCACAGTTTTATATGCAGGGTAAAGATGCTTGAAATTGAAGTATACATGCTGCGCAGGATTGATTTAAATGTTGTTTCATGTAATTTATTGTAATATTGCTTCCACTGTGATAATGTAAAAGTGTAAATGTAACTCTAATGAAAGAAAAGTATTTACTTCCTTGTAAAATTGTACGAAAGAAGTGTAAAGATCCTGTGGAACTCGAATTCAGTTGTATTTTGGAATTCGGGGTGTTACAGGGGAGAAAGCCGGTAACGGACATAGCGGAGAGTCATCGCCGAGCGTTAAGGTCGAGGGGATTTGAAGAAAGCCTCGGCCTTGCTCGAGGTCAACGCCGAGCTCCCGTACTTGTTCTCAGAAAATACAGCGCGGGAGTAGCTGGCTGTGGTCGCCTCGTGCATAGGTTGATGGGCTTGAGGAAGCCCAAACCATGCGAGGGACAGGTGCCAAGCCCCCACACCGAGGAGAAAGCCGGTAACGAGCATAGCGGAGGGTCATCGCCGAGCGTTAAGGTTGGGGGGCTTTGAAGAAAGCCTTCGCCTTTGCTCGAGGACGACGCCGAGCTCCTGTACTTGTTCTCAGAAAAGACGGCACGGGCGTAGCTGGCGGTGGTCGCCTCGTGCATGGGTTGATGGGCTTGAGGAAGCCCAAACCATGTGAGGGACAGGTGTCGAGCCCCCACACCGGGGAGAAAGCCGGTAACGGGCGTAGCGGAGGGTCGTCGCCGAGCGTTAAGTTCGGGGGGCTTTGAAGAAAGCCTCCGCCTTGCTCGAGGTCAATGCCGAGCTCCCGCACTTGTTCTCACAAAAGACGGCGCAGGCGTAGCTGACGGTGGTCGCCTCGTGCATAGGTTGATGGGCTTGAAGAAGCCCAAACCATGCGAGGGACAGGTGACGAGCCCCTACACCGAGGAGAAAGCCAGTAACGGGCGTAGCCCAAGTTCGTCGCCGAGCGTTAAGGTCAGTGTGCTTTGAAGAAAGCCTCCGCCTTGCTCGAGGTCGATGCCGAGCTCCCGCACTTGTTCTCAGGAAAGACGGCACGGGTGTTGGTGGATGCTCCTTTGTTTGATTAGATGCATGTTACCATAAATCAAACAAGCTGAGCCATCCGAGTGCCGTGCCCCAAGCTTGTAAGGGAAGCTTTTCTGGCTCAAGATTCCATCCGAGCGTCGAGCCCCAAGCTTGTAAGGGAAGCTTTTCTGGCTCGAGATTCTATCCGAGCGCCGAGCCCGAAACTTGTAAGATAAGCTTTTCTGGCTCGAGATTCCATCCGAGCGCCGAGCCCCAAGCTTGTAAGGGAAGCTTATCTAGCTCGAGATTCCATCCGAGCGCCGAGCCCCAAACTTGTAAGGGAAGCTTCTCTGGCTCGAGATTCCATCCGAGTGCCGAGCCCCAAGCTTGTAAGGGAAGCTTTTCTGGCTCGAGATTCCATCCGAGCACCGAGCCCCAAGCTTGTAAGGGAAGCTTTTCTGGCTCGAGATTCCATCCGAGCACCGAGCCCCAAGCTTGTAAGGGAAGCTTTTCTGGCTCGAGATTCCATCCGAGCGCCGAGCCCCAAGCTTGTAAGTGAAGCTTTTCTGGCTCGAGATTCCATCCGAGCGTCGAGCCCCAAGCTTGTAAGGGAAGATTTTCTGGCTCGAGATTATATCCGAGAGCCGAGCCCCAAGCTTGTAAGGGAAGCTTTTCTGGCTCGAGATTCCATCCGAGCGCCGAGCCCCAAGCTTGTAAGGGAAGCTTTTCTGGCTCGAGATTCTATCCGAGCGCCGAGCCCCAAGCTTGTAAGGAAAGCTTTTCTGGCTCGAGGTTCTATCCGAGCGCCGAGCCCCAAGCTTGTAAGGAAAGCTTTTCTGGCGCGAGATTCCATCCGAGCGCCGAGCCCCAAGCTTGTAAGGGAAGCTTTTCTGGCTCGAGATTCCATCCGAGCGCCGAGCCCGAGACATGCTTTTATTGGTGATAAAATACGGGGCCATAAACTTGTTTTAAGAAAGCTGGCATATTTACAACATTGGAATTTTTAAAAAATAAGGCACGACGTGCCGATTACATTCTTAATAATTTACATGGGGTGGAGGCTAATCCCCTCATCCTAAGAACTTGATGAGGTGCTCCGCATTCCGGGGCCTTTTGATGGCCTTGCCCTCCGAGTTGGTCAGGCGGTACGTTCCTGGACGAACAACCTTGGATACCCTATAAGGACCCTCCCAGTTTGGTGCCAATTTCTTTTTCTGGCCGGGATACCGCCAGCTTTCGGAGGACGAGGTCTCCGAGTTTGATGTCAGTTAGGCGCACCTTCTTGTTGTAGAACTTTTCAATCCTTTGTTGGTAGATGCTCCTTCTAATGGCAGACTTCTCCCTGACCTCGTCTATGAGGTCCAGGTCGGCTCGCAACTGTAGAGAGTTACTTGCCTCGTCGAACGCCATGATCCGGGGCGAAGGGATCCCGATCTCCAGGGGAATGATGGCCTCCGCGCCGTATGTCAGATTGAAAGGCGATTCTCCTGTCGGGATTCTCTTTGTCGTCCGGTGGGCCCAGAGAACGCTCGGCAGCTCGTTGACCCATAACCCCTTAGAGGAGTTATCGAGTCGTTTCTTGAGGCCATCGAGAATTTGGCGGTTCGCGTTCTCGGCCTGGCCGTTGGACTGGGGGTGGCATACTGAGGAGAAGCTCTGCTAGATCCCGAGATCTTCGCAGAACTTGCAGAAATGCTTGCCCGCAAATTGGGTCCCATTATCCGTGATGAGCACTTGAGGGATCCCGAACCGACAGATGATGTGCTTCCTAAAGAATTGTTGGGTCTGTTTCTCGGTGATCGTTGCTAATGGCTCTGCCTCGATCCACTTCGTGAAGTAGTCAATCGCCACTATGAGAAACTTTCGTTGGCCCGTTGCTTTCGGAAAGGGGTCTACTAGATCCATTCCCCACATGGCAAAGGGCATCGGACTGGCCATGGAACGAAGATTTGCTTATGGGGCCCTTTTGATGGGGGAGAACCGTTGACAGGGGCCGCACTTCTTTACTAGGGCGAGGGCGTCTTGCAGCATAGTGGGCCAGTAGTACCCATGATTTAACGCCTTCCGCGCGAGCGAGCGGCTTCCCATGTGGCATCTGCAGATTTCCTCATGTAGCTCCTTGAGGGCATACTTGGCCTCATCTGGGGTCAGGCAGCGGAGGTAGGGTCTGCCATCCGTTGTGGTGTAGGAACTTTTGAAGAGGGTGGCATTGACTACCGTGAATCTTTCTGCTCGGGCCCTGACCCGCCTCGCTTCGGACCGATCTTCGGGGAGCTCTCCCTTGACTAGAAATTTCTTGATAAGAGTGGTTCAGTCGTCGGGAGGGGCTCCGCCTTCAATGCATAAAGCCTCCGGGAAGTCTGTACTTGGCATCGACATGACGTCAATCAGGACCGTGCGGTCGAGACTTTCAAAGGATGAGGAAGCTAACTTTGACAGGGCGTAGGCCTGGGCATTTTGCTCCCGGGGGATCCTCAATATAGCCGATTCGTCGAAGGACGTTAGTAGGCGTTGGACCACGACCAGGTACCCGATCATTCGATCGTCACGGGCTTCGTACTCCCCGGTGATCTGGTTGACCACATGCTGAGAGTCGCTAAAGGCCCTAATCTGTCTGGCGTCGGCCTGATGAGCCAGGGTGAGCCCAGCGATCATGGCCTCGTACCCAGCCTCGTTGTTAGAGGCCGGAAAGTTGAGGCAGAGGCAGTATTGAAGAAGGAAACCATTTGGGCCCCGCAAGATGATTCCCGCACCGCTTCCCGCTTCGCAAGAGGAGCCATCGATGTAAACTTCCCACGTCTGGTCGGCTTCCATGCTTGCAGGTTGCTCGGATATGGTGCATTCTGTGATGAACTCGGCGAGGGCCTGACCTTTGATGGCCGTCCTTGGCTGATAGCCGATGTCGTACTGACTAAGCTCGATCGACCATTTGACTAGTCGCCCCGAGCTCTCGGGCTTATAGAGCACGGCCTTCAGGGGTTGATCTATGAGCACCTGGACCGAATGCACCTGAAAATATGGACGGAGCTTTCGCGTAGCCATGACCAAGGCGTAGGCCACCTTCTCTATCCGGGAATACCTGGTCTCGGCGTCGAGCAGGACCTTGCTCACATAGTACAGTGGCTTTTGGACTCCTTCCTCTTCTCGAACGAGGACGGCGCTCGGTACATTCTCCAAAGCCGAAAGGTAGAGCCAGAGTGGTTCACCTGGTTCGGGCTTGATGAGGAGGGGAGGGTTGGCGAGGTACTCTTTTAATTGGGCGAAGGCCTCCTGCTGCTGAGGACCCCACTCGAACCCTCCGATGCCGCGCAGTGCTTTAAAGAACGGAAGGGACTTCTCTCCAGACTTGGAGAGGAAACGGCCGATGGCCGCCAGTCTCCCCGTCAGCCTCTGGACTTCTTTGATGTTCCTGGGAGGGGCCATGTCTATTATCGCTTGGATTTTTTTGGGGTTTGCCTCGATGCCGCGGTGGCTGACGATGAACCCTAGGAACTTTCCCGAGGAGACTCCGAATGCACACTTCGCCGGATTGATCCTCATGTTGTGGGTTCGAAGGACCCCAAAGGTTTCTTCCAGTTCGGCGACGTGATCCTGCCCCTGTTTGCTTTTGATGAGCATGTCGTCGACGTACACTTCCATGTTATGCCCGATTTGATCTTTGAAGACTCGGTTAACGAGCCTCTGGTAAGTAGCTCCGGCGTTCTTCAGCCCGAAGGGCATAACTCGGTAGCAGTATAGTCCTCGGTCTGTGACGAAGGACGTCTTGGCAATGTCGGGAGGAAACATCCGGATCTGGTTATAGCCTGAGAAGGCGTCCATGAAGGACAAAAGCTCGTGACCCGACGTGGCATCGATGAGAGCGTCGATGCTGGGGAGGGGGAACGGTTCCTTGGGACATGCCTTGTTGAGGTCGGTAAAATCTATGCAGATCCTCCAGCTCCCGCTCGCCTTCTTAACCATGACGACGTTCGCCAGTCACTCAGGGTAGTTGACCTCTTGTATGAAGCGCGCAGACAAGAGCTTGTCGACTTTCGCGTTCACCGCCTGCTGTCGCTCCAGAGCGAACTTACGTCGCTATTGAACAACCGGTTTTGACCCGGGGATCACGCTGAGTTTATGCATGATGAGATCATCGGATATACCGGGCATGTCAGAGGGCTTCCAGGCGAAGAGGTCAATATTGCGGCGAATGCAGCTGACCAGGGCGGACTTGAGGTCGGGTGCGAGGGAACAGCTTACTCGGAAGTGCTTCGACGTGTCCCCTGCCTCGAACGAGATGTCTTCTAGCTCGTCTGCTGGCTCTGGTTCTGGCTGGGTCCTCTCGGGCTGCAGCTCGACGGCATCGAGGGGAAACACCCCGCTCCCGATTGCCGTCATGTAGCACGAGCGTGCCGCTTCCTGGTTTCCTTGAACGACTCCGACACCAGTGCTAGTAGGGAACTTCATCTTCTGGTGGTAGGCCGAGGGAACTGCCTGAAGGGAGCAGAGACCCGGACGACCGAGTATCGCATTGTAGGCAGCCTTGACATTCACAACCATGAAGTCCATGGACTCGGTTCTTATGTTCGGAGTTGTACCCGCCGTGACGTCTAGGGTGAAGATCCCTTCTATTGTCACCAGGACGCTAGAGAATCCATGCAAGGTTTATCTGGCCGGTTTTAGCTTGTCACGGGAGTGCTTCATGTTCTCGAACGCCTCCAGAAACAGGATGTTGACCGAACTCCCATTGTCCACGAGGATTCGCCGAGCCTCGAAGTTCGCCATGCTGAGACTGATGACGAGGGCGTCATAATGAGGGAGCCGAACTCCCTCCAGATCCTCCCCCGAGAAGGAGACAAGGAGTTGCTGGATCAGGGGGGAAAGGGCCCTGGACGGTGTTGACATCCCGAATGAACGCCTTGCGGGAAGTGTTGGATTCCCCTCCTATGGGCCCTCTGTGGACGCAGTGTAAGATGGCTTGACCCTCGGGCTCTTCAAGTTCTTGGTCTCGCTTGGGGTGCTGCCGGGGGGCTCGAGGAGGAGGGGAAGCCCTCCTATTCCTCGCATCCCTCTGTCCCCGAGCTTCCTCTCGTTTGAACTCCCGGAGGTACCCCCACTGGATGAGGGCCTCGATTTCGTCCTTCAGGGCACGGCAATGATCTGTATCGTGTCCGTTGTCCCGGTGGAAGTGGCAGTAGAACCGCTGATCCCTCTTCTTGCCAGTGGTGTTGGACGGCCGAGGGGGGAACTGCACGAGGTCCTTGTCTTCTATTGCTAACAGGATGGTGGACACATTCTGTGTCAGAGGAGTGTACCTCTCGAAGCGGGGGACCGGCGGAACCTTCTTCATGGCGTCCCCGTCTCTCAGAGCCTTCTTTGCTGGCTCGACCTCATCGGCCTTGCGCTTTCCTTTCCCGGGGATTTCCCTTGACTCCTCTAGGATTAGGGCTTCCTCGGCTCGGATGTACTTCTCAACCCGATTAAGGAGGCCGGAAAAGTCTATGGGGGGCTTTTTTGCCAGGGAGGCCTTTAGCTGACCATGCCGGACGTTGTGCCGGAACGCGGCTGAGGCAACGCCGGGGTCGAGGGACGAGACCGACCTTGACTCAGCGGTGAACCTTCGGACGAACACCCGGAGTGACTCCCCCTCCTTCTACCGGAGGCCAAGTAGGGACGCACTTGTCATTTCGACCTTCCGGCTGGTGACAAAGTGAGAAAGAAAGTTGCCCTCCAACTGATCGAATGAGTAGATGGAG
Organism: Hemerocallis citrina; assembly: GCA_017893485.1. NCBI lineage: Eukaryota > Viridiplantae > Streptophyta > Magnoliopsida > Asparagales > Asphodelaceae > Hemerocallis > Hemerocallis citrina. Next base: position 78,580,819 of record CM030361.1, on the reverse strand, counting down.
CCGAGAGTGAGGTTGGAGAACCATTCCCGGGCTGGACCCCGGAGGGTGGCAGGGAAGGCTCGGCACGGGAGGGGATCCGATGCCCTGTGAATCATCATGAGAGTTTTGAAGCCCTCCATGTGATCAGCAGGATCGCCCTCACCGTCATAGGTCTCGAATTGAGGTGGATGGAAATTCCGGGGTACTTCCGCTTGTAGGAAGACGGTGGAGAAAGGAGGTCGGACAGGTCTGTACCCCTGAGCCATCCTCGGACCGACGTCGCCGAAGTGGTCGAGACGGTCCTCCATTTCTTGTAGGCACTTCAAAATGTCGCCGTCAAACTCCGGTGGGATTGTTGAGGGGCGGGACACGCTGGCCACGGCGTCCGACCAGGTGTGAGAGCGGCGTACGTTCTCCTCGATGGGGATCCCTCGGATGGCCCCCATGATTTCCTTCCGGAATTCCTGGAACTCCTGGTGAGTGACCGGGGATCGCTCGGCCCGGTTCGGTCGAGCCGGAGGTTGCCGTCCGACACGGCTGAGTGCCGGTCCCCGCCCTTGGGACGGAGGTTTTGGATGGTTCGGGGCCGAGTTGGAAGTGGCCCCTCTCCTGCTGCGGCTAGCCTGTCGGTTTATGATTACTCCCTATAGGTCGGGTGGGACCGGACGGGAGGCACTCGGCTGGGGTCCGTGACTGACCCCCTATGGTTGGATGCATGAGCCTCGGCGGCGGCGCCCGGCGGAGGCACGTCCTGCCGACGCGCAGATGTAACAGCTCTCGTGGCTTTTGGCTCCATGTGAGCTCGGACTGTAGAGGTACTGTCGACGGCTGAGATAGGGTCGGCGTTTGGAATAGAGGTTTTCCACACACGGCGCCAACCTGATGCGGTTTGTTTTTGGGAGACGTGTGGATGCACCAGGTGTGAGTTCTCACTCGATTTGTATTGGTGGAGGAAGCTCCGGTGCAGACGACTCTCAGCTGGGCGAACGGTACGGAAGTAGGCTTGAGTGAGTCGAAGGCTGATGCTCGGCACAGATCAAGAGGCTCGGATCCGAGGTCTAGTGTACCTGCAGACGGTCTAGGAACACCGGGGTTGGTCCTGGTGGCAAACCCTCCGACGATCTAGTCAGCTACTGAAAGGGAGTAACAATAACTAGGGTTTAAGAGGGAGAGAGATTGATTACCTTGGTCAAGGGGTAGGGGTCTGGTATTTATAGGAGAAGCCAACCGGGTCTGGACCCGTTTGGGGCCGGGTCTGGACCCGGTTTCCCGTGGGGCTGAAGCGGTGGAAACCCGGGCGGTATAGAGCTGACGTGGCAGAGGCCCGGGCGGTTTTCGGGCTGACGTGGCAGAGGTCCGGGCGGTTTTCCGATGCTGACATGGCGGATCTGGATGATCTGAAGGTGCGCGTATCCTGAGGGGATCCTGTGGCCCAGGAGGGGCCACGTCATCCGACCCATATCAGTATAGATGCAAGGTGCAAAGTTTTGGGATACTGACTATGCTCTGTTAGTAGAAATAGGACAGATGTTGATGCTGGTTGTGGAGGTGTCAAAAATTACAGGATATGTCGAGGTTGAAATGGTGGTATAAGTTAGTTGAGGCACAAACGACAAGCATAATGTATAGATGCAAGGAGCAAAGTTTTAGGATACTGACTATGCTTTGTGTTGCTGCTAATTTTGGTGTGGGAGCAAACAGATAATATGTAAATTCTTCTAGAAACATTACAAATTATACAAGCAAACCTGCTGACTTCTTGCCGGTGTTGACTGTTTCTTGATGCTGCCGCTGACCTGCAAAAAGTTTGAAACGCCGGGAATGTTCCCGGCGATGAACCCTCCGCCGCTCAAGTCAATAATCAAGAAGATTATGAAAGAGCTTTTGTGGAGAAAATATTGATTACCTTTCTGAATTTTTTACCAAACTATCCCACTTTTTGTAAGTATGTACGAAACTATCCCTGTTTGAAATTTTAATACCAAAACATCTCTGTTGTTAACAGGGTTAATGAGTCTAGTAGTTTCCCTAGCGTTAACCCCATTAACATGCTAATGGGGATATAACTTTTTCCCTTGAGTGGGGATTTGCAAAAAAACTCATCCAATATAGACTCGTTAACCCCGTTAGCAGTAGTATTTAAACCACTCGCGTTAACGTTTGTAGTTGGGACAGTATGGGGTACTACCTCAAAGAGGGGTGTGGGTAAAAAATCACAAAGTATAGATACGTTAACTAAGTTAACGTGCATATTATTACCAAGGCCGTTAACTGAGTTAACGAGTGTGAAGACTTCAAGTTTCCAGAAAGTTGAAAATTTCTGGAAATTGGAGATACTCACACACGTTAACTCAGTTAACGTGCCTTGTTTTACCAAGGCCGTTAACTCAGTTAACGACAGGGATGTTTTGGTATTAACTTTTCAAACAGGGATAGTTTCGTACATACTTACAAAAAGTGGGATAGTTTGGTAAAAAAATCTACCTTTTTATGGTGGGGGTAGAGGGGTATTTATAGTCATCTCGAAAAACAGTTTCGAAATAATCATTTATCTCCACTTCCCGGTGTTTTTGGATAAAAAACAGATTTTAAATCGTTTCATGATAAGAGATTTGGTTTAAACCGTCCCTTAGAGATAATCATAAATTTGGATTACTCTTTAAATATCCCGTGTTAGTTCAGAATGGGCAGTCACCCTGACACAATAAGACAGACTCGTTTTTGGGTTATTGGGCTTGGAAAAGACCCAGTTCCCATTTTCGAACCCATTCGAAGTGGGAATTACCGTTTTATCCCTGAGAGCTTTGATATTCGCGCCTGATTTGATCCATCTCGATTTAGTTCTATTTTAGCCATATCACAAGCCACCCACTTCTAAAGACTGAGTTTCACAACATTTGAGCAGTAGTTCACCCGTTTTTAATGGCTCATAGAATTTATTGGCGTTCTTGAGGACATTTAGGGCTCGCTTTGTAGCACCCCGAATTTCTAATATGATATCTTAGAAAATACGTGGCACAATCCCAGCATCAACTTCAATGTAACATTAAACACAACCAACTCCACTAAAATTTTCAACTTTTATTACAACAAACTTTTTCATAGCACAGCGGAATACAAAACAACTCAAATCAAAATTTTCTTTCATTTACAACACGGTCTTATTACAACACTGTTTTTACAAATTTACACAAAACTCTTATAAATTAATTTATCTCAAAACTATCTCAAACATCCAAACCTCCAAACTCTAAGCAACAACCTGCAACACATGAGGCTAGAGATGATCCCTAACCCCCAAAACTAAAGGGGTCAGCCATAAATGGTGTGAGAGACATAAAATCAAACAAACAACATAAATGAACATTAATCATGAATCCTTAAACAACAGGTAGTAAACATGAATACTTAAAATACGATGTAGCAAGGAAAAGTAAACAACAAGTGAGACTAAACCAAGTGTCATGTGTAGAAAACAGGAAATCCACATGCATGAAAACCAAGTCAAGAAAACACAATTTCTATATGCGGACTCTCTAATGCGTACTTGTCGAAGTCTTTGCATTCCATAGTACATAGGTTCGGTGCAAGCCCTTAACGTCTCCACTTCATAGGGTTCAATCCCCGCTATGCAACTAATCCTAACACGATGACTACTACGAGATAAAGATAAGCTGTGAGTAGTAGCTCATGCCCCGATAATTCCGGAGATAGATCCCACACCTCAGGTATTTTACCTGGATAATTCCGGAGATCATCCCACACCGAAACATTGACACATCATCACATGAATACCACATGTGCGTCGCCTCGACTCCGATAATTCCGGATATCAATCCCACACCCAAAGTAACTACTTGGATAATTCTGGAGATATATCCCAAACCACAGGTAATCTACCTGGATAATTCCGGAGATAAATCCCACACCCAAAGTATGATACTTGGATAATTCTGGAGATTAAATCCCACACCGAAAGCCATACTGAGGTACTTGACCCATGTTCCCGTTCGTCATATCACCACTAGTGTCTGTCCTTATTATTTTTGGGTTACTGAATTACTCAACGAACCTCCTAGAGTTGGTGTACCCTACCGGACTTAACTAAAAACTGAACAACTGAAATGCCTCAACAGGCCTCAACAAAATAACTCAACGCCGGTATACTAGGGTCACACACATCCTCTAGAGACTCAAACTCAAATGTCTAAACCAACTTTCCACCATAAATAGCTCAACTGAATATCTTAAAATCAAGTGCTTAACAGAAGACAAAGTATAGGCTAAAATATCTGAAGACCAATCATTCGAAAAACATTCAAGTTTATGAAAACTCATCAGTACCAGTCGACTTATACTGTAGTAAGTCGACTGTCCAGAGGACAAATATCCATGATTCTAAGAAAATAAGTTAAGTAACATAAGTCGACTTACCCGAGACAAATTCTAGTTATTTCAAGAAATGTTCCAAGTATTATAAGTCGACTTAAGGGGTCATAGGTCGACTGTCCAGAAAAGATACTGCAATAACTTTGCAAAATAAGTCTAAATACACCAGTCGACTGAACAAGGGTCTAAGTCGACTGTCCAGAACGGACTTTCAAAAAACTAAAGACACAGCAGCTGGGTCGTACCAGTCGACTGTCGGCCTACAGTTTGCATAATTTAGGTCTGTATACAATAATCAAAACTTGAGTTTTTCTAAAGATTCATTGTTTATGAAAATAATTCGTTTTCAGGTAAAATGACAATCTCAAAGTATCCTCAGGTTGGATACATTACTCAAATCATCCAATATCTCAAAACTCAATTCTCATGTTCTAAATTCCTAATTCTTCCATTAGGGTTTCTCAATACTGAATTTCCCACAACTCAAAACCAAATTCTAACTTGTAATCACAAGATCCAGATGTTCATCCATCCAATCCCTTATTATCATAATCATACTCAAATCTTAACATGCTTTCTAGCAATACAAATTTATAAATCAAGATCTACTAGTCATTCATAGATTTCACATGTATAATACCAACAACAACCATTGCATCGATCCACACAAAATACACTAAATGAAACAAACATGTCGAAACAACAACGAGACCATCATTCACATAAATCGATCAACAAAGCAGAGTTCATATCACTCACATAAAACAAACCACAAACAATTTTACGTCACTCACCTTTGAATTGAAAAGATCCAACGAAAAAACCTTCCTTTTTGCGAGATCCAAATCTTCATCTTGCTCCACCAAAACAAATCACAAAATTCTATATTGTGTAGCGAATGATGGCTGCAAAAATCCTTTTAAACACCCGGGATAAAGAGTTTAGGGTTTTACCCACTTTTGCAAAATAATCCCTTCAAAATACAACTTTATATATATAGCTCGATTCTTGGAAATTCATAAAAATTCATTTAAATTAGGATATAAAGGTAAAATATAATTCTAAATCTCAACCGGTACTGTTCAAAACGTCCAGAAAATACATTTTGCATTTTAGCCCCTAAAAATGACAAATTTGCAAAAAGGTCATTGTTTTCTCAAAATTTGCAAATAGTTCCAATTAATTTCAGAAAAATCTGGAAAAATACTAAATAAATCCCAAATATTAAATAATGATTTTTCATGAAGAAAACTTGACTTTCAAACTTCTCAAGAAAGTATTTGCACGTGTTTTGCACGTGTAAAAAGATAAATTTTTCTGAAAATATTCATAAATTCTCCAATAATCATTTTAGACATTTATAAACCTTTAAAAATAATATTTTAAAAATACGGGGTTCTACACGCTTAGAGTTAATGTTGCTTTCTTGAGTTTGTAAAATACTCAGATACATTTTTAGAATTTTCTAGATTTTTGTGAATTTTCCAAAAATTTTCTTCATTTTTAGAATTTTTCCTAATTTTAAAATCACTTTTTCAAATTTTATAATTAATAAATCCAATTTAAATTATTTTTCGTAAATTTTTAATGAATTTCCAAATTTGAATAATTATTTTTAGATTTTTAAAATTTATTTTCGAATTTAAAATGAATTTATGGGATTATTTATGAATAATCAGACCCCGACACGCTTTTTAGCACGATCGGAGTCATCGATCACAGATTGGCTCGTGCTGAGCTAATGCACCTAAGAATAGAGGAGGAGATGTGGCGAGATCTGGATCATCAATCTTGATCAAGAGCGTGCACTGATGCGCCTGGGAAAAGGGGGCAACGTGGCGAGACTTAGATCATCGATCTTGATCGAGCACGCACGCTGATGCGCCTGGGAAGAGAAGGTGTAACACCCCAGATTTGTAAAGTATATAGGAAGAATATTATATATATATATATATATATATATATATATATATATATATATATATATATATATATATATATATATATATATATATATATATATAGGGAAAGCTTCGGTTGAGCACTACTCTAGTGCTCACCGCGTGAACACTAGGCCTTCGGGCGTTCATATCGAAAATCCGAACCGTTCACATTGATCTACACATCTAAATTAGTCTAAATATGTAAAATCAAATCATTTGAAATTCATTTGCCCATTCATTGTAGTGTTACAAAATTGTATGGCTGAAAATTATTGTTTTTATATTCACATGATGGATGGACAAATGAATTTCAAATAATTTGATTTTACATATTTAGACTAATTTAGATGTGTAGATCAATGTGAACGGTTCGGATTTTCGATATGAACGCCCGAAGGCCTAGTGTTCACGCGGTGAGCACTAGAGTAGTGCTCAACCGAAGCTTTCCCTATATATATATATATATATATATATATATATATATATATATATATATATATATATATATATATATATATATGGATTATTGGAGTGGGCCTATAGGGATTTTATTTGGCTATATGGATTAAGTGGATTAATGAAGAGGCCTATAGAGTAAGTATGGGGCTTATGACATAATAGGCATTAAATGAAGAATGAAAGAAAGAGAAAAAGAAAAGAAATGGTGTGTTGTGCATGGTGACGTGGCTTGTGCTTGGTGGGTTTAGTCCCACATCGTCCAAATGAAAGAAAGAAAGAGTATAAATAGAAAAAGTCAATGATCAAGAGGAACTGAATAGTCCGAACACCTTTTGTGAGGCCAGCCTATGGTGGGCAATGGATTATGATTTATTTGTGTGCGTACGAGTTGTGTAGTACGCTGAAAAAGTACTAAGAGTAGTACGCTGGTAAAAGAGGAGAAACCAGGGCAATACACTAAAGTTGATCAGGGTATAGCTACATTCAACTAGAAAGGTGATCCTGTGCTAGATTGCACGTCATGTATTCAGCGAGGACGCTGAATTCTTAAGAGAGGGTGAATGTAACACCCAAGATTTGTAAAGTATATAGGAGAAATATTAGAGATATATATGAATTATTGGAGTGGGTCTATAGGGATTCTATGGGCTATATGGATTAAGTGGATTAATAAAGAGGCCTATAGACTAAGTATGGGGCTTATGACATAATAGGCATTAAATGAAGAATGAAAGAAAGAGAAAAAGAAAAGAAGTGGTGTGCTGTGCATGGTGACGTGGCTTGTGCTTGGTGGGTTTAGTCCCACATTATCCAAATGAAAGAAAGAAAGAGAGTATAAATAGAAAAAGTCAATTATCAAGAGATATCGAACTGTCTGGACACCTTTTGTAAGGCCAGCCTATGGTAAGCAGTGGATTATGATTTATTTGTGTGCGTATGAGTTGGGTATGGGGCGTTACAAGGGGCGACGTGGCTCGATCTAAACCACTGATCATGATCAGGCTCGTGCGATGATGCACCAGAGAAGTGAGAGGGCCACGTGGCTCGATCTAAGCCGTTGATCACCATCGAGCACAGATCGGGAGGGCCACTTCTCTCATTTTTAGTTCGGTTTCGCTTCTGCTCGGCGCGCACCGAACGATCGCTGAAATCGTTCGCTCCGTCGACACGTGGCGGTCAACGTCTCACCGTTGACTCGGTCAATGTCTAACAGTTGACTTGCACAACGTTGATAGTTTACTTTTTGGCTTTTTTTTAATCTCAGCTGTCAATCAAGATTGAGCTCGCGCGATGATGCATTGAGGAGATAGGGGAAGCAAGTGACAGCAAAATCTGGGCCGCTGATCACGATCGAGCGCGCTTCGAGAGGCAGAGCTTTTCTTCTGTTTTCTGTTCAGCTCGAGCCGACGAATGCTGAGATCGTTCGCCCAGTCGACACGTAGGAATCAATGTCTGACCGTTGACTCGGTCAACATTGACTGTTGACTTCTTTTTTTCTCCTCGAATCTCAACTGTTAATCAAGATTGAGCACAAATTGGGAGGGGAGTATTTTTTTCATTTTTCGATCTGTTCTTCGTCTGCTTGACGTGTTTCGGCGAAGAGCTTGGCGAACGATTTTGGCCTTATTACGTTCGATTTTTCGTTTTCTCGGCAAGCGACGGCGAACGACAGACGAATTTGGCAAACATGGGTGAACAATTTTGTGGTTTCTGCAAACGATTTTGAGCTCGGTAAGGAGGAGTCAGAGCCTAGCAAAAGGAGCTCGACTAGGGAGCTCGGTTGTGAAGAGGGAAGTTTTCGGCAAACGATCTTGAGCTCGGCGAAGATTCTTGCTTGCAGCTCGACGAGTTGAAGCTCGGCGGTGTGAAGCATGGTGGTGCACATTGGCGAGGTTTCGAGTGTGATGAAGAGTATCACCGAGCTCTGGAAGACAGCCGTTCGTGAGGTGAGTGAGATGAACGACATCATCAGGCTCTAGGAGATAGCCGTTGGGGAGGCGAGTTTGAGGAGCAACTCTATAGGAGAGTTGAGCTCCTAACTCGTTTGGAAGAAGGTTGCTTGGGAGGCGAGCGAGACGAAGAGCTTCACCAGGCTCTAGGCAAGAACCGTTCGGGATGCGAGTTTGAGGAAAAACTACAGAGGAGAGTTGAGCTCCGAACTCGTTTGAAAGAAAGCCACTCAGGAGGCGAGTGGGTTGGACGTCATATCCAATGCTTGAAGCTGAACTGGTTGCAGGAGAAGCTTTTCGGAAGAGTTGGGCTCCAGCATCATCGCATGGTGTTAGGGAGTTGTTGGTGTGGCTTAGAAGAGGGGCTAAGAACGGAACTCATTGTTGAGAGTTTTCGAGCCGAGGGAGTAGCTCCAGGGGCGAGGTAGGCCCTAGATTCAGTATGTTCGAGTAAAATTTTTGAGATAGCTCTAGGAAAGAGCTGGTCTTCGAACTTTGTTTGTTGCAAAATTTAACCAGTAGTGGGCGTAGTATGAATGATCGTTTCGAGGCCCGAAACTGCATACTTGCAAGCTGTGAGGGCAATTTCGAACCATGATTGTGAACTTCGAATTATTTGTTTTGGAGTTATCAACGAGTTGTAGGAGCAATTCCAAATGGTGAGCTGCTTCGCACTTACTTATTTGCAAGTGGCTAAAGCGGCGTCGAACCAAGTGTTGGACTCCAAACTTGTTGTTTGGGAGTTTCAACGAGTTGTAGGAGCAATTCCGAATGGTGAGCTGCTCCGCACTTGCTTATTTGCAAACAGCTAAAAAGGCGTCAAACCAAGTGTTGAACTCCAAACTCGTCTTTTGATCCTAGCAAGTTGTGGGAGCAACCCCGTGGGTCAAGCTGGACTCCAAACTTACCGTTTAACAAGTCGTAGATGTGACTCAGGAAGATAGACATGAAGCCAATGCAATAATTTTTAAAAGAATGAAGCTAAGCTTTATTGAAACAAACTAAGTAGCTGCCTCGAGGGGGACGAACCGTTATTACATGCTTTTCCCATATCACAAGCGACGGCCTTATTGAAAATTGAAAACCTACATCTACGAGAGGGTGTTAGGCACTTTCGAGCTGTCTCTTGGTTTCCTTTGACTTCTCCTACCCCTGCAGAGGTTGGACATTTCATTTTCATGTGAAAGGCCGAGGATACGGTATGAAGTATGCTAGGTCTAGTCGGCCCAGGATAACGTTGTAAGCAGCCTTTACATCGACGACCATGAAGTCCATTACCTCTGTCTGAGTATTCGTGGTTTTTCCTGTGGTCACATCATGAGTGACTATTCCTTTGATTCAGACTGGCACCCCAGAGAACTCGTGGAGTGTGTCCAGCAGGCTTGAGAGGATCTCGAGAAAGTTTAAGGCCTTGAAAGGCTTCTAGGAAGAGGATATTGACGGAACTGCCATTATCGACTAGGATTCGGCACACCTCGTGGTTGGCCATGTGGAGACTAATTACGAAGACGTCACATGGGGCGTTCGAACACCTTCCAGGTATTGTATGAGATTGTCACAGAGACCCCAAGGTTCTTGGTAGGAAAAAAGTTCTGGACCGAACTCACCTCTCGGATGAAGGCCTTTCGGGAGAAGTTTGATTATCCCCTCATTGGACCTCCGTGGATAAGGTGGAGGATGGCCCCACGTTCGGAGTCTTGGAACTCGGCGGGCCTTTCGGTTCGCTTGTTGGCTCCTCGGGGTGGAGGATTGGCCCATCCTTCTTGACGAACTTGGCAGGTGTCCATGCTGTATGAGTTCTTCAATCTCCTCATTGAGCGCCTGACAATTATCCGTCTCGTGGCCGTGGTCCCTATGAAAGCGGCACCGCTTTTCTATATTCCTCCTCTTCGCTAGGGTTTTCATTCTAAAGGAGCGCATAGTAGCCCTTCCTTATCCACCTCCGTAAGAACTGCTGATATACTGGCATTAAGGATGGTGAACTTCTCAAAACAAGGAGCTGGGCAGCACTAACCATTGTCATCTTTCTAGAATTTCGGAGACCCTTCTTCGTTTGTATTTTTTCGCTTGCTCCCGGAAGACGGCTCCTCTCGACTGGGGGGGTTGAGATCCTCTTCCGCTCGGATGTACTTCTCACTCCTAAGCAGAAGTTCCGAAAAGTCCCAAGGAGACTTCTTGGCAAGGGACACCTTGAGGTCGGTGTTATTGACGTTGTGTCTGAATGCTGCAGAGGTACAAGATTGGTCGAGAGAGGCAATAGACCGGGCTTCGACGGTAAAGCGCCGAACATAATCTCTTAGGCATTCACCTTTTCTTTGGCTGAGGGCTAGCAAAGATGCACTTATTTTCTCGTCTCGACGGCTGCTAACGAAATGGGTGAGGAAGAGCTCCTCAAACTAGTCAAATGAAAAGATGGAGGCTAGGGATAAACGAGATTATCATTCTCTCGCTGGTCCCCTCAACGTTGCTGGGAAGGCCTTGCAGAGGCACGCATCCGATGCTTGATGTATCATCATGAGGATTTTAAAACTCTTAATATGATCAGTCGGGTCAAACTCCCCATTGTAGGTTTCAAAATGAGGCGGCTTGAGGGTTTCGGGGACACAAGCTTCCATGATGGTCCTGGAGAAGGGAGGTCAGCTCGGGCGAAAGTTCTTGGTCAGTTGACCCTCTTCGAGATTGATCTTGCTGAGGCGCCTCTCCATCTCTCGAAGGCGACGGTGAACCGAGTCATTTCTCGGGTCGGATCTAGTCGACCTTCGGGACTCTCCTTCATGAGTGGTGGCATGACGAGGGCTGTGCGCTTGTCGATCGTGATTTGGGGCGATGTTAAGGGCTCACAGATTGTCATCTTTGAATTTTCGGAATTCTGCCTGGGTGACTGGTGCCTTCCATCATAGTGAACCCTTGGTGGTGATTGGCTCACAACGGTGTGGTTCCTTCGCTGTCGACCGGGAGGAGACCCCCTTCGTCCCCTTGGGGAGGCGACCTTCTGACTCTCGGTCTTCAAGGAGAACAGCTCCTCCGACTTCTCTGGTGTTCTGGATGAGGGACCTCGTCATGGGCTCGTTACTCATTTAAGCGGGTTCGGAGGTCGATCCCTTGTTGGCGGTTGACGATGATTTGATGAAGGTCTCTTGACCCCGAGGACCTCGCGAGGCCATCGAGTCGGTGGAAGAATTGTGGACCGAGATATGTCCATGAAGAGGATGTTGTTCTTGACAGCTTCGACGGGAGCCCCCCTGGCGCAGCCCCTCTAGGCATAGGGCAAGCTTGTTGGGGAGGCGGCTGCTCAGGTTGAAGCTGCTGAACTTGTTGATCTTGTTGAGGGGGAACATCCTCAAGTGGAGGTGGAGGAAGAGGGGTGGCTCTTCGGCTAGATGTCGCCGCCTTCCCGTTTTCCTTTGGAGGTATGGCTGGAAACTACTTTCTTCGGTGAAATATGGTCAGATTGCTTTTTCTGTTTCCCACAGACGGCGCCAATCTGTTGCTACTAATTTTGGTGTGGGAGCAAACAGATGATATGTGAATTCTTCTAGAAACAATAAAAGCAAACCTGCTGACATTTTGCAGGTGTTAACCATTTCTTGACGCTGCCGCTGACCTGCAAAAAGTTCGAAACATCGGGATTGTTCCCTGCGACGAACCCTCCTACACTCAAGTCAATAATCAAGAAGATTATGTAAGAGCTTTTGTGGAGAAAATACTGATTACCTTTTTTAAGGTGGGGGTAGAAGGATATTTATACTCGCATCTGGAAACAGTTTCGAGATAATCATTTATCTCTACTTCCCGGTATTTATGGATAAGAAACAAAGTTTAAATTGTTTCATGATAAGAGATTTAGTTTAAATTGTCTCTTAGAGATAATCATGAATTTGATTTACTCTTTAAATGTCCTCGGTTTGTTCATAATGGGCGGTCACCCTGACCCAGTAAGACAGATCCTTAATGGGCTTGGAAAAGACCCAGTTCAAATTTTCGGACCCATTTGTACTGGGAATTACCGTTTTACCCCTAAGAGCTTTGAGATTCGTGCCTGATTTGAACGGTCCTGATTTAGTTCTATTTTTAACCATATCACTTTGTTAGCAGAAATAGGACAGATGTTAATGACTTGATGCTGGTTGTGGAGGTGTCAAAAATTATAGGATTTGTCAAGGTTGAAATGGTGGTATAAGTTAGTTAAGGCGCAAGCAAGAGTGAAAGCCAAAACGGATGGGAGGAAGAACAGTACATGATTGTAATTATATAGCAACATATAATGCATACGACAGTCCACTAATGCTCTAATCCTCATGATTTTAAAGAGGGAGATCATCTAAAGCATCAAAATACGAACATTTTACAAACAAAGAACGCTGTTTTTTTTAAAATTTCTTTTTCTATTTTTACAATTTACCCCAAATTTTACGAATACAACTTCACTAATCACAGCAATGATAATAAGTAAGTTCGTTCCAACCGGAACAGTAACTTGAAGAATGAATTATCCAGTATTATAGTATAAAATATATAATATTACAAGTCAAGAAACTGATTATGCATACCCGTACCTAAAGGGATAGTTTGCAAGATTTTATTCTCAGTATCCTCTCGAATGGTGGAAATCATATAAGATGCAATAAACCCAGGGGTAACAGCATTCACCTGAGTAGGTAATTGATATAATTTAACAAGCTTTAAGACACTACCTAAGATGTATCTGGGACAGCTTGTGAGAAGTAGTAAGATCACCATAATATTTCTGTTGCAAATTCCTTTGCTGCAGTTTTGGTTAGATCAATCACCCCAGCCTTTGTAGCACTATAGTTGGCTTGACCAGCATTTTCAACGAGACCAGCAACAGACGCTTTATCAATAATTCTTCCCTGCATCAAACAGTACTAAAAAATGAAAACAGAGCAAGCAGAGAGTATTAGAGGTATAACTTTGTGAATTGACATGCTGTTAAACTCTCATACCAGTTTGTAGCAAAGTTAATAATGCTGAAAAATATATAGTAGAAAATCCCAACGTTATATTTTAAAAAATCGAATTATATACTTCCATCCTTCTAAGAATTTTAAGAAAAGCTCGAGTATCATCAATCATTGATTAGTCTTAGATCACAAAATATAATTTCTCCTTCAATTATCTGAAAAGGTAATTCCAAGAGTTCGCTCATTTATATCTATCTAATATTAGGGAGCGGACAAAGTAAACTCACTAATATGTCAACCAACAAACATACATTCATCAGCCATCACATTCATCCGCCATCACAACAATGGAAGCCCTCAAATAAGGGGTTTCTGGGTATGAAGATACAGAGAGCTTTCCCATATATATATATATATATATATATATATATATAAAATAAAACACAAAGAAATCTATCAAGTAACTCTCCTTCAATCCCCCCAAAAATCAAAGGCTCAGATCTAACCTTAAAAAACATATTTTTCCCCCAAAAGTTTTCCCCCAAAATTCAAATTTAAATCCCCCACCCAAAACAACTCCTTTATTTATTTAATTATTTCTTTTTTTCTCTCTCTTTTATTCAAAAAATACAGAAAATAAAAATTTTGATTTTTTTTAAAAAAAAATTTAAAACCAAAAAATTTTAAAAATCAAAAACATATAAAAAAATTTTTAAAATATTAAAAAAAATTTAGATTTTTTGGAATTTTAGAATTAAAACTTTAAATTTTAAAAAATAAAATTGAAAAAATAAATGTTTAGATTATTGGTATTGTAGATACCTTCACACCTGCACTTGCGTTACCATTGTATTTAGACATGCTCATAGTGGTTATGGGATTAGAGTAAGCTCTATAAAACCTATTGTTGCCGCTAAATTTGGTGTGGGGGCAAACAGATGAATTTGTGGATTCTTAGGGAAACTGAATAGTAACCTGTATACCTGTTCCTTGGGGCTTCGATCGTCGCTCCCGCCGTGCACCTGCAAAAAGTGCGAGACACCGGGGTTGTTCCCGGCGACGCACCCTCCGACGCTCAAGTCAGTAATCTAGGAAGACTATGAATGAGCGCAAAAACTGGTGAAAGATTGATTACCTCTTTATGGAGATGGATGGGGGGTATTTATAGGCGTCTCAGGGAACAGTTTAGGAATGTAATCCCCGTGATCTGATATGGAATATTCCCCTTTTCAACAGATTAGGAATGTAATCTGATAAGGTATATTCCCCGTAATCAGATAAGGAATTTAATCCCCAAATCCCAGTGAAAGGATAGATGTATATCAGGGCCGTTGATCGTGATCAATCAGGGACCTTGATTCTATCTTGTTGGGTTGGGCGCGCAGCGGGTTAGAACCGGCACCCTCTCGCTGGTGGATCCATTCATGGGTCATTGGGTCCTTGGGGGAGAAGATCCAATACCCGTTTTGGACCCTCTTGTAGGCGAAGTTACCGTTTTACCCCTAGGTCCCAAGATTCGTGCCCGATTTGGACGGTTCCGATTAATCCCCGTTTTTAGCCATATCACGAGCCCCCCACTCCTAAAGGCTAAGTTTGATCGGCCTTTGAGGAGTAGTTTAACTGTTTTAATGGCTAGCGGAGTTGTATCGGAGTTCAAACGGTGGGTTTTGAATCTTGAAGGGGTAGTGAGGTGATTTTCCAAGTGGATTGAGCTCCGAGTTGCTCAGGAGCCCTGATGGTCATGTGGTATTCTCGCAGGGATATCCTCTTTGCCCTCGCGGAGCGTCAATTCGTTGTTTTGGGGGTCTTATACATTTGTATCACGCCTTAGGCTCTCCCTAGGGCTCGCTGGTTAGGAGGCCGAGGTCCATATGCAGTTCGGCAAGCTTTTTCGGAGAGGAAAGCGAGTTCGGCATAGCTGCGAGCGCTGGGAGTGAGTCTGGCGATCTGCCGGACTTGATTTTTACCTTATAACAAGGTCGGTGTCACGAACGCTCGGCAGTGAGTGCCGAACCTGATTTTTACCCCGTAACAAGGTCGGTGTCACGAACGCTCGGCAGTGAGTGCCGAACTTGTTTTTTACCCCGTAACAAGGTCGGGGTCACGAACGCTCGGCAGTGAGTGCCGAACTTGTTTTTTACCCCGTAACAAGGTCAGTGTCACGAACGCTCGGCAGTGAGTGCCGAACCTGATTTTTACCCCGTAACAAGGTCGGTGTCACGAACGCTCGGCAGTGAGTGCCGAACTTGTTTTTTATCCCGTAACAAGGTTGGTGTCACGAACGCTCGGCAGTGAGTGCCGAACTTGTTTTTTACCCCGTAACAAGGTCGGTGTCACGAACGCTCGGCAGTGAGGCACTTTGCTCAGTCGCCGATCGAAGGCATGGGGTCTCGGCGGGTCGAGCGACGTGGCACAATCTGTTCCGAGGTGATCCTGTTTCCGAGGGCATTAATGGTGCCTTGGGGTTTGCGCGGCGTTCCGCTTTCCCTAGGCCATTAAGTATGGTTCCTTCAATTAATGCGTGGCGTTTCAACTTCCAAGGGTCATAATGGCTGGATCTTAGATGAGAACTATAAGTACCCCATTCCCCTTGTCATTTTCAGTCGCAGCAATGTTGAGTTTTAGACCTCGGTGGTGTCTGCCTCTGGCGGACGCCAGTCTTGTGGGGTCTTGACCTCGATAGGTTCGAAGAGGTGGTCGTTCTCCCACCAAGATCTTCTGCCTACTCTGTTTGCTCCGCAGCGGGTGTCAGGGTCGGCAGAAATCATGGTGGGAGAGGTGGTCATCCATGTCCGAATCTGAGGGGTGAGTTTGACGAGCAGTCGTTTTTCCGGAAGAAATGAAGGGCGTTCCGGGCAAGTTGTTTGCAACTGTGAAGGTTCAGGCCGAACCTTTGCGGTTGCAATCAACTGGCTCGGAATGGTTTGCTTCTGCCGATCTCTGAGTGTTGATCTGCTTTCGACCGGGGCCCGTGGGTCGGCGGAATACCGCCCGAGACCCGGGACCCGGGGGGTGCTCGCCGAGGGCGGTGCCTTAAAACTTTGAATCAAAATTTTTCCCGGTTCTTCTAAACAGAGGTCCACATGCGGTTTGGCAGGCTTTTCCAGAGAGGAAAGCGAGTTCGGCATAGC
Source organism: Hemerocallis citrina (assembly GCA_017893485.1). Lineage (NCBI taxonomy): Eukaryota > Viridiplantae > Streptophyta > Magnoliopsida > Asparagales > Asphodelaceae > Hemerocallis > Hemerocallis citrina. Next base: position 78,564,047 of record CM030361.1, on the reverse strand, counting down.
TGCGAGCGCTGGGAGTGAGTCTGGCGATCTGCCGAACTTGCTTTTTAGCACGTAACAAGGTCGGTGTCACGAACGCTCGGCAGTGAGTGCCGAACTAGATTTTTACCCCGTAACAAGGTCGGTGTCACGAACGCTCGGCAGTGGGTGCCGAACTAGATTTTTACCCCGTAACAAGGTCGGTGTCACGAACGCTCGGCAGTGAGTGCCGAACTTGTTTATTACCCCGTAACAAGGTCGGTGTCACGAACGCTCGGCAGTGAGTGCCGAACTTGATTTTTATCCCGTAACAAGGTCGGTGTCACGAACGCTCGGCAGTGAGTGCCGAACTTGTTTTTTTACCCCGTAACAAGGTCGGTGTCACGAACGCTCGGCAGTGAGTGCCGAACTTGATTTTTACCCCGTAACAAGGTCGGTGTCACGAACGCTCGGCAGTGAGTGCCGAACTTGTTTTTTATCCTGTAACAAGGTCGGTGTCACGAACGCTCGGCAGTGGGTGCCGAACTTCCAGACTTGTCGTTTTTGGGGGGTTTGTTTTTTCTGTGCGCCATTTGAACCTCTGGTGGCTCTGACAGCTCTGACAACCCTGACAGATGGGACGTTCATTAATTGCAGTGACCTCTGGGCTTCTATCAGACGGGTTGCGCATTAAATTCAACTCATGATTCGTTGCGGTTAGCGAGGTGACGATTGGGATCGCTCCGCCGTTTGGTTTAGATGTGCCGGTCGTACGAGCCCATTACCCTCGTTTGGCGTGCCCCCCTCTATAAATCCTCACCCCCTCTCTCATTTCTCATTTCTCCTCTCATTTGCTCAGACGTTTTCTTGTGCTTCAGGCGAGTTTTTCCGGTGGTCGGCGCTTGACTCAGGCGAAGTTTTCCGGCGACTAAAGCTTTTTAAGGTAATTTATCATCAATTATGTCTCTAGCTTCTGTCTCTGATGAAGTCTCCTGGTCCGAGCCCTCCCTTGAAGACGTCGAGGACTCGACCCCGACTCCGACCAAAGGCAAAGTGTTCGGCAAGGATTCGATCGTAGTGGATCCGAAGAGGATGGGGGAGTTCGGACAGCTGCCAGGTCCGTTGACGGGGCTTCACAGAGTCAGGCAGCTCCCAGAGGATCAGGCCGAGCGAATTGTCCATGGGAGGGAGAGGTCCTTCGAGTAGAATGAAGCGAGGGAAACGACGGAGGCGGACGATGCGTCGTCGATCCTGCGCGAAGAGGATCTGGCAGTGATCCGGGATTCTTTCTTCATCCCGGAGGAGTACGAAATCATGTTACCGGGCCCCGGAGTTAGGGCGAACTCACCGCTGCCAGTGACGATGTGTTGCTGGCCGGTCGACGCCTTTCTCGCCGGTGCTCGGCTACCTCTCCACGCGTTCGCTGTTGCCGTGGTGAGCTGGTTCGGGGTCAGCCCCATCCAACTCATGCCGAACGCGTGGCGAGTGATTAATGGTTTCGTTCTTCACTGTCAGGCCGCAGGGATCGAGCCGCAGGTGAACGTGCTTCGGACGTTATACCGGCTCCACCAAGGAAACAAGTCGGAGTACCGGTATTACTTGACTCCGAGGCACGGCGGCAGGCTCGTCGTATGCCCCGACTCCATCAAGAACTGGCGAGAGAAGTGGTTCGTCGTGCGGAGTCGGGAGGCCTGGCCGATCCCCTCTGACTGGGTAGAAGGGGTGCCGAAGAGGGCGAAGGCGATGCCGAGGCTGTCAGTAGAAGAAGAAGAGGCGGTCCGGATCCTTCTCGACCGGCCGAAGTACGATTGGAAGGAGCTGATGGAGGACGTCCTCTACAGGGGCGGGGTCTGCCGCGTAGACCCTAGTACGCGGCTCTCGTCAAGTTCTTTTTTCCGTACTCACTGCCTTGGTGTTTTTTATGTGCTAATCAATTTTCGCTTTTGATGCAGAATCCATGGACTACGAAGCGGTCTTGTCGCTAAGGGCAGGGCTTGCGAGCAAGGCGCCGAAGAAGTGCAAGAGGGTGGCTTCCAAGCTGCCCCCGACCTCGAAGTCTCCGAGGATCGCGGCCCTTGTCGAGGAGGTGCAGATCCTTGACAGTCCGGTCGGCACCGTGGCTGGGACTTCGGCTCCCGCATCTGTGGGGGACTTCCCCATTGCCGCCGCCCTTGCCATGCCGACGCCGCCACTGACCGTGGCAGGCGAGGAGCTCCTGACAGAGGAGCACAAGCAGATTCACATCCCGGACTGGCAAGTCCGGAGGCATGATGGGTTCCTCGGGAACTCGTTGGCGAGCATGCAGGCCATTAAGCATCTCGCCACCCCGAAGGATCGAGCCGCCATGGAGGCGGGGCGAGAGGGCGACGACGTGATCGAGATCGCACGTTCGGCGGTGTCGGTAAGCTCCGAGTTTCCTTTGTTTGTGGCGCTTCTTGAATCGCAAAAAATTTTCTAACTCTTTTAGCTCTTCTTTGATGCAGATCATCGTCCACTTCGACCACCTCACCGAGAGGCTGACAGCTCTGGAGAAAGAGCTGAAGCAGGAGTCCGACCAGGCTCGGAACGAGAAAGCTCGGATGGCGAACGAGCTCGACAAGCTCCGCGTCGAGCATGAGGGCAGGTCGGCGAGGGTCCAGTACCTCGAGGCCGAGGTGAAGAGGCTGGAGGGCGAGCTCTTTCGGTAGAAGGAGGGGTCGGCCAAGCAGTTGGCCGAAGTCGAGGCGGCACAGGCGGCAGCCGTGAAGGCGACGGAGGACGCGACCTTGGAGAAGGCCCAGGGGTTCCTCTCGCAGAATATGGCGAAGGCCTTCGCTGCCGCCCTCACGCGGGTGTCGGAGGCATACCCCGCGGTGGATGTCTCGAGATGGCGGCTCTTCCCCGGACACGTCGAGGGCTTCGACCCCGAGTCCGAAGGGGAAGAAGAGGAGGAGGGTGACGTCGATGCCGATGTCGGGGTTACTGGCGAGGTCCCTAGCACCTCGATTACTCCGCTGGCGGCGGCGTCTCCCTCGGCGAAGTCAACCCCTACTCCACCTCGTCGCCCGGGGAAAGAGGTCGAGCCTTGACTCCGCCTTTTGTTTTTTTGTTTTTCTTTTCGAGCTCTGTAATGCCTAATAGCGGACTGGCCACCGCTACTTTTGACATTAATGAAAAGAAAGTTTTTGCAAGTGTTGATGTTCGGAAGTTTTTGTCTTTTGCCCCCTCTTTTGCCGAACAGTCCCTTCTTTTTTTTAGAAAAGAGAATTTTTCCAAGTGTAGAGCTTCGGCAGTGTTCGACATTTTTGCTGATTACTCCGATCTCTTTGCAGCTTATGGTGATCGCCCAAGACGTCGAGCCTTCGCGTTCGGATGAGGAAGCTCGAGCCGAGGTCGGCCTAGGGGCGACGAGGCTGTGTCTGGCGAGGTGCCGAGAGAGACTCTACGAGGTCGAGCTCGGATTGCGCCGAGCTGAAAGCGAGAGGACCCATCTCCAGCTCATCCTCAGCCGGCGAGATATCGAGATTCGCCGTTTGGAAAGCAGGATCGCCGAGCTTATCCCCGAAGGTGAATATTTGCTAACTGATTTCAGTAATGAGATTCGGGTTCAGTGCATCCGTCATAACTTGTCCAAAATAACAGCGGAGAGAGACGATTTGCTTTCCGAGATACAACATCTTCAGTCCGTAGAGGCGAAGCTTCGGAGTGAGGGCGAGGGGCTCACGGCCGAAGTGGCGAAGTTGACGACTGAGCGGGTCCAACTATCTGCCGAGGTCGAAGCGCTGAAGAGAGCGACGGTGGATAAAAGCATCGAGGTCACCCACCTTCGGCGCCTCATCGCCAGCCGATCTGGAGTCCCGGACTCTGCGATACCCCCACGTTTCGAAGTTGACGTCAAGGACGACTCGTTGCGGGATCGGATCTCGGAGTTGGAGGCAGAAGTGGCCCGTCTTAAGCAGCATTCAGGGCCGATCAATGTTCGAAGCACGTCGTGCACTCGCGCTGAGAGCGAGCGGGGCATTACCTTTTATGAGATGGCGACCCGTCAGCGGATCAGCCAACCTAGTCCGGGGGACGCGCAGAGCTCGGTGGCAATTTCGTCGAGCGGAGCGTCCGTCGGAGTGGCCACTAGAAGTGGTGCCGAGGATACGTCTCAGTTCGCGGGCTTGGGGTCGCGCTCCGGAGACAAGCGTCGCCACCCTCGGGTGTCTTTGAAGCGGAACGCCCCGGCTCCAAAAAAGCGCTAAAGTGGTCGACTCCGCTAGTTGTTGAGTATTTTTTGTTTTTGCTAAGTGTAATAAGTCGGCATTGTAACTTTTCCTTTGGCGAGGTGTAATCCTGTTGTGTTTGTCTTTGTATCGCATTTGTTTCATCAATAAAAGTGTTGTTGCCGAACTCGTGTGTTTTACTCTTGTGACTGTTGTCTGCTGTGCCGAAGCTTCCAAAGTATTGGACTCCGAATGGCGAGCTTCTTCCAGTTCGTTTAGGAGCGAACTCGCGAAGTGGCATCGAGCCAAGTGTGGGACTTCGGCGCCCTTGTTTGATTAGGTTCGGGTTGTTGGAGCGTTTCAGAATGGCGAACTACCCCTAGCTCGCTTAGGAGCGAACTTGCGGAGTAGGGTCGAACCAAGTGTTGGACTTCGAACCATTCAACGGCTGTGGGAGCAGTTCCGAATGGCGAGCTACTTCTAGCTCGCTTGGGAGCGAACTTGCGAAGTAGAATCGAGCCAAGTGTTGGACTCCGGAACCATCGTAAGTTTAAGGGTGTGGGAGCAATTCCGAATGGCGAACTACCCCTAGCTCGCTTAGGAGCGAACTTTGCGGAGTAGAGTCGAACCAAGTGTTGGACTCCGAACCATTCAACGGCTGTGGGAGCAGTTCCGAATGGCGAGCTACTTCTAGCTCGCTTGGGAGCGAACTTGCGAAGTAGAATCAAGCCAAGTGTTGGACTCCAGAACCATCGTAAGTTTAAGGGTGTGGGAGCAATTCCGAATGGCGAACTACCCCTAGCTCGCTTAGGAGCGAACTTTGCGGAGTAGAGTCGAACCAAGTGTTGGACTCCGAACCATTCAACGGCTGTGGGAGCAGTTCCGAATGGCGAGCTACTTCTAGCTCGCTTGGGAGCGAATTTGCGAAGTAGAATCGAGCCAAGTGTTGGACTCCGGAACCATCGTAAGTTTAAGGGTGTGGGAGCAATTCCGAATGGCGAACTACCCCTAGCTCGCTTAGGAGCGAACTTTGCGGAGTAGAGTCGAACCAAGTGTTGGACTCCGAACCATTCAACGGCTGTGGGAGCAGTTCCGAATGGCGAGCTACTTCTAGCTCGCTTGGGAGCGAATTTGCGAAGTAGAATCGAGCCAAGTGTTGGACTCCGGAACCATCGTAAGTTTAAGGGTGTGGGAGCAATTCCGAATGGCGAACTACCCCTAGCTCGCTTAGGAGCGAACTTTGCGGAGTAGAGTCGAACCAAGTGTTGGACTCCGAACCATTCAACGGCTGTGGGAGCAGTTCCGAATGGCGAGCTACTTCTAGCTCGCTTGGGAGCGAACTTGCGAAGTAGAATCAAGCCAAGTGTTGGACTCCGGAACCATCGTAAGTTTAAGGGTGTGGGAGCAATTCTGAATGGCGAACTACCCCTAGCTCGCTTAGGAGCGAACTTTGCGGAGTAGAGTCGAACCAAGTGTTGGACTCCGAACCATTCAACGGCTGTGGGAGCAGTTCCGAATGGCGAGCTACTTCTAGCTCGCTTGGGAGCGAATTTGCGAAGTAGAATCGAGCCAAGTGTTGGACTCCGGAACCATCGTAAGTTTAAGGGTGTGGGAGCAATTCCGAATGGCGAACTACCCCTAGCTCGCTTAGGAGCGAACTTTGCGGAGTAGAGTCGAACCAAGTGTTGGACTCCGAACCATTCAACGGCTGTGGAGGCAGTTCCGAATGGCGAGCTACTTCTAGCTCGCTTGGGAGCGAACTTGCGAAGTAGAATCGAGCCAAGTGTTGGACTCCGGAACCATTGTCAGATTAAAGAGGTAAAAGCAGAGAGATGTACTAGCAGTGAAAATATGAAAAACTTTATTTATTAATATCTAAAGATCGGCTGCTTCTAAAGTTGCTAGCCGTTATTACAATGAAAAAAATAAAAGGAAAAATCACTACTAGTAAAAGGAGGGGAATGGTGTGACATCTCGAGTTACTTAGAGAGGCGTAGTTGCCTTCTCTTGGTATTTCAAAAGATGGTCGGCATTCCAAGTCCTGGGAATTTCTCTGCCTTCGAGATCTTCTAGCTTGTACGCACCGGGGCGGATCACCTTCGAGATCTTGTACGGCCCCTCCCAATTCGGGGCCAGCTTGCTTTTCTGTCCGGGGAACGAGATGGCCAATTTCCGGAGGACTAAATCCCCTTCTTTGAGGTCCGTTGGGCGGACCTTTTTGTTGTATGCTAGCTCGATCCTCCTTCGGTATGCTTGTTGGCGTATGGCCGCTCTCTCTCGGATTTCGTCTATCAGATCTAGGCTGGCTCTGAGCTCTTTTGCATTCTACTATTCTTCAAAGGCCATCAAACGAGGAGAGGGTATCCCAACTTCTAGGGGAATGAGGGCCTCGGACCCATAGGTGAGATTAAACGGGCTCTCGCCTGTTGGGGTCCGCTTGGTGGTGCGGTGATTCCAGAGCACGTTTGGCAGCTGATCGACCCACAGTCCTTTGGTACACTTGTCTAATCTCTTCTTGATACCCGAAAGAATCTGTCGGTTGGCATTCTCAGCCTAGCCATTCGACTGGGGATGGGAGACGGAGGAGAATCGGTGTTGTATGGAGAGGTCCTCACATAAGGCTCGGAAGGCGGCCCCAGTGAACTGTGTTCCATTATCCGTGACTATGACTCGGGGAACGCCGAACCGGCAAATCACATTTTTTCAGACGAATTGAACGACTCTATGCTCGGTGATTGTAGCCAGGGGCTCGGCTTCTATCCATTTAGAGAAATAGTCGACTGCCACGACTAGGAACTTTAGCTATCCGGGAGCTGGTGGAAACGGTCCTAGTAAATCCATCCCCCACATAGCAAAGGAAATCGGACTTGATAGGGAGGTGAGCGGTGCTTATGGAAGGCGTCGGATGTCTGCATACTTTTGATAGGAGCTGCATTGCCGAACGTGTCGTTCGGCGTCCCGTAGGAGAGTGGGCCAGTAATACCCGTAGTTCAACACTTTGCGCGCTAGAGCCCTGGACCCAGAATGAGCTCCGCCGATGCCCTCGTGGAGCTCTTGCAGGGCGTAGTCGGCTTGCCTGGGGGAAAGGCACCTTAGGTAAGGCCGACCGTCCACCTGGGTGAAGGAGCGTTTATATAAGATGCCTTCGATTAAAGTAAAACGCTCGGCTCGGGTCCTGATTCTTCTTGCTTCCCTCGGATCTTCAGGGAGGAGTCCGTCCTTTAAGAATTCGACGAGGGGCTTCATCCAATTGTCTTCGAGGAGGACTGGCAATGTTTCAACGGAGTCTGGTGCTTCGTCCTCTATGCTTGGCTTCAAGAGGACTTCTATCAATACGGTCTGCTCAAGACCTTGAAGGGAAGAGGAGGCTAATTTGGATAGGGCGTCAGCCTGAGCATTTTCTTCTCGGGGGATCCTTTGGATGAGGGCCTCTTCAAACAACGCCATGAGGCTCTTGACTTTAGCCAAGTATTTAACCATTCTATCATCGCGGGCTTCATATTCACCGAGGACCTGGTTGACAACCAACTGAGAGTCGCTGAAAATCTGTAGTCGATGTGCCCCTGCATTTCGGGCCATTCTTAGACCGGCTATTAGCGCCTCGTATTTGGCCTCGTTGTTCGAAGCTTTGAAATTTATACGGAGGGAGTATTGGAGGATGAAGTCATCTGGTCCTGCCAGGATGACTCCTGCCCCGCTTCCCTCATTGCAAGAAGATCCGTCAACATAAATTGACCAAACCGGCGGCCCCTTTACTGTTTGGCAGGGCTCAGGGATTGTACTCTCAACTATGAATTCGGCCAGCGCCTGAGCCTTGATTGCGGTCCGAGGCTGATAAGTTATATCATGTTGGCTCAGCTCGATCGACCACTTCATGAGGCGACCGGAAGTCTCAGGCTTGTGAAGGACCTGTTTCAGCGGCTGGTCGGTAAGGACGACCACCGAATGGGACTGAAAGTAGGGTCGAAGCTTTCTCGCGGCCATTACCAGGGCATAGGCCATTTTCTCAATCTTCGGGTACCGGAGCTCGGCGTCCCGAAGCACCTTGCTGACGTAGTAAATGGGCTTCTGAACTCTCTCTTCTTCTCTGACTAAGACCGCACTAAGTGTTTGTTCGGAAGCTGCCAAGTAGAGGTAGAGTGGTTCGCCAGGTATCGGTTTGCTGAGCAGAGGTGGATTGACGAGGTAGGCTTTAAGCTGGTGGAAGGAGTCTTGTTGCTGCTGCCCCCACTCGAATCCTTTAGCCCCCCTGAGGGCTTTGAAGAACGGGAGGCACTTCTCCCCGGACTTCGACAGAAAGCGCCCTATGGCTGCTAGGCGACCAGTCAATCTCTGGACTTCTTTAACATTTCTGGGAGGGGCCATGTCTAATATGGCCTTAATCTTTTCCGGATTTGCTTCAATTCCTCGTTGGCTAACCATGAAGCCAAGGAACTTTCCTGATGAGACGCCGAACGCACACTTGTTCGGGTTGAGTCTCATATTGTGCTTTCTTAGGACGTCGAAGGCTTCCTGAAGGTCGGCCACATGACCAACACCTCGGATGCTCTTTACAAGCATATCATCGACGTACACTTCCATATTTCGGCCGATCTGGGCCTGGAACACCTTGTTGACGAGGCGTTGGTATGTTGCACCGGCATTCTTGAGATCGAACGGCATGACCCTGTAACAATAAAGGCCCTGGTCGTTAACAAACGACGTCTTCGGGATGTCTGGAGGGAACATTCTTATCTGATTGTAACCTGAGAAGGCATCCATGAAGCTGAGGAGCTTATGTCCCGAGGTTGCGTCAATCAGAGTGTCGATGCTCGGTAGAGGGAAAGGATCTTTGGGGCAGGCCTTGTTGAGGTCGGTGAAATCAATACAAATTTTCCACGTCCCATTGGACTTCTTCACCATTACTACGTTAGACAACCACTCTGGGTAGTTTACCTCCTGTATGAATCGGGCTTTCAACAGCTTATCTACCTCCTCTTTGATAGCGAGCTGACGCTCGGGGGCGAACTTGCGCCTCTTCTGCTGAACCGGTTTGGACCCCGGATCAACGCTCAGGCGGTGGACTAGGAGTTCTTCGGAGATACCGGGCATGTCTGCTGCGGACCATGCGAAGAGGTCTTGATTGGTTTGGATGCATTTCACAATATCTGAGTATAGGGCGGACGGGAGGGTCTTGCTTACGAAGAACTTGCTGGTCGGCTCTTGTTCAGAGAAGAGCACCTCCTCCAGTTCGTCCACTGGCTCGGAGGTCGGTCTTGCAGAATCTTGAGGAATCTCCAGGGTCTCTAAGGAGAGGACGGGCCCAAGGGTTGAGGTCATGTAGCACTTCCGGGCCTGCTCCTGATTTTCCCTTACTTCCCCGACCCCGGACCGGGTGGAAAACTTCATCTTCAGATGGTATGCTGAGGGAACAGCTTCCAGAGCTGCGAGGCCAGGCCGACCCAAAATGACGTTGTAGGCAGCGGGAACATCCACCACCATGAAGTCCATTGGCTCTGTCCGGGTGGTAGGAGTTTGGCCGGCAGTTACATCGAGGGTGATCACCCCTTCAATAGTTACCGGAACCCCCGTGAACCCATGGAGAGTGTAACCGGCGGGCTTGAGTCTGTCTCTGGAGAGCTTTAGGCCTTTAAAAGCGGAGAGGAAGAGGATGTTGACGGAGCTGCCGTTGTCTACTAAGATCCTCTCCACTTTGAAATTTGCCATGTGGAGGCTAATGACGAGGGCGTCACAATGTGGGATACGAACTCCCTCGAGATCTTCGTCGGAGAAGGTGACCGGCACTCCGAGGCCTTTGGAAGGAGGGGTGGTCCGGACTGAGTTGACTTCCCTGATAAATGCTTTTCGAGAGGAGTTCGAGGAGCCCTCCATTGGACCCCCATGGATGAGGTGGAGGACTCGCTCTTCCTCAAAGTCTGGCGTCTCTTCTCGTTCCGGGCGCTTGTTAGCCCCCCGAGGTGGGGGAGGAAGTTCGGCTCGGTCCTTTCTTACAAACTTCGTTAGTTGCCCCCTCTGGATAAGGGCTTCGATCTCGTTCCTCAAAGCACGGCAGTCATTGGTGTCATGCCCATGGTCCCGGTGATAGCGGCACCATTTCTCTCTATCTCTTCTCTTGGCGGGGGTGTTCATCTTCGGAGCTGGAGGCAAGACCCCTTCTTTTTCGACTTCCATGAAGATGGTGGAGATGTTAGTGGTGAGGGGAGTGAACTTCTCAAATCTAGGGGGATGTCGGCGCTGGCCGGCATTATCCTTCTGGAGCTTTTTGGCTCCTTCTTCTTCCGCTCCTTTTCTCTTAGACCCGGAGGTAGACCCCTCCCAGTTGGGTTGTTGCTCGGCCTCTTCGGCCCGGATATACTTTTCAGTGCGAAGGAGAAGGTCGGAAAAGTCATGTGGTGGTTTCTTGGCGAGGGAGGAGCGGAGGTTGGAATTGAGGACATTGGATTGAAATGCTACCGTAGCGACCGACTGGTCGAGGGATGCTATGGATCTGGCCTCGGCCGTGAACCTCTTTACGTAGTCTCTCAATTTTTCCCCCTTCTTCTGGTGGAGGTGCAATAGGGAGATGCTCGTCTTCTCGGCCCTTCGGCTGCTTACGAAATGTGTGACGAAGAGGGTTTCGAACTGTTCGAAAGAGAATATTGAGGAGGGGGCGAGACGAGAATACCACTCTCGGGCCGGTCCTTTGAGAGTTGCGGGGAAGGTTTTGCAGAGGAGGGCATCGGAAGCTTGATGTAGGAGCATCAGGGTCTTAAAACTCTCAATGTGATCAACTGGTTCGGTTTCCCCGGTGTAAGTTTCAAATTGAGGAGGTTTGAAGCCGAACGGGACAGGTGCATCCACTATGGTTCGGGAGAAAGGGGGTCGGCTAGGACGTAGGGTCCTCCCCCTGAGCTCTTCTTCTCGGTTTATCTGACCCAGGCGTCTCTCTACTTCATGAAGACGGCGGTTCATGGTGTCATCTCTCCGACGGTAATCTGCCGAGCCACGAGACTCGTCTTCGTATGAGGGGGAACGAGGGGTGCGGCGATGGTAACTTCGGGAGCGGCGAGGACTTGGGGTGCGCCGGGAGTTGGTAGGAGCAGGACGAGGAGATGGGGACCGTCGGCGAGGGCTTCGGACTGGAGGAGGAGACGGGACCTTCGGCTCATTGGGATTTTGACGGAGGTTGAGGGCCTGCAGGACGGTCGCTTGGAACTGCTGGAACTCGGCATGGGTGATTGGTGCTTCATTGTTCCTGGGCTGTTGCCGACCTGCGGGGGAGTACCTTCTACGGTAATGATCGGGGGATTCCTTCCTCCCCCTGCGGACGGGCGACCTGTGATACCGGTGGCGAGGAGACCGCTCGCCTGGATAGTGTTGGCGGGAGGCTCCCTCTCGGGCCCGTTTTTCTTCCAGATGGCGGCGAAGATCATCCTCCTTCTGGCGGTTAGTGGCTGTATTGTGGCGACCAGAGGCTCGGGGGTGATGGGAGGCCATGGAGTCAGTGGAGGCGTTGCGGATGGAGACCTGTTCTTGATGAAGGGGTTGTTTCTGAGGGTTAGGACCCTTTGGATCAGGAGGGGGAAGGTTCTGTTGGAGCGGGTCTTCCGCCGTAGGGGGAAGCTGCGCTTGTTGTTGAGCAGGATTGTTAGGAACTTCTTGCTGGTCAGGGTTGGGTGCCCGGTTGGACCCCCTTGACCTAACTTTTCGAGGTGGCATGGCTGGAGAAAACCTGTTTTCGGGGAAGAGGAGAGGTTCCTATTCGTTAGTTTCCCACAGACGGCGCCAATCTGTTGCCGCTAAATTTGGTGTGGGGGCAAACAGATGAATTTGTGGATTCTTAGGGAAACTGAATAGTAACCTGTATACCTGTTCCTTGGGGCTTCGATCGTCGCTCCCGCCGTGCACCTGCAAAAAGTGCGAGACACCGGGGTTGTTCCCGGCGACGCACCCTCCGACGCTCAAGTCAGTAATCTAGGAAGACTATGAATGAGCGCAAAAACTGGTGAAAGATTGATTACCTCTTTATGGAGATGGATGGGGGGTATTTATAGGCGTCTCAGGGAACAGTTTAGGAATGTAATCCCCGTGATCTGATATGGAATATTCCCCTTTTCAACAGATTAGGAATGTAATCTGATAAGGTATATTCCCCGTAATCAGATAAGGAATTTAATCCCCAAATCCCAGTGAAAGGATAGATGTATATCAGGGCCGTTGATCGTGATCAATCAGGGACCTTGATTCTATCTTGTTGGGTTGGGCGCGCAGCGGGTTAGAACCGGCACCCTCTCGCTGGTGGATCCATTCGTGGGTCATTGGGTCCTTGGGGGAGAAGATCCAATACCCGTTTTGGACCCTCTTGTAGGCGAAGTTACCGTTTTACCCCTAGGTCCCAAGATTCGTGCCCGATTTGGACGGTTCCGATTAATCCCCGTTTTTAGCCTTATCACCTATATAATAATGTCCTTGCATAACTATTACAAATATCTAAAATTGATACTGAAGTTAAAAAAAACTCTATACAGTGTTTCCAACAAACTATAAGCATTTCAGCTAAGTTCAAGCTAATGATCAGGAAGACGATAATTGAGCTTAAAGGTAGATATACTGCTTTCTCATATAATATGTTTACTACTTCAATTAATTTGCTGGACCTCCAAAACTATTTTATATAATCAAACCAGGTGCACCGTTCCGAAGACGTACCGTAGACACGTGTCAACGGGCGCATAACTATTACAAATATCTAAAATTGATGCTGAAGTTAAAAAAAAAACTCTATGCAGTGTTTCCAACAAACTATAAGCATTTCAGGTAAGGTCAAGCTAATGATCAGGAAGACGATAATTGAGCTTAAAGGTAGATATACTGCTTCCTCATATAATATGTTTACTACTTCAATTAATTTGCTGGACCTCCAAAACTATTTTATATAATCAAACAAGGTGCACCGTTTCGAAGACGTGCCGTAGACACGTGTCAACGGGCGCATAACTATTACAAATATCTAAAATTGATGCTGAAGTTAAAAAAAACTCTATGCAGTGTTTCCAACAAACTATAAGCATTTCAGGTAAGGTCAAGCTAATGATCAGGAAGACGATAATTGAGCTTAAAGGTAGATATACTACTTCCTCATATAATATGTTTACTACTTCAATTAATTTGCTGGACCTCCAAAACTATTTTATATAATCAAACTAGGTGCACCATTCCGAAGACGTGCCGTAGACACGTGTCAACGGGAAAACCTAGTGTATATATATATATATATATATATATAGAGAGAGAGAGAGAGAGAGAGAGAGCGGGCATTGATATGTGAGTATTTCTCCAAAGAATATCTCTATGCACACAATTTCTAGGAAAAGCGTCATATGACGCACATGATTATATGATGATCGAGGGAGTGGAAGGAGGCGCATTCAAACTCCTTATAAGTTGTACCTCCTCCCAATTTGAAGATCATTTAGTTGGGTTGCCAGGCAGGAGACCCATTGGCCCCTTTTCCAATTCTATATGAATCTATGGTGTCGTATATACCCTAGTTGGCAAATGATCTTTTTCCCAAATTTTGAATATGGGCTTTTTTTCATTTGGTTATATAAACTGCATAAATTTTATACTCAAAACACACAAAAAGAGTGGCTAACGGATAAAGTTGCTTAAACATACATACTTCAATGAGAACAGGAAGAAAATTTAATTTTACAAAGTGATATAATACTCACATAGAAGTGAAAAGACTCATATATGTTATGAATCATTTGAGACAATTTCCTAAACAGGAAGATAATGAAAAAACAAATTCATATTACTCTCCAATTCTTTCAGTCATATAATAAGTAGAATACATAAAAATTATAAAGAAAATGAAAGTTCAGATATAAAATTTTAGTGCAAAACTTAACCAACCTTTTCTTCCCTCATTACTTTGGCTGCAGCCTGCAAAAGGATAGATATGCCAATCTGTGAATACAGGATCAGTTATATTACTGTAACCTGTAAAGAAACAATATTCCAAGTGTGGATGGCTAGCTATCTTAGATAGCTGTCTATTTCCTCAATAAAAAGAAAAAGAAACAATCTGCCAAGTTAAAATCAATATTTACCTGTGTACAAAGGAAGACACCTGTGAGTTCCGGTTGATTACATCTTGCCATTGAGATTTCATCATTCCCATCTCTGAGGGGTCCTAGGTAATTCCTAAAATAATCAAAGATAGTGAATTATAGAAGAAAAAAATAATCGAAATATATCGGAAGATATAGGTAGTCAGAACCCCTAAATAACCTGCATTGTTAATCAAAACATCAACCGTTCCCCATTCATCAACTGCCTGTAAGTATAAAAAATCATGACATGAATTAGAAGAATGCTGCCGAAGACATGACAGCTTTGATCATTGACGCAACATGAGCTTCATTAGAAACATCTCCACTACAGGTAAGGGTATAACCACCGTAGGCCTCAGCCAAGAGACAAATAGATTTATTTGCTAACTGCCCGACATATTATATCTGACTCTGATGATGACTGATTGTGAAGATGCATAAATTGGCTTGCTAAAGATGAAATATCTCTACTTAATTGCACAGCGTACAGGATAAGCTAAGAAAAACAGTGACATAGCTAGACACATTACAGGCTATGCTTGCAGATTCAGTACACACCAAGTTTTAACCCTAGCAGCCAACAGCTATATTACAATAGAAAAGGAGCCATTGATTCCAACAGATGGAATTGTACAAGAAAAAAGATATTCTGTGCACTCTCAAATGCTCGAAGGTTAGGTAGCCATTTATAGATGTAGGACACTTTAACGCTACAAGACCGCAATAGCACAATACGACATTTAACAACAATTTCTTACTTAGACTAATTATAGACGTGATGTTTTCAATCAAGATGGAAAATCTCATGCATATTGGTGTATGCCGTTACATGCACAAAAGTTGTGGATATCCCCATTAAGGTTATAGTTCGCTAGAAGAAGGATTAATCTAGTGCCTTAGTAAATTTTCATCTGTTGGACCTCAAGCGGAATGCAAAGAGGCAAGGAAGTCTAATGGAGATCGACTATAGAAATTATTTACTGGCATTAAGAATCTAAATATACAAACTGAAGCAGAATAAAACTGAACAGATGTGACCTAATGGTACCCTTCATCCAAGCATGAAATTTAATAATTATGCAAAAAATAAAACAGAGTGTAGGGCTTTATGCATATAATATATATTATACAGTAAGTTAAACTGTAATCATCCAGAAAAAAAATTATGGTATTATTAAATAAGAATAAGTTGTTAAATTTTATCTTTATTTTTTTTTTAGGATGATAAGTTAGGGAGAGTTCAACTGCAAGTATATATTGTGTCACACCTAAACATATAGAAAAGGAGAGAATCAGAATTTGTTTTGTGGTATAATTCCTTAGGTGCTCCCCAATTGAAACTTATATTAGAAACAGGTTCAGGTTTCTATAATAACAAACCAGATTAAAACTATGAAAGTAAGAAAACAAAAATAGATTCTTGCGGTTTCAATAATTTTTTTACCCAGGGTTGTTTTAATATTTGTGTACTAGATACACATAGCTACCAAGGTAAGGGTTATGGACCGAGTAAATGAAAAAACTGGTCGGTATGCAGGCATAATTGTGTCCGCATATGCTGCTGCATATTTCTTATGTGATTGGGAAATCCAAATATTGGACCAAAACCCAACCATGAAACTTAGAATTAACCCTATATTTAAGCCATATATTCTTTTGATGAGGACATCGGTTCAAGACGATTCGGGCATTTCTATGAGCGCAGGCATCGTCTAGGACAGCTGCTTCTTTAGTTTAGTATTTTGTTTAGTAATCATATTTATTTTGGCAATTATAACCATATGTTGTAGTTTTACGATTTGTAATCTTTCTTTTATACATTAGAATATTTCTAAAATTTTAGAATATTTTGAGATTTGTATCAAAATTTGTTTTGAGCATATGTATAGGCCTTGAGATTAATGAGAAGTTATGCTATTCTTGATTAAAAAAATTATTGTGTTAGAGTTATGCTCTTCATCCCTCTTTTGAGATCCAATTTTAAGGTTTGTGATAAACTCTAAAACTACCCCCAAATTCCCAAATCAACTCAGCCCAAAACCCTAATCCCCAAATTAAACTCAAAACCCTAATTAACTTTTCACCTTCTTCTTCCTCCTTTTCGTTGATCCCGAAACCCAAGTCCCGACGCCCCGCCACCGTCTCCGTTTCCCCCTCCCCCCCTGTCAACCCGTCGACCACCGCAAGCATCACCTACCCCTAAACCCTTCACCCACACACACCACCACTACCCCGTCGACCACGAACTCCGACCATCCCGTTCTTTCAGTTCGAAACCCACCCACCCAACCCTGTCTCCTCCCCGCTCGACTTTCAAACCCATCCCCGAAGCCCCAACCCCGCAGAGCCCTCATCGCCAGTCGCCATCGCTGCCACCCTCCGAAGTCGACAGACCCTTTTGCTGTTCAACGCCCCTCGCAGCCGGTCACTGCATCCATTGTGATACAGTTCTATCTTTTCACATATCAGTCCTTCAGTAGTTTTTATCTTATGAGGGGATATTTGCAAATAATCCAAGTTTCTTTTGAATTTTGTTAGGGTAGTGGGAATTTTCTAAAAGCACGGGTAATGTACGTGTCTTCATTCCCTTATAAACCCAAGTCATGTAATAGAATTAGTATGAATGAATTGAGTTTGCTCTTTGTTCATCTTCTTTTACTTGTTTTTGGTGCTTGTTGCACTTGATTTCATGGCCACCATCGCAATCGCCGACGATGGTGGAGACGATGGGGAAGATCCACCACCGGGTTGGATTGGACCTGTAACAATGGTATCAGAGCCATTGTCCATCCCACCTCTGCCGCCCTCCGTCCCCGCGGCTACACCGCCGTCACCACCTCCGAAAACTTCCAATACAAATCCCTACTCTCTTCATCTTCAGCCTCAGAAACCCTCTTCAACCCTCTTACCAAATCCCTCTCCACCTTCGCCACTCACTAACACACCCCTCAAAACCCTAGCCCCACCTATCCCTCTCAAATCCGCCATGGCCAAACGCATCATCACCCCCGTCTCTCTCGTTCTCCTCCTCTTCCTCTCTCTCTCTCCCAATCCCAATCCTCATCCCCTTCCTCACTTGCCAACCTCGCCGACTCCGAACTCCAAGAACCGAAACCGAAACAACCACCCAAATCCGAATCCGAATCTTCAGCCCCTAACCCTAAATCCTCACCATCTCTACCCGCCAATGCCTTCTCCGCCCTCTCCCTCAACCTCTGGCCCCCTTCTCAACGCGACCTCGACCTTCCCCTCATCTGCAACTCCTTCCATGACCTCCTCAATCTCAACGTGGGCCCCGCCGCCCCTCACACTGTCACTACTCTCCAGCTCCGCCGCCCCCAGGGCAAGCTCCAAATCAAGATCGTACTTCGCGAATTCCCTCTTCCTCTCCTAGTCCGACCACCTCACCCTCTTCGTCCTCGTCCAAGACGGGCCCCGTCGCGTCCTCCTTCCTCTTCGGCCCCTTGTGGCAATCCCCACCTCATCTCCTCCAACTCTAAAGAGCTCTCCTCTACCTCCCTTTGCTTCTCCCCTCAATTGATCAACCACCAAAACCATCCTCAGAATTCGCACCTTTGATGGGGTTATGATTCTTCCATCTCACCACCGTCTACCACTTCAACCACCAAGGGGAACCCGCACCCCCTACCTCCATTCTCCTTCTACATGCATGCTTCGACGATTTCGACTGGTCTCCAATAGGCACAGTCACACTCCTCTGTCACCCTCTTCTCCACTGTCTAACACTGCCAACAACATTCCCAACTGCTATTTCTCCGAATCTCACGACTCCCTCGCTCTCGCGGCCACCGCCGACGGCTCCCTCAAGCTCCACTACCTCCTAGCTCGCTCCATTTCCCAACCCCCACACCCTAGCAATGGCTGCAGCAACCTTTATACACCCTCTCGTCATCATCCATGCCTTCGAAGGCGACATGGCCACCGAGGCCTCAAAAACCCTCACCCTCGCCGATGTCTTGAAAGCCCTGAAACACTGTCCCTCACTCCACTCTCAGAGGGGAACCCGCATCCCCTCCCTCCTTCTCCATGGGCAAGGAATGCTTCGACAACTCCGACTGGCCTTCGATGGGCACAGTCACGCTCATCTCTCACCACCAAGGGGAACCCGCATCTCCTTCCTTCATTCTCCTTCAACCTGATTTCCTCGACCCTCTCCACCACCTCCGGTGCCACCGAATCCAACCGATATGTTTTCGGTGCTTCTTCCTCGCCAATCTCCAACTCTACTACCTCAGACTCCCACGGTCCACCATGCGTTCGATCAAATTCCTCTTCGGTTTCTACTGATCTCGGGTCTTCTATTTGGAAGCAAATAGCTGCGAGAAGAGTGTTTGATGAAATTCCCCAAAGGGATTCAGCTTCTTTGACTGCAATGGTATTTTGTTATACTGATAATGGAAATGTGTCTGCTAGTAGGAAGTTGCTTGATCGAATGCTAATGAAGGAAAATAAAAGCATTTACCCCTGTATGATGAATTGGAGCCACTTAACTGCCGTTATGATGCTCAAATCTGTGTGTTTGGATCCAGGTTTCAAAGCTACAATGAAGCTAAAGCTGGAAGAGTATGGCAAGGGAAATGTTTTAGGCTATGTACAGAAGATTATTTCATCAGAGAAGTGCATGCTCAAGGAGTTCCAGAAATGCAAAGCCTCTTTTTCTCCAGAGGCAATGGTGAGAGCACTTGAAGTTCTTTATTCTCTCGAAATTCTTGATGAAGACACCAAGCTCACTTCACCTGCTGGTTTTCAAGTTGCTGCGTTTCCATTGGACCCTATGATTGACAAGATGATTTTCTCAGCGAATACTTTTGGGTGTTCTAAAGAAATACTAACTATTGCAGCAATTCAATCTGTTCGATCTCTCTTGGTTTCAGCTCGCGAAACCCAACAAGAACTTGATGAAATAAAGCTTCATTTTGCTGCGTCTGCGGGAGACCATGTCACTTCCATAAGTTTCTACAAAGGCTTTCTTAACTCGGACAAATCTTCACAGTGGTGTTACGAGAACTACATCAATTACCAAGCTATGGAGAAGGTTATTGGTACTAACATTTGCCCCATTAAGAGCTTGGATTATGAGATTGGGGAGAATGACCTGTTGAAGCAAGACTGGAGATCAAGGAAGAGAGTGCAAATGTTTCGGTATATGGCCCTCAAGTGGACTCTCACACTACTGATTGGCCTTGGCACTGCACTTGTTGGCTTCTTCAACAACCTTGCAGTTGAGAACATTGCTGGCTTCATATTGTTGCTAACTAGTAATCTTATGCTTCAGCATAGATACATTCTAGATTTTATAGCATATGATGGCTGCAATCTAGTTTTGGCGACTGTTTCTGCTGCACTTTGTGCCTATATTGCTCCAACTGCAGCTAGGTCTGGGATACCTGAAGTGAAAGCTTATCTTAATGGTGTTGAGGCTCACACTATTCTGGCAGCTTCTACTGAAGGAGTTTTGATGTACTCCATTGACGAATTCATTGTATTCGATCACACAGATCTTGATATCGACGTTACACCCGGGGCATTCAGTGCAGCACTATCTGATGGCCAGAATCAAAGAGCACTTATTCACAGCCTCCGCCTATTTGAAGATTTTTTGATTAAGAGATGTACATTCGCTGACCTCTTGGAAGGCTGTCCATATTTGGGATTTATCCTGCAGTGGTGCCAGGAACTCTGTAAGACACAGGTCGCGTATTTGGATATGTTTTTTTTATGAGTCTCTCAGTGTGAGGAAGACCATCAGATTGACCTTGGGGACAAGGTCAAATTTAAGGGGGAAGGATTGATACAGTTCTACTAAGAACTGTATCTTTTCACATATCAGTCCTTCAGTAGTTTTTATCTTATGAGGGGATATTTGCAAATAATCCAAGTTTCTTTTGAATTTTGTTAGGGTATTGGGAATTTTCTAGAAGCACGAGTAATGCACGTGTCTTCATTCCCTTATAAACCCATGTCATGTAATAGAATTAGTATGAATGAATTGAGTTTGCTCTTTGTTCATCTTCTTTTACTTGTTTTTGGTGCTTGTTGCACTTGATTTCATGGCCACCATCGCAATCGCCGACGATGGTGGAGACGACGGGAAAGATCCACCACCGGGTTGGATTGGACTTGTAACACATTGTCGTTGTACCGCAGCCATCCTCGCTGCCAACTATTCCCTATTTGCAATCCCGGTAAACTCTTTCCACTTTTCAAATATTTGTGATACCATCTATCATCTCTATAATATTATTTGATTTATCTGTTATCCACAAATATTGAGAGAGTGTGTTCCACTTGCCTATTAGTATACAAATCTTTATTGAATATCTTACATGCTAATAACAATTACGTATTATTGTTGATTGATAAGATTGAACTTTTAATTGGGTTTGTTAAACTATTTCATATCTTAAAAATCCATCAAACCAATTAATAGTTATAATTTCTAACTTAATCTGCATTACGTGTTGGTAAATTTAATCCTTTAAAATTCTTGAAAATTCTCTATTTAGGGTTAAGTTTACATCATCTTTATTTTCACTATCTTTTTTTCTCTTTTTCCATCTTTCATTTAGATTTTTTACCTCCTCTTTCACGTCGCATCTTCAACAATAATCTGGCAAATTAGAACATTTTGCAGGTACAAATTAAATAAGTTGAAGCATATGTAGACTATAATATGATGCGTGAAACTTTTCCAATTTAAAGAGATCTTTCCAGCAATGTCGAATGAGGATCTTTGACTGGTTTCTCTTGAACGCAAGTGATTTTCCAAAGATATATATACAGTCATGTGTAACTTTCTAGTCTATCTTTTATATATGTTTGCAATAATTGTTCTTTCATATTGTCAAGCTCACTCTGTTATTGGAAACACGTGTCAAATATAGAGACAATGCAAATAAGATATCATAAAAACCCAACAACCTATAACTGTTTGTCCTAGTGCGGGTTATGCACGTATCTTCCTTTCTGTATAAATACTTTCCCTGTAATGGGTTATGCACGTATCTTCCTTTCTGTATAAATACTTTCCCTGTAATCCATTTCCAGTATGAACAGAAATTGCGACATTTTGTCCTCTGTTCGTCATCTTCTTCCTTCTCTCTTCTTGATCCAAACTTAGGGTTTGTAGACTCGAATGGAGAGAAGACGGCCCGCTGCAATTCCACTCATTGCCGAATTGCTATGACTCTCCTTATCTGAAGGGGGTCTCGAAGGCTTCCAATCAGCAGGCTTGTCGTGTATCTTCCAGCATGTCTCTCGTGTAAGACCTGGCTTTCGGCAATAATCACTCCACGGCCTTCCTTTCTTTAAGTAACTGTTGTTACTCAGGTTCTGTACTCCTCGAGTGACTAGTTTAGATTGGTTTTCCATGTTAGAAGAAGTAGATGACTCTCCTAGCATCACTTTCTTTCTACTTTCTTCCCTACGCACTTCAGAGAAAACTTCCCTGATACTCGGTAAAGGTTTTGCTCCAAGTATTCTTCCCCTTACTTCATCTAAGTTCTTGTCGAGTCCCATCAAGAATTTAAAAATTCTTTTCTTCTCTACAATCTCTCTGGACTTTTTTGCATCTTCTAGGCATGTCCACCTATGATCCTCGAACACGTCCAGTTGCTGCCAATGACGAGTGAGACTGTTGTAGAATTGGGTGGCTGAGAGTTCTCCTTGCCGCAGTTCATGAAGTGTTGTTTCAATTTCGAAAATTGCTGAGGTATTTTCTTTGCTCGAATAAAACTCCTTTGCAGCATCCCACATTTCATAAGCCGTGTCATTGAGCAAAAAAAATTTGCCAATTTCATTGGTCATAGAATTTATTAGCCATGACATAACCATATTATTCTCTGTTTTCCAGAGTTTGAATTTGGGATCTTCTGTCTTCGGAGGAACAATCTCCTCTGTAAGGTATTCATCCTTCCCCTTTCTGCTGATATACATCATAACGGACTGTGATTGAAGATAATTGTTCCCATTCAGTTTATGCTCTGTAATGAGAAGAGGAATGCTCTCTGCTATGCCATGAGTTCTGATGGCTTGGATATCAGAACCAGAAGTAACCTCAGATGAGGAGGTTCTCTGCTCGTCGATAGCCATGTCATATTTTGAGAGGAATTATTGGAGTGGTTCAGAGAGAGAGAGCTCTGATACCATGTGGCAAAATGGGAGTACTTTGTTTATTTTTGCTGATAAGTTCTGAATAGCCCATACACAGCTAAATAGGGAGGAAGATAACAACTTCCTCAATTCTAGGAGCTAAATAAGGGATACAGATAAAAAATAGAAATTAAGTAATATAGAGAATCGGTTAATATGAAAAACCGAATCCCCTTTATTCTAGGAAACAAATCTCAACCACTAACGCCTAGAAATCAATACAGATTTCAACATATATATATATATATATATATATATATATGAGAAGTGGTAGTTGGGCCCATAAGATGGTTCTATGGGGGTTGTTACATGGGATTTGGACCATGAGAGATGAGAAGAGATGGGGGTTGGCCGGTTGTGTTCTGGCGTGGGGGTGGTGGTGTGCTGCCACGTGAAAAGAGAGAGGGTGAGGGAAGTGTGCTGTGTGTGCACGTGCATGGTGATGTGGTGGTGTGGGGCTTTCTTGGTCCCACATCGGTGGGAAATGTGGAAATATTATAGTTTATATAATAGAGCTAATGATCAAGAGGTACCTAAATGGCTATAGCCCCTTTTGTGAAGTACGCCTGTGGTGGGCAGTTGTTAGGATTTTATTTGTTCGCGTATTGCGCGCACATGTAGCTACGTGTGCAGCTGAGCGGTGCTCGGGGCGTTACACTCTCAAGACTCTCAAGACTGAACGCCTCAGTGCGCCTTAGTGTCCTTGCAAGGATGAGGCGCTCTCACACTCTCAAGACTGCTCAGTGTGCCTTAGTGTGCTTGCAAGGATGAGGCACAAATAGTCTAGGTGCCTACGCGTTCGACTACAATGTATACTTATAAACAAAAATAAGAATAAAAAATTTGATCTTAATCTTGCAGCCAACTTTACCCAAGGTCAATGCAATTACCTTTCCAATTCCTTTAGAAGCTCCAGTGACAATGACAACAGATTCATCCACTTGTGAGGTATCTACAACTGTTGCTTGCTCTGTATCTGTAGCTTGAGTTCTTACACCTGTGTTCATTTACAGAACATGGAGATCATAATGATAATTTTGCTAGCTATACTAACCATAAATGTAATGAACTACTCATGAACAACAACAAAATCATGTTAACACAACGTCAGCAAGAAGGATCAGAAGATAAAGCCATTTTTTTATAAAATATCTCCTTTTTAACCTTCAACTTTGAACGACCATCTTTTTCACTTTAGATCATACTACTAGTCAAGTCCTACTGGAAGTTGACTGGTTCAAGATTTTTTTTTCTGCCAGATCATGTACATTTTTTTGTTACGACGTGGTACCCTGTCACCATTTGCTATAATGACATGGAGTTCTTTGGGCAATTGAAAGTTAAGATTTATTTTTTGGTTTTAGTTGGGTAGGATCCTATCGGAAAAGAATTTGTTGCAGAGGGACATGTTGTGAAGCCCACTTCTCTTTGTTGCACTCTCAGTGTACTTGAAACTTGAAAGTTGTAAACACATTTTCCATCGAATGTTCGATGGTGGAGGTGTTTGGTCACATGACTCACTTTTCTTTTCTAACTTAAGTCTAAATACATTCTCCACATCTGAAAAAAACTTTGTTCACCATGGCGGTTCTGTAATTTCAATGAGCACATTGTCTCCACAATGAACTTGTCTATTTCGGTTAGCTGGTATTTTTGGCTCAGGATGAGCAATAATTGTTTTACAAAAGACACACCTATAAAGGATTGCATCACCAATACTAATTTATGTTTGGCTTCATGGCAACTTACTCAACAGAAAGGCGCAAAAGCCTTCACCTATAGCTTCAATTTCTACTTAGAAGCCCAAAATAAAGTTCTCCTTTAACACATAAATACGTAAGTGGCATCACCAACATTTATTTATGACTGGCTTCATTTCACCTTAACAGAAAATGCAAAAGCCTTTGCCTATAACTTCTATATTTAGTAGCCCCAATAAGGTTCCCTTTAACACAAATGTACATACATAGCAGCTGAAGAAAGCAACAAGAAGGGAGGCGTTCTTCATGCTGTGAAGGTTGGGGTTTTTTGTTGTTGAGGAGAGTGAAGGTTGGGATTGTCCAGAATTTTGATTTGGTAATGCAAACTCCGACAGTGACCCTCAACTTGGTCTGAATAGAATAAAACAGTAGTGTGCATGCTTTCTGCTCAAGGCAACTTTGTGCACTTTACGTTTTTGTGATGAATTATTTTAAATCTATATAGCTTTGTTTTCACCGACAATTCTTTAATTGTTATGTAATATAGGCCTGTACTGGTGTACTAATTAGGCCTCTATCCACCCCCTTCTTCTCTGATGATTGTTTATCGGCATTCAAATTCTTTTAGGTTGGCAGTAGAGTAATACAAACAACTTTTTATAACGATCTAGATACACCATAAATCATCCTTCAAGAAATGCAAACAAAGATTGATATGTAAACAATAAATGTAGATTCCATGCTGTCTTTGATCTCCTAGGTTTTTGTAAAATATACAAACTTTTTAGTTAAAGAGTAATTAAAATAGATGTCAAAAGGAATCGGAACAAGTAGATAACAGACTTCACAATTCCATCTTGCTCGAACATACGACAACTAGTAGTGTGGTAGGCAAGGGCAAAAGATATACAAAATACAGATTTGAACTTTTCCCAAGTGCTCAAGTCAAGGTTATTCCAAGTTCACCTACTGGCTCATGTTCGAAGTTTTATAAGCCTGCTATGCTCTACCACGACAAGATCATTCCCAAGTAACCATGGCCCCTTCGCAGAACCTTATCAGCTTCTAGCTGAGATGGGAAGTTGGCTTAAAAAGCGTAGCACCATAGGGAAGAATTTTATATTCTTCCACTTCCACTTCCACGCCATTGCAGAGGCTTTTTTGGCATTTTTTTAATTAAAAAAAACTAGTAATCTGCACACGTTCTAATCAAATTTTTTTAATTGAGTAAATAATAAGACGTAATCTGGCCTGGAACCTGAGACCTCTCTTTACTCATACATACTCTTTACAAATTACCTCTAGTGGCACAAACTTTTATTTTATATGAGTGACACTTTTATAAATAATTATGTTGTAAATAAATTTGAACTTTGAGAGTATTATGGTAACTAACAAGAGTTGAGTAAATGAATGGTTAATATAACTCCCACGTACTTAAAAATGAATGATTGAGATTAAATGGTTGATTGTTTACAAATTACAGGTTGTCTACAAATGATGACCCCAACTCTCCCATTATAGTATTACTAGTATAATGTACGTGCGATGCACGTCTGAAAAAAGTAAAGTCATCAACTTAAATGAATATATATTGAATAAGAAAAAAAATAGTTTATATTTGAATGTTTTGATTTGGGAGACACGTGCGGTGCACATATATATTTGCTGGATATAGTTTGGAGTTTGGACGTGTATTATACGTGTTTATATAGTTACAAAGTTAGGGTTTGTTTGTTGCAAATCCCAACTCTCTCATTAAAATAGTAGAGATTATTACTAGTAATATACACGTGCGATGTACGTATTATTTTTTTAAAAAAAAATAAGTACAAACTCTGATTTACACGTGCAATGCATGTCTTAATAAATATGATTATATATTTTTAATGGGAGAGTTGGAGGTGCACGTGCGTTGCACGTAAGTAGGTAGATTGACAACTCCAACTCTTTCATTAAACTAGTAGAGATTATATATTATATTATAGATAGACAGATAGTAATTTTCACGTGTGATACACATTTAATATATATTTTTTTTTTAAAAAGTAAAAAATCTGACGTAATGAGGACTCGACCTTCTTATTAGTTATGCACGTGCAATGTACGCGTTGGTAGATTTACAGATGATACTAAGGCCCTCTCTCATTATAATATTAGAGATTAGAGATTAGAGATCTGTCTGAAATGATCTTGAAGTCAAGAGATTTTTGAAGTTCTGAATAAGCCTGAGAAGATCTGGTAGGAAGGGGGTCAGTCACATTTGCAATCAATGAGATCTGAGATAAGAGAGGGATCCATGGGGCGAGGGGGGAGAGAGAGTTATATATAGAAACGCTAAGGGGGGAAGTGTGATTGAGATGAATCAGACTAAAGAGGCCAAATAAGGACTGCAGAAGGGAGAGGGTGGTTGAGAATGGAAGAGCAGGAAAGGGCTGAAAAAGGAGATGGCCAAAAGAGATGGCTGCAGAGATGGGAGTGGAAAGGGGGAA
Organism: Hemerocallis citrina; assembly: GCA_017893485.1. Taxonomy (NCBI): domain Eukaryota; kingdom Viridiplantae; phylum Streptophyta; class Magnoliopsida; order Asparagales; family Asphodelaceae; genus Hemerocallis; species Hemerocallis citrina. The sequence goes on along the minus strand of CM030361.1, from coordinate 78,537,444 downwards.
GAGAAGAGCTAGAAGGAAAGGGGAGGAGGAGAAAGAAAGAAACACCAAACTAGAAACCTGCCTAGGCAGGAAGAGAGCTCTTCTCGCCAACTGAGAGGGAAGGGACAAAGATTTCAACTGGTGCATGTTCATTAGAGAATTTGTATAACTCCACAGAACCTAAGTAATCCATCGAATGTATACTCTTTTTTTTTGTTGTTGTTGTTTCATTCATTGAGCAAGAGTAGTGGGCCTATCCCCTTCCGCTACATATCAAAATTAATTAAACATGATAAAGTACAAAAATGAAATCTAATTGTAGTATTCGATGCCTCAAAATTAATCATCACCTAGAATATTTCCTTCTACCTTCTATCTCCAACAATTATACCATCATTTTGTTCTAAAAACTGCTATCTGTAAGAAAAGTTTCGACTGGCCAGGGCATCTTGGTACTAGCCAGTATGTCAAGTCCGTTAGGTCTAAACACTAGTATTAGCTTAATTTCATGTGGATGATTCATTTGGATGATTCATTTCATAACTCAACTTTTATAGTTTGCAATTCAGCCACCCCTGGTCACTTTTATCTCAAAAAAAAAAAAAAAAAATTCAGCCACCTCAACATCTACATTTTAGCTAACTCATTTTTTAAACACACCATCTTCAAAATGCAGACATTCCTACTATTGAACACAACTTTCTTGAAAAGACAGTTTCAGGATATGCTAGGAAATAAAAAATGTTGTGCAATTATAATATTTGATAATAACAATGAAAATAAGATATGAAAATGCAATATGTGTGCGGAAATGCTTACATCTCTAATCTCTAATATTATAATGGGAGAATGCCTTAGTGTTATTGGGCAATTTATCAATGCATGTGACGCACGTACATAACTAATATGAAGGGTGTTTCATGTTTGAGTCCTCACTACATCAGAGTTTTTATTTTTATTTTTAAAATTACTAAGACGTGCATTGTCCATGCATAACTAATATAAAAGAGGTATCAGGTTCGAGGCTAGACTACGTCAAAACTTTTAATTTTAAAAAAAATATTTATAAGACGTGCATCGCACGTGTAAATTACTAGTATCAGTACAAGTGTTCAACAACAAATATATACAAGTAAATGGAAACTTTTAATCCCACCTGAGAGATGCCGTACATCCGTAGAATCTTTATTTGAAGGAAGCCGTCCAGAAGATTCAGTATTTTCTTGCTATAAAGGCTCCTCGTGATGATCACCATCCTAAAAACATTCACAAAAATTAGCACCATTGAAACAAAAATGTAATTAGACATAAACATAATAGAGTAGGAACAAACTTCAAAACTGTTTAGAAACCCTCTATGCTCTTTTCCTCGGAGATGTTGCTTTTCTGTTCACCATGGGACTTCTCCTTCCCATGCTCGTTGCAGCTGCCATATCTTCCAAGGTTTCCTGCAAGCCCACGATATTACAATATGGAAATAAGGATAGTACATAAAAGAGAGAACTCTATAAACTTGACAAACCTGGAAGTAAGTCTCCACGATTGGCACAAGTATTGGAAGATAATCCGCGAAACAGGCATGAGCAAGTTTGGCCTTTAACTACTTAATGTAAGCAAGATGCTTTGTGATCTTCACTTCAGACACACTAACCTCCATAGCCGTGGTTTCTCGTAGACCCAAGACATACTTCCTCACTTCAAGAGCCTTCGCTTTTGGCTCCACTGTACTTTCTATAGCCTGAATAGCATTAGTGATCAACTTTGTGAGGTTACTATCTGAGTCTACGTCAATAGCCACTAATGTCTGTTCCAAACTTCGAATCCTATATTCACCATTATTTGATCTCTCCTCGGTTTCAAACCTTTCTTAAGCTTCCAAGTAACTCAACATCAGACTCTTTTCACGTAAAAACTCCTCTAGGATCGACGACACAATGTTGTCCGCCGTGACTCTGTTGGCTTTTTGGTCAAAACCAAGTTCCTCCTTTCCTTGCTTTTAGTCCCATATCGGTTGGGAGATGTGCGTTGTGAGTGGGATCAGCCCATATATACTCTAATCTTCTCTTCCCTTAATAGAACTGAAAATTGTTTCCCACATAACTCTTCCTCTCCTTCACTTTTTCCCTGCCAAATCTGGTTTCTACTTTTCTCTTCTGTTCTGGGCAAGGCTAAGTTCGGGTCAATCTCTCGACGTTGTGTGCGACAGCGAGACGCCGGTGATACCGGGGGTTTTACCACTAGGAGCATCTGCGAAAAGTCTGCACATAAGACCGCGGATCAATTCTTAGGGCAGTGCGCTCCGCGCGACTTCCCCATAGGCCGATAACTCTGTTCTTATTTATTTTTAATTTGTTATCTTGGGTTGCAGAAAATCAAGATTCGAGGGTAATTTATATAACAATCTAAGAGTTGATTAGAATGATCAAAACAACAACAATCTAACACTACATCACAAACCCTAACATTTCATCAACAATACCAATTCAAGCAGCCTAAAACAGATCCACACAAATCCCTCTTAGATCCATCTGTCTCGATCTACATAGGTTCTCTACCAAAATCCTCGCCGTCTCTTCGCCGCCGAGATCAGATTCTCGTGAGGTAACAGAACAGGTTCTTCGTCTTTACTGTTGATTTATTTATTTTTTCCTTTCATTTTCCCGTAATTTACCGTCTTTAAATTTCACTAATTGGTTCATTTTAGATAGTTCTAATTAGTTATAATTTTCGAGGATTTGATTCTATTTTTAATTTTGATGTTTAAAATGTAAGCATGAGTTGTAAATAGCGAGTCAGTTGCAATACATCGTGTGGAATTTAACTTGATGCAAGTTATAAAACTAATAATGCCTTAAACATAGTGGTCTCGAATGAATTGATACCCACAGGGTTTCCAAAAATTATGAAAGAAACTATGTGATGTAGATGCACACTGCACACTATTATCACAGAGTAGTACATGTATCGGATTAGATGCTGGCGCTTCATGTACACTAATCGAATATGTTCGTTATTTATCACTCATTATTATAACGTATCTTATAGTCATGGACGCATTACTGAACTAGGGAAACACATTGTTTATGTCTCGATGCTTGATGCTTCTTACCTGGCCTTAGTCAAGATGATGCTCCATTTTAAGATTTTCATTCCATTCCGGATTCCGGTAGTCATCGTTGACTCATTGGCATGTAAATCCTTCTTAACAATATGTTATAAATTGAGTATATATACAGTTGCCGCCTATATACAGAGGAAGGTCTAGGAATATAAGATGGTATTTGAGCCAGTCTAGTTGGACATTATGATTTTATCTCATAGTCATAGCAGTCCAACATCATGCTAGACCTTCCCCAAGAATTTCCTCTTAATTATGCAAAATATTACACTTTTGGTATGTATTTACTATGTCATTTGATCATCATGTGTTGGCTTTCATATGGCAGTGTTGATTGTCTGAGGATTATGGATATCAAAAACTTAAGTATCATTTATATGTCAAAATATTCTGCAGATAGTTTCTTCTTTTTTCCCCCACAGCTTATCGAATAAGCTTAGATATTAGTAATTCATTTGGAAAACAAATTTAAGTTGTTGATTGGCACTTTCATAATCTGCTAGCATCACTCAAATAGGCATGATATAGTGGAATAGGTTTCCATAATGTGTGCTGGTGCATCCTTTCAAGAGTATATATGAGGAGGATCTGCTAAGTACATCATCTTGTGTTAGAATTAATATTATAGAGTTTGTACTCAATTTTGAATAACCATATAATACTTTGAAGGGTATCTGCCAATTTTCCTCCTGTCCATTTCTTTGATTTAGTTCTGTGTGCAACTTGTCGGACTTAATAAAATCTTATAGTGGAACCTATGTAGTGTTTGAAGGGTAGTAAAATTTGTTGAAAAAGAGCTCCCTATCAAATAACAAACTTGACAATTATCCCAAATCTGTACATTACAAGTCTTATCTGCAACAAACAGATAGTATAGGGAGTTGGGTCGAATGAATGACGATAGTTGTTTCCAACTTGATTATTCATCATCTTTATTTTGTTGCTAGTTGGAAAGTGTCATAATCCTATGGACACATAGCACTTTAGTTTGAGGAAGTAACATGATGTACCACCCGTAGCAGCTAATAGAGAGCAAGTAAGGGGGAATGGTTTGATGTGGCATCTGAAGTAAATGAGAGTTGCTGGCTATAGATATTTTGCTTGTTAAAGTTTTTCCTAGGTGGGAGAACAAGAGTGTTAAATGAGATTCTGAGAACGAGCTTTACAGGACATATTGATATTTTGATGTTTTTTTTTCTTCCGAATGCATTCTTGTGATGTCAAATGTAATTTTTCTTTTAGAGTTTTTATATGAATATAAGACTCTTAACGAATGACTACCAGTATTAAATGTTTATCATGAGATATTTGTACTTTTCTTTACAGTATCTCATAGTCATATCATTTACATGCCTCCTTAACTATTTGTTGAACAGGCACATATAAAATCAGTTCATGTGTCACGTTGCTCACATTTGCTCAACACCTAGTGTCGCTACTATGTTTGTACTCGCTAGATTTATTACACTCACTTTTTCCTGCACAGTCTTCTCAACTCCTAATCTCTCATATTTGGAAAAGTGCATTAAGGGCAAACACATATTTAAATTTGAGTCTAAAAGTGCTCTTTAGATTCCATAATTCAGTGCGAACAAGAGATGCCAAAGATTCTAGTTGTCTATTGCTTATAAAGTTGGGGAAATGTATTAGAGGTGCAAAATCATGAAAACCCCAGCATTTGCCTCTGAAATTAAGTTACCTCCTGCCATTTATTTTTACTCACTTTACCCCGAACACCATTAACCATCATTTTTTTTTTTTTGTTTATTTGAAATTGGAAAATGCCTATTGTTTAGTACGACTACACATATGCCCCGTGAAACCATATTATAGGGCTTTCGTGGAATATTTTCATGACTTTGAGTTTCTTTGATCATGTTATTTTCGTAGTCTATATTGTAACTTTCAGTTAGAATTTTATCTTATACCTTCAAGTTATACATACTTGATTGTTCATAATCAGTAATGTGGAGAGATTCACTTTCAGATGAGATTGTCATAGTAATCACGGGGCACGCAAATCGAAGTCCTTTTCTTTATCCATCCTGGTATCAGAGATTGTGACACTTGCTTATTCAAAATGTTAATTACACAGTCTCTGATTAGTCAACATCTGATTAAACATATATATATATATACATACTTGTTTGGCAAATGATAATGATGTCAATTTTTTAAATCTAGCATGGATAACATTGATTTAGACAAAGACAGTCAATTAATCTATATAACGTTATCCAGCATGTTTGATATGGAAGACCTAGGTGAAGCCAACCTGATTCTAGGAATTCAAGTATCCAAATCCAAGGAGGGTTATACTCTCTCCTTAGTACATTCTATTGAGAAAATGCTAAGAAAATTTGAGTACTTTGATAAGACACCTGCTCGCACTCATTTTGACAGTAGTATCATTCTCAAGAAGAATGAAGGTTTACCTGTAGAACAACATAAATACTCTCAAATGATAGATTCTCTTACGTATATAACAAATAGAACTAGACCTGATATTGCACTTGCTGTTGGGAGACTTAGTAGATATACTAGTAACCCAAACTGATCATATTGGTCAGCATTAGAAAGAGTATTTAGATATCTTAAGGGTACTATAGGTTATAAACTTCATTATTCTAGACACTCTGATATCATAGAAGGTTACTCAGATGCAAACTGGGTAATTGACTCACATGATGTGAAATCCACAACTGGATATGTTTTTCCCTAGGAGGAGCTGCAATCTCCTGGGGTTCATGCAAACATACAATCACAGATAGAAGTACTATGGACTCTGAAATGATAGCTTTGGACACTACTTGTACAGAAGCTGAATAGCTAAGAAATTTGATTATGCATATACCTGTTACTAATATTCATGTTCCTGCTATTTCCATAAACTGTGATAATAAATCTGTTATAGAACTACTAAAGCATGATTCTGTGAATGCTAAGATGAACAGGTACCTGCAGCTGCACTTCAAGTCAATCAAGAGCCTATTAGGCAAATATGTGGTTCTTGACTATATAAAGTCAGAAAAGAACCTTGCAGACCACTTGACAAATGGTTTGTCTAGGACGTTGATCCTAGAATCATCGAGGGGGATGGGGTTAAGCCCATAAGTAAGTCACCAGCAGTGGCAACCCAACCGAGTCTGACTGGAGATCCCAAGAAGCCGGTTCAATGGGTAGAAACAAGCTGGACTTCGGTGACTATTATGGAACACTGACTCGGAGATTAAATTCTCATAAATTAATGCCCAGGTGGCTGTACGAGGTTGTACAATGATATCACATCCCTATGGTGACAGTGTTCCTGTGTGATCTGGTTAGGATGAGTTTTAAACTCTTAATAGGTCCAAACATTATTATGTAGGGTTGACTCCGATCACCAACCCTTTGAGGACTTACCTATATGAGAGGTCGTGAAGGCCGCGACTATGGGACAGGGCGATCCCAGACAACTCTCATGAATATGGAAAAAGTGCGCATGGCCATTCAAAAGCGCCACCCGATAGACCCAAGAACCTCTAGCGTACTATGTGTGTTATTTTCTGAATCTGAGTCAAGAAGTCTGATTCAAGGCATAGTCCATCAAGCACTTCTTCAGACAAAGACAATAGTCACTACGTGAGATTCAAGGTTGTAGTCCATCTCATTTATGCATAGTATACTCTTGCCCAGAACTTCTCCATCATTATTCTTTTGTTATCTCTGTTTTCGGATCTTGGTTTTGGGGGGGGGGGATTGTTGGCTTTTTGGTCAAAACCAAGTTCCTCCTTTCCTTGCTTTTAGTCCCATATCGGTTGGGAGATGTGCGTTGTGAGTGGGATCAGCCCATATATACTCTAATCTTCTCTTCCCTTAATAGAACTGAAAATTGTTTCCCACATAACTCTTCCTCTCCTTCACTTCTTCCCTGCCAAATCTGGTTTCTACTTTTCTCTTCTGTTCTGGGCAAGGCTAAGTTCGGGTCAATCTCTCGACGTTGTGTGCGACAGCGAGACGCCGGTGATACCGGGGGTTTTACCACTAGGAGCATCTGCGAAAAGTCTGCACATAAGACCGCGGATCAACTCTTAGGGCAGTGCGCTCCGCGCGACTTCCCCATAGGCCGGTAACTCTGTTCTTATTTATTTTTAATTTGTTATCTTGGGTTGCAGAAAATCAAGATTCGAGGGTAATTTATATAACAGACTCTACTACTGTGCCTCTCACTTTCCCACTTCTCTATCAGAACACACGTGACGCCCACCTGGTGGAGACGTGCACAACCAACTCACAATATCATTCCTATATGGCAACGGATGCCCCAACATCTCAGACAGAAACTCCAAATCCACATCCTGACAGCAACACGATAAACAATCTCCCACTCATCCTCTTCTTCTCCATTACTCTCAACAACATGAAAATCTCTCGCTGATTTCTCTGCATCATAAACATCCAATAGCTTCTCAAAGAACCCCTGAATCTTCTCCAGCTCTGCAACACCCACAAACTTTTTAGAGCCAGACACCCCGCCCCCGCCACCGCCACCTAGAAGCAGCGTCGACTTCAACATATACCTGACAACAACACCCTTGTGGAAATCCGAGAGGCATTCTTGCTCCATGAGCTCAACAACCTACCCACCTTTTCAATAAGTTGGCTGCTTCTCTCCTTTTCATTACCAGACAAAATCGACGACAAGTCGACGGTACGGATTTCCCTAACAGGCATTCCGTCGAGCACCCTGAATGCAGCTTCGAGTTCCCAGTTGCTAGGGTCAAGAAACTCGTCCACCCACTGTTCGCCGGGGATCTCGGACATGAAACGGGTGACGTCATCAGAGATGTGGGCCCGGTCGATATGGACGATGAGGGAGTTGGAATCAAGAAACCGGTGGTTAGAGGGGGAAGAGCAGCAGCAGCTTTCCCAGAAATGGAAAGAATCGCCACCGGAATCTTGTGTTGGGTTTGTATGTCTTGCATACGCATGTCTGATGAAGAAGACGATGAAGCGTTGAAATGGATCGAAGCGAGGCACAAAATATTATTATAAGCTTTTAAAATGCCTCATTTCGGAGTTCGTTTTAAGCCTTAATAGGTGTTGGGCCGACCCTGCCCGAAAGGGGAACGGTCGACCGACTGCGGCGCTGATATATTAATTGAGTCGGTCTTGGAGATTGTGAGAAGCCTAACTTCTTCTTAGAGTTAGATCGTACGGCTTCCAATGCAGGGTTATCTCTTCAGTAGTAATCAGATGGTTAATGTATCAAATACATCAAACTAGGGTTTCTCTAGATCTATAAATACAATGTAAACGACTCCTATAACGATATGATTCCATTGAGTGCCGAATAGAAAAGGAGGCAGTTAGGTTTGAGAGAGTCGTTGTGAGAATTGTAATATTCTTATATCTTTTCTAGCTGAAATAACATCTCAGTTCTTCCTCCCCCGGATTAAGACGAAAGCCCCAACTGGGATATTCTTGTGTGCTCTGTATAATTGATGCGATCTAGTTTTGCTTGGTGGTTTGTGTTGATTGTGTCGAAGACTCAACAAAATCTTCAGTTTTTCTAACATCTTGGAGTTGGGCGAGAATCTTGGAAGAAAATATTGGACCATGGCGGCAAGATTGAGAATTTGGAAGCGGAAGGTGTTGGCATTTTGATGATGTAGACAGTTGAGATACTCGCAAAGATTTGTGTGAGACGATGAGGAGGATTCTTTTCAGTGATGATTTGAAGCAGACAAATCTCAAGAATCAGATCTATCTACTACTCTATCAAAATCATATGATGTATTGAGCCTCACTGAATTCAAATGACTACAATCTCCATTACAAATGAAGAGAAAAATACAGAACCAGAGGATTGAGAGGAAGAATATCAGAGGATTTGGGAAGAATGGAGAAGATGAGGTAGAGGAAGAAGACAAAGTTTGTCATGCTGAATAATTGCTTTCTTACAATATTCCCTTCTTATTTATACAATCAAAAGTTTCTCTTGCATTTAGCCCTCCAACGGAGTATCGACACCTGTCCTATTTCTTCTTCCCGCCTTTCCTGCATACGAATCACACGTGCGATACCCGGGCTTTAGTCTAGTCCAGCGGCTTCTTGGACACTCTCCTCTCCCTCGTTGCTCTTCTTTCAGCCAAATTTGATTTTGTTACCTGCGAATTCGCAACATTGCCGCCCTCTTCAACAACGACCTTGACCTCAAGGTCGTACAGTGGATAAGCCTTGGCCATGGCAATTGTGTTCTCCCACGTAGCTACCTTTGCAGGTAATCCCTCCCATTGCACTAAGATCTCTTCCACAAAATTGCTACCCTGTTTAACTCTCCTCTTCTTCAACACTGCCACCAGAACTAATGACACATTATGTGATACCATATCTGCAGGCAATGAATTAGATCCTGCTGCCAAAGGATCTCCTCGACAACAACGTAATAATGACACGTGAAACACAGGGTGTATCTTTGACCCCTGAGGCAAGTGCACTTTATAAGCAACAACCCCAATCTTCTTTATTACCTAAAATGGGCCATAAAACCTCTTTGACAGCTTATGTGAGCTGCGCCGCGCCACCGAATGCTGCCTATAAGGCTGCAATTTGACAAAAACCCAATCACCTTCCGCAAATTCCTGGTCACTTCGATGCTTGTCTGCCATATGCTTCATTCTAGTTTGAGCCTTCCCCAAATCTGCTTTTAACAACTGTAGCAATTGATCTCTCTTTACCAAAGCCTCATTGACATCAAAATTATCAGAAAAGTTATCCATATATGGCAGTTTTGCTGGAGCCTTGCGACCATAGACTACTTCAAAAGGGGTAAGTCCAATAGCAGACTGGTAGGCAGTGTTATACCAATATTCAGCAAGTGACAACTGACAAGTACCTATACCATAGCTTAGGCTCTTCACATACAAAGCAACGTAAGTATTGTTCCAGTATTCTGTTTAGGACTTCTGTCTACCCATCAGTTTGCGGGTGATACTCGCTTGACATGCGCAAAGTCGTTCCCTGCTTAACAGATAATTATCTCCAAAAGTTGCTAACAAAGATTGGATCTCCGTCACTCACTATTGACTTAGGAATGCCATGAAGTTTAGCTACATTTGCAAGGAATGTCTCAGCTACTTTAGCGGCAGTAAATGATGCAGGCAACCCCATGAAATGTGCATATTTACTGAGTCGATCCACCACTACTAAAATGGTTGTTTTCCCCTGAGAAGAGGGTAAACCAACTATGAAGTCCATAGAGATATCTTCCCACACTTGTTGAGGAATTGACAGGGGTTGGAGGAGACCTGCAGGGGATGAATTTTCAAATTTCACTTGTTGACAGATCATACATTCTTTGACATATTTTCTCACATCTTCCATCACAGTGTCCCAATAGAATTGTTCTTTAATCTTGAGCAAAGTTCTACGAATTCCAGAATGGTCTCCAGTAGGACTTGCATGATATTCTTGAAGCAATTGATTTCTTAGAGATTCAGGTACCATGATTTTTTTTCTTATAAAGGAATATCCCTTCCCGGTACTCAAACTCCTGAGTATTCACCATGCCACTCTTTATAACTTGCAGTAATTCCCTCCACTTATCTTCCTTCAAGTATTCATCGCTCAGTTGATCTAGGATTAAGAATTTAGGATATGAAACAGATGTTAATGCAGACAACTCAGTTGAAAACTGTCGAGATAGCCCATCTGCCACGGGATTCTCCTTACCATGTTTGTATATGACTTTAAAGTGTATCCAACCAACTTTTGTACCCATTTTTGTTGTTCGGGTATTTGTATAACCTGGTGAATCATGTGGTGTATACTCTTATGATCAGTTTGTATCACAAACTCTCTGCCAAGCACATATTGCCTCCACTTTTTAACAGCCTCCGTGATGGCAAACATCTCACGTACATAAGCGAATGCACATTGCATGCGAGGAGACATCTTCTCACTAAAATATGCTACTGGGTGCTTGTTTTGGGACAAAACAGCTCCAATACCAATATCTGGAGCATCAGTTTCAATTGTGAAAGACTGGTTAAAATCAGGTAATTGGAGAACTAGTGTGGTGAACATAGCTTCCTTCAGTTGCTTAAAGGCAAATTCTGCATCTTCATTCCAAGAGAAGGCATCCTTTTTGAGCAAATCAGTCAATGCACTGACTATTGTTGCATATCCCTTTACAAATCGCCTATAGTACCCTATCAAACCTAAGAATGCCCGTAATTGCTTAAGTGATTTTGGTTGAGGCCATTGTAACACTGCTTGCACCTTCTCTTGATCCACACTGACACCACCTGCAAAGATAAAGTGCCCTAAATACCCTATGGTGGTTTCCCAAATGAGCACTTGGATCTTTTGACAAAGAAATGATTGTGCTCTAAGACCCTTAACACTGTATAAACATGTTGGAAATGAGAAGACCAATCCTTGCTGTAAACTAAAATATCATCCAAAAATACCAAAACAAAATTGCGCAAGAATGGTTTAAAAATATCATTCATGGCTGCCTGGGAGGTGGAAGGAGCATTAGCAAGGCCAAATGGCATGACAAGGAACTCGTAGTGGCCCTCGTGAGTTCTAAATGCCGTCTTGCTCACATCATCAGCTTTAACCTGTATCTGATGATACCCTGCTCGCGGTCCAGTTTGGAAAAATACACTGCCCCATGCAACTCATCAAACAACTCATGTGCAGTAGGGATTGGAAATTTATCCTTGATAGTTATTGTATTAAGTGCCCTATAATCCACGCAAAATCTTAGCTTCCATCTTTCTTCCGAACCAATAATACAGGGGAGGAGAAGGGACTATGACTATGTTGAATTATGCCTTCTGTTGACATCTGTAGCACTTGCTTTTCAATCTTAGATTTTTTTTAAAATGTGGGTATTTGTATGGTCTCACATTGGTTGGATTTGATGCAAGTAGTAAATGTATTTTATGATCATAGATGGAGGTAGACCTGTAGGTTCTTTAAAAACTGAATCATATGTTCTCAAAATTGAAGCCAAATCAGCAGGTACCTCAGTTTGATCAACACTCTCTCCCTGTAGCTCCAAACGAAAGAAATGGGATACAGAATCTGTTGAGAACTCCCTGCACAATTGATGCAATTGCAGTTGTGCTATAACTGGCAGCACTCCTCCTTGCAGTAAGATTGATCGATCCTTGTACACAAAGGAAACAGTCATTTTGGCATAGTCGAATGTCACTGGTCCAAGCAATTTAAGCCACTGAACCCCCAATCCCAATTGTAACAGTGACGTTTGAAGCTTTCTGTATAGGCAAATGCAAATATTTCGCAACCCTCTCTTGCAAGAAATTGTGTGTACTCCCACCATCAATTAAAATTTGCACTACCCTTTGGCCCACCTTACCTGAAACACGCAGTGTTCTAGGAAACATTGACCTGAAAGGGCTTGATAAGAAATCTCACATGCCATATTTGGGTCTTGAAGATCATGCTGCAATTGGTCTTCTACTGATTCTTCTTCACTTGGAGAAGCCTCATGTTCAACTAAGAGTAGCAAAAATTTCTTTCCCTTACACACATGTCCCATAGTGATTTTTTCATCACAATTAAAGCAGAGCCCCTTTCCTTCCTTGCTTGCAACTCAAGACTGAAGGAGCTGACTGGTGATTAATAAATGCAGTTGTTTGTGTAGGGCCCTGATAAGGGTCAGAAATAGCGTGGCCCATCCTGGACCACTGGATCCCCTCAGAGATGCGCGCTCCTTCTGATCTTTCTGATCTGCCACGTCATCACCGGAAAACTGCCCGGAGCTCGGCCACGTCAGCCCGGAAACCACTCCGGCGCCTGCCACGTCAGCCCTATACCGCCCGGCTTTCCACCGCTTCAGCCAAACGGGCAATCGGGTCCGGACCCGGCCCCAAACGGGTCTGGACCCGATTGGCTTCCTCTATAAATACCAGACCCTCCCCCCTGTCTACAGGTAATCAAACTTTTCCCACTAAAACCCTAGTTACTGTTGCTCTTATCTTAAGTGACTGACTAGATCGTCGGAGGGTCTGCCACCGGAACCAAACCCGGTGTTTCTAGACCATCTGCAGGTACACAAGACCTCGGATCCGAGCCCTCTGATCCGAGCCCAGACATCCACCTCACTCCCAGTCCGGCCTCAGGTACCGCTCGGCCAGCCGAGGGTCGTCCGACTAGTAGCTGTCTCCTCCAAATACAAATCGAGCAGGAACTCACACCTGGTGCATCCACACGTCTCCCAGAAACAAACCGCATCAGGTTGGCGCCGTCTGTGGGAACAGCTACTTCGGAAGCCGACCCAAATCCTACCGCCTAGGTACCTCGACCGCCGAACTCCCATGGCCTCCAAAGGCAAGGGGGCTGCGTCCTCCGTCAACCGACAGGACACACCCCAACCAAATACCAACGCGGGGCCCCGACCATCGAAGCACAGGGCTTCCCATCAGGGGCCTCAGCGGAGCGCCACCCGTCCAGTCCAGTCCGACCTACGAAGAGTAATCTCCAGCCGGCAGGCTAGTCGCAGTGGTGGAAGGGCCGCTTCCAACTCGGCCCCGAACCATCCTAGACCACCGCCCGAAGAACGGAGGCCAGCACTCAGCCGAGTCGGAAGGCAACCTCCAGTCCAACCGGCCCGAGCCGAGGGAGCTCCTGTCACTCAACAGGAGTTCTAGGATTTCCGAAGGGAGATTCTTGGGGCTCTCCAACGGGCCCTCAGGGAGGAAGCACGCCATTCCCAAACCAGGTCGGACGCCGAGGCCAGCGGGTCCCGCCCCTCAACAGTCCAGCCAGAGGGCGATAACGTACTCCTAAGGCGCCTCCAAGAAATGGAGGACCGAATTGATCATATGGGCGATGGGGGCCTCGGAGCTGGTCAGGGGTACAGACCTGTCCGACCTCCCTTCTCCGCCCTCATTATCAAAGCGGAAATACCGCGGAACTTCCGACCCCCTCAATTCGAGACCTATAACGGCGAGGGGGATCCTGCTGATCACATGGAGGGTTTCAAAACCCTCATGATGATTCACAGCGCCTCGGATCCTCTGCTGTGCCGAGCATTCCCTGCCACCCTTCGGGGTCCGGCTCGTGAATGGTTCTCGAAGCTCACCCCCGGCTCCATTTACTCCTTTGATCAACTGGAGGGCAACTTCCTCGCCCATTTTGTGACAAGCCGAAAGGCCGAAAGAACGAGCGCCTCCTTACTTGGGCTCAGGCAGGAGGAGGGGGAATCACTCAGGGTTTTCGTTAGGAGATTCACCTCAGAGGCGAGATCAGTATCCTCCCTCGATCCGGGCGTCGCCTCCGCGGCATTTCGGCACAACGTCCGTCACGGACAGCTGAAGGCCTCCCTGGCAAAGAAGCCTCCGATCGATTTTCCCGACCTCCTCAATCGGGTTGAAAAATACATCAGGGCGGAGGAAGCCCTAAACCCAGAAGAGCCCAGGGAAGCACCCGGAAAAGGGAAGCGGAAGGCCGAGGAAGTCGAGCCTTCTAAAAAGGCCCCGATGGACGTGGGCACCATGAAGAAAGTACCGCCGGTCCCTCGCTTCGAGAGGTATACCCCACTCACCCAAAATGTGTCCTCCATACTCCTGGCAATCGAGGATAGGGACCTCGTTCAGTATCCCCCTCGACCGTCCAACAACACTAGTAAGAAAAGGGATCAACGGTTCTACTGCCGCTTCCACCGGGACAACGGGAACGACACGGATCACTGCCGTGCCCTGAAGGACGAAATCGAGGCCCTCATCCAGCGAGGGTACCTCCGGGAATACAAGCGGGACGACGCTCGGGGACAGAGGGACTCGAGGAGCAAGAGAACCCCACCTCCGCCTCGAGTTCCCCTGCAGCTCCTCGAGCGGGAGCATGAGCTCGAAGAACCTGATGGCCAAGCTATATTACACTGCATCCACGGGGGGCCCATGGGAGGGGAGTCCAACACCTCTCGCAAAGCGTTCATTCGGGACGTTAATGCCGTCCAAGGGCCTCTCCCCCCTCAAATTCAACCACTCCCCGTCTCCTTCTCAGGTGACGACCTGGAGGGCATGCGGCTCCCTCATTGCGATGCCCTCGTGATCAATCTCAGCATGGCAAATTTTGATGCTCGACGGATCCTTGTGGACAACGGGAGCTCAGTTAACATTTTGTTCCTCGACGCTTTCGAGAACCTGAAGCTGCCCCGTAGCAAGATCAAGCCTGCAGGATACACCCTGCACGGATTTTCTGGAGTTCCGGTGACGATCGAGGGGATCGTCACGCTGGATGTCACTGCTGGCACGGCCCCGAACCGGAGAACCGAGTCCATGGACTTCATGGTTGTCAATATCAAGGCAGCCTACAATGCCATACTCGGTCGACCGGGCCTCTGCTCTCTCCAGGCTGTCCCCTCGGCCTACCACCAGAAGATGAAGTTCCCTACCAGTACCGGGGTAGGAGTGGTCCGAGGGAACCAGGAAGCCGCCCGCTCCTGTTACATGACAGCAATAGGAAGTGGGGTGTTTCCCCTCGACGCCGTGGAGATGCAGCCCCAAAGGACCCAGCCGAAGCCGGAGTCGGCGGACGAGCTGGAGGATGTGTCCTTCGAGACAGAGGACTCATCAAAACAATTTCGAGTAAGTCGCTCCCTCACACCCCGCCTTAAGTCCGATCTCATCGCCTGCATCCGGCATAATGTCGATCTGTTCGCCTGGAAGCCATCTGACATGCCCGGTATTTCCAAGGAGCTCATCATGCATAAGCTCAGCGTGATCCCCGGCTCGAAACCAGTGGTCCAAAAGCGACGAAAGTTCGCACCGGAGCGACAACAGGCAGTTAATGCAGAAGTCGACAAGCTCCTGGCCGCACGCTTCATCCAAGAGGTCAGCTACCCCGAGTGGCTGGCAAACGTCATCATGGTCAAGAAGGTGAGCGGGAGCTGGAGGATCTGCATAGATTTCACGGATCTCAACAAAGCCTGCCCAAAGGACCCTTTTCCCCATCCCAGGATCGATGCTCACGTCGATGCGACATCGGGTCACGAGCTCCTGTCCTTTATGGATGCGTTTTCAGGCTACAACCAGATCCGCATGTTCCCTCCCGACATCGCCAAGACATCCTTCGTCACGGACCAGGGGCTCTACTGCTACAGGGTCATGCCCTTCGGGCTGAAGAATGCCGGCGCCACGTATCAGAGGCTCGTCAACCGGGTCTTCAAGGAGCAAATCGGGCGCAATATAGAAGTATATGTGGATGACACACTCGTCAAGAGCCGGCGGGGGGAGGATCACGTAGCCGATCTGGAGGAGGCCTTTGGGGTACTTCGGACCCATAATATGAGACTTAATCCGAACAAGTGCGCCTTCGGCGTCTCCGCAGGAAAGTTTCTTGGGTTCATTATCAGCCAAAGGGGAATCGAAGCAAACCCAGAAAAGATCCAAGCAATCCTAGACATGGCTCCCCCCAGGAACATCAAGGAAGTCCAACGACTGACGGGGAGACTGGCGGCCATCGGCCGTTTCCTCTCCAAATCTGGAGAGAAGTCTCTTCCCTTCTTCAAAGCCCTGCGCGGCACCGATGGGTTCGAATGGGGAGTCCAACAGCAAGAGGCCTTCGCCCAGTTAAAGGAATACCTCGCGAACCCTCCCCTCCTCAGCAAGCCCGAACCAGGGGAGCCACTCTGGCTTTACCTATCAGCCTCGGAGAAGGTGCTCAGCGCCGTTCTCGTTCGGGAGGAAGAGGGATCACAGAAGCCTGTATATTACGTCAGCAAGGTCCTACTCGATGCCGAGACCAGGTATTCTCGGATGGAGAAGGTGGCATACGCCCTGGTCATGGCCTCGCGGAAGCTCCGCCCATATTTTCAATCTCATTCTGTCCAAGTACTGACGGACCAACCCCTGAAGGCCGTACTCTACAAACCAGAAAGCTCGGGTCGACTCGTAAAATGGTCGATTGAGCTCAGCCAGTATGACATTGGCTATCAGCCCAGAACAGCCATCAAGGGGCAGGCGCTCGCGGAGTTCATTACGGAGTGCACCATCTCCGAGCACCCCACAAGCAAGGAAAGCGACCAGACGTGGGAAGTTTACGTCGATGGTTCCTCCTGCGAGGCAGGTAGCGGAGCAGGCATCATCCTGCGAGGCCCGGACGGTTTTCTTCTACAATACTGCCTCCGCCTCAACTTCCCGGCCTCCAACAACGAGGCCGAGTACGAGGCAATGATCGTTGGTCTCACTCTCGCTCATCAGGCCGGTGCCAAGCAGATCAGGGCTTATAGCGACTCGCAGCTCGTGGTCAACCAGATCACCGGGGAGTACGAGGCCCGTGACGATCGCATGGTTCGTTACCGAGCTGTAGTTCAACGCCTACTAACGTCCTTCGACGAGTCGGCTGTTTTGAGGATCCCCCGGGAACAGAATGTCCAGGCTGACGCATTGTCAAGATTGGCTTCCTCTTCCTTCGAAGGTCTCGATCGCAAGGTCCTGATCGAGGTCATGCTAAAACCTAGCATCGACATCCCGGAGGTCCTGTGCATTGAAGATGGGGCTCCCCCCGAAGACTGGACCACACTGATTAGGCGATTTCTCGTCAAAGGAGAGCTCCCAGAAGACCAAGCCGATGCAAGAAAGGTCTGGGCCCGAGCGGAAAGGTTCACAATGATCGACTCAACACTCTTCAAGAGGTGCTACACTACCTCGGATGGTCGGCCTTACACGAGGGGATTGGCGGGTGTCACATGGGAAGTCGTTCGCTAGCACGAAAGGCTTTGAACCACGGGTACTATTGGCCTACCATGTTGCAGGACGCTTTGACCCTTGTCAAGAAGTGTGGCCCCTGTCAGAGATTCTCGCCCATCAAAAGGGTCCCGCAAGCAAACCTCCGGTCCATGGCCAGTCCGACCCCCTTTGCAATGTGGGGGATGGATCTTGTAGGCCCCTTTCCAAAGGCGACAGGGCAACGAAAGTTTCTTATAGTGGCGATCGACTACTTCACAAAATGGATCGAGGCGGAGCCATTAGTTACGATCACCGAGCAGCAGACCCAACAATTCTTCTGGAAGCACATTATCTGTCGGTTCGGGATCCCCCAAGTGCTCGTCACGGATAACGGGACCCAGTTTGCAGGGAAGCATTTCCGTAAGTTCTGCGAAGACCTCGGTATCCAGCAGCGCTTCTCTTCGGTATGCCATCCCCAATCCAACGGACAGGCAGAAAATGTGAATCGTCAGATCCTCGACGGACTCAAGAAGCGACTCGACAATTCCTCAAAAGGGTTATGGGTCGACGAACTGGCAAGCGTTCTCTGGGCCCACCGAACAACAAAAAGAATCCCGACAGGGGAGTCACCTTTCAACTTAACTTACGGCGCTGAGGCCGTTATTCCCCTGGAAATAGGTATCCCCTCTCCCCGAATTATGTCTTTTGACGAAGCAACAAACTCCATGCAGCTACGAGCAGACCTGGACCTCATTGACGAGGTCAGGGAAAAGTCGGCCATCAGAAGGAACATCTACCAGCAAAGAATTGAGAGGTTCTACAACAAGAGAGTGCGCCCAACAAACATTACACTCGGAGACCTTGTCCTCCGGAAACTGGCGGTATCCAATCCCGGCCAGAAAAGAAAGTTGGCACCAAACTGGGAGGGCCCTTACAAGGTTTCAGAGGTCGTACGACCGGGCACTTATCGCCTGACCGATACCGAAGGCAAGCCCGTCAAGAGGCCCTGGAATGCGGAACACCTGATTAAGTTTTTAGAAGAGTAGCCTAGTCTTTTGTAATCGGCACGGTGTGCCTAGTATTTTGTAAAAACCTGTAAACGGCGCGTCGTGCCTAGACTTGTCTGTAACAGGCATATATTGTAAAACGTCAGCTTTCTTGAAACAAGCTTATAATTCCAATTCTTGTAAACAGATAAAGGACACCTCACGGACTGTGCACTCGGATGAAATCGCGAGCCCAAAAGTGCTTCTCCTACAAGCATAGGACTCGGCATTCGGATGAAATCGCGAGCCCAAACATGCTTCTCCTACAAGCATAGGACTCGGCACCCGGATAAAGTCGCGAGCCCAAACATGCTTCTCCTACAAGCATAGGACTCGGCATTCGGATGAAATCGCGAGCCCAAACATGCTTCTCCTACAAGCATAGGACTCGGCACCCGGATAAAATCGCGAGCCCAAACATGCTTCTCCTACAAGCATAGGACTCGGCATTCGGATGAAATCGCGAGCCCAAACATGCTTCAACTACAAGCATAGGACTCGGCACCCGGATAAAATCGCGAGCCCAAACATGCTTCTCTTACAAGCATAGGACTCGGCATTCGGATGAAATCGCGAGCCCAAACATGCTTCTACAAGCATAGGACTCGGCACCCGGATAAAGTCGCGAGCCCAAACATGCTTCTCTTACAAGCATAGGACTCGGCACTCGGATAAAATTGCGAGCCTAAACGTGCTTCTTTTACAAGCATAAGACTCGGCACCCGGATAAAATCGCGAGCCCAAACATGCTTCTCCTACAAGCATAGGACTCGGCATTCGGATGAAATCGCGAGCCCAAACATGCTTCTCCTACAAGCATAGGACTCGGCACCCGGATAAAATCGCGAGCCCAAACATGCTTCTCTTACAAGCATAGGACTTGGCATTCGGATGAAATCGCGAGCCCAAACATGCTTCTCCTACAAGCATAGGACTCGGCACCCGGATAAAATCGCGAGCCCAAACATGCTTCTCTTACAAGCATAGGACTCGGCATTCGGATGAAATCGCGAGCCCAAACATGCTTCTCCTACAAGCATAGGACTCGACACCCGGATAAAATCGCGAGCCCAAACATGCTTCTCTTACAAGCATAGGACTCGGCTCGCGCCATCTCTCCAAGAGAACATGTGCAGGAGCTCGACGTCGACCCCGAGCAAGGCGGGTGCCCTCTCCGAGGGCACCTCGACCTTACCGCTCGGCGACGGCGCTACGCTACGCCTGCAATTGCCTTTCTCGCCGGTATGGGGGCTCGGCATCCGTCCCTCGCTCGGTTTGGCCTCCTCGGAGGCCATCAACCGATGCTCGAGGCGACATCCGCCAGCCACGCCCGCACCGTCTCTCCAAGAGAACATGTGCAGGAGCTTGGCGTCGACCCCGAGCAAGGCGGGTGCCCTCGAGGGCACCTCGACCTTACCGCTCGGCGACGGTGCTACGCTACGCCTGCAATTGCCTTTCTCGCCGGTATGGGGGCTCGGCATCCGTCCCTCGCTCGGTTTGGCCTCCTCGGAGGCCATCAACCGATGCTCGAGGCGACATCCGCCAGCCACGCCCGCACCGTCTCTCCAAGAGAACATGTGCAGGAGCTCGGCGTCGACCCCGAGCAAGGCGGGTGCCCTCTCCGAGGGCACCTCGACCTTACCGCTCGGCGACGGCGCTACGCTACGCTTGCAATTTCCTTTCTCGCCAGTATGGGGGCTCGGCATCCGTCCCTCGCTCAGTTTGGCCTCCTCAGAGGCCATCAACCGAGGCTCGAGACGACGCCCGCCAGCCATGCCCGCACCGTCTCTCCAAGAGGACATGTGCCGGAGCTCGACGTCGGCCCCGAGCAAGGCGGGTGCCCTCTCCGAGGGCACCACGACCTTGACACTCGGCGGAAACGCTCGACGCTGCTACCACCCGTTCCCTCACTAAGTGTTTGAAAAATTTTTATTTAGTTTTGAGGTGTCCGCCTTCCGCAGACGCCCCGAGCCTTGAGTCGAATTATTGGCCACCCTCTCACCCGCGAACAGCTCGGGGTTTCCGGCTTTTTGCAAAACCAAAACCCCAAACTGTTCGAGGATGGCAGGGGGGCCAAAGACTGGCGGCTCTCTCTCTGCTCAAACTGATCAGCTGACCCTTCTCTCGCCCCCGAACAGCCCGGGGTTTACGACTTCTAACGAGTCCGAAACCCCGAACAGTTCGAGGACGGCAGAAGAGCCACCAAGACTCGGATCGGTCGACCCTTCTATCATCCAAGAACAACTCGGGGTTTAAGGCTCGAACAAGCCCAAAACCCCAAATTGTTCTCGGACGGCGGAAAAGCCACCGAGCTTCGGACTTCTCCGAACACCCCAAACAATCGGTCGGCCCACCGCTCACCAACGAACAACCCGGGGTCGCATGGCCCTGACGGCCGGTACCCCGAATTGTTCGAGGGTGATCGGTGTGCCTCCGATCCGAGATGCATGAAAATCTTGTGTTATTGGGACGCCCGCCAGAAGCAGGCATCCAAGTCAGAGCGACTCACTGACCAAAAAACAGATGGGGGAGTGGTGATTATATAGCCCCCTGAGGCCTCATTTATTACGCCTGGGAATATGAAACGGCGGAAGGCGAAGCGTCGCCATTAATGCTCATAGGAATGCGAAACGTCGCAATTATTGACGCAGTCGCGCCATTTGCCACCCTTCGGAGATTTCGCGCCAACTACCCTCGGCATCCGAGGCAATCAAGGTTCCGGGGAACAAATGATCTTATTCATTATTACTCATTGCTTACAACTCAATGAACGAAAGTGCAAATACAAAGAAGGCTCTCAACTCACTCACTCAGCCGGGAACTCGAATTCGGGGCTCCTGTGACGCTCGGCTATTCCGACCAAGGAGGACGTGCCCGCCACCGAGCTCTCCGCATCATCCGGCTGTGTCTCAACCAGCGAGGGCGGCAGCAACCGCCCCGGAGTGGAGTTACTCGCCTCTTCAACAAGACCGGCGCCCAGTATGAGCTTCAGCTGGCGAACCTCCAACTCTTTCTCTACGACGGCCTCGCGAAGAGAAGATTCGGAGGCCGATCGCCCACTAGAGGTATCCGAGACCGCCCAGTCCTTCTCAACGACCCACCAGTCCCGGTCGGCTACAATTTTTCTCAAACGAGCCACCTCTAGGCCGAGCTCTCTCGACTTGTTCAAAAAGTAATTCTTGGCAGCCTCTCGGTCCCGAGCCAACTTTCGTTGGCGAGCCAGCTTCTATCAAAAGAGAAATAAAGTATCACAAGAATGCCAGTGTTCGAGGGTCGGCCCAAAAATTTCACGTTTCATTTCATTTCAAAAAGTTCAATACAAAAATTTGCGGTGGCCAGTCCGCCGAAGGCATTTACATCAAAATATAAAAACAAAAACATCTAGTCTCGGGGGTCGAGTGGCACCTCTTCTTCGCCGAGGCCTTCTTCGCCGCCACCACCACAGGGGGTCAGAGGCAGGTCCGGCTTCCACCCGAAGCTGAGGTGGTCGACGTTGCACTCGGGATAAATGTATTTGAAATGAGACTTGGCCTGCTCATAAGCCTCGTCCTGCGCCCCCACCAAGGTCTCCCCCAAGACCGCCTCCAAGTCCGCCACGGCCTTCTGCGCCTTCTCCTTCTCCGCCGTCTCGGCAGTGACCTTCTTCAGCAGATCCTCCCGGTCCTGCTTATGGATCTTGTCCAAGGAGTCTATCTGGGCCTCGTGGACAACCACCATGTCCCGGGCCTCCTTCAGCTCGTCCGTCACCTTGTTCAGCTCCCGAAGGAACTTCTCCGCCTGCTTCCGCTCAAACAGGATCTCCTTCTCCAGGCACTTGTGGAAGTGCTGACCGTGGAGCATCGACTGATACCAAAGAACCAAAGTTAGTTATAAGTACGGATCAAGAAAAACCAGAAAGATCTCGACCGACTTACCGAGAGGTTGGCTTGGGCCCATCGCATGTAGGCCTGATCGGCCGTCTGCACCGCCAAGGCCATTCCGTCCCGGTCGGTAATGGCCTTCGAGACGAACTCCATCGCTATGGGTCCGTCGAGGATGGAGTCCCCCTTTAGGATCGACCAATCGGGGGCAAACGGCATCGTCCCCATCCTCCCTACCAGCTCCGCGGCGCTCGGGCGTACGGGAGGCAGCTGCGGCGACGGGGCGTCGACCGTCTTCCCCGAGCCCCCCGCTGCGTCTCGAGCCGACCTCGATGCCTGGGGCTGGTGATGCCTCTTCTGCTTCTTCGAAGGGGTTTGCCCCTCCGGGGCTGGGGGCGGCGCTTGGGGGGGCCCCCGGCTTGCTGAACCTGGGCGGAGAGCTTCCTCTTCTCGGCGGCAAGGCGATCTTGCTCTTCTTTCTTCTTCTTCTCTTGTCTCGTCTTCTCGGTCGCGGCGAGAAGAATCTTCTTGGCCTGCGCCTGTTGTGTCGACATTCCTACAACAAGATAAGAAAAGAAAGGCTAAACGTTAACACGAAGGCAGAAAAACGAAAAAATAAGGGAAAATACATACTAGGGTCGGCGGAACTCAGTCCGGCCCTCGCTAGGTGAACTTCGGTCACCCGGAGCCATGAGATGCTGTCACCCCAGACAATCTCATCAACCCTCCCCCACTCCCGGGCCGACAACTCGTTCCTCTTCGGGGGCTTGCGCTTCGGCTTCACGAAGTTCCACTGGGTCGGGATATCCCACTCCCCTTCGGTCTTCATGACGAAATACTTATCCCTCCAAAGCTTTATGGAATCCGGGTGGCCGTGCACCACTCTCTTGTTTGGCCTCGGCGTGAAGAAGAATACACCCTCGATATCCCCGAGGGAACCAATGCTGAAAATGGCCCGGAAGTAGGAAAGCCTCGGCTTCACACCCTTTTCTTGGCACTTCAGAATAAAACAGACGAGGTGCTTCCACGAGTTGGGGCCGTACTGCATGGGGGACAGCTCCGCCCAGTTCAAGACTGTCTTTATGAAAGGATGCAGAGGCAATCTCAGCCCCGAGATAAAGGCGTCCTCTGGAAATATGCAATACCCCGGAGCCAACACAGTCGTGGGACGAATACCCGGGCTCGGCAGTAGAATCTCGTACTCCCTCGGAATGTAGTAAGCGGACCTGATAATATTGAGGTACTCCGATCTCAAAACACTCGGGGTCGTGTCCGCACGGATCCTCGTCCTTGTGTTCTCCCCAGGCACGGGAGGGATCGGCTGAATGTCCTTGACATCGTCCGGATACATGCGTATCGACATGGGGTTCCGAAAGGTAGGCGGTGGTACGTCAAGGCCCTCCCTCGGCGCATTCTCATCAGGCGAGGAGGGACTGTGAGGAACGGTGAGAACTCTCTTCTTCCGACGTGGTCGAGGCTTGCGTTCGGGGGAGGGCGTCGACAAGGGGGGCAACGGAGGCAGATCCTGATCTCCTTCGTGGCCGGCCCCCGGCGCACCAATACCCCGTCCTCCCTCACTTTCCGTGTCAACCTGATCTCCTTCGTCACTATCTTCGTCATCACCACCACCACCCTCCTCTTCATCGTCACCAGCGCCCTGATCCGACTCCTCGTCCTCATCATCACTATCCTCGTCCGCACCACCCTCTCCCATCGGCTCCTTCCCTGGCCTCCGAGAACTCGGCGGTTGCACAATTAAGGCTACGTCACTGTCGCCTTCGGAGCCAGGCTCGGAGAAAACCTCCTCTTTAACCTGGTACTTGCCCAGAGACGACAACGTTTCCAAGTCCGACTCCATCTCCGAGTGACCTGACGAACTAGCCTCGGATCCAGACTGAGTACGCGACATTCCTAAAAAGAGAATTACTAACCTGGTGCGTCGAAAGTTACGCTTTTCTGCGAAGAATCCGCCGACAGCGATCGATATGCCTGTGCTAAGTTAAAAATTGGAAATGGCAAGTGATAAGGTAAAAATGAGAATGTGCGATGGGGTGGGGGTTTTTAAAGGGGAAAACGACTCCTCGATTTTCGCAAAGGAGGATCTAGCCGTTAGATCCTATCTGACAAGATCTAAACGGCCATCAAGATCTAGGAAAGCGTTGATCTTTGCGCCATGACGTCAGCAAAAAAGGGGAAATTACAACACTACCCCTTCCTATTTACCAAGAAGAAAAGATTTTGCCAAGTTAGAGTGGCTCGGAGCTCGGATAGAAACGCGAGCCACAACGCCTTCTCCTTTACAGGTGGGGCTCGACGCCCGGATAGAAATTCGAGCCACAACGCCTTCTCCTTTACAGGAGGGGCTCGACGCTCGGATAGAAATTCGAGCCACAACGCATTCTCCTTTACAGGAGGGGCTCGACGCTCGGATAGAAATTCGAGCCACAACGCCTTCTCCCTTACAGGAGGGGCTCGACGCTCGGATAGGAACCCGAGCCACAACGCCTTCACCTTTACAGGTGGGGCTCGACGCTCGGATAGGAACCCGAGCCACAACGCCTTCTCCTTTACAGGTGGGGCTCGACGCTCGGATAGAAACCCGAGCCACAACGCCTTCTCCTTTACAGGTGGGGCTCGACCCCCGGATAGAAATTCGAGCCACAACGCCTTCTCCTTTACAGGAGGGGCTCGATGCTCGGATAGAAATTCGAGCCACAACGCCTTCTCCTTTACAGGAGGGGCTCGACGCTCGGATAGAAATTCGAGCCACAACGCCTTCTCCCTTATAGGAGGGGCTCGACGCTCGGATAGGAACCCGAGCCACAACGCCTTCACCTTTACAGGTGGGGCTCGACGCTCGGATAGGAACCCGAGCCACAATGCCTTCTCCTTTACAGGTGGGGCTCGACGCTCGGATAGAAACCCGAGCCACAACGCCTTCTCCTTTACAGGTGGGGCTCGACGTCCGGATAAAAATTCGAGCCACAACGCCTTCTCCTTTACAGGAGGGGCTCGACGCTCGGATAGAAATTCGAGCCACAACGCCTTCTCCTTTTTAAAGCGCAGATCCCCTTTCTTTCTTCTTCTTCTTCACTTTCGATTGTTTTTTCTTTTCGCTCTTTCCCTCAACGAATCCGTCGCACTCTCTCATTTTCCGTTCGATTACTCTCGAAATCGAATGTTGAACTTCCCAAAACCAATTACTTTCTAATTCATTTTCGATTTTACCAAATCCTATTCCCCAAAATCGATTTTTTCTTTAAACCCTAAACCCCGAATACCCATAATTGGAAGATTTCGGTTGTACTGGTCAAGCTCTTCTTGCCAATTTCGTCTTCGTCTTCGGATTCTCCCACTTGTTAGGTATATTTCTGAAGCATTTCCTAAGTCTATGTGTTGATGCTATTGCCAATTTCTTGTTAGTGTTGATGCTATTGCTTAAGAAATTACTTGTTAGTGTTGATGCTATTGTGAAGTTCATTAGTTGAATTTGACTTATTGTTGACAAAGTAGATTGGTAGGAGTTGAGTTTATTGATGTTCCAAATGAATTTTGCTGTTTGTTTCGCGGGTGAGTTCCATCTGTACAAGTGAGTTCATTAGATGGAACTCACTTGAAGAAATTCACTTGTCCAAATGGAACTCACTTGTACAATTTTATAATCCTGATATTTGAAGTATCAGTATGTGCATTGGGTGATGGATGCATTGGGTGTGTTAATTCTCTCGGAAAAAACTGAAATATTATGGTGTTTATAATGATTTAAGCTTTAAGCATAATATTACATGGAAAGACTTTGACGATGATGGTATATGTTGAAGAAATAGTTGAGTTAATTTTAGTATTAATACCCAAATTTTGTTGAGTTATTGATTTTCAAAAAAGAAAGAGTTGAAAGAGTTGAAGTTGGAATGAATAGAATTCTGTTGAAAGAGTTGAAAGAAATATTGAGTTGAAAGAGTTCAATTTGAGATTTTGTTGAAAGAGTTGATAGAGTTATTGAAACCTTGTTGAATAGAATTTTGTTGTTGAATCAATTTTGTATATAATTCCATATGGTATGTGTTGAATTTAGTTTTTTAGAATTTTATAGAGTCTAGGTTATGTATAGAATTTGTTGAATTTGTTATACTCTAGTGTTTTGCTAAAATTAGAGAATGAACGGCTTTGTTATATATAATTTGTTTTTATATCTAGCTTTTGTGTAGTTAATAACATTTTTGTTGAACTTGTAGGATTTGTAGTCTACTGTAAATGGCACGCACAAGGGGTAACATGGAGGTAGGAGAAAGTAGTAGACCTCCACGTAATCGCGGTGGACGTGATCGTGGTCGTGGTCGTCGTGGTGGTCGTGCTTCTACCGATGCTACTAATGTAAGTAATTAAATGTTGATTCTAATAGAATTGTATTATATTTTTCGGTCTACTGATGTAAATGTTATTGTTATATAGGTTGAATTCAATCCAAATGAGGCGGGCCCTTCGTCTTCATACATCCCTCCTGCAGGCCCCGGACCACTCGACCCTTCACTTCTCACTCTCCAGCCGATGCATCGATCGCAGTATGTTTGGAACGGCGAGGCTACGGAGTGCCGTTTTAGGACTGGGCATCCGCTACCTGTGCACCCACGCATACACGAGTTGCTTAGAGATTGTGGGTTCTACGGAATTTCCATGATGACATCCATCAAGTGCGATCGTCCACTTCTCGAAGCACTGCTTGAGCGATGGAGGCCCGAGACACACTCATTTCACCTGCCAGTCGGGGAGATGACGGTGACTTTACAAGACGTTGCTATACTAACCGGGCTTCCAATCGATGGAGAGGCAGTGACAGGATCGATGGACTTCGATCCCGTGTATCTCGTGGAGGAGTACCTAGGGGTTGCAGTGGAAGCTGGCGCGATAAATGGGAAATTTATCCGCCTAAAGTGGTTGAAGGATACGTTCAAAAATAGATTGAATGACGCTTCAACTGCAGCGGAGGTGGAGTGCTACTTTAGGGCATATGTTCTAACGCTATTCGGCACGGTCCTGTTTCCAAACTCAACCGGGAATACCGTAGCACTGATGTTCTTGCCCCTAATCGCCGATATAGGTAGGATCCGCCGTTTCAGTTGGGGCAGTGCAATTCTATCGGCACTGTATCGGAGTCTGTGTCTGTGCAGTATAGGTTCGAACCAGATGAATGGACCTCTAATTCTACTGCAGATATGGAGTTGGGAACGGATTCACGTAGGTAGGCCCGTAGTACGGATCCAGTCCCAACATTGGAGAGTTCTTTCTGAAGATATAGACATGCTACCTCCGATTGGTGTGTATTGGACAGGAAAACTGACATGGACGGCCAACCCCAACAGGTGCTTGACATACTATCGCGACGAGTTGGACAGGTTGGCCGCCGACTGTGTGGTGTGGACCCCGTACACAGAGGAGCGATTGATTCGGCTGCCACCTATCTGTACGTTCAGGCGTAATTTGTGGCTCACGAGAGCACCTCTAATCAACTTCGGAGTTGTTGAGTTCTACTACCCCGATAGGGTCTTACGGCAGTTTGGTCTGCACCAGGGGATTCCAGTTACCGTGCCATTCAATGCCGAGATGCATAACATCACTGGAATGGGCCGTACACCGGGACACAACTGGGCCACTTGCTTCTTCGAATACGTTCAGAGATGGAACATTAACCGTTTCGAAGAAATCATCGTTGACACCCCACCTTTTGACCTCTCCTTGCATGGTGTGTACTTGTCTTGGTACGAGAGAGTCACTAGACGGTTCATTTCCCCACCGTTGCAGGCTCCTGCCGGAGTCGTTGTACCGATACGTCGACCAGGGACCGAACCAGTAGATGAGCATTCGGTGAGGTTGCCGATGTACCAACCAAAGGGATCCGCTATTCGTGGCTTTGTAAGTTTTAATGTTTCGTTTTCAATTTTCAAAATTTATATATCGATATGTTTTTATATATTTATGTGCATCTAATTCAATCTTTCATGTTTCTCAGTTGACCCAGACTTGGTCCCTTGCCAAGAAATGTGCGCATATGCTAAATAGCAACATCGCCGATCAGACGAAGGTTACTGTACGGGAGATGTTATCGTGTTGCCGTGCACAAGCTGATCTTGTGGGGGAGGGCGCAACATTAGATGCGATACTTAGGACCCCCACACATCGAACCGGCGGTCGTACCGGTCAACGACGAAAGAGAACTGTTCATAGGCCGCCACCCCAACCTCGGAGTGATTCAGAACACGAACAAGAAGCAGACCCTGATATTGAGGAACAAGGTGATGAAGAACAGCTCGTTGGGGATGAGATTGAAGAAGAGCCGGAGATCCCGTTGTCTGCACTGACACAGGCAACTCCCCATCGTCTTAGACGAAACAGAAGACCCCCACTTTACTTCACACCGGACCCTTGATGTAATATTATTAATTATTTTGATTTTGTAGTTTTATTAGTGTAGTATTTTCAATGTAGTATTCTTAATGTAGTATTTTTTAATGTAGTTTTTTTTAATGTAGTTTTTTTATTTTTTTAACTTGGTTGCTGATCTTGTAGCTGTGTTGATGTACTATGTTTGAAATGTTCCTCGGTTTGAGATGAAGTTATTAAAATTGTTGATGTGGTTGAAATTGTTGGAGTGGTGATATTGGTGTGTCAAGAAGTGGTTGTTGAGTTGTGGTGAAGTGAGTTTTGTTGAGTTGTGGTGAAGTGAATGTAAAATTTTAGTACCTCAGTTGTTTTGTATTTTAGTACCTCGGTTGTGGTTTGTTGTGATTTTGTAGAATTTGGTATTTCAAGAAGAGGAATATTGAGTTAATCTTCAGTTTATTGATTTTGTAGAATTTGGTATTTCAAGAAGATGAATTTGATTTTGTAGAATTTGTTGTGGTTTATTAATCTTCTGTTCAATGGTTTGTTGTGGTTTGTTGTGGCATTTGAAGAAGAGGTGGTTGGATGGGAATATTGAGTTGTTTGTTCAGGTATTTGAAGAAGATGTGGTTGTTTTGCAAAGTGTTTAGAACACTCAGCATTTGGCTGATACCAAAAAAAATTCACAGCAAGAAGACTCGGTCTTCCAAAGACCGAGCCTAGTACAACTAGACTCGGTCTTTGGAAGACCGAGTCTTGTTGCTGTGTCTATTTTTTGGTATCAGACTCAAGACTCGGTCTTCCGAAGACCGAGTCTAGTTGTTCTAAGCTCGGTCTTTGGAAGACCGAGTCTTGAGTCTCATAAACTCCAGAGCCCAACAAGCTCTCTGGCTTTCTGAAGAACAACACAGTCGGTCTTTGAAACACCGCTCTAAAAACACCTAGACTCAGTCTTCCAAAGACCGAGTCTTCAATCAAAACTTCTCACATTGAAGACTCGGTCTTTGGAAGACCGAGTCTAGGTGTTTTTAGAGCGGTGTTTCAAAGACCGACTGTGTTGTTTTCAATCTTCCAGAGTACTTGTTGGGCTCTGGAGTTTATCAGAATCAAGACTCGGTCTTCCAAAGACCGAGCTTAGAACAACTAGACTCGGTCTTTGGAAGACCGAGTCTTGAGTCTGATACAAAAAAAAAGACACAGCAACAAGACTCGGTCTTCCAAAGACCGAGTCTAGTTGTACTAGGCTCGGTCTTTGGAAGACCGAGTCTTCTTGCTGTGAATTTTTTTTAGCTACAGCCAGAATTTGAGTGTTTTTCAATCTTTCAAAACAACAACCTCTTCTTCAAATGCCTGAACAAACATCTCAAAATTCCCATCCAACAACTCAAAATCACAACAAACCACAACAACAAAATATAAAACTGATCAATATGCTTCTTCCACTTGACCAACTTAGTACCAAAATACAAAACAACTAATAAACCACTTCAAAATACCAAACAACAAACCAACTTAGTACCAAAATACAAAACAACTAATAAACCACTTGAAAATACCAAACAACAAACCAACTTAGTACCAAAATACAAAACAACTAATAAACCACTTCAAAATACCAAACAACAAACCAACTTAGTACCAAAATTCACCACAACTCAGCAACAAGACTCACCACACCTCAGCAACAAGACTCACTTCACCACAACTAAACAACCACTTCACCACAACTATCCAAACTAAGTGTTCATTTCGAAATAAATATTACAAACACAATAGGAAACACAAAATGAAATTTCAACTGTTTTGAGATGCTATGTTAGTACATCGACGCTTGTTGTGTCCTTCCAACCCGCACCTTGAACATTTCATTCTTGTTCCCCTGCTAGAACTATCTCTCACATCCATATCGTTGCGTATTCTCGTGGATTTAGGCCGGCCTTTCCGTGACCGTCGCAAACTAGAATCTGGTACAAGTCGTGGACCGTCGATAGTAGGCCAATATGCTTCATCAAGAATAGGACTGAACACAGGAGCCCAAGTTTGTGCTAATGACGTGATAAGGTAAAATTTATCAACATAAGGCTTGTGATCGATTGCACGATAAGCACAGGCTGCTAATACATGAGAACAGAGAATATGATATAGATGAAACTTCATACATGTGCATGTTTTCGTACCCAAATTCACGGTGTGCAAGTTCCCACCCTTCCGTTCTCCATTTACCATGCGTATACCAGTTTTGACGGAAAAAATTCCAGGCTGATGATGAAACATTGTAACCACATGTTGATTTGCTCTTTCACGGCGAATATCAATTACATCTTGTACTCGTTTAGCAAAAATTTTCCCTTCACATAATAGCTTATTAGCTTCCTGTCGACGAGTAGTAAAGTAAGAGTTGAGACGTAAAAAAATCGTCTCAACAATTGCAGTTACTGGTAAACTACGGACTCCTTTCAGTACTGAATTGAAGCATTCTGACAGGTTCGTAGTCATCATTCCATATCGTCGACCTTCATCTGCATAAAGTGCCCATTTCTGAACCGGTTTCTCTTTCAACCAGTTAGCCGCCTCGACATTGACGGTTTCAAGTTCGGCGAGTTTGGCCATGAACTTTTTGGGTTGGTGTTGACAAGCTATACTTTTGGCCTTCTTGCGCAATGCCTTGCTACCAAATTTACTAAAAAAATTTGTTGCAAAATGACGCATGCAATATCGATGAAATCCATTCGGTTCGTTCCAAGTACCGTTTTGCAAATCCATAGCAGACAATATACCAGCATGACGATCCGAGATAACACACAACTCAGTGCGATCGGTGACATAATGCCGGACGCAAGTCATAAACCATGTCCACGTATTTATACTCTCTCCATCAACCAATGCAAATGCAAAAGGAAATAAGCAACCATTCGCATCCGGGGAAACAGCAATTAGCAAACAACCCTTGTACTTACCGTACAAGTGAGTTCCATCTACACTAATAACCGGTCTGCAAGACTTGAAACCTTCAATCGAAGGACCAAATGCCCAAAATACTCCCTTGAATGTTTCCTCGCTGGGGCTAGACTCAAATTTGTCCCAGTGGACAACGGTACCTGGATTTGCTGCTTGAATTGCTGTTAGTAGAAAAGGCAACTTCGTGTATGCTTCTTCGAAGGTACCGTACAACCTCTCAATTGCCTTTTGTTTTGCTTTCCAAGCTTTCTTATATGAAATCTGATAATTATATTCTATTTTCACAATCTCAATAATTACCCCCGGTGATACAGCAATATTCTTCTTCACCACACCCAAAATCAAATTACTGACAAGGTTAGCATCAATTTTGCAGTGGTCTTGATTCAACGTGGGATTCGTACAGGTATGCGGGCCGACTATCTTCTTCACCACAAAATTTCTCCCTCCTTTTGGAACAATAGCTCGTAATCTCCAAGGGCATCCACCATCACTTACTCCTGGGGGACCTTGTACGATCTCCTCTATTGTACGTTTTCTAGGTGCCTTTTTACATTTAACAGTGTATAGTGACGGTGATGTTTTCAATGTGACAAATTCACGATGTTTCTTGATAGAATATACCTTCACAGCATGCAGAAGGGAGTCTTTACTAACAAACTCCTGTCCAACGTAAAATTCGTCTACATTGGATGAACCAGAAGACTCTTGTGGATAGGGGGAACTCTAGCAGCTTCAGCCATCTCCTCCGTAACATGAGCGTTAACATTAGCATACCTATCAGTAACTCTCACTGCATTAGAACTATTGTTCGAAGGATTTACATTAGCTACATCATCGTCTTCTTCTCCATCATCACTTTCTAGACTTTCATCATCGTCTGTTTCTTCCTCTTCTTCATCATCACTTAATAAGCTGTTGTTAATCACTGCATTTTGAAAGAGTTCAAACATACTGTCATTTGGAACAGAGTCAGGAACCGGGCTTGGTTGGCGTGGCAGCTCAACATTTACAGAATCCGGAATTGTTGTATTTGTGAAGGTGTTCTCTTGTGAGGATACCGGATTTGGTTGTGAAGATTGATCGGGGTTAGGCCTCGACTGCTGTGTAGGTGCTACCCGTATGAAGCTTGCACTGGGGATATCATGTGGCTGAGGAGTTACAACTCGAATTTGCTGAATATATAACTCTAATACAGACCAAGCACAATTCGGATCAAATGTCCTAGCAATCAATGACTTCAGCGCATTATCAGTAGGTACGGGCACTGTCATAAAATACTGAACACCTCCTCTTCCTGCTGCGTATCGAGCTAAAATTTTCGCATTCCATTCATTCCTATCCCAATTAGTAACTTCATAGATTTTCTCAACTAGTTCTTCAAATGTAATGGTACGGGGTACCCAAACTATTTCCGGTTCCAAATGACTATAACTACTACCAATCTTTGGATCAAGAATAATTTCACCACCAAAGTATAACCAAATAGGAATCTCAAGATCCATACCTAGGTATATTTATTAAAATATGCGAGTTATTATCTAAACGCAAACAAAATCTATACCAAATTTCAGAAAATTAAAGGCCAATATTCATCATACCTTCACAAGCGTCAAGAACAGAGCCGTATAGATTTCGTTAAAAGAGTTGAAGTTGGGATCCGCTCCAAATTTAGCAAAAATCAGAAAAATGGATCTTTCAAAATAAGGGTTTTGGGTTGTTATAGTGGGTTATAGTGGAGATGGTTAGAGGGTTAGGAAGATATTGGTGTATATATTTAGATTAAGATTAGATTTTGTGGGTAGGAGGTCGCCCTAGATTTAGGAAGATGGGTTAGAGAAATAGAGTAGGTTAAAGTCGAGAAGAAGAAGAAGAAAGAAAGGGGATCTGCGCTTTAAAAAGCGCAGAGTAAAGACTCGGTCTCTCAAAGACCGAGTCTAGTGCAAATAGACTCGGTCTTTGAGAGACCGAGTGGGGCGCTTTGGGAATTAAAAAAAAAAGTAGGGCGGTTTGGGAAAAACTTTGCAAAAATGGGGCGTTTTGGGAAAAAATTCCATTCTCCACGTGACAATTGACCATCTGAGAAGGTGCCCTCAAGGTGCTTGACAAAATACCTAAGGGAATTGGTCGTAAATATTTCACATAACTTTTATAGATGATGAGAACATAAATTAGTCTTTTAGAGGTATTTGTCAAATTGGCTCTCGATGAATAGATATATGACTTATGAACATGCATTATATAAATGTTTTTTCATGTAAATCATGTCTCGTAATCTCATTTATTTTCTTAAATTTGAGGGAAAGGAAAAGGAAAGACAAGATAAGTTGATGCTGAAAGCAAATGCTCCTTGTAAATCTGTTAGAGCATCTACTATCGTTGATGTTAAAATATTCATATATAGCATTTAGGAAATAATATTTTGAGGAAAGAGCTGCAGTCGTTAAAATCAAATTTAGAAGAGACGGAAGATGATATTCCGTCAAACAATTTTTTTAAGATTATTTTTGAAAATATCATTTTCATAAATATTTAATGGCATTTTTGTAAATTTGGAAATAAAAGTTTCTAAGAAAGTTATCCGACAAAAGAAGATTTTCTTGTTCGAGATTTTTTTTTTTTCCTTTCTATAATGACATTTTTCGTAAATATTCAATGGCATTTTTGTAAATCTGGAAAAAGAAAGTTTCTGAAGAAAGTTAGCGGACATAAGAAGATCTCCCGTCTGTCCCTTAAAAAAAAATTAAAAAAATACAAATAACAGATGGAGGATCATCCTCCGTTCTCTATATTTAGCGATTGCTAAAACAGATTGTTATATTTAGATGTTCATTGTGTTAGAACCCGTTTTTATAAATCTGAAAAAATACCAACAGCAATTGTGAAGAACTAAAATACAGGAAATAAAAATAGTAAACTGAAGGCTTTGCACAGAGTCGAGATGAAAAATCTCTCTCCTTAAAGCAGAATTCGCCCCGTAATGTGACGGTGGCTGGCGAATTGCTTCCCAGGAACAACTGTACCTTCTCTGAAGAGCAGCACCCTTGCTTCAGAGATTCCAGCGAACTGCTGTCTGTGATGTACTCTCAGTTGACACAGAGGAGGAGAAGAAGAAGAAGAATGAAAACTTTTTCTGTCTAAAAGACACTGCAGGATTCAGTAGCCTTATAAGAGAAATGGAGACTCTTCAGAGGCCCATTACTCTGTAACAGCAGAGTAATGGTTCACTACTCTGCAACAGTAGAGTGGTGGTTCAGATTCATAACTGGCGAGACATTACTCTGCTGTTACAGAGTAATGGTATCAGTTACTGAATGTGAAAAGCCTCATCAGTTTACTGGGGGGAAATAATTTTTGTCTGGGCAAAAAAAAATTTAAGCCAGAGCCAAACCAAGTCGAGCCGAAGCCGGGGCTGGGGCCAGGCCGGGCCGAGCGCGCGCGCGCGCATGTATTTGTCATTTTGGCTAAGTCCTCTCTCCACTACACGTTAGTGGTAACCCCGGGGTCACACCCTTTATTCCAGTTTTCTAGTATATATACTAGAAAAGATCTTTCCCAATTTCCGATATGGGACTATCCATTTTCTCCAAGTTGCCAAGTTAGTACATTTTAAGTACCCAACTTTGGACCAACATTTCTCATTCATACGGAAATCGTTTTTGGCAAGTGAGTACACCACGGAATAGTACTTGTCGAGAGGATCGCAATCCACTCAATTTCCGACGCCGCTGGTGGCCGGAGCTTGCTGGAATCCGGCCCGGAAAACTGCAAAAATTAATCCCAACAATCCTCAACATGAATGGAAATTACCAGACAATGTAATCCAGATACGACAGAAAAATAAAAAACATGAACTGAGAGTACAATCGGAAAATTACTACATCAGGAATGGTAGTAATTTTTTAACTTTGAACCACCCTCAGTAAGTAGCTATCGGATTCACTTAACCAGGTAGTGATCATGATGTCTTGAACTACCCGGGCTTTGATATGAACCTAGACAATAACTATCACACAGTTTCATCTCCTCACAGAACTAAGTTCTCTTGTTGTGTTCATTTTGGCCTTGAACATCCCTGGTTAATCGTGAGCAAACTTGGAGAATGTAGCCTCTCTTCATTCTCCTAGAAATGGCCCCATTTCACACTCACAAGGTGATTGCCCATAAAAAGTATCCTGCTATACCTCACTTTTATTTCAAAGCTATGGAAATCATTAAAAGCCAAGCTTATCCTAACTCTTTGCAGGCAGCACTGTTTTATCATCCTAAGAGTGGGTATGAGATTTT
Organism: Hemerocallis citrina; assembly: GCA_017893485.1. Lineage (NCBI taxonomy): Eukaryota > Viridiplantae > Streptophyta > Magnoliopsida > Asparagales > Asphodelaceae > Hemerocallis > Hemerocallis citrina. The sequence continues at coordinate 78,501,134 of CM030361.1, read as the reverse complement.
AATCTCTCAGTGCTCCCGTCGATTCAACAAGATTTAGTTTTTTTTTTTTTTTTGAGGAAAAGGTGGAATAATGCCACCCTGTTTCATTAATAAGAGATTAATAAACAACCCCGACGTCCCGAGAAAAACAAAGGATTCAATAAGATTTAGTTGTCCCTTTGAACCTAGATCTTGGGATCTCCAATTTCTAGGTAGGATTTCCATCAAGTATCCTCTTTCGTCATATGCTTTAAACCCATTCCTTTTGAAGATCTCACAACCTGCTCTCGCGACAGACCTTTAGTAAATGGATCCGCCAGGTTGTCAGTCGATTTTATATATTGTATAGAGATTACTCCATTTGAGAGCAGTTGTCTAATGATTTTGTATCGCCTTCTGATATGACGAGACTTACCATTGTACATATAATTTAGTGCCCGTGCTATAGCCGATTGGCTGTCACAGTGTACACATAAAGCAGGCATCGGTTTTTCCCACATAGGAATATCCTCTAAAAAGTTTCAAAGCCATTCTGCTTCCTCTGCTGCTTTGTCTAAAGCAATAAACTCAGATTCCATGGTGGATCTGGCTAATAGCATTTGTTTAGAGGATTTCCATGACACAGCTGCACCACCAAGTGTGAAGACATATCCACTTGTGGATTTTGAGTTCTTGGAGTCCGATATCCAGTTGGCATCACTGTAGCTTTCTAGTACTACTGGATATCTGATGTAGTGCAGCACATAACTCTGAGTATGTCGCAAGTAGTTCAATACTCTAGTTATTCCTTTCCAGTGACTTCGTCCTGGATTACTCGTGTATCGGCTCAGTACATTTACCGAATGTGCCAGGTCCGGTTTTGTACAATTTTTTAGGTACATCAGACTACCGATTACACGTGCATATTCCAGTTGTGATATGCTTTCGCCTGTGTTTTTGAACAAGTGAACACTTGGATCGACGGGACTTTTTGCTGTCCCATTTGAGTAATTCTTGAATCTTTCAAGTACTTTCTCAGCATAATGAGCTTGAGACAAGGTAATTCCTTCAGATGTCCTGGAAACTTGATTCCTAGTATGACATCTGCAACTCCCAAATCTTTCATGTCAAACTTGCCACTAAGTATGCTCTTAGTTTATTTGATAATGTCGTTATTGTTTCCAATAATGAGCATGTCGTCTACATACAGACAGACCAGAATGTATCCATTTAGAGTATCTTTGATGTAGATACACTTATCACATTTATTTATTTTGAAACTATTTGATATCATAACATTGTCAAATTTTGCATGCCACTGCTTTGGATCTTGTTTCAGTCCGTACAGAGATTTTAGAAGCCTGCACACCTTGTTTTCCCATCTAGGAACTACGTAACCCTCAGGTTGTTTCATGTATATTTCTTCTTCTAAGTCCCCATTTAGAAATGCAGTTTTAACATCCATTTGATGTATTTCCAGGTTACGTAGAGCTGCAATAGCTATCAACATTCTTATGGATGTTATTCTTGTAACTGGGGAATATGTATCAAAGAAATCTAGGCCTTCTTTTTGTCTAAACCCTTGTACCACAAGTCTTGCCTTATGCTTCTCTATTGAACCATCTGGTTTCAATTTTTGTTTGAAAATCCATTTGCATCCTAGAGCTTTACATCCGGAAGGCAAGTCGACTAACTCCCATGTATGATTTTGCATAATGGAGTCTATTTCACTTTTGATTGCTTCCTTCCACATAGGAGCATCAGGCATAGACATGGCTTCCTTAAAAGTTTTGGGCTCATTCTCTAACAGAAAGGCCGTCACAAAGTCATGACCAAATGATTTTGATGTTCTAGCCCGTTTACTTCGTTTAGGCTCATCAGTATCTTGTTCTGGTTCATCAACTGAAGTGCTTGCATTCTCTTGTTCACGTGTACGTTTGGGGTACGTAGTATCCTTGCTCGAAAACACGTATTCAAAGAAGGAAGCATTCCTTGATTCCATTATTGTATTCACATGGATATCCGGTATATCTGATTTGTATACCAAGAACTGATATGGACTACTGTTGTGTGCGTAGCCTATAAATATGCAATCGATCATCTTAGGTCCGATAGTGACCTGTTTCGGGTTAGGTACTGCCACTTTTGCTAGACACCCCCATACTTTGAGATATTTATACGAAGGTACGTTACTTTTCCACAATTCGTATGGTGTCTTGCCGGTTTTCTTGTGAGGTATTTTATTGAGAATGTAGTTGGTAGTCAGCAACGCTTCCCCCCACATGTTTTGGGGTAAGCCAGAATTCAACAACAAGGCATTCATCATCTTTAGAGTTCGGTTTTTGCGCTTGACAGTATCGTTTGATTCGGGTGAATAAGGAGTAGTTGTCTGATGAACTATTCCATGTTCTGAGCAGAACATATTAAATGGTGCATCATATTCTCCTCCTCTATCACTCCTAACGATTTTAATCGTTTTGCCAAGTTAATTCTCAACCTCAAGTTTATATTCTTTGAATTTATCCAAAGCCTCATTTTTGCTATATAACAAATATAAATAACAGAATTTTGTGCAATCGTCTATGAATGTCACAAAGTACTTTTTGCCACCTCTGGTCTGCACATATTTTAAATCACACAGATACGTATGAATTAGACCTAGAGTTTCTGTGCTTCTTTCTACAGAACGTGATGGAGTTTTAGTGAGTTTGGCCTCCATACAAACTTCACATTTTTCGGAGTTATCTACCTTAAATTTTGATAGCAAATTCATGTTAATTAATCTACGCATAGAATTGACATTAACATGGCCTAGTCTTTCATGCCAAACAGAGGAAGGCTCAACAACATAGGCAATAGGAGTTATTTCATTAATATTGGGAACAGCAGGAACAATAGTTTTAGGGATGACTATTGTGGTAGGGTAAAAATGGCTTGGGGCCCAACCAGGGCCCAGTACAGCTCTCACTCAAAAACAGGAAAAACAACAATCTGGCTCAGCTTCGAGCCACTACAGGGTCGGCGCCGAACCTAAAGTTCACCCCCACAAACCTGGTCTCCTCGTATCCGACGAGCATCGATGGCCCTCGGCCTCCGATCCACGACAGCCCTCCGGGCCGTCCGCGCATCCTGGTGTAGAATGAAGATGACCTGGCACAACCTAGGCCACCAGATTCTCCCAGGAGCACAGGAGCCCCATGATTCGCCATGTCAGCTCCAAATACCACCAAGGGCTTTGCCACGTTAGCCCTATACCACTCCTGGTACTGCCACGTCAGCCCTAAACTCCCTGGGCCTTCTGCCACGTCAGGCCCATGGGCTTTCGGGTTCAGACCCGGCCCCCAAGCGGATCCAAACCCGGTTGGAATTCTCTATAAATACTAGACCCTCACCCATCTTTTCAGGTAACCAATCTTTTGCCACTTAAATTCACCTAGTTATTGCTACTCTCTCACAGAGACTGACTAGATCGTCGGAGGGTCCGCCACCGGGATAAACCCCGGTGTTTCAGGGCCGTCTACAGGTACACAAGACCTCGGATCCGAACCCTCTGATCCGAGCCCAGACATCCACCTCATTCCGAGCCCGTCGTAGGTACCGCCCGGTCAGCCGAGGGTCGTCTGACAAGCAGCTTTCTCCTTCAATACAAATCGAGTCCGAACTCACACCTGGTGCATCCACACGTCTCCCAGAAACAAACCGCATCAGGTTGGCGCTGTCTGTGGGAATACTGCTTCAGAAGCCGACCTGAGCCCGACCATCAAGGGACCTCGACAGCCGAACTCTCATGGCCTCCAAGGACAAGGGGGCTGCTTCCTCTGTCAACCGACGAGACTCGCCCCCACCAACTGCTAACGCTGGGCCACGCATTTCAAAACACAGGGCTCCCCATCAGGGGTCCCAAAGGAGCGTCACCCGTCAAGTCCAGCCCGACCTACGGGGGATAATCATCAACCGGCAGGTTAGCCGCAGCAGGGGAAGGGCCGCTTCCAACCCGGCCCCGAACCATCCAAGACCGCCGCCCGAGGGACGGAGGCCAGCGCTCAGCCGCGTCGGAAGGCAACCTGCAGGCCGACCAAACAGGGTCGAGGGAGCCCCCGTCACTCACAAGGAGTTCCAGGACTTCCGAAGAGAAATTCTCGGGGCTCTCCGACGGGCCCCCAGGGAGGAAGCCCTCCATTCCCAAACCGGGTCGGACGCCGAGGCCAGCGTGTCCCGCCCATCAACAATCCAGCCAGAGGACGATGGCGTACTCCTAAGGCGCCTCCAAGAAATGGAGGATCTCCTCGAACACATAGGAGACGGCGGCCAACGAGCGGCTCAGGGGTACAGACCTGTCCGTCCTCCCTTCTCCGCCCTCATCCTCCAAGCGGAAATACCCAGGAATTTCCGACCACCTCAATTCGAGACCTACGACGGCGAGGGAGATCCTGCTGATCACATGGAGGGTTTCAAAACCCTCATGATGATTTACAGCGCCTCGGATCCCCTGCTGTGCCGAGCCTTCCCTGCCACCCTTCGGGGTCCGGCTCGTGAATGGTTCTCGAAGCTCACCCCCGGCTCCATTTACTCCTTCGACCAACTAGAGGGCAATTTTCTTGTCCACTTTGTCACCAGCCGGAAGGCCGAAAGGACCAGCGCCTCTTTACTTGGGCTCAGACAGATAGAGGGGGAGTCACTCAGAGTGTTCGTCCGGAGGTTTACCGCAGAGGCAAGGTCGGTCTCCTTCCTTGATCCAGGCGTCGCTTCCGCGGCATTTCGGCACAACGTCCGTCATGGACAGCTGAAGGCTTCTCTGGCGAAGAAACCCCCCGTCGACTTTCCCGACCTCCTCAACAGGGTCGAGAAATACATTATGGCAGAAGAGGCCCTCAACCCCGAAGATGCCAGGGAGGCCACCGGGAAGGGAAAACGGAAGGCCGAAGAAGTCGAACCATCAAAGAAAGCTCCGAGGGACGCGGGGGCCATGAAGAAGGTCCCGCCGGTCCCCCGCTTCGAGAGGTACACTCCCTTGACGCATAACGTATCCGCCATCCTCTTAGAAATCGAAGACAAAAGCATTGTCCGACTACCTCCCCGACCTAATAACAACAAGAATCGAGATCAGCGCTTCTACTGCCGCTTCCACAGAGATCATGGACACGAAACTGACCAATGCCGGGCCCTGAAAGACGAAATTGAGGAACTCATCTCAAGAGGGTACCTCCGAGAATTCACTCGAGAAGGCCCACGGGATCGGCGAGATGCTAGGAACCGGAGGCTCTCGCCTCCGAACCCTACTCCGAACCGCATCCAGGGTCGGGATCCCGAGTCCGAGGGAGCCGCGGATACGACATTCATCTTGCACTGTGTCCACGAAGGGCCAATGGGAGGAGAATCAAATACTTCCCGAAAAGCCTTCATCCGAAAGGTGAATGCTGTCCAAGACAACCCCTCGCCCAAGCTACAACCGATGCCGGTCTCCTTCTCAGGAGAGGACCTCGAAGGCGTTCGCCTACCCCACTGCGATGCCCTCGTCATTTGCCTCCACATGGCTAATTGTGAAGTTCGCCGAATCCTCGTCGACAACGGCAGCTCGGTTAATATTCTTTTCCTCGAAGCCTTCGAGAATCTCAAATTACCTAGAGGCAAACTTAAGCCGGCCGGATACACCTTGCATGGGTTCTCCGGCGTCCCTGTCGTGATAGAAGGGATTGTTACCCTCGACGTTACCGCAGGATCGGCTCCTGTCAAGAGGACCGAGTCCATGGACTTCATGGTGGTCAACGTCAAGGCGGCTTACAACGCCATACTCGGTCGACCTGGACTATGCTCCCTCCAAGCGGTGCCTTCGGCTTACCATCTGAAACTTAAATTTCCCACCCCATAAGGAGTCGGCATCGTCAGAGGCAGCCAAGAAGCAGCGCGATCGTGCTACATGACCACCGTCGGGGGAGGTGTGTTCCCCCTCGACGCCGTCGAACTCGAACCTGAGAGGGACGGCCCTGCTCCCGAACCTGCTGTCAAGCTGGAGGAGGTCCCATCCGACGCCGAGCACCTAATGAAGTTCCGTGAGGGATGAGCATAGGTTCTAGCTTGGCTAAATGTAAATATGTTTTTGTGTAAGCGCTCATGTTTAAAAGGCCATCTTAGCGGCCCTCCCTATCTTATACGAAAGAAATCTCTTTTTGTCAAACTCCAAATGCCTCGGCAGATCCGACCTAACGCCAGACAATGGGATCGGCACCCGAGTTTTCACTCCGGTATCGTCCCCAGCGCCTCGGTAGGTCCGACTCGGCCTTAGGCCAGGGAGACTTCACAACACCCCACGCCGATCTCTTGCGGATCGACAGGGCCGAACCACACCCCCTTCATCATTCATTACACCATCAGTCGGAGCAAAGAGTGGAAAGAATTCCTTATTCATACTCCTTTATTGGGTTCTGAGAAAACAAACAAAGACCGTTACAGAAACACTCCACTCATCTCAAACTGAAGGAAGCCGCCATCTTAGGGCCCCTCGGGTCCGACGAATGGCGGGATCACTCCGACCGAACAACTTGGAACTCTCTCTGTGTCTTGATGATCCTTCGGTTCGGCCACGGTCGACACACCGGCCACAGAGCTCTGGGCATCAACGGGTCGCATACGCTCCAATAGCAGCAACGCAGAGGGAACCCCCTCCGCTCGCCGACCCCCCGAGGAAGATGTCGAGACACCCAGCATTCGTCCGGTAACGGTGTATCTCCATCTCCTTCTCCACTATCACAGCACGAAGTAGCTTCTCAGAGGAGGGCCTCTGAACCGAGGAACTCGACATAGTGTATCCGAGTCCGACACCCACGAGTTCCCAATCCACCATCGCCCTCCTCAGTCGACTTGCCTCCTCACTTAGGGCTTCAGACTTGTTCCTGTAATAATTGAAGGCCGCATCAGTGTCACGGGCCTCCTTACGGTACCGAACCAAAGTGGCCTCCAAGGCCTCAACCTTGCTCCGGAGCCACGCCACGTCGGAACGACGGGGGTCCGCCTCGGGAGGGGGAGCCATAACCTACAAGAAAACCAGCCCACTCAAAACACATAAGTAAGGAGGTTCGGAAATATCCGAGGTCAAAACACTTGGCCAGTCAAAAATCCTCTTTTTATAAATTGAGTTGCTTCTTACAAAAAATGCGGTGGCCAGTCCGCGGAAGGCAAATACAATCGAGAGAGGGAAAAAGAAAGACAAAATTATACAACTTGTTTTCCCACCTCAGTGTCGGCAGACGGGTTCACAGGGGGGTCGGCAGACGGGTCAAGAGCGGGCCCTTCTTCGCCAGGGGTCTTCGGTGTCCCCTCGATCTCCATGTCATACTCAAAGTTGGACAGGTTGACGGTCGGGTAGAAGTGCCTCACATGACTGAGGGCCTTCGCGTAACACTCGTCCTGGGCCTTGATCACCATCAGCTGACCCGCATTCGTCAGCTCTTCCCTCTCCTTGGCGAACGCAGTCGTCAACTCCTCCTTCTCCTTGGCGAACTTCTTCTTCAAGGAGACCACCCTCTTTCCCCACTCCGCATCCTTGGCCTCGAGCTCGAGCTTCATCTGCTGCTCCCTCTTGTGCGAGCCCTCGAGCTCGATCCGCATCTCCTTCATCTCCCGCTCGCTCTTATCCGCCCGAGCTCGCTCTTGTGCCAGGGACGCTTCGTAGAGGTTCTTTACGTTAGCCCCCTGCATACAAGCCTGCGACAGACAAGCGCAGATAAGAAAAAGACTCTCGCAGTAAAATTAACAAGGGGGATAGGGTCGGCGAGCTTACCAGCACGGTGGCCTGCGCCAGGCGCGTGAACGCCACCTCCACGGGCTCGCTCTCCATCTCCTTACGGTCGCGAGGGGTTGCCAACTTCTCTGCCACCTCCACGGCCTGGGCCTCCTCGGTCAGACAGTCCCCCATCCGAACCGACCAATCGGGTGCCCACCGTTGCCGCAACATCTCCACCACCGGGTCCTCTTCCTCGACCTCGACCAAGGGACTTTTCCCCTTGTCAAGATCGGATGCCTTCGCTTGGCCCTGGCCCCTCGAAGTAGCCGCCCCCTTGCCCGTCTCCGAGCGAGTCCTCTTGGTCCTCAGCTCGAGCTGAGCCTCCGAGACGGCTAGAGACGCCTCCCTCGGCCTCTTCGTCGCCTCCACCTTCTTCTCGGCCTTCTCCTTCCTCATGGCGAGCCTCTTTGCCTTGATTGATTCGGGATCCATATCTGCAAGAAGATCCAGTAAGGACAATGAGCACGGAGGAACAACAAAGTCAAAAGAAAGAAACAACTACATACACAAAATTGCCGGGCTCAGTCCGATGCTCGCCAGATGACCCTCCGTCACCTTCATCCAATTAATGTTGTACGACAGGCGGAGGCGCTCTACAAACCTCCACTCCTCGGCTGACAGGTCCCTCGGCCTCGGCGGTTGATGGCTCGGCTTGGAGTGGTTCCATCGAGTGGGAATGTTCCAAGGTTCCTCACTCCGGATCACCAGATATTTCTTCTTCCAATCCTTGATGGAGTCCGGGTGACCGTGGACCACCTTTCCCTTACTCCGGGGCGAGATGTAGTAAACACCCTTAGTCGCCGAGCCGATCATCAACATCGCTCGGAACACATTCAGCCGTAGGGGTATCTTTTGCTCCTCGCACATCAGCACGAAGCAGATGATCTGCTTCCAGGAGTTCGGCCCGTACTGCATCGGCGCCAAGGACGCCCAGTTCAGCACCTCGCGAACGAACGGGTGCACTGGCAGCCTCAGTCCGGAGATGAATGCATCCACGGGGAAGACGCAATACCAATCAGGCAGGGGATCGGTCGGTCGAAGAGTAGAGCTCGGCAACATAAGCTCGTAGCTGGACCCTATGTGGTACGCCAGCTGCAAAGCCTCCAAGTCACCTGCCTCCAGAATGGTCGGAAGTGTGTCCATTATCACCCTCTTCCGGCTCGGCGACGACGACTGGACCCCAAACAGCTCCATATCCGAAAGATCGTCGGGGTACCGATGGAACAGCTTAGGTTGTACGGGCGACCCTGTCATCAAGTTACGATGAACAGGCGCCTGGCTCGAGCCACCGGTCCTCGACCCCTTCTTCTTCGGAGCCCTCTTCTTCTTGGTTCGTTCCGGCGAGGGGGTAGATAATCGCCCCAGACCGGTCGGCATGGAACTCGAGCCCATACCCTGACCTCCTATGTGAGCCCCTTCGGCTTCACCCCCTTCGGGGCCACCCTCCTCTTCGGAAGCTAATCCTAGAATCTGGACTTCGCCTGAACTACCACCCCCCTCCTCAGATTCGCTGCTCTCCACCACAAAAGGCTTCCGAGATCGCAACGGCCTCACATTATGCACCGGCACCTCCTCGCCTACCGGCTCCTCCCACGAAACCGAATCGGAAAGCTCCACATTAGGTACAGACTCCCCCTCAAGAACAGGCTCCTCCCACGAAGTCGATTTGGAGGCGGGTTTCACTTCCCCCCCAGACGTCGACGCTGACGAGCCAGACTGAGCCCTGTCCATCTGTGCCTAAACTAAACAGACTTACCAACTAACCTGGGTCGCTTCGGAAGAACGAGCCTGCTGCAGCGAACGGTAGGGACGAGCGCTGAAGTGTTGGAAGATTTTTTGAAAGAGAAAGAAGCGAGTAAGAAGTGGACGACAGGGGGAGAGGGGGGGCATTTATAGAGGATAAAAAGACTCCTCGATTTCCGCAATTACTGTTCACCGATTGACGTGCAACTGCCGCCTGGAAAATCGTGCCACGTTCTCGAAACATGCGCTGCTGACGTCATACAGTGCCAGGCTGGCAGCCAGACACAGGGGTCGGTTCGGATGAAGTATTCGGCGGAGAAAACATTTTACTTAAGATTTAAGGCGCTGTCCTTCGACAGACGCCCCGGGCTCCAGGACTCGGTCGACTCCCCTCTCACCCGCGAGCAGCTCGGGGCTTACAGCCTCGGCGACCGAAATCCCGAACTGTTCGAGGGTGGGACAGAAGTCACCATCGCCTGGAGCCCTATCAGAAAACAGATCGGCCCACCTCCAATCTGAGACGACCCATCTGTCCGAGGCTCTTCAGCCCCAGGTCCGGAATACGGTCGATGCCCCTCCCGTCTGGATCTCTCTCGGGACAGACAACCGTGTCAGGGTCGTCTGACCCGAAAAAGGATCCAGACGGCAAAGCCACCACCAATCCGAGGCTCCTTATCTACCGGTACTGATTTCGGCCGTTACCCCTCTCGCCCTGATCTTCCCGGATCTGGCTACCGTATAAGAGCCATCAGATCCAAGAGAAGATCCGGGCGGCAGAGTGACCACCTCTCCGACACTACCGGGGTTAAAATTTTGCAAGAGACAGACGTCCGCCGAAGCAGACACCTCTGGTGGCCAGTGAACCACCCTTGCTGTGATCAAACTTGCTGTGGGGGGAGAGGTATTTATAGCCTCCCCCATAGACCAGCCATTATGACATTGGGAAAGCCAATCGACGGAAGCCCATGCGCCACATGCATTTATTAGGCGGCACCATTAATGCCCCTAGGAAATTGGAACATCGCACAGATCCCGGAGCGCCTTCAATGCTCCGCAAAGACGGCGGGCCACTCCGCTCAAACCTTCTAAAGCACCACAGCTCGCCATCACCCTTGCCGACCCATAATCCCTCGAAAGCTCGAGGTTCGGTCTAGCACCAGGGTTGTCTTCTCAGGAAGGCTCAACGGCTCGCCATCACCCTTACCGACTTGTAATCCCTCGAAAGCTCGAGGTTCGGTCTAGCACCAGGGTAATCTTCTCCGGAAGACTCATCGGCTCGCCATCACCCTTGCCGACACATAATCCCTCGAAAACTCGAGGTTCGGTCTAGCACCAGGGTTGTCTTCTCAGGAAGGCTCAACGGCTCGCCATCACCCTTGCCGACTTGTAATCCCTCGAAAGCTCGAGGTTCGGTCTAGCACCAGGGTTATTTTCTCCGGAAGACTCATCGGCTCGCCATCACCCTTGCCGATCCATAATCCCTCGAAAGCTCGAGGTTCGGTCTAGCACCAGGGTTGTCTTCTCAGGAAGGCTCAACGGCTCGCCATCACCCTCGCCGGCTCGAGAACCGGTCTAGCACCAGGGTAGTCTTCTCCGGAAGACTCAACGGCTCGCCGTCGCCCTTGCTGACCCATAATCCCTCGAAAGCTCGAGGTCCGGTCTAGCACCAGGGTAATCTTCTCAGAAAGTTTCAACGGCTCGCCATCACCCTTGCCGACCCTTAAACCCTCGCCAGCTCGAGGCTCGCTCTAAACATCAGGGCAACCATCCCTCGCCAGCTCGAGGCTCGCTCTAACATCAGAGCAATCAACCCTCGCCGGCTCGAGGCTCACTCCAACATCAGGGCAACCCCCTCATGAAGGACCAGCGATTCGCTATCCCATTTCTACAACCATAAAACACTCCTCCACGGCTAGCTCCCGCACCCCCGTAGGAGTAGGGGGCTTGTGTGGTAGGGTAAAAATGGCTTGGGGCCCAACCAGGGCCCAGTACAGCTCTCACTCAAAAACAGGAAAAACAACAATCTGGCTCGGCTTCGAGCCAGACAGGGTCGGCGCCGAACCTCAAGTTCACCCCCGCAAAATTGGTCTCCTCGTATTCGAGGAGCATCGATGGCCCTCGGCCTTCGATCCACGATAGCTCTCCGGGCCGTCCGCCCATCCTGGTGTAGAATGAAGATGACCTGGCACAACCTAGGCCACCAGATTCTCTCAGGAGCACAGGAGCCCCATGATCCGCCATGTCAGCTCCAAATACCACCAAGGGCTTTGCCACGTCAGCCCTATACCACTCCTGGTACTGCCACGTCAGCCCTAAACCCCCTGGGCCTTCTGCCACGTCAGGCCCATGGGCTTTCGGGTTCAGACCCGGCCCCCAAGCGGATCCAAACCCGGTTGGAATTCTCTATAAATACTAGACCCTCACCTACCTTTTCAGGTAACCAATCTTTTACCACTTAAATTCACCTCGTTATTGCTACTCTCTCACAGAGATTGACTAGATCATCGGAGGGTCCGCCACCAGGATAAATCCCGGTGTTTCAGGACCGTCTGCAGGTACACAAGACCTCGGATCCGAACCCTCTGATCCGAGCCCAGACATCCTCCTCATTCCGAGCCCGTCGCAGGTACCGCCCGGTCAGCCGAGGGTCGTCTGACAAGCAGCTTTCTCCTTCAATACAAATCGAGTCCAAACTCACACCTGGTGCATCCACACGTCTTCCAGAAACAAACCGCATCAATTATCATTACATTAAACTTGAACAGTCCATCCTTTACGTATCCTTTACCTAAGTATACCCCATTCTTAGAAAATACAAAATTATCAGAAACACGAACAACCTTAAACTCATTCTTGCTTAGCAAAGAACCTGATATCAAGTTCTTTCTAATATTTGAAACATGCAGCACATTTGTGAGTGTTAGTTCTTTGCCTGAAGTCATTTTCAGCACTATCTTCCATGTTCCTGCAATTTTGGAGGTGAAAGAGTTTCCTATGAATAGCTGTTCATCTTTGTTGCATTTCTGGTATGAAGTGAACATTTTCTTGTCCGAGCAGATATGCTTGGTCGCCCCAGTATCGTACCACCATTCACATGGATTGCTCTCCACAAGACTTACCTCTGATACTACAGCACAGAGGTCCAGGTCAGAGAGACCAGTGGACAAGTTCTCAGCTATGTGTGCGTGGGATTTTTCATTCCCTTTTGCATGTCCTGTTCCTGAACGATTGTTATCTTTACTGCGGCACTCAGAAATTTTGTGCCCCAGCTTACCACACTTGTGAAATTTCCCAGCAAATCTCTTTGCAAGAGGTTTTTTGTTTGATGCCTGTGGCAAAAACTTTCTTTTCTTGCCCTTCTGTTCGTGCTCCACCATGTTGGCCTTTTCTATGGACTGGTTTCTATAGGACCTGTCAGCCTTGCGATTCTCCTCTTCGATCCGCAACCTGACAATTAGGTCTTAGAAACATCTCCTTTCGTTTGTGTTTGAGGTAGTTCTTGAAGTCTTTCCATCCAGGTGGAAGCTTTTCGATGAACGCTGCAACCTAGAATGGTTCGCAGAGAGTCATGTTCTCTGCAGCGATGTCATGCATTATGACCTGCAGTTCTTGGACTTGACTCACAACAGTTTTGGAGTCAATCACCTTGTAGTCCAGAAATTTGCCGACTACAAACTTCTTGGACCCGACGTATTTTGTTTTGTACTTATTTTCCAAAGACTCCCACAGGAGTTTGGACATCTTGAAGATACAGTAGACGTTGTACAGGGGGTTTACCAAACCATTCAGGATGTAGTTCCTGCAGAGGTAGTCGCCCTGAGTCCATGCATCAACCGCAGCAACAGAGTGTGCATCCATCGGTGCCAGCATCGGGGCAGATTCAGTGAGAAATCTGTCCAGCTTCAAGGTGTTCAGGTAGAACTGCATCTTTCCTTGCCACTTCTTGAATCCAGTTCCATTGAACTTCTCTATTTTTTCTCTCACGGTTATGTGCGTGGGCAGAACGACCGAATGTGCCGCAAACGGTTGTGCAGTCACATTTTGGGCCACCGGTGTTTCGGTACTGATAAGCCCACTGGCAATATCACTTTGTGTGTTCACCATGTTCTTATCTGAAATAGTTTGAAACAGAACTGTTAGTTGTTGTTGTTTTTTCCGAATTGAAAACAGTACCTGTAAATAAACTTCACAAAAAACTGTTAGAATCAGTGAGGAAAAAATTCTGCTTTAAGACTGTTAGAACCCGTTTTTATAAATCTGAAAAAATACCAACAGCAATTGTGAAGAACTGAAATACAGGAAATAAAAATGATAAACAGAAGGCTTTGCACAGAGTCGAAATGAAAAATCTCTCTCCTTAAAGCAGAATTTGCCCCGTAGTGTGACGGTCGCTGGCGAATTGCTTCCCAGGATACAACTGTACCTTCTCTGAAGAGCAGCACCCTTGCTTCAGAGATTCCAGCAAACTGCTGTCTGTGATGTACTCTCAGTTGACACAGAGGAGAAGAAGAAGAATGAATGAATGAAAACTTTTTCTGTCTAAAAGACTCTGCAGGATTCAGTAGCCTTATAAGAGAAATGAAGACTCTTTAGAGGCCCATTTCTCTATAACAGCAGAGTAATGATCCACTACTCTGCAGCAGCAGAGTGGTGGTTCAAATTCATAATTGGTGAGCCATTACTCTGCTGTTACAAAGTAATGGTATCAGTTACTGAATGTGAAAAGCCTCATCAGTTTATTGGGTGAAAATAACTTTTGCCTGGGCAAATTTTTTTTTATGCCAGAGCCAGAGCGAGAGCTGAGGCCGGAGCCGGGCCGGGCAGGACGCGCGTGTGTGTTTGTCATTTTGGCTAAGTCCTCTCTCCACTACACGTTAGTGGTAACCCCCGGGCCACGCCCTTTAGTCCAGTTTTCTAGTATATATACTAGAAAAAATCTTTCCCAATTTTCGATATAGGACTATCCATTTTCTCCAAGTTGCCAAGTTTGTACATTTTAAGTACCCAACTTTGGACCAACATTTCTCATTCATACGGAATTCGTTTTTGGCAAGTGAGTACACCACGGAATAGTACTTGTCGAGAGGATCGCAATCCACTCAATTTTCGACGCCGCCGGTGGCCGGAGCTTGCCAGAATCTGGCCCGGAAAACTGCAAAAATTAATTCCAACACATTGTTCACTTCATTTGCTAAATATGCATATTTAGCAAATGACAGTGGGACGTTTTTTGTTGTCAAAAAATGCTTTTTTTTTGGACAAATAGCAACATAAACTGCTAAAAAGTCAAAAACCCCATTTTGGGGCAATTTCGTCTCCAATATCGAACTAAAAACCTATTTTTTTGGAAAAGTAATTAATATTGAGCTGCTAAATATATAGCAATCGCCAAATATAGAAGACGGAAGAAGATCTTCTGTCTGTGAATTTTTTAATATTATAAGAGGACTTCCTTCCGCCAAATTATTTATTATAGTTTTTCAGAAAAATTACTAAAATGTCATCAAAATAATTAACAAATAAAAATTAAAATTAAAAAGAAAAGAAAATGCTTGGACGAAAGATCATTGGACGGAAGATGATATTCCGTCCAGCATATTTTTCTTTCAAAATCTTTCACAAATTACCGAATTGCCATCCAAATATTTACCAAAATGCCATTTATCCAATTTTAAAATTGTTTTAAAAATTCAAACGGAAAATCATCTTCCGTCTGGTTTTAAAAAAAAAAAAATCTAAAATTCATTTTGGGCCAAACGGAAGATCATCTTTCGTCTGGCAATTTTTTAAATAAAAAAAATAAAAATGACCAAACGGAGGATGATCTTGTGCCACACAATTTTTTAATATATATATATTTTTAAAAGTGTTATTCGGAGGATGTTTTTCCGTCTAAATTTTTTTTGACTTTTTTTCCGTCAAATTTAGCTCTAACGATTACAGCGATACTCGTTCATTGCTATTCTTCAATTGCCAAATACCTATATTTTAGCAGCAACTATAGTGGATACTCTTATAGTCTATATTAAACCTTCTTTCGCATGATTGGTGAGTTAGATATCACTATCAGCCTTCCTACGTAGATGCTACAAGATTCGTGCACTATACAATATAATATGTTAACTTCCAAGTTTAATAATTCATTCAAAAAATGCATTAATTTCTTCCAAATAAGAACAACAGGCTAACACCTAACAAGTATGGTCTGTCCACTTCAGACAGTTGTATAATTAACATCATATATATTGTTGCTACCTATCTATTATCATCTTATCAAAAATAGTTATGCAATCCCTATCACTCAAAAAAATAAAAATAAATATAGTGGTCCATTGTTTGTATACTATCATCACCCATCTGCATTTGTACTGGTTGCAATTGGGCAAATGTCCATCCCATATCTCACAGACTCACCCCACTCTATGCATCCATATCAATTTTGGTTTCGGTCACAATAATTGCATATTACCCAATCTATGTTGTTTGACTAGTTATCTAACATCAATAACCTTTTATCCAATGTCAAGGTTTTTTTCCCATTCTTTCCTTTTCAAGTTCACCAACAGCAACTAGTGGGCTTTCACATTCCATCACAATTTCCTAAAATTTTGGAGGCTTGGCACATGCTTTGTCTAAACTAATAATTGATGGCTTTGCTCAATTATCACATTTGTGGTTATAATTAGTGAATTTGGAGGTGGACCTAACAAATTAGCCCATACTCGTGGGTATCAAACAAAAGAGGGTTGTAAAAATCGAACTGGCCTGTTAGACCGGGTTCAAACAGAGATCCTAAACCGATCCGGTTTTACAGATATATAAATTTTGGATGAACTGAACCGAACCGAACCGAACCGACTGTTGTTTTCAATAGTGAACCGTATGAACCTGGTTCAAGTTGAAGGCATTTGCTTAATTGTCATCTAAAAGAATCACCTTTGACATGCAAATCAAAATAGGAGATAGTGAGTAGAATTGATATCAGGTTCAAGTGTTCACAAGTGAGTGTTTTTAGCTGTAATCTAACATATGTATCAAATATGTGATTTTTAAAATTTAGTGAGTGAACCGAAAAGATAAGGTTACAACTAATAGTCTTTCACTGTTTTGATAGAATATTAACCTACCGCTAATGGTCTAATGCATGCATATAAAAAGAAGTAAAAATAAAGAAAGAGAGACAGAGAAGCTGTAGATATATGCCTGTAGTTAGAAAGCCTCAAATCATCTTATCTCTGTGTGTAAGTGTAATCATTCATCACATGGCAATGCAGGCCCCCCCTCATCATCTCAGTACCTACCATTCCCTTCTTATCATCTCCTCTGCTTCAGCTCTGCTCTAAGCTCAAGAGAATGTTCCCTTCTTGAGTTAAGACACTTGATTTTTTTTTCTTTCAAAATTTTATCCATGCTCCACCAAACTTTGTAGAGCAAGATGAGTAAAGAAGACAATCTCAGTTTTCTCAAGATACAGGTGAGTGCTGTTCTACTTGTTAGGATTTTATTTCAATTTTGTTCATGAAATTAAGTATCAACTTGCTTGGATGGTTTTCTAACTTTCGGGTTCAATACACAATTTCAGACCTGCGTACTTAAAGTGAATATTCACTGTGATGGGTGCAAGAAGGAGGTGAAGAAGGTGCTCCACAAGATTGATGGTATGTTCAGTGCTATCTCCTCCATATTTCAGTTATTTATACTTACATATATTTTTACATATACGGTGCGCACGCACATGTTTTAATATATATTAATTTCAAGCAATACAGGGGACACTAATTTTCAATATATTCTTGAGAATGATAGCAAATATGTTATGCAGATACATATTAGCTTCACATATTTTTCTTAATATATAGTTACAGTAGCAGCTCTTTTGCAGTTAATTCTTTACAATAAAAAAATATATTATATTATTTTAGCAGCTTTCTGTTAATTTGAATTCAACTTTTTTTTTTCTCACAGGGGTATACACAACCAGCATAGATGCAGAGCAGGGTAAAGTTACAGTTACCGGCAATGTCGATCCTTGTACTATTGTGAAAAAACTCAGCAAAGCTGGCAAGCACTCTGAAATTCTGTCTTCAAAAGGAGGAGCCAACAACAACACCAACGATAAGAAGACCAGCAACAACTTCCTCACCGATCAAATTCAGAAGCTAAAACTCGTGAGCAATAACAATGCAAAAGAGCAGAAAGCAGCGCAACAGAAGGACAATGGAAAGCCTCCGAAAATTGAAGGAAAAGAAGAACAGAACAAAGGAATGGTGCAGTTGAAAGATCTGAAGCTTCCTCAGCTTAAAGACATGAAGCTCCCCTTTCAGAAAGACAAGAAAAATGTCACGTTCAACCTTCCTGAAGGTTTCGATGGGGAGAGTGACTTGGACGACGAAGAAGATGAATATGAAGATGAGTTCGATGAATCCGAAGAAGACGATTACGACGAGATGGGTGATGAATCTGAGGATGATCTGAAGCCAATCAACACGAAACCTATCAATGATAAGAAGGGTGGTGGTGGTGGTGGAGATAATGGTGGGAAGAAGGGCGGTGATGAGCCTAAAGATGGTAAAATTGGAGGGAAGAATGTGGAAACCAAAGGTACTGAAAAAATGATGGGCCAAGGCCCACCAATAGCACTGCAAGGCTTGCCAACTGTCAGCCGATTGCCGGAGATGATGACACCGATGGCGCACCCTTACCACCACTACCAGCCGCAGTACATGAACGGGCCGACAGTATATGGGCAGCCCATGGGCTATATGCAAACATATCCGGTCCATGGCGGTGGCCCGTATGGTAGCATATTCAGTGATGAGAATACCAATAGCTGCTCCATTATGTGAGTGCGTGCAGTACAGATATCAGATATGTGCAGTGTGTGTTATGTTTGTTATATCAAGTATTTGAGTTTTGTCGAAATAAAGTTGATGCAGTGTGAGAAGCAAAGGAGCTTCTCTTTCCTGATAAATGTCTGTTGTATGTATATCTGCTGAGTAATGAGAACCAAGAACTTTTTCTTTCTTTCTTTCTTTCTTTCTTTGTAATTGAACAGGTTACTTGTATTGTCATTGGAAACTTTCCCTTTGATTATTGGTTTCGCTCGCTCGCTCGCTCGTTGTGATTGTTTGGAAGGCTAGTTCAGTAGTTGAGCAGCAGTGAATCAACAAATTAAAATCTTTCTGAATCAAAATCCCCTTCATGAAGAGAGAATTTGACAAATAGAATCTTTTTGAATATTCCAAAACTCGTTGATATGTCAATGTGTATGTATCCGCGTTCAATTTTAACCAGAAAAAAAAAAAGGGTATCAATATTATTCACCTCATCTGTAACCATACGATCGATGCAAGGGATATCAATCTTATGCGATATCAAGGAAGCACCGATCTCTCCCTTCCTCACTCTCTAGCAACCTCTCCTTACAATTCTATTTCCAAGGCCCATTAAAAAAAGCCAATCCCAACCAAAGCCCACTAAAAATACCCACCTTTCTCCTTAACCTCCACCCGACCCACCTCCTCAACCCGACCCGATTCCAAACTATTCTTCTATCTTCCAGCCCTAAATCACTCCTACTTTCAAAGCATCTCCTCTCTGTCCTCCTTTTCTTGTCGAAGAAGAAGAAGAAGAAAAATCATGGCGGATGTAGAGATGAAAGATCAGGATGTGCCCCCTCCTCCGTCGACTCTCCACCGTACGTACTCAATTCCAAACCCTCATCCTCGTTTCCGATCGGATCCGAAACCCTAACATCTCCTTTTTTCTCCAGATCTGAAGGAGAACGCGGCCATGATCGAGGCGGCCACCTACGCGAAGGAGGTCAGGCGCATCTCACGAGCTATCCGCCGTACCATCGTCCTCCGCCGCAAGCTGACGTCATCGGCGCTCTCTTCCTTCCTCTCCTTTGCCCTAACTCCCGGATCGGATGCTTTTGTTAAACTCTCGGCTTATCTGCCTAAGGTATATACATACTTGTTTTGTAGATTGCCAATTCGTTTAGAGTTCTGATCTTGGACTTGTACTTGTTCGATTAGTGTTGTCTCAATTTTCGGATAGCTAATTCGATGATTAGATAGTTTATGTTATTCGAAGTTGGCATCTTGGGAGTGTACGCTAAAGATTTGAGATAAGGGGCAAGAATTTGCGTAGAGGAAAAAATACATTGAAGTATCAGAACAATTTCTTTTTCTAACTGGGGCAAGGCATATGTATATAAGCAATTGAAATATGGAAATCAAGTGAGATATTCTAATCATCTTATCTCCCTAAGGTATATATACAATTGTTCTATGGCTAATTCACTCAAAATTGAGATTGTGGGAGTTTATCCTAAAGATTTAGGATATGGGGGTTAAGAATTTGCTAAGAGGAAGTAAAGATTAGCTAAGCCATGAAATATTTGAACAAATTTTCTAATATAGGGCATGACGTATAAGCAACTGAAATGTTGAAATCAAGTGAGATGTTCTTATAAATTAACTAAGCTGGAAACAAACTATTTCAGCATATGAGTTACTCGGATAGAAACCTTAACTTGAATTGGGATTTTTTGCTGGTAATTTCATGAAGTGAATACATGACATCGGAGAGGTGAAGGAACTAGTGTTATTATTGGTGGGTTAGGATGGATTAGGGTCTAATTAGGCAGTTGTCAGACCTGACTTGCTATTGGGTTTTGGTTTATTAGTTGGACAAAGTGGTTGGGTAATTGGATAAGGCATATTAGCTTTATAATATACTAGTTATCTGCACGCGTGCGATGCATGCCCTAAACTTGTGCAAATGTCACAATCTCAAACCAACCCTCCTAAACCCTAAAAATCGATCAAACTCACCCCTAATTTCCCAGATATAAACCAAACCAACCCAATTCAGAACCCTAATTATTCAATCAAGCAG
The DNA here is from genome assembly GCA_017893485.1 of Hemerocallis citrina. NCBI lineage: Eukaryota > Viridiplantae > Streptophyta > Magnoliopsida > Asparagales > Asphodelaceae > Hemerocallis > Hemerocallis citrina. The sequence continues at coordinate 78,480,751 of CM030361.1, read as the reverse complement.
ATATATGTACTAAATCATGAGTATTTTTTCCTTAAAATCACATTCGTATAAATATTTATGCAAAAATAAAACATTAAGTAACAATACCTATCTAAAACAAACTTCAATTTTACACCAACATATTTGATTATAACTATATCACTAATTTAATCCTATTAACATCTCAATTCACCAACGCCACTTTCCAAGTAGTTAACTATCTAAAACCTCTCAACTTTGCACAAAATCTAAATTTTTCGACAAATCAAGATCAACAAACATGCGTTACACGACGTCGACGGATCCTTTTGCAAGTCCTTCAGTTCCTTCAAATCATCTTCGATGTCATCGTCACATCGCCAATCAACCCCCAAACCTGCAACCAAACAAATTAAAAAAACCTAATCTAGCCCCAAAATGACGATCAAACCCCCCCAAAAAAACCCAAACTGCCAAAAGCCGAAACCCTAGACCAAACCCCCGAACCGACCGTACAAACCCTAGAAATCGAACAAAAGAGCCTAAAACCGCAAGAAGTCGACTGAAATCGATCAATTTGAGAGAAATCGTACCACCGGGGGTGTGGTAGCGCGCAGCCCGTCACAAGAGAGAGAGGGAGATGAATGGTTGCAAGAGAGATTGATTTTTTGTGTGGATTTATTTAATTTGTTTAATATGAATGCGAATGAATTTGTTTAATCTAAACGCGCGTTGCACGTTTTGGTTTGTCTAAAAGTTACACTAACGTACGGTACTACGGTGCACGTGTTGGGTTGTCTACAAATTACACTACGGTGCACGTGTTGGGTTAACTACAAATTACACTAACTCATTCTCCCATTATACTACACTATTTTAAATTTCGGCCGATATGGCCGAAATTTTGTTTCGGCTAGCTTGCCGATCCAAAATCATAGATTTTATACTCCATATTGTTTTGGACAGAAATGTGTACATTTCGGCCGAAATTGCTGAAATATTGCCGAAATATCGACCGAAATATCGACCGAAATAGACACACTAATCTTATTTGTGAGTATATAACTTTTTTTGTTTTACTTTTTTGTATATAAGTCTTTCAATATAGGAGCTTCAGCTAAGATAATGTAAGGATTTTGGCTCTCTATTGTTTTTGTATGTGCAAAGTCAAATAAGTCTATTAACTAATACATTTTTTCTAATTAATGCAAATTCAATTTAGTTATATACTAATATTACATTCTCCTTTATATTGTTAAATTCTGTGAATATTTATTCATGTCATTAATTACATTATACAATATTGGTTATATACTAATATTACATTCTCTTTTACCGTGATTAATTCATGTCATTAATTACATTATGCAATATTTTGTATGATAAATGACATGTAGAACATATAATATCTTGTTTAGTGACAAAAAAATATGTTTATTGAGTGTCTGAAATGAACATCCGATATGATCACATTTCCCCAATATCTCCTCCGATATCTCCAATCCCAGACGAAACACCCATTGTCGAGATGAGTCTGGTTATGTTTCATGCCCGAAACAAAAAAAATCCCAAAACAATGGTCGTGCAAGTGCATACGTAGGCATATTTTGTGCTACATAATTATTATGCTGCTTACACAATAATAATCGACGATAGCATAACGAGAGTGGTATCACATATTTAAAGAAAGCTAGTTAAAAACCATGGTCTAGTGGCATATGCATGCAGTATAATTTTGTGGGTATGAAAATTGATGACATATTAATATTGTGGTTGACATTGAAGTACTCTCACCTAGGCATCTTGTGGTTGTTATGTGGAACATTCCTTTGTCACCCCTTCTTTTTACAATGTTGCACTCATTCTAATTTTTCTTACTTCTAATTCCAAATTTTAAGATGTGAAGCTGTCCCTTAATATTTCTACTTAGAATCTATTTAGTCCATAGTACTTTTTTCTTTCTTTGCAAATGATTGTTTTTCTCTTGTAAGTGGAAGTCTTACTTTCTAGGTTTTCTCACCCTGCCACAACCATACATGTTCAATTAAATTAAATTACTAAGCTCAGTAGATATAACACTAGTAAAATTTGATCCTCTCACCTTATAAAATTTTCCTCCTTGTCATCCATTAGGAATATGTGAGACCAAAAGTATTTCCTATTGCTTAAACTAGGAGACAATATCTTCCACAAGGGCACCTGCACATCCTCTCTATCCATTGTCATAAATGATTGATCTGAACCACACCAATTGCATCACCTTTCACCAGAATGCGAGTTGCACAAAGCTCTTGCACTGCCCATTTAATGTTATGGCAGTCCCTTAAAACCTCATCTGAAGGAACAGTACTGACCACTAAATAGATACTTCCCCCCTTAATCATAATACTTTAGTTGCTTCATTAGCTTTTATTTTTCTTCTTTGCCTGTTTACAGTTGTTGGAAACTTCATTAAATTCATTTTTGTTTGTTTTGAAGGCTGATCGCTTGTCTTTTTCTTTTTCTTCTTTCTTTTAGTCTATTTAGGACTTATTCCACCAACCCATTTTATTATTACTCAGGTACCTTAGAATCTTCCCTAGAAATTGCTTTTGCTTATATTTTTTTTTATATAATTGGACATGTTGTTCGACATGTTAATAGTGCCCTTGTTGTATTCTATTTCTATGTTCTATTTCTCTCTTCTGTCACTAACAAGTTTTAAAATTTGGATGGTTATAATTTGAAATCTTGAATTCCAATCATTTAGTTAGGATAGGTAGAGGTTTTGATAGTATACAATTTTAATCAGCTTAGATGTGTTCCACTGGAAATAATGGTAAGCTTTAAGACCAACTAATTTGTAAAGCTCATTACTCATTACCTTTTCATTGATAATTGCTTAACATTGGTTCTTGATAAACATATTCTCAGAAAGAGTCCTATAGTTTCACTGTAACTGTAATCCCTTCAGGTGAATATAAGTTTTCAGAGAGGGTCCTATAATTTCATTATAAATGTAATCTCTTCGTGTGAATCTTAAATTGGAATTTACAATTCAGCTATGAAGCTCCGATACAGGTACGGCAATATGCGTACTGGGACACAGATATAGGGGATACGACAATTTTCAAAAAAGTAGGATACGGGATATGGCGGGGATACAACTATATATAACATAAGCAATATAACATAAGAAGACAAATCAAATAGTGGGACAAGTTTGAAAATATAGCAAAGGCTTCTCCATCACTTCATGCCTATCCACTTTGGATAATATTATCATCATCACCAATTTCCTTAAGAGATGGAGACTTGGTCGTTAGCGTCGCTGTTGCTGTGAGGGATTGCAGCCGAGTAAAGGCAGGAGCTTATTTGAGCTGAGCAAGAACTGATTTTAGTTCTTCTTCTTCGAATAAGGTAAGAAAACCCTAACATATTTTTTCTTATTTCTTCAAATTAACCCCCAAATTCGATTTTTTAATGTTTTAAACCCAAAATGTATTTCATTGTAACAATTTTAACCCCGAGCCGTGTCCCCTCCGTGCCTGACGTATCCCCACCGTGTCAGTTGCGTATCTCTGCCGTATCCATTTAATAAAAATGCAGGACACGTTTCAGTCGTATCATGTACGTATCCGGTCGTATCCTGTATCGGTAACATACAGGATACGGGGATTGCACCCTCCGTGCTTCATAGCAATTCAGCGAAACAGGAAAAAAGTACTACTGTAAGAGCTGGATTGAAGTTGTTAATTTGGCAGCTTTAACTTATGATTTGGTACATTAGTATAAAAAAAATTTAATTGTTACCTTTTCGCTATACATGTCAGCTCTCAATATGTTACTTGAAGATTAATGTTATGTTTGCTCATTCATGTTATTGTGGAGTCCAGGATGATGAGCATGAGATGGATGTTGACACCGCAAGTCACGTTCAAGCTCCTGGTAAGCACCCAGTGCCAGAGTTGGAGATATATTGCTACTTGGTGGTCCTAATATTTTTGATCGATCAAAAGAAATACAATGAGGTAGCTTCTTTTATCTACATGCTGTTTGAAATTTGTTTCTCACAGTAATTAAATTTTCATCTTATTTGTTTTTGCTTTCTTTCAGGCGAAAGCTTGCTCTTCTGCAAGCATTGCTCGTCTTAAGAACGTCAATAGAAGAACTATCGATGTTTTAGCATCCCGTCTATACTTCTATTATTCATACAGCTATGAACTCACCAACAGTCTTGCTGAAATTCGTGGGTGAGTTAGATTTTCAAATGGTCAAATATTGGATTCATTTTGCAACTTTTCTCTATATATGTTTTAATATACAAATCCTAGAAAGGAGTATATTATGGACATGTGACTGTGTAAGCTGCTATAGCTTAGAACACAGATATTTCATCTGTCAATAATTTCATTCTAGGTTTATACACTAGCTTTGGTTAAGGAAAATATGATGTATAGAAGTGTGAATATTTTTATGCATTGTTGCTCGTAAGGGGGTATTAGTGAGAAGGAATTTCAAAAACACAATGTGATTTTAAAATCACTATGTTTTCAAATGCAAATCACGTTGATTTCAAAATACATGACTCTTGTTGTGACTTTCAAATACACACTAGAATACACACCTAGTGTGATTTAGGAGTCACTCAACTTGGATTTCACATACTTATTATTATTGTTATATATAATAAAGAGAGTTAATAAAGTAATAATAATGAAAAGTAAATTATATTATTTATTATTCTTCAATTGAAATGTTTGTTTTACTAAAGAACACATGCAACTACTTTTTTCTAAAAGTAATATGTTGAGGACATGGAAATTGGCATAATTGGTGTACGATATGTTCACCTAACAACAACAAGAATAGAAAAATACTATAAAAAAACAAGACAAGAAAAAGGGAAAAAAAAGTTGAATATCTTTGATAGCATTTTTTCATATAACTTAAAATTTTCTACAAGGATTACTATGTTGACATAAATTTAATTTTCAATGAGAAATTAATTTGGTCATTTTTTAGATATTATTATTAGACTACATGATTTAAATCCCTTCAATTTCTTTTGAAGATGATTGGGTTGGTGTATAAGCATGAGAAGATTAGATCTTTTTTCTTGGGAGAAGAAGAAGAAGAAGAAAGATCGGATCTTTTTCTAATTAATCCTAACCCTAAAAAGAACAACAAAATTAACCCTCATGATCAAAGCTAAGTTTTTTTGGAAGATTCTTTTTATCTATTTATTCATTTACATTGTTTGGGTTTTTTAAAAAATGAAGAAGAAGGGAAGATGCCCAAGAAGGAGAGGAAGGAGATGAAAGGTTTCATGGATTTGAGAATCATAGGGTGAGATGTGTGTTTTTGGAGTGAGGGTTTGGACCTCATTTCTTATATAGTGTGACTTTGAAAACATAAAAAGTGTGATTTCATCAAAATCACCATGATTTTTAAATCACATTTGACTAACACCAAATTTTCAAATCACACTTGCAAATCCTCTCCCACTAACACCTAACTTTGAGAACACAGTGATTTTAAAAGTGTGTTTTTGAAATCCCTTACCACTAACACCCCCTAAATTTTGTAGGGCAAGCATGTCCATTGTTTGTGCTAATAATATAATCTCTTTTTGAGGGAAATGACCTCTCTGTTTTGGTTGGATTGCTGTATATGCACTCTAAAATATTGGTTTGGTCCCATGCTAGGAACCTTCTTGCCCTGCACCGCATGGCCACCTTACGCCGTGATGAGCTTGGTCAGGTGTGTTACTTCTCTGGAGAAAAAATCCTGCAATAGTTTTGGTATCGCTGTTTGGCTTTTACTAACTAGTTCAATGCAGGAAACCCTTCTTAACTTGCTACTTCGCAATTACCTCCATTACAATTTGTACGACCAAGCAGAGAAGCTGAGGTCCAAGGCACCTCGTTTTGAGGCACACTCAAATCAACAGGTAATGCACTTGGCTTTAGTTTATATGTTTTCATTTCCTTTGTATTCATGTTCTGAAATAAATATCTCGCCACTAGCTTTTTCATTTTATATGTCCATGCCCCAGGCCCTTAATTCAACTCATTACTCCCTTCAACATTATTTTGTACTCCATCCGTTTCAAAATAACTGTCCACTTAGTTGTTTTTACAAATATTAAGGAGTGTTGTAAATTTACTGATTTACCCCCTCTCTTTCTTGAATACTCTCTCCCTTCACTTCAATTTTCTTGATGCAAATGGGATAATATACACACACAGAGAGAGAGAGAGAGAGAGAGAGAGAGAGTATTGGTTTGTTGTCCCACATGAATGGGTTGTGGTCCAAAACATGTGTAGACTCATCTTATATTGAAATAAGCAGTTTAAAATTAGATGAAATAACTTTTCTATAAAATCGTTTAATATTTTTGACAAGCTGAACTGTTTTCTCGCTAATAATAGTGTACTTATGAGTTAAATGTGCAGTTTTTATTAAAAGATGCTATCTGATTGTGATATTTTTCTTCACAAAAAAATGTTGAGTTTAATATGCAATAGGAGAAGTTTCTCAATAATAGTTTGATAATGAGGGTTCAAAGAGTAGGAAAATAAAAAGTGAAGGGCATGTGAAATTTCATGGTCAAAAAAGTTTTGATCCACTTTATTAGTTTATTTGCTTTTATTGTCGTGAAATCTACCGCTTCCTACTTCGTCTGCTTGTTCTGTTCATGTTGTGAAACAATTTTCTTTCCGTTCCTTTTACTGTTTAACATAAGACTGACATTTATCTTCTACAGTTCTGCCGATACCTCTTCTACCTGGGGAAAATTAGGACCATTCAGTTAGAGTACACAGATGCCAAGGAGAGCCTTCTTCAAGCAGCTCGCAAGGCACCGGTTGCAGCCCTAGGGTTTCGTATTCAATGCAACAAGTGGGTTGTAATAGTCCGCCTTCTTTTGGGCGAGATCCCTGAACGAACTGTCTTCATGCAGAAAGGCATGAAGAAGGCGCTCACTCCTTACTTTGAGCTTACAAATGCAAGTTTCTGGCCAACCTTAAATAATTCTTCTGTTATCCGTGGCTCTGTTTTTCCACGTATTATTAACTTTGATTTTTCTACAGGCTGTGAGAATTGGTGATCTGGAGCTCTTCAAATCAGTTGCTGAAAAGTTCTCTGCCATTTTCAGTTCAGACCGGACTCAAAACCTAATAGTAAGGTTGCGTCACAATGTTATAAGAACTGGGCTTAGAAATATTAGCCTCTCCTACTCTCGTATCTCCTTGGCTGATGTGGCAAAGAAACTAAGATTAGACTCAGAAAACCCTGTGGCAGATGCTGAGAGTATTGTTGCCAAAGCGATCCGAGATGGGGCAATTGATGCAACTATTGATCATGCAAATGGTTGGATGGTTTCAAAAGAAACTGGAGATGTGTACTCGACAAATGAACCCCAGTTTGCTTTCAACTCGAGGATTGCTTTCTGTTTGAACATGCATAACGAGGCGGTGAAGGCACTGAGGTTTCCTCCAAATTCAAACAAGGAAAAGGAAAGCGATGATAAGAGGAGGGAGAGGCAGCAACAAGAGCAGGAGCTCGCTAAGCACATTGCTGAGGAAGATGACGATGATTTTTGAGTTATGAGGGAGCAATGATTGGTGGGGGCCATGTTTTTGCTTTGAAATGACTGAAGATTTCAGATACATAACCAGTTCAAAACTGCTTATTGTATGTTTATTTATTTTTTGCAGAATTTGTGTACAAGTATATTGAATTGCATTTATTTAGCTTATTGTGGCGGATTTGGGTACTGTTTTCTTTTTTCCTTCCCTAAACGATGATTTAGGTCTAGTCTATGCTTCTAGCAAACTGAGCAGTTGTTCTGATTTGATGATTCTGTGGTCAATGTTGTTTCGTTTTATTTTGGCATTCTTTATGGCTTTATCAATATGAAACTTAAATAGCTTGCATGGTTCAGTCTCTTCGGTTATTTGACACATAATATTTCATATTCTTTATACTGCCTGGTTGGTTGTAACTGCTCGTGGCTGAGCACTTATTTATCTTGTTTCATTCAAAAAGTTATATGCTGAAGCAATATAATTTGTTCATGTTTGTAATTAGGACTTTCTCTCTTCTCTTATTTACACCCAGTGTTTCTTTTTGTCCCCCCCCCTCTTTCAAAAAGGCTCTAGCGCTTGACAGGTTTACCATTAGACTCTAATTACACCGTGTGTGCAAGCGATATTAGTAGGAAGCAGGCTGATCAAAATATATGTTGTTTGATGTGTCAGTTGGCGAGGTTCCACTTTAAACTGGCCAGAATCATTAAAAAGTTCATATTTTGTCCAATTACTGTTTCTCAATAGTAGTTACCTTTGCGTTCTACCTGTAAACAGGGCTGGCCCCATCTTGAGGCCGGTGAGCGGCCCCCTTAGGCCCCCGAATTTTTTTTGCAATTTTAGGACCCACCAAATTTGTATTTCTCTTATAAATATAGACACGTATTCTGCGCGTAAAAAAATTATACGATTATTAGGGGCCTCCGAAAATAACTGTTTGGGCCTTTCGCCTCAGGCCATCGGGAACTCAGTGCCGGCCCTGCCTGTAAAGAAGAAAAAAAAACCGGGTACTATAACTACTGGATAAGCTGTCGTCTAGACAAGAAAAGGTTGAAGGGCTGAATCTCATCCTTCGAAAATTTTCTAATTGCCAAATATATAATTTCCTTCAGAAATGTACTTTCTGTTATTTGTATTTTCTTTCTTTGATGACTGCTTTCTACTATTTGTATACAACTATATATATTTTCTAATTTGTATCCCTTATTGAACAAGTTGATGAACAATAGTGCATTCTTAATGTGTTGATGCAAGATTGAGCAATAATGTTTGACAAAGATTTTTTTTCAGAGTTATGCAAAAGATAAGAGTTCAAGTTTCACAAGAAATGTTTTTACACACGTGAGAAGAAAATCTTTCACATGCGTTTTGCACCTCACGCAAAGCACATGAAACTTGTGGTACACTATAAGCTTATATGAAGTGTGAGGAACAACTTGGTAAAAATATCGACTTAATTCCAGAAGCCTTGATCCAACACTTCCAACGGCCCAATCGGTCGAATCTAGACCTGCATATAAGGAAGCCCACCGCGCACAAAAAGTTATGTTAAATTGTTGGGTTTTTAACGTGTATACCCTTAACAAATACGATAATTGCAAATATACCGCTCATAAATGTGTGTTTTCGTGTATGTCCCTAACAATTTAGACTTTATCTAATATTTACCCATATGTTAGATATCACTAAGTTAACCATGATTTAACCCATACAAGACGAATATAAATCAAATTAAAAGATTGAATTAGACAATCATATGAGAAACGATTCAAGAGTTTTAAGGAAATAAAAAAGGAATCTTACAATTTATCAGTATAAAACAAAAGTGAAGGCAAATTTGGAGAAGTAACGTGAGAAAGAATATATAATTTCCAAAGACGCGTTGTTAGTTTGTCCATTTTTTGAAAAAAATAAAAATAGAAGTTTGAGAAGAGTTATGATATAGCTAAAAATAGAAGTAAATCGGGACCGTTCAAATCAGGCACGAATCTTAAAGCCCTCAGGGGTAAAACGGTAATTCCACCTACAAACGGGTCTAAAATGGGAACTGGGTCTTTCTTCAAAGCCCAATAACCCATAAACGGATTTGTCCTATTGGGTATGGGTAGCAGCCCGTCACAAAACTAGCCCAGGTCATTTGAAGAGTAATTCAAATTCATGGTTATTTCTAAGAGACGGTTTAAACAAAATCTCTTATCATCAGACGAGTTTAAACTCTACATCTTATCCAAAAACACCGTGACATAGGGATAAATGATTATCTCTAAACTGTCTCTAAAGGAGACTATAAAAACCTCTCCCCCCCCCACCCCCACCAAAACAAGGTAAGCAATCTTTTTCAACATAAACGCTCTTTCATAATCTTCCTGATTACTGACTTGAGTGTCGGAGGGTTCGTCGCCAAGATCCATCCCGGTGTATTGAACTTTTTTGCAGGTCAACGGCAGCGACAAGAAAGCAGTCAAACGCCGGTGAAAGTCAACAAGTTTGCTTTTATTATTTCCTAAAATAATCCACAAATTTATCTGTTTGCTCCCACACCAAAATCAGTAGCAACAGATTGGCACTGTCTGTGGGAAACGAAATAGCAATCCAACCTTACTTCATCAGCGAAAGTAATTTCAAACCATGCATCCGAAGAGAAAGGGAAGGCAGCGACCTCCACCCGAAGAGCCACTCCCCTTCCTCCCCCTCCTCCGCTCCAAGATGTTCTTCCTCAACTCAATCAGCAAGTTCAGCAACCACAACCTGAACAGCTTCTTCCTCAACAATCTCCTTCTCAACAGGCCCCTCCAGGGTCTCGGGGGGCTCTCATCGAATACGTCCAAAGCAACACCCTCATCATGCCCATGTTTCGGTCCACAATCCCTCAACTGACTCTATGGCTTCTCAAAGTGATCCAGGTCCGGATCTTCGTCAAGTAATTCTTAACCATCAACAGGAGGTCGACCTCTGAACTCGCTTGAATAAATGACGAGCCCCTGAGCAAGTCCCTCAACCTGAGCATCCAGGGGCCCCGAGAGTCCGGACCCCTCGTAGACCAAGGACCAGAAGATCCCCTCTCCCGAGGAGGCGAAGAGAGTCCCATCCACGTATTCGGCGGAGAAGTCATATCCCAATAAGCCAAGCCACACCTAGGGACCGTCAAGCTAGAGGGGCACCAGTCACTCAGGCCGAGCTCCAAAACTTCAAACAAGATATCTTGTGAGCTCTTAATATTGCCACAAGCCAGGATCAGTGTGCCCCTAACCCTCGCCATACCGCCACTCATGAGGGAGAGTCCCGAGGGTCTACTAGATCCGACCGGAGGGATCACTCTCTCCACCGTCGTCTCCACGAGATGGAGAGGTGCCTCAACAAGATCAATCCCGAAGAAGAACAACGGACCAATAGGTCCTGCCCAAGCAGACCCCCATTCTCTAGGGCCATCATGGAAGCTCCGGTCCCCGAAGCCTTTAAGCTGCCCCGCTTTGAATCCTACAAAGGGAAGTCGGACCTAACCGATCATATCGAGAGTTTTAAAAATCTCATGATGATTCATCAAGCTTCGGATGTGCTCCCATGCAAGGCCTTCCTAGCAACATTGAGGGGACCAGCACAAGAGTGGTACTCTCATCCATCCCCAACCTCCATCTTCTCATTCGAACAGTTTGAGGAACTCTTCCTCATCCACTTCGTGGGCAGTCGCCGGGTCGAGAAAACAAGTGCATCCTTGATGGCCCTCAGCCAAAGAAAGGGTGAACGCCTAAGAGATTACGTTCGGCGCTTCACCGCCGAAGCTCGGTCTATTTCCTCTCTCAACCAATCAGTAGCCTCTACGGCATTCAGGCACAACGTCACTAACGCCGACCTCAGGGCGTCCCTTGCTAAGAAGCTCTCACCCCCCCCCCCAGTCAAGAAGAGTCATCCTCTGGTAACAAACGGAGGAATACAAGCGAAGAAGGCTCCCACAAATTTCAGAAGGACGATAATGGCCAGCGCCGCCCAGCTCCCCGTTTTGAGAAGTTCACCCCCCTCAATGCTAATATATCAGCAGTCCTTATGGAGGTGGACAAGGAAAGACTACTCCGCGGTCCCCTAGAATTAATACCCCTGGCAAGAAAAGAAACAAGGATAAGTGGTGCCGCTTTCATAGGGATCACGATCACGACACGGATGATTATCGGGCTCTCAAACAGGAGATCGAAGAACTCATACAGCGGGGACACCTGGCCAAGTTTGTCAGAAAAGACGGGGCTGATCCCCCACCCCGAGGAGCCAACAATCGAACCAAGAGGCCCAACAAGTTCCAAGATTCTGAATCTGGGGCCATCCTCCATCTTATCCATGGAGGTCCAATGGGGGGAGAACCAAACTCCTCCCAAGATGCCTTCACCCTATCGTAGAAGTAGGATTTCAGTTTTCAATAAGGTCGATGCTTATAACACGGTCAAAAGCATGTAATAGTGGCTCGCCTCATTGAAGCAGCCACTTAGTTTGTTTCAATAAAACTGAGCTTTTTCTATTGAAAATTATTGTATTTGCCTCATTTCTATCTCTCTGAGTCACATATACGACTCGTTAAACGGCAAGTTCGGAGTCCAACTTGTCCTACAGGGCTGCTCCTACAACTTACTAAGCTCAAAAGACGAGTTTGGAGTCCAACACTTGGTTTGACGCCGCTTTAGCCGCTTGTAAACAAACAAGTGCGGAGCAGCTCACCATTCGGAATTTCTCCTACAGCTCGTTGAAAACCCTCAAACAATAAGTTTGGAGTCCAACACTTGGTTCGACGACGCTTTAGCCGCTTGTAAACAAACAAGTGCGAAGTAGCTCACTATTCAGAATTACTCCTACAACTCGTTGAAGTTATTAAAAACAACAAGTTCAGAGTCCAACACTTGGTTCGACATCGCTTTATCCGCTTGCAAACAAACAAGTGTAGAGCAGCTCTCCATTCGGAATTGCTCGTACAACTCGTTGATAGCTCCGTAACAACTAGTTCGAAGTTCACAATCATAGTTCGAAATTGCCCTCACAGCTTGCAAGTATGCGGTTTCGGGACTCAAAACGAACATTCATACTACCCCTACTACTGGTTAAATTTCGCAACAAGCAAGTTCGGAGCTCAACTATCTCCTAGAGTTGCTCCTCAAACTTGTCTCCCAAATGGCTAACTCGTTTAGAGACGCTCCCTAAACTCGCTTCTAAGAACGGACATCCCCTAGAGTCATACAAAGCCCTTCTCAACTTTATGAAGGCAAAGATGTTGCGGGACTATTTTGACCGTGAATAAGAGTGATTCTTCAACTAACTTCTAAAGAGAAATTGTAGATATTCGAGTCAGCTTCGAAACAAGGGGTTACACGTCTCAATCCGACCTCCGTAGCACTGGGAACGTCGGCTACAATATAGCTGCGCCGAAGCCTCTCTGGCCCTCGGCAGCTCTCACTGAGCATTCTTGCCACCGACGTCAAAATGAGGGAAAAACTCTGCCTCCAGATGCGCGCTCGATCGTGATCAACGGATGTGATTAAAGCAAAAAAGAGAGAAGTCAACGGTCAACGTTGACCGGGTCAACGTTGACCGAGTCAACGGCCAACCATTGACCGCCACGTGTCAAGTAGTCGAAGCCTCTCCTGGGTTCAGAAATTTGATTCGAGCATTCTTGCCACCGACCCTGAAATGAGAGAAAAACTCTGCCTCAAGATCCGCTCTCAAATCAAGATCAACAGATGTGATTAAAAGCAAAAAAGAGAAAGTCAACAGTGAACGTTGACCGAGTCAACGGTCAACCATTGACCGCCACGTGTCAAGCCGCCGAAGGCTCTCCTGAGTTCGGAAACTCGATTCGAGAATTCTTGCCACCGAACTAGAAAATGGAGAAAAACACTCCTCTTCAAGATTCGTGCTCAATCATAATCAACGGCTTAGATTCGCACAAATTCTCAAAAAAAAAAGAAGAGAAAAATCTCTCAAGGGGTTAACGGTCGGGTTTGGACCCGTTAGAGACCCAAACCCGCAACCCCCTAGCCTCCTCTTCTTCTTCTCGAACTTTGGCACCAAAAACAGAACCCATTGCTGTGCTCCGCCACCTTCACTAACGTCGAGCTCCTTCCACGATGAGCTCCACCACCATGGCACCGTCGAGCTCCACGTCGAGCTTCTTCTACCCTCGCCAACTTGTCGAGCTTCACAAGCATCACCGCTGCCTTCGCGGAACTCCACCAGCTACCAATGCTCGGAGCTTCGTCGAAACCCAACATCTCCACCGTCAACATGCCAAAAGCCTCCACCGCCGTGGAGCTCCTCTCCACTATTGTCGAGCTCCTTCAACTGCGAGCTCACCTCCACCATCTCCGAGCTCAAGGCTCCTCCATCTCGAGCCCCCCCATCGAGCTCACCTCCAACCCAACTCCAATCTCGACCTGTCGTCGAGCTCCAACACTTCCACCATTGGCGTCAAACTCCTCGCCAACCTCCCTTCACGAGCACCAACCTCCAAGCTCGAGACTTTCTCCATCACCAACTCCAAGCTCCAACCGAGCTTCTTCTCCATCATCCTCGACGAGCTCCATCTCCATCGCCGTCGACGAGGTCCCCTCGCTGAACAACGCCTTCGTCGAGCTCCAGTGACGCTCGGAGAAATCGAAGGCAAAAGACAAAGCTCAGCGGAGGAAGAAGAAAGGAAGAAGGCGCGTAAATATATATATATATATATATATATATATATATATATATATATATATAGAGAGAGAGAGAGAGAGAGAGAGAGAGAGAGAGAGAGGCTTCTTCCATTGCAAACGCTACTGTAGCAGTTGCGAACGTGCGAATCACTTAACCCGTCATCCACAATGACGGGTTAAGGCAAACACACATAACCCGTCATTGGTGATGACGGGTTATGTTTTGCCATAACCCGTCATTGTGGATGACGGGTTAAGTGGTTCGCATGAGTTCGCACGACATTTGCGTTTGCAATGGAAGAAGCCTCATATATATATATATATATATATATATATATATATATATATATATATATATATATATATATATATATACGTGGCGGTCAACAGTCAACGTTGACCGGACAAGTGGCGTCGTCTCGTAGGTCGGCAACGCGATCCGAGCGCTCTTGCCACCGACGTCAAAACAGAGGAAAAATTGCCTCCTCCCGATGCACACTCACTTGATCATGATCAACGTCCAAGATTGCGCCACGTGTACAGGTAAATATTAATTTATTTATTTGAATTAATTATTTAAAAAATCCGAAAAAACTAATTAAAAATCTAAAAAATTAATTAAAAATTCATAAAATAATGATTAATTCGGAAAATAATTTTAAATTCTGAAAATAATTATTATTAAATTAGAATAATTAATTAATTATTTCGATAATTAATTATTTAAATTCGGAAATTGAATAAAAAATTCAAAAAATAATTAAAAATTATAAAAAATTCAGAAAAATCTGGAAAAATTACAAAAAAAACTAGAAAATTTTAAAAATATTTTTTGGTATTTTACAAACTCAGAATAACACCGTTACACCTCGAG
This sequence comes from Hemerocallis citrina, assembly GCA_017893485.1. Lineage (NCBI taxonomy): Eukaryota > Viridiplantae > Streptophyta > Magnoliopsida > Asparagales > Asphodelaceae > Hemerocallis > Hemerocallis citrina. The sequence goes on along the minus strand of CM030361.1, from coordinate 78,465,683 downwards.
CAAGATCCAAACTCCTCCGAAAACTCCGATAAAATCTATTAGCCATCGAAAATGGACAAAACTACTCCTCAAAGGCTGAGAAACTCAGTCTTCTGGAGTGGGAGGCTTGTGATATGGCTAAAAATAGAACTAAATCGGGACCGTTCAAATCAGGCACGAATCTTAAAGCTCTTAGGGGTAAAATGGTAATTTCACCTACACACTGTCTGAAATGGAAACTGAATCTTTCTTCAAAGCCCAATAACTCATAAACGGATCTATCCTATTGGGTATGGGTAGCAGCCCATCACAAAACCATCCCAGGTCATTTGAAGAGTAATTCAAATTTAAATTCATGGTTATCTCTAAGAGACGGTTTAAATCAAATCTCTTATCATGAAACGAGTTTAAACTCTACATCTTATCCAAAAATACCGGGACATAGGGATAAATGATTATCTCTAAACTGTCTCTAAAGGCGACTATAAAAACCCCTCTCCCCCCACCATAACAAGGTAATCAATCTTTTTCCACATAAACGCTCTTTCATAATCTTCATGATTACTGACTTGAGCGTCGAAGGGTTCGTCGCCGGGATCCATCCCGGTATATCGAACTTTTTTGCAGGGCAACGGCAGCAGCAAGAAACCAGTCAAACGCCGGTAAAAGTCAACATGTTTGCCTTTATTGTTTCCTAAAAAAATCCACAAATTCATCTGCTTGCTCCCACACCAAAATCAGCAACAACAAGTTAATAAGTCTCAGTTGGATTAACAATTGTCTGGACTTATAAAGAGGAAGAAGATAACGTTTGAATAGTAGAGAAGAGAATATTTCAGTCATTTTTAATTACTTTCATTAAAAAACTGAAAATTCTCCATCGTTTTGAGTTTCTTTTTAACTAAAAGGGTAAATAAGAGATGTGACTCATATTGTTAGGGACAAATATTAAAATACACATTTATGAGGGGCATACATGATATTCACGCATTTGTTAGGGACATATATGTTGAAAACTCTTATAATTTTACATAGCATTACAACGGCAGTGGTAGCTTGAATTACATTTGTAAGTTTATTTGCAATTGCATCGCATTGCAATGCTTAACGTCAAATGTAAAAAAGGAAAAAAGGAAAGGAAAAAAAATGTAAATGCAATTTGACGTCCAAATTATCACTTTGAACCTGCTTTTAAGTTTCACTTTTAACCCACTAGCTAGCGCCAAAATTGAGTGCAAGTTGGAGGTTGTAAGGGGTGCTCTTTTGGCAATTAGAAAGAAACTCTTTTGCATTAAGGTGTAACTTTTTTTTTCTTTTTTTGAGAAACAGGATAGAGCCTTCGGCTCCAACCCAGAACTAATCATATAAAACACTAAAAATGTACAGCCAAAATAGTTTGCAAACGGGCAACTTGCCAGCCAAAATCGCAACACACCAAAATGCAAACAAAAAACATGTCAAAGCTAATGATAGATTAGCCTCCGGCAAAAAGCGACAGCAGCCACACCGGAGAGCAGCCACACCGAAGATGCCACACCGGAGATGCATCGAGCTCGGCTGAAAAGGGCGACAAAAGTCCCGCCGACAGACAACAACACACACCGCAAAAGCTCTACAAACAGGTACGCAGGCAGAGGCAATCAAATGCCCCGAAGAGCAAGGTCAAAGCCAGAGGTCGGGCCTGCACGGCAACACCAATGACCGCCCAATGCAACCGAGACAGCCAGTCGACCAAATGGGAGAAACAAAAAGCACTGAGATCGATAAAACGAGGAAGGAATACCCCACCTTACATCAGAGTAAAAACAGAGATACCAAAAGCTACAGAGATGCCAACACCTTCGACACCCTGAGATGGCCAACAGGTGAAGGGGCACAAGAGCAACAGACAAGACCAATCCAATCAACAAAGAGATCAACAGTTAAATGCTAGAAATAGTGGTAAGCACAAAAATGAAAAGTAAAGGGGACTGATAATAGGAGACTCCTCGGGGATGGTAGCCCATTAAAATGAGCAACCGACTGCCACAACCAACCAGGACAACACCCTCCCCCGCCGGCATTGAGCAACATGCAAAGACTACCCCACAGGGTCGGCCAACAAGAAAGAAAAAATCAACCTATAGCAGGGCAAACCACCAGCCCAAGCAAACCCAATTCATGATCACCAGTGCAAAAGTATAAGAATAGATAACACAAACCTGTAATAAGACAACTGGTAGTAACGGCCACCACAAGAAGGACGGCCTTAAAAATATGAGAACATAAAATAAAGTACAGAGAGAAATAAAGTAGCACAGGTAGGCTATAAGCCCAAAAGATTAAAGCTCCATAAGAGAGTTGGAGCAACAACCATAATCAAAGTAAAAGCCAAGCAGAGGCAAAGCCAAAATCCATAACAGCGTCGAGCCCAGATACAGACAGCCACCCAAAAAAAGTCAACAGAGAACCTAGCTAGGCAATTAAGCCCTGCAAACCCCGTGCTCAGCTCTGTACTCAATGAACGAATACATCAACAAAAATAATAAATGATAAGAAAGTAAATATGGAGAAGAGGAAATTAAAGAGGAGCAGTCTAAAAAACATGAAAAATATTAGAAACAGGTTATACACGAAAAGAATAAAACCCATAAACAGCTACAACTAGCCAAAATAGGTGAAAAACAGAACTTTGAGGAAGTAATTGACTCAACTTAATTAAGGCGGGAGAAAAGTATTATGAAAGAAAACCTGAGTCGCCACCTCAAGATTGTGAAGGTGCAAGTTATAAAATTTTTTGTGCGATAAATTAGACGACCAGAACTTGGTGAAAAATAAAGAAGATCTTCGACGAGACTACGAACAAGCCGAGAGGAATTATTAAAAATGCGGTTATTTCTTTCAGTGCAGATGATCCACGTCAAAGCCATCATGGACAAGTCCCACGATTTGTGGGCAGATTGACTCACATGGAGGTCTCTCCAAGAGGTCCACCAAGTGAAGATACAAGTAGGTCGGGAATTGACACTCCAAGCGTTTAAGCAAATCAACCATAAGGGAGATAAGACAGAACATTGCAAGAACAGGTGGTGAGAATCCTCGTGATGCATGCTACAAAAAAACACAAAACTGCCCTAAAGCCAGATTCCTCTTTTTGAGGTTATCGACAGTCAGGAGTTTGTCTTGGATGGTAAGCCACACAAGAATCTTCGCTTTGAGGGGAGCATAACAGCTCCAAATAACTTTTGCTGAAGGAGAAGTGACTCCCCCGTGGTTGAGGAATGAGTAAAAAGGTTTGACAGTAAAGGCCCTAGATGTCATCTATCTCCAGGAGACATCTTCGATGGGGTTCCATGAATAAGCCTGCAAATCAGACAGGAGAAGGACATAGTTCGAAAAAGCGGAGGAGGGAAGAGCCCTTTTGAATGGGATGATCCATTCAAAATGGCCGGGATCCCCCCTCTACATAGTCCGCCACCGCAGCGTTAGGATTCGATGCTAGTAGGAACAAATCCGGATAAATAGACGTGATCTTATAATTACCAATCCAAAAATCAGTCCAGAACTGGGTTTTAGAGCCGTCGGAACATATTTTAAACTGACCAATGCGGAACAGTTCCACCGCTTTCCACACACCTTTCCAAAGGGGGAAGCAGTAGTAGCGAGGGAGGGAGCAAGTTTCCAAATTTTACGACGCGAATGATATTTGTGGATGATAATACGCGCCCAGGAGGACGAGTCATCCTTCAGAATACGCCAGATCCACTTACCTAAAAGGGCCAAGTTTTGGTTCCTAAGGTTAAGGACACCAAGGCCACCATCTTTATTGGATTTACATACCGTCGACCAATTACACAGGTGTTTCCCGGCTCTATAATGAGCGGCCCCTGACCAAAAGAAATTTCTTCTGATCTTGTCTATTTTTTTAATAACCCAAGATGGTAAGTAGAAGAAAGACATCATATAAAGGGGAAGAGCCAAGAGGACAGAGTTAAGAAGGATAAGTCTACCCCCATGGGAGAGAAGTCTTCCCGACCAAGATGTAAGTGTTGTGCGGAATACAAATCAAACCAACAATCAAACGAGAGAAACGGCGAGAAAACACAGAAAAGCAAGCAACACAAGAACACAAGATTTACGTGGTTCGGCAAAACGATGCCTACATCCACGGGGCGGTTGGGATTCTTTACTATGTTCTCCAATGGGCAAACAAAGCCTTTACAAGAGATGACGGCTGCAAAATCCGAATAAGGTGTTACAATTTACAAAACCCTAACGGGTGTATTTATAGGGAAACTATTGGGCCTTTCGAATTGGGCCTATTCTGGATCCAAAACCCGCCGACAGTCGACTGACTCCCACATACAGTCGACTGCTACTGCTGTATTCTCAGTCTTCGAAAACTCCTCTCTGGACAGTCGACTGCTCCTCCATCCAGTCGACTGAAGCTCTGAAACTTTCGAACACTGCAGATACCAAATACCAGAATCGAGCCATTATCCTACAATCTCCACCTTGGCGAGATCTTCCAAGTATCCAACAATCTCCACCTTGGTGAAATCTTCCAAGTAGCCCAAGCAATCTCCACAAATACTCCAAAACAACTGCTCATCACCAAATGTAACAAAAAACCAAACTCCACCTTAGTATGATATCACATACTAGGCAAACAAATAGCAAAGCACTATCCCAACCGTCCATGCCAAATTATCAAACATGCAAAATATTAGCCAGGTTCATGCAATGCTTGAACTTGGCTGCCCCAACAACTTTGGTCAACATATCAGCAGGATTATCAGCTGTCCCAATCTTCACTAGAAGAATATCACCATCCTTTATCAAATCACGCACAAAATGATAACGGACATCAATATGTTTGGTCCTCGAATGATGAACTTGGTTCTTCGCTAAATGAATAGCACTCTGACTGTCACAGTGTACCTCCACCTTCTCCCGATGAATCCCCAAGCTCTGCAAAAGTCCATGAATCCAAATGGCTTCCTTCATGGCCTCAGCAACCGCCATGTATTCAGCCTCAGTAGTAGACAATGCTACAGTGGACTGCAAATTGGACCTCCAACTTATAGGTGCTCTAGCCATAGTAAACAAATAGCCTGTAGTAGACCGCCTCTTATCTAGATCACCTGCATAGTCAGAATCAACATAACCCACCAATAACCTGCTAATATTGTCATCCCTTTCAAACTTCAAACCCACATCTGTGGTGCCACTTATGTACCTCAAAATCCATTTAGCTGCTTGTCAATGCTCTTTGCCTGGATCATGCATATATCGACTAATCATACTCACCGCCTGAGAGATATCTGGTCGAGTACAAACCATGGCATACATCAAACTGCCAACCACACTAGTGTAAGGTACATTAGCCATATATTGTCTCTCTTCATCTGTACTTGGAGACTGAGAAGCACTAATTCTGAAATGAGTGGCTAAGGGTGTACTGACTGGTTTATTTTTCTCATCTATACCAAACCGTTTCAGCACCTTCAAAAGATATTGCTTCTGTGTCAAACTCACTATGCCCTTTGCCCTGTCTCTAGCTATCTCCATCCCAAGTATCTTTTTGGCTTCACCAAGATCCTTCATCTCGAACTCAGAACTCAACTGATTCTTCAAATTTTGAATCTCCTTAGCATTTTTAGAGGCAATCAACATGTCATCCACATATAATAACAGATATATAAAAGAACCATTCTGCAACTTCCTGAAGTAGACACAATGATCATACTCACTTCTGGAATATCCCTGCACTTTCATAAACTGATCAAACCTCAAATACCACTGCCTTGGAGATTGCTTCAACCCATAGAGAGACTTCTTCAACCTGCAAACACAATTTTCCTTCCCAGCTGTCTTAAACCCATCTGACTGCAACATATAAATTTCTTCATCTAGATTCCCATGTAAGAACGCAGTCTTCACATCCATCTGTGTCAATTCAAGATCAAACTGTGCTACCAATGCCAACAAAATCCGAATAGAAGGATGCTTCACAACCGGAGAGAACACTTCATTGTAGTCAATTCCTTCCTTTTGAGCATACCCCTTTGCAACTAGTCTAGCCTTGAACCGAACACTGCCTTTTGGACCTTCTTTCTTCGTATACACCCACTTGCAACCAATTGCTTTCTTCCCCTTTGGTAGTTGCACTAGATCCCAAGTCTTATTCTTATGAAGAGAGTTCATCTCTTCATCCATAGCAACTTTCCAATCTGCATTTTCTGAACTTCTAGTGGCTTCTTTGAAGTTAGAGGGAACTTCATCATCCACAATGGGAAGAGCAAATGCAACTGTATCTGTAAAACGAGACGGTCGTTTGATATCTCTTCTTTGCCTTCTTACTGCAATTGATTCTTCCTGCTGGATAGGAACTTCTTCATCATTCTCAGTATCAACCACATCATCTTCATCTTGGACAGGAATAGGATTTTCAACTGACAACTTTTCTAACTCCACCTGTTGGAGAACTCTCCTACCAGTCGACTGGTTATTGCCAACAGTCGACTGTCCCGAGCTCCCACTCTTCTGCTGTTCTAGACCACCAGTCGACTGCTCCTGTACATCAGTCGACTGTCCCGAGATTCTGCTACTCACCTGTTGGAGAACTGTCCCACTCTTCTGCTACTCACCAGTCGACTGTCCCGAGCTAATCATGCTGGTCTCATCAAAAGTCACATCTCTGCTGATTACTAACTTCTTCTGTTCTGGACACTACAACCTGTAACCTTTGACACCAGTACTAAAACCAACAAATATAGCCTTTTTGGCTCTTGCATCAAGTTTAGTTTCAGTTACATGAAAATAAGCAGGACAACCAAATATATGCAAAAAACTATAATCAGATGCAAGTTTACCACTCCATACCTCAATAGGCGTTTTGCCTTCAAGTGCTGCTGATGGTAAACGGTTGACAATATGGCTTGCATATATGACAGCTTCTGCCCAAAATGTCTTCTTCAATCCAGACTGTACTAACATACATCTCACCTTCTCAAGTAAGGTTCTGTTCATCCTTTCTGCAACCCCATTTTGCTGTGGAGTCTTCCTAACTGTGAAGTGCCTCTGGATCCCTTCATCTTCACACAACTTCAGAAACGGATCATTCTTGTATTCCCCTCCATTATCTGACCTCAGAACCTTAATCTTCCTACCAGTCTGATTTTCAACTTTCTTCTTCCAACTTGTGAACAATGTCAAAACTTCATCTTTGTGCTTCATGGTATATACCCAAACTCGTCTGGGGTAATCATCAACAAAAGTAACAAACCAGTGTCTACCACTCATAGAAGGTGTCTGAGTAGGGCCCCAAACATCTGTGTGCACATAATCGAGGATACCCTTTGTCTGATGTACAGCTGTACCAAATTTCACCCTAGTTTGCTTACCCAAAACACAATGTTCACAAAATTCCAACTTGCACCCTTTAGCATCTTTAAGCAACCCTTGCTTCACAAGCCCCTGCAAGGCCTTTTCTCCTGCATGCCCGAGTCGCATATGCCACAACCTAGTAGAGTCGGGAACAACCTGTTTAGGCCTTTCAGTTACACTGGCAGCCTGACCCAAATATGTTTTTCCCTGCAAGAAAAACAAGTTCCTTTTTCTTTGCCCTTTCATTACCACGAGTGATCCGCTAGTCACCTTCAGAATGCCACCTTCACTAGCAAATTTCAATCCACTGGCCTCCAAAGCACCTAGTGAAATCAGATTCTTTTTCAAATCTGGAACATACCATACATCTGAAAGCTCCCTAATAAGACCATCGTGCATTAGCAATTCAATCTTCCCGATTCCTACCTTCTTACAAGGTGCATCATTTCCCATCAAAACTACACCACCATCCATATACTCCAAAGAAGTAAACCACTCCTTTTTCCAAGACATATGATAGGAGGCTGCTGTATCAAGAAACCATACTTCTTGATAAAGTGAGGGACTAGAAGCAAGTGCAAAAGAAAAATCCTCGCCACTATCTAAATTATCAACAGTCACATTTGCAGTCGAATTTTCCTTATTTCGTAGCTTTGGACAATCCTTTTTCCAATGCCCCCTTTCATGACAGAAAGCACATTCATCTTTGGCCGGTATTTTCCTGTCCTTCGAAACTCCTCTCGATTTGGAACGAGATTTGTTTCCCTTTTTCCCAGATTTGGACTCAGATCTGGTCTCAGTCCTGCCCCTTACAATCAAAGCTTCAGAAGTTTCTCTATCAACCATTTTATCTCTTCTCCTAGTTTCATTATTCAACAGAGCATTTGCAACATCTTCATATTTCACAGTATCTTTTCCATATAATAAAGTAGTTGCTAAATGATCATAATTTTCAGGTAATGAATTCAACAGAATTATGGCTTTATCTTCATCCTTAATTTGCTCATCCAAATTTAACAAATCAGCCAACAATTTATTAAATGATTCAACATGAGCATTCATAGACATACCTTCCGTATAGGTGAAGCAAAAAAGTCTCTTCTTCAAATACAGCCGATTCTCCAAACTTTTCCTCATGTATTTGTCTTCGAGCTTCTTCCACAACACCGCAGCAATGGTATCTCTCATCAAATCGTACTTCTGAGCCTTTGCAATAAAGAGCCGAATAGTCCCACACGCAACTCGATTCAACTTCTTCCAATCTGCTTCGGACATATTCTTTGGTTTTTCTACCTCCAAAGCAACATCTTGTTCTTGTTGAACAAGAACATCCAACACCTCACATTGCCACATCCCGAAATTGTTTGTCCCATCAAATTTTTCAACTTCAAATTTTGCGTTGTGAATCGTTGTTCTTGACGAACTTGATCCCACAACATCCTTGGTTGCATCTGCATCACCCGCCATCTCCCTCTAGGTCGAACCGAAAGCTCTGATACCACTTGTTGTGCGGAATACAAATCAAACCAACAATCAAACGAGAGAAACGGCGAGAAAACACAGAAAAGCAAGCAACACAAGAACACAAGATTTACGTGGTTCGGCAAAACGATGCCTACATCCACAGGGCGGTTGGGATTCTTTACTATGTTCTCCAATGGGCAAACAAAGCCTTTACAAGAGATGACGGCTGCAAAATCCGAATAAGGTGTTACAATTTACAAAACCCTAACGGGTGTATTTATAGGGAAACTATTGGGCCTTTCGAATTGGGCCTATTCTGGATCCAAAACCCGCCGACAGTCGACTGACTCCCACATACAGTCGACTGCTACTGCTGTATTCTCAGTCTTCGAAAACTCCTCTCTGGACAGTCGACTGCTCCTCCATCCAGTCGACTGAAGCTCTGAAACTTTCGAACACTGCAGATACCAAATACCAGAATCGAGCCATTATCCTACAGTAAGTTTAGCTTCAAACCTATCAATCATAGGCATCCAATCCGATGCGTGGAGTTTCCCCAAGCACAAGGGGATACCAAGATAATGGATAGGAAAGGAAGAAGTGGCACAATTGAAAAATTGGGCAATCTCTGCCTGGCGGTTGGTGGATCCACCTAACCAAAGAACGGAAGTCTTATTAAAATTGATAGAAAGCCCCGATGTAACTTCAAAAAGATAAAGCAGGAGCTTGAGGTTTCGCAGGGCTATACCATTAGTATTAGAGAAAAGAACGGTATCATCAGCATATTGGAGGTTAAGGACACCTCAAAATCCTTGGAAACCTCCTAATCTCTCAATGAGCTTGGCATTCCAAGCTTTCAAAAGGATCCTACTAAAAACGTCCGCAACGAGGGCGAACAGAAGGGGGAGATCGGGTCTCCTTGACGAAGACCCCGCTTGCACTTAAACTTATGCCCCTCAGAACCATTGATAAGAATGGAAGAGGTACTCGCAAAGATACTGGATTTGATCCAAGCTATCCATCTGGGCCCAAAATCACGGTGAAGCAAGATATCAAAGAGGAACTCCCAGTTGACTTTGTCGTAGGCTTTTTCAAAGTCCAGTTGTAAAATGATGCCCTCTCTACCAGAATGGTGGCAATCCGAGATAATTTCTTGCGCCGTAGCCACACTATCAAGAATAAATCTATCTTTAATAAAGCCCGATTGGGCGGAATCAAAGAGAGAGGGGATCACCAGGTTCAGTCGAGTAGAGAGGACTTTCATTATAATCTTAAAAATTGTATTAAGGCGCAGATGTCACACTGTTCGCACCTAGAACTTTTGGAATAAGAACAATATGAGCATAGTTAATACGATCAAAGGAGAAAACACCCTGGTGAAACATGTTAAACAAATCATCTTTAAGAGATTTCCAGAATTTTTGGAAGAAAAAGGAAGGGAATCTATTCGGGCCCCGTGCTGAATCACTATTCATTCCGAACACCGCAGATTTAATTTCTTCCATAGAGAATGGATCATCCAGGATGGACAGATCGGAAACTACTTCACCAGAGAGATGGTACCAGTCAAGATGAATCGAGCGGTTGCTCGTCGAACCTAGAAGGGCCTTATAGAAGGATAAGAATGCTGCGTGAAAGTCGGCATCGTTGTGCACCTCCAAATTATTACTAGTAATAGAAGAGATCCGATTACATCTTCTACGGTGAGAGGCAAAATTGTCGAAAAATGAAGTATTGGAATCCCCATCCTTGAGCCAGCGTGCCTTAGCACGTTGGGCCCATTTTAAGTGCTCAAAATAGAGAAGGGAAGCATAATCTTGCTTACACTCAAGCCGACGATTCCTAAGGGAGTCAGAGATGGGCCCTGACTCTTCCAGGACATCAATGGAATTAATAAAAGACAGGAGAGCATTTCTAAGCTCCTGGGCATGACCGAATCGTTCTTTTAGCCAAATTCTACAACTGTGCTTTATAGCATGTAGTTTTAGTAGAATCCGACCAAGGCCATGGGAGCCAACCACATTCGCAAGGCAATTGGTAATTAGGTTAACAAAAATTTGGTCTTCTAACCAAATTTTTTTTAAATGGAATTTTCTTGGTTTAGGAAAAGAGAAGCTAGAATTCAATAGGATCGGCACGTGATCCGAACAAGGGTTAGGTAAAGCTTGAGCGAAAGAATTTTGGAATAGGGCAATCCAATGATGGGATACTAAGAACCGATTAAGTTTAGCCAAGGATGAGATTAAACGCATATTGGACCAAGTAAAATATCTACCATTAATAGGAATATCAACAAGTTGGAGATCCCAAATATTATAACTTATAACTTACAACCTAAAAGTTATATATTCATCCCTCCAAATATTATTGCTACTGAGTTTCACTTTACAACTCAGTTAACATTTGACTTCAATTGCAATAAATTATCCCTGATGATCAATCAGCACTGACAACATAATGAATCAACTCAGAATTATAAATCCTGCCGGGAACAAACAATCAGACAAAAATCCTTAATTTTGGATCAATAATTAAAAAAAATTGGTGTACATTATTTAAAGAAATCAAAAAGAATAAAAAGAATCCATCCCCTAACGTACTACTCTCTCAATCAAATTAATTAATATCCCTAGCTACATCTCGATCGATCTCTCTCTCTCAATTAAGTTAAGTCTCATGATGCTCCATTGCATCCAATGCCACCATCTTCCTACTCCTATTGATCGTAATCAAACACAAATACACATGCTCCTCCAACTCCTCCACTTGCTCCTCCAACCCTAACTGCTCCTCCTCCTCCCCCTCTCTTCCTCGTCCTCCTCGTCCCTCGATCTCCTTGACAACCTCCCTCACAATCCCCCACTCCTCCTTGTCGTCGTCTTTCTTCATAAACCTCACCACCATCCTCCCCACCTCCCTCTCATGCTCCACCTCATCCTCCACCCTCCTCACCATCCGGCTCACCGTATCCATATCCCTCCCCACTATATACGCCCCCCTCCTCGCCCCATCTACCCTCCTCTTCACCCTCTCCAACTTCCTCCTACACTCCCTCAAACAAAACACCAGCCGTCGTATCCTCAGCCGCCTTTCTATCCTCCTGTTGGCCGAATTCAGGTGCTGGATCAGCTCCCGGTAGCGCCCATGCGCAGCATGAAACGTGGCTAAATTCTTGGTGGAAAGAGGGTTCTCGCGGTCGAGCTGGGAGGAGAGCTGGGAGTAGTAGTAGGTCGAAGACAGTTGCGGACTACAGTTTGGGGACTTGGAGATCAGCTTGGTGAGGAGCCGGTGGATGGAGCGGTGGTGCGACTTGGCTAGGGAGAGGGAGGAGAGGAGGGAGGAGAGGGCATCCGACGACTGGCGAGTGGTGTCGAAGAAGTCCAGGAGGAGGTTGCGGAAGTGGCTGCTGCATGCGGGCTCTTCCTGGTCTAGATTGTCGACAAGAGATTGGTTGGTGTGTTCGACCTCGTAGTATTGTAGTTTCTCGTCTTCATGATCTTTCGCAGAATGGGATTGATCATCGTCATTCTTCTGGTCGTGGTGGAGCTTGGAGTAGATGTCGATGTAGGATTTGGAGCGCAGGGCGTTGTTGTACTCCTCGTCAAGGTTTAGTGGGCTCAATCGTGAGTTTAGAAGCGACACCATTATTATTATTGTTGTCGTTGTTGTTGTTGCTGTTGTTGTTAAAGAAGAGAGAGAGATTAGAAGAGCGTTGGATATAAATAGTTATTAACAGTTTCTTACAAGAATGTATAAAAAGAGGAGGGAGCTAGGTGTGTGTTTCTTGCTTTGGGGACAAGTAACAGCATTATGTAATGTCAACGTAAAACTTTACGGGTCGGGTTTCCATTTGTGGATCAATGCAGACTGCGGAGTATTTAGGGGTTGGGTAACGTCGGGCTCAAAACAAAACGTACAAGATATATATATATGCTGCCTGCTATAAGTTAATTATTATGTATGGATTTGATTTGTATCGGGTTATCGGGTTGTCGGGTTTTGCGTAGCTAGGTGTGTTGATGAAAAGATTAAGGATGGAGAAGTACTTTTCAACTGCGCGTTGATTATGAGGATGGTGATAGGAGAGATGCGGGGAATGGGGAGGATTTTTCTTGTTAGTGAAAGGGAATTATGGATGAAGCAGTTACACCGCTAATTTTAGTTAAACACGTAATTGATTGAGGGTGAGAGCCAGATCTCTCGTAACTGAAGCTGCTGGCATTTTAAAATTAATTTTAACATGCATGATATATAGTTAATTAATTAGTTCGATCTGATAACTATCAAACTAGCTTACTTCTGCAGAATGTGGTGTGGGTCCTATATTTACATTCGTTGATTCAGAGTCGTTAAGTTAAAATTAAACTCATGCTGATGAAGAGAAGAGGTTCTGAAATAAAGGGGGGAAATCAAGATATAATTAAACACAGAACATGTTTGTTTTCAGTAAGTAGGAAGAGTACGCGCATTCTATGTGCTAAATTAAGAACCAAGTGCACGGCCATGAAAGAATACGCGCCACAAACACAGGGAGGCTGACACGCTAATCCAATTGTTACCGACTTAATTTGTTTCTCTGCGATGACACTCTTCTCGTTCGTTCTCCTCAATCCGTTTTTTTTGCGGTCTCTAAATTCTAATGCTCGACATCAGTTTCATGACCTGTAAAAGAGTCCCGAACTAGCTTTCTAGTTGCTAGCTAAGCTAGCTTCCTACATATGTTACACGTGTCAGCTATAGGGAGAATGAGGAAGATGTCAAAAGCAAACTTTAGGTGGTTTACGTACGTGGGCACTCTCAATTATAACGAAGCATGCAACTTCCATTTTGTTTGTTCTCTTGGTACTACAGGAAAAATTTAGGATTTGTTTAGATAACTGTTTTTAGAAAGAAAAAAAATAAAATAAAATAAAATGAAAAGAAGGGAACATGATGTTTTTTGAGAGAGAGAAAGAAAAGGAGAAATGTTTTTCATAAAACTCTTTTTTTTTGAATTTCCTAAAAACGGATTTTAAAATGAGAATTTTCCAAAAATATTTTAGAAACGATTTTTCGAAAACACCTAAACAAACACGATTTTTAAAATTTAAAATTTTAAAAACTGAAAACAGGTTTTAAAACCCTAAACAAACAAACCCTAAATATCTGAAAATAATTTCTAGAAAAGTTATTTGTTTAGATGTAGCTTTTATTATAATATAAGATAAAGATGAGAGAGAGAATTTAAAATTTTAATGTAAAGAAGTAGATTGAATTGTTTTATTCACTACTGATATGGCTAAAAATGGGGTTAAATTGAAACCGTCCAAATTGGGCACGAATCTTCAAGCTCAGGGGTAAAACGGTAATTTCACCTACCAACGGGTCTGAAGCGGGTACTGGTTATCTTCCCCGAAAACCCACTTACCCGCAAATGGATCCACCTCAACTGGGTGCGGGTTTTAACCCGCAACTAACCCGGTCCAGAAGGGATAGAATTAGGGTTTCTGATTAAATCCTAATCAACGGCCCTGATTCATATATCCTTTCACTAGGGATTAGGGATTACATTCCTTATCTAACCACAGGAGGATTACATTCCTAATCTGATCCCAGCGGTGCCTATAAATACCCCTCATCCATCTCTATTGAGAGGTAATCAATCTTTTGCCAGTTTTCACGCTCTTTCTTAGTCATCCCTTATTACTGACTTGAGCGTCGGAGGGTGCGTCGCCGGGAACAACCCCGGTGTCTCGCACTTTTTGCAGGTGTACGGCGGGAGTCAGCGTCGAACTCCGACGGAACAGGTAACAGGTTTGCTATTCAGTTTTCCTAAGAATCCACAAATACTATCTGTTTGCCCCCACACCAAATTTAGCGGCAACAGATTGACGCCGTATATGGGAAACTAACGAATAGCAACCTCCCCTCTTCCCGTTGGACAGATCTTCTCTAGCCATGAAAGTCAGATCAAGAGGGTCCAACCGAGGACCAAACCCCGATCAGCCACAAGACATTCCCATCCAATCGGCTCCGCAGCAAGGGCAACTTCCCCCTCCAGCAGAAGACCCACTCCAACAGGACCTGCCTCCTCCGCAAAATCTGCAACCTCCTAGGGGCCCCAACCCGCAGAAATAGCCTCTCCATCCGGACCACGTCTCCATCCACAATGCCTCTTCGGACTCTATGGCCTCCCATCATCCCCGAGCTTCAGGTCTCCACAACACCGTCCTCAATCGGCAGAAGGATGAGGATCTTCGTCGCCATCTGGATGAAAAGCGGGCCCGAGAGAGAACCTCCCACCAACACCTTCCGGATGAGCGATCTCCTCACCGTCGAGAATACAGAAGATCCCCTACCCGAAGGGGGCGGAGAGAGTCCCCCGAGCATTACAGAAGAAGGCCACACTCCCCCGCAGGTCGGCAACAGCCTAGGAACGATGAGGCACCCATCACCCGTGCCGAGTTCCAGCAGTTCCAAGCGACCGTCCTACAAGCTCTCAATCTCCGTCCCAACACCAATGATCCAAAGATTCCCTCTCCTCCTCCGGTCCGAAGTCCTCGCCAGCGGACCCTAACTCCTCCACAAGCTCCTAGTAACCCCCGCTACATACCAAGTTCTCGCCGTTCCAGGAGCTACCGTTGTCGTAGCCCCCGCTCTCCCTCATATGAAGACCAGTCGAGAGCCTCACCAAATTACCATCGGAGGGACAATGCAGTCTATCGTCGTCTCCATGAGATGGAGAGGCGCTTGGGTCAGCTAGACCGAGAAGAAGAGCTTAGAGAAAGGACCCTTCGTCCTAGCAGACCTCCCTTTTCCCGAACTATAATGGATGCACCTGTACCAGTCGGCTTCAAGCCTCCTCAACTGCGGGGAGACTGATCCCGTCGATCACATCGAGAGCTTCAAGACCCTAATGCTCATCCATCAAGCTTCCGATGCTCTCCTCTGCAAGACCTTCCCCGCAACCCTTAAGGGCCCAGCTCGAGAATGGTACTCTCGCCTTGCCCCATCCTCCATATTCTCCTTCGAGCAATTCGAGACCCTCTTCGTCACCCATTTTGTAAGTAGCCGTAGAACTGAGAAGACCAGCATCTCGCTACTGTACCTCCACCAGAAGAAGGGTGAGAAGTTGAGAGATTATGTGAAGAGGTTCACGGCCGAAGCCAGGTCCATAGCATCCCTCGACCAGTCGGTCGCTGCAGCAGCATTTCAGTCCAACGTCCTCAATCCCAACCTCCGCTCCTCCCTCGCCAAGAAGCCCCCACAGAACTTCTCTGACCTCCTCCTCCGAAGTGAAAAGTACATTCGGGCCGAAGAAGCCGAGCACCGCTCCAACTTGGAGGGGTCCTCCTCCGGGTTTAAGAGAAAGGGAACAGAAGAGGAAGGAGCCAAGAAGCTCCAGAAGAATAATGCGGGCCAGCGCCGACCTCCCCCCAGATTCGAGAAGTTTACTCCCCTCACCACCAATGTCTCTACCATTCTGATGGAAGTTGAGAAGGAAGGGATCATTCCTCCTGCTCCAAGGATGAACACCCCCGCCAAGAAGAGGGATAAAGAGAAGTGGTGCCGCTATTACCGGGACCACGGGCACGACACCAATGATTGTCAGGCCTTGAAAAATGAGATAGAAGCCCTCATCCAGAGGGGACAGCTGACAAGGTTCGTCAGAAAGGACCGAGCCGAACTCCCTCGCCCACCTCGGAGAGCTAATAAGCGCCCGGAGCGCGATGAAACGTCCGACTTCGAAGAGGAGCGTGTCCTACACCTCATCCATGGGGGCCCAATGGGGGGCTCCTCAAACTCCTCTCGAAAGGCATTTATAAGGGAAGTCAATTCGGTTCGCACCACCCCTCCTCCCAAAGGCCTCGGAGTGCCCGTCACATTCTCAGACGAAGATCTTGAAGGTGTCTGCACCCCTCATTGTGACGCACTCGTCATCAGCCTCCACATGGCGAACTTCGAAGTGGAGATGATCCTAGTAGACAACGGCAGCTCCGTTAATATCCTCTTCCTCGCCGCTTTTAAAGGCCTAAAGCTCTCCCGAGACAGACTCAAGCCTGCCGGCTACACGCTCCATGGGTTCACGGGAGTGCCAGTGACTATTGAAGGGGTGATTACCCTCGACGTAACCGCTGGCAAAACTCCTACTACCCGAACGGAGGCGATGGATTTTATGGTTGTGGATGTTCCTGCAGCTTACAACGTCATCCTAGGCCGACCCGGCCTAGCAGCTCTAGAAGCCGTTCCTTCGGCGTACCATCTTAAGATGAAATTCCCCACCAGGGCCGGAGTAGGGGAAGTGAGGGGCAATCAGGAAATGGCCCGTAAGTGCTACATGACCTCCACCCTCGGACCAGTCCTCTCCCTAGAAACTCTGGAAATCCCCCAAGATGCCGCCCGACCGACGTCCGAGCCGGTGGATGAATTGGAGGAAGTGCTCTTCTCTGAGCAGGATCCAACTTGCAAGTTCTTTGTTAGCAAGACCCTCCCGTCCGCCTTATGCTCGGACATTGTACAGTGCATCCGAAGGAACCGAGACCTCTTCACTTGGTCAGCTGCAAACATGCCCGGAATTTCCGAAGAGCTCTTAGTCCACCACCTCAGCGTTGTTCCGGGGTCCAAACCGGTTCAACAGAAGAGACGCAAGTTCGCCCCCGAGCGCCAGCTAGCCATAAAAGAGGAGGTGGACAAGCTCTTGAAGGCCCGGTTCATACAAGAAGTGAACTACCCCGAGTGGTTGTCGAATGTAGTAATGGTGAAGAAGTCCAATGGGACTTGGAGGATTTGTATTGATTTTACCGACCTCAACAAGGCCTGCCCCAAGGATCCCTTCCCTCTTCCCAGTATTGACACTCCGATTGATGCCACCTCGGGACATGAGCTCCTCAGCTTCATAGATGCCTTCTCAGGCTACAATCAGATCCGGATGTTCCCTCCGGATATCCCGAAGACCTCATTCGTTACCGACTAGGGCCTCTATTGCTACAGAGTCATGCCCTTCGGTTTGAAGAATGCCGGAGCCACATACCAACGCCTCGTCAACAAGGTTTTCCAAGCTTAAATCGGCCGAAACTTGGAGGTGTATGTTGACGACATGCTTGTAAAAAGCATCCGGGGTGCCGATCATGTGACCGACCTCCAAGAAGCATTTGATGTTCTGAGAAAGCACAACATGAGACTCAATCCGAACAAATGTGCGTTCGGAGTCTCATCTGGAAAGTTCCTCGGCTTCATGGTTAGCCAACGAGGAATTGAAGCAAACCCTGAGAAAATCAAGGCCATACTAGACATGGCCCCTCCCAAGAACGTTAAAGAAGTTCAGAGGTTAACAGGCCGCCTAGCCGCCATAGGGCGTTTTCTCTCGAAGTCCGGGGAGAAATGCCTCCCTTTCTTCAAGGCCCTCAGGGGGGCTAAAGGTTTTGAATGGGGACAACAACAACAGGAGTCCTTCGACCAGCTCAAGGCTTACCTCGTCAATCCCCCTCTCCTCAGCAAACCAATTCTTGGTGAACCCCTCTACCTCTACCTGGCAGCCTCCGAGCAGACCCTCAGTGCAGTTTTGGTAAGGGAAGAAGACCGGGCTCAAAAGCCCATTTACTACGTGAGCAAGGTACTTCGGGATGCCGAGCTCCGCTATCCGAAAATAGAAAAGATAGCTTACGCCCTGGTGATGGCCGCGAGAAAACTTCGCCCGTACTTTCAGTCCCATTCGGTGGTCGTTCTAACCGACCAACCACTGAAGCAGGTCCTCCACGAGCCAGAAACCTCGGGTCGCCTTATGAAATGGTCTATCGAGCTGAGCCAGCACGATATAACTTATCAGCCTCGGACCGCGATTAAGGCTCAGGCCTTAGCAGAATTCATAGTGGAGAGTACCATCCCCGAGTCCAGCCAAACAGTGAAGGGACCACCCGTCTGGTCGGTCTATGTGGACGGATCCTCCTGCAACGAGGGAAGCGGGGCAGGGGTCATTCTGGCAGGCCCAGATGACTTCATCCTCCAATACTCCCTCCGTATCAACTTCAAGGCCTCGAACAACGAAGCAGAATACGAGGCACTCATAGCTGGCCTTGGAATGGCTCGAAATGCAGGGGCCCAACGCCTCCGGATCTTTAGCGACTCTCAGCTAGTCATAAATCAGGTCCTCGGCGAGTATGAAGCACGTGATGACAGGATGGTTAAATACTTAGCCAAGGTCAAGAGCCTCATGGCACTTTTTGAAGAAGCCTTCATCCAACGCATACCCCAGGAAGAAAATGCTCAAGCGGACGCTCTCTCCAAACTAGCCTCTTCCTCCCTTCAAGGTCTCGAGCAGACCGTCTTGATAGAGGTCCTTCTGAAGCCGAGTATTGAGGACGAAACTCCCGACTCTAGGGAGTCGCTGCCTGTCCTGCTCGAAGACAACTGGATGAAATCCCTCGTCGTATTCTTAAGGGATGGACTCCTCCCCGAGGATCCCAGAGAAGCTCGAAGAGTGAGAACCTGAGCCGAGCGTTACACACTAATCGGAGGTATCTTATACAAACTCTCCTTCACACAGGTAGACGGCCGGCCTTACCTAAGATGCCTCTCCCTCGAGCAGGCAGACTACGCCCTACAAGAGCTTCACGAGGGCATTGACGGGGCACATTTGGGATCCAGATCCTTAGCCCGCAAAGTGTTGAATTACGGATATTTCTGGCCCACTCTCTTACGAGACGCCGAAAGGCACGTTCGGCAGTGCACCTCCTGTCAGAAGCACTCCGACATCCGACGCCTCCCACAAGCTCCGCTCACTTCCCTATCAAGTCCAGTCCTCTTTGCAATGTGGGGGGATGGATTTACTAGGGTCGTTCCCGCCAGCTCCCGGCCAGTTCAAATTCCTAGTCGTGGCGATCGACTATTTTTCAAAATGGATAGAGGCCGAGCCCTTGGCCATGATCACCGAGAACAAGGTCGTTCAGTTCTTTTGGAAGAGCGTGATCTGCCGGTTCGGCATTCCTCGGGTCTTGATAACAGACAACGGAACCCAGTTCACCGGGGTTGCCTTCCGAGCTCTATGCGAAGACCTCGCCATCCAACACCGGTTCTCCTCTGTTTCTCATCCCCAGTCAAATGGCCAAGCCGAAAATGCTAACCAACAGATCCTCTCCAAAATTAAGAGGAGGTTGGATAAATGTTCCAAAGGCTTATGGGTCGATTAGCTTCCCAACGTGCTGTGGAACTACCGCACCACAAAACGGAACCCCACAGGAGAGAGCCCATTTAATATCACCTATGGGTCATCCCCCTAGAAGTCGGAATATCCTCTCCTCGTCTAATAGCTTATGAAGAAGAGCAAAATGCCAAAGAGCTTCGAGCAAGTCTAGACCTGATAGATGAGATCCGAGAGAGAGCCGCCATTCGTCAACAAAGCTACCGAAGAAGGATCGAGTTGGCATACAACAAGAGAGTCCGCCCTACAGACCTCAAAGAAGGGGACCTGGTCCTCAGGAAGTTAGACATCTCTTTCCTCGGTCAGAAGAGTAAACTCGCTCCAAATTGGGAGGGACCTTACAAGATCGTCAAAGAAGTTCGGCCCGGCACATACAGACTAGAAGATCTCGAAGGCAGGAAAATTCCTAGGACTTGGAATGCCGACCATCTCTTAAAGTACCAAGAGAGAGGTCCAACGCCTCCCTAAGTACCTCGAGATGTCGAACCGTTCCTCTACTATTACTTGTAATGATTTTCTTTTATTTTTCTCTTGTAATAACGGCTCGCAACTTTAGAAGCAGCCGGCCATTAGTCATCAATAAAGAAAGTTTTTTCATATTTTACTTGTAAAAATTACTTACATCTCCCTGCCTATACTCTTCCCTCCACCGATGGTACGGAGTCCAACACTCGGCTCGACCCTACTTCACAAGCTCACTCGTAAGCGAGATAGAAGTAGTTCGTCGTTCGGAACTGCTCCCACAATCGTTGAACAACCTCACCGATGGTTCGAAGTCCAACACTCGGCTCGACCCTACTTCGCAAGTTCGCTCGTAAGCGAGCTAGAAGTAGGTCGCCGTTCGGAACTGCTCCCACAACCGTTGAACCACTCTACCAATGGTTCGGAGTCCAACACTCGGCTCGACCCTACTTCGCAAGTTCGCTCGTAAGCGAGCTAGAAGTAGGTCGCGTTTGGAACTGCTCCCACAACCGTTGAACCACTTTACCGATGGTTCGGAGTCCAATACTCGGCTCGACCCTACTTCGCAAGTTCGCTCGTAAGCGAGCTAGAAGTAGGTCGCCGTTCGGAACTGCTCCCACAACCGTTGAACCACTCTACCGATGGTTCGGAGTCCAACACTCGGCTAGACCCTACTTCGCAAGCTCGCTCGTAAGCGAGATAGAAGTAGGTCGCCGTTCGGAACTGCTCCCACAACCGTTGAACCACTCAACCGATGGTTCGGAGTCCAACACTCGGCTCGACCCTACTTCGCAAGTTCGCTCTTCGGCGAGCTAGAAGTGGGTCGCCGTCCGAAACTACTCCCACAACCGTTGAACAACTCAACCGATGGTTCGGAGTCCAACACTCGGCTCGACCCTACTTCGCAAGTTCGCTCCTCGGCGAGCTAGAAGCAGGTCACCGTTCGGAACTGCTCCCACAACCGTCGAGCAACTCTAACGGTGGTTCGGAATCCATCGTTCGGCTCAACCGCGCTCACTCAAAACCTCGAGCCAAGCATACGAGGAACCGACCCTCGTATATGGAGAAAAATTCTGCCGAACCGATTTTGCCGTTGGATCATCTCAAAATGCGTGCTAGAACGTGATGAACGGATCTGATCGTGCCACGTGTCCACAAAACGACAAGATAGTATTTTCTTGGAACTCGTGCCTCCCACCTCGTGATACGTACCACGATCATGATCAACCGTCTAGATGTTGCCACGTGGGTGAAATCTGATGTCCGAGCTATCGCACCTCGGAAGAGCACAGTCGCCTCGGTATACTCCGAGCGAAAAACCAATGTTCTGCGGCTAAAACCTACAAAGAAGACAACTATGGGTCCTTATGGTTCGGCATCAAGAAAAAGGCGACCACGGCACAACGATGAACAAAACAACTTCGATTTTATTAAGACACTTGGTAAATTTACAAGGCAGACGGTTACAGCGGGAAAGCAACTAAATAAAATTACAAGGCATGTTATTACAGCAACAAGGACGACGCAAGAAGTAAAAGGCGACGCCACTCGTTCAGTGCCTCCTCGGAACAGGGACGTTCCGATTCAGAGACAATCGCGGCTTCCGTCTCTTCACCTCCGAGCTTGTCTCTAGGCTGACGAACTGGGATGCCGCCTCGCCACTAACCCTAACGGTGGCTCCGACCGAGGCCCCGCTCGAGCTAACAGCTACTCCGCTTTGTGCATCGGCCGCTGTCCGACCAATAACTTGGCCACGAGTCGCTAGCTCGTAAAAGGTGATCCCCCGTTCTCTCTCCTCGCGAGTGCAAGAAGTGCTACGGACATTAGCCCTCACAGGCTGAGGCTTCAGTCGAGCCACCTCCTCCTCGAGCTCGACGATCCTATCCTTCAGACTGTCGTCCTTAACCATTATCTTGAACCGAGGGAGCTTTGCCGAACCGGGGTACTCAGCGCTGTCAGATATAATACGACGTAAGTTAGTCACCTCGATGCTCTTGTCGACCGTGACCCTCCCTCTGCAGCTGTTCGACCTTCTTCTCGAGCTCATCTCGCTCGGCCAGCACCGAAGCTAGCTCGGCCTCTTTCGCCGATAGCTCCTCCTCCACTATCCGGAGATGGTGCACCTCGGCCAGAAGCTCGCTATTCTTCTTTCCACGTTGAACATCAACATCCTGGTGAGCTCGATTTCACCCACGAGGCGAGCCTCGCGAGATTACTTAAACAGCTCGGCACGACGCCGAGCTGCTGTGGTATTTGGGGCATACTCGAGGATCTGAAATACAAGAACATCGCAATTGGAAAACTATATACCGACCCAAACACTTAGACAAATTCGAAGTAAAATTTTCATTCATAAAAAGGAGCGGTGGCCAGTCCGCAAGAAGGCGTTACATTTTTGAAAAAGAAAACCAAAACTACAAAAAGACGAGAAGATCAGGGATCCACCTGCGTCGCCGGTTCGACCACAGGCGCTTTGCCAGATGGCCCCTCATTTCTCGCCCTGCCCTGGGGGTTTGTCTCCAAAGCGTCGGCGACAACCTCCTCCTTGGCGTCGCCTTCCACCTCATCACCTTCGCCACCTTCCTCCTCGCCGTCCGATGGGGATTCGGGCCACGGTCTGTAGCCGACCCGTTCGAAGCCAGGGACGCGGTCCTGAACATGGTCGAGCGCCCTCTGGTAGGACTTCTCCATGTTCGAGGCCATGTGCTTCTTCGCCTCGGCCTTGATCTTCGTTGCCAAGGCCTCTTTCTACGCCTTCACCTCGGCCAGAGCCTTCGCTGACGATGCCAGCTCCTCGACAGCTTTTGTGGCTTTGGCAGCCTCCTCAGTGAGCCGCCCTTTGACTCTCTCCAGGTTGGCCACAAGATCGACCACCTGGACCTCCAAGCCCTCGGCTCACCTCTGCTCTGCTTCGAGCTGCCGAACCGCCTTCACCTTGTCCGCCCTGTCCTTATCACTGGTGGCCTTCAACTCCTTCTCCTGTTCGGCGAACGCTTCGAGGAGATGGTTGAAGTGACAAGTGGCCTGCCAAAACAAGACGATGGTGAGAACAGGGTAGGAGCCGAACGGCAGACTTAAAGAAATTCTACAAAAAAGGTACACGAGACTTACCGATACGAGCGACTGGGCGACCTCATAAGTGTCGTCGCCGACCGTCCCTACCTGCAGCGCGGCTCGGTCCTTTGGGGTCGCCAAGTGTTTGACGGCCTGCATCGACATCTGCGAGTTGCCGAGGAATCCATCACGATTCTTGACTTGCCAGTTCGGAACGAACAGCTGCTTGTGCTGCTCGGTCAAGATCACCTCGGCCGGAGCAGTCAACGGCGGAGCCTCAAGCGACAACGCCGCCGTGACGTTGAAGGCCTCACCGACCAAGGTAGAGGCGACATTAGCTGAGGGCCCTTCGGCAACAACCACTGCCAATGAGGGCGCCTCAGCGACCGGGGGAGGCGGAGTGGTGGCCGAAGCAACCTTGGTGGGCCGGCCTGACGTAGCGGTGGTGCTCGGCCTCTTCCTCTTCCTTCCATCGGCCACCTTACCCCTCTCGTTCATCATGGCCGTAAAGTCCATCTTCTGCGCTTCTGAACCAAACAACAAACAAATTAAGGGTTAGTGCGACGAGCTAAAGACTTAGAAAAAAAATAAACGAGATGTCAGGAGCATACTCGGGTCGATCGGGCTAAGGCCTGACCCGTACAGCACCTCCTCGGTCATCTCCCTCCAACTCAACATCGGGAGGGCTACGATCTTCCTCGCCACCTCCTCCTCGGCCGTAGTCAGTTCTGGGTCGGCCCTCGCAAACTTGGGCACCTCTGGCTTCCACCAGCTCGGAATTTGCAGTATCGATGCCTCCCTCAATATGAAGAACTTTTCCTTCCAACCTTTGATCGAGTCCGAGTTTTCTATAATCCGAACACCCTTCCTCGGCGCTAGGTAGTATCGATTCTCGGTCTTGTGCATCCGGTTTATCCGATACATGCTTCGGAAGACCGTCAGGTCCGGCTCGACTTCGGCGTTACGGCACTGGAGCAGAAAGGCGTTCACATGACGCCATGTGTTCGGCATAAATTGGGTCGGCGCAAGGCAGTACCATCCGAGGACCTGGCGAATGAAGGGATGCAGCGTAAAACGCAGTCCGACGTTCAGAGAGTCGTAGTCGAACATGCACATATCCGACGACGACAACTTGGAGTTCGCCCGCATCCCGGGGCCGGGGAGAATTAGCTTGTACTCCGGAGGGATCGCGAACCCCTTTCTGATCCGAAGGAGGTCCCTCTCGGATAGCACCGATCCAATTTCTTTCGCCTCGGTAGTCAGAATCGGGTTGTTCTCTTCGTAGACCTCCGACTGGCCAATGATCGCCTTCTTCATGAGATCGCCCTCGTACTGCCTAACCCCAGCGTGTCCGGACAGTACACAAGAATATCTGCCCGTCTCAGGGGCTTGCCTCGGATTCTCCACAATCACCTCGACCACAGGAGACCGGGCCACTACCCTCCTCTTCTTCTCCTTCCCCACCTCGGCCACAGACGGCTCGGCTACTTGCTTCCCCTTCCTTCGGATCTCCGTCTGCCTCCTCTCCTCGGTGCCACTATCGCCCGAGGATGAGGCCTTACTCCCCGAGTTCACCCTTGGCATCTCTATAAAAAAGCTAAGGCAAGTTGACTGACCTTGAAGTGACGTGCCCTTGAAGTGACGTTCACGGTCGGAAAAAGCTCGCCGGAAATCGCCTGGCCCATGCGACAGCTAACGTCACCGCCTTGGATCAAAAATCGCCGCTAGCGAAGAGCACAGAGAGTAAAAGTGAAAACTTTGAGTAAAAAGTGAGAAATGAGCTTGGGGGGTGGGGGAGTAAGAACTTATACCCCCAATGCGACGTTTGGGCTGCCTTGGAAATCTGAAAAGCCCACTAAGAAGCAAAAGTGCCAAAGCGGAGAGTTGCGACGTTTCAGTATCACAACAAAGGCTTCACGAAGCGCTCAAGTCCACGACTCGGCCACCGGTCTGCCTAGCCGAGCTACCGAACAGCTTGGCTAAGCAGCCGAGCTATTGGGACGGAAGGAGGCGACGCTCCAAAGCCAAGACTCTTCAAAACGTCTAACTCCATACCTCGGCCAAAGGCACCGGGCCTCCGAACCGAGGGGACGAGGAACCGACCCTCATATATGGAGAAAAATCCTTTCGAGGACAAATCACCGTCGGATCTTTCCAAAATTCATTTCAAGACACGATGGACGGTTCAGATTGCGCCACGCTCACAAAACGACAAAATAACGTTTTCTCGTGATCTGAACCCAGCCCTCGTGATTCACGCAATGATGGACGCTCCCGATCTGACCACATGTACCTCCCGAGCTGCCTGCCACCGGTCTGGCTAGCCGAGCTACCGAACAGCTTGGCTAAGCAGCCAAGCTACTGGGACGGAGGGAGGCGACGCTTCAAAGCCAAGACTCTTCAAAATGTCTAACTCCATACCTCGGCCAAAGGCACCGAGCCTCCAAACCGAGGGGACGAGGAACCGACCCTCATATATGGAGAAAAATCCTTCCGAGGACAAATCACCGTCGGATCTTTCCAAAATTCGTGTCAAGACACGATGGACGGTTCAGATTGCGCCACGCTCACAAAACGACAAAATAACGTTTTCTCGTGATCTGAACCCAGCCCTCGTGATTCACACAATGATGGACGCTCCCGATCTGACCACGTGTACCTTTCGAGCTGCCTGCCACTGGTCTGCCTAGCTGAGCTACCGAACAGCTTGGCTAAGTAGCCGAGCTACTGGGACGGAGGGAGACGACGCTTCAAAGCTAAGACTCTTCAAAACGTCTAACTCCATACCTCGGCCAAAGGCACCGAGCCTCCAAACTGAGGGGACGAGGAACCGACCCTCATATATGGAAAAAAATCCTTCCGAGGACAAATCACCGTCGGATCTTTCCAAAATTCGTGTCAAGACACGATGGACGGTTCAGATTGCACCACGCTCACAAAACGACAAAATAACGTTTTCTCGTGATATGAACCCAGCCCTCGTGATTCACGTAATGATGGACGCTCCCGATCTGACCACGTGTACCTCCCGAGCTGCCTGCCACCGGTCTGCCTAGCCGAGCTACCGAACAGCTTGGCTAAGCAGCCGAGCTACTGGGACGGAGGGAGGCGACGCTTCAAAGCCAAGACTCTTCAAAATGTCTAACTCCATACCTCGGCCAAAGGCACCGAGCCTCCGAACCGAGGGGACGAGGAACCGACCCTCATATATGGAGAAAAATCCTTCCGAGGACAAATCACCGTCGGATCTTTCCAAAATTCGTGTCAAGACACGATGGACGGTTCAGATTGCGCCACGCTCACAAAACGACAAAATAACGTTTTCTCGTGATCTGAACCCAGTCCTCGTGATTCACGCAATGATGGACGCTCCCGATCTGACCACATGTACCTTCCGAGCTGCCTGCCACCGGTCTGCCTAGTCGAGCTACCGAACAGCTTGGCTAAGCAGTCGAGCTACTGGGACGGAGGGAGGCGACGCTTCAAAGCCAAGACTCTTCAAAACGTCTAACTCCATACCTCGGCCAAAGGCACCGAGCCTCCGAACCGAGGGGACGAGGAACCGACCCTCGTATATGGAGAAAAGATCCGCCGACCCTCCTCAGCCATTGGATCTTGTCAAAAAGTGCGTTCATCATGATGGACGGCTCAGATCTTGCCACGTCCACTAAACGACAAGATAGCGTTCTTTGGGGATCCGCGCAGAGATGGACGCTCAGGATCACGCCACGTAGTTCGGCTGATTCCGAGGCATTTGCCGACCCGCCGAGCCGAGGGGACGAGGAACCGACCCTCGTATATGAAGAAAAAATCCGCCGACCCCCCTCAGCCGTTGGATCTTGTCAAAAAGTGCGCTCGTCATGATGGACGGCTCAGATCTTGCCACGTCCACTAAACGACAAGATAGCATTTTTTGGGGATCCGCACTGAGATGGACGCTCAGGATCACGCTACGTAGTTCGGACTATTCCGAGCTAGGTGCCGACCCGCCGAGCCGAGGGGACGAGGAACCGACCCTCGTATATGGAGAAAAAATCCGCCGACCCCCCTCAGCCGTTGGATCTTGTCAAAAAGTGCGCTCGTCATGATGGACGGCTCAGATCTTGCCACGTACACTAAACGACAAGATAGCATTTTTTGGGGATCCGCACTAAGATGGACGCTCAAGATCACGCCACGTAGTTCGGACGATTCCGAGCTATGTGCCGAGCAGCCAAGCCGAGGGGACGAGGAACCAACCGTCGTATATGAAGAAACTATCTACCGAGGAGCGCGGATCGTCTGATCGCCCAGAAAATCGCGCTCAGCGCTGATCAAGGGCCCAGATTGCGCCACGACATAAATCGGTATTAAAAATTAGTTTTTATTTATTTTGATCGTTTTATTTATTTAAAAATTGCGAAAAAAATTGCTAAAAATTCGGGAAAATTAACTAAAAATTTTAGAAAATAATTACAAATTCAGGGGAACGTTTTTGAGCCCCTGAACGAGCAATTATTACCTAGAATGTGTCGTTAAGACCCCCGAACGACTAGTTAACACATCGCAAAATTAAATAAATAATCCTAGGAAAATAGATAGGAACCACCAAATGCCCAGGGAAGCTTAAGAACAACTTACAGCTTGAAAAATCACCTCACTACCCCCTTCGAGATTCAAAACCCTCCATTTAGACTCTGATACAGCTCCACTAGCCATTAAAACAGCTAAACTACTCCTCAAAGGCTGATCAAACTCAGTCTTTAGGAGTGGGGGGCTCGTGATATGGCTAAAAATGGGGTTAAATTGGAACCGTCCAAATTGGGCACGAATCTTGAAGCTCAGGGGTAAAATGGTAATTTCACCTACCAACGGGTCTGAAGCGGGTACTGGTTATCTTCCCCGAAAACCCACTTACCCACAAACGGATCCACCTCAACTGGATGCGGGTTTTAACCCGCAACAAACTCGGTCCAGAAGGGATAGAATTAGGGTTTTTGATTAAATCCTAATCAACGGCCCTGATTCATATCTATCCCTTCACTGGGGATTAGGGATTACATTCCTTATCTAACCACAGTGGGATTACATTCCTAATCTGATCCCAGCGGCGCCTATAAATACCCCCATCCATCTCCATTGAGAGGTAATCAATTTTTTGCCAGTTTTCACGCTCTTTCTTAATCATCCCTGATTACTGACTTGAGCGTCGGAGGGTGCGTCGCCGGGAACAACCCCGGTGTCTCGCACTTTTTGCAGGTGTACGGCGGGAGTCAGCGTCGAACTCCTACGGAACAGGTAACAGGTTTGCTATTCAGTTTTCCTAAGAATCCACAAATACTATCTGTTTGCCCCCACACCAAATTTAGCGGCAACAACTACAAAACGCACGGGCTTTACCGACATTTTTTTGCATATTTACCGGCGTTTATAAACCCCGCTGTAGATACCACCGGCGTTTTATAAATCGCCGGTGCAAGTGTCGCTGAATCGCGTGTCGCTGTAGGTTAAGGACATTCACTGGCGTTTTTTACGACCACCGGTATAGGTTAAACCTACACTGGCAGTCGCAAAAACGCCGGGGAATGTGTGTTTCCGTTTGATAGTGCTGTTTTCGGCCATTACCTACACCGGCGTTCTTAAACCGCCGGTAAAGGCTCTCAATTTTTTGCTGAAAGCTACACCGGCGCTTGTAAAAACGGCGGTGTAGGTATATTTTTAAATTAAAAAAAAATAATTTAAAAAAAAATTAAAGAAAAAAAATAATAGAAAATTAGATGACCGTTAACCCATTATGGTAAAAAAAAGCATGCTAAGATGACAATCAGATGGCTAATATCCAACATCTTTAACAGTGAAAGAAAATAAAAATTTCCAGTATCTAAGCATGTTTGTCTATTAATTCTTCATCCCAACTAAATCATGATGTTTGTGGCTCCAAAAGAAACCTGCACAAGGTTTGTTCAGCCCAATCCTTGTACAGATTTGGAGGATTTTGGTATACAGCTAGCATCCTTAGATGACAGTCAACCCATTTTTGTAAAAAAATCATGCTAAGATGACAATCAGATGCATGAATTCAGCTTCTTTAACAGTAAAAGAAAATGAAAATTTCCAGTATCTAAGCATATATGTTTGTCTATTAATTCTTCATCCCAACTAAATCATTAATGTTTGTGGCTCCAAAAGAAACCTGCACAAGGTTTGTTCAGCCCAATTCTTGTACAGATTTGGAGGATTTTGGTATATATACAGCATCCTTAGTTGACAGTTAACCCATTTTGGTAAAAAAATCATGCTAAGATGACAATAAGATGCATGAATTCAGCTTCTTTAACAGTAAAAGAAAATGAAAATTTCCAGTATCTAAGCATATATGTTTGTCTATTAATTCTTCATCCCAACTAAATCATTGATGTTTGTGGCTCTAAAAGAAACCTGCACAAGGTTTGTTCAGCCCAATTCTTGTACAGATTTGGAGGATTTTGGTATATATATAGCATCCTTAGTTGACAGTTAACCCATTTTGATAAAAAAAATCATGCTAAGATGACAATCAGATGCATGAATTCAGCTTCTTTAACAGTAAAAGAAAATGAAAATTTCCAGTATCTAAGCATATATGTTTGTTTATTAATTCTTCATCCCAACTAAATCATTGATGTTTGTGGCTCCAAAAGAAACCTGCACAAGGTTTGTTCAGCCCAATTCTTGTACAGATTTGGAGGATTTTGGTATATATACAGCATCCTTAGTTGACAGTTAACCCATTTTGGTAAAAAAATCATGCTAAGATGACAATAAGATGCATGAATTCAGCTTCTTTAACAGTAAAAGAAAATGAAAATTTCCAGTATCTAAGCATATATGTTTGTCTATTAATTCTTCATCCCAACTAAATCATTGATGTTTGTGGCTCCAAAAGAAACCTGCACAAGGTTTGTTCAGCCCAATTCTTGTACAAATTTGGAGGATTTTGGTACTAACTTAAATGAAACTTATACTTTTATAATACTCGTGAAATAACTGTCAATTAAAATCACTACATAAGTTCAAACAGGATTATTTCATCACTAGTCACTCCTCTGTAAATCATAGTATGCAACTTCAGTTACATAATCCATCTCATCATCACTTAAAACCATACGTCAAAGAACAATCTCATTTTCAAACCCAAGCAACAAGCATGAACATTACGTTAGAAACTGATACTCATTTAGACATCATGATATAATTGTATATAATTAAGTTTAGATAAAAAAATTTCCATCACTAGTCGCTCCTCAAAAAATCACAGTGTGTAACTTCAGAAGAGTGTTCTTGCTAGAGCAAAATCACATGCTAATCCCGGCTACTGAAACTAGAGAGTCGAAGTTGTGCAAGCTATAAACAACCAATCCACAACGCATTAACAGATCTCGACCGTACTAAACCCTTAACCATCAATACAACTTCGGAACCCATCTCCAAACCCATCTCCTTATCCAAGTGAAAATAACATACTATAATTGATTCCAAAGTCATCTCCAAACTCATCTCCAACCTAGCTATCCCAACATCAATCCATTCCAAAGTCATCCTCACCACCACATTTAAATCGTAACCAACTACAAAAATAAACCCCTCATATCTAAATCAAGGTCTCCAATTACTAAAATAAACCTCTCATATCAAAATCCAACAATCAGCAATTAACTACCCCACAGTCATCATCAACTTCAGATACTTGATACAAACGACAATCCCTAACCCTACACAATTTCAACATCAACTGAAAACAGCAACAGCAATTAACCAAATACCTCAACTGAAAACCCTACACAATTTCAACATGAAAATTTCCATCACTAGTCGAAAACACTCTTCTGAAGTAGAGAGAGAGAGAGAGAGTACTTGCGATGAGGCCCCGACATCGTGCGAAAGGAGACCCAGTGGCGACGGCGGAGACCCTAACCCCCAAATCGCCACCGCCGAACAATAAAATCGGAGGAGAAGAGAGAGAGAGAGAGAGAGAGAGAGAGAGAGAGAGAGAGAGAGTACTTGCGATGAGGCCCCGACGTCGCGCGAAAGGAGACCCACTGGCGACCGCGAAAGGAGGCGCGAAGAATTTAGGGTTTGGGGAAAAAAAATCAAACGAAATGAAAGGGTTTCGCGGAAGGAATGGGAATTTATCCCAGTAATTTCACCGACATTTTTATTAATAAACGCCGGTGAATGGGAGAGGAATTGCGAAGGCACATTATCGCTTTCTATTCACCGGCGTTTTTTTAAAAAAACGCCGGTAAATATTATAATTCACCGGCATTTTGTACAGACCGCCGGTGTATAACTATAGGATTTTGCGACCAAATCCTGAGCTTATCCTACCCCGGCGCGATTGGTAAAACGCCGGGGAATATACGCCGGTAAATCCATCAACTGTTGTAGTGATTTGATAATATAAAAAAATAGAAGAGATAAAGATTTTTTTAAAAAACAAAAAAACTACATTAGCGCTATAGTGCTTATTCACCGAGTTCTGAGGTTTTTATCAGATTTCAGATGATATTACAGTAGCGCTACAGTAGGAATCCAAATCCATTAAAAAAAGCTAAATAAACATGTGAACAGTGCACTTTCTTAGATTCTTTTCGCTACAGTGCTCCTATAACTAAACAAACACTCTCTTAATGCATCCACTATCGTTTGCTAAAAATACAAAATATGCATTTTTGGGCTAAAAAAAGTTCACTATCATTTGCTATAAATGCATTTATAAAAAACGAAATAAACAGTTGATCGCTAAATTTAGCAATCGGCTTTAGCGATTGCTAAATATAGAAGATGGATGATGATCATCCATCTATTATTATTTATTTATTTTTTAATATTGTTTGACGGAGATCATATTACGTCCGCCAACTCATTCAAAAAAATTTTTAAAAAAATACGAAAATGTCATTCACTTAATTACGAAAATGCCATTTTTAAAAAAAACTTCCAACCGAAAACTTATTTCTAAAAATCTTTGGGATATTACGAAATTACCATTATATATTTACGAAAATGACATTTTTAGATTTTTTAAAAAATAGCAGACAAATGAAAATCATCCATCTGATTTGTTTATTTATTTTTTTTTTTTGATAAATTTAACACCAACGATAGCAATGATTCCCCTCTATTTTCTTTTGCTAATTTCTAAATATACATATTTAATTTAGATGTGACGATAGTGATGCTTATAGTGGTTGGTATTCATAAGTTATTTTTTGGTAGACATTTCATTCAATTGTCATGATGAGCCTGCAGGTAATGGGGATGCATACATAGTATGAGATAAATTGTTTCTAGAATTTACTAGGAAACCATAAACTAATTAATCAAGAATTAAGAGAAGGATATACCATGGAGTTAAGTATCTATGCATGAGCTTTTACATTATTAGTTAGAATTTTTGTTCCATTTACTTTTTCTCTTAAAGGGCAGAAATTTTAATCGGATTACCTGAAACTCTTACATTAACATTTTTCCTTTTGCC
Organism: Hemerocallis citrina; assembly: GCA_017893485.1. Classification (NCBI taxonomy): domain Eukaryota; kingdom Viridiplantae; phylum Streptophyta; class Magnoliopsida; order Asparagales; family Asphodelaceae; genus Hemerocallis; species Hemerocallis citrina. Next base: position 78,432,681 of record CM030361.1, on the reverse strand, counting down.
AATTTTTTTTTACAATGGAGAGAGGGGTGAGGAGAGAGAATATCATCTTCTCTAGAGAACTGAGCAAATCATATGCTCAGGTCCTTCGTCTATCCTCACCCACATGTCATCATGGAAATCTTCAGATGTCTCTTCGTAATCTGCGCATCCTCACTGTCACCTCCAAAACCCCACTCCATCATATCACCTCCCCACTCATTAATACCACTACCTTCCACCCTCGACCAGTCTTTCAACCCACACCAAAGCCTCCTATCCACTCCCAAAAAAAACCACCTCCGAGAAATCACCGCACCAAGAAGATGGAGAGACGCTGTTACAAATGCGACGAAGGCGACCATAGCACTCCGGAGTGCCGCATCCTCGGCTACCATTGCTTCAACTGCAAAAAGTTTGACCACAAGGTGCGGGACTGCCCAATCCACAACAGAGTCGGGAGCTTGGAGAATGATCTTCCTCACAACAACGCAATCGCACAGGCCCTACCGGCCCTCCATGCCAGTGCGTTCCTTCACCTCATCAATCCTCGACGTATTCCCTTGACCAAAGATCTCGAGAGTGCATTCAACTTTGCCTGGGGAAGAAGCGGAAGATGGGGGACCCTTCAAAGGGTCTGCGACGGGGTTTACCACGTCCAGTTCCCCACGGCAACTGAGGCGGAAAGCGCCATTGCGGAAGGTGTCTTCAACTTCTCAGGATTCACTGCAACCTTCTCCCCGTGGTCTATGGATTATGAGGCCAAACTCCGACCTAAGCGCTCCTTCACCTGGATAAACCTCCCACTTCTCCCCTTCCACTACTGGAATAGAGAATCTCTTGAAAAGCTAATTCCCCCCTTTGGTAAACTGATTACCCTTAGCCGGGAGAAGTTGGATGTGAAAGCAAGAGATCATGCCCTGGTCGTCATAGAGGTTGCTGATATAACGCTGATCCCTAAAGTCATATCCATATGCTACACTGCGCCATGGAGCATGGAGAGACACATTCATGAGGTGCCGGTGCTGCTTCTTGGCGATCCGATTGCTGTTGAGGATGTCCAAAACGGTAAAGTTCAGCTCTTTACTACGGTTCGATCGGTCGAAGACTCCAGTAATGCAAGCTTCTAGCATCCCAAGGCGCCGGAAGGAACCATGGCTGGTGCAGTTGGGGGCCCCTCTGGCACGACGAAAATCCCGGAGACAGTTCAATAGAATCCCCTTGATTTGGGAGGGAAAGGTATAACGGCCACGGATTCTCTGCTTAAGGGTGGTAAATTTAAATTTTTTCCAAATATTCCACCTTTGATAGAGCCCAACATGCATGCAAAGATCCCTGAGAATCCGACCCCACATTCCGTGGAGGTCCCCCTTTTGATCCCGTAACCCTCTAAAGCAGCACTACAGATTGTTCCTATCACCAAATCTTCGGAAAGCAATAATAAAGAATCCACAAAGTACCCCACCAAATCACCCGACAATTATGCAATCTCAACTGAAGAAGGTTCCAATGAAGAAGTGAGAGAGATGTACAAGAAGGGGAGACTAGTCACACTGCCACTATCACTGTTGACTAAGATCAAGCCTGCAGTTGAAGGTGCTCTCAGAGAATCAGTGCATCAGGAACTCAGCAAATTCAATGCAGCGGAGCAAGGAATTTTAAATGCAGGTACTAGCAAGCTTGGCACGATGAGCTTCCGCACTCGTTCCCTCACCAGAAAGCCGATGAAGAAAACTTCCAGTTCCTTTATGCCACTCCCACCGGGCTTCTCTGAAGGCCCATCGAAGAGACAGAAGCGCTCAAGATCAGCTTCCAAGCTCAAGAGTGCAAGGCCGTTCATGAAGCACCTCTCAACTACAATTAAGAAGAAAACCTCAGGCATCGCATCTTCAACTGCTTCTGTCACAAATGCACATCTTAATCCATTTGATATCCTCTCAAATGCGGACATTTTAGAAGTAGCTGAATCAATTGGAGTGGAGGCTAAGGGGCCACACTCAGTGCACATCCTTAAGAGCAATTAGAAGGCCCTTGTTGATCACACTGATCAACTAAGACACTCTGACTAGCTGCATTTGCTCTTGGAGCTTGAAGATCGTTTCGGGCTGTGTTTTTTGTGTTTTTGGTGCTTTTTGATGCATTTTTTCCTCATGAAGATTACAAGTTGGAATGTGAGAGGGTTGAGCAACCCTAATAAATGCTCGCTAATAAAGGAAGGCATCCGGAGTTGCTCTCCTTCAGTCGTTTGCCTTCAAGAGACTAAATTGAGCAACCAAGGACCTCATAAACTCTCCTCAATTGGTGGAAATATCATCACTAACTGGATTCAGTTAGATTCCCTCAACAGTTGTGGTGGTATACTACTCGGGTGGAATGACAATGTATTGGAATGCACTTACTCTGCCTGTGATATCTTTTCTATTTCGGCATCCTTCAAAAGCCGCTGCTCTGCTATTTCATGGTCGATTACAACTGTTTATGCTCCCTTCGAACTTGATTACAGAGAGCTATGCTTCCATGAGATCAAATAGAGACGTAGTCTCTTTTCTGATGCTTCGGACCTCTGCGGGGACATCAACGTCACTGTCTCTGATGCGGAGAGATCAAGGGGTAGGGGGTCCTCGAGAGACATGAGATGTTTCTGAGAATTCATTCAAGATCTTGCACTTATTGACCTCCCACTCTCAGGGGGGAAATTCACCTCGATAAATCTCTGAGCCTCCCCCTCAATGGCCAGACTGGACAGATTTCTTATCTCAGGCGCATGGGACCTTTGCTTCCCATCCTGCATACAGTTCTCCCTGCCTAGATACTCATCAGATCACTGCCCCATTGTGCTTGACACCCAGGTCCTTCAACGGTAGACTCATTACTTCAAGTTTGAGAAAGCCAGGCTTACTCACCCCTCCTTTATCTCTGAAGTAAGTGAATGGTGGCAGCATTTCTCTTGCAAGGGCAACCCAGTAGACATCTTTGCCTGCAAATTGGGCCTACTCAGAAGGCGCATCCGCAAATGGAAGACTGAAACCTTTGGCCACATTCCCACCCGCAAGAAGCAACTCCATGACCAACTCCTTCAGCTTGAGATTGAAGCAGAACATCTGCCTACCCCTCCTGCCTCCCTCAGAACCACTCAGCTTGAGCTTCAGAATCTAATCAAAGCAGAGTCTGTGTACTGGAGACAGAGATCTAGAGTACAGTGGATCAAAGAAGAAGATGCAAACTCCAAATTCTTTCACTCACTCACAAACGGCAGAAGACGGAGAAAGTACATCCACAACCTTTCTCTTGATAACAACATCACAACCACCCCCTCAACTATCAGAACGGCCTTCGAAAATCATTTCCAATATATCTGCGGCACTGCTACTACCTCAGCCTTCCAAATTAACTGGCTATCCCTTTACCCCTCGACTGATATATGTTTGAATCATCTTGATGAACCAATTACTATGGAGGAGCTCCAAAAGGCAGTGTTCGACATGAGCAGTGACAAAGCCCCTGGCCCAGACGGATTTTTAATGAGCTTTTATCACGCCTTCTGGGACATCATTAAAGCTGACTTGCTTGAAATGGTGAAATTAGTGCATAGGGGAGAGGCGGACCTTGGGAGAATGAACTACGCAAACATCATTCTCATACCCAAGTGTGAGGGAGCTAGCCTAGTAACAGACTACCTACCAATTAGTCTCCTGAATTGCTCACTCAAGATCTTCACCAAGATCCTTGCCAACAGACTCAGTCCTATCTTGCACTCACTTGTATCGTCCTCTCAGAGTGCATTTTTCAAAGGTAAATCAACGGTCGACTGCTTCCTGGTGGCGCATGAGATAATAAATCTATGCAGTAGAAGAAGTTCAGACACACTCTTTTTCAAGATAGACTTTACTAAAGCCTTTGATACTGTAAACTGGGACTTTCTTCTACAACTTCTTAATACCAGAGGATTTGGACCATCTTGATGTAGATGGATTGATATGATCCTCAGAACAGCGAAGTCTTCTATTATCATCAATGGGGAGAGGGGCAGACAGATCAACTCCAAGCGTGGCCTCAAGCAAGGTGACCCACTATCGCCGATGCTCTTCATCTTGGTGGTGGATGTGTTAGCTCAAATGCTCTATTGTGGACGAAGGAATGGCACATTCTCGCAGCTACCTATCGGAGGCCAACTATCTAACCTCTTTGTCCTTCAGTTTGCAGATGACACCCTGATCTTCTGCAAAGGTGACGAGCAAGAAATCCTGAACCTCAAGATAACTCTGCAACTTTTTGCAAATGTCTCTGGGCTGGCTATAAACTTCAAGAAGTCTTCAATTGTATATTTTGGTAAGTCACAGGCCAAGCAACACGCCTTCTCCACTATCCTCGAATGTAAGGAGGACAGCCTACCGTTCACATATCTTGGAATGCCTCTCTCCAAAGGCAAATTGAGCAAGTAATATTGGCAACCACTCATTCTTAAGATTGAAAGGAGACTCTCAGTGTGGAAGGGTAAAATGCTTTCTAGAGGAGGCAGGCTGATCCTCATCAATGCCGTTCTGAGTGCTCTCCCCGTCTACTTTGCATCCTTCTTCAGGCTACCCCTATGGGTGATTAAATGCATAGACCAAACCAGTAGTAGATTTTTTTGGTGCGGGCCTGACACTGATGCAAGAGGCATAGCTTGCACAAATTGGCGCACCATCTGCCAACCTAAGGACCAAGGAGGTCTAGGTGTACTTGATTTGAAAATCTTTAACGAAGCACTTCTTATGAAGTGGTGGTGGAACTTTCTATCCTCAGATTCTCTTGTGAGCCAAACACTTCACAGCCTATACTATAGAAGATCTGCAAATTGCTTCATCTGCCCGTCAATAGCATCACAGTTTTGGAAAGGCATCTTCAAACTCAAAGATCAATTCATCATAAATGTCCACTGGGAACTTGGAAACGGCAACAACATCACGTTTTGGCAATTTCGATGGCTAAGTGGACACAGCATTACCACCCTTTTCCCCTCCCTTGCTGCTGCAGCATGGAACCCTCAAGCTGAGGCCCTCTCACAAGGATCTTGGATCAACGGTGTTTGGAAATGGCACCCACGACTCAACTGCATAGCTACGCCACTTATTCATGAAGAGAAACACAAGCTCCTCCAAGTCTTAACGAATAAACAGCCCTCAAGCGCTGGCGACAAGCCAACATGGAGTCTAACTGCAGCGGGGACATACACAGTTAAATCAGCCTATAACTTCTTCATCATATCTGGAATGAGATCTCCTTTCTACAAGGCGACGTGGGCCTCAACGAATCCCTGAAGTGCAAGATCTTTATTTGGCAATTGAGTCGGAGATGACCCAATTCGAAGGACTTTCTGCGATCAAAAGGCTGGTCGGGAGAAACTGCATGCACAACTTGTGCGTGCCCTGTCGAAGCAATCTATCATATTTTCTTCACTTGCCCTGTCGCATCTGAAACCTGGAAGTTCTTCACTTTGCTCTTTCACATACAATCCATTCCCACCGACATGCATGACTGCTTTACTTCATGATGTTTTGGCACACGGACACAGACACAGTTGGCACCTACTTACTATCGCAATTTGCTGGAGCATTTGGCTAGCTAGAAATAATTGTGTATTTTCTGCTAAATCACCTACAACACATCAGATCATTTCTAATGCTATTTTCTGGTTTCGATCATGGCTAGATGGGATCGGCAGCGAGAAAAGGAAGAAAGCTATGGAGAAAGAAATGGAGGAAGCAAATATGCAGGACATACTACTCCACAAGGCTCTCGTCCGCATTGGCCAGGCTGAGAGCGAGGAAGGAAGCTGCTCAGACTAGTCTTCTCATGAGGATATCTTCTTTATAGTTTTTGATTCAACTGCACTTTGTAGGGGTTATTTTTTTGGGGCTTTAGCATGTCATCAGCCCAAATACTTCTTATTATCCTATTTTTGGTGGTGTAGCATCTAGATCAAGGGTTCAGGTTAGCACACTGAACTAGCTTAATCAGTTTTTGTATTATGAACGTGTATCTATCTTTCTTTAATATATATTTTTGTGAGGTGGGGAATTACCCTACCTTTTCCCGTCAAAAAAAAACATTTTTCCTTTTTTCATTTTGGAGAAAATGCACATACAATTTTGCCAATTCAAAAAAAATGCATTTGAATTATATTTGCACATAATTTATAATGTACTTCAAAAGAATTACTATAATAATTTTAACTAATTTAACTTTGATTAACCTAATGACAATATTTAAAAAAAGTACACAAAGTTTTGGGCCAGTTTAAAAAAAAGTACACAATTTTTTTTATATAAAAAGGACACAATGTTTAAATTAACTCCACTGGGTTGGTTAGGGTTAGGGTTAGAGTTAGTTAGGGGGGTTTATTTAAACATCTAATTAGTTAAGTGGTGTTTTTTTAAATACAAATAAAAGATTAATGTGGTTTTTTTAAACACTAATGAAAGATGCAATTGGTTTTTTTTAAACCCTACCCTAACCCAACCCTAACCCTAACGCTAACTAACCCAGTGGAGTTAATTTAAACGAAAAATTTGCCGTACTGCCCCCTTTTTTGAAAATATTTAGCGACTTGCCCTACTTCCCAAAACAATTTGTAATACCCCGTATTTCATAAAAAATATATATGTAAATAAATGAATTTGCAGGTGACCTATAGATTCTTCTATAGGATATAAAGTATGGAATTGAATGGAAGAAGGATAAAGGGGCCCACGGTGAGAATGAAAGCATCTCAGGTATGCTGTTGATTGAAAAAATGGTTGGTTTGGATGATGAGTCATCACCCGTGGGGCCCACGATATTTGAATTAGAATTGAAGACAGAGACTCTGTGTGTTGATGGTAACGGGTACATGGTATACACGGGGTTCTAGGGAGTTGGTAAGCTATAATAGTACCATATCGGATATAAATAGAGTATACTATAATATAAATAATAATAGCCAAGGATCAAGAGTCACCTAATCGGTTAACCAACTTTTGAGAGTGGTGGGCAGTTGTACTACATAGTATCTAATTTGTCTTATAAATTGTATAAATTGTCTGAGCTGGGGCAGGGGCGTTACAAATGGTATCAGAGCCGACTTTCGACACCGAGTGTGGGTAAGAGTGGGTGAGATGTATGCCTGAGAGGGAGATCAGCGATGACAGACGCTGATTTCGGATTTGAGAGACAGCCTGTGGTGGGCAGTTGTACTACATAGTATCTAATTTGTCTTATAAATTGTATAAATTTTCTGAGCTGGGGCAGGGGCGTTACACAATTAGCGAGCTGCCCTTGTTTAGGACACGTCAGCAACAAACGTTATTGGGAAAAACGGCATACGTTATTTCGATGCCGTTCTTCCCAATAACTGCATCTCTTTAAAAAAAAATTGTCATGCCGTTATTGGGAATAACGGCATAGATTATTTTTGTCTAAAGATCATACAGTATCAATTGTGACTCGAGAGAGAATTGCAAATTGAAAGCAACTGATGTCGTTCTCTCAGAGAACGGCATCGATTATACTGATGACGTTATTGTAACTAACGGCATCAGTTATATTCGTTTCGCACAACTTCCTATAATCGAAAACCCCCTTCTCCTCTCTCTTTTGCCTTGTGATTCGTAATCTTCTCTCTCTCTCATCGCTCCTGTTACCCACAAACCCTGGATCCCAAAATCAAAAAATTCCAACCATTTGGACCCAACATTGACTCAGGATCACAGCAAAATTGACTCGACGGTCGTATCAATTGTCATATTGGATACTGTGAAGGAACAACTCTCAATAACACCAAGAGCCATAATTGGATTAGTGAAGGGTAGGTTCCATTACACAATATCATATTGGAAAGCTTGGAAGGCAAAACATAACGCAATTGAGAAACTATATGGTTCTTTTGAAAAAGCGTACACTAAATTACCATATCTACTCAATGCAATTCAAGCTTCAAATCCGGGTACGGCTGTACATTTGGCGAAGATTGCGACCGGTCCGGGCATAGAAACATTTAAGGGTGTTTTTTGGGCATTCGGTCCTTCCATCGAAGGTTTTAAGTCATGTAGGCCAGTTATAAGTGTAGACGGCACTCACTTGTACGAAAAATATAAAGGCTGTTTGTTGATTGCGGTTTCACCAGACGCAAACGGAAGGTTGTTTCCGTTTGCGTTTGCACTAGTTAACGGTGAAAGCATAAAAACATGGACATGGTTCATGAACTGTATTCGGTGCTTTGTCACAAATCGTGAAGGTCTATGCGTCATTTCTGATCGACATGCCGGTATTTTTTCAGTAATGGAAAATGAGTTCGGTAGGTGGAGGGAACCATTTGCATATCATCGATACTGTATGCGGCATTTTGCTAGCAATTTCCATAAATTTGGTTGCAAATTTTTTATGAATAAGTTGAAGGTAATTGCGTGTCAAAATCAGTGAAAAAAGTACGAGGAAAAGATGACACAACTTGAAGCGAGCAATGCTGATGAGGCTAACTGATTGAAGGAAAAAGCGATCGAGAAGTGGGCACTTACTGCCGATGGTGGGCATAGATATGGTATAATGACAACAAATTTGATGCCGTTATTCTGGAGAACGACATAGTTAATAGATGCCGTTATTTTGGAAAACGGCAGAATTTGAAGTTGCCGTTATCTTGGATAACAGCATACTTATGTAGATCTTAAGATATGCCGTTATCTTGGAGGCCAGGGGATTATATGAAGATGTCGTTATCTTCAACAACAACATCAGTTTAGGATGCCGTTATTCTGGATAACGTCTGTAAAGACAGAAAGATTGGCAGCAATCTCCAACTTTGCTAATTTTGCCTTTATGCTGATGCCGTTATTCGCAATAACTTTACGAGATTATGATGCCGTTATTGCAAATAACGGCATCTTTTGATCATGTTTTTCACATCCAAACATGCACAGACCTCTGCAAGTGTTCAAAAAACACTAGCTTCAACCCATCCACATACTTCAAATACAAAATTCAATTCAGCAACCCATCCACATACACATACTACATTCCATCCACATACTTCAAATACAAAATTCAACAACCCATCCACATACACATACCACATTCCATTCACATACTTCAAATACAAAATTCAATTCATCAATCCATCCACATACACATACTACATTCCATCCACATACTTCAAATACAAAATTCAATTCACCATGTCAAAACCATGTTAATTTAATTCACAAATAAGCAACTTTGCTGTGAAATTTTCATCGACCCATTAAGAAATAACATGCACAACTGAAAACTTCATCAACCCATCAAGCAAAAAACACTTCATGAAGTCTTCAAACACATAGCAATAAGAACATAAAGTCTATAATTACATAAAGTCTATAACATAAAGTCTTCAAATTTAACTCAGCGTATACTGTTGGGGTGGTCTCTTCTTTCGAACCGGGACTTTCCTCTTACGTTCCCGGGTCTCTTGCATTGCGGGTCCACTTGGGCCAACTCCTTCTTCTTCATCACCTCCTCCTACTTCAATCTCAGGATTAGCCAATTCACTTTGCGTAGGATGGAAGCGAACGGTCTTACCCCTTCGTGGATGATGTGACGGAGTTTGAGATTGAGTTTGAGGTGCGGGGGGGTCTCCTGCTTCCAATGCTTGTTGTGGTGGAGGTGGAGCTTGGCTAGCGCTAGGTCGAACCTGTTGAGTTGATACTTCGGTCGACCGCATAAGGTCATTGAAACGTGAACCATCTCCAACCTCTTCAAGAGAGGTACGACAAGTGCACAGGAGATCTCGTGCCAATTCTTTACATGCCTTGTTGGCATTGCTCTTCAAGACACTCGCATATTTCCTCGTCATGTCCCATGTGTTGTCGATCTATATTAGGAATATAAATTATTAGTAGTAAACCAAAGTAGACATAATTAAACAAACATAAGTAAAATCCATTGAAATAAATGCAATTGATCAAAAATAATAATTTACCATTAGACGGTATGAGGAAGTTTTCGGTTGATACATGGGTTGCGATGATGAATGTGCAGGTGGTGGTTCAACTTGGTGCGCGGGTATCGGTTGTTGGATACCCGCGGGAAGATCCGTTTTCGGCGCAACATACAACCTTGTGATGCGACGGTACCATGTCATATAAGCTGTTTGCATTGATCCGTCGTACGACTGTACAATACCCTCTATGACCAACTCGTACCTCCGCTCATTCCAACATCCTACATGAGCACGGTGGTGATCGGCCCAATCCATATTTGGTAAATGACCTTGACCCATAATGTTGTGAAGTCTATGGTCGAACAATGAGTTTACGGGAACGGGCTGTTGTGCATTGAATTGGAGGAGAACGTGGTTGGGGTAATAAAACTCCACAACTGAGAAGTTTACAAGTGGAGCTAATGTCAACCACAACTGATTATTGGCAGTGCAAATGGGTGGTAGACGTTGTAGCCTATCATCTGTGTATGAGGTCCAATTGACAAACTCTTTCCTCAACTGATCGAGTTCATCCCTGTAATAGGTGAGGACAATACGTGGGTTATCCCTCCATGTACGCTTCCCCGCCAAGTAGGCACCAAGAGGAGCTCTCAGTACAGGATTTTCCTGTTGTACTCTCCAACTTTCTGATAGTACCGTGACACGGGGTCGGCCGGGGTGTATTCGTTCCCAACACCATATTTGCAATATAAACATCGGCCCGGTCATTTGGATCGACCCCATCGAACAGTTACAGAAAGCACGATAGAGAGAGGCCAGAGCCGCACTTCCCCAATTATATCGGCCGGCTGTCAGTAGGTCAGCAATGAGTGGAAGGTACATGAGGTGCACTACATCACCTGAAGAGTTAGGGAATAGAATCCCTCCAATCATCGACAATTGATAAGCGCGGGTATAATTATGGAGTTGGATGTCCGTCGGTACCTATGGCAATCGATTAGTGAACTCCCCATCAAGGTAAGAACGTCTAATTGATTCCCCAACGAATATTCCGTGATCCTCTTCAGGCACCACCAGGCCAAGATAATCTCGTACCAATGCTACCATATTGAACATCAAGTTGCCGGTGATGACCACCCCATCAATTGGAAGACCCCCAATCACGGCTACATCTTGTAAGTGAAACGTGTGTGTCTCCGGTCTCCATCGCTCCACAAGAGCGATAAGTAGGGCGTGGTCATACTTGATTTTCGCCAGCTTCGACATCCCGTAGAATCCGCTGCTTACCAAGTAATTTTGAATACGGGGGATCGCCGACATGATGGTGTGCATTCGAAAACTCATATTCTCTACATCTCCTTTCCAAACCACCTGTGATCTGTGATCTTCTTGCAGATATAGAATGGTAGGATCTATTGGACCCAGATGTCCCTGTGGTCCATGCGAAGAACTAGATAAAGCACCAACATCATGGGAAGAAGATGGTTGTGTAGGATCCATTTGCCTGTCAACAATAATAAACACTAATCAACAATAATTTTCCAAAAAGAATTTTGAAAATAAACTAAGTATAATTCATCACAAACTCGTTATTGCTCAAATCTAAATCATTCATAACATTGTGAAAAAATGGATTTTATAAACTAAGTATGAATTTTGAACTACTTGCAATCATCATAATGACAACGAACCCCCCCCCCCCCCCCCCTCCCCCCCACAAAGAATCTCTCTATGTTCTTTGTTTTCCTAACAACTTGAACAATTGCACCTTTCTCAACAATTCAACATTTTGTAAACCCTATATCACCAAGAATCCATAAGTACTTTTCCAAAATTACTACTTAAATAACAAAAATCTACATCACTTGTACTATACTACCAATGCACACATCTATCATATTTTCAAAATCAACATTGCAAAAGAAAAAAAATTAGGGTTTTTGGAAACTTACAACAAATTCAGATTCCGATTGATTTCGATTTCTCAATGAGAGATTGAAGAGTAGAGTCTAAGTAGAAATCAATAAAATACTTGGGATTTTAGGAGTCGGAATGAAGAAGGAAATAATCGCAAGGCAAAAGAGAGAGGAGAAGGGGGTTTTCGATTATAGGAAGCTGTGCAAAACGAATATAACTGATGTCGTTGTTCACAATAACGGCATCAGTATAATCGATGTCGTTCTCTAGGAGAACGGCATCAGTTGCTTTCCATTTGCAATTCTCTCTCGAGTCACAATTGATACTGTACGATCTTTAGACAAAAATAACCTATGCCGTTATTCCCAATAACGGCACGACATTTTTTTTAAAAGAGATGCCGTTATTGGGAAGAACGGCATCGAAATAACGTATGCCGTTTTTCCCAATAACGTTTGTTGCTGACATGTCCTAAACAAAGGCATATCGCTAATTGTTTTGGGAAGTAGGGCAAGTCACTAAATATTTTCAAAAAGAGGGTAGTACGGCAAATTTTTCAATTTAAACATTGTGTCATTTTTATATAAAAAAACTTTTATGTATTCTTTTAAACTGACCAAAAAATTTGTGTATTTTTTCTATATATATAGCCTAACCTAATCCTCACCATCCACCACCACCCTCCTCCGGACGGCCCCACTTTCCCCTCCCCCTTCTCCCTCTAAATATAATACTAAAATGTTGAAATAATCCTCTGTAACTTGTGGTCGACAGACTCTCATAATCCTTAACCTAGTTCAAGTCAAATTGAATTAAATTTGAAAGAGAGTCCAATCCTCTACAACTTGTGGTTGACTTTTAATAAAAATACAGAGAAACAAGATTGGTAGTTGACTTTCGATGCTAATTCCAATCCAAATAAATTATGTGCTTTCTGCATAACTTTTTTTTTTCCCAGCACAAGTTGAGATGCATCCATAAGATGTAAATCATTGTAATTTGTATCCCATTTACATGTATTACGTAGTTTCCCATTTATGCATGTTCAATGAAGGACTACAAATGAGCTCGTTACAAATGTGTGGAGCCTTTTTGGACACCCTAATTTAGTTACATCATTTTTTTTCCCTTCTACTTTTTCTTTACTTTATGCCTTGTTCATTAACAATATTTATGTGTAATTTTTTCTGTTTATCAATTCAGAATGGTTATACTATAGTTCATATTCAATGAAAATGTTTGGACTGTACTTTTCTTTTATTATGTTTATATATACATTCCGATATTTATGCTACCAACAGCCACCACCATATCCTCCATCCGCGTTCTCCCTAGCATGCACATAATTTTTAAAAGTTAGAAAATAATAAAACTATTTTTGAAAAAATTATGTAAATAATATTACACGCTTTTTAAGGTTTGATTAAGAAATATGATTACACTTCAAAATTTAGATAAAAAAAGAGTGAGGAGTTGCCTCCTACATTTGCTTTTTTTTTTTTTTAAATAAAAATTTAGAAAAATGCTGATCAAAAGTGATTTAGCATAATATCTCTAATCTCTAATAATAATAATAATAATAATAATAATAATCTCTAATATTATTATGGGAGAATGCCTCAGTATCATTTGTAAATTTACCAACATGGGCAACGCACGTACATAACTAATACAAAGGAGATTTTAGGTTCGGGTCCTCCTTACGTCAGATTTTTTTATTATTTAAAATTATTAAAAAGTGCATCGCACGTGTAAATTACTAGTAATAATAATAATAATATCTATCTCTAATATTATAATGGGAGAAGGTCTTAGTGTCATTTGTAAATCTACCAACATGTGCAACGCACGTACATAACTAATACAAAGAAGGTTTCAGGTTTGAGTCTTCCCTACGTTAGAGGTTTTTTTTTTAAATTATTAAAACGTGCATCGCACGTGTAAGTTACTATCTATTTATCTATCTATCTATCTATAATATAATATATCTCTAATCTCTAATAATAATAATAATAGGGTAAAAGCCAAAGTACCCCCCAACGTTTGGCCCGAGTACAAAATGCTCATACAACGTTTGAAAAAGTACAATAAACTCATTCTTCCGTTAACTTAACACTTTCCGTTAACTTATAATTATTAAATTACTTTTTTACCCTTACCCTTATATATTCAATCTTTTCTTTCCTTTCTTCATTCATTTTTTCTTCCCTTTCTTCATTCGTTAAGGAAAAGTCCAGAAATTACCATTTGTATAACCTCCTTTTTGAAATTACAGAATGATTAGGTTGCAGTGAGTCGATTTTGCTTATTTACAGACTGGGGAACATGAGAGAGGGAAGGAAAGTCCATGAGAATTGGGTGGAAGGAAAACTATGTTTCATAGGATGTCAAAGCCTGATTTTGTGTGAGCTTTGTTTGCTTAATTTGTATTAGAGGGTGTGAAAAGGTCTTAATTATTGCTTGCTTTCTTTCTTTCTTTTGTCATTTTGTTTTCCTAAAAGTATTAGGATTAGCATCTAAAGGAGTATAAATGACACCTACCTGCAAGTATGCAACATAGTTATCGCTGAATCTGAACTTCCAGTACAAAATTGCTCAATTTTCATACCATTTGTATAACCTCCTTTAATATAACAAATGGCAATAGAAATTACCACCTGTATAACCTCCTTTTTGAAATTGTAGATGATATTTCTCTTCTTTTTTTTCTGCGAAATGACTATCTTAGGTTAGAATGCAATTGAGTTGGTTATGTATGTTTCATGCTGCATGGAAGAAAAAAAGAATGAAGAAAGGGAAGAAAGAAATTGAATATAAAAGGGTAAGAGTAAAAAAGTAATTTAATAATTATAAGTTAACGGAAAGGGTTAAGTTAACGGAAGAATGGGTTTATTGTACTTTTTCAAACGTTGTATGGGCATTTTGTACTCGGGCCAAACGTTGGGGGGGTACTTTGGCTTTTGCCCATAATAATAATAATAATAATAATAATAATAATAATAATATATATATATATATATATATATATATATATATATATATATATATATATATATATATATATATATATATATAATATTTATATTATAATGGGAGAAGGTCCTAGTGTCATTTGTGAATCTATCAAGGCGTGTATTACACGTGCACAGCTAATATGAAGGAGGTCTCAGGTTCGAGTCCTCACTACGTCAAATTTTTTATTTTAATTTTTTTAATATATTAAATGTGCATCACACGTGTAAATTACTATCTATCTATCTATCTATCTATAATATAATATATAACCGATCTATATTATAATGGAAGAGTTGGAATTGTAAATTTACCTACTCACGTGCAACTCCAACTTTCCCATTATAGTCTTCGATTTACTTTTTAAAATATATAATTATATTTATTAAGACATACATCGTACGTGTAAATCAGAATTTTTACTTGTTTTTTTTTATAAATAATACGTGCATTGCACGTGTATATTACTAGTAATGGGAGAAGGTCTTAGTGTCATTTGTAAATCTACCAACACGTGCAAAGTACGTGCATAAGTATTATAAAAGAGGTCTTAGGTTCAAACCTCTGAATTTTTACTTTAAAAAAACTATATTTATTAAGACGTGCATCGTACGTGTAAATTACTAGTATATATTAATGGGAGAATGCCTTAGTGTCATTTGCAAATCTACCAACATGTGCAACGCATATACATAACTAATATAAAAGAAGTTTCAGATTCGAGTCATCCCTACGTCAGAATTTTTATTTTTTTTATAAAAAATATTAAAACATGCATCGCACGTGTAAATTTCTAGTATTGTATAGATGTCAAGGTAGGGAGATTTTTTCTGAAATAGTCCTATATTTAAAACATTTTAATTAGTAAAAAAAAAGCAAGTGTATTTTTCGCATATAATTAACCTAGCCTCTTATTATTACTGTAACGCCCCCTGCCCCTAGCTCAGACGCCCCTGCCCCTGTCCCTAGCTCAGACAATTTATACAATTTATAAGACAAATTAGATACTATGTAGTACAACTGCCCATTACAGGATGTCTCTCAAAAGGTGGTTAACCGGATTGGTGACTCTGTTCTAAGACACAGCCGAAATAATCAATCATCCGGGTGGGCCCCTATTTACAAGGCCACGTTATCAAAGCCTAATTCCCAACAGCCATATGCTGTTCTTACAAATCACGGTGCCCCCCCCCCCCCCCAAATTATATCATATTCATTTATACACATATTAAATCTCTTAAACCATCAACCATATATATATCTCATATATATATTCTATATATATCATTATACTCCTTTGAAACTACGGGGTGTTACACACACAATTTATAAGACAAATTCGATACTATGTAGTACAACTGCCCACCACAGGCTACCTCTCAAAAGGTGGTTAACCGGATTGGTGACTCTTCATCATAGGCTTATTATATTTATATACTATTGTATTATATTTCACTCCCGATATGGGATTAAGTTACTCACCTTACCTCTATTCTAAGACACAGCCGAAATAATCAATCATCTGGGTGGGCCCCCATTTACAAGGCCACGTCATCAAAGCCTAATTCCCAACAGCCATATGTTGTTCTTACAAATCACGGTGCCCCCCCCCCCCACACACACATTATATCATATTCATTTATACACATATTAAATCTCTTAAACCATCAGCCATATATATATATATATATATATATATATATATATATATATATATATATATATATATATATATATATATATACTCCTTTAAAACTACGGGGTGTTACAATTACAGTAGGTTTGCCCATTGACACGTGCCTGCGGCACGTCTTCGGAACAGTGCACCTGGTTTGATTATTTAAAATAGTTTTAGAGGTCCAGCAAATTAATTGAAGTAGAAACATATTATATGAGGAATCAGCATATCTACCTTTAAGCTCAACCATCGCCTTCTTGATCATTAGCTTGAACTTACCTGGAATGCATATAGTTTGTTAAAAACACTGCGTAAAGTTTTTTTAACTTCAACATCACTTTTAGATGCTTGTAATAGTCATGCAAGGACATGATCATATAGGTTTTATATAGCCTGCTCTAATCCCATAATTACTATGAGCATGTCTAAATATAATGGTAACCCAAGTGCAGGTGTGAAGGTATCTACAATAGCAATAATCTAGACATTTGTTTGTCTGAGACTCAGTTTGCAATTGAAATACCTCTTATTACTATTTCAACCAAAATGTAATGCATGAAGTTCTCAAAACTCTAATCCAATCTAATCACTTCTTTTATCTCCACTTTGTCTTCCCATTGCACCTTTATAAAAAAAACAAAATAGACTAATAACAAATTTACTTTAGCTGTCTTTCTTGAGTGGAGAGTTTGCATTATTCACTGGTAAACTCCAGTCATCCCAATACTATATATACACTAAAAGTTCTTATATGTTATGTTATCCATGATTTCTAATCTCTAATATTATAATGGGAGAGTTAGGGATGTAATTTGTAGACAACCTGTAATTTGTAAATAACCATTCAACCTACCATCAAATCTCAACCATTTATTTTTAAGTGGAGTTATATTAACCATTCATCTACTTAACTGCTGTTAGTTACCATAATACCCTCAATGTTCAAATTTATTTACGGCATAATTATTTACAAAAGTGTCACTTATATAAAATAAAAGTTGATGCCACTAGGGATAATTTGTAAAGAGTATATGTGATGAGTAAAGTAAGATCTGAGGTCCGATGTCAGATTATGTCTTTGTATTTACCTTTTTTTATAAATATATTAGGACGTATATCGTACATGCAGATTGCTAGTAACCAGTAAAGGGAACACTTCACGATAGTATATTCGCTTGTAGTAAAGAAATCAAAGTTGCATATTTTCCAAGTTATTTTAGGTTGTTGATCAGCTTACCTGTCTTGCTTTGGTTTGGAAGACCAAATTGAGGCCACCAAATAATCAACCTCTCACTTGCGTACACCTTAAATCAAAACAAATAAAAAACTCATCAAATAAATCACGAAATTAAAATTTGTTAAAACCAAAAATAAAACAATCATACCTCTCTGAACTTAGATCTCATGCACACACAAAATTCGAGTCAGCAAAAAACTGAGTAATCCTCTGCAAAAAAATAAAATAAAATAAAATAAATGAGAATGAGAATTCGGTTAATAAGATGAAATTAGAGTTGCCGCATCGCATGTAGAGGCTCTCGATTCGGTGGAGGGGGATCACCGATACGGAGTCGCTTGATATTCATGCTTGATTTGGTGGAGGGGAGTCACTGATACGAAATCAGTAGTAGATCAGATATCGGCGACGACCTCTTGATTGTGGTTCGACACTGGATTTCGATTTCGATTTAGATGATTCGCGCTTGAGAGGCCGATGGAAGCTTTGCCAATGGATTGGAAGCGAAGGTTTAAGAAAATGTAAATATGAGAGAGAGAGAGAGAAAAAAAAAATTAAATAAATAAAGAAGTTGTTTTTTTTTTTTTGGGGGGGGGGGGGGGGGGGTAAATGTCTTTTGGGAGCTTAGATTGGACCATTAATTTCCATACAATTGAAGGGGAACCACTTGATAGCTTTTCTTTGTGTTTTATTATATAAATTTTACGAAGTCAAATTTTATTTTTTAAATTTTATTTTCTATCCACACAATTCACCTGTTCAACATGTGGGGCCCAATTTTATCACAATAAAAAAATTAAAAAAAAAAAACATGTGGGGCCCAAACCCTTAAAATTCTATTACTTGAAAAAAAAAAGAAAAAAACAACGGCTAAATTTTAAAAAAGTATACAAAGGTTTGGGCCAGTTTAAAAAAAGTACACAAATGTTTTTTTAATAAAAAAAAAACACAAAAGTTTAAATTAAGTCCACTGGGTTAACTAGGATTAGGGTTAGGGTAGGGTTTAAAAAAACCACTTTCATCTTTCATCTTGTTTAAAAAAACCACATTAGTTTTTTATTTTGTTTAAAAAAAACATCACTTTACTAATCAGGTATTTAAATAAACCGCCAGAACTAACCCTAACACTAACCCTAACTAACCCGGTGAACTTAATTTAAACTTTTGTATCTTTTTTTTTTATTTTAAAAGCCTTCGTGTAGTTTTTTTTTATAACAAATATTAAAACGTGCATCGCACATGTAAATTTCTAGTATTGTATAGATGTCAAGGTGGGGAGATTTTTTCTGAAATAGTCCTATATTTA
Organism: Hemerocallis citrina; assembly: GCA_017893485.1. NCBI lineage: Eukaryota > Viridiplantae > Streptophyta > Magnoliopsida > Asparagales > Asphodelaceae > Hemerocallis > Hemerocallis citrina. Next base: position 78,413,621 of record CM030361.1, on the reverse strand, counting down.
AAACATTTTAATTAGTATAAAAAAGCAAGTGTATTTTTCGCATATAATTAACCTAGCCTCTTATTATTACCGTAATGCCCCTACCCCTAGCTCAGATGCCCCTGCCCCTAGCTCAGACAATTTATACCATTTATAAGACAAATTAGATACTATGTAGTACAACTGCCCACAACAGGATGCCTCTCGAAAAGTGGTTAACCGGACTGGTGACTCTATTCTAAGACACAGCCGAAATAATCAATCATCCGGGTGGGCCCCCATTTACAAGGCCACGTCATCAAAGCCTAATTCCCAACTCAGCCATATGCTGTTCTTACAAATCACGCCCCCCCCCCTATTATATCATATTCATTTATACACATATTAAATTTCTTAAACCATCAGCCATATATATATCTCATATATATATTCTATATATATCATTATACTCATTTGAAACTACGGGGTGTTACACACATAATTTATAAGACAAATTCGATACTATGTAGTACAACTGCCCACCACGGGCTGCCTCTCAAAAGGTGGTTAACCGGATTGGTGACTCTTGATCATAGACTTATTATAATTATATACTATTTTATTATATTTCACTCCCGATATGGGATTAAGTTACTCACCTTACCTCTGTTCTAAGACACAGTCGAAATAATCAATCATCCGGGTGGGCCCCCATTTACAAGGCCACGTCATCAAAGCCTAATTCCCAATAGCCATATGCTGTTCTTACAAATCACGGTGCCCCCCCCCCCCCCCCCCCCCCCACATTCTATCATATTCATTTATACACATATTCAATCTCTTAAACCATCAGCCATATATATATCTCATATATATATTCTATATATATCATTATAGTCTCTTGAAACTACTGGGTGTTACAATTACACTAGGTTTGCTCGTTGACACATGCCTACGGCACGTCTTCAGAACAGTGCACCTGGTTTGATTATACAAAATAGTTTTAGAGGCCCAGCAAATTAATTGAAGTAGAAACATATTATATGAGGAATCGGCATATCTACCTTTAAGCTCAACCATCGCCTTCTTGATCATTAGCTTGAACTTACCTGAAATGCATATAGTTTGTTAAAAACATTGCATAAAGTTTTTTTAACTTCAACATCACTTTTAAATGCTTGTAATAGTCATGCAAGGACATGATCATATATGTTTTATATAGCCTACTCTAATCCCATAACTACTATGAGCATGTCTAAATACAATGGTAACCCAAGTGCAAGTGTGAAAGTAACCACAATAACAATAATCTAAACATTTGTTAGTCTGTGACTCAGTTTGCAATTGAAATACCTCTTATTACTATTTCAACCAAAATGTAATACATGAACTTCTCAAAACTCTAATCCAATCTAATCACTTCTTTTATCTCCACTTTGTCTCCCCATTGCACCTTTATAAATAAAAACAAAATAGATTAATAACAAATTTACTTTAGCTTTCTTTCTTGAGTGGAGAGTTTGCATCATTCACTGGTAAACTCCAGTCATCCCAGTCATATATATACACTAAAAGTTCTTATATGTTATGTTATCCATGATTTCCAATCTCTAATATTATAATTGGAGAGTTAGGGATGTAATTTGTAGACAACCTGTAATTTGTAAACAACCATTCAACCAACCATCAAATCTTAATCATTTATTTTTAAGTGGAGTTATATTAACCATTCATTTACTTAACTGCTGTTAGTTACCATAATACCCTCAATGTTCAAATTTATTTACGACATAATTATTTACAAAAGTGTCACTTATATAAAATAAAAGTTGATGCCACTAGGGAAAATTTGTAAAGAGTATATGTGATGAGTAAAGTAAGATCTGAGGTCCGATGTCAGATTATGTCTTTGTATTTACTTTTTTTTTAAAAATATATTAGGACGTATATCGTACATGCAGATTGCTAGTAACGAGTGAAGGGAACACTTCACGATAGTATATTCTCTTGTAGTAAAGAAATCAAAGTTGCATATTTTCCAAGTTATTTTAGGTTGCTAATCAGCTTACTTGTCTTGCTATGGTTTAGAAGACCAAATTGAGGCCACCAAATAATCAACCTCTCACTTGCGTACACCTTAAATCAAAACAAACAAAAAAATTCATCAAATAAATCACCAAATTAATTTTTTTTAAAACCCAAAAATAAAACAATCATACCTCTTTGAACTTAGATCCCATGCACACACAAAATTCGAGTCAGCAAAAAACTGAGTAATCCCCTGCACACAAAAAAATAAAATTAGAATGAGAATTCGGTTAATAAGATGAAATTAGAGTTGCCGCATCGCATGTAGAGGCTCTCGATTCGGTAGAAGGGAGTCACCGATACGGAGTTGCTTGATATTCATGCTCGATTTGGTGGAGGGGAGTCACTGATACGGAATCAGTAGCAGATCAGATATCGGCGACGACCTCTTCAATAATTAAATAAATAAAGAAGTTGGTCTTTCGTTTTTTTTTTTTTTTTTTGGGGGGGGGGGGGGGGGTAAATGTCTTTTGGGAACTTAGATTTGGACCATTAATTTCCATACAATTGAAGGGGAACCACTTGATAGCTTTTCTTTGTGTTTTATTATATAAATTTTACAAAGTCTATTTGTATTTGTATTTTAATTTTTTTTTATTTTTTTTATTTTCTATCCACACAATTGACCTGTTCAACATGTGGGGCCCAAACCCTTAAAATTCTATTACTTGAAAAAAAAAAACAACGGCTAAATTTTTAAAAAAATACACAAAGGTTTGGGCCAGTTTAAAAAAAGTTCACAAAGGTTTTTTTTATTTAAAAAAGAATACAAAAGTTTAAATTAAGTCCACTGGGTTAACTAGGGTTAGGGAAGGGTTTAAAAAAACCACTTTCATCTTTTATTTTGTTTTAAAAAACCACATTAGTCTTTTATTTTGTTTAAAAAAATCTCCCGAATTAACCCTAACCCTAACGCTAACTAACCCAGTGAACTTAATTTAAACTTTTGTATCATTTTTTTTAAATAAAAAATTCTTTGTGTACTTTTTTGTAAACTGGTGTACTTTTTTTTAAATTTACCCAAAAACAAAAACTCATATCTTCCAAACCTTTGGCTTACTTTCTCAAGCCCCAAATCACCCGACTTTGTAAACCCTAATTCCCCCTCTTTTTTTTCCTTTTTGTTTATTCTTTAAATCATATGTTATTATACAAAATTATAATTTTTCTCCTCTTCTTTTGTTCAGATCGTGGTTTCGAGGAAGATGACTTTCAAGTTGGTTCTCCGCTCTCTTCTAGAGGTTTTCCCTCAGGTAATTTTCCGATCTTTAATTTTAAATTTTTGTTCGAATTGGCTGTATGCCTAATTCTGTTTCGAAATCGCAATTTTGTGTTTTGCGATTTGATCGATCCTATGTTGTAATAGTCATGCTGCAGTTGTGTTGTTAATACTTGGCAATGATATTTATGGCAAGGTTAGGGTAAGTCTTTATGGGGATTTATGGGTGGATGCGATGTTTTGGTTGAATTTGTTGTTTTGTGGGTTAGTGGGAGTATTGGGTAGTTGAGTCATTCATCTTGGCATGAGATGAGGTGGATTGTTCGAGTCGTTGTGTGCTTGAACCGGTGCATGTTGGGGTTGATATCGTAATGGTAAATTTGATGTATGTCGGGAGTTGGGATGGGTAAGTGACATATAGATCGCACACTATGGAAAGTAAATTAAAAGTTTGTGAGTTGGACAAAGCAATATAGTTGATAAGAAATACGTCTTACTTCAAACAGATAATCAATTGTGCACAAAGCGTAAGAATTTACATGATTTGGAAAAATTGGGAGAGCTTGAGGGGGTAACATCGATTAAGATTTGATTTTATTTACCGACCTTGTCAAGTAACTCACTAGACGAAGTTGGGATTTTTTTAAAAAAAAAATTACCCTTACCTTCATTCATCTCTTTTTTTTTTCCTTAGTTTCCTATCAAACTCACTCTAGTCCTATGGCCCTCAATCTTGTTTGGTTACGTAATTTCACCCTTCAAGTAACTTTAATGTTATGTGAATACGACCAGTCAGTCTTAGCTAGGTAATATTGCACATTGAAAATACTGACCCTTTAACCTAAACTTTCAAAAAAGTCCGATTCCTTGCCTGAATTGTAATCGATAGATTGATATCCAAGATAAGTAACTCTTAACAATGATGTTGTTAGATGCATTGAGGGTAGATCAAATGATCAATTAAATAACCTATTAGTTGATTGATATGTGCTCGTAACAATAACCCTTTGAACTTATGGGATGATATTGGCTTGAAGACTAGAAACTTCCAACAATTCAATCCTAACAAAAGTGTGGTTCCAGTACGTAAACATGGAGTGACTGTTAACATCATGAAACCCATGGTACTACAACTATATAGAGTAGAAAGGGGGAAGAAAAGATGGGCACCCATTAATCAGCATTTTTAATTTATTTTTTCTGCTCCAGTGTCCTGCAACATAATTAGTTGTTTGGATTTTTTTTTTCTTTCTCCCGAGAGGGGCTCTCAACACTGCCTTTGCAGTGTTCAAATAGTTGTAGTCCTCATCAATGTTGTGGAAGCACCATTCGAAGTCCCATGATTTGAAACTACCTTACCAACCACCATCCATTTTTGTTGTATTGGCATATCCTCCACCATCTTAACACCTTTTGGGAATCCTTAATCTACCACAGGCTTTCACTATTCACTGTGTTTCCTGTCTTCCAACTTGTAGGTGAGTGTAGTCATAATCAAGCCATAGGCTCATCAGGATTAATTTTCTTCTTGTATCTTCTAGTTTTTGTTCTATGCAAATGGCATCCTAGCTGGGATTTGCGAATTTGTTTCGTTGTATATAAAACTGTTATGAGGACAATTTTTGGTCATATATGTTTATCAGTGTATGCATCCATCATCAACCAAATACACATTACATCTGAATTGAGATTATAGGTCATGGTATCAAATATTGGTCAAGGCTAAGACGGTACTCTGTGTACATCTCCTTTTTTGGCCTATTTCAGATGATGTTCTCCCAAAAACTCGGAATTGAAAACGAATACCATATAAACTATTTATTAGGGATATCGTCGCTGAGTAGGTATAACACGAGAGTGATAGAGAGACAACTTGGCTGAGTGAAGAACAATCAAGGAATATTTTAAGTATATATTTAGTATATGTTGTATAGTATATTCTCAGAAGTTCAAAAGTTTTATAATTTTATATTATACTTTATAAAAATAATTTTTTTTTTAAAGTACTTGGTATATGAAAATGAGAATAAACACAAAATTTGAATGATACAGTCTCTTTTAATTGACGGAAGTAAATTTTTTTCCCCTTTATGATTCAGTTATTTTAACTGTTCTCAGAAAGTTACTATTAATTTTTAATTAATTTAAGTAGCAGATACCAAAAATTTCGATACACTCATACACCTAGTTGGTATGTTGGATATTTCTGAGAACGTCGATACCAAATTTCGATGGCCTGTATGGAGCCCAGTATTGACTTCTTGAACAATGTTATATATGCTCCTAATATCGAAATCTAACAAAAATTTCCAACGAATATTTGAATATTTTATTTGAAAGTCATGTTAAATAAACCCATGTTAAAATTAAGGTAAGGTGCTTGCATATAGTCATTTTTGTCACCATCACAGTTGATCATTTTCCTTATTGACTTGTTTTAGATCATTTTTATAGTTCCTAGCAAAATTGTTGCATCTACTTTGGTGATCATATCTGTGTTGACTGATATGATTTATAAATATGTGATCTGTGCCTACCTTTGGACATATTTGTATTAGGACGTGCATTATGAATTATAATGTAAGATATTCATGCAGTGCAGTTAGAATTATGTGATGTGCAAATTGGAATTAAGCAATAAATTAAAAGATGAAATTTCTTTGAATTTATCAAAAGCTAATTATCTTGTGTGATTGACCACATGAAATTTTTTATCGATATTTATAGCATGACAAATTAGTAATTACTTCCATTAACGTGATGGATTAGTGAATGGGACCTCATGTATTCAACTTTTATGTACACACTACAAAATGACAGGGACTTTACTTTTCTAAATTTTGATGCTTCCTATAAATTTGGCGGTAATAACTTTTCGTTTTCCATTTATCCTATAAAAAAGTGATTGAGCTAATTAATAGTTATTTTTGTGAATTGTTTTTTCAAATACTGCGGTTTATGTAATGAACCTGTTTAAGAGGGTCAACACTATTTAACTTCAATGGCTATAAAGGTAAATTTAGTACCTTATTCAAGGTTGTGACAGAGTCTTGATTCCATATTTTTACTCATATTAGTATTTAAAGTTGGTCATGGTGACATTTATATATTTCCAGACAACTTATCTGTGCCATGGTATTTTTTGCCTCTTTCGAAAGTCTTCCTCCCATGGGAGAAACATGTCTCAATGTGAAAACAACTTCTTGGACACTCTGTGAACATGTGTACGATACTTCTCCGACGAGCCGTTAACATTACAAATTTAATTTTGGATACCTCTTGGATACCTTTTCTGTTTTTGAACCCTTCTCTATACTTGTTATTACTGTATTACAGTTTGGGATTTGCCTTTTCTTTTATTAAGAGTTGTTAGTTATAATCTGATGATTCTGATCGTAAACACTGGCAGTAATTTTTTTATTAGAATAGTTAATTACTGTGTGTTGCATACTCGAATTTGTTACACCATCTTCGTTCTATATTTACCTCAACTTATGGGAAACAGTGTTTGTTATACATGAATTGAACAGTGGCGTGATGGACTATGTTGTCTGTGTGTCTGCATATATAGCATTCTCAAATTTGTTACACCAACTTTCTGTATTTACCTAAGTAATTTCTCTTGGTGCTGGATATAATATAGGGGTATGATTTGACAGTGTTACACATTAGTAAACGGTAGTGTGATATCATGGTTAAGTGATATTGTTGGTGTCCTAGAAATTAAAAAGAAATTGCTTTCTTTCTTGAAGTGCTAAATCCCTGACCTCATTGAAATTAAACGCTTTTTGTCATATATGCAGTTCGCGAGATGAAATAGTCGACATAAAATAGATTACAAAAGATAAATGCTGCATAATGTTTCCACAAATAATTTCCAATAACTTATTTTACTCTTCCGTGACCAGAATCACATGTTTATATTAGTATACTTAGATTTGGACTTTTCGGATTCTTGTGTTTGATTCTTGTATTGACAACCTATGGAGCACGAATACTGGTACGGGGTGCGGGTACGACACGACACGGGTACGGAGATACGTGATTTTACAAAAAGGTAGGATACGGGTGCGTTGGTGGGTACGTTAAATATAAAATAATTTACATATATTTATAGATATAAAAATATTTTATTGTTAAAAATGCAAACATTTAAACAATTTTATAAAACTATAAGAATACATTATAATTATGAGTATTTTGGAGAAAAGAAATGATAATCTAACTATCAAATTTTTTTGTAGACTTGTTTTGTGTTTGAGTATAATTGTAAACAACAAACTACTTTTGAAATTACTGTAGAACCCTATGCATTTATATAAATATAATTGTGTCTAAAAGTTGCAAAAAATGCATTAAAAAAATTGGGTGTTCCTTGGGTACGCACCCGGGAGTACCCGAGGAGTATCGGCACCCGATGCGCATCCGACATGGGTACGTCAACCATTTGCAAGTATCGGTGCTTCCTAGTTGACAACACATCATTCTTTTGCAGGTTGATCTTCGTATACTAAAAGCTGTTGCAATTGAGCACTCCAACGATGTTGATGCAGCAGTTCAATTTGTCATATCTGAAGTCTTACCTGCTCTAAGTGATTCAAGTTGGGAGTTAAACAAGCCTACTGATGCCCGCGAAATTGCAAGAGCACCTTCTTCTAGAGGTGAGCATTGCTTTGGTCTTAGTTGTTTTTGGAGATCATGAGAATAATTTTTTGGGCCATTAAATAATTTCTCTGTATGTAGTGTATTAGCCTGTTCAGTTCCTGGGTACAATTGACATGACTATTGGTCCAGTAGATTTATTAGAGGAGATGATGTCCGGCTACTTTGTCATTTTTAAAATTTATTTCTCATGTGTGGACGATGTATGTTATAGAGATGTTGGCTAATGGTGTATCACATTTTACTTGTCCAGTTGGAATGCAAGACACTTTGTTGGAGAATGAAGAAGCTAAGAAAGAGAATGCTAGTCAGTTTGGCACAAGTTCAGTTGTTGAAAATGACAAATCAAATTCTATATTGCATGATCAAGCAGGTGAAGATGGCTTAAAAAATTTGCCCTCAGGTTTTATCCCTTCAGAATCTGTCGTCACTCCTTATGGTGCTGATAATCCTGAAGAACAAGTTGCATCAGTAGAGCGCATTTCATTCCAGGCATCAGATGAAAATAGTGGTGAACCTAGTCAGAATGTACCAAAATTCAGTATTAGTGAGGACATGAAATACTCAATTGAAATTGAAGAACCTCTGACAGTTGATTTACCACAGTCCAAAGATACTTCGAACATTCTGGGGTATGGATCTCTTTCCAACAAGGTTAATGAAGGTTGTTTAAGTGGTTCTGAAGAGCACTATTCCAAGTACATATCTGAGATGGTGGGTCTTGAAACTGATGCTTCTCTTGCCCCTGAAATGCCTACACTAGAAGCTACACAATCTGCGCATAAGGTTGGGATGGACGATCTGGAGGATTTTATAACTGATGCTAAAAGCAACAAGGTAATTTGTTCCTGTGTTTAATATACAAATAGTCGACATAGAGATCATCCTTTAAAACGACATGCATTGAAGTTTATAAAAGAAAAACTTTAGTAAAACTTGTTATTGCATATTTCCAACAATGATGCAGGAAACTTTGCTGTCTGCATTTGAATCGTTATGCAATATGATTAGCGATGTGGAAGTTCACGAGGATAGAGCCAAACTAGCGAAAGAAGTAGCCTCTGAGGCAGGAGTTGGCTTCTGTATTAAAGCGGAAGAAATGAGACAGATGCTGATACATGCAAAAGGAGCAAATGAAATGGTAATAGATATGATATTTTTGGTTTCATATTTTTATTTTGGTTAAATGTAACTAGATTATGGATACTGTTACCAAAATTTCACAGCGAGCAGGAGAAGTTTTTGGTGAAAAAGCTATATTAGCAGCTGAAGCTCGAGAACTTCAATCTCGGCTTCTCAGTCTATCAGAGGAAAAAGAAAAGTCTCTTTCCATCGTCCAGCAGGTAATTCTCTAAGGTTTACTTGTCCAAACTGTGCTAGTTATTGACCATTTTCTATGAAATATTTTTAGTGATTAATGATGATTTTGTAATCGTTTGAATTTATTTGATGAATACCAGAAAATACCGAACTTCTGCGATCTACAAAAAACAGATGTTCGAAATTGTCGTACATTTTGGATTATAAATTGCATATATCCTACAATGACCCTTTGAAAACCATTCATATTCACATTTTGTTATTTGTGTTGCATATTTTTTATTATTAAATCAATAGGTAATATTAGTGTGGTAGAATATACATCAAACATAATCAAATTTTATTAATTAATTAATTACAATGGGGCATATTTCTTGCACCTTAATACCTTATCAAGTAGCTAATATCCTTTTTATACAAGTGTTATATGCATACAACTCTTTTGCAACCCTGTAAAAAGAAAAGATAGTTCATGTTCGAGATAAACATATTTTGTTTCAATTAAGCAGCTGAAGAACCTCCCCTTCACTTACCACATTTTAGGACAGGACATGTGCCATTCCGTCTATATTCCCATTTCCTTTCCATGGACCAAAGTGATTCTCCTTCCGGATGACCCTGTTGTGGTCATAATTTTTATTTCAGACTTTTCAGTGTTGTATGTTCTGCCGCACTTGGGTTTGAAAAGCTGTGCCTTATATTGGCACATTCTAACACTTATAACATAATCTGATTTATATAAATAATAATGTGTCTCCAGTCCTGGGATTTGGTTATACTTACAAAAGACTAAGGTTGTTATCATTCTATTTCAATATCTTTGAGATGCTTAGTTGCTGTTAGAGGATACAACAAGAACAAATCTTTGGGGTCAGCCAAGTCAAAACTCAAATTACCTAAGTTAGAAATTAGATATATAGATGATGGAAAGCTATAAATCAGTGTTTTTTAATCTCAAGTTTTCAGTTGACTCTTACTCTTACCAACGTATAAGATAGAAATAGATATTGCCAGCAGTTCTCTTATTTTTCTCGAGGTTGAAGTATTCGCTGTGTAATCCTAGATTCAAAAATCTCTGGAGGCACGTCTAGCTGCTGCAATGGAAGGACAGAATGCAGCTGAGCAAGAGAAGCTTGAAAAGGAAGAAGCAGCACGCTCAGTTCTTAAGGAGCAGGAAGTCAGCATGGATGAAATACAACAAGAATCAAAGAGACTTGAACAAGAGGCAGAGGAAAATGCCAAGGTAATTTTGTACTGATAAGTGCACATTCACTATGCATGATTCCATCAAATACTCGTTACTAACTATTAAAAAATTTCTTCACTTGCTTTAATGTTTCAGCTAAGGGAGTTCTTAGTGCATCAAGGTGGTGTCGTTGACAAATTGCAGTAAGTTTTCATGTTTCTTTTGTTAGGCTCCTTATGTTGCATTGCATTTTATTATTGTACCCAATTTCCAAATTCTAAAACTTCAGTTGTGTTACCTGTCCAAATACTTGTCATTTAAGAAGTATGGGCATGGTGCCATGAAAATTCCTCAAAGAGCAGAAAATGGGACTGAAAGCAAAGGTCATTCTTATATACATAAATTTGTGCATATATATAAGCATGTGTATGATATGAGAATAAGGGGGCTAGTTTTGTCACCCTAGCCGGCTTAGCTAGGGAGATATCTCAAAACTCATCTTGATCATCCAGATTAAAATGCATGTTAGATGCGATCTACATCTTAAAAGTAAGTTCGTCCAAAATCTCAAATAAATTTGATGAGATTTAACTGTTTATAATGCGACCAAAAACTAATAGATTTGATTCAAGATATGTACATTGTTTATCTTTGAACTTCATAGTGAAGCATAATGTAAACTATGAAACTTACTATAGAAATACAAATTCACACTTTTTCCCTTCTTTTTTTTACATTATTTTCGTCAACATATAATTATAGTTAACTAGATTTTGGGCACATGTAAATGCAGGTATTTATATGTATTTAAATACTGTGATAGTCAATGGATGTCTCATTTATTCTTCCAGCATAATAATTAGCACCGTTAATTTATTTTTAAAATGTGCGCTATACACACCCCCTTCTCTGTTCTCACATTATATATAGTGTATAGATATATAAATATATAATTGTAAGGGTGTGTGTGGTTGGGCTACACATGTCATTTGCATGCACAAGCAACATTGGAATACGGAGATTAGATATTGATGAGAAATACTATGTTGTGAAACTATTAAAATGAGGCTTTCAATCAAGTCAACAACAAATCCTTTATCCCAAAATTGTGGGGTTGGCTAAATGAATCCTTATCTTCCACTCAATTAAAAATGTTAAAAATGCGGCTTACAATAGATAACATAATTATGGTGGAAACATGCGTTGTCCGTATAGAAGCAAATACATGTCGTATATAATATATAGAAATGTGTGTGGTGTTCAAACTTATTTTAAAATGTAATAAAGTGCTATGTCTGGGTTTTTATTGGCTCTCTGCTTTATCTGTTACAACCACTAGGTCTATGAATTGAAAATAATTTATCCGTGACAAAACTTTACTCTACCTTCAAAAATTTTTTACTCCAGAATCTAAGATTCCATTCTTGAAATTCGGTTATGAATTATCACCCTCATGATTCTTGATACTGGAGGTTTTCAGTTATTCATAAATTTGATTGTAAAATTTGGAAATTATTTAACTGTAACTATTCTTAAACACTTGACAATAACTTGTTTTACAGGGGTGAAATAGCTGTTATATGTGAGGATGTACTGCGACTGAAGGAAAGAGTTGATGGACATGCACCCCTCGGCAAATCCCCATCGTTACCTTTCAGCTTGGCTGCTTCTTCAAGCACCGTATCCAATCAAAAAAGCATGTTGTCAGATAAAATCGTGCTTCGCTTCATCAAGCACCGTATCCAATCAAAAAAGCATGTTGTCAGATAAAACCGTGCTTCCCATTGAGGTAGAGAGCCAGAAAGTTGGCACCGTGAGTGATGCAAATGGTGAAGATGAGAAGGCATTCTCTGATGATGATTGGGAATTGTTACAGTAGTCTGGCTTTTGGTAGCTTCTGCGGTCTTCCCTTTGTTACTTCCCTCAATGTATATTTGTTAAAATGCTTTGCGCTTTGATTTATTAAGAAACTAGACCTTTTTGTTTCACCGCCCTCTAGGCTCCTGTATATATTTATATTATTGAAGTCTTGAAGAGTATATATATGATACGTTTGGTATTTACTAGTGCTTTTGTTTCTGATTTTACTATTCCATATTTGCGATTTTATTATTACATAAAATTACTTTAAAACCCCAATATTTATCCATGTTCAGAGTTGCACACTAGGCATATGAGCTTGTTAAAAAGATTACAAAGAATTGGCAAATAACAATTGAATGTGACAACTTGATCATAAAGGGAAAATGATGGTTATACGCAAATAACACCTACTGGAATTATCATTGCAATGTCCTCAAAATGAGAACCGTGTCACGATAGATAGGTATACATGTTGACACTGATTATTTGAAAGCATGTTAATGAAGTGGAAGTGGAACCCTCTAATTTAATCTTTACTAATATAATCCTGTGCAATATATTGTACATAATTTTTAAATATCACCATGTGCAATATATTGTGTTTTATTTTGGGGGAATTTATAGATCTGGGCATTTGATTTTGGGGAGATTGAAGGAGTCGCTTGATAGCTTTCTTTGTGTTTTTTTTTTGGGGGGGGCGGGGAGGGGGGGCTTGTTTTATTATTAGACAGTTAGGTAAGTTTACACAGGGAAAAGGAGAAAAGCAGAGAAACAAAATTAAGTGCTGATCGCCACAACATTTTAAGCACCATAAAAACAACTAAAGATTGTAAAGAAGATAAGTTCCAACAAATATTATCCAAACATGTATTTTTATTAAGGTATCAACACATAAATCTCTATAAAACAAACAAAGAAACAGTTTAAAATACTTCTTATGATCTAGCAATTACCAAGATTAACCATGCTCAATATCCACCAATAGGTTATATACACACATTCACACATAACACATGAAGACACTTTCTGAACCCTATGAACCTATGACAAACAAATCACACCTAAAATGTATAAATATGGCAAATCTGAGAAGATTGACGAGCAGATTTTGACATGGCTGTACAATGTTCAGCTAGCTGGCCTCCTCTTCCTCCCTAGATTGACTCCTCGTCATTGTGATGGACCTCAAGTTCTTATACATCTCCGAACATGCCTGAGAAAAATCCCTCATGGCTCTAAATAGCTCCGGTAAATGCGTCCTCAGGCTCCCAATAGATTTCTCCCGTACCTGTTTGCAAATTCTTCGGTACGATTCCTCGTCGTCTGCCAGCTTAATCTTTAAACTCTCCACCAGAGCCCTTCTTTCCACCACCATTTCATCCTCATCTTGTGTCCTCCTAGTCTCCGGATCTTCATCAGCAACAGCACTATCCTCCTCAGTTGGTGCAGCTGCATCTGCCATTGCCGCCTTTTTCTCCATATATCTGTGATACCAATCTTCAAACGCACGACTTTTTCTTAAATACTCCCTCCGGGAATCTTCACATTTCTCCTTCAACTTCAGCTCATCCTCCTGGATCATCAAGATTGTGTGAACGACTTCAGAGAAGTTAAAAATAGCACTCTTAGCAAGATCATCCGAAAGTTTCTCGAGCATGTCATGCCAAGCATGGATGAGAGGCTGGATTTGAACTCGGTCGAGTGATGGGGGGAACACCATTTTTTCCTTTAAGTTGCTCTCAATGGGGATGAGGTTAAGCTTCAGCCAGTTGTTTAGGGCTTGAATGTAGAGTTTTTGATTGCTCATGAGTTTTTGGAATTGAGAGTGCCATTCTAATACCACATGCCACAATTGGACAGTTGCTTTATTATGCTGATCTATAGTTTCCTTGGGAGAGACGGATAGATCAAGGTTTTTGAGGTAACCAACTATTTTGAGCTGGGCAAGATGATGGATATGCATAGTTTCCCACATTATGGCCATCCTGAAATGAAGATGTAATACATGGTAAGTGAGTATTTAATATATATTTATACATATATGCAGGTTAAGTAACAAATCTAATCATAAGATGTAAATAACTCAATGGAGAAGAAGAATTTACGTATTCTTCCAGTTTCAGGTTAGAAGCAAACATGAAAGGTACGTAGTTAAAGCAGCCAGAGCATTTTATAAGCACAATCCGTTTCAAAATAGAAATAATATTTAGAACATCAAAAGGAAATGTGATGATAATGCAAAGGAAATATTATTTATACTAGTTGTTACAATATCATTGTTGGGTATAGATATTTTGGCCCCTCTAATGTAATTTTCAGGCTTCTCTGCTTAAGTTATAGGCTAAATTTTGGTAGAAATTAAAAAACACCCATCAACTATATGCGTTTCTCATTAAACACCCCTCAATTTCTTTTTTTTTATGAACAAACACCCTTTCAATTTTATTTTATTTTACTTTACACACCCCTCAAGTTGCATAGAGTTTTGGAATTTTTTTTCAACAGAACAGTAAAAGTTGAGGGGTGTTTTTTATATCACGAGTAAAAGTTCATGGGTGTATTTTGTTCATTAATAAATTTCATGGTAACTTTGGAATAGTTCTCCCAGTTCTAAAAGTTTCAGGGTAACCGGAGGTAGATCTCAGGACGAAGGAAGATGAGGAGGGCGAGTGGGTCTTGGTTAAACCCCGTAAACTTTAATACGAGGTAAAGAAGCTCAGCAGAAGAGGTAGCATCTCCTCCTCGGAAGGAAATGTACCGGTCAGTAAGCAGAGGTGTCATAAATGTTCTAAATTTGGGCACGCTATCAACAAATGCCCTTTTGACTAGTTTTGCTTTGTGTGTAAGGAGAACGGACACATCTCCGTGGATTGTCCTTTGAAGAAAACGCCAGTGTCGAATGCGAAGAAGGTAGATGTGTTCGAGCCGCCGTGTAATCCTGAGTTGAGCATGACGAATGAGAGCAAGTCGGGAACGAGAAAAATTGCGCGTGCTACGATTATGCCAACTCCAATCATGGCAGAATTCGAGAAGCGATTTTCGTACTGTGTTATCGTCAAAGCTCAGAGCGGGAATCCAATGAGCGAAGACATTGGAGAACTGCTAACGACGGCGATTACTCCGACACCAAACTGGAAGTGGGTTGTTCAAAAGACGAGTGCGAACACTTTTTTTGTGCATTGGGAACGAGAAAAATTGCGCGTGCTACGATTATGCCAACTCCAATCATGGTAGAATTCGAGAAGCGATTTTCGTACTGTGTTATCGTCAAAGCTCAGAGCGGGAATCCAACGAGCGAAGACATTGGAGAACTGCTAACGACGGCGATTACTCCGACACCAAACTGGAAGTGGGTTGTTCAAAAGACGAGTGCGAACACTTTTTTTGTGCATTGCGCCACCGAGGATAGGGTGCGGGAGGTGATTGCGTTGAGGGGGATCGAAGGGAGGAACTTCTATGTAACATTCTCGAGGTGGCATAGAGCTATCGGAGCAACGAAGGCAAAGAATTTGTCGGCGATTTGGATTCGAATTTTCAATCTACCCTATCACTGTTGGGTTAGGTCTAGATTCCAGAACCTAGTTAGAGGTTTCGGAATGGTTGCCGACATCGACAAGAATACGTTGCTTCAAGAACGTAGAGAATATGCCCGTATTCGAGTTGGGGTAGAGAGAAAAGAAGACATTCCGTCATTGATCAAAGTGGATTTCGAACCGGATGTCTTCGATGTAAAGATTGTGGTGGAGACGTCAAAAAATGTATCTTTTAGACCGGGTGTATTTGTGGAATGAAATGAACGGATAGGAGAGGCTGAGCGAGAGGTTGAAGGCGATGCACAGTCGTCAGATGCGAGGAGAGTTGTTCTGGGTCATCCGTTTCAGCTAATCAAAGCGATAGTCTCTCCATCGTTGGATCAGGCCAGAGTTAATTCACAGCGTCCAATTCAAAGTATCGAAGCAGTAAGGTCAACGAATGTGTTGGCAATCAGAATCAATTGTCCAAATGGAGATCCGGAAAAAGAGGGTGGTCTGAGAAGAAGGGATGTTGACAGGTACATTATAGCCGCGAAAAAAGAGGGACCAAAAGACTGTCCAAATGGGGCTTCGGAAAATGAGGGAGGTGACAGGCTATGAAGTACGGATACCAGTACGGGGTGCGGGTACGACACGACACGGGTGCGGGGATACGTGATTTTACAAAAAAGTAGGATACGGGTGCGTTGGTGGGTACGTTAAATATAAAATAATTTATATTATATTTATAGATACAAAATATTTTTCTTATTAAAAATGCAAACATTTAAACCATTTCATAGAATTATAAGAATACATTATAATTATGAACATTTTAGAGAAAAGAAATGATAATCAAACTATCAAATCTTTGGGTAGTCTTGTTTTGTGTTTGCGCATAATTGTAAACAACAAACTTTTGAAATTATCCTAGGACCCCATGCATTTATTTAAATATAATTGCCTAAAAGTTGTGAAAAATGCATTTAAAAAATTGGGTGCTCCTTGGGTACGCACCCAGGAGTCCCAAGGAGTATCGGCACCCGATACGCACCCGACACGGGTATGTTGGCCATTTGAATGTATCCGTGCTTCCTAGGTGACAGGTACACTGTAGCCGCAAAATTGTCTAATTAATTGATTGATTTGGGACAGTCTAGAGGACATCCTACGGTGGCGTATACGGCAGGTCTAAGCAGAAAGGATGTTGTGGAAAAAGTCTCGGTTTTCAAAGGAGGCAAGGGTGATAGGCTTTCAGCAGTTGCGACTTTGGCTTTGCACAAGTCAGAGAGTGTACGGGGTAAAGGTTTAGAGAGCATTTTGAAAAAACCGGTAGATACGGGGGTTAGGAGAATTGTGGAGCTGTCAAAATCAATAGTGATATATTGTCCTTAACAAGGGGGGAGTTTGATGCGGCAATTAAAGCAGCAGTGTCTAGAGCTCTGGAATTTAAAGATTTGGATAAGATTAAGCCCAAGGTGTTAGAGGAGACTGTAGCATCAGGAGTTAACATCAGTTCTCCAAAAGTTACTCCAGCAATCAAGTGGAAGCCAACGCATATTACAAACGCGGTGGGCGAATCGTCTCATTCGAATGCAGTTCATCTCAAAACTATCAGCGTTTTAGAGTCTCAGGCTGATCAGGCTATTATAGAGTATTTCGGTGGTGATGAGAGCAATAACCCTCGACTTGGTTATGGTGATCAGATGATAGAGGCACTTCAGGGAGTAATAGACGAGGATCACGTTTCTGACATGGACACAGTGCTATGGGAAAAGCGGGTAGATGAGCTAGCAGGAGGAGAAATCGACGAGACAAGCGCAAGTGTGAGTGCAAAGACAACCGTGGAATACCAGAGGAGCAAAAGGCAATTGGATATGTGGGGCTCCCAAGGTCCGAGCGAAGAAGATCTAATCAAAGCAGCAGCCAGAGCTAAAGAACCGGCATCAGCATGCGAAGGTATATTTATCAATAACACATCCATATTACATTTACTGAATGATGACTCTTTGATTTATTACACAAGTTTATATGGTATTGCAATGGGCCCCAGTAGAATAGATCAGTTAAGACAAATCAATTTCATCAGAGGGGTCAATAATGGGGTGGGTTGCTAGGAGTGTGATGAGTATAGAAGGTCATAGGAGGGTAGACGTCAAATTATTGTCCATGTTATACATTTTCTGGAATGTCAGAGGGATGAGACAAAAGACTAAGAAAAGGCTTATAGGGGGATCGATTGCTTGGAGAAGGCCGAGTATTTATGCGTTTCAAGAAACTATAATAGTTAATCCTACCGTTGATGATTTTCGTGATCTTAAGTATATAGGAGCTTTTGAGTGGAGATTTAAGTCAGCCATCGGGTATTCAGGTGGTATAGCGATTGAAGTTGATAATAACCACTTCGAGATTTTGAATGAACTGATTGGGTCTTTTTCAGTTACTGTTGGACTTAGACAAAAAGGAAATAACAAAGTCCATATGGTGTCTTCTATTTACGGTCCGTACGATTCCAGGCTGAGGGGACAGTTTTGGATCGAATTAAAAGACATTAGGAATTCGTGGGCTGGTCCTTGGGTGATTGGAGGAGACTTCAATATAACTAGATTTGGGTATGAGCATAACGGAAGAGGTGCGAGTTGGGTTGATAGAAGTAACTTCAACTCTACCATAGAGGAACTCGAGTTGATGGAGTTAACTAGTACCGATAGGAGATTCACGTGGTCGAATATGCAGACAAACCCCATTCTTGCTAAGCTAGACATAATTCTAGTCTCGGCCGAGTGGGAAGAGGAGTTCCCGCTGGCTTTCATCAAATCTCTCTCTCGCTTGACATCTGATCATTGTCCCTTAGGGTTAGATTGTGGCATTGGTTATAAGGGTGTACAACATCAATTCCGTTTCGAAAAGACTTGGACATCACACTCAGGATTACGCACGATCATTCAGGAATCTTGGAGTGGTGGGACTACGAACGCAGGAGCGGTAGGAACCTGGATTGAAAAAATCAGAAGGTTGCGCAGGTGTTTAAACTGCAATGTAGTCAAAGGCGTAGGACGCAACACAATTTTACTACCCCGTACATAGCCTGAGGCGCAAGGCACAATTCAAGGCATAAGCCTCACTTAACCGAGGCATACTATTACTTTTTGGGGTTTTTAAAATTTATAAATAAGATTATATAAATAAGATCACATCATAGCAACAAAATTTATCATACAATAACGAAGATAACTGTGTAAGTTATCATTTTTGTAAAACTACAATGTGTTCCTCTGTAATGTATAACTACAATGTGTTTCTTGTCCCAAAGAAAAAGTGATACAATTTGTTCCTCTATAAAACTACAATAATATCATGTTAACCTTCAATTCATAATTTCATACAGTAATGAGCATACAGTATTACAGTAATACAGTAATGAAGATACTTACCATACAGCATACAATATTATAGTATAATAGGTTTGAGCATACAGTAAAACTACAATAGTATCAATTTAAATATTACAATAATGAGCTTATAGTATTACAATACAACAGTCTTAGTAAATAATAAGGTATTTTGAAATATTACAGCAATAACATAAAGTTAACCGACCATAAAATTTGGTCATGCTCTACAGTGAGAAAATATGCAATTGTTTGAATAAGGCATGGTTTCATGATTATAGTAAATTATGGAATGAACTAGATTCACAATTTTGTTTCAAGTAACTTGTAAAAATATCATAAGCAAAGATAAACGAACACCCAAGAAAGAAACCATAAAAGTATAAAATCAGAAAGGAAAAGAATCAGAATAGGAGTGGAGAGTCTGGATACTGAAGAGTAGGAGTGTCGCCGGTGCAGCTGATTTGCTTCCGATGTAGCTGCCGATCTGCTGTATGTTGTCATGTTGCCGCTGAGCTACTTCATTGTTGCCGCTGGTACTGTTGAAAGGGGGATGAAGAGGAGTGCAAATTGAGAAGTTAGGGAGGTAGTGATTGAGGTTAGAGTTTGGAATTGGGGATGAGAAGGTAAGAGAGAATTGGAGGGGTTAATTTGAGAATGGTTGAAAATGGGTCTGATTGTAAAGACGGGTCGGGTCGGGTCGGGGCTGTTATGTTCAGGCGCGTCTTTTGCTTGAGGCGCAAACCTCGAGCCTTTGCTAAGGCGCGTCCAGGCACAAGCCTGAGTGAAGCTTCAAACAAAGGGGAGCCTTAACTAAGACTTGAGGCTCAAACTAGTGTTAAGCCTGAGCCTTGAGCCTGAGGCGAGCCTTCAACTACACTTTGAAGTTATGGGCTTTTAAAGAATTTGGGGAAAGAAAAAGTCAAGTACAAAAGTTGGAAGTTAGAATTGTGGAGTTGGAATTACTATAAGAGCAAGGTATCCTCCCGTCACAGATGGACGAGGAGCTCAGGTCATGTAGACACAAAATCTATCAAATAGAGCAGATAGAAGAATTGTATTGGAAGCAACGTTCCAGAATACAGTGGCTGAAAGAAGCGGAAACGAATACAAAGTTTTTTCATAAGACAGCAAATGAGAGGAAGAGGCACAATAAAATAAATGGGCTGGACATCAAGGGTGTTTGGACTGAGAATGAAGATTTAATAAGGCATCACATAGATGCAAAATTCAAAAGTCTTCTTAGGGGTCGAGCAACTTATAGATGTAAGCTTTGTACAGATATGTGGGAGTCCTCAAGGATTGGAGGAAGCGAATGTATTGAAGGTGTTTTGACAGAGGAAGAAGTGTTTGATGCAATAAAAGAGTTAGGTCAGGATAAAGCGTCGGGACCGGACGGATTTCCTTTGTTATTCTATAGGAATTTTTGGGCCATTATAAAACCTGATTTCATGAATATCCTAAAAGATGTATTCGACGGAACAGCTCAGCTAGATAAGCTTAATTACGCTAACATCATCTTAATTCCGAAGAAGAAAGAGGTGCGTTCGATAGATGATTTGAGGCCGATTAGTCTTCTAAACGGGTCATTTAAGATTATTACTAAAGTTCCTGCACGAAGGCTAGCTCCTAACCTCAGGGACGTGGTTGGGGAGGCACATAGTGGATTTATCAAGGGTAGAGACATCATGGATAGTATCGCTTCGGCTCACGAGGTTGTGAATAGAAGACACAAAGCTGACGGGTTCGTGCTTAAGTTAGATTTTCAAAAAGCATATGACTCGGTAGAGTGGGAAGTGGTGGATGGAGCTCTAATGCTGAAAGGTTTCGGGGTAAAATGGCGACAGTGGATTCCAATGTGTTTAAAGGGAGGTAAATCAAACGTGCAGGCTAATGGATGGAGGGGTAAAGAAATTAGGTGTCAAAGAGGGCTCAGACAAGGTGATCCGCTATCATCTTTGCTGTTTACCATAGTTGCAGACGGGCTAGCAGAGATGGTAAAAAGAGGGAGAGAAGGGGGGTACTATCGGAGGTATCTCGGCTAAAGGTGTGAAAGACTCAATATCCACACTTCAATACGCGGACGATACTTTAATGTTCGGGAAAGCTACAGAAGAGGAAGCAACTGCTATGGGGATTTTGATTAAATGCTTTGAAGCATGGTCAGGGATGAAGATCAACGCGGTCAAAAGTTGTGTCATTGCTATCAGTGAAGGGATCTCATCCTCTATAGCGAATATCGGTAGCATATTATGGTGCATTGTGGGTGCGTTCCTAGTATCGTATTTGAGTTCGACACTGAGACCAGGTCTGCTGACTAGGGAGGACTGAAACCATCTTATTGATAAAATTGGTAAACGACTGTCCGGTTGGAAGGGAAGATTTCTCTCTTGGAGGAAGATTGACGCTTATTAATTCGGTCCTAAGTTGCATACCTATCTATATGATGTCGATGTATGAGCTTCCGAAATGGGTCATAAGCAAAATCGATAGATTCAGGAAGAGATTTCTGTGGAAAGGCGCGGGCGAGAACAGTAAAGGAGTGCACCTTATTCAATGGGGCAGGGTATGCAAACGTAAGGAGTTTGGGGGCTTGGGGGTTTTAGATCTTAGAGCAATGAACAAGGCATTGTTTTGCAAGAGGTGGTGGAAAATGAGGAACAAGAATAATATATGGTAGAGTAAATCATTCGATTCGTATAAGAGAAAGAAATTCAGATTCAGAGGAGTTACAGGGTGAGGGAAAGCATCACCTATCTGGAAAGGAATTGCGAAGGTTGGGACGATATATCATGACAATACCTTATGTAGGATTAGGAACGTGAAAAAAACAAGATTTTGGAAGGATAAATGGTGCGGAAGCAACACACTCATTAGCCTTTTTCCAGAAGTTGCGTCTGCGACCTTAAACAACGATGCACTTGTAGCAGACGTTTGGCGAAACAATACGTTGACCATAGATGTTCACAATAATCCAAATCAGGAAAGTTTAGTACATCTTTGAAATCTAAATACTTTTATTAGGAGGGAAGGGAAATATTCAAATGATACCGATGACGAAAAGGTTTGGAATCTTAATTCAAATGCGTCATTTTCTATCCAGTCTATGTACAAGTGGTTGAATGACGGAGGTTTGCGGAATTATGAGTCCGATTGTATCGGGGTATAGGAGCTCCCCTTAAGGTCAAAGTGTTCCTGTGGTTGGTTAAAAACGACGCAATTCTGAGTAAGATCAACCTAAAGAAAAGAAATATGATAAGCAACACTATCTGCGATAGGTGTGAGCAGGAAGACGAGGATACAAACCATTTGTTGTTTCTATGTCCTAGAGCGAGTACTGTATGGGAAATGGTGGCTTTGGATTTCGGGGGGTCAGGGAAACCTAGGTCGTTCTCAGATGTGTGGGGAAATAGCAGAATAATTAGGGTTCAGAGTGAGAGTACACATTGGTGGAATACTACAGTAGCTGCAACCATGTGGGGGTTGTGGCTAGATCGTAATGAATTGTGCTTTCATAAGATTAATCATAGATTGTCATTTTTTATGCATAAAATATATTCAATCTCTCATGAGTGGAATGTATTCACAGGTAGAAAGAAGAGAATGCGTCTGGGAGACGAAGAGTAGGTTGCGAAAGCTTCTCAGGATTGGATTTTGGACAGATAGTTATGGCGATCCTTTGTTGTTTATGTTATCCATTATTTTGTGTTATGGGTTTGTGATATGGAGATCGTTGTACTGTGTTTCGTTAATCGTTCGTTAATGAAGCAATGACTTTAGTCATCTTTTATAAAAATAAAAAAAAATTCAGGTTAGTTTTTTCATATGAAAATTTGGTCAACCAATCTGGAAAAAAAAAAGTTGAGGGGTGTTTAATCAGAAACGCATATGCATATAGTTGAGGGGTGTTTTTTCAAATTTAGCCTGAGACCATTTAATGTGCAAGCAAAAGCTTTACATCTCAATTATGTTATGGTGGATCCCTCTTTTGATGCATTTTCAAAACATAATTGTTTTACATATTAAAGTGTAAGATTTTTTTATACTCGGTTGACAAAAATAATTTATGCATCTGTTGGAACCCCTTAACTAAAATTTCTGGGTCTGTCCCTGCCCATAAATCCAGTATTCATCATAGCAAACTGTACTTGAAGTGGAGGTATAAGTGAGTAAATGAGAACACAGATTACATGAAGTTCCAAACAGACACTGAACTAAGAACAATGCTTAAATGGGACAACATGAACCATTTTAGGAGCAACTTCCATAGTTATCTCATAAAATAAGCCATTTTGTAGTCAGAAATTTCTAGGGTTCAATTTTTGTTTTTTTTTATATGCCACTTTTCGAAACTATTTGCAAAAAGAGGACAGTTGCCAAAGTATTTGCGATTGTGGACTCAACAACTAAACTCGCCGTTCCCAACGGCGAGTTTAGTTGTTTCATGCTCGCTTGGAACACGGTGAGTATAGCTTTTTTTTATTTACAAACTAGCCGTTTCCAATGGCGAGTTTAGTTCAAAATTTTCAAAGAAGACTCGTTCCCAAATGCGAGGACATTTACACTAGATTCGTTGTTGGGAACGGCGAGTTAGTTCTTTTTTTTTTGAAGACTCGCCATTCCCAACGGCGATGACATTTTAATGAGGACATCGGTTCAAGATGATTCGAGTGTTTTTATCAGCGCAGACACCGTCTACGACAGCTGCTTCTTTAGTTTAGTATTTTGTTTAGTAATCATATTTGTTTTGGCAATTATAGTCATATGTAGTAGTTTTACGATTTGTAATCTTTCTTTTATGCATTAGAATATTTTTGAGATTTTTAGATATTTTTTATATTTGCATCAAGATTTATTTTGAGCCTATATAAGGGCTTTGAGATTAATGAGAAGTAATGCTATTCATGATTTAAAAAATTATTGTGTTGAGTTTTGCTCTTCATCCCTCTTTTGTGTGATACAATTGAGATCTAATTTTACGGTTTGTGATAAACTCTAGAACTACCCCAAATTAAAATCCTAAACCCTAATCCCAAATTAATTCAACCCCCAAAAACTCTAATCCCTCAAATCCAATCCAAAAGCAAACCCTAATTTTCTTCATCATCTTCTTCCTCTAGTGCCGACTGAAACCCACCACCCTCATCGTCACCACCACTGCCTGTTGCCATCGTCGACCACCCCTCCATCCTCCTTCGTCGCCCTCATCCTTCGACACCCGACGTCGAACTACTGCACCTATCGACGCCCGAAGTCGACCTCCTGCACCCATCGACACTCGAAGTCGATCTCCCGCACCCGTCGACCACCGCCTCCCTCCGCCCCGCTCAAGACCTTCCCAGTCTTCTCTTCGTCGGCGCTCAACCCCATCACTTCCTTGCCGCCTCGAGAGCCATCATCGAAGCCCCTTGCCGTCATCGGAAAACCCCACCACCACTGCCAATCTAAGATCTAACACTACTTGCTTCGAACCCAGATAAATTCTTTCCACTTATCAAATATTTGTGTTACTGCTTTATCGTCACTATCATATTATTTGGTTTATCTGTCGTCTACAAATATTGAGACTGGTGTTCTACTTGCCTATTAGTGTACAAATCTTTTTAATCTTACATGCTAAGAACGATTAAGTATTATTGTTGATTGATAGGATTTATCTTTTAATTGGGCTTGTTAAACTATTTCACATCTTGAAAATCCATCAAACCAATTAATAGTTATAATTTCTAACTTAATCTGCATTACGTGTTGGTAAATTTAATCCTTTAAAATGCTTGAAAATTCTCTATTTAGGGTTAAGTTTACATCACATTTACACTTAGACTCGCTGTTGGAAACGACGAGTTTAGTTCAATATTTTTTATTTTTTATTTTTTATTTTTTAATGGTGAGGACATTTACACTAGACTCGTTGTTGGGAATGGTGAGTTTAGTTCAAAAAATATTTCTATGGAGTTTTTTTCAAAAATTCACTAAGTCCAACATAGTGTTTTACTCTCTGTAAAATTTACTACATCCTCGTCGTTTCCAACAGCGAGTCTAGTATAAATGTCCTCGCCGTTGGGAACAAAGAGTCTTCATTGAAAATTTGAACTAAACTCGCTATTCCCAACAGCGAGTCTAGTGTAAATGTCCTCGTCATTAAGAACGGCGAGTCTTCATTGAAAATATTGTATTGAACTCGCCATTAAAACGGCAAGTTTCTAAAAAAAAATTAGCGCTAAACTTGCCGTGTCCCAACGGCGAGCATGAAACAACTAAACTCGCCATTGGGAACGGCGAGTTTAGTTGTTGAGTCCACAAGCGCAAATACTTTGGCAACTGTCATCTTTCTGCAAATAGTTTCGAAAAGTGGTATATTAAAAAAAATCTCAATTTTTACTATTAGCATAGTTTGTAGCATTAAACATTAAACTTGTGTTCATGAAACATGAACCTGTAATAATGGGATTATCTACGAGAATTTTAGAAAGTTAGTGACAAAAGATGCAAAAAAGGTTAAAATCATTAGTATACTTACCCATCAACAAGATCCACTAATTTAGGGTACAACTGTTTATCTCGCAGGCGGTTAATTTCTGATACTGTAGAATCCATTGACTGCATATCAACTATGTATCTAGTATGCAAATGACTGACGGCGGCTTTAGTCTTTTCAAGTGTTTCAGAACTTGCACCACGTTTCTTTTGCTTGTTCAATTGGGAAACCTTCCTTTGATATTCAATTTTCATTAGCTCACCTGCCTATTTTCCAGAATCATGTCAGCCTTGTATCAATCAATTTTTAGGGGAGCATTTCAAATGGTTATATGAAGAAAAGGACAGTAAATAAAATATGTAACCAGAAAATAGACTTGGTATTAAAATAGATTAGGTAATTCTAGAATTTTACCTAAACCTATTAAAAGAAAAACAAAGCAAGAGATCCATGAGTAATTTAAATTAATATATACAAATGAAATACAGAATAATGTTTCATCCATCTCCATAAACGTATACAAATTTTACACCTAATACCGTACTGATTATCTCAACAAGTAAAGAAGATATGTAATCAAAGAACACAAACTAACCAACTTGATGAGTAGTTGGGATGTGTATGGAGGGCCAAAACCCCGAAAGGGAAACTCTGTTAGTTCTAAAATCAGGAACAGTTAACAGGAAAAGATAGAAAGAAGTATAACTAACTCTTATCAACATATCACAATTACAGACTTCGCATATGATAGGCCCATTGTTCAAAATAAAAAGAAAATACATAGATGTAACAGAAATCAGGAAATATATTTAACTTGCATATGTGCAGCTTTAGAAGCAGTAGAGGTAAAAATTTACAAGTATAATGACAGCTTTGTATGTTTAACTCCTATACGTCTAGTTTTAGAAGCATAATAGGTAAGGTTTGCAAAGTAGCTGGATAGAGACAGATGCCTATGAACTTTGTTAGAGAAGAGCAAGCATGAGAATTTGGGAGCTTTGCAACATAATTGAGAGAGAGAGGAAAAAAAAAAAAAAAAGAGGACAACTACTGTATTATTTTTTGCTAAAACAACTACTGTACCCATAATCATGAAAGAACTACACTGAAAAAAAAGAGGTTTAGCAAAAAAAATTGAAAGAACTAAACAGAAATACCCTAAAACGAAGAAGTTACATACAAGAAGTCTGCATGTAACGATACAGAAGTGGAAAAAAAACACAGCTGAATTTGAGCACCAAATATTTTATCATATACACTATGGCAATATTTAGGTAGTTTGTTCAGTTGAAATAAAAAATTGTAATAGAGAATATCCATGTAATCTAGTAGTCCAATTGAAAGTTTTTTGTTACGAAAGAATAAGTCAAATCATCTTTATTGCAGTCACGCAACATTAAAAAGGTTAGGGAAATACCCACTGCAACCACCATTCTAATGCAAATTGTCTCACATTCAATTTACTTACTAGAAAAACTTATTTTTCATTCTATATATCATAAAGATATATGTTTTTTGACATGAACTGACAAACTTAGTGTCATACTACAAATTTCCGAAAAAAATATAAATTGCTTGACTTGAATTATTATATTGGAAGGCCACTTCTTCCTCCCCATACATTGTTGAAAAGATGCAAGAGAATCCAGACTTCACCAAGGCTAAAGTAGATTTAAAACTCACTTCCTAGAACCTTTACAGAGACCAAATTCAGCTGGGAGTTTGAACTTCTGTCTCATGTATCTGCTTCTCTTTCAAGTTTATGCCTTCCTCTTCATTTTTTCTTTTCATATTTGTATTTGTGTCAGGTTCATGCAGTCGGATGGGGTCAATAGTTGTCTAAGATATGTAAGATTTTCTCTTTCTGTACAAGAGATTTGAAAAGACAACAATTACTCCTAGTTAAGGTCCATGGTGCTCTTCTGGGAATAGTCCATGCTCCCTAGAAATATTAATATGGAAAGAAAATACAGCTCCAGCAAAAACCATTGTCTCCGATTCTAATAAGAATTCATATCTTTGCTTCTTGCTAGTGATAATATATGCTACGATTTGTTAGCCACCATCACAGGAGTGTTCAACCATGTCTTATGATATCTCATGCTAATCATTTCATTCAACAGCCAAAATTTGAAAAATACACAGTAAGATTAGATTCAGAAAACCAAGATAGCTAGAATAGACAAAACCATTTCGGCAAATCTAGGCAAGCACCCAAATATGGAAAGAACTTATACCAAATGAAGATGAAATGAAAAACAGAAAGAGAAGAAGAAGAGAAGTTACCTTCACTTCGTCACGTAACTTCTTTTCCCATGCAAGCATCTTATCCAGAACAGTGGCATGAGTTTCTGATTCCTCGTTATCAAAATCATCCTTGTCACCCTCTTCATCTTTCAGGCCTTTACATGATCTATTCCATGTAATGACTCTCATGACTCTTGCAGAATGGTCAATGTGTCCTATAAAACATTAATTTTATAACTAAAAGTTGTTTACTACTGCTAGAAGTTGCACTCAGAAGAGGAAAGATAAACATGAACAACAAATAAGCAAGACAAAAATTATGAATGAGTACCGAAAGAGAAAAGGTAATACTTTAAAGAGAAGGGGTAATACTCAGTAAAGTAAGAAGTGGGCGATAAATGGAAATATTGATCAAATGGAAGGATAACCGATGAAGATACTTATATTGATGCTATTTTGTCTATCATACAAATTATACATAAATATTAAAACTTACAAATTCTTCTTTATAAAATTACAAGTTTGAAAAGGATATTTACAAACTATATAATAGGAATGTACATGGTGATGCTATCGTTAGCTATAATGTACGAGCCTCTAGATTAGAACCTAAATGATGCCTTTGAGAATGAACAATAGAAACATTATGCGAACTGATGTCAAAGTTCATAAACCCTAGATTAAACTAGAAGGCTCAATTATGATAACTTGAATATGAACAATTTTCACCACGTTATCAAGAAACAGAGGAAGATCCAGTATTTAAACCCATGAAGCAATTTAAACAAGGCAAGCTCCATAATAAACATTACACAGTTGTTTAAGAACCTGAGGGAAGCATTGAACATATACTTTATCTAGCAACACTTTGTTCAAATAATAAAAGACAGGATGAATGAGGAAAAGAACATTCATGGAATCATGTAGTGACACAGATGCTGAGGGTGGCTGGATGCCCAGCCTCAAATTCAACGGGTTATAATCTTCCCTGATTTAAAAAAAGTTCCTCACCTACCTCTTACCTCTTACCTCTTCGTTCTCTTTGATTGAAATATCAACATCAATGAGAAGATGCTACCCTCGTTGCGAAGTTGTGGTGAGAGTCATCGAGGGTGAAGCAAGGGGCATGGAGCTGTCAGATTGGTGGAGTGCCTATGGTATCTCTCATAGGGTGCTTACACTTGTCGTTTGGGTCACTGGGGCGACGAGAAAGAGCGCACGATAGTTGGAGAGGATAAACGGTGTCCAAGCGAGGAACTGAGTGAGAGGGTGAGCCCAAATTGGCACGAGAAATTTGCTCTGGCGGGGGCGACCGATGAGTAGGAATAGATTTTGCTATATTTTTTGTTTGTTGGTTGGGGTGTATGAGTTCCAGAACCCAGCCTGTTGGGATCTGAACTTCATAAGCCTTATTTTTTGTTGTATGTTTTGTTAAATTCCCTTTAATGAAACGCGGGGGGTTTTTACCTACCGTTTAACGATATAAAAAAAACATCAATGAGAAGATCCTGTGAGTTAATAATTATATTAGCTTTTATTGTCCATCAAAAATTCTTTCTTATTTCCTAAATAGTATATCAAAATCCTAAATTGACAATTTGACACCGTATGCTTTTTCCAGTTTAACAAATTGACCTTTTTTTAAGGATAGGGATTGCCACATCACAATGGCCAACTCAACCTCATAACTTCTAATAGTCTCACTCAATTGTATTACCTAAACAAAAAACTTGAAAATGAACTAATTGCGTGTGCGATCTAGTCAGTACCCTTTAAATATAGTCAAATACAAGTGTTTCCATTTTCGCTCCAAATTAATGGCATAAGAGCATCTGTAGTCGTTTTGCTAAAAAATGCGTATATGGAAAATATAGAAATAGCTTTTTTGGGGTAGCGCTGCAGTCGTCAATACTCAAAAAATAGTTTATTTTATCAAACGGAAGATGATATACCTTCTGAACAATGCGGAAGAAAAAAAATTGTAGACGGCAGAACATCTACCGTCTGATGAAAAAAAAAATGTGACGGACGGGAGATGATCTCCCATCCGACACATTAATTTTCAATTTTTTTTTCTCAAACGGCATATCATTTGCCGTCTAACCTTTTTTTTTCTAGTTTTTTTTTTATTTTCTCAAACCTCCCGTGTGTTATGAATTAAAAAAAAAATTGAAGGACGGGAGATCATCTCTCCCGTCCAACACCTTTGCACTATTTTTTTTTCCCTCAAATGTCAACATCTAAGTTGACAGTCTTTTTTTAAATAAAAAAAATCCCAAACGGCATATCATATTCCATCCCCAACTTTTGCAATTAACAAATTTTCTCATACGGCACATCATATACCGTCCGACACTAAGACGGTAAATGATCTTCCGATTTCTAAAATATGCATAATGGCATTTCGTCTGCCAAATATAGACGTCTACTGTTCATCCTATACCCAAAAAATGGGTATATAGACGACGACTACAGAGCTTTTTTCCCAAAAATATCCATAAAATGGATATATAGCCAACGACTAGAGATGCTCTAACAACATATCAATTCTTATTCATCTATAGTGAACAATTAAAATGCATAAGGTCTAACTTTGCTTAATTATGCACTCCCTCCTGTCTCTACGTCACACGACTCACACCCTATAAATAATTGGGTTTCAATTCACCAATTATAAGGAGAAAAAAGCTAAACTTTGGTGTTTACAATCACGCATGACAAACATGTCGCATGCATGATTTTTGCCTTGACGCGATGTAGATCCTCCGCTGCCCAATGAACATTCAAAAAAATGGAAGAGCCTACAATGACGAAGTACGATATCTCGTATATGAGAAAAAGTTCCTCAAATTAAACTGAACTTCCTTTTTTCAAATTACAGAGTCGATAATATAGAGTTCATTCCTACAATCTGAGTCCCCATTCTTCAAATTCCAACTATGCTAATCATATAGTACCACAACAAACTTACAAGAACAAGACTAGGCCCACTACACTGTTTGATTTCCTCGAATGAAAATCACTCCCGAAACAACAATTAAACCAAATGGTAAAATAAACAGAACATATCTCAGTGTCTCACCACGATTATCAGCAAAATTGGAGTGGTAATGCATCCGAGTCGCCTCCAGCATCTTCGACACCTCGTGTGCACACTCGTACGTGTGCAGAAAATGATCATCCACCTCCTTCAACACCTGCACCAGTCAACAATTTCTTCATCAAGCTGCAAAATCCACAAAACCAAAAACCGAAAATCAAAAAATCAAAAAATCAAAATCTTCTTTTTCACTAAATGACCTGCAATAGATTGATCCTGGGCCCCGTGTTCGGTGCCACCCTCCCCGCTGCCTTCTGCTTCTTCACTGGCTTCGGCGGCAGCGGTGGCGCCGCCGCCTGCTCCACCTTCTCCTTCTCCTTCTTCTTCGGAATCTCACTGCTAACGGGTGGAGGAGGAGGAGGGGGTGGGCCCACCTCAGCCTCAGGCTGACTCAGCGAAGGCCCCGGCATATTCGCCGTGTCGAAAATGTACTGCCCGAACCAATTCCCCTCCCCAGGTGGTGCTGCTGGTGGTGGGGCCCCCGCCGTAACCGAATTCTTCACTTCCGACTTCTTCCCTTCACGATCATCTTCACC
The DNA here is from genome assembly GCA_017893485.1 of Hemerocallis citrina. Lineage (NCBI taxonomy): Eukaryota > Viridiplantae > Streptophyta > Magnoliopsida > Asparagales > Asphodelaceae > Hemerocallis > Hemerocallis citrina. Next base: position 78,382,060 of record CM030361.1, on the reverse strand, counting down.
ATCGCCATCTCCACCGTCACCCTCATCTTCTTGAATCGTCGAATCGGCGGGAATCTTGAGGTGATTCTTCTTCGGGGGAGGGATTTCGGGCATGCTCGCCGCCCGCTGCAGCGGCGCCTGGAAATCGGAAATCGGCGGTGGCGGCGGAGGCAGCGGCGCGTCGATCGGAGCAGCGGAAGTGGACGGAACTGCCGCCGATGCTGACGTGGACTGGGGTTGCTGGAGATGGTGGTGGTGAGATGATGGCGTGGCGGTGGAGGAGATGAGGTGGACTTCGCCCTGGGCGTAATCGGAGAGGGCGGCGCCGGTGTTCTTGAGGGCGATGCTGTAGGCGGAGTGGGCGGCGGCGAAGGCGTTGCGGTAGGAGACGGCGTCCTTGATGAATTTGGTCCGGTCTTTGCATCGCGTCACCGCCTCCTCGTTCTCGATCTTGGATTGACCGCACCCCATCTAGAATCTTCGATCCCACTTATTATTAATTTAATTTTGTCATTATTTATATGGTCGACAAGTGTGGGTTCAATATTTGGAACAATGAAGGCGGGCGCTGGAAACGCGTTTTATAGGGAGTGGGGGCGCGTTTGGGAAAGAAAAGAGAGAGGCTGAATTGTGTTTGGGATCGCTTATTAGATGTGTTTTTAGCCTGCTAATAAAACACCTCAATTATTTATTTGGGGGCTTTTCTTTTTTCTTTTTTCTTTTTCTTTTTCTTTTCCCCTCTTTTGTTTCCTGTCCTTAATATATTAAGTGAAAGTAATGGCTGATCATTCTCCTAAGAGCATCCACAGTCGTTCATGCCAATTTTTGGGTATATAGCAATTTAGAAATAGAAAAAAAGGAATGTTGCTGTAGTCGTTGAAAGCTAAAATATAGCCGGACGGGAGATTATTATCCGTCCATTAAGAATGACGGAGTATAATCGTCCGTTCCAAATTTTAAAAAAAAATTTTTTTTTTTTTATTTTATGCACTAGAAGACAAAAAAAAAAAAAAAAAAAAATCAAGAATAGGCCTGGGACGGGAGATAATCTCCCGTCATTTGGACATGACGTGGACAAATAGTTGTTTTTTTTTTTTTTTTTTTAAACGACAAAAAAAAAAAAAAAAAAAAAAAAAAAAAAAAACGGAGAGAGAGAGAGAGAAAATTGGCCTGGGACGGGAGATTATATGCCGTCAATCTCAAATGACGGTGTATAATCCCCCGTCGGCCAATCGGATCGTTTTTTGATTTTTTTTTTTATAAAAAATTGGTTCGGACGGGATATAATCTACCGTCAATCTCCTTGGACGATGTATAATAGGCCGTTGGTTGACTTTTTTTTTTTTTTTTTTTAAAAGCTTCTTAATCATTGGACTTGTACGACACGGAAGATTATCTTCCGTTAATTAGATCGGACGGAGTATATTGTTGCGTTAGCTATATTTTGCATTTGGCCAGATCGCCTGCTATATTTGGCATGCAACTGTTCATCGTACACCCAAATTTTGGGTATTTGGACGACGACTGCAGCTCGTTTTTTTGATTTTTTTTCAAATTTTGGGTATTTAGCCCACGACTGTGGATGCTCTAATTAGTCCCACAGGTCCCCAGCTATTAGTCCCACGATTAAGCTCGAAAGTTATCAAAACTGAACCACATAATCAATTTTGGAAAAACAAAATATCAAGTAGAAGTGTATAAAAAATATATTAAGTGAATAAAATCCTTGCACAATTTTTTCCCCACAAACCTTGCGTCTCACTGATCACTTTTGGAGTTGATCTAGAAACTACTTATAAAATAAGAAATTTGTGAATGATTAATATGAAATTTTAATATTTGTTTAGGAACTATGTGGGAAAAATCATATTTCTTAGCATCATGTAGTATGCATGCAGTGCGCCTCATATTTATATGAGTGTTTTGAGCCTCATATTTGTAAGAGATAATTTCCTCTACAAAGCTAAAGTGTTAAAACATTATGCGGTAACCCAAAGAAAGGTGAGATATGGGAGAATTTATGTTTAAAAAATACCAATAATTAAGAGAATCCAAATAAAAAAGAACCATAATGCTACACCCACACATTTTCTACGGCCTTTTTATTTACAACATTATGTGACACAATACTATTGGAGATTGTTGTAGAGTATGTTATAAAAATCTCTAATAATATTGTGCCACATAAGATTGTCAATAAAAATAGGGATATTTTAGCAAATGCCCCCATTCAAAATGTTAAATCTAGCATATACCCCCACTATTTTTAAAAACTAAGAAATACCCCTAGTTTGGATGGAATCGTTAAAATTCCGTTAAGTTAACTTACGTGCATCACATGTAACATAGTAAAATGACCAAAATACCCCCAATAAATTTATTTTAGCAAATACCCCTATTTAGAATCTAAAAACTAGCATATACCCCCACTATTTAAAAAAAAGGGAGATTTTAGCAAATGCCCTCATTCAAAATATGGAAACTAGCATATACCCCCACTATTTTTAAAAACTAAGAAATACCCTTCGTTTGGACGGAATCGTTAAAATTCCGTTAAGTTAACTTACGTGCATCACACGTGACACGGTAAAATAACCAAAATACCCATTACATAAAGTAAGGGTTTCTTGAAGCAAATCTGAAAAGAGAATGAACCGTCTCCTTTCCGCTTTGCATATCCATATGATTTTTTCTCCGATGGACATCTACCCCACCTTGTTATATTAGGGTTTTTAAAGAAGAAATACCCCAACCCTAATCAGTCATTGACTCATTGTAAGCATCTTCTCCACCTTGTTATATTAGGATTTTTGATAGATTATGTTTGTTTGATCGTTTCAACTTGATCAATTTTGTGATGTTTTTTTCTGAATTCTTTTTTAAGGAAAATTGGTTGTAGGAAGAGCCATGAATTTTTGAAGGTTCGCATCCGAATAATAAAAATATAAACAAAATAATAGAACAAAGATTCAGATGCGAACCTTCTCGAATTCATGGCTCTTCCTACAACCAATTTTCCTTAAAAAAGAATTCAGAAAAAAAACATCACAAAATTGATCAAGTTGAAACGATCAAACAAACATAATCTATCAAAAATCCTAATATAACAAGGTGGAAAAGATGCTTACAATGAGTCAATGACTGATTAGGGTTGGGGTGTTTCTTCTTTAAAAACCCTAATATAACAAGGTGGGGTAAATGGCCATTAGAGAAAAAATTATACGGACTTGCAAAGCGGAAAGGAGACGGTTCATTCTCTTTTCAAATTTGCTTCAAGAAACTCTTACTTTATGTAGTGGGTATTTTGATCATTTTACTGTGTCACGTGTGATGCACGTAAGTTAACTTAACAGAATTTTAACGATTTCGTCCAAACTAAGGGTATTTCTTAGTTTTTAAAAATAGTGGGGGTATATGCTAGTTTCCATATTTTGAACGGGGGCATTTGCTAAAATATCCATTTTTTTAAAAAAGTGGGGGTATATGCTAGTTTTTATATTTTGAATAGGGGTATTTGCTAAAATAATTTTATTGGGGGTATTTTGGTCATTTTACTGTGTTACATGTGATGCACGTAAGTTAACTTAATGGAATTTTAACCATTCCATCCAAACTAGGGGTATTTCTTAGTTTTTAAAAATAGTGGGGGTATATGCTAGTTTACACATTTTGAATGAGGGCATTTGCTAAAATATCCCATAAAAATATTGTATAAAAAATTATGGGTGTAGCAGTACTAAAGATGGAAACTCTTCGAGAGAAAAAAACCCATTCATTCCAGCCCATCTTCTTCCTCTCGATATGTTTCTTCTCCCTCCATTCTACACGATTGAGAAGGGGAAATTATTCTCCAACCATTGACCATCCCCTCTTCTAATCCTTGGTTTTGAGTTCTAAAATGACCTTCTGACTTGCGAACCATCCAGCCTGAGTTTGATTTCCAATTGAAGTTCTGGCAAGAGGCATATTTTTTAAGAATGTTGCCCCAATCACTTTCCGGATTTTGGTTCGAATCAAGGATTTCGTTATGGGTTATCATAGAAACGAATTTTATTATTATTTTTTCTTTTCGGTTTTCCTTGTGATTGGGAGCTAATTAGTGGAACGACCCACTTTTTGATAAAAAATAGCGAAACTATTTAGTGAAATGACCTAGTTCTTGATTAATTTTCTGTAGTATTCTTCCCATAATAATTTTTATAGGATGTATGACATTTCTTTAAATTCTAAAAGTTTTTGGGTTTTAAGATAAATTCTATTTTTATTATTAGATTTTAGTTTTTCTATTCTATAGCTCGTAAATTAGTAATAAATTTATGAAAAATAACATAAATTAAGTAAAAATTACTTACTCTGTACTGGCTCTGATACCAACTTGTGTGCAAAGCGTGAAATCTCTCCTGCAAAATAAAATTAAAGGAAGTATCAAAAACTTTAAAACTTTCAAACATTAAAGGATCGAAAAATTGTTTAAAGATGATAATTTTCTGTAAAATAATATTCTTCGAAATAATGTATATTGTCTATCTCAAAAAAGTAATCCAATGTATCTTCAAGATCTCCCATATAGTCTAATTCTGTTACAGATATTTCACTATTACTATCATATGGTGGTTCTTCGAGTTCTTCTGTATGTCTATTTCCTTCTCCAATTTGTTCATTTTCTTCTAGAAATTGTCTATATGCTGTTGTAGGGCTCCAGATATAACTACTAAATACACCATTCTCATAGAATAATAAAGATTTTTCATAAAAAGTTAAATCATCAATTATTCCAACATTTATAATACTTGTTTCACCAGAATTTATTTGATTTATTGTTATAATTATTACTCGTTGGACACTGAAGAAGAAGAATTTGAATTCATAATTGTCATTCATGCTTGTTACTCTGTGAGGACAGTAAACAGCGAAAACTAGCATTTTATCACTTCCTTAATAATTAATTATTAATTCGAAAAAAAATAGGAAATACTTAAACTATTATTATCCATTAGTCCTATTGAACAATAATCAGGAGTAGATAGAGATTTCTAAGGATACCCTAAAAATCAAAACAAAACGACCCATCATGCTTCCGACCAAGTTAAACCTCTTTGAGCCGCTCTGTAACAGTTACTACCAGTAAATAAAATACCTATGGCATGCACCCCGATTTCAGTGCTCCTTTTACGTTCCTTCCATCTCAGGTTTACTATGCTCTTAAAAGAGCTTCATCCGTGAGATGCGTCTGGAACAACTAATAGCACTTCGATACAGGTAACCACAACCTAGCATGTTTCCTGCTACTAGGTGTATAGTCTAACTTTAGAAGGTTACAAATGAGTCTTTTTTGCAAGATCCTTGAGGCAGAGCCTTACAAAACTCTCCCTAAATAAGAAAAATTAGTTACTTATACCTTATTTAGTAAAAGATCTTGTAGATGAATTCATCGAAAGATAATTTTATTGCTCTGGATCTCCTTACAGATTTTTCTTACAAGCTTATATGGAGGATCTAGATAGTCCGCCTTCTCTCTTGCTTAGCTTTTCCTTTTATAGACCAAGGGATCAGCTTACAACAAGTTTTCATGCGTCGCTGCTTACATCATATGTTCAATAATTGCGATAAATACGTTAGTGCTTACACCAGCTTACAATAATTGTTCTGATTATATTTTGGCCTATTCTAGGAAAAGATATTCCTCTTGGCCGACATCTTTACATGCTCCCCATTTATGTTGGTGTTCCATCTTCACCAAGCTACAGTAATATACAGCTGTCTCTTCTATCATTGTCATTGCTCCTGTAGATAGTATCTGGTACCAACTGTCAAACAGCTCATGCTTATCTTGTGGCTGTTTGATCTTTGCTATACTATATATACATTATTATTTTATCTGAATCAGGACTGTCATAGATCCATATAAGCAGTCTTTTTGTTTTATGTCTTTTAATTCACAGTACATGTTCCTGAAGCCCATTGCCCTTCTTTTTGGGATTAATTTCTCAAATTCTTCAGTTTTAAATGGTACAATATTCGATGCTCCATAGATCATTTGGGTTGTCATCCCCAATTTTATAACATGTTCTGCTGGAAGTTCTTCATCGTCATTAAGATACTTGGTGATGGCTGAATACATTCTGACATATATTTTTGAGGCCTTTGTGAGCCCAAAATAACTTTTGGCTGCTTTGTAAATTTCTCTTGGTAGTTGGATTAGTTCTTCACATTCTCTGGACGGATAGATGCAATGAATAAGTCATCTTTCGAACAATTCCCTAGTTGTTCTTGGATTAGCTCCTGGTAGGATGATGGCCTTGTTCATGTGCTGTTGTGATATGGTCTTGATGAACTGGTTCACCTCTGTTACTTGGCATAGTTTTTGAATATATTGTAAAAATAATATTTTCTTTAATACTTTGGTAGGAGCTTTCTCAGTAAGAAGCATCTCCTTGTATGTAGTTTTATTTGAGGATGTAATTGCTTCTTTTTTTACTGGCTGAGAAGGCTCACCTATCTCACTTATTTTCTCGCTATTATTGTCCACCATATTTTCCATGATTACATGCTGACTTACATGCTGATAGAACAGACTTCGGAGTCCGCATATTTGTAGTTGTAATTGATTAAATGCTCTTTTTAATTGCTCCATTGTTTCCTTGATGTTAATAACATCTTGTTCTATTTGCTGAACTCTCGTTTCCATTATGCAAGAAGTGAAATAGTTAATTTCTTGATAAAAAATCAGCTAAAATATTATCTTTTCCTCTTATGTTTTCTATTAAGAAATCGTAATGTGCTGACTCCATTTGCCACCTTATCAATCTTTTGTTTGCTATGGTTGGGTCTATTATTTTGTTAATCCAACTTTTTGCTTAGGTATTGTTTGTCCTTACTGTAAATTTTGTATGTATTATAAATAGTTCAAACTTTTTTATAGCTTTTAAGATTGCTAGTATTTCTTTTTCGTTTATGTGGTAATTTTGTTGGGTTTGTGTGAAAGATCCACTAGTATATCTGGCTAGTTTTTCTTCCTTTTCTCCTATTTCAACAAATTTTAATACTGCTCCCCAATTGTTTTCACATGCATCTGTTTCTATTATCCATGAACATTCTTTAACAGGTAATTTTATCTTATGTAATTCTGAAGTTTGTTGTTTAATAATTTAAGTTTCTCTTCATCGTTCGGGGTCCATTCCCATTTCCTAAACTGTTTTAGTTTTTGTTGTAACCAATTTGTTTTTGCTGATAAATTTGGTATGTAACCTCTTGTTTGATTTAGTAACCCTTACTTCTCTTTTTTCTTTTAGGATATTAGGAAAAGTCTTTATTTTTTCTGCTATATGTGGTTGCAATTCTATTCCTTCATGTGATAATTTCGTTCCTAAGAATTCTGTCTCAATTTTGAATAATTCCATTTTCTTTTTTGATAGTATAATACCTGCATTTTCACTATTTATATGAATTTTAGTAGATGTTCTTTATGTTGTTCTTTGTTTTCGGATCCTATTAGAATATCATCTACATATACTAATATAAAATTGTTGTATCTTTCAAAAAATTTATCCATATACTCTTGAAATATTCCTGGGCTGTTTTTATAACTGAATGGTAATACATTCCATTCATAAAACCCCTGAGGTGTGCTAAATGTTGTTAAAGGTTTTGAATCTTCTGTTAGTTGTACATGATAAAATCCTGATTTACAATCAAATTTCGAATATATTTTTCTTGTTCTTACTGTGTTAAGTAGTATTTGCATGTCTGGTAGTGGGTATCCAAACCTCTTAGTATTTTTATTTAGTTTCTTATAATTTACTACCATTCGAGATTTACCTCTTTTTTCTTCTGAAACTTTCTTACTATGAATGCTGGTGATGAATGTGGACTTTGTGATTTTCTTATGTAATTATTTTTCATCAATTCTTTTATATGTATTTTGAACTCTTCTAGATCTGTTGGAGTGTGTCTTATAGGTTTAATTTTTATTATTTTGTTCTTATCTATTAACTCTATGTGTGCTGTGGGTTTACTTAAGTCCCATTTTGCCATGGGATCTTCTCTGCACAGATCTTCTAATTATTTTTGTAAAATTTCGTTTGTAGTTATTTCTTGGACTTGTTGTATTCTTGTTTTGTTTGGTAAATATTGATATTTACCATGCTTGGTTGAAGAAACTCTGATGTGTGATAGGTTGGTTCTAGAATAAGGTTGGGTTATTCTAATTGCTATTGCTTGGTGTCTGCAAGGTATTGTAAATACGACTGATTTATGTGATATGGTTATGGGATAATATTGTTGGAAAAATTCGTTTCATAAGAGTACATCATTATTCATATCATCAAACTGGTATATTATTGGTATTTTTAGTATGTAACTTCCTATTTGTTTAACATTTTGTTGATACTTGTCAAGTATGATAGTTTGTCCAGTTAATCCAGTTATTGTTTTTTTATTATATCCATCTTGTTTCCATTTTGGTAGTATATTTTCGCAGTATAGGCTAGTACCTGCTCCGGTGTCTATTAGACTGTGATAGTTTCTTAATTTGTATCCTCCATAAACAAATTTTGTTAGAATGTATAATGTGTTTTTTGTTGCTCTTAATGGATTCATTTGTCCAATATCCTATTTATTACCATACTTTCATTGTTTACCGTTAGTGTGATTTTTTCTTCTTGAATTGAGTAAGGTTGTACTGATGTAAGAAAGTCAGTTCCTAATAACATTTCATTAACATGGTGTTCTGGGTCTACATGTAAGTGTAATAACATTTCCTTTTTACCATTTATCCTCAGTGGTAGTATAATTTTATGTACAATTGGATGTCTATTATTGTAATAGTCTAGGTAGTAATATGGGTTTTCTAATGTTATTAATTCGGTGGTTTTTATATTTGTTTGTTTAATATGTGAATTAGTAGCTCCTATATCTGCTAATGTTATTTGCTTATTCCATTTTCCATTGTCATAATATTCTATTTCTATTTTAAATTGGTTATTGTTTTGTTGTTCTAATGTATTTATTATTAGTATTAATTCCAATGCTTGTTATTTATTTCTTATTGATAGTGATCTCTTTCCGAACATTAGTTGTGGTGCTTTTCCTTTTGCAGTTTCTTTTGCTTTGTTAAAGTCGAATTCTATATAATTTGGTATAGTCATTTCAGGGTTTTCTCTAGCTGGTTTGTATCTTATGATTTCGCTAAATAGAGGCTCTATTTTAAAATTATCTGTATTTCTATTTTTTACTTCGTGCTTGCTAGTGAAGGCGTAAATGTTTCTTATTTGTATTCTCATAACTTTGCTTTTTTCTATCATTTCTATACCTGATAACCAATGATACATGACTGGACTCTTATCTTTATTTTTTTCTGCCATGCTTATAGAAAAATTAGGTTTTATTGTAAACTTTATCTTTTGGTACTGTTAAAGATTATAGTCCCACATTGGGTAGTTGGCTAGTTTTGTATTTGGTTCCTCCTATATATAGGAGATATTGAACTCAGTTATTTCTAAATTCAATATTCATTATTGTATTCATTCTCTCTGATTTATCTTAACATGGTATCAGAGCCAATTATCCAAATTTTTCTTTCTTAAATTTCTGTCTCAAAAAACAAAACAAAAAAAAACAAAAAAAAAACCGCCGAAGTCATCTTCTTCAGCAACTTCGGCGAACCCAAATCACCGAAGTCAAGTCCTCTTCTTCGGCAAACCTAAAAATCACCGGCGCCATCTTCAATTCGTCATTAGATCGTCCTCGTCATATCGTCGCTTTTCAAGATCCAGATCCAGATCTGCCGCCATCTTCAACTTTGTCATCAGATCTTCAACGACCAAAGCCATCTTCAACATCAGATCTTTTCTTTTGGATCCATTAATCTTCAACATCAGATCTTTTCTTTTGGATCCATCCATCTGTTGGCAAACCCTGCTTCTTCTTCTTTTTTTTTTTTTTTTCCTTGATTCGATTTGTTGTTGTTGTTTTTTTTTTTAAAGAGGCGATGATGATTGAAAGGGAAGAAACAAACTGCATTGTTTGCAGAGTTTCTCAGATCTAGTGTTGTTAAAGAAATACCCCAACTATTTTTATTTAAAAAAAAAATCAAAAACAAAAACAAAAAAAATCAATAATAATAATAATAATAATAAAAGTCAATATATATATATATATATATATATATATATATATATATATATATATATATATATATATATATATATATATACAGGTACTACTACTTGATGGCATCTCAGTCTCTTCCACATATTTCCGCCTCCACCGGCTTCCCCGATGCAACCTATACAGGTACTACTACTTGATGGCATCTCAGTCTCTTCCACATATTTCCGCCTCCACTGGCTTCCCCAATGCAACCGCCTCTCGTTCCTCCTCCAGATCCAACAAGCAGCAGCGCCACTTTCAGTCTTCCTCCGGTCTCCTACCTTCTCCTTACATCATTCATCACCCTATTCCACCTTTACTTCCGCCACCGGTAGCACCGCCCTACCCCTTACCCCGATTCAGGCACTAGCAGCATCTCCCTCCACATTGTGCTCTCAGTCACAGCAGCGCTAGTCTTGTTTCTCCTCGCAGTGCTTCTTCCCTCACATCCTCGGCTATGCCCGTCACTCCAGCCCTGCCGTCTGCTGCTGATTGGGCTAATACTCAGCAACACCTCACTCAGTTGGAACTACAGCTCATGGGTTAGTCTATCAATGCTGGCTCCTCTGCTCTTGCACTTTCTGCCACTCCCAGTATGAATTCGTTCTGGATTTTAGATTCTGGTGCATCACATCATCTCACTAGTAATCAGAAACTATTCACCACCTGCACAATAATTCCCTCTCACTCTCCATCTCTACACACAGCTGATGTCTCACCACTTCTTATTACACACTCAATTAACTCTCCCACTCTCACATTACCATATGTTCTCTATGCTCCTCATTTATCAATAACCCTTATTTCTATTAGTGCGTTATGCGATAATGGTCTTGTCGTTACTTTTGACTCTTTAGGTTGTTCTATTACTGATTCCTCCACCGGTGAGGAGTTTGGGCGTGCTAGTCATCATGGTCGTCTCTATTATCTAGATTTTCTTTGTGCACATCACTCTCCTTCTAGTTTTGTCGGTATTATTTCCTCTGATGCTGACCTGTGGCACAGACGTTTAGGTCATATTATCACATGACTCCAGACTATAGCTCGTAGTGGTGCCTTTGGTTCTCTCACTTTTAAACATTTATCTGATTATCAGGGTTTTCATTTGGCCAAACACATTGCCCTACCCTTTAGTCACAAAAGAACTTCTGAAACCACTCACCCTTTTCAACTTGTTCATTCCAACATATGGGGACCCTCTCCCGTACCCTCGTGGAAAGACTATCTCTATTATGTTGCTTTCATTGATGACTTCACTAGACATACATGGATTTTTCTTATGCGTCAACGATCTGAGATACATGATATTTACCGGTTCTTTACAAATATGATTCACACTCAGTTCGGTGTGTGCATTAAGAACTTTCGATCGGACGGTGCACGTGAGTACACTTCCAGCACTATGAGATCAATCCTTCAGTCTCACGGCACCCTGTTTCAGCAATCATGCCCTCACACACATGAGCAGAATGGTGTAGTTGAACGCAAGCATCGTCACATTCTTGAGATGGCTCGCGCTCTTTTACTCTCCTCTTCTGCTCCTCGTTCTTTCTGGGCTGAAGCTATCATGACCTCTGTTAGTCTCATCAACATTACTCCCTCGTCTGCCCTAGCTGGTACGACGCCTTACGAGGCTCTTTATCATTCACCACCCGACTACAGTATGCTTCGTACCTTTGGATGCACCTGTTACATCCTTCTCCCTCCTACTGAGCACACGAAGCTCTCCGCTCGTGCTGCTAAGTGCGTTCACCTAAATCTCAGTCCTGAACACAAAGGTTATCGTTGTTTTGATCCATCAACGGGTTGTGTCCGCATTTCTCGACATGTATCCTCTGTGGAAGACTCCCCTTGCTACCTGATGCCCCTCCCCCCCACTAGGATACTCGATTTCTCGATTTCCCAGTTGTTGCCAGCCCCCCGACTTTACCTTCCCGCATTCTTTTTGATCTCACTCCGCTGGCTCCATTCACATCTCCTGCAGTCCTTACACCTGTTGTTCCTCCTACCAAAACATCACCTGCATCCCCACAACAGCCAGCACCCATCCAACCTACTTCCCCACTGACACATACACCTACTCCACCGTCCTCACCCCCACATCCTGTCAGTTCACCACCTATTCGTCAGTCTACCCGTTTCACTTCTGGTATTCCTCCGGCATGTTATACACCTGATACCACTGGTCCTTCTGACCAGTTTGGTTTTGCCACTCTAGCTTCCTACTCACCACAGTTTCATGCATATCTCACTGCTATACACTCTACACGTGAGCCCAGAATTTATCAAGACGCAATTCAATATCCTGAATGAAGGAAAGCTATTACAGAGGAATTCAGTGCATTTGATCAGACTGGCACTTGGGATGTTGTTTCTCTGCCAGAGGGCGTTCAGCCTATTAGTTGCAAGTGGATCTTCAAGGTCAAATATCAACCTGATGGATCTATTGAGCGGCACAAGGCTCGTCTAGTAGCCCGAGGATTTACTTAGGAGTATGGCATTGATTATGATGAGACCTTTGCTCCTGTTGCACAGATGACTACTGTTCGCACTCTTCTTGTTGTTGCAGCCATCCGCCAATGGCCGTTATACCAGATGGACGTGAAGAATGCTTTTCTTCATGGTACCTTATCTGATGTTGTTTATATGGATCCTTCTCGTCATGTTTGCCGGTTGCGTCGAGCTATATATGGTTTGAAGCAGGCCTCTTCTCGTCATGTTTGAGTGTTTTTGCCTTGTCATCACCAAGGCTGGTTTTAATCACAGTTTTCAGGACCATTCTATGTTTATGCGGTCATCACCGCAGGGGAGGATAATTTTACTACTCTATGTTGACGATATGATCATTACTGGAAATGACTCTGCGAGCATTACATCCACCCAGAAATACCTTCATCAGCAGTTTAATATGAAATACCTTGGCAGACTACGTTATTTTCTGGGTTTAGAGATTACTCATGGATCTCAGGGGATACTCATTTCTCAGCAGAAATACACATCCGATATTATTTCCGCTGCATGTCTCTTTGACAGTCGATCAGCTGATACACCCTTAGAGCTCCATGTGAAGCTTCGTCCCACAGTTGGTGAGCTTCTTCCTGATCCTACCAGATACAGGCAGATTGTTGGATAGCTTGTCTACTTATGCATGACCAGACCCGATATTGCTCATGCAGTTAGTATTGTCAGTCAGTTTGTTTCCGCTCCTACATCAGTTCACTACGGTGCTCTTCTTCGGATCCTCAGATATCTTCGGGACACTATCCTCGCTCATTATTCATGCCTTCTACATCCAAACTAGAGCTCAGTACATATTCTGATTCAGATTGGGCAGGTGATCCGACTACCAGAAGGTCTACCACAGGTTTCTATCTATTTCTTGGTGATTCACTGATCTCATGGCGGAGCAAGAAATAGGCAGTTGTTACATATGCTTCCACCAAGGCTGAGTACAGAGCAATGGCAGCTACTACTAGAGAGATTGTTCATATTCGTTGGTTATTATCAGATATGAGTGTCACTCTTACAGGAGCTAGTCCACTTTATTGTGATAACCGGAGTACATTGCACATTGCAAGCAACCCGGTCTTTCATGAACGAACGAAGCATATTGAGATTGATTGTCATTATGTTCGTGAGCATTTTGAGACAGGGACCATCTCTCTCCATTATGTGACTTCTTCCCAGCAGACTGTAGACTTTTTCACCAAATTCCATACTGTTCAGAAATTCCGACACTTAGTAGGCAAACTCGCATTGTTTGATCCATCGTGAGTTTGAGAGGGGGTGTTAGAGATTATAGTCCCACATTGGGTAGTTGGCTAGTTTTGTATTTGGTTCCTCTTATATATAGGAGATATTGTACTCAGTTATTTCTAAATTCAATATTCAGTATTGTATTCATTCTCTCTGATTTATCTTAACAGGTACATTAGGTTTCCTTGTACTATTCCTATTATGGCATTTTGTGTACTTGATATTATCCTATCATCCATTAGGTATATTTCGAGGGGTGTATTTATCCCTTCCTTAAAATAGGCTTTTATTATTATTTGTACAGCTCCTAAATGTATGTGTCTTAATGTTTTTCTAGTTTTTTTATTTATTTTTTTATCTCTTGTCTTATTATTCTTTCGGTTATTAATGGGATTGTGGTTTTTCTTTGTGCTTGTTCAATGTCTATAGGTTGTTCATTATTCCTAGCTATTATGATGGTACTTTTCTTTCTTTCGAATATTGGTAGTTTAAAATTTTCTTTTGGATTTATATCTGATTTGGTCGCTCTTATTTTATCGTATTTTTGTATATTAAAGCACATTCTTTCCCTTATTTCTTCGTTGTTTTCTTCTCTTTCTGAAGGTTCTCCTATTTCTGTTAAATCTGTCATCGTGTTTATTTCACATTCTTCTGTTTCACCTTCACTGCTTACACTATCTTCTTCCATTACCATTATTTCTTCATCTTCACTTATTTCTGACCATTCTTCATCAGATTCTATGGGTTCATAATTTATGTTATTCATCTCTTCAATTTCTTCTACGTATTTTACAATTTTTTTTCATTCCCTTAGGACAATTTGGTGATAAATGTCCTACCTCTCCATATATGTAACAATTACATTTCTTAGGGTTTTTCGTATACTGCCTATTTTTATTCTTATTCATTTTTCTAAAGTATTTCTAATAAGGTTTTTTATATCTCTTAAAAGTTTTTCTATATTTTGGTTTATATTTTTGGAATTTCTGATTATTCTTTTTTGTATATTTATAGTTATTATTGTATCCCCAATGATTCGGCCTTGCATCCTGACAAGAGATTCTTTGTTTATATGTTCTATAATATTTCATTGTTGCTCTAGCATCTTGGCATACTTTGTCCCTATAATCTTTTACGAATTGCGTTCTATACCCTAAAGTGTCTACTTCTGGTTTTACTTTCTCACTTATGTATGCACTATATATGTTTATACTTCATGGATCAGGTAGTTTTAGAAAGAATGAGTTCGAAATTGGACTCCGTTCTTCTTTTGTATAATATTTATCTTGAAAATATTCTTGAAATTCACAAGTATAGTTGTCAAAATAACACATGTCGCATATTTCTAAGTTACTTAGTCTCCATCTTGCTTGATTCTTTTTATATATAGTGTGTTAATCTTTTTTATCGTATACACTGAATTCAGTTCTTATTGCTTTTTCGTAATTTGTAATTATTTCTTTTAGACCTAAGGTTCGTTGTGCTGAGATTTCTTCAGTTCCTCTATCATCAATTGGTCTTGATTTACTTATAGTATTTCTCTCTTCTTCCTCTAGCCCATTCCACCATTTTGCTACTACTCCCATAAAGGTGGCTTCTATGAATTTCTCAAATGCATTTTCGGTAAGGTTTTGCCTAAATCCTACTATTAGTGAGGCTTTTACCCATTCTTCAATTGTTCTATCTACGTCTTTTACGCAATCTAGGTCTAACCATTTTCCATTTCCTGCTATTCCTTTTTCGTAGTGTTCTGTAGGTTCATATTTTGGGGTTTCCTTTTCTTTATCTTTTCCTGGTTGCATTCTTCTTTTTGTATTTTATCATTTCCATGGTAATTTGTATGGTTTTTTGTTAGGTGGTGGTCTTAAGATTTCGTACATGTTACTTAGAATTTCTGAAGGTTTTGCAATAATCTTATCTTGGTCCATTTTTATTTCTTCATTTGTTCTATTTAGATTTTTCAAGGCTTCTTCTACTTCTTCTGAATTAGGATTTGCCATTAAATCTTCTATTTCCAAGACATTTATATTATGTTTTGTTATGCCTTCTAACTCTTTCATTTTCCGTTATGCCTGATTCTTCTTCTGGGTAATCAGTTATATATCTACCTAATTCTTTTATATTTTTATTTATGATTTTTAAATCTTTTCTTATATCCCCTACAATTTCAGGACCATTGTAATCTTTTTCCAACTCTTGTATGTTTATCATATAATTTTCTAGGTTTATGTTAGGATTTAATGCAACTGCTTCGTTGGTCATACTTAGCATGTTATTTTGTATGCTAGTAGTGTTGGTAATACCAACTTGCTTCTTCGTTTCTGTAATCTAATACTTTGTATGCTATCTCTTTTTGTATCTCTTTAGGTAGTTTATTTGTTACTTTACTTGTCAGTAACAAATATTCTAATATTTCTCTATTAGCAATATGTTTCCTTTATGTTAATTTCCTGTCAATGTATCTAATTTTAAATTTTGTAAGATTTTTTAATTTTAGTTTCTTTATTTTCTGTGATATATCCAGCTTTTATAGGGATTATAATTTATAATTTGTAAACTAGGGTTATATAGAAAGTTTTGTTTCTAGGTTATTATATTAAAAAGGGTTAGTTAAATGCTTTGTAAAAGTGGGTCAATTCACTAAATCTTTTTGAAAGTGGGTCTTTTGGCTAAATATTTTTCAAAAGAGGGTCAGGTAGTTTGGTTAACTCTATGATTGGTGTATGAGACATCTCCATTCCCTTTGAATTTAATGTATTGGAAGTGAAAATTTTGTTGGATATCAATCATCAAACACAATAGTGTGAATTCTAATCAGGGCTGGCCCCCATCTTGAGGCTGGTGAGGCGGCCGCCTCAGCCCCCGATGTTTTTAAATTTTTAGAGGCCCCTAAATTTATGTTTTCCTTGTAAATATAAACACATATTTTGTGCGTAAAAAATTAATATTGTAATTAGGGGCCTCAAAAAATAATTATTTGGACATTTCGCTTTGAACCCTCGGGAACTCAGGGCCGGCTCTGATTCTAATCACACAAAATCTAATTTGTAGGAGATCAATCTCTACCTCTATGAACCTATTGTTTGATAATTGCCAATGGCGAGAATTGGTAATGGGAGGTGCGTCAAATTTTGGCGCGACCCTTGGCTATTCAACATTCCTCTAGCAAGTATGCATGCCATTTAACTGTTGAGACTAATTTGATAAATGACATTGACAGGCCTGTCTCTTGTATTATTACGTCACAAGGTCGTTGGGATATTTACGACGTTGAAAAAAATATTGAGGATTAATTACCTGGAAACCCATTTACCCTTATTCTTCTCCTCTCAATATTAATTGTATTGTATACACTTGCTTGCCACTCAAACTCAGTGTTTTGGATCTTATAATTGAGACTGCCATTGCCGAGTTCCTCTGGAATGGTTTGGAACAGAAGGAATGTGTTGACATTCTTAACTGATATTTCCACGTCTTCAACAACTCCTGGTCTTCTCTCAAAGTGGAATTGGTTCATTTGCAGAGCGAGTATTAATGAGCAGATTCTCCTTCATCCATCACGATGATTGCAGTCATGCAAGTTTTTCTGGTAAGTTGTGGCCAGAGAAACATCACTTAATCTAGTTATTCTTTCTTTTGTAACTATAACGAATATTTCACCTTTGAATTTCTTATTTTTCTTATTTGTGTAATATCTTCGGCCTTCGGGATTATAGCCGTGACTTTCTTTTCAAAATAATAATAAAAAGGATTAAAAATGTGAATGCACATAAAATTTATATGAATATCCTATACACATATTCTTAAAGAAGACCATCAATAACAAGCAACTAGTTGCGTAGCAGGCTAAACAACCTTAACAAAAGCTCTGAATCATTAATAAGTATCTAGTCCATGTTGGAGCGGGCCCCAGACTCGAATTTTTCCCCAAACTGTCCCATTTTTTGAAAGTTTTTCCCAAACTGCCCCACTTTTTTTAAAAATTTCCAAAACGCCCTACTCGCTTTTTGAAAAATCGAGTTTGGCTAAATCCTCATCGCTTTTTCAGAAAGCGAGTCTGATGTTTTGGTTTTGCACCTGCCCACACTCGCTTTTTCAAAAAGCGAGGGGATTTAGCCCAAACTCGCCTTTTAAAAAAAACGAGTGTCGATTGGGTCTTTTAACCCCCAAGCTTGAAATCAGATCTCACTTTTCTCTTTAATTCTCTATCTTCCTCCTCTTTTAACCCCGAAACACTAACCCATCCTAGATTAGCTCTAATTTCGGCCATTAACCCACCAAATTTTGTCGATTCACTCATGAAATTCTTGCATTTCTCATCTTCGTTCGATTGTCCACTTCGAATTTGGGGATGCTTCGAATTTGGGGGTAATTGTGGTGGAGTCATTCGAATTTGGAGGTGAATCTTGCGGTGGAGGTGGAGTGCTTCGAATTTGGGGGTAAAGCTTGCAGTATATTTATCAACCTCTTGTTTTTTTAATGGTGTATATATATGTAGATATATGTAGTTAAAAACTGGGGATAAAAATTGGATATGTGTTGAATTTGGGGGTAAAAAATGGATATATGTAGATATGTGTAGGTTATATATTTTGGTATAGTTAATAACGATTGTTTTTAGTTGTAGTATACTCTATTTTATTATAAATGACATGCACGATGGAAAATGTGAAGGAAGGATCGAGTAGTAGACCTCCTCTCAGCGATGGACCACGTACTTCTTTTGGCCCACCTCCTCGCGGTGGACGTGTTGTTGTCATGGTAGTACCGTGCATACTAATGTAAGCTTATAATTGTTTATATTCGATTAGTTTGATTATCATACAATAAAATGTAATATCGGTCTTTTGATGTAAATATTATTGTTGTATAGGTCCCAACTAATCCAAGTATGGCGGATTCTTCTTCTTCAGCCCCTTCATCATCTTCTATTCCTCTCGGAGGTCCAGGTCCCCTCGACCCTACACTCCTTACTCTTTAGTCGCATCACCGTTCAAAGGATGTGTGGGAATGTGAATTGAAGGAATGTACATTTAGGGGGGGTCATCCACTACCTATGCACCCACGGATTCACGAGATCCTATCGGACTGTGGATTATATGGTATTGCACTGATGACCTCCATCAAATGTGATCAGCCTCTTCTTACCGTACTGCTTGAGAGATGGCGGCCTGAAACACACACCTTTCACCTGCTAGTTGGGGAGATGACAGTGACACTGCAGGACGTCTCTGTACTGACCGGTCTTCCAGTTGATTGGCAGGCAGTGACCGGCACAATAGACTTCGAGATTGTTTGTTTCTTTGGTGCTATTTCGTATGGGGTGTGTGAGTGTGTGTTTGTTTCTTTTTTTTCATAATTTTGAATGCTTGTGTCATTGAGATTGTTGCGATTGAGTTGGTGAAGTGAATTGGGGTGTGTGATGTGAAGTGAATTGAGATTGTTGCGATTGAATTGGTGAATTGGTGTAGTGAAGTTTATTTCGTATGTGTGAATTGGTGAAGTGAAGTTGGTGAAGTTGTGAAGTATGTATGTATGGGTGAATTGGTGAAGAAAATGTGCTGCTGTGAAGTTGAAAGTACGTATCCCCTTTTGTATAAAGGGCAACTTCATTTGCAACTTGTGAAAGTATTTAGTAGGCCAAGACTCGCTTTTTCAAAAACCGTGTTTAGTCTTCAGCTCCTCGCTTTCTGAAAACGCGAGTCTTGAGTCTGTATGTTTTTTTACAAGCAGACCCAAGAAAGCGAGTCTTGATCCTATTTGTTTTTTTATAAGCAGACCCAAGACTCGCTTTCTGAGAAAGCGAATTTAGTTAAAACTACCTCGGTTTTTCGAAAAGTGACTATGAAGTAGAGTGTTTTCCAGAGAACAACTTGATCTCTGGAAAACACTATACTCCATAGTCGCTTTTTGAAAAACCGATGTAGTTTTAACTACACTCGCTTTCTGATAAAGCAAGTCTTGGGCCTGCTTGTAAAAAACATACAGGAGCAAGACTCGCTTTCTCAAAAACCGAGGAGATCTTTATTAGACTCGCTTTTCGAAAAAGCGAGTGTAGGCTTTAAAAATGACATTTTTTGTGATTATTTGACGAAATTGAGATGAGAGATGGGTTAGAGTTTTGGGGTTAGAAGAGGAGGAGGAAGATAGAGAATTAAATAGAGAAAAGTGAAACCTGATTTCGAGCTTGGGGGTTAAAGACCCAATCGACACTTGTTTTTTTTCAAAAAGCGAGTTTGGGCTAAATCTCCTTGTTTTTTGAGAAAGCGAGTGTGGGCAGGTGCAAAACCAAAACATCAGACTCGCTTTCTGAAAAAGTGATGAGGATTTAGCCAAACTCGTTTTTTCAGAAAACAAGTAGGACGTTTTAGATTTTTTTTAAAAAAGTAGGGCAGTTTGGGAAAAACTTTCAAAAAGTGGGACAGCTTGGGAAAAAATTCCCACTTTTTGAAAGTTTTTCCCAAACTGCCCTACTTTTTTTTATTCCCAAACCATCCCACTCGGTCTTTGAAAGACCGACTCTAGTATAAACTAGCTCGGTCTTTCAATGACCGAGTCTTGCACTTCAAAAAATCGAAGAGCAAGACTCGGTCTTTGAAAGACCGCACTAGTTTATACTAGACTCGGTCTTTCAAAGACCGAGCCTTAGACTTTGGGGGTTTTAATTGCGCAGATCTCCTTTCTTCTTCTTCTTCTTCTCTCTCTCTACTTTACTCTGTTCTATTTCTCTAACTCATCTTCCTAAATCTAGGGCGACCTCCTACCCACAAAATCTCATCTCAATCTAAATATATTTACCAATTCTTTCCTAACCCTCTTACCTTCCACTATAAAAACCCTAAACCCATCTTTTGAAAGATCCATATTTTGGATTTTTGCTAAATTTGAAGAGGACAGCAACTTCAACTCTTTTACCCAAATATCTACGACTCTATCCTTGAAGCTTGTGAAGGTATGATGAATATTGGCCTTCAATTTTCTACCTTTTTTATAGATTTTGTTTGTGGTTAGATAATAACTCGCATATTCGTATAAATATATGTAGGTATGGATCTTGAGTTTCTTATTTGGTTATACTTTGGTGGTGAAATAATTCGTGATTCAGAGATTGGTAGTTGCTATAGTGTGTTGGATCCGGAAATAGTTTAGGTACCTCATACCATTACATTTGCAGAAGTAGTTGAGAAAATTTATGAAGTTACTAATTGGGATAGGAATCAATGGAATGTGAAAATTTTAGCTCGATACGCAGCAGGTAGAGGAGATGGTCGGTATTTTATGATAGTGCCCGTATCTACTGATAATGCGCTGAAGTCAATGATTGCTAGGACATTTGATCCCAATTGTACTTGGTCTGCATTAGAGTTATATATTCAGCAAATTGAAATTTTGAATGCTCAACCACATGATATTCCCAGTTCAAGCTTCATAAGGGTAGTACCTACACATCAGATGAGGTCCAACCCCACTCAATCTTCACAACTAAATCCACTGTCCTCACAAGAAAATACCTTCACAAATACAAGAAACCCGAATTCTACAGATGTTGAGTTGTCACGCCAACCTAGTCCAGTTCCTGACTATGTTCCAAATAACAGTGTATTTGAACTCTTTCAAAATGCAGTGGTTAACAACAGCTTATTAGACGATGATGAAGAAGAGGAAGAAACAGACGATGATGAAAGTGTAGAAAATGATGATGGAGAAAAAGATGATGATGTAGCAAATGTAAATCCTACGAACAACAGTTCTAACGAAGTGAGAGCTACTGATAGCTATGCTAATGTTAACGCTCATGTTACGGATGAGATGGCTCAAGGTGCTAGAGTACACCCAGTTCCACATGAGTCTTCTGGTTCATCCAATGTAGATGAATTGTACGTTGGACAGGAGTTTGTAAGTAAAGAGTCCATTCAGCAAGCTGTCAAGGTGTATTCTATCAAGAAACATCGGCATTAGCACAAACTTGGGCTCCTGTGTTTAGTCCTATTCTAGATCAAGCGTATTGGCCTACTATCGACGGTCCACGACTCGTACCGGATGCTAGTTTGTGACGTTCACGGAAAGGCCGGCCTAAATCCACGAGAATACGCAACATGGATGTGAGAGATAGTTCTAGCAGGGGTACGGGAATGAAATGTTCAAGTTGCGGTTTGGAATGACACAACAAGTGTCGATGTACTAACAGAGCATCTCAAAACAATTAAATTTTGATTATGTGCTTTCTAGTGTGTTTGTAATATTTATATCGAACTAACCACTTAGTTTGGATGTGTTTATGTAACACCCCGAATTCCAAAATACAACTGAATTCGATATTCCACAGGATCTTTATACTTCTTTCGTACAATTTTACAAGGAAATAAAAACTTTTCTTTTATCAGAGTTACATTTACACTTGTACATTATCACAGCGGAAGCAATATTACAATAAATTACATGAAACAATATTTAACTCAATCCTGCGCAGCATGTATGCTTCAATAGTCAAGCATCTTTACCCTGCATATAAAACTATGGGCGCGTTAGTTCATTCAACTGACGAAATATTATACACGGCCATCCTTTCTATGCCGGAAACAGTATAACGATTCTCATTTCTTAACAAACACAAACTTGTCACAAACAAAGCTAAAGGGACTATCCTATTGTTGTCGTGTTGTGAATGTGCACTTAGTCCTTAATGCAATTATTTATATTATATGACACTAATGCGCACTTGTTCGGATTCTATGCATCCCATACTATATAGGTCCGAGGGCAAGCCCTTAATCGTTCTTCATCTTATAGGTTCAATCCATCGTCATGACTTAATCTACTACTGTAACTACGGTAAGTATCCTTGATGTTCTATGATTTACGAGCTCATGTCCATACAGCCTGGAGGGGAATCCCACGTCATGCCACGACGGATCGTGAAGACAGCCTGTGGTCAATTCAGCCTCCGTCATGGGACATGACACCACCCGCAGTCACCAAACATCCCACGAATGTCGCCACCGGGACGGTACTCTAGAGCAGTATTCACGTCATGTCACAACGCATCGTGAAGACAGCCCGTGAATACTCTCACGCCGCCAATCCAATGGCCCTCATACTCAATGTTTTTTTCTTACTTTCATCACATCTTCACTATGTATCTAATCCTTAGTTTAATTGAATCATGAATAAAATTAATCTCTTAGAATGTAGCACTTCCACGATACCAGTCTTAACCATTTATTCAACATGACCCAAATCTTGGTCTTTTCAATTCAAATTCCATTTCAATTCATTTCTCTGCCGGTATAAGGCTTGGCTATATCCTAATTTCTCAATTTCAACTCATAATTACAATGTCATACCCATATGAGCTTTTCATGATTAACCATCATTCATGTTTCGAAAGCATAGTATTTATGTATTCACATTTTTCATAACTCATCACAATCAATAATTCAATGCATATATACTTGGGAACTGAAATTCTTCAAACATGTCGCATTCACTAATTTATAAGCTCACGTAATTCTATTTCAATCCGTTCCAAATCCACAGTTCACATTTTCAATTGTTTCACAATTCACACCTTTCAAATTTCTCATTACCCAAAATCTCATTTTAACTTCTTAAACAATCCATTCGAAATTTCTTAAAGAAACAAATTAAGTTAATAATCGAAAAAGAGTTCATTTTGTAAAAACAGTCTCACTTATACAAAGCCTCAGGTCATAGAGATTTTCTCCCACAACACAGATATTATTTGAAACTTCAGGGCAGTCGACTGTTAACCATGACCAGTCGGCTGTTCTGCGAGTTTCTAAAGCTCGAGAATAAATTAATCAGAGGAGTCGACTGTCTCATATAGATAGTCGGCTGTTCCGCTATGATTTTTAAATTCAAAAATAAATGATCAGGCCAGTCGACTGTTAAATGTGATCAGTCGGCTGCTCTGTGATGTTTTTCAACTCGAAATCAAAATGACCAGGACAGTCGGCTGTTACACATAGTCAGTCGGCTGTGCTGCGGGGTTTTTCAAGTCTAAAAATATATTTTCTTCTCTTTTTGAAACATAACTTCCCAGATTACAATCTACTTAAAAATTTACAGTAAACCCGTATTTCACAATGATCATTTGCTTTATAAAAACTTCTGTTTTATTAATTAATTACACATGATGCATTCAATCATTTGTTTGCAAAAATGCATTCTTTTTCATTCATTCTAATGGCATAAGTTGCAATGGGGAATTTCATGACATCTATTACCAATCATTTATTAATAATTTATTCTATCAATTCATCTTTAACACACCATTCTACTTTAGCACTTTAATCCATAAACATGATGCTAGTCTTTTACTAGTTAAACCACATAGTCCACATTTATGACATATTTTGCATACTAACATTAGAAATAACGAGAACATTCACTTTACTCATAATTAATAAATATAGTAATCAATCAACACATATTTGCTAATTTCTCAATTTCCTTCTATTTAGGCAAGCATGCATTTCATTTCAACTAGTAACTCATAATAACAATTCAATTTCCTCCCTAGCAAGATTTCTACTTTAGAAGTCATGAGAAACACCCACCTTTTGAAGAAAACCAATTAAGAAAATTTTCTAAAGCCTCCTAGATTGCGAGCGAGTGCCTTCTCCTCCTAGATTGCAGTGCAACGACTTCTCCTCCTTGCTCCTTGCTACAAACCGAGAGCTTCAATGTAGAGATGGCCGGCCTCCAAAGGGGAACACTCACACTCAGCTCATGCTAATATAAATCTCCTATGTAATTGTTCTCTTCTTTCAATAGATTACTAGTGTAAAATACAAACAAATAGGAGGGGTATTTATACTAATTTTAGAGTAGATTAGAGGGCTAGGATTCGATGGATGGTTATAGAATGAAGGGCTAGGATAGTAGTAGGAGTTATAGCAACCACCCACACACAAATAACTACCCATGCACACAACCCACTCTCCCAATCCTCCAAGCACAAACCGGCCCAAATAAAGCGTGCATTGCACACTACATGCTTCGTACGTGCCACCTAGTACCCCTATTTTAAAGTTGTACAATTTAATTAATCAAAATGTTCACCAATTATCTCTACATGACAAGTGTGACCATTTAATTAATTAATTAGATTGGTGGGCTTCATAAATAGTGGGCTTAGGCTTGTAGGCCAAGACAACAAATTAATAATTAATTAAAGTGGGCTAAAACAATTAATTAGTGTTTTAGGCTTTTGGAAATAGGCTTTTTAGAAAAATAAAGGAAAATAATTGTTCATACAAAAATGAGATTTCATACAAAATAAATAAATGATATACACATGAAGTTTGCACGTGCACAACACGTGAAAAATAATATTTTTATAAAAATGAAGTTTTAGGGTATTACAGTTTAATTGTCGAAAATGTATGATTGATTGAGGTTTAAATATTGGCCAAAGAGAGTATTTTGGAATCAATAAGTTTCAAATATATTCGAATCAAAATGTCTTGAAGTTTTTCCGCAAAAAAATTCAATCAGCTTCAAGGCTCGGTCTTTCAAAGACCGTTGTCATTTTAACTAGACTCGGCCTTTGGAAGACAGAGTCTTGATGCTGATTGTAAAATTTATCTTACAAACGTAAGACTCGGTCTAGTTAAAATGAGAACGGTCTTTGAAATACCGAGTCTTGAGTTCAATCTATTACAGAAACCAAGCTGCTCTCTGGAAATGAGTGAAAATCACAGTCGGTTTTCGAAAGACCGTTCTAAATATAACTAGACTCGGTCATCCAAATGAAAAAAAATTCACAGATTGAAGACTCAGTCTTTCAAAGACCAAGTCTAGTTATATTTAGAACGGTTTTTCAAAAACCGACTGTGGTGTTTACTCATTTCCAGAAAGCAGCTTGGTTTCTGGAATAGATTGAACTCAAGACTCGGTCTTTCAAAGACCGTTCTCATTTTAACCAGACTCGGTCTTCGAGTCTTACGTCTGTAAGATATATTTTACAATCAGCATCAAGACTCGGTCTTTCATGACAACGATCTTTGAAAGACCGAGTCTTGAAGCTGATTGAAATTTTGCTTACAGGCACAAGACTCGGTCTTTCAAAGACCGTGTAAGTTTATACCAAACTCGGTCTTTCAAATACCGAGTCTAGGCTTAAATTTAACCAGATACACTTTCTGTTAAAGCATTTCTCCTTTACAAATATAATCTTTCACATTGAATCACTTCCACAACCACAACAACAACAACAACATCATCATCTCCACAATATCAACAAACTCATTAACATTTCCATATGCCCAACATCTCCACAATTTCAAAAATCTCATTAACATCTCCACAACCACATCATCTCCAACATCTCCACAACCACATCAACAATCTCATTAACATCTCCACAATTTCAATAACATCTCCACAATATTGTTAATATCGTCTCCACAACCACATCAACAATCTCATTAACATCTCCACAATATCATCTCCACAATAACAAACTCCAGAATCTCCACATTATTAACAAACTCCAGCATCAACATATGCCCAACAGAACATTAAAAAAACTCGAGACATTAACAACATACTACTCGAGACAAACTCAAAATACTAATTTAAAATATTACAACATTAAGAACATTAAAAAAAGTGCAAAATCAAACTAACTAAAAATATTACAACACCTACCAAATTCAAAATATTACAAAATTATACTAACTCATAATATTACAACATCAGACTTACATCAAACTAACATAAAAAATCAAGGGTCAGGTGTGAAGAAGTTGGTAGGTCTTCGTTGTCATCTACCACGTTGTGGAGTTGCCTGTGTTAGACCGGACAACGGGATGTTCTTCTCTTCTTGAATCTCACCCCCAATTTCTTGTTGTATACCCTCCCCTTCAATCTCAGGCCCTGCTTGTTCTTCGTGTTCTGATTCGCTTGGAGGTTAAGGTGGAGGCCTTCGAACAACTCTCTTTCGTCGGACCCCAGAATGGCCGCTCATTCGATGTGTGGGAGTGCTTAGAATTGCATCTAATGTTGCTCCCTCGTCCACAAGATCAGCTTGTACACGGCAACAAGATAACATCTCCCGTATGGTTTCCTTCATCTGATCGACGGCGTTGCCATTCAACAAAGATGCACATTTCTTTGCAGTGGTCAAAGTCTGGCTCAACTGAGAATCATAAAAAGTTAAAAGATTATGTTACTTACATATACACATACATATATAAAAACAAATTTATATATAAACTTTAACAATTTAAAACGAAACTTTAAAACTTACAAAATTCGGAACAGTGGATCCCTTTGGTTGGTACATCGGCAACTTCATGAAATGTTGATCTGCTGGTTCGGTCCCTGGTCGACGGATCGGGACTACCACTCCAGCAGGAGTCTGCAACGTTGGAGAAATATACCGTCTAGTGACTCTCTCGTACCAAGCCATGTACAACCCATGCACCGAGAGGTCAAACGGTGGAATGCCACCAATGATTTCTTGAAAACGGTGAACATTCCATCTCTGAACGTACACAGAGAAGCAAGCGGCCCAATTGTGTTCGGGGGTACGGCCAATTCCTGTAATGTTGTGCATCTCGGCATTGAATGGCTCAGCAACTGGAATCCCTTGGTGAAGACCAAACTGGCGTAGCACTCTATCGGGGTAGTAGAACTCGACAACCCCAAAGTTGATTAACGGTGCTTTTGTAAGCCACAAATCACGCCTGTACGTGCAATTAGGCGGCAGTCGAACCAGTCACTCCTCCGTGTAAGAAAACCACACGACACAGTCAACTGCCAACCTATCCAACTCATCGCGGTAGTATGTTAAGCACCTGTTGGGGTTGGCTGTCCATGTAAGTTTGCCTGTCCAGTAAACACCAATAGGAGGTAGCATGTCCACGTTATCGGGAAGAACTGTCCAGTGCTGAGATTGGATCGTACTACGGGCCAACCTACGTGAATCCGCTCCTAACTCCAGATCTGCAGTAAAATCATAGGCCCATTCATCTGGTTCGAACCTATACTGCACAAACACAAACTCCGGTACAGTGACGAAAGTACGGCACTACCCCAACCGTAATGGCTGACATTTCCTAGATCTGCGATTAATGGCAAGAACATCAATGAGATGCTATTTCCTGACAAATTTGGAAACAATACGGTGCCGAATAGCGTGAGAATGTAGGCCCTACAATAGCACTCCACCTCCGCCGCAGTTGAACCTACATTCAATTTATTCTTAAACTTGTCCTTCAACCACTTCAAACGGATAAATTTACCATTAACCGCACCGACTTCAACGTCGACACCTAAGTACTGCTCGACTATAAAAATCGGGTCAAAGTCCATTGATCCTGTGACTGCCTCTCCATCGATTTGAAGCCCGGTAAGTATGGAAACGTCCTGCAGAGTGACTGTCATCTCTCCAACTGGCAGGTGAAAGGAGTGTGTCTCGGGCCTCCATCTTTCAAGAAGTGCTTCCAAAAGATGTCGATCGCACTTGATGGAGGTCATCCTACCAATACCGTAGAACCCACAGTCTCTTAGTATCTCGTGTATACGTGGGTGCATGGGTAGTGGATGACCAGTCCTGAAGCGGCACTCCGTAGCCTCACCGTTCTAAATATTCTGTGATCGGTTCAACGGTTGAAGAGTGAGGAGTGAAGGGTCAAGGGGTCCTGGGCCTCCAGAAGGGATATACGATGAGTCAGGGATTGAAGAAGAAGTGCCCGTCTCATTTGGATTGACTTCAACCTACATAACAATAATATTTACATCAATAGACCGAAATTTAATATAATTCTATTAGAATCAACAATTAATTACTTACATTAGTACCCTCGGTACGAGCACAACCACGACCACGACCACGTCCACCGCGAGTACGTGGTCCATCGCCACGTGGAGGTCTACTACTTTCTCCTACCTCCATGTTCCCTATTGTGCTGTGCGTGCCATTTACAATAAAATACAAATCCTACAACTTCAACAAAATTGTTATTAACTACACATAACATAGATATAAAAAACAACAATCTCGAAACATCTCCACAACCACAACATTTCAACAACAATAACATCAAAAATCTCGAAACATCTCCACAACCACAACATCTCAACAACAATAACATCAAAAATCTCGAAACATCTCCACAACCACAACATCTCAACAACAAAAACAACAACAATCTCGAAACATCTCCACAACAATAATTTCTATATAACAATGCCGTTTGCTACTTATTTGTTTTTTTTTCATTCTCTAATTAAAACTAAAAATAACAACAATGGCTACTCTACATTGTCAACAATAACTCAAATTTAACTCTGCACCTTCACAATAGCCCAAAATTAACACAAAATTTGCTTATCAAAAGCTTCAGAAATATACTTTTCGAGTAGGAGATTCCAAAGCGAGCTAGTGACAATGTAGAGTACTTCTAGATCCTTCAACCAAGATCTTCCCCCAACGAAGATGAAATTAAACAATATCTAAGAAATTGGGATTTTGGGGTTTAGGGTTTAAAGAAATAATCAAATTTGGGGGAAAAGGATGGGGAAAATCGAAAATCGATGAGAGATTACTCGGTTTTGGGGAATGTATCGATCGATTTAAGGGAAAATCGACCACAAAATTGGCTAGGGGGCGATGGGTTTCGTTGAGGGATAAAGAGAAGAAGAAAAAAAGTCGAAAAGTAAATAAAGTCGAGAAGAAGAAGAAATGAGATCTGCGCAATTAAAACCCACAAAGTTTAAGACTCTGCGCAATTAAAACCCCCAAAGGAGATCTGCGCAATTGAAAGACCGAGTCTAGTATAAACTAGCGCGGTCTTTCAAAGACCGAGTCTTGCTCTTCGATTTTTCAAAGTGCAAGACTAGCGCGGTTTTTTAAAGATCGAGTCTAATATAAACTAGCGCGGTCTTTCAAAGACCGAGTCTTGCTCTTCGATTTTTCGAAGTGCAAGACTCGGTCTTTGAATCGAAGTGCAATATTCGGTCTTTGAAAGACCGCGCTAGTTTATACTAGTTTATACTAGCGCGGTCTTTCAAAGACTGAGTGGGATGATTTGGGAATAAAAAAAAAAGTAGGGCGGTTTGAAAAAAACTTTCAAAAAGTGGGGCAGTTTGGGAAAAAATTCCTCTGATTCAAACTAAAAGCTCCTTCTTTCTTCATCTTTTAGAAAAGTTACATCTTGACCCCTATCACATCAAACTGTTAAAAAATAAAGTCAGTCAAACCCCTCAAGAAAACAATGAGAGTCAAACATTGTCCTTGAAACAATCATCCCTCCGCCTCGCAACTTTCAGCCACTTGTCATTCATTTATCGACATCATCATCATCATCATCATCACTTCCAATCCCATTCCCATTCACATTCCAAACATCCTCCCTTAATGGCCACTTCTTCTTTTTCCTCCTCCTCACTCTCTCTCCTCTCTCTCCACTCATCCCCTCGCTCCCGCCTCCCGCCCTCCGCCATCTCCCTCCCCTCCGCGCTCCCCCGCACGTGCTTCTTCTCTTCCCTCTCAATCCTAACCCATTCCTTTCCGTTTCACTCCAAACCCTCAACCGTTTTCTCGGTTTCTGCGACGAGTGAAGACGCTGCGAGCTTCGAGAAGAAGAAGAAGAAGGTACTAATTGTGAACACCAACAGCGGCGGCCATGCCGTTATCGGATTCTACTTCGCTCAGGAGCTCCTTGCATCCGGCCATGACGTCACTGTACTCACTGTTGGAGATGAGGCTTCCGATAAGATGAAGAAGCCGCCGTTCACGAGATTCTCTGTATGCTTTCATTTTTCTCTGAATTTAAAAATTCATGTACTTTTTTATAATTTGGTGCAAGTAGTAAAAAGAGCTATTGATGCATTATTATTCATCATAGATGTTTTATCGTGATATTTTTTGTGTACTGCTAGCTGTAACTGTTAGGGTCTGTTTGGTTCAAAGGAGGGGAGGGGAGGGGAGGGATTTTAATGGAGGGGAGGGGAGGGGAGGGAAAGGGAGGGGAGGGATTTAATTAAAACTGTGTTTGGTTCAAAGGAGGGGAGGGGAGGGAAAATAATAATTTTCTTGTTTGGTTCACAAGGGGAGGGAATGGATTTTATAATAAAATTACTTTTATACCCTTTTGCATATAATAAGAAATTCATACATTGACATTTGCTTCTTAATGCAATAATAACAATTTAGATATAAAACTTACATAATTGACTCAATAACATATAAACTTACATTAACACTAGCAGCAGTTGAACATTTCTTCATTTCTTTCCCAAACTTGTCTTTTCCAATGCAAATTTGATGGTGTTCCAAGAGCCAGGAACTTGAATCATCCACTGCAAAATTACTCAGTTAACAGCACCTCAAAGTTCAAATGTTCAATGGCTTTGGTTAAAACAGCAACAAAAATCAAAATAAGAGACTTCCTTCTTATACATTGCTAGAATAAACAATTGAAGCAGTTTCAGCCCAGAAATAATGTCAATAAATACCTTCATCCAGGATTCCAACCTCCCTTCTTCCGATATTAACAATAAACAATCTAAACACCAAAAAAAATAATCTAAACACAACTCCCCCAAAGAATGTGTAATCTAACAATACGGAAACAATACCATATTTCAGAATCTAACCCAATATTAATTGTAGAGAATTCGTTGATGAACAAATATAGATCCGGCCACCAATTACGTGCTGTACATATCAGACACTTGAAGGAAGACCGTCCACAAAAAATAAAATAAACGCTTCTTTTTCCTCTTTTTCCTTGAATAATCTTTCATCTAATCTTCAACTTAAGCAACATACTCATTCTCAAGAACAGGTTGTGTTCGAGTACCTGATGCAACTGGCGCTTGAGTCGTCCCAACTCTGGCCATACAACTTTAGGATTTCGATTTTTTAGGATTTAGATTTTTTAAGAAGGGCAATTTGGTCATACAACTTTAAAAAATTAGCCCTATTTTCTCTCCCCTCCAAATCCCCCCACTTTTGGAGGGGAGCCAAAATTAGCTCAGGAGGGGTGTTGCACCCCCCCATTTCCCTCCCCTCCCCTCCTAAAAATTGAACCAAATAAGAAAAATAATAAAAAACCCCTTCCCTCCCCTCCCCTTCCCTCCAAAACCCTCGAACCAAACAGACCCTTAGAGAGAAAGGTTGGGCATTGTCTGAGTGTGGAGGATTTGATTGACATTATTTCATAAATACCGGGAAGTATGTGCAGTGTACAGGCTTGCTTATCTACTTGGATTTTTTTTTTATATGCCATTTTTTTTGAAAATATTTGCACTTATAGTACAATTGTCAAAGTATTTGCGTTTGTGTACTAAACATTTCCAACGACGAGTTTAGTTGTTTCATGCTCGCCGTTGGGACTATGCGAGTTTAGTGCTAATGTTTTGAAAAACTCGTCATTCCCAACAACGAGTTCAGTTCAAAATTTTCAATGAAGATTCGCCGTTCCCAACGGCGAGAACATTTATGCTAGACCCGCTGTTGGGAACAACGAGTTTAGTTCAAAATTTTGAAAGAAGACTCGGTGTTCCCAATGGCGAGGACATTTATACTAGACTCGCGGTTGGGAACGGCGAGTTTATTTACACACAAAAAAAATCTCTGAAGTTTTTTTTTCGAAAATTCACTAAGTCCAACAGAATGTTTAACTTTATGTGAAAGTTCCTACATCATCGCCGTTCCCAACAGCGAGTCTAGTATAAATGTCATCGCCATTAGGAACGGCGAGTCTTCTTTCAAAATTTTGAACTAAACTCGCTATTTCCAACAGTGCGTCTAATATAAATGTCCTTGCTGTTGGGAACAATGAGTCTTCATTGAAAATTTTGAACTGAACTCGCTGTTGGGAACGACGAGTTTTTCAAAAAAAAAAAATAGCACTAAACTTGCCGTGTCCCAACGGCGAGCACGAAACAACTAAACTCGCCGTTGGGAACAGCGAGTTTAGTTGTTGAGTCCACGAGCACAAATACTTTACCAACCGTTCTCTTTCTGCAAATATTTTCCATAAGTGTCTTATAAAAAAAAACTATCTATTTGTGGGTGTTGGTTGTAAGCATTCACACAGTGAAGAAAATGGAGTGTACCTTAATGTTTAATGTTGCGCTTTATCATATACGTATACGCAGTTAGAGTCTGTTTGGATACATAGGTGAGTTTAGGTAATTAGAAGTGTGTGGCTTAACATTTTTTTTGATAAAAAGATGACCCATTCATCGCTTCATTAATACGATATTAAAGAAACATAGTAGTACTAGTTACATCAAGTGCAAAATACCATCTCTGTCCTCCTTACAACGACCACACATAAGATAGATAAGCAGAAAGTAAGATACAAGGGCTGTATGCAAAGCCCCACACTTTCCACCATCCACAACCTAGAGTAATAGGCCCCTAATTCCTTTCCATGTTAGCTCTCGTCCACAAGGCAAGTGGGATACAGAGTTCCCCCCTTGCCTGCTCTCCTCCCAGGAGTCCTACTCCTCCTCTTCCAACCGCAGCCTTTTCATTGCTCCCCTATGACCTGTCCAATCATTAATTAGCGCCCAAATTTTATGCATGTGAGTGGAAAAAGTACATTTGATATTGCGAAAACAGAAATCATTCCGAACAAGCCATAAACACCACATAGTGGTGGATGCTATGATACCCCAATCTTGCCTATCTTCCTTTCTAACCAAGTTTAACCACCAATGGCCCCTGTGTGGCTTAACATTGTTCTAGGTTTCATAGTTTGTAGACTGTTTGGAATCATTTTGGAATTCAGAGGAGTAGAGGGTTTTAAACTCTAACCATTGCCTACCTCCATTTTCATACTTTTATCTTTTTTGGAAATCCCATTTTGTTTATGAGCTCATCAGGGCCGGCCCTGAGTTTACGGGGGCTCGAGGCAAACCCCCGAAATGAGGCCACCATACAGAATTTGTTTTTTTTAAAAGTTGGTAAAAAACACAATTATGAAAATACCGATATATATGGAGAAATATATGGAGATTTAGGGATTCGGGAAATAAATCTTCATACAAACCCAAGCCCAACTAAAATAATGCGGACTAAAATAAGCCGTCCCAAGTACTAATTGAAAAAACAAAAACCAATTTTTTGGGGGGCTCCTAAAAAAATATTACGCGCAAAATACATTTATGTAAATGCTTTTTTGGGATTCTAAAAATGAGCAAAATTTAGGGGCCCGAGGCAGCCGCCTCCCCCGCCTCAAAGCAGGGCCGGCCCTGGAGCACATACATGAGAGATAACTTCAATTATCTTTCAAATGGAAGTACTGGTATGCAAACTATGGCAAGTTTGCGCCCTGGGAATCCACTTGAAAAAATATCTCTAGCTATTATATCTTTATATTCCTTTCAAACTAGCCTATCAGGTTATCATTGACATCATTGACAAGATAATTATACCACCCCCTCCCCTCCTTCCCCACAAACACCACCAAACTAGTACTGTAATGCACACACTCAGGCACATATAGGATGGGAGTAAAAAAGGAGGTGCATAACAATGACAACATTGTTGGGGAAAACACATTTATTTCACATTGGAAACTATGATAACTAATTTTTCTATCAATTTGGTGATGGTCTTTAAAAAAAAGGGAGTAAAATGGAGCCACAAAAAAAAAAGGTATAGGTTGTTCAAATTATTACATTTTCACCTGATTTTTCTTCATCTAACACTTTTTTAAAGGTGATATGCTGAATCAGCTTTGTCTGTTTATCTAAACTTAGTTATTATTGTTTAGGAATTGGTGAGTGCTGGCGGGCAGACAGTGTGGGGAAACCCAGCAGAGATCGGGACAGTTGTGGGTGGAGCAGCATTTGACGTTGTGCTCGAGAACAATGGCAAGGATCTTGATACTGTCAAGTATGGAATTGGCTGACTATTCAAATTTCACATGCAATGTGTTATACTTATCAAAACTTGAGTTTAAATAGTTTGGTATACTTTTCTCTGTTCCAATTTAATTGTAAGGGTTCGTCATTGAATGATCAACAAGGCTATGTACTATGTAGAGGTAACCTGAGGATTCAGTAAATAGGAACTTGATTACAGATGTCTAATAGTTTTGTATAAGAGATATTCTTGAAGTATCTTACTCAAACCACTATCTGAATGTTCATTGAAATAGGCAAATGTTTCCTTGTGATCCTGATAACTAAGAGGATAATTTATTAGAACTGAGTCAAGCAGCTGCTTTTGTAGGTTCTGTTGCTCTTTAACTATTATTTTTGGGGTGTTTAGACTTTTGAGTAGCTATAATTATCACTACTTTTTTCTCTCAAAAAGTATAGAAGATAAAAAATGAAATGAACAATTGATGAATTGACTAATTTTTCATGTATTCATTCTCCCTATAATGTGGATATTTAGTACCTGAACCCCAAAAAATAAAAATACCTTAGTCGTTCATTACTATAAAATCAGCGGTTTTATGTTTCTATGGAGGAGTATTTGTTCATCATCATTTGCCAGAATACTAAAAGATGATGAACCCCCAACAGTTAATCTTTCGAACATTGGATACAAACTGCAAATATACTTAGTCTAAGTTTAAAGCATTCCTTTATCTATTCTAATAATGATCATCATTGCAGACCTGTTGCAGACTGGGCAAAATCTGCCGGAGTGAAACAGTTTTTGTACATTAGCAGTGCTGGAATATATAAACCAGCTGACGAAGTTCCTCATGTTGAAGGGGTATGTGAAGTTCTTTTTTAAAAATAAATGTCACATGTTTGGCAGTTTTTGACTTCATTTTTAGTTGCTCATTTTGTAATCAGTGGATGCTTGCATACATTTGTCTAAAAGTTATTACCTTTTTTGTCTGATAGAAAACATATTCCTAATTTAGTCTGGTTTAGCTACAAGTAGATCCCGTCAGCAGATATTTTAGATTTACAGAATTCCTATCCCCTCAGTTCCCGGGGGCCCGAGGTGAACTCCCGAAATGGGCCCCCATACACAAACAAAAAACAAAAACAAAAAAAAAAATGCACATTCGGGTTTGAGTTTATATTGATTTAAATGTGGATTTGTTTTAAATCACCCAAATTTAAAGTCTCAAATTCAATTCAAGTCTTCAAGTCTTCAAGCCTAAATCCAAATAATTTTTAAAAAAGATTTAAAGGCTCAAATAATTATTTTTGTGGGCCCCTAATAACAGTATTTTTTTACTTGCTAAATACGTGCCTATATTTACAAGGGAAGTATAAATTTGGGCCCCCCCTGATATCGCAAAAACTCCGGGGGCCTGAGGCGGCCGCCTCACCCGCCTCAAGGGTGGGCCCGGCCCGGCCTGGCCTATAGGCCCTATACTATAGTTATTGTAAAATTATAAGTAACATAAACAGGTTGAACCCCAAAGTCGCTCCCATTAGGTCCTCTCTCCTTCTTTTCTTCTCCATGTTGTTTAAGAGTAGTCCCTGACAGAGATGAGTTATATTACTAGATATGACTAATATAACTTTATTAATAGGAACAGATCCTTAGAACAACTTACTGGTTACCATGATGTATAAATAATATAATTTAAGTAAATGTTATGCATAATGAGTAAAAGACACCTACTTGCGTTATGAAGTTTATAAAAATATGTAATTTTCTTACAGAAGTCTTATTGTCACCCCTGGTACATAATTACAAATAAGTCAAGGTATCAGTAATCAGTTGTTGAGTAAAATAAAAAATCAAGATATCAGTCTTTGATTGACACCATACATGTACAATATTAAGCTTGCACCAGAAGCATAATTCACAGCTTTTCCCAAACTCATGTAGGAAATATTTTTCATTACTTTTATATGATCATTATTTTCAAAAAAGTCATTTTGCTGATAGCTGATTTTGTTTAGCAGAAAGTAAAATTTATCACTGTCAAATATATCCATGAAATTCGATGAAACTCAATTGCTCGTGATAATATCATCATTCTAGTTGGGTACCATCATTTAGAACTAGCAGACTTTTATGTTATTTCTATGCCTAACTACATATTATGAATTCTCCATAAAATCATATTTCATATCAGTTTGTAATCTCTCCAATATATGAAATTGCACCTCATTGCAGGACCCTGTTAAAGGTGATGCCAGTCATGTAAGTGCTGAGAAATACATTGCGGAACTGTCTTTCAGTAGCTGGACAGTCTTCCGGCCACAGTACATGATAGGTTCTGGAAATAACAAAGATTGTGAAGAGTGGTTCTTTGATCGTATGTCCACTACTTACTCTCATGTTATCTAATCCATCCTTCCAATTCCTTCTCTTTTTATTTGGATCATTTTGCTTAATAAATACTAACTACCTACATGCATATTTATATATATATACCAAATGATTATTGATGCTCAGAAAAATAAGAGGCTGAGATAATTTTGAACCCGAATAATTATAATTGAATTTTTATATAATAAAAAAGTTCCTTTCTAACAAAATATCAATATGTCATCTTTTATCAAAAAAAAAAAAAAATCAATATGTCCTTCCAGTAATATCTCTGACATTTGCAAGATAAACATAATGTGTCAGTAAGCATCGTTGCCCTCTGACATCACTGCCTGGAACATTGTGCCAGAGAATTAGAGAATTCTATTTTCTTAGTTGTAAGATTCTTAGATATAAATCCCTCAGCCTTCACCTTCACCACAACTTAAGAGTTTTGGTGTATTGGTAGGGTTATTTCTCATGGTGACAGGGCTACCGGTTCGATTCCTACTTGCACTTATTTAAACATTGTTTCAAAAAAGCATGTGGGTCATGTTAGAATGTGGATATATTCCCTCTACCCTCATGACAATTTCCAATGTATGGGTGTAGTGGCAGTCATTACTGATTAATTGCTAAGAACACTACCATTAGATATATATCAGTCTCTCTTTCCTCTTCCCGCAATCCCGGAGCGGCGATTTTGAAAACCCAAAAAATCCCAGATTCCGAATTTCCGGCCTCCCCCTCCACCTCCACTCCGGCCTCATTTCCCCTCCCCACCCCCTTCTTCTCCTCCTCCTCCTCCGGCCCCCTTCTCCTCCACCTCCGGTTGCAATCACCCCCGGTAGCCCTCCCTTCCTCCACACCCGCCAACCTCCTTCCCCCCTCCTTCTCCTTCACCGGCCAACCATCCTCCACCGTCCCTCTGCTCGAATCTCTTCGTCCGTCCTCCTCCCTCTCTCAACCCCCTTCCCCGACCGCAGGTGATTGGGGGGAGGGGGTGGTAGGGTTGGCAAACGGGTCTACTAGGCCAGGTCGGGTCGAACCCGTCTGGGTTGGAACCCAACTAGGGCGGGTTCGAGTTGGGTCCTAGTGGCAACCGGGCGGGTCGGAAATGCAAAAAGTTGACCCGCCCAACCCACGAACCCATTCGGGTCCAACCCAGGTCGGGTCGGATCGGGTCGCGGGTTGGGCCCGTCTAAATTTAATTTTTTTTACTTTAAAAAAATGTAATTTTAATAATAATAAGAAGAAGAATCAAAGAGTGAAATTGCCAAAAAGAAGTATATATTATTAATATTATTTCAACTTATACAAATTTCCAAATTTGTAATAAGAAATAAAGATTTTCTACAAATTTATTTACAATAACAAATTTTTTCGATACAATTTTAATTTTCTTCAATTATCCTAATTTTTTATAACAAACAAAGATTTTATACAATCTTTTATACATTTACAGTTGTCTTCAATTTGTTGGTCTTCAATTTGTTGTTGTTGTTGTTGGTCTTCAATTCTTCATTTTGTTTGCTATTGTTGTTGTTCTTCCGGCGAGTTGCTTATTTTTTATACATTTACAGTTGTCTTCAATTTGTTGGTCTTCAATTTGTTGTTGTTGTTGTTGGTCTTCAATTCTTCATTTTGGTTGCTATTGTTGTTGTTGTTCTTCCGGCGAGTTGCTTCCACTTGTAGACGTGTCGAACCCTTTTTCTTAGGTCCTATCTTCGGCCTTTAGCCAGTCTTCTGTGCAGACGAGTATCTCCAACGATTGGGGCTTCAAGCAATTTCTGTAATCGGTTAGAACCCTACCACTTGTAGAAAATGCACTTTCTGAAGCAACTGTAGAGACAGGAGGAGTTAGTAGATATTTAACCATATATTTAAGAATACTATAAGTATGTTTATGGTCTTTCTACCACTGTAAAATATCTAGTGAAGAAGTAAAACTTTCAGAATCTTGCTGATTATACCAATGTAATTCATTTGGTTGATTAGTCCTAGGTTTTTTGATTGAATTTGTGCATGTAAATTAAATGTGGTATCATCTAATTTACTCTTACCCTTACCTTTAGAAGTAGCAGAAGAAGAACTAACTAAAGAATTTGTACTACTAGATGCAAAACTTCTATCATAATAATCATACAAGTTATTTAATGTCGATTCAAATTTAACTAAAAATGTTCTGCAATGAATTTCAGATTCATCTTCCCCAAGTAAAGTAAAAAACATTTCAATCAAACTCTTCGTACCTTCTAATTTGATACGAGGATCCATCACAGTAGCAATACAATACAACATAGGAGGAGTATTAAAATACTTCAAAAATTTGGTGTATGCAGGTTTCACAATATGACCAATAAAAGCATCATCGATTATTTCTTTGAAAGTTTGCATCATAGTAACTATTGAAATAAAAATGCTACTAGAAGTAGATTCATAAGATTTTGAAAATTTTAAAGTTACAGTTTTAAAAGGTTCTAAAAATTTCAACAAAGATTCGGCATAAAACCAAGCTTAGGGAGTCATTTCAAAATTTGGTATATTTTTTGCAATGCAAAAATCATTTATACATTCTTTATATTCAATAGCAACATGTAGCTATTCAAAAGTTGAGTTCCATTGGTGTTTAACATCCTTTGGAAATTTTTTTAAATGTACATTTTTAAGCCTACATCAAGCTTTCCATTCTTGGAATATGGTGCCACTTAATGCAATAAAATGTACACAATTTCTAATGTTAACTATATATGGTTTGGCCATTTTTAATGCATCTTGAACACATAAATTTAAAATATACATGCACATCTAATATGAAAAATATTGTCAGATGGAGAGTTTAATGCGGTTTTTAATATACTAATTGATGCATTGTTGTTAGATGCATTATCAAAACTTATCCATATAATTTTATCACGAATATGAAAAACATCACAAATTTTTAAAATACGATTTGCAATTTCATTACCACTATGAGGATAAGGCAACACGGCAAGTGATATGATCATTTTTTGAATAATCCAATCACTGTCGATCCAATGACAAGTTATTTCCATCATTGGAATATTGTTGCAACCCGTCCAACAATCGGAAGTTAAAAAAACTCTACAAGTTAAACTCCATAAAATGACAATCAAAGCTTCTCTCATTTTATTGTACATTTTAAAACAATCAGATTTGCAAGTATTCCTAGGGATTCTTGTAAAATGGGGATTTAATGCAGTTTGATTAAAAGTTTCTAAGTCCCTACTCTCGGAATAGGAAAATGGTAACTCTTTCTTGATTACTAGTCGGGCCATTTTTCGACGAACAAGTTCGGGATCATAAGAATGGCTATCAACTACACCGGTCCTAGGGTGAATTTTTTGTTGGCCGGGTAGGTCTACAAGAAGTTCTTTGTGTACATTTTGGATGTGTCGTCTTATTGTACCCGTTCCCTCACCCCTCTTTCATTTGTATGGCTTCGAACATGTTTTACAAACTTTTATACCTATACCGGGATTTTCTTCGTCCGGAATATAATCATAAAATTTGTGTCAATCACTAGTTTTCTCTCTTGTTTTCCTACTACTAACCGGTTGTATTGTTTCGGTTGCTTGTGTTTGTGGTTCTTCTTCTATGTCTATGTCTCCTACAAACGCATCGTGTGTACCAATGTGTTGGGTCATAGAGTACTCTTCAGTGGGCTCATTTTGTGGGACAATTGGTGGCCTACGAGAAGTGCCGATGGAATCTTGTCCACTTTGGCTACGGCCGCTACCTCGTGATCTAGACATGTTGATATAGTAGTGTATGTGAAAAAATTAAAATACAATCTATGCGAGATAAGTTTAAGAGGGTTGTGAGAGAGAAGATCAAAAAATCAATAAACAAATATGATTAAAAAAATTATAACTACAAAAAAATATCAAGACAATAAGAGGGTTGTAAAATTTTGACACCGTACTTCACGGATACTCGTATATAAAATGAAAGTAAAAATAAAAGTAGAAGTAGAAGTAGAAGTCCGGACTCATATAGAGATAGAAAGAGAGGTTCTTTGTTGGAGCCTTGGAGGAGTTAAAGACTTGAAGACGCAGTTGAATGTTGAATTCGATACGATCGGAATTTGTCGTTTGATCGTTTCTATGTTGCTAGCTTCTTTGTTCACAAAATTTGGAATAAATTGAGATTGAATTGAGTAGTAGAAGTAGATAGAGTAAGAGAGTAAGGTGTGAAATTTTTAGTTTGGATTTACGGGGTATTTATAGGGAAAAAATAAAACAAAAAACAAAAAAATACAAAAAATACAAAAAATGGCTATAACGGCCGTTAGACCCGGGTTTCTACCGTTGGACCCGCGGGTCGAACGGTCGACCCACGCGGGTCTAACGGTTCGAAACCCGCGGGTTTCGCACTGTTCACCGGGTTCACGGGCCAGGTTAGACGGGTTCAAATCCGTTCTTCAACGACCCGGGTCGACCCGCTTATACTCACGGGTTCGATCCGGACCCGAACCGACTTCTAATGGGCCGAGTTTGGCGAGCGGGTTGCGGGTCAGCCCGGCCCGGTTGCCATTCCTAGGGGGCCAAATTACAACCGATTTACAATTAGCACGGAAATGTGTTCTATTTGGTGTGGGCGACTGTTGTCAAGCAAATTTATAGTTTGGGCTCTACTTTGACCTTGGTTGGTCAAAGTGAGGAATGTCTTTGGTTTCTTTCATGTCAGAGGGCTCGCAGGGGTCAGGTGCGACGTCTGCCCTCGTTGCAAAGTTGCGGTGAGAGTCATCGAGGGTGAAGCGAGGGGATGAGTGTTAGGAATTGTGGCCTCAAATACACGTAGGCACGGGGTACTTGAAGTTGGAGAAGAAGAGGAGAAGACAAAGAGGCAAGGAAAGACAAGCAGCAAGAAGAAGAAGTGAAGTCTGGAGGGTTGCGGTCGACCGGCTAGGGGTGCGGTCGACCGACCCAGTCGACTAGGGGTTCTTCGAGTGCAGGCATCCAACAGAGGAGGGGACGGTCGACCGACACTAGGGGTGCGGTCGATCGACACTAGGGGTGCGGTCTACCGGTCAGCCCTCTGGATTGATTCCGCATGATGCGCCGACCGGCTTGGGGGGCAGTCGACCGACATCGACGCTGATTGTTCTTTTTGGGCTTACGGGAGAAAG
Organism: Hemerocallis citrina; assembly: GCA_017893485.1. Taxonomy (NCBI): domain Eukaryota; kingdom Viridiplantae; phylum Streptophyta; class Magnoliopsida; order Asparagales; family Asphodelaceae; genus Hemerocallis; species Hemerocallis citrina. The sequence continues at coordinate 78,339,797 of CM030361.1, read as the reverse complement.
GACCAATTTGCTATATTTGTGTTTATTTTTTAGGGTTTGCTTGGGGGCTATATATATGGCCGTAAACTCTAGGTTTAGATATCCTATGCTGATCATTATTCAACTTCAAGAAAGATTGTGCCGAGTGTTTCGAAGATGAGAGAGAGAGAATGAGAGTTGTAATCTTTCTTGTAATCTTTGTATTTATTTGGGAATAAGAAGTATTGGTTATCTCTGCATATTGGTTGTGTTCTTGTGAGATCCATATATTGTTGTGGCTTGTTCTTGGTTCATCTATTTCTTGGGAGTTTCTATTGCTTGTGGTGCACTTCCGCTATTAGCACTGCGAGTTGGGAGTAGAATTTCTCCGACAAGTGGTATCAGAGCTTTACAAGTGGTATCAGAGCAGTTGGTTCGAGATGGCCGATAACAAGATGAAGATCGAGAGATTCGACGGGAGTGACTTCGCGATGTGGAAGATTCAGATGATAGCGTATCTTCGTCAGAAAGATCTTGATGGTCTGTTGTTTGATGAGAAGCCGGTTGGTGCAGACAAGGATGCGAAGGTCTTGGCGGAGTGGAATCGTTTGGATCAGAAGGTGATAGGGCAGATTCAGTTGGGGCTGAGTAGGAAGGCGTTATTTCATATTTCGAAGGCAAAGACCACAAAGAAGGCTATGGAGATTCTCACGGATATGTATGAGAAACCGTGGGCATCTAATCAAATTCTTTATCTGAAGAAATTGGTTAATATGAAGTTGAAGGAAGGGGGTTCAGTAGCAGAGCATGTGAACAATTACGTATGGTTTACAACCAGATGGAAGCTGCAGGTTTGAAATTTTCAAAGAGGGGGCAGTCATTGTTACTTCTATCTACTTTACCCGATAGTTATGGTACGGTGGAACAGACTATTACAGGCACTATGACAGATTCGACGACTCTACAGGATGTGGTGAGTAGCATTCTGAACGAGGAGGTGAGAAGGGTGAGAAATGAGAGATATCCATCATCATCTTCTGGAGATTCCGTCATGTACGTTGAGAAGAGACGTGGGAGATCTAAGAGCAGTCGAAAAAGAAAGGATCAGAGTAGTTCATCTGAGAGTGAGTCTGATGACAGCGATGGGGGACATGAGCCTAAGTGTTGGTATTGTCACAAGAAGGGTCACATGATGCGCAGTTGTAAGGCTTATATGAAGAAGCAGGAGAAACCGAAAAGAGATATTCCAAAGGAAGCTCAAGTGGGGCTTGTTGAGAATCAATGCTTATCAGCTCGGGAGGAGTTGGACACTCAAGATTGGTGTATTGATTCAGGAGCTTCTTTTCATTGCACTCCGAGGATAGAGGTATTTGATGACTACGAGGAGGGTTCTTTTGGAGATATGATCGTGGGGAATGGTCACCAGTGTCCTGTACGTGGGGTTGGTACTGTTCGCGTGAATACCATTAATGATCAAAGTGTTGTCTTACAGGAGACAAGGTATGTTCCAAACTTGAAAGAAAATCTTATCTCGGTTGGAAGGCTAGACAAAAAGGGGTTGTCTACTACAGTTGGTAGTGGGGAGTGGCGCATAGCTGCAGGTTTAAGGGCGATTGCAAAAGGGAAGCATGAGGGAACACTTTATTTGCTTAGAGACATGAAGGGCGTTTCTCTTGTAATTGACTCTCAGCCGGAATCGAGTAGTAGGTTGTGTGGGGTGCAACCGAGTTCTTTTAGTTGTGGGAAGGAGGTTACTAATTTAGTGGGAGCTGCTGGCCATGGAAGTGATCCTAGAGGGCAAGACGTTGCTGCGCTGAGGGTACTTTGCGAATTGGTAGTTGAAGCTTCAAGTCGCTCTTGTGTGATAGAGAACACTGGTATCGATATGCGAGGTGATATCGATGAGGATAACCGAAATGGGACTGTAGGGTTTGAACAGTCTGCAGGGTTTGTGGAGGTGTCGTCCACGGAGGTTTCTAGTGCAGAGGGTGCATTGAGAGGCTGTCTGGTGTTGATAGAGATCTTGCGAGGTGGGGAGTCTCATAACACGGAATCCGACACGGGAGATTGTTTCTCCGGTATTCGTGCTCTATGCTATTGGTGGAGCACATCCTTCATGAGGCGATGAGGGGTGGTTGGTGCACTCCACGTGGTGGAGTGGCGGAGGTGCTCTTCGTGAGAGTGGGGAGTACTTGGGTCTTCCATGAAAGTGGGAGATGGTAGTGATAATGCGAGGAAAGATTGCAATAACTTTCAAGCGTGGTGTATTTAGTCCAAGTGGGAGATTGTTAGGAATTGTGGCCTCAAATACACGTAGGCACGGGGTACTTGAAGTTGGAGAAGAAGAGGAGAATACAAAGAAGCAAGGAAAGACAAGCAGCAAGAAGAAGAAGTGAAGTCTGGAGGGTTGTGGTCGACCGGCTAGGAGTGCGGTCGACCGACCCACTCCACTAGGGGTTCTTCGAGTGCAGGCGTCCAACAGAGGAGGAGACGGTCGACCGACACTAGGGGTGCGGTCGACCGATCAGCCCTCTAGATTGATTCCGCATGATGCGGTCGACCGGCCTGGGGGGCAGTTGGCCGACATCGACGCTGATTGTTCTTTTTGGGCTTACGGAAGAAAAGCCCAATTTGCTATATTTGTGTTTATCTTTTAGGGTTTGCTTGGGGGCTATATATATGGTCGTAAACTCTAGGTTTAGATATCCTATGCTGATCATTATTTAACTTTAAGAGAGATTGTGCCGAGTGTTTCAAAGGTGAGAGAGAGAATGAGAGTTGTAATCTTTCTTGTAATCTTTGTATTTATTTGGGAATAAGAAGTATTGGTTATCTCTGCATATTGGTTGTGTTCTTGTGAGATCCATATATTGTGGTGGCTTGTTCTTAGTTCATCTATTTCTTGGGAGTTTCTATTGCTTGTGGTGCACTTCTGCTATTAGCACTATGAGTTGGAAGTAGAATTTCTCCGACAAGTGGTATCAGAGCTTTACAATCAGAACGATAACTCAATCTTGACATGGAGTTGTCAGATTAGTGGAGTGCCTACGGTGTCTCTGATTGGATGCTTACACTTGTCGTTTGGGTAACTGCTGGGGGCAACGAGGAAGAACACACGATAGTTGGAGAGGATAAACGGTGTACAAGCGAGGGATTGAGTGAGAGAATGAGCTCAAATTGGCACGAGAAATTTGCTCTAGCGGGGGCAGCCGATCAGGAGGAATAGATTTCGCTGTATTTTTTATTTGTTGGTTGGGGTGTATGAATTCCAGAACCTATCTTATTGGGATCTGAACTTCATGAGCCTTATTTTTTGTTGTATGTTTTATTAAATTTTCTTTAATGAAACGCGGGATTTTACCCACCGTTTAACGATTTAAAAAAAAAAAGATATATATGAGTCGTTTTCATCCATATATGAGATCTCAAGAGCCATTTATAAATATGAAATAGTTATTGACAAAAGGAAAGAGAGCTCCCCTGTCAAAAAAAGAAAGCATTGAGAGTTGAAGCATTGAGAGTTCAACTGATCTGAAAATCCTTTTCTTTATGAAGATCAAAATTTCTGACTAAGTGAGGGGAAAATATTCTGTAATTCTATGATGCGGATCAGCTATCTCATTAGATTACATGATTGGTTGTAAAAACATCTCAACTCAAGATTCATGTGACCAAGCAATGCATATTATATTTATTCTTTATTAGCATATTACTGAGGGTGTCTACGCCCAACCACCAAAATCCATTAGAACCCAGAATGTATTTAGGTGTATCTTGCTCATTTTATTTACTTGTGCGGTCATGCCATCATGGTCAGCTGAGATGATACTTAATAATGCAAAATGAACCTCTCCTTTTATTTTGACGGGATTATTATCATATTATGTTCATTTGATTTAAGACAATTGCAAATTCAATCTCTACTATTTTAATGGGAGAGTTGGGGTTTGTAACAAACAAACTCTAACTTTGTAACTATATAAAAACATATAATACACGTGCAAACTATATCCAACAAATATAAATGTGCACCACACGTGTAGCCCAAATCAAAACATTCAAATATAAACTATTTTTTTCTTATTTGATATATATTCATTTAATTTGATGATTTTATTTTTTATATGTGCATCACACGTACATTATACTAATAAATTCAATAAGATAAATGGACAATTCTCTCCTGCATCCTGAATTATTTGTTTTTGGTATATATAGGTGTATATTTGTAAGTTTGGTTCTCTGAGGCTAATTAGGGTTTTGCAGGTTTTCCCTATAAACATATGAGTTGATTGCAATCAATAAAATATAAGGGGAAGGACGAAATAGCACCCAAAGTTTACGTTAATTCTCAAATAGCACCCGAATTTTTTTTAAATGGATGTAAAAACACCCAAATTTAGGTGCTTTTTTCATCCATTTTTAAAAACTTTGGGTGCTATTTGAATATTATAAAGAATATGGGTGCTATTCAGGAATTATGATAAATTTTGGGTGTCATTTCGTCTTTTCCCCTAAATAAAAAACAAAGGGAGTTCTGTTGTCTTCTTGTCAGTGTTTCTATTCCTGTTATCTTAACAATCTTTCCATGTTTTCCCATGTTGCATGTCTCCATACTTCACTTTCAATTTGTATTGAGCTGAATTCTAGTGTACTCTACACTTCTAACCATCAGAACTTTCCATGATCTGCTTACGATCATTCAGTTTATTTACAGGAATTGTTCGTGATAGGCCAGTTCCAATCCCCGGGTCAGGAATGCAACTAACCAACATTACCCATGTGAAGGACTTATCGAGCATGTTATCTCTGGCTGTTGGTAACCCGATTGCTGCAAACGGCAACATCTTCAACATTGTGAGTGATCGTGCTGTGACTTTAGACGGGATGGCCAAACTCTGTGCTCAAGCTGTAGGAAAGGAAGCCAAGATTGTTCACTATGATCCAAAGGCTATTGGGATTGATGCAAAGAAGGCATTTCCTTTCCGCAATGTGGTAATAATTTGAATATCATAAACCGCTATATACATTTTTTCTCTTTCCTAAGCACGTTTTGAAAGTTAGTATACATACATTTATGAGACCAATTAATTACCTGCACGCGCTTAGAATCGACAAATATATGAAAAGTGGGGCATAGCACCAGCAGATAAACTTAGTATGATGTGATTACCTAAGTAGGAGTGGTAATGGGATGGGAAACTCTTAAAATGTGTGACTCCATATTAAATTCTTGTTTTTACATCCTTGAAATCATACATTATCTTATTGGTTAGGGTACCAATCCTAAAATGGATTCCTCGTTTATTGGATCTAGCTAAGTAAAAATTCCTCAAGACTCGGACCATACACTACAACAACAACAAAGCCTTTATCCCCAAATTTTGGGGTCGATTACATGAATCCTTAACTCCACTCAACTCTATTACGTTCCGTACCCCATACTCAGATTTTCATATACCATGGCTCAAATACCTCGAGCTTACATTTCCATTGCCTTCCCGAAATGATTAATAATAAAACCAGTTATGTTTAGACATGTCTAATAGATGCTATCAAAATGAAAATGTACAATATAAATTCATATTGGCAATTTCTCTTCGAATCTCAATAAATGCTGGTCCATTTCAAGCAAAATTTTGGCAGATTTGAATCATTTGAAATCCTAGACATATATTGTCGGGTGGATTCTACAAAGCATTATTGGATTAGATTTCTAATAGCATTGCTCATATTGAATTCATTATGCAGCATTTCTATGCTGAACCAAGGGCCGCCAAAGAGAAGCTGGGATGGACAAGCAGCACCAACCTTCCGGAAGATTTGAAGGAGAGGTTTGAAGAATATGTAAGCATAGGCAGAGATAAGAAGGAAATGAAATTTGATACCGACGATAAGATATTGGTTGCTCTGGAAATCCCAGTCCCAGTTGCAGTATGATATGTGCATTAAGCATCGTTTGTATCATTTTTCAGTGTAAATTCAGCTCACATATAAAAAGAATAATGTAACCACTATCTACATGTTGTCAAGTGAGAAAATAAAAAAATCCTCCTGCTGTTGCATCATTTTCCTGTGTGTGTATATATATATATATAGGGAAAGGATCGGTTGAGCACTCCTCTAGTGCTCACCGCATGAACACTAGGCCTTCGGGCGTTCATATCGAAAATCCGAACCGTTCACATTGATCTACACATCTAAATTAGTCTAAATATGTAAAATCAAATCATTTGAAATTTATTTGCCCATCCATCATGGGACTATAAAAATAATGATTTTCAGCCATACAATTTTGTAACACTTTAATGAATGGGCAAATGAATTTTAAATGATTTGATTTTACATATTTAAACTAATTTAGATGTGTAGATCAATGTGAACAGTTCAGATCGTTGATATGAACGCCCGAAGGCCTAGTGCACACGCCGTGTGCACTAGAGGTGGTGCACAACCGAAGCTTTCCCTATATATATATATTTATAAATTCATTGAAGTGTTACAAAATTGTATGGCTGAAAATCTTTGTTTTTTATAGTCACATGATGGTTATATATATATATATAGAGAGAGAGAGAGAGAGAGAGAGAGAGAGAGAAAGAGAGAGAGAGAGAGAGAGAGAGAGTTAGTCTATTATGAGATGGTGAGATGGGCTCCTTGTCGTGAGCGGGGGTTCTCAGCTGTCCGATCGGGTTTGATCGCGATCAAATGGCTCAGAACAAATCCCGCTCAACTTCTGAGTATTTGAGGGGCAAAATGGTCAATTTGTAATCCTTATCTTCTTTCTCGCTCAGCTCACGCCAATTCTCTCCCGCTCTGTCTCTTTCGTTGTCGAGAAAATCCTACTTCTTTCTGAGCTCAGCTCCCGCCCTCTCCTCCCGCTCTCACTCTTTCGTTGTCGAGAAAACCCTACTTCTTATTGTGAGTTGTTCTCTCTCTCTCTCCTCGACGACAAACCGTCCTTTCTCTCTCCTCGATGACAAACCGTCCTCTCTCTCTCTCTCTCTTCGAGGAGAAACCCAAATCGCTGTTAGGCTTTCGATTTCTACTCTCAGTGGGTTTTACCTCTCTCTTCGACGACAAATCCAAATCGCGATTAGGATTTCGATTTCGGTTTCTACTCTCAGTGGGTTCTCTCTCTCTCTTTCTGCGACGAAAAACCCAAATCGCCATTAGGGTTTCGATTTCTACTCTCACTAGGAACTCTCTCTCTCTCTTCGACGACAAACCCAAATCGCGATTAGAGTTTCGATTCCTGAGCGATTCGAAGAGAAACCCTAGCCCCCAATCCTTCTTATCAGGTAATCTCAATTTCAAATTACATTTCGTTTATAATCGTTCATGTTTATCGTTTACTAGTTAATTCCAAATAGCCTATTTGTTAAATTAATCATTATGTCTTGACTGTTTGCAGGCAAACTGATGATGGACATAAAATAGATGCATGAATTTTCTCCATCTTCGAAAAGTTGGTATTTGTTGGTATCTTCATTATTGAGTTTGAGATTAATAGCACATTTGGGTTTTTATTTTTTTCAGTTCTGATTAGAATAATTATTAATTGTTGGTATTTTCTACACTAAAAGATCACCCAAGAACATGATTTTTTGGAGTGTGTAGGCAGTGATGAAAAGTTGTGTAGGCTCAGAACAACAATAAAAGATCCATACAATTTTCTACTTGCTAACCCTTGAGGGACTGCAGAGCTTCTAAGAAAGGATTATCTTGCTCAAAATCCGTTCACACCGTAAGTGCTAACATGTTTACTCTTGCATTTACCAAGCAACCTGTTTTCCTCATTGTATACTTTGTTATTTACCTTTTCTTATGTAATTTATGATGGCTGCTACAGCTATGACAAATTCTGCCCATTCTACAAGTCTGTTTGGATGATGCGGAACATTATTCATTTTAATACATTGGCAAACCAGGTATATTCTCTTCCCTCAGTGTTATGCCTACCTATTATCTGCTTTACTTGAGTCAGATTTCATGTTTTACTATGCCTTGAGTTTAGGGTCATTCTTGTTAAATCTAACCTTACTACTGCGGTGGTCTTGAATTTGAGGGGATCTGAATGGCTAATAATGTTTTTATTTTTAAGTAAGCTAGATTGTAGGTTTTATAAATTATATCAAAAGTTCATAAGAAGTTGTACATGTAAATTGGTTTGCCTGTTTGTTGCAAATTACAGGTCCCAGAAATTTGAAGATCCTGCTGAGGGTGAGGATGCTCTGGTTGCAAAGTTCAAGAAACTTTACGATGATCTCACTGCTTCTATTATTATTATTATTGTTAGAACTCGAATTTATAAATAAGAGAAAATCCCAACAGAAATTGCGAAGAAATGAAATACAGGAAATAAAACAGTAAATTAAAGACTTTGCACAGAGTCAAGACTGATAATCTCTCTCCTTAAAGCAGAATTCGCCTCGTAGTGTGACGGTGGCCGGCGAATTGCTTTCCAGGATACAACTGTACCTTCTCTGAAGAGCAGCACCCATGCTTCAGAGATTCAACGAACTGTTGTCTGTGATGTACTCTCAGTTGACACAGACACAGAGGAGAAGAAGAAGAAGAATGATGAAAAAAAACCCTTCCTGTATAACAGACTCTTCAGATGCCAACAGCAGAGTAATGGAGACCCTTTAGATTCATAACTGGCCCGGGGCTAGGGTCGGGGCCGGGCGCGCGTGTGTTTGTCATTTTGGCTAAGTCCTCTCTCCACTACACGTTAGTGGTAACCCCCGGGCCACGCCCTTTAGTCCAGTTTTTTAGTATATATACTAGAAAAAATCTTTCCCAATTTTCGATATGGGACTATCCATTTTCTCCAAGTTGCCAAGTTAGTACATTTCAAGTACCCAACTTTGGACCAACATTTCTCATTCATATGGAATTCGTTTTTGGCAAGTGAGTACACTACGGAATAGTACTCGTCGAGAGGATCGAAATCCACTCATTTTTCGGTGCCGCCGGTGGCCGGAGCCTGCCGGAATCCAGCCCGAAAAACTGCAAAAATTAATTCCAACAATTATTCGTATATTTTTTCTTTTGGAACAAAATGTGTGTAGCTGTATTTGTAATAAAGTGGCATTTGCTCGTCATAATTATGGAGTACTCTTATATATTGTTGATGCCCATTGTTTCAGACTCTTATTGTACAACATTTTTCCATGAGCACATTTTGTCCTTATATCTAAATTTGTAAAGTTTGTTTTCCTTTTCGTTTTATTCCAACCTGGGTTCGTTTATGTATTTGGCTTGAATACTTCAGCTTGAATCTATCTAAATTCAAGGTGTTTCGTGTTTTCATAATATTTATTGTCAGTAAAAGTTGCTGAATCCACAGCAGATTAGGATTATGGCCGAAAGTGCAATCTTCCTGAGCCATTCGATCTGCATTTTGAAGAACTAGCCTGTTCAGGCGGTTCAGCTTTGTTCCTCTCTTCTCACTTACAAGGATAGAGGTAGTTAAGTCATTTTAGTTTCATGTTCAGTTTCTGTTTTCGGCCATTGGTATACATATTCATGTATATTTTCAAATTTATTATTGTTGTTGTTAAAGTGATTGACTTGGAAGAGGTGGAGATGCAAAAAAAAAAAGTTGGAACTAGTAGGCATGGCTTAATAAAGCAGCCCTAGTGAAAAACTTAAATTTCTGCATTTGACTCACTTATGCTTGATTTATTGGAAATATTTGCAGCACTTGTATAGGGTCCTACAAGTTATTGTTGTTCTGAGCTTACAATTTTTTTTTTGTTGGTGTTGTTGTTCTAAGCTTACATTTTTTTTTTGTTGGTGTTGTTGTTTTGAGCCTACAGAATTTTTTTTCTGTTGTTGTTGTTCTGAGCCTACAGGTTTTTTTGCTGTGTATGCATCTTTTATTGTTGTTTATGCTGTTTTTATGCATCTTTTATTGTTGTTCTGAGCCTACAGCTGTTGTTTTTACCTACAGGTGTTGTTTTTATGCACATTTTTTTTTATGTTTTGTTTTTATGCATCTCTTCAAGTATGTATCTCAACCTCGGGACTTTTTCTCTGATCCGATTGTGGAGATCAATTCATTTGTTCAGGGAATTGGGGTAGATGGCATTATCACTGATTTCCCAGGAACGGCTACATGATACAAGAGTATGTATCAATCTAAACGATGTCTCTGCGTTACTTTTTCTGTATTATCTACGTTGTTGGTATAAACAAACAATTAAGTGTTTGTGCTAACTATAGCATTAATTTCTGAATTGATTACTGCATGTTTATGCACTACTAATACATAAAATTATTTTAGCCGAAATCATAAAATTAACCAATATTTGCTATGAACTTCTGCAGAAAATACTTGTTCGAAACTCGGTGACAATATGCCTAATTATACGGTCCCAGTTCAAGGGGGTAGCCTTTTAACTGCTATAACTCCTGCAGCATTGCAACCAACCATGGCGCCTGTAACTCCCTGTTCCAGTTGTACGTATTTTATTACGTGAATTTTTGTACTTCAATTTTTAGATCAGTTTTATTTTTCTCTTTGGACTCTTTATCTAAAGCCAGAATATTTTTCTGATCAATTCTATAATTTTGTGATTTTTCGATCGGAGTTTAAATACAAATTTTAAACCCTGATTAATCCTAATCCTAATCCTAATTCTACGCCTAACTCCACGACTTCTCCTCCATGTTCTCATTTTTTTTCCACATCTATGTTCACATTTTTCCATCCTATACTCTCATTTTTCCACCCTACACTCTCATTTTTCCTAACCTGTGCCTAATTTTTCTACACCCCATGCAGCACACTCCATCTCCTTTCCTTTCTATATATACACACACACACACATCACACCTCACTCTCACATCTACGTATCATTCTTCATTTTCCCTCCTTCTCTTCCTCTGCCTTCTTCACACCCGAGAGCTCAAGCAACACCCGAGCTCCACTTCACCTTCCACCTTCGAGCCAACGACTCCGCTTCTACGATCCCGTGAACCCCGAAAAACAACCCGATGCCGCGCCACCTTGTTGTTGTCGTCGCTCACCGTTGCTACCGTTGCTCGCTAGCTACCGTCTTGCCGCCATTCTTACCGCCGTTGTGCCGCCGTCCGTTGCCGACGTCGCTTCTTCTTTTTGTGGTTAACACCACCACCGAAATCGTCACGTTATAAGGTAAGTAACTTGTACACTCTTTTTGTTCTCGTACAAGCATTTTTCCTTGGACTCATGGAAAGTGGTCTAGTTATCATCATATTTTATTGTCAAATTCCTTTCTAATCACTTGTTCCATACTATATCAACTTAAGAGTGAACCGTTAACACATTTCAAATCGTGTTATCGAATATCGAATATTCAACCTTACTATCTCTAAAAATTTTTGACCTTGCACTAAGAATTCGACCATATTCCCAATACTGGATTGAAGATTTTCTATGTGGAAATCGTAGCCCATCGAGTCCCGAATCCAGAACATCTTACGGTTTCTCAATCGGATGTATAGATTGTGAGATATCGCGATTTTAGTATTGGCATATCGTGAATTTCTGAACCTGCACGGGATTACTAACCGGTATCTTGTACTGAGAATTCAACCATGTTCCCGACACTGGATCAAGAAACTTTCTACATGAAAATCGTAGCCCTTCGAGTCTATATATCCAAAACATCCTACAGTTTCTCAATCTGATGTATATATTGTGAGATATCGCAGTTTTAGTATTGTGACTCCGAAGTTTCAGAATGCGCGCGAAACATCGAAACCAGCGAAGAATGAATTTGTACGCATAGCTACTGTCTTTAGAATGTATAGTGTGAATATGCGTTGGAACCGAAAGAGAGTCTACTTTCTAGAATCTCTGACGGAATCAGATTTGATTTTCTGTAACAACGGAAAAGTGAATTTGAATACAGATATGTCAAGTTGTCTAAAAATTCATCTATACATTTTTGCATATAAACCCGTTATTTTTCATATTTAATGAACTGAATGTATTATTGTTCTTGTAATAATAACTTGCATAGATATAATAGGTTGATAGAATGTATTTTATACCACTTGATAATTCTATAATAACTACTCTCGATACATATACTCGTTTTACGTCTCATGTCCATGATTACTGCCCTTAATATTTTTCTTGACTAAACTATTTGATTACATCGTTCCACTAGTCGTACCATCTGCATGTTCATAATTAATTATAAAAGAATAACAAGCCGGGGTTATAAGGGTACGGCTTAATAATGGACAATATAGGGGAGTATGCTCGGAAGGGGGCCCGTGTTTCCCGAAATAGTGATTCTTGATTCTTGATTCTTGGTTACAAAATTCTTGATTACATAATTCTCGATTACATGATTCATGATTACATGTCTTGATACTATCACTGGAAGACCCGAGTACATAATCCTATAGAATTCACTACTTAAATCTAAACGTCACATGATTGATATGCACCGAACTTGTGGTATGGGACACAGGATTGCGTGCATTAGATAAGTTAATAAAACAGATAAACTCGAGATTTCCACTAAGCATGATTCTTGATTACATGACTCTCGATCCTTGATTACATGATTATCGATTAACTAAGCCTAGGTTATCAATTACTTATATCTTGAAGTCTAGAATACACTAGTTACCGTTATTACTTACATGATCATATTGTCCCGGTTCCTTGTTTACTTTCATATTGTATTTGTACTTCTACTTCTTGTTTCTTCCATGTTATATCTTGTTATATTACCCTTTTTACTGCTTATTGCTACTTGCTGTCCAAAACTTGCTCTAACGGGAACTTTTCTATTTTTCTTTGAGTTAATAATTATACAGGTACTGATGGACCCGACGAGCAGACTCTCTAGACGATCGTTGCTACTTCCTTACTACTTCATGTTGTTTTTCTTCCAGTCGCTATTTTATCTAGTTGTTATAGTGAACTACTTATCATATTATTTTAATTTTGGCACCTTGTACTCCCGGGCATCTTGACCCGATATTGATGTATTATCCAAATGATGGTTATTCTATTTTCAGCTCATGTGATTATTATATCTGCCTGCATGAATGTATTATAAAGATCTTGTTGAGCTTATAATTGTACAACTTATGGATGATGTATATCATTTACTGGGCCTCAGTTGCGTGCCTGTATTTCCGTATAGTGGGAAGCGGGGCGTGACAGGTTTTTAGTGGTATCAGAGCCTAGGCTCGAACCATGCTAAGCTCAACAATATACACACCACGTGGATCACATGAATGTTAATAACCAACTTGCCATCTGGAGATTTACCCCATTCGAATATGCATTTCAGACTATGGTTCACGGAGGCTCTTCGACTTCTACACCCAGGGATGAACTATCGGAGATCATCGTCATTCTCCAAGAAATGCAACGAATGATGGAGCTACAACAAGAGCAAAATGAACTGGTGAGGGCTAATCTGGATAGGGTACAGGATGTTGCAAACTCCATTCAATGGGACTTGTTTGTGCACCAGCATAAGAGTTACACCGCCATGCTCGATACCCAGGAGCAGATCCGTAGAGGGTGGACTGCCGTTCAGGGGCATTACAACTCCTTACTGTCGCACAGTCTACAGGTGGACCGATACGGAGGCCAGTTCAGACCCCGACTACTAGAGCATCTCCTTACTCATCGGCGACTCCGAAGAAGGACCAGAAGTGCTATTATTGCCGTCGAGTTGGACATATACGCAAGAACTGCTGGAAAGCCAACAATCTGTGTCTTGTATGCATAGCGAATGATCACAAGGTTCGGAATTGCCCGAAGAGAAAGAGTGTCACACCAATAGGAGGATCAAATCCCAGTGGAGGAAAAACTGGAGAGTGCAATCAGGCTCATAACCTGATTACAGAAGAGACAGAGATCACCAAAGAAACAGTTGCTAGTATATTTTTATCTAGTCATACTTTAGCTCCTGCGTCGTTTGTTACCTTCTGTATATTGCATTCATTCTCATCGATCAATCCATTATTGAGTATCATACTAGTTATTTCTTTCTATCCCTATTTTCTTGAATCTTCTGTTGGAAGAGAGTAGGAATTTTGTTGGGCTAAATAGCAAACAAATTGGTAATTGGAAACTTGTATTATATTTTATTATAACAACAAGAAGACTCTTCACTATTTTCTAAAACTGGTATTACTACACCTTACAAATATACATTCTATTCTTTTTCTTCTTTTCTGCTTGTTTCTTGTTCTTGTCTTGCTTAATTTTTTTTCTTCTCCCTAAACCTCTCATTTATAGGAATGAGAAATGAGTAACTGACAAATTATTCATTCCCGTTTCTCCCATTTTTCTTTGCGGCACCAATCTTGCCACAATTTTTCAACATTGTTTGGTGGGTGGGGCCCACTTTACCAAATAAGTTTGACAACCAATATCTTCGTGTTACCAATCTCTTAATTCTTCTCAATTCATCGATCGCTATCACGTGATATCAGCATCTAGAAGCATCACCATCAAAGTGGCGGAGCAAAAGCGTAGCAGAGTCTCTTATTGATTCGTGGAATGAATTTCAAAGCAAATCGTCATCAACATCTCAGGGTTCGATGTTATATTTAGAATGGATAGGGAACAAAGTACAAATATTGACCATAGGCCGGTTATAGGGGCGGTGCATTAATGAAGAAAAGACATAAAGAAGAAGAAATAAAAAGAAGAGAAAGAGAGAGAGAGAAGTCAAAGAAAGAAGAAAGAAAAAGAGAAAGAAAGAAAAAGAGAAAGAAAGAGGAAGAAGAAAGAGAGAGAAGTCGGAGAAGGAAGAAGAAAGAAAGAGAAGTCGGAGAAGAAAGAAAGATAGAGAGAGAAGTCGGGGAAGAAAGGAAAGAAAAGAAAGAAGAAGGCAACTCGGGAGCAAGCTTCGAAGAAGAAGAGAGAGTGAGAAGCCGGTAGCAGAGGCGGGAGCAAGAAAGCAAGAGAAAGAGTAGTAGCTCGGATTTTCTTGGCAAATGGAAAGAAAAGATCAAGAATCAGTGGTAGGGATGAAGAGAAAATTGGTGCAAAAAGAAGGTGAAGTGGGTATGAAGAAGTTTTCTTCATCTTCATCATCTTCATCATCTTCATCGAGATTCAGCAGGATCTATGTATTTTGTGGTAGTAGCTCTGGCAAAAGAGCTAGCTACCAAGAAGCCGCGATCGAGCTCGGTAAGGAGCTTGTAGAAAGGAATGTCGATCTCGTTTACGGTGGTGGGAGCATAGGATTGATGGGCCTAGTTTCCGGCACTGTTCATGCTGGTGGCCGACACGTTTTGGGAGTAATTCCCAAGTCCCTGATGCCGAAAGAGATTACTGGGGGAACTGTGGGAGATGTTAGAGTTGTCTCTAACATGCACGAGAGGAAGGCTGAAATGGCTCGAGCTGCTGATACTTTCATAGCCTTTCCCGGAGGTTATGGAACACTTGAGGAATTGTTCGAGGTGATCACTTGGTCTCAATTGGGGATCCACAGCAAACCGGTGGGTCTTTTAAATGTTGATGGATATTACGACTCACTTCTGTCCTTCATAGATTCAGCTATGGCTGAGGAGTTTATATCCAGTAAGGCCAGACGCATCTTAATTTCAGCTCCATCGCCTAAGGAGTTACTAAGAAAATTGGAGGAGTATGTGCCAGAGCGAGATGAGCTTGTGACTCAGCTGAACTGGGATGTTAGCAATGTCGGTGGTTCAGACTCTGAGCCCAAACATCAAATTGCTGAGTCCTCAAGTTGAAGGTGCACAATTTGTCTTTAGTTGTTTTCGTGCCTTTGTACTCTTTGTTTCTTTTATCTTTTATTGTACTCTCGATTGAAGAGTATTGCGTTCTTAGCTATCCTATATCTCGCCTAAGTAAATTTCGAGGACGAAATTTTTTTGTAAGGTGGGTATGATTGTAACTCCCTGTTCCAGTTATACGTATTTTATTACGTGAATTTTTGTACTTCAATTTTTAGATCAGTTTTATTTTTCTCTTTGGTCTCTTTATCTAAAGCCAGAATATTTTTCTGATCAATTCTATAATTTTGTGATTTTTCGATCAGAGTTTAAATACAAATTTTAAACCCTGATTAATCCTAATCCTAATCCTAATCCTGCCTAATTCTACGCCTAACTCCACGACTTCTCCTCCATGTTCTCATTTTTTTTCCATACCTATGTTCACATTTTTCCATCCTACACTCTCATTTTTCCACCCTACACTCTCATTTTTCCTAACCTGTGCCTAATTTTTCTACACCCCATGCAGCACACTCCATCTCCTTTCCTTTCTATATACACACACACACACACATCACACCTCACTCTCACATCTACGTATCATTCTTCATTTTCCCTCCTTCTCTTCCTCTGCCTTCTTCACACCCGAGAGCTCAAGCAATACCCGAGCTCCACTTCACCTTCCACCTTCGAGCCAACGACTCCGCTTCTACGATCCCGTGAACCCCGAAAAACAACCCGATGCCGCGCCACCTTGTTGTTGTCGTCGCTCACCGTTGCTACCGTTGCTCGCTAGCTACCGTCTTGCCGCCATTCTTACCGCCGTTGTGCCGCCGTCCGTTGCCGACGTCGCTTCTTCTTTTTGTGGTTAACACCACCACCGAAATCGTCACGTTATAAGGCAAGTAACTTGTGCACTCTTTTTGTTCTCGTACAAGTATTTTTCCTTAGACTCGTGGCAAGTAGTCTAGTTATCATCATGTTTTATTGTCAAATTCCTTTCTAATCACTTGTTCCATGCTATATCAACTCAAAAGTGAACCGTTAACACATTTCGAATCGTGTTATCGAATATCGAATATTCAACCTTACTATCTCTAAAATTTTTTGACCTTGCACTAAGAATCGACCATGTTCCCAATACTGGATTGAAGATTTTCTACATGGAAATCGTAGCCCATCGAATCCCGAATCCAGAACATCTTACGGTTTCTCAATCGGATGTATAGATTGTGAGATATCGCGATTTTAGTACTGGCATATCGTGAATTTCTGAACCTGCACGGGATTACTAACCGGTATCTTGTACTGAGAATTCAACCATGATTCCGACACTGAATCGAAAAACTTTCTACATGAAAATCGTAGCCCTTCGAGTCTAGATATCCGAAATATCCTACAGTTTCTCAATCTGATGTATAGATTGTGAGATATCGCAGTTTTAGTATTGTGACTCCGAATTTGCAGAATGCTCGCAAAACATCGAAACCAGTGAAGAATGAATTTGTACGCATAGCTACTGTCTTTAGAATGTATCGTGTGAATATGCGTTGGAACCTAAAGAGAGTCTACTTTCTAGAATCTCTGACGGAATCGGATTTGATTTTCTGTAACAACGGAAAAGTGAATTTGAATGCAGATATGTCAAGTTGTCTAAAAATTCATCTATACATTTTTGCATATAAACCCGTTATTTTTTATATTTAATGAACTGAATGTGTTATTGTTCTTGTAATAATAACTTGCATAGATATAATAGGTTGATAGAATGTATTTTATACAACTTGATAATTCTATAATAACTACTCTCGATACATATACTCGTTTTACGTCTCATGTCCATGATTACTGCCCTTGATATTTTCCTTGACTAAACTATTTGATTACATCGTTCCACTAGTCGTACCAACTGCATGTTCATAATTAATTATAAAAGAATAACAAGCCGGGGTTATAAGGGTACGGCTTAATAGTGGACAATATAGGGGAGTATACTCGGAAAGGGGCCCGTGTTTCCCGAAATAGTGATTCTTGATTCTTGGTTACACAATTCTTGATTACAAAATTCTCGATTACATGATTCATGATTACATGTCTTGATACTATCACTGGAAGACCCGAGTACATAATCCTATAGAATTCACTACTTAAGTCTAAACGTCACATGATTGATATGCACCGAACTTGTGGTATGGGACACAGGATTGCGTGCATTAGATAAGTTAATAAAACAGATAAACTCGAGATTTCCACTAAGCATGATTCTTGATTACATGACCCTTGATTACATGACTCTCGATCCTTGATTACATGATTATCGATTAACTGAGCTTAGGTTATCAATTGCTTATATCTTGAAGTCTAGAATACACTAGTTACCGTTATTACTTACATGATCATATTGTCCCAGTTCCTTGCTTACTTCCATATTGTATTTGTACTTCTACTTCTTGTTTCTTCCATGTTATATCTTGTTATATTACCCCTTTTACTGCTTGTTGCTACTTGCTGTCTGAAACTTGCTCTAACGGGAATTTTTCTATTTTTCTTTGAGTTAATAATTATACAGGTACTGATGGACCCGACGAGCAGACTCTCTAGACGATCGTTGCTACTTCCTTACTACTTCATGTTGTTTTTCTTCCAGTCACTATTTTATCTAGTTGTTATAGCGAACTGCTTATCATATTATTTTAATTTTGGCACCTTGTACTTCCGGGCATCTTGACCCGATATTGATGTATTATCCAAATGATGGTTATTCTATTTTTAGCTCATGTGATTATTATATCTGCCTACATGAATGTGTTATAAAGGTCTTTTTGAGCTTATAATTGTACAGCTTATGGATGATGTATATCATTCACTGGGCCTCAGTTGCGTGCCTGTATTTCCGTATAGTGGGAAGCGGGGCGTGACAGCGCCACTACCTATTCTTGTTCTTGATGTCTCCGATGTAATGGAGCCTCCACTTCCTTCTGCATCCCTAAGGAAACCCACATTATCACCTACCGCTTAGCCTTCTGCAATGTACTGCAGCTTTGTCCATTTTCTCATTTGCAGTAGCGATGCTCTCTGGATCTTTGCTGCTGCTGCTTCCGTTGTGCACTCATTTAGATTTCATTTTTGCGTGTAATTCTTTTTTTCCGCTTTTTTGTATTATTTATTTCCATTTTTTGGGATCAACTGATGTGTCTGTGAGTTAGTTTATCCGGTGGTCAATTCCACCTCGAAGAGTACAGAAAGCTATTATTCTATTGTATTCTGTATGGCATTCACAGACTAATATAGTTTTCACACAAGTATATTCTGGTTTTAGTTTTTTGTAGTTCGTTGTGTAATCTATTCAACTTTTGTTCTCTTATCTATGCTTTGTTACTTTTTTTAGTATAAAAATAGCATTGAGAGATAAATCATAAGGTTTTGTGTTTGCAATCTTCGAAATATTTGTGGTGATGCAAGAGTAATATACCATGCATACCGAATGACTGCATATGCAAGATCACAAATCCATAGACCGTCAAACCCTTTGCCTGCATCCACACCGAGGAACCCAATTGAGCTATATATAATTTCCGTTCAATGTTTCTGTAACGCCCCGAATTCCAAAATACACTGAATTCGAGATTCCACAGGATCTTTACACTTCTTTCGTACAATTTTACAAGGAAATTAAAACTTTTCACTTTACATCAGAGTTACATGAAGACTTTATACTTTACATAGTACAGCGGAAGCAAATTTACAACATTTAAATAAATGTACATCAACATTTGAATAATCAACATTTAAATAATCTCTAAGCATCTGTGCTTCTTTAATCTTTATCATGTCATTTACCCTGCATACAAAATTGTGGGTACGTCAGTTTATTCAACCGACGAACATTATACACGGCCATCCTCTCTATGCCGGAAATAGTATAACTCATTTTCTATATTTAACAAACACAAACTTGTCACATATCAAACTAAAGGGAATACCCTATTTATGTCGTGTTGTGATTGTGCACTTAGTCCTTAATGCAATTATTTATATTACATGAAACTAATGCACACTTGTTCGGATTCTATGCATCCCATACTACATAGGTCCGAGGGCAAGCCTCTTAATCGTTCTTCATCTTTGTAGGGTTCAATCCCTCGTCATGACTTAATCTACTACTGTAACTACGGTAAGTATCCTAGATGGTCTATGAGTACAAGCTCGTGTACAGAAAACCCGGAGGGGAATCCCACGCCATGTCTTGAATCATCAAGCATGCATTCTGTGGCAATTCAGCCTCCTTCATGGCACACGATCCTCTTGCAGTCACCAAACATCCCACAAGCGTCGCCAAGGTCCGATCATTCTGAGTAGTGCCCACGCCATGTCTTGACGCATCAAGCATGCATTCTGTGGCTCACCCCCGCATCGTAAACTCGAAGCTCTTATACTTGTGTTTTTCTCTCACTTTCATCACCTCTTCACTATGTACTAAATCCTTAAATTTAATTAAATCATGAACAAAATCAATCTCTTAGAGTTAGCCCTCTCACTACTACCGGTCTTATTTCTTTCATTTCACAATGACCCACCCTGGTCTTTTCAATTTCAATAATCATAATTATTCATCACTTTCACTTGCCGGTGTGAGTTTTGGCTATACTCTAATTTTCAATTTCAATTCACAATTCATATGTTTAAGTTTTCATACTCAATAACATTTTTCTTTTCCAATCACATGATTTCAAATTATTCATGAGTCCATAAACATACATAGAATTCAATTATTCCTTATGTATTTCATCAAATATCATCTTTACATTAAAATCACATCACTCGTTGTATGGTCAAAATGAGTATTCACAACTCATAATTGTCACACTATTCTCCAATGAGAATAATTCACATCACTTCACTTCATATAATTTCTTTCTTTATTATATTTCCATTCTAGCACTTTATTTCAAGTTCCTTTGCGAATTATAAACTCCACGAAATATAGATGTAGAATCATAGTTCTATTTATACATTTGTTCTAAAAAATATACTCTATTTTATTTTGATAACTCTCAAATTATTTCTCATAAGTCCCACATCTTTTTAGAATAATAATCATAATTTTTTTCATAATTTTTTATCATAAAAAACACCCAAAAAAATATTTTTTCCCGCAATTAACCACTGGCCGAGACCAGGATTCAAACCCACAACCCCCAAGAAACAAGCCGCACGCTCTGGCCACTAGGCCACATGCGCCGAACGATATAAAAGAGGTCGAGAGCATTAAATGCTCTCGGCTACAGTTAATTCATTTTTAAAGCACAAAACAAAATATGTGGTGCTACTGGGAATCGAACCATCGACTTGTGAGACACCCCGCCCACTGTAGCGATCAAAAGCATACCGACCACTCGAGCTATAGGCTCGGGTTGTCTCAGAGACAACTCGAAATTTTCTTAAATCAATTCTCTCTGTTTACTATAACATTTCGATGTTCAAAAAGTTCTCATTTGATTTTGCTTTTACCAAACTTACTGTAAATTTCCAGATTAATCATGCATTCCCATAATAATTTATACCCCAGTAAATTAAAAATAGTTTTTCCAATAATTAAACATATATTTTCCATACAATTTGGTTAAATTGTAAGCTACTACTACCACAATTCTTTTTCGACATTTCTTATCAATTTTTGATTTCAATAATCTCTATATCAATTCTCTGTTTTTATTCATTTCACAAACACACAAATTATATCTTTTAAGTCATTCATTATAACATTATCGCTAAAAGTCCATTTAAGCATATAAAGCAATATTGTCATCTACTAACTTTTGCATATAGTTCTTAATGCTAGTAATGAATTTTTCTTTAAGCAGTCCATGGATATAATTTATTTACACACAACTTAAATTAAATGATGGTAACACATACAAGCCATTTTTTAACATTCCAATCAATTAATAAGCCATTTTTCCAATTAAAAATGTACTCTTATTAATCTTTTTCATGCATCATCACTTCATTTTAATTCTAGCATGCTTCCTAATTAGAAATGTGGAAAATAACTCACCTTAATTGGAGAGAAGTCAAATTGCAACACCTCCTAAAAGTCCTTGCCAAAAGTGCTTTCTCCTCCTCCTTGATGCACGCACCCGAGCCTTCTTAATACCAACCGAGAGCTCCTTGATGCCGGCCTCTCCTCTTTGATGCAAGTAAAACTCCCACACGCAACTCTCAATCTTTTAACTCACTTACTAAACTACTAATAATGTACTTTATACTATAGGACTTGGAGAATAATTAGTACAAAATAACTAGACTAGGGGGTATTTATACTAAAAATTTGAGAAAATGGAAGGCTAGGATCAAACTAGGAGTTAGAAACAAAAGGCTAGGATTCAAGGAGGAGTTACAATAACCAACCATGATCAAGTAACCACCACCCATGACTCCACTTGAATTTTCATTTTCCCTCCTTGTAAAAACCGGCCTACACCATGTGCATTTGCACGTGTACGTGCAATGCACGTGCATGCACTTGTCTCCATTTAACAAAAATTGTACATTATATTTTTCATAAAAATAATCTTTAAAATGTGTTCTACATTACAAGTTATATTTAAAATAAAAATACTCATGGGCTTTAGTTTATGGGCCAAAATAATAGTTATAGAAAAAAAATAATAAATAAATTAAATTTGGGCTTAAAGGAAAGGCTTTTGTTTATTTGAAAAAAGCCTTTATATATAAAAATAATTAAAGAGCACATATTTATTTACATATACTCATCATAAAGAAAATAATTATAAAATTTAAAACTACAAAAATATTGCACGTGCACACTACGTGCAAAATATAAATAATTTTCATAAATGAAAATCGGGGCATTACAGTTTTCTCTTCAGCATGGTAACAAACACAGTGTGGTCATATCTTAAATTAGGAAAGGAGAAGGTAACAGATGAGGGGTCATATCTTAACTAACAGTTGGTTTATTGGTTAGGATTATTAACTAAACCATAACACATTCACCTTGTGCAGTAAGTTTTGATTGTAATCTCCAACAAACAGGAACGAATGAAGACAACATTTGATCAAAATTACTTTCGGCCAGAATCCTAATCTGCTGTGGATTCGACAACTTTTACTGACAATAAATATTATGAAAACACAAAACACCTTGAATTTAGATAGATTCAAGCTTAAGTATTCAAGCCAAATACATAAACGAACCCAACTTGGAATAAAACGAAAAGGAAAACAAACTTTACAAATTTAGATATAAGGACATGAAAATGTGCTCATGGAAAAATGTTGTACAATAAGAGTCTGAAACAATGGGCATCAACAATATAAAAGAGTACTCCATAATTATGACGAGCAAATGCCACTTTATTACAAATACAGCTACACACATTTTATTCCAAAAGAAAAATTATACGAACAATAACATAATAGAAGCAGTGAGATCATCGTAATGTTTCTTGAACTTTGCAACCAGAGCATCCTCACCCTCCGCAGGATCGTCAAATTTCTGGGACCTGTAATTTGCAACAAACAAGCAAACCAATTTACATGTACAACTTCTTATGAACTTTTGATATAATTTATAAAACCTACAATCTAGCTTACTTAAAAATAAAAACATTATTAGCCATTCAAATCCCCTCAAATTCAAGACCACCGCAGTAGTAAGGTTAGATTTAACAAGAGTGACCCTAAACTCAAGGCACAGTAAAACATGAAATCTGACTCAAGTAAAGCAGATAATAGGGAGGCATAACACTGAGGGAAGAGAATATACCTGGTTTGCCAATGTATTAAAATGAATAATGTTCCGCATCATCCAGACAGACTTGTAGAATGGGCAGAATTTGTCATAGCTGAAGCAACCATCATAAATTACACAAGAAAAGGTGAATAACAAAGTATACAATGAGGAAAACAGGTTTCTTGGTAAATGCAAGAGTAAACATGTTAGCACTAACGATGTGAACGCATTTTGAGCAAGATAATCCTCTCTCAGGAGCTTTGCAGTCCCTCAAGGGTTAGAAGTAAAAAACTGAATGGATCTTTTACTGTTGTTCTGAGCCTACACAAATTTTCGTCAATGCATACACACTCCAAAAAATCATGTTCTTGGGTGATCTTTTAGATTAGAAGATACCAACAATTAACAATTATATAAATCAGAACTGAAAAAAATAAAAACCCAAATGTGCTATTAATCTCAAACTCAATAATGAAGATACCTACAAATACCAACTTTTCGAAGATGGAGAAAAATCATGCATCTCTTTTATGTCCATCATCAGTTTGCCTGCAAACAGTCAAGACATAACGATTAATTTAACAAATGTGCTATTTGGAATTAACTCCTGTAAACGATAAACTTGAACGATTATAAACGAAATGTAATTTGAAATTGAGATTACCTGATAAGAACGATTGGGGGTTAGGGTTTCTCTTCGAATCGCTCAGGAATCGAAACCCTAATCGCGTATTGGGTTTGTCGTCGAAGAGAAATAGGGAGAGAACCCTAGTGAGAGTAGAAATTGAAACCCTAATCGTGATTTGGGTCTTTCGTCGCAGAGAGAGAGAGAACCCACTAAGAGTAGAAATCGAAATCGAAACCCTAATCGCGATTTGGGTTTGTCGTCGAAGAGAGAGGCAGAACTCACTGAGAGTAGAAATCGAAACCCTAACAGCGATTTGGGTTTCTCCTCAAAGCGAGAGAGAGAACAGTTTGTCGTAGAGGAGAGAGAAAGAGAAAAGCTCACGATAAGAAGTAGGGTTTTCTCGACAACGAATGAGTGAGAGTGGGAGGGAGAGGGCGTGAGCTGAGCTCAGTAAGAAGTAGGGTTTTCTCGACAACGAAAGAGCCAGAGCGGGAAAGAATTGGCATGAGCTGAGCGAGAAAGAACATGAGGATTACAAATTGACCATTTTACCCCCCAACTACTCAAGTTGAGCGGGATTGGTTCTGATCCGTTTGATCGCGATCAAACGCGATCGGACGGCTGAGAACTCCCGCTCACGATAAGGAGCCCATCTCACCATCTCATAATAGACTAACTCTCGCTCTCTCTCTCTCTCTCTATATATATATATATACATACTAAATGAAATTGAACCATGCACCAAGTGCAAGTTGCATAGGTGAAAAACGTAAGGAAATTCTTTTCCAAAACAAGACAATGCAATACAAGTTTTTTTTTAAGGAGGACAATGCAATACAAGTTATTTTGTTGTCATCAACAATGAATGTTTTTAAGTTAATCCCTACTTTTTCTAAGGTAGTTAAGATCAAGCCTCTATCCGTCTTTCATGATTATGTATTTGCCATGAGTTTCACCATGGGGTGGATGAAACAAATAAAATGCTGTTGACGAAGAAACTTCTAAACATTAAGATATTGACTATAATAATATGTATAGTACCTTACAATATTATATGGAGTAACAGCTTATGGATATGTCAAATTTAAAGCAATGCTCCAAGGCACGCTGAGTTCATCAATATTGATAGTAGGGTTAAGGGTGATGACCATTCGACTTTTCAAATGAACAATGACTCGACTTACAAAACAATTTATCCAAGCGGGAACGAGAATCCTAATTTATATCACAAAAAACTCATGCATACACACAAAAGAAAAAAAAAAGAGTAAACGCAATAAATGCCCTTGATATTTGATAAAAGTACTAGATAACCTCTAACATTTTTGTTCGAGGAAAAAGTACACTCCGAACAACATAACATATATAATACTTAAGAGCATCCACAGTCGTTTGCTATATATGCCATTTTACCATAATATAGCAAACGAACCTCTGCAATCGTTTGCTATATGCCATTTTTCTCATTTTTTTCAAATCTGTTTCTCAAATTTGAGAAACGAAATAAGAATTCTCAAATTATAGAAGACGGGGAATCATATACCGTCTGAAGGATTTTAATATTTTTTAATCGACTGAGACGGGGAATCATATACCGTTTGTAGGATTATTAAATTTTTTTTTTATTTAAAAAAGGGTCGGACGGGGAAACATACCCCGTCCTTCCCTTTTAAAATATTTTTTTTTTTGGAAAAACTCCTCAGATGGGGAATCATCTCCCGTCCGGGAGATGATACCCCGTCCAAGGGGTTTTTACTTTTTTTTTTTTCCTTTTTTGGGGTTTTTTTCCCCAAATTGCCCTTCAATCTATATTGGACGAATATCAAAGGAGGGGGTAATTTGGTCTTTTAATATGTAAAAGCCAAATGAGAAAAATTTAACAAACGACGACTGCACGATACTCCCCTATATGCTATTACTGTAGCTGCCATATTTTGGCAAATGAGAAAAACGATTGTGGATGCTCTAATAGATAACAAACAATAATTTTATTATGAAATGTACTTGAGGAGATACCACATTCTTCAAATAATTGGTCATTTCCCATTAGATATAGAAGGTAATTTCTGCTCAGGAACATCAACCAAACAATGAACCTCTGTGCTGCTTATGAGATAAAATAGAATGGGGGATGGAATAGCAACAACAAGCCCATGGTTTGGATGGGGAAGCTGACAGTTTTCAAGGACCACACCGACAAAACAAGAAGGAAAACAAGAAGGTACATTCACCTGCATAATGAATAGTATTCTCTTGTCTTCTATCAACAAAACCAAGGTTGGTCACAAAAAAAGGCCATATTCTAGGTAATGTTTGCTTTACCTTCGAGGAGCAGAGACAACACTGCAGATTTGAGAAGCAGCCATCACATACAACTATAAGCAATGCATATGCTTTGAACTCTTCAACAAATTTAGACTTGTATGATATCCCTTTTATTGTAACATATTCCTCGATTAAAGAAGTTACAGTTCCCTCCTCCATTCAAACACTATAAATAATAAAATTTGTTAAACTTTTGATTTAATACACACTATGATGTGAGCATTCAAAGAGTTTGAGTTATTCTAGAAGAGAAAAAGATATAATGGGTAAATTTTGACAACTTTTTTAAATGAGGTAAAAGTTACTAATATATTAACAAAACTTCAAAAACATGTTAACAACACCAAAATAGTTGGAAATGAGTCCAAAAAAAGAAATCCCAATGAATCCTGAAATCCTGGAGTTTCTCTCTCCTCTCCCAAAAATCTCAATCCCTGCCATGGCCGCTCCCACTTCCTCCTCCACCTCCTAAACAACCTCCTCCGTCTCCTATCCTCCTCCTCCACTTCCTAAATAACCTCCAGCCCCTTCATCTACACCAAAGTCACCCACAACCATTAGCTCCCCCTCCTTTTCTTACTCCATTTACTTTCATTTCTCCTGCCTTCCCCTTTGTCTGATGAGGTCCCCAAGGAGAGTTTTGCAGAGAGTTGAGAAACCCAAGATGGATCGCCAACCACCTAAGCGTCTTCCTGGTCCCTTGTGCTTTCACAGCGAGGCTACCACGATGGAACATCATTCGTCCAAGGTCGGCCCTACAGACCTGTCTATCAAGGTCCTTTCTAGAGTTGGTTTGGAGAGCAGCGAACGACATACTATAACAATTTCTAGTGACATTTCTAGACCTACTTCTACTTTGGGTCTTGAAGGAAAGGCTCAGGGGATCGTTGAAGACTCCGACATGGACAGTCCTGCTCCAATTCTGCCTCCGAAGCGCGACTCTAAAGTGAGGGGCAAACTGGTCTTCGTAGAGAAAAATGGGTGGAAAACTCAAACGAGAGTCCCCAGTCCCAAACTCAAGGGCTCGAACTTGGATGCCCACGTTGTGCCGAAGGGCTTCAGGCGGTTAGAGAGCGGTGTTCTCGAACTGCTATATTACAACTGTGGTAAATGGGGACACTGGAAGAACGATTGCAAAGAGGCGACGAAATGCTTCTTGTGCCAGAGAAGGGGCCATGTGTCATCTGAGTGTAGGCGACGGAGCTCGTTGAGTGAAGATGAGGTGACCAAAGGCAATGGTACGGGTTCAGCTTCTAAGCTTCCGATTGCTGCTGCCGTGCAGAAGCCAAATGCTTGGGCAGAGAGGGTTTCGATGACGTCTGAATTGAAGGAAGGTTAAAGGGCTGTCAT
This sequence comes from Hemerocallis citrina, assembly GCA_017893485.1. Lineage (NCBI taxonomy): Eukaryota > Viridiplantae > Streptophyta > Magnoliopsida > Asparagales > Asphodelaceae > Hemerocallis > Hemerocallis citrina. Next base: position 78,312,060 of record CM030361.1, on the reverse strand, counting down.
TGCCTCCACTGTTGAGAGGGTGGTTATTGCTCCCACGGTTGAGATGGATGAGCTGGGGAATCGACTGCGTTTTAGCATCATTGCGTCGATCGCGTTTGGACATCCCAACAAAGGTGTCATCAAGAAGGAGTTCCTGTGTAGGTGGCCGAGGACTTACGATTGGGATTGGACCATAAAACGGTTTAGAGACGATGCATTTATCATTCCATGCTTGACGAAAGATAGAGTGCAGATGGTTCTTAGCAACAAGTCCTTCTCCAGTGAGAGGTTCACCATGGTGTTCTAGCGGTGGAGTTTAGATTTTGGAGTGTTCATGAGAGAGAAGCTTGAGTCGAGGTGGCTGTTAATCTCCAACCTGCCATCGGAGTGTTGGAATAATGATGGATTTCAGTCGCTGATGCAGTCGTTTGGGTGGGTCGAAAAGTTGGATTAGGCTACTAAATTTCTTAACAAATTCGACCTCGCTCGAATTAGGGTCAGTTCCCTTCCTGGTGCGAAAATTCCGTCATCGATTTTTACTACCTATAAAGGTCTCACCTACAAGGTTGAGATCACAGTCGAGGTTGTAACACCCCGTATTTTTATTTAAAATGCATTTTTCAATTTTTGCACGTATGATGCACGTGTTAATTTTTCCATCTTTATTTTTCTTACTCTCATTTACTATTTTAGCATGCAGCCTTTTATTTAGCCTTTTATTAAACCCATGGACCTAAGATTTGATTCTAGCCCACTAGACTAAATAAATAAATTGATTAAAAGAAAGCCCAACAAGATAAGCCCATAAATTAAATTATTTTTGAGTTGTGCATGGACTCACACATGACATGTAACAACTTTTAATACACCTTTTAGAATCATAGGAATTGTATTAATTTTGTGTATGTGTGTGTACTAGTGCACAACATGTGCACGTGGTAGATGGAGAGATAGGGGTGGCCGATTTTGAAGATGGAAAGGTGGGGGTTAGGATGTGAGAGTTGGGAGTTATGGGGGTTAGGATAGTGAAGAGTTGAGTAATTTATTAGGTGGAGAAATTTGCATTATAACCCTTTCACTTTGTACTATAAATACACCTCCATTCTTCTTCACATTTCACACCTAAAATAACAAAATTTATGAAAGGAAAAAGATAGAGAGAAAGAGAGTGTTCTTGTGCATTGGAGAGTTCTTACTAGGAGGAGAAGGACTAGGAGTGCTTGTTGAAGCTAGAAGTGGTGTCTCTTCATCTTGGTTGTTTATTCTTCATAAGAGACGGGTGATCTTTGTACTTTCTAATTCATAGGTTGAGCATGCTAAAATATGACATTAGTAATGTAGATCAAATTGATGTGATGTGGGTGATTTTTATGCCTTCAAAAATAAGACATGCATGCTAATAAATTACATGAGTAGTATAGATAAAGTTGATGTGATAATTAGTGAACAAAATCCATGCTTTTATGTGTGCTATGAATTGTAGAAATTTTGATGTAATTAAAGAAACAAATTTTCATCATGTTAATTTGAAATGAGAAAAAGAGTTATGGCCATATGTGCATGTTAATTCATAAATATAGAAATATAAAATTGTAGGAACACTTGTTGAGAGTTCCCTTATGATTAAAAAATGAATTTTGGTGAAATTGAATTGATACATATAGAATTTTAAATTATTTGTAAGAGATACCATATTTTTTTTTTAATTAAAATGAAGAAATGGAAATTTTGTTTATTAAAGAGAAGGAGATAATTTGAAATGTTAAGAATATAAGTTTGGAAATTCGTGAATTACCGATTTCAAGTATAAGTGAGATAATTATAATCAATTATAAAGATTAGATCAAATGAAAAATCGAGTTTGTGAAAATAAGTGAATAACATGACGATTGAACAAATGCCTAGTAGTATAACTCTATATCAGAAATTTGCACTTGAACTTATTAGCTAGTTGGTGCACTATAAAACAGTACTGTACTTGTAGGAGATCTTGGGTTCAAAACTTGTTAGACACATTTTTATTTTTGATTTTTGTTTAAATAAATCCGAACCCGAAATCAGTATTTAGGGTTTTCGTTATGGTTTCTTAACACAAAGTCCATTGTGGTGCTCGGTGGTGACTTTGGGCGCTGACTGTGGTTCACGGGTGGTCTCGGGTTCGAAACCTTATGGCCACATTTTGTTTTTTTTGAACATTTTTATAGTTTAATTGAGTTTTCATACAAATAAAAATTTGGGGGGGAAATCTAATATTTCTCTAAAAAGATTTAGAGTTTATTAAAAATTAGTTTCATAATTTTCATGTAAATTTTGTGAAATTAGAAGAGGATTTGAGATAGAGAATGAGTTGATAACTTCAAAATTGTTCCTTTAAGAATGTGAAAATTATTTCTTTTAAAAGAAGAGTAAAATATTGTTGTGTAAATTGATTTCTCTTAAAGAAAACTATACACTTATTTTTGGTGTAAGAAATACTTGACATGGGTTGAGATATGAAATTGCTATATGGGCCTAAATTGCTAATGAGATTTAAAGTACATGAACCTAAGTTCATGAAAAGAATTATTGCTTATTCTTGAATTGTAAATGAATATATGAATCATGAGAAATGCTAAGATGAGACATTGATCAAATTGTGAATAAGTTAAAGATAAGAATATACATGATTATTAAAGGGTATGAATACCCATGGGTTCTTGTACTTGAAAGGTTGTAATCTAGAGTTTTAGTGTGACCTCGGGTACCGGCAGTGTTGAATGTAAAGATTAAATTATATTTTGAGATATGGCTATGGAGCTATCTCGTATTTGTGATTAAGTTCGGTAGGGGGTAAAACTAACTCTAGGAATGGAAATTTATTCATGTCTTGAACTTAAGAACTAGTCACTTAGAGAAAGATGTAGTAAACCTGGGCAAACGTGAGTGGGGCACTCTATAAAGTCAGTCGGTGTACTCCGGGACTATAGACCCAGTCGGGCAGTGTACTCCGGGACTGAGGTTGCTTCGATGGAGATGAATTTTTATTTTAAATTCGGGACTATCATAGTCGAACGGATAGTTTTTCATACTCCAGTGTATATACGTATACCGGGGCTAGAGGGGCATTAGCGGGAGATTCACACGACGAGGAGTCTGTATAACAGTCGGGCGGTGTACTCCGGGACTCGGATCCGTACTCGTAGAATATCTAAACCTTTTTCATATTACTGGGTAGTTTTCATGGCGAGGGATCAAACCCTTTCAATGTGGAGTATGTAGGTGCTTGCCCTTGGACCTATATAGTATGAGATGCATAGAAATATCTGCATTAGGCATTAAGACATACACTTACATGTTTAGTGTAGACATATTTAACACTCTATTTTTCATCCAAATTTGTCATCTGTTAAAGTATTGAGATCGTCATAATTTTGGCATAGAGAGGATGGCCGTGTATAACATTTTCGTCGGTTATAAGCAACTGACGTACCCACAGTTTGATATGCAGGAGTTGGGTTTTCAAGAAGGAATACAGTTGGTATGCTGCTGTTGATTAATTACATGTTAAAAATGTCGCGAGATGTATATTATTTTCATTATTTTGTCTTCTGCCGTGTAAGTAGTTGTAAAGAACTTTGATGTATGATGAAAAGTTTAAATTTCCTTGTAAAATTGTACGAAGTGAAGTGTAAAGATCTTGTGGAATCTCGAATTCGGTCTTATTTGGAATTCAGGGCGTTACAGAGGTGAAGAGGTTCGTGCCGCGACGTGTGCCTGCAATAATGGAAGACAAAGCTATGGTGAAGGGTGCTACGGCAAATGTTTCGACCGGTCTTCACTTAAGTCTGGAGGTAGAAGATGAACTAAAACCGTCGGATGCGTTTAATCCAAGGGATGATCATAATCTTAAACACCTTTTGAATTCTCACGTGAGCGGGGAAGCTGAGGTGAGGGGGGGTGTCAGGGTTGCGTCTGACATGGAAGAGAAAGATAAGGTCAGGCATGCTACTAACGTGGATGAGTTGGGGAGTGACTGGTTGTGTACTGAAGGGGTATTAGCTCGAGACATGGGAAAGGGCCCCACAGATTGTCCCTTTTACTCTATCACTGTGCATCCCTCTATCATGTCTACAGCGCCGCTCAACTTCGGCTCGAACGTAAAAAAGCTCGAGGTATGTAAATGTACATCTGTCAAGGGGTCGACATCAGTAAAGGAGAGAGAGCGTGTTGATGGGACAGCTGCTTCTATTTATGAAGCTCTGAAAAGTTCTATGCAGACTACTTTTGTACAATTTTTGAGAGGTGATGTAAGTTCCTTATCCAGAGATCAATTAGATTCTTGGGGAAGTCTTCTTAAAGCCTATTCGCAAGGTCCATCGAAGCCCATTCTTCATCAAATGATTGACGGACCGGTCAACTCGAGAGACTTAGAGTTGGATGTGGTGTATTCAGTTCCAGAGGAGCCTACTTTATCGGAATCAGTTAGAAAGGTTAATCTTGGAGACTTGCTACCGTCTGGTTCCAGAAAAAGGATTTATGAGAGGGAAAAGGAAGTATAGGAAGTAGAATCTAGTCGAGTGTCCGAGAGATTCGTCGCTCTAGCTAAATGTGATTCCCCTAATGATGATGATCTTATCGATGCATTGAAAAATATTGATGAGGATTCACCTCTTATGACTACTGCCAGTATGTGAGACATTAAGAGAAACGGTAGAGTTGAGGAGTCCCCTCCGTCGAGAGTCAATTTTTCTAATAAAGGAAAAGGGAAGGAATTGGCATTAGAGGATCTTAGACACAGTTCCAGGCAGAAGGAAAAGCACGGGGATCGCCCAATTTCTAACGACGAACTCATTTCTTTTGCAGCAAAAAAGAAAGTTCCCGTCTCAGCTTTGGTAGGTGAGTCTTTTAATAATTTTGCAATTATTGATTTTATTCCTGATTCTTTGTTAATTAGTTTCGCCAAGGTTTGTAGAGTGGAGTTGAGTTCCGAGGGGTTTTCGCAAGTAGAACGAGCCAAGAGGTTGCGAGAATGGGTCAAGTGTTAGAACGATTCGATAGTCCTTCTAATTTAGAGTCCTTCCTATTGTTTATTAATGGTGTATGCCTTTTGGAATGTTGGAGGGTTGAATTGTAGTAAGAAACATAGGAAAGTTTCGCATACGTTGTCCTATCATCATTTGTCCGTCTTAGGACTCTGTGAGACTAAGCTGGTAAATTTGTCGTCAGGTTTGCTAGATCACTTGATCCCTAGAGGGAATTGGGAATGGTGTTCTAAACCTGCGGTTGGCCAGTTTGGTGGTATTAGTGTTGGATACAATGTGGAAAGTTTTCACTGCATAGATGTAATGATTGGTGACTTTTCGGTATCGGTGAGACTTCGATCTAAGACTGAGGAGTTCTGTCAAGTGTTCTCGATGGTCTATGGTCCGATCAGTGTAGTGGACCGGACTAAGTTCTGGGAGGAGCTTTTCGAGATTAAGCTCAAGTGGGGAGATGTTTGGATTATTGGGAGCAACTTCAATATTACTCGATTCTCAGACGAACACCGAGGAAGAGGATGTAGGGCGACTGAGAGATATATCTTTAACCAGGTTATCAATTACTTAGAGTTGTGGGAGATTAATTTTCCTGGCCAGAAATTCACTTGGTATGCAAGACCGTCCAATTCTTGCTAATTTGGATCGTATTTTAGTGTCACAGGATTGGGAATCTCATTTCCCTCTTGCCTCGGTCAGAGCAAATTCACTTGGTATGCAAGACCGTCCAATTCTTGCTAAATTGCATCGTATTTTAGTGTCACGGGATTGGGAATCTCATTTCCCTCTTGCCTCGGTCAGAGCTGTCCCTCGGGATACCACCGATCACGTCCCTTTGATTCTCACACTGAATAGGGCGCCTAGTTGCAGAGTCAAATCTTTCCATTTCGAAAAAACGTGGCTAAGGAACGGTTCTTTACGTCCTTTAGTGACCTTATCTTGGAATACCCCTATTCAGAGGAGGTATGGTATTTGTCACACCCCGTTTTCCAAAAACATGGAATACGAGTGCGTGACGAAGCCCAGCGAATGATTTTAACATCATCCATAAGCTGTAGGATCGACTCAGCATCACAACAAGAATATAACAAAATATATATACAACCAAGCATGTATGAATAATTTATTAAGCAACAGAAAACAATTGAAATGAATAGTAATATCCAAATAGTTTTCAAGTCTAGATCAAAGTTAAAACTCGAGAACATAAGCCAGTTACAAATCTTAAGTAGCACGAAAATAAATAAACACAAGGAAAACAAATAAATTAAGCATGTCCTTTCTCCAATTGAAGTCTAGAATCTCTGCTCACCAATTTCAGCAGGCAACACGTCTCCAAAGTCTGTTTAATAATTATAAAAAGGAGAAATATAGAGAAAATAAGAGAAAATGCCCTTAGTGCAAGTTAGGGCCACAAATAGTAAAAACGAGTACAAGAAATATGGAACAAAATTTGGAATCAAGAATATAATAGGGATACAATAAGTAGTGGGGATTCAAGAACTAACTAGCAATAAGGACAACTCAAATGACCAGGTTGGGTAACAAATAATAATAGTGGAGTAAGTGGCAAGTGAACATATAAGGGTATCTAACATCAAGTGATAAGTATCAAGTACAAGTGTCAAGTAACAAGTCTCAAGTCTAGTGTCAAGCTGTCAAGTACAAGTATCGAGTTGCAAGTGTCAAGTGTTATATTCAAGTATCAAGTCTCATGCATCATGTCATCAAGTATCAAGTAGGCATGTATCAAGTTCAAGTTTCATGTTCAAGTCTTGTGGTTATTACTATCTAGGTAGCACTTCATGCATCCATACTTTTACTACATGGTCGCTACAGTCAATGCAATTTCTTTAGGCCTAGTAATGGAGTTTATAGGGTAGTGTACTCAGGTCATGTAGGAAATATGAGCAGGTGATCAAACCATGGACTCTAGAGGTATCCCCCGTAGGCTCTAGAGGTGGCCCCTGTCACCCATGACGTGGCACTAAGTTCTACGTGACACTTAGTTTCATGTGATCTTAAATACATATCATGTAATCATATAGTGGGCTCTAGAGGTGGCCCCCGTCACCCATGACGTGGCACTTAGTTCTACATGACACTTAGTTTCATGTAACATAAAATCATGGGAAACATGAGTCCCTTTCCGAGTACACTTACCTATAATGTCCACTACTATGGTCTTTCCCTTAAACCCCAGCTTGTTATTTATTATTATTATTAACCAGGCATGAAAAGTGTGTGAAACAAGTCAAATAAACTTAATCATGAACATGGAACAAGTCTAGGCTAGATAGGATACAAGTTTGAGGGTCAAAACAAATCAAAATGTCAAGAACAACGAAAATCTCAAATCTGGACAGCATGAGGTTGTTGCACCAAAACTGTAATTTCCGTTGCTACAAGATAGAAAATTTGGATCCGTCAGAAGATCTAGAAACTAGACTCCTTCCCGGTTCCAATGCATATAATTAAGGTACATGAAAGTTATGGTAACATGTGTCAAAACAGCAAACTATACAGCTTTTGTGTTCAGCCAGAATTTGTAAAACTGAGTTTGTACATGTGAAACAGGGTTGAAACATTGCTAATTAACTTTGAGAAAATTAGAAAATGTTCTCTAGGGTGTCCAGCAACAACATACAAAATTTCAAGTCAATTACTTACTGGTAGCATAGTTAAATTAATTTGTAAACTAAAGAAGTGCAGCAGTTTTTTTTGAATCTGTGACTACCGACACAGCAGCAGTAAAACTGCGATACCTCCTAGACCGTAACTCAGAATTTGAAAATTCTAGATGCTATCGACAACTAGACATTTAGAGATACCTTTATATTCAGGACTCAAGTTCAGATTTTGATTTTAAAGAGGTCGAAACAGCAAGTAAAGACAAAAATAGTAGCAAGTGTGAATTTCTTTTATATATAAGTTGCATGATAATTAGTTATTATGAGTCTAGATTAATGTGAGATACAAATACGGATGTAGTGGTTATCAAATCAGCAAGCAACATCTATTTCTCAACTCAAGGAATGCAAGATCATCACATGCATGATACAACACACATCTACAAGTCTAGGGTTTCTTAGTTTCATGTGTTCAAGTGACTAGGTGATAAATGAGTCCAACTAATTTATAAATATAACAACAAAATGGTTGTGACTCTTAAGATTATGGAATCGACGATGAATAATTCAAGATCAATAAATGACGAGACAAGAAGGAGTACAACTACAACCTATTTGCGGTATTTTCAATTAAATGCTTGTACTAGGACAATAAACTGTACAAGGAGAATACTTGCCTGAACGACAGTGACTCCAAACACAAACAAATGCGAGATGAGAATCCCGAGAGGCGAGGCATGAGCACGGACACACGCACACACGTATGAGACACGTGCAAACACCCACATAGCGGATCTACTCCGAATCTGCTTTGGACGCCAAACAGCAAACACAGATCAGATCAAGATCTGATCTTGATGGAATCCAACAGCTAGGATTCAAAGTAACTGATCCTAGTCCCTTCTTCTTCTCGATCAGCAGACAAGGAGAGAGAGAGCGGGACTATGACGGTGGCTAACTGAGGGCGACGTGGTTGGGGTTCGACTGGGGAGCAGTCGATGACGGCAACGATGGCGACAAGGAGCTTGGTGGTGACGAGCTCTGTTTTTGGTGGAAAACAGAGTAAGGAGACAGCGGGGGAATGGGTTCGGGGGTGATTCGGTTGACGATGGTGGTCGGAGAGGAGGTCGAGGGTGAGGAGTTGATGAGTTACGGAGGTTGGGTAATGGCGGAAATGGGTTTCAAGGGTTGGGGACGATGATGGCGATGAAAACGATAGAGAGGCTGCGAGGTGAGGAGGGCGATGGGGTTGGGGAGGCAAAGGTGAGGATGGTGGTGGTGATGGTGATCAGAGTGGAATGAGGATGAAGACGGTGACTGGAGAATTGGGTTGCCCGATCTGAGCGGAGGAAGAAGATGGAGTGGGAGGAAGATGGTAGGCGGCTGGGATTGTTTTGGGGTTTAAACAGTATTAGGGTTAGGGTTAGGGTAGATTTAGGGTTTAAATAGTATAGGGTTTGGGTTATTGGGTATTTGGGTAGTGGGTTTGAGGGGATCCAACAAGATACTTAGTCAAAAATTCAATAAAATTAGGGGAAATGAAATAGATGGAATGAATAGTCCATTTCTACATGAAGAACGACACAAAAGAGAAGAACGAACAATACAATAGAATTAAATATTGGCACCAAAATTGAGTTGAAACAAATGGAATGATTTTATTCGAACGAGATCAAAAATACAAGATCTCAATTGATAAAAAGAGTACAAGACTGAAATACAGCAGAAAAATACAGATACGGGAAATAGGAGTTACAGTATTCATGGGGATGCGATTTCAGTATGGAATGCTAAGATTCAGACTTAGAGGAACCCTCAGGCATTGGGCATGTGAAGAGAGAAGATAGGCCCAATAGGTTAAGGAACGACTGGTGGACCGTATTCATGGTCTGGAGATCATCGAAGAAGCAAGAGAGCTCGATAGAGATGAATTCATAGAACTTCATAAGGCTAGAGTGGATTTGGATATTATCTTCCAATCCGAAGATGATTATTGGCGTAAAAGGTCGCGCGTCAATTGGCTCTTAGAGGGGGACGCTAATACAGCATACTTCCATAGATTCGCTAATGGTCAGAGAAGATCCAACTTCGTTTCGGGACTTCAGATTGGGGATCGGTGGGTTTCTGAGGAGCAGCCCGTTCGAGCCCACATCGAGAATCATTTTAGAAGACTCTTAGGAGTTTCTAGAGAGAAGTTCCGTTCTCTTTATGATACCTTCTGGTCTAGGCCGACTGTGCAGGGATTAGAAGCTCTTGAGTCCCCCTTTTTTATGAGTGAAATTTTTAGTGCCGTCAAAGATCTTGGACAGGACAAAGCTCCAGGTCCGAATGAGGTTCCTATCTTTTTCTTCTTAATTACATTTCTGGGATGTCATTAAAGAGGATCTGTTTCGCATCTTTGAGGAGTTGTTTGTGAACCAGGTTCAAATCGACCAGCTCAATTATGCGACTATCGTGTTAATCCCTAAATCAGATACTATGAAAGAGGTTGGAAATCTCAGGCCCATTAACCTCTTGAATTCATCCTTTGACCAAAACTAAGGTCCTTGCTAACAGGTTGGCTCTGTGGATGAAGGCCTTCATTCATTCGGCACAAAGCAGATTTATCCGAGGGAGAGATATCCTTGATAATATCATTACTGCTCATGAGACCATCTTTCAGAGTGATAGATAGAGAAGAGGGGTTTATGCTCAAACTTGACTTTGAAAAAGCATATGACACTGTGGAATGGGATAGTGTTGTAGAGGCCTTGCATTCTAGAGGCTTTGGTTCCAGATGGACAGGATGGATAAATTCGTGCATTAGAGGCGGTAAATCGGTGGTGTTGATTAACGGGGTTCCGAGCAATCTCATCATGTGTAAAAGAGGACTTAGACAGGGTGATTCGCTATCTCCTTTGTTATTCACCTTGGTCGGGGATGTATTGTCGAAAATGGTTTTGCATTGTTCCAACCAGCATCTTCTTCGCGGTATAGGATGTTTGGATGGCATTCATGGTATACCTATTTTGCAATCTGCTGACGATACACTGTTTTCTGGGAGGAACGAGACTAACTAGGTCCTCATTTTCAAAGGTATTTTAATGTTCTATGAGGCATGGAGTGGGTTGAGGGTTAATTTTGATAAAAGCTATCTCATTGGGTTGGGGAGATGTGACGAAACCTCATCATCTCTTTTGGCCAATGTTCTGGAGTGCAGAGTTAGGAAATTTCCCATTAAGTACTTGGGAGTCCGTTGCTGTAAACCCTGTTTTTCATTTTATGTATTTTGGAGTGTATTTTTCATTTTTGTGTATTTTATCTCTCTTATATTTTTTTGAACCGTATATTTAATTTGTTTTCAATATATATTCATTTTATTTTATTTTGAGCTCCTTGTATTTGATCGATTGTCTCTTTTGTCTCATTTTTCATTATTTTGATCTTTTCATCATTTTTGGTCTCGATATCTTTATTTTATCTTTTCGTGGTGTTATGGTGGTGTTTTGATTGGCGTTTTCATTTTCCCATTATTTATCCCCTAATAAGATTGCCAAAGCCAAAAATCCCCAATCCTAATTGTATTCCTATTGTTATTTGACCCAATATCCATTATCCAATTGTATACCTATTACTAGATACAAAAACCCACAACCCATTAACCCACATTAAACTTCTATATATAAACCCCTAATCCTAAAACCCTAAACCCTAACCCTAAATCTCTCTCTCCCTCTCCTTAAGCATCCCGGCCCCCATATTGGTGTGCTCCCGGCCTGCATCAACCCCAAACCCGAGCCCCTCCTACAGCCGACCACCTCCCCTAGGCCGGCCTACCCCCCATTGCCGACCACTACACCCTCCACCTTTGGCCTACATACAACCCGAGATCCCCTTTGCTTGATTACCGATCACCACCATCACAACCATCATCAAGAGTGTGCATCAATCTCTCTTTGTGGTGTTCTCTAAGTGGGTGTTTGCCACTTTGATCGTCGTTGTTTCAAGGAGATTCGTTCGTGTGGATTTCGTTAGTTGTGCTTGGATTCGTTGCTTGTAGCGGATTACGTTCGTGGGTTTTGCTTCTAGGATTGTTTGCATCGTTCTTCATCCCCTAATTAAGGCAAGTAACTTGTACTCCAATTCATTTGTTTGATACAAGTCAAAAAGTTCACCTATAGTATAGTTGGGTCTAGAGACAACCAAAGATTGTGATTTCCTTGACGGATTTTGTCTCTATTGTGATAATTTGGCCATAGATGACTCATGACACAAATCTTGATATGTGATAACCTAGGATTTGCCAATTTTTGATTCTTAGTCATGTATGTGAGTAATTATGTGAAATTGTGTTTGGGTTAAGACCCATGTGAAATAATAGGTGTGGACATGTTAATAGCCCTGAATCATGATGTTTAGATACTTGATAGGTTGTATTTCAAGTTTGGATGTGTTTGGATCAATATTCTTGAAATTATGTCGTTTTTTGTTTTGAAGTGTGAAATCTGTATTTTCTGGATGTTCTGTTTTGATTGCTGTTTTCGTCCATGCTAAAGCTAGTATCTTGATTCCATTATAAAATATGAATTTTAGATAATTTTTTCTATTTTCATACCCCACTAGTTTTGCTTGATTTGGATTTTGTATGACTGAGTAATGACTGTTTTAGTACAGAGGTGTCGATCTATTCCAGATTCTGTTTTTGGTTGGTTTTGTTAACAAACTATTTTCAAGAACTATGTTATACATATTACTTTGATCCAATATTTTGGTCAGTGTTTCTTTATGAAGTTAGGGACTACCCAGAATTTTGATGAATTTTATTGACAAGTTTTATGTGGTGTTTCATGCTCGTTTCTAAAATCTATACATGTTGTATTTTGCTCGCTGTGCTGTAAAGAATCCTATTTTCACTATGATTTCTTATACTGTATGAAAAATATTTGTGAAATGTGAAAGTTGGTAAATTCTATCTATTTTCATATCCCTTTAGTGGAATTGGATTTCGATTCACTGGTTGCGAGATATCCTAGTTTTCATACAGCACTGTTGAGATTTTCAGTTTTGTTAAACTATGTTTTCTCGGTGCTTTCGTATTTTTGATGACAGATCTATTCTTATTGGAATATTATGAAACTTTATATTTTGATTCTAGACATATAGGGGAATACCCTAGATTTTTCGTGGATTTATTTGGTGAGTTTTGATGCTGTTTTTCTGACTGAGAATTCGTTTTTCTGATTTCTGACTGAACATGTTTTGTCTTCAAACCTGTTTTGAGTTAAGATGTTGTGAATTACTATATGACTTAATTATACTCGTTGGATTAGTGTGGATGTCTAGTTTCCAGATCCTTTGACAGATCCATAATTGCATTTCTATAGCGACAAGAATCACTATTTTAGTACTGATTTATCATGCTGTCCTGATTATGAACATACACTGTTTTGCTCGGTTATGTGACTATATATCATCTATGCTTGTTTATTTGTTTCCCTGAACCTAATACCGATTATACCATGTTAGTTTGACACTATTCTATACACATTCATGTCTGTTTGATAACAATAATAAAAATAACCAAACCGGGGTTTAAGAAAAAGATCTAGTAGTGGGAAAGCATAGAAATGTGTACTTAGAAGGGGGGCCGTATTTCCCATCTGTGTGAGATCATGCTACATGATTGTCTGTTATCTGTATGAGATCATATTACATGATCGTCTGATATCTGTTATGAGATCATATTACATGATCGTCTGTTATCTGTTATGAGATCATATTACATGATCGTCTGTTATCTGTCTGAACCCTGAGTACATGGCCCTATATGATCCCCAATGAAATCTACAAACGCAACTGTTTTGATTGTAGCAACCATGTGATAAAAGTATGGCACATGAAGTGCTACCTAGTTAGTAATTAATACAAGACTTATGTAAATCTGAATTTGTATCTGTACCTGAAATCTGAACCTGAATCTGCATCTGTTATACATATCTGACTATCTGTTATCTGATTATATGATTATCTATTATCTGTCTGACACTACCATGTGACACATTACTTGACACTATCTGTATATCTGTTTGCATATTATCTGACACTTGCCACTTAACACTTGAGACATATAAGTATACCGTGCTAGTTGATTCTGCCATACCATGCTAGGTCTGTTTCTACTACTAATTAGATTTGATAGTTTTCCCCATGTGCTTGTATCCTACATTATTTGTGACCCGCGACTTGCAATTGATGGGTACTTGTTTTCTCCTTTTTCCCTTTTCCTGCAAATTTACTAATTGCAGATCAAGATGGTCAGCTGCCAGATGGTATTGGCGAGATGATGTTTTAGTGCTGGAATTTCTGCTTTATTATTATTATTAATGTTGCTTGAACATTGAATAAAGTGTATTTGGTTTATTGAATATTTATTTGTATTTGGGCGATGTGACCCATGATATTTGTTTTTCTCCAAACTCTGATTTATTTGAGAAAATTGTACTTGGTATCAAGTAAATTCTGTTGGTGTTTCGTTTCAATATTGCATGTTGGTTGTGCCTTTGCTTCCGACTCTGATTATTTCTGTGATGTGTTGTAAAGATTCTAGAACAGCTTATGGATGATGAAAATCATTCGCTGGGCTTTTGTCGTGTATCCGTATTCCGTATTCCTTTTTAGGAAGTGGGGCGTGACAGTTGCGTCCCGGGAAGCTCATTCGAAGTGACTGAAATGTCCTTTTTGAGCGCATTGAGAAACGTCTCCCCGGGTGGAAGAAGAATCATTTATCGTTAGGAGGTAGAATTACCCTGATTAATGCGGAGCTTTCTAATATACCATTTTATTGGATGTCCATTTATGAGTTTCTGTCCTGGGTCATCAATAAGATTGATAAAATACGTAGATATTTTTTTATGGAAGGGGAGTGGAGAAGATTTGCAGGGGGCTACCTCTAGTGAAGTGGAACCTGGTTTGTAGAAGAAAAGAATTTGGGGGTTTGGGAATCCTTAACCTTCGTGAGATGAATCGTGCCTTATTATGCAAATGGCGGTGGAAAATCCATTCTCGTCTTTCTCTCGATCAAGGTTTCGTTTGGGCTCGCTACCGAGGACGTACACATTTCAGATTTGGGGGAGGCCATCATCGGCGACGCATTTCTCCAGTTTGGAAAGGGATTGATAAACTTGGAGATTTGTTTCATGCTAATGCACCTAGCAGGGTAGGGGAGGAGCTGAGACTCGATTTTGGTTAGATTCGTGGCCAGGGTCCAATTCTCTAGCTTCTCTTTTCCCACAGATTTTTGAGGTAGCCCATAACAGACTAGCCTTAGTTGCCGATTATTAGGTCAATAGTTTGTGACATATCTACTTGTCTACTCCCTCACTACTTAATGCTCAGAGTTTGTGTGCCCCACTTCTTACTCTCTTAGAGGCATCGATTGAGATCGTTTCCAACACTCAGGATGAGAGAAGTTGGATACTTGCATCCAACGGACAGTTTTCGGTCAATTCCATGTATCAGGCTCTTTCTGATGAGGGTATGAGATGTGCGGAAAGTAGAGTTATCTGGAGGTTGAGTGCCTCGCATAAAGTTCGGGCTTTCTTGTGTCTTGTTTCCAAAAATGCAATTTTAACTAGAGAGAATCTTCTTAAGAAAGGTCTGATTACAATGGCTTTGTGTCCTAGATGTAGTCTGTAGCGCCCCGAATTTCTAATATGATATCTTAGAAATACGTGGCACAATTCCCAGCATCAACTTCAAATGTAATATTAAACACAGCCAAATACCAATTTTTTTTCTTTTCAACTTTCATTACATTAATCTTTACATAACACAGCGAAATACAATACACCTTGAATCACAAATTTCTTTTCTTACAACAATTTCTTTTACAACAATACATAACCCATTACACCACTTTAACTCACGAAATCAAAATCCAAGCTATAAGTAATCACCTGTAAAATATGAGGCTAGAGATAATCCTAACCCCCAAAACTAAAGGGGTCAGCCATAACGGTGTGAGTGACATAGAAACAAACGACATAAATAGAACATGGAATCATAAATAACATGTGATAAATAAGAACAAAATAAGATAAGATATAACAACAAGATAAGAAAATATCAAATGGAACTAGACTAAGTGTCAAGTGTAGAAAAACAAGGACAACACATGCATAAAACCAAGCCAAGAAAACATCAATGTTATATGCCGACTCTCTAATGCGTACTTGTCGGATTCTATGCATCCCACTCTACATAGGTCTGGTACAAGCTCTTAACGTCTCCACATTGTAGGGTTTTCCCCTCATTATGCAACTAATCCTACTACGATGACTACTACGAGATAAGGATAAACTGTGAGTATTAACCCATGCCCCGATAATTCCATAGGTCAATCTCTATCGACAGATAATTCCGGAGACTATTTCACTCACACCTGGGAATCTTCGAGAATATCCGACACCACAAGTGATGGCACCTCATCACACGAATACCACATGTGCGTCGCATCGACCCCGATAATTCCGGAGATCAATCCCACACCATAGGTAATTCTGGAGACTATTTCACTCACACCTGGATATTCCGGGGATTATCGCACACCGCAAGCCATACTGAGGTCCATAACCCATGTTCTCATTCATCATATCACCACTAGTGCCTAACCTTATCTTTTTAAGTTAATTAATTAATTCATTTATGAACCTCCTAGAGTTGGTGTACCCTATCGGACTTAACTTAACAACTGAATAACAATATGCCTCAACAGGCCGAAACACAACTATCTCAAATGCCGGTATACTAGGGTCCCACACACCCTCTAGAGACTCAACTCGAATATCCAAATCAAACTTCCATCTTTAATTCTTAAATAAAACCACTTGAAAACATATGTTCAGCAGAAGATAAGGTATAAGGTAGTAAGTTATAGATCAAAACGTTTAAAGAATCAATCGTTTAAATTAACATCAAACTATATCCAGATACATCAGTAACAGTCGACTATAAACGGGAGTCAGTCGATTGTCCAGAGTGAAAATCCAAGTCTTTAAGAAAATAAATCTAAGTAATATCAGTCGAATGTAAAAGCCATGGTCGACTGTCCAGAACGACAACCCCAGAACTTTATATAAAATAATTCTAAGTACTAACAGTCGACTATAAAAGGTCATCGGTCGACCGTCCAGAGTAAAAATCCAAATCTCAGGAAAATATCAAAAACAGAGTTGACTAAGTCGACTGTTCCGCACGAAATTTTAAGAAAACAAGAAAAACACATCAGCCAGGTATGACGGTCGACTGTAATTTCTACCGGTCGACTGTTGACCAGCAAATTGCAGTTTTTTAGTTGTACACTTTTTAACCGATACGAAGTTATACTTAATAAAAACGAATTCTGTAAAAAGCACATTTCTGATATGATCAAATACGACTTGTAGGATATATAAGAGTCAATAAAACTAACTATAATCACTTGAATTAATAAAAATAGCAAATTGTTGATTTTCTTCAATAACTACGAAGTATGAAATTAATGTAAATCGTTTGTGCATGTTCGTACATTAAGCAAAATTCCACAAGACTTTCGATTAGAAATAGCAATATATTCAGAATTTAATCTTAATATTCAAGGAATCCAATTTGAGTAAAACCTTGCACAAATCCCAAAAATCCCCAATTTAGTTGTATTGTATCAAATATCATTCAATTTCTCCCAAATCCAATTCTCAAGACAAGAACTCATAATTCATTAATCCTTCTCAAAAACTTCTCAAACCCCATCGTCATTATTAACTCATGGACATACAAGGTTAATATTATCATAATCAAGTTGTGTTCACCAAACTCAAAATAATATGGATCTCAAACCATACACATGCAAATCTATTCATGGATAACTAGGGTTCACAAAAGATCGATTTTTTAATTCTACAATCCATTCAATCCATCATGTACATATTCATACTCAACCCTAGCATGTTTTTTTAAAAGATAAATCACCACATCCAACATTCAAAGAACAAAACAAAACAAATATATCACTCACCTTATTGAAGAAATTGAACGAAGATGAAAAAATAATAAGAAAAACTCTTCCTTAGCAAGAGATCCAAGATCTTCCTTTAGAACTCCCCAATAATACGAAATAATAAATCTACTGTATTGTGCAGCGAATGATGACTGCACAAAACCCTATATAGTCCGGGATTTAAGATTCTAGGGTTTTAGAAAACATTTGCAAAATACTCTTTTTTAAAATGTCCCTTTTTCATAATTAGATCCTTTTATTGGAAATTAGTAAAAAACAATTTTAATCAAGTTAAAAAATTGAAAAGATCCCCTCCAGCATCAGCCAGCTCTGTAGGGAAACCCATAAAACAACTTTTGCATTTTTATCCCTTCAAATAGCAATTTTGCAAAAAGATCATCTTTTACCAAAACTTGTGAAATAAGCCGAATGTGTAGAAACTAGAGGTAAAATCTTTACTCCTGAATTAAATAGGGATTATATTCAGCCCAAAAATCCAAAAATCTGGAGTTTTCACCCCCCATTTGGTAATTTTGCACAAAAGTTCTTCTTTTTGTAATAATTGCAAATAAATCCTATAATTTTTATAAAAAATCTAGAAAAATCCCAAATAATCTCAAATAATAAATAATTAGTTTTCCAAAAAAATAATTTTTGGTTTTGAACTTTCCAAGTCAACATTTGCACGTGTTTTGCATGTGTAAAAAGGATGAATTTTTAGACAGATAGTTATTAAATCACAACAAAATCAATTTAATTCACTTTCTAATCTCAAAACAATATTTTAAAAAATACGGGGTACTACATAGCCTCCATGTTGAGTCTATTCATCATCTTTTTCTGGAATGTTGTGTCAGTAGACGTATCTAGGATTTCATTCTCTTTGGTTTTAGTTGCAATAGATTCCCTCTTACGGTTTCCTAATTGTGGGGAGAATTTAGAGAAATTAAGGTGGCCCCGGAGAGACGAAGGGATTGGGATTGTGTTGTTGCTACGTCTTTATGGGGCTAGATAGAAATGATTTAAGTTTCAGAAATCAGTATTCTATTTTTCCACATTTAATTTATAGAATCTCTTCTCTCACTTCATATTGGATCTCCATTCCAGGTATCAGCTTGAAAGCTCGAGTGGGTCCTCTGTTTGATAGAGAGGGTGGTAACAGCTGATCGGGCGTGATCATCAAGGAGCGCATTTCGGGATATTGGACGGTGTTGTTTTGCATACCGTTTTTTGGGGTTTTCTTTTATTCCGAATCCTTGTGTACTTTGAGTTTTGTAGTACTTTCAGCACTTGTGTATTTTGAGTTTACTTCAGCACTTATGTGTGTTGGTGTATTTTGGATGTAACTGTGGATGTTTTTAATATATGAGTTGGATGGCACTTCTCATGCCATCTCTAGTTTCAAAAAAAAATACCAAAATAGTTATGAAAAAGGAATTGAAAGAAGCAATGCTCGAAACTTTTTGAATATAGAAATGATTTATTGGGCAAAGCCACAGCTTTCTCTTGCATTCCTTGTATAAACTGTCCATTGTGAAAACTTCTCTCAGCAACATCCGAACTGTATTGCTCCAAGGGATAAGATAGTTTCGTGTCCTTTTCATCCTTAAAAAGGGCATAGTCAATGATCTGTTGGGCATTAATCTTTTCCACACAATCTGAAGAAAAAAATAGTATCTTAGCGTACCATGTGATGAGATTCATGTGAATGCAAATAATGTATTTTCATGACTATAACATTGTGCAACATCAAAGTAGTCTATTTCTTTTCAGACAAAGGTGATAATGTAATGATGGATAATCCAATCTGAAATATTCATGAAAAGCTTTGGATAGTAATAGCTAAGAACTCAAGTGATGGTAATCTAGAGCTCACCTTCAAGATCCAGCCCAATCAGTTTTAGATAGCCTCCAAGCTGCAACAATTCACCGAAAAATATGTCTGGTTCTCTCGAATCTTTCTCAATTACATGTACTTGTCATCCATCCTACAGATAATAGATCAAGTTACTTCTTTTCGTTATCACTTCATAATCATAAATATATAATATGAAAAGAATATGATATAATATTATAAAATTTTTAAGAAATGATATATACGATGTTAGGCTCACCATGTAAAAAA
The DNA here is from genome assembly GCA_017893485.1 of Hemerocallis citrina. Classification (NCBI taxonomy): domain Eukaryota; kingdom Viridiplantae; phylum Streptophyta; class Magnoliopsida; order Asparagales; family Asphodelaceae; genus Hemerocallis; species Hemerocallis citrina. The sequence continues at coordinate 78,292,299 of CM030361.1, read as the reverse complement.
TGATATATGTTAAAACAATAAGTTGGTTCCTTTAACAACTTAAAATGTATAAGTATAAATGTGGGTAGTATAACTTTTAGAAGCATATAAGTACCCTTGTTGGGCTAAATTGTGGAAAATTGTTCTTGCTACTTCTTCTACATTAATCAGTTTCAATATACTAGTATCAGACACGTGCACACGTGCACGTGGGAAAAATTGAAGGATAATGAAAAGGGTAAGAAGAAAATAATTTTCAAACCGATCCACTTTCGAAAATATTTACAAAACAGGTCCACTTTCTAAAATATTTACCAAAGTTAGTGCATAATTAAAAAGAAAATAATTTTCAAACTGATCCACTTTCGAAAATATTTACCAAAAAGGTCCATTTTCGAAAATATAAACCAAAGTAACCCAACCCGTGCGCTGGTTGGGTTACTGACTAAGGGGTTCTCCCATTATAGTATTAGAGATTAGAGATGTGGCGATTTAAAGAAACAATATGAAGACATGTGAAGGAAATCTGATAAACTCTTGTTTGAGTTAATTTATATTGTCTTGTCTTAAACTTCAATTCCTTGATGATGATGAAAAACAATCTTACAATGCAGTAATGCATTATAGTATATCATGACTTAAAATATCTAAATAAAATGAGCAATACATGATAATCGAGTCATGAGATTCACAAGATTTGAATAAACCAAGGTAAATATATGGCTTAATTTTTAAAAAAAGAACCCACTGAAGTATTGGTCAGTTTAAAAAAACCCCACTAAACCTTTTAAAAAAAAGCTGCACTCAAGTACATTTAAAAAAAAACCCACATCGACAAAGTTTATTTCTGTTAGGATTTCCGTTAAGTGCATCGCACATGACATTTTTTCGGATGAAAATGCCCATTGATCAGGATCGCTGGATCTCCCAGAAAAGCGCACACTTATGATAAACGTTCCAGATCTCTTCAAAGTATGGTTTATTCTTTTTAATTATTTTAAAATAATTTTAATTCGGAATAATTAATAAAAAAATTCACAAAAATAATTTAAATTTTGAATAAATTAGTTTTAAAATAAAAAAATAATTATAAATTCAGAAAATATGAAAATTTACCCCAAGAAAATTAGAATTTAGAATAATTCTATTTAAAAACCAAAAGTTAATTATAAAAATTGGGAAATTTGATTTGAAATTTCGAAAAATGATTTAAAATTGGAATTCTTTTTTGGAAAAATCATGAAAACTGGGATTTTTTTTAAAAATCGAATAGTTAATTTAACATCCAAAAATTAATTGTAAAAATAGGGAAATTTGATTTATAATTTTGAAAAAATGAATAAAAATTAGGAAAAAGTTAGGGAAAGTGTAGAAAAAACTAGAAAATTCCTAAAACTTCTACAAAGTTGCAACTACTTCCAAAAGCTCAGTTTATCATGTTGCTTCTTCATATACTACTAATCTCCACGTGTGATGCACAGGTTTATGTCATGTGCATCGCACGTGACTTTTTATCAAACGAAAATGCCCACCGACCAGGATCACTGGATCTCCCAAAAAAGCGCACACCTATGAACAACAGTTCAGATCTATTTAGAGTATGATTTATTATTTTTAATTCTTTTATTATTTTTAATTCGGACCAATTAATTAAAATTTTGCAAAAAGTAATTAAAATTTTGGATTAATTAATTAAAATATATATAAAATAATTACAAATTCAGAAAATATGAAAATATTCCGAAAAATGATTAAAATTTTAGAATAATTATTCTAAAACCAAAAGTTAATTATAAAAATTGGGAAATCTGATTTTAAAATTTGAAAAATGATTAAAAAAACAGAAAAATCTAGAAAAACAGAAAGAAAAAAAACCAAAAATAAAAATAGAAATTTAGAACTTTTGATGATATTGTGTTGAACTTTTGATGAAAATATGTGAGAATGATAACCAAAAATTTGTTCATGTTAAGTATTGTGTGAATGAGAATGTGTTCAAGAGAATGTGCTGAATAAAATGAAAATATGACCATTCGTTCATGTCACGTATTGTGTGAATTGTTGACATATTTTTGTAACAGTACATTTTTGACTAGATGAGGTTTATGCTAAAAACCAGTAGTTAAATGGGTTTTTTAACAATCTGATTACTTAGAAGTGTAATTTTTCTATTTTTATAATTAATATAAATTTTATAAAATTAAAATTTCTAATTATTTTTTTGATCTTTTGTAGTTTTTCTAGACTTTTGCGAGAAAAAAAATTCAACTTTTAATATTTTTTCAAAATTTTAAATCAAATTTCCCAATTTTTATAATTAATTTTTGGGTTTTTAACAATAATTGTTCTAAATTTTCAATTATATTTCGGGATATTTTCATATTTTCCGAATTTGTAATTATTTTTTTAAATTTTTAATTAATTAATCCAAAATTTTAATTATTTTTCAAAAAATTAAATAATTAATCCGAATTAAGAATTAATAAAAAAATTAAAAAAAATAAATCATACTCTGAAGAGATCTGGATTGTTGATCATAGGTGCAGGCTTTTTTGGGAGATCCCGCAATCCTGATCGATGGGCATTTTCGTTCAATAAAAAGTCACGTGTGATGCACATAACATAGAACCATGCATCACATTTGGAAATTACTAGTATATAAAGAAGCAACACCATAAACTGAGCTTTTGGAAGTAGTTGCATATTTGTAGAAGCATTAGGAATTTTTCCAGTTTTTCCTTCATTTTTCCTAATTTTGTTTCCAAATTTTAATCATTTTTTTTCAAAATTATAAATCAAATTTCCATATTTTTATAATTCATTTTGAGATTTTTAATTAATTATTCTAAATTTCTAATTACTTTTTTCAAAAAGTTTCAGTTATTTTAGATGTTTTCGAAATTGTTTTTCAACTTTTTATCATTTTTCAAAATTTTCATTCAAATTTCATAATTTTTATAATTATTTTTTGGTTTTTTAAAATAATTATTCTGGATTTCTAATTACTTTTTGGTATATTTTCATATTTTTTGAATTCATAGTTATTTAATTTTTTAAAATTAATTAATCCAGAATTTTAATTATTTTTGGGAATTTTCAATTAATTATTCTGAAATAAAAATTAATAAAAATTAATAAAATAATTAAAAACAATAAATCATACTTTGAAGATATCTGGACCGTTGATCATAGGTACGCGCTTTTCTGGGATATGCAGTGATCCTGATCGATGGGCATTTTCATCTGATAAAAAAATCACATGTGATGCATGTGACAGAAATCGAAACGGAATTAAACTTCATCGTTGTGGGTTTTTTGAAAACGTAGTTGGGTGCGTTTTTTTTAAATTAAAAATTTAGTGGGGGTTTTTAAAACTGACCAATACTTCAGTGGATTTTTTAAAAAATAAGCGAAAATATATTCCAAACATATATAATAATAATTTCAATTTAATTTTCCCAAATCCACAAAATAGATCTTTCCCCAAAAACTGAAATTAGTGAAAATTCTTAAAATTAAGGGGGGAACGGAAGAATTTTGATAGCGAACCTTTGCCAGCATAATTATAAATTTGAAACCAAAATACTACCAATATCCATGATTTTTGTTTGGGAATATGGCTAGGATCGGACAGCTAGACATCGGGGGCGGTGCTGCTCAGGTCTCGAGTTCCCCATATAGACATGATATGACTTCTGCGGCTCCGACATCGGTTTCCAGACCTGATTTGGAGCTTTTCTGGTATGGTAGAAGAAGTACTTGCTCTAGAACGAGGCGGAGAGGGATCGGGTGGTGGTGCAAGCTTCAAGAAGCGGCGTTGGGGGTAGACGATCGAGATCGATCGACAGAGTGATATCTCTTGGAGTTTGAAAATGTCGGTGGAGTGGAAGGGCGGGTAGTCATCATCGGAGACGAGAACCTTCTAAAAGATGACGATGATGAGGATGGTGACGACGAGGGTGTGGAATTTGAGGAGAGGTAGCGAGTTGGGGTTTGGAGAAAGAAAGAGAGGAGCAAAGGGAGAGAAGATTTTGGGCATGGTAGTATATTCGAGGGATGAATATGGTTCAGATTAAATCTAAGAATAAGATGTGTGGTTCAGATCTAAAATATTTAAAAGATTTGTATGGCTCAGATTAGATATAAGATATTCTAAGATAAGATTAAAAAATATGGCTCAAATTACAACATCAATTGGTATATCCTAATTTTGTATAATTTAAAAAATAGCTAATCTGAAGTTGTTGTACCGGACAGCGACCAAGGTTGAAGATGGTCGTTGTGTTTTGGAAATTACTGACTGAGGATCTTGTAGAATTATTTGATGCAATCAACACAAACCACCAAGCACATACTAGATCATACTAAACACACCAAAACACACACAAGTTTGTCCCGTTAGGGCTTTCTCCTTAATCCAGGGGAGAAGAAACCCGAAATGTTATTCAACTAAAGAAGATACAAGAATATGACAATTTTTACCACGACCTTCTCTCAAGCCACACCAACAAGTACTGGTTGTTTACAATTAGAGAATGACTCGATCTCTCTTTCAATGAAGTATTATCTCTCTCTTGGCTCTCAATGGAGGCCAATAACAATAATATATAGAGATCTAGAGAAACCCTAGTTAGATATCTTGATACAATAACCATTGGATATTCCTGAAGAGATAACTTAATGGTAAGAGCCGTATGATCTGACTTGAAGAGCATGTTGGGCTTCTCACGAATCACCAAGATCCAACCCAAATAATATATCAGCGCCGCGTTCGGTCGACTGCACCCCAAGGTCGGTCGACTATCTCCCTCTCGGGAACTCTTGCATAGTAGGGCAGTTGACCGCACCATAGGACGGTCGATCGCAACTTGCTGCTGCTATTGTTGCTGACTATTTCACCTTGCATCACTCTGTCTATGATCGTCTCGGTTCCTCCATCGTTCCATCGTCTTCTTATCCAACATAGTATGCAAGACATAAACCCAACACGTTGTTTGGCACAACGGCTAAGGTTAGTATGATTTTTTTTAGAATATTGGCATGTTCAAGTCAGAGAGCATACCAAATTTTGACCTCATTATTTTGAACCGTAGGCTATTGAGTGAGACAATGACCTAAGTCAATCTTTGTCATTGTCTTAGACAAGGACTACATTTAGTATAAAATGGCAACCACAAGTCAGAGAGCAGAGTCAACTACTTCACATTTTTTGTTGAGCTTAGGCTGTTGTTTGGAACAACGATCTAGGTAACCCTAGGCCGTTGTTTCCAACGACGGCTTCTGTTTATATCTCAATTTTGAATAAGTTGCATTGCTATCTGATTTGGACCCCCATATTTTAGGACATTTCTTGTTAAGTTTGAAGTTGTTGTTTCCAACAACGGATTAGGCAAAATTTTAAATTAAAAAAAAAAAACAATTATTGCCAAATCCAGCATCACTACTACAACCACAAAAATTTAATCGGCTGCTACTCTCATATACTTCATAACAATCTCATTCAACCTTCTTAATGCTCGTATTCTTCCGACAAGAACAGATTACTAATCAACAATCAACACCCAAAACAAAAACATTTTGAATATCAACTAAAACAACAAAAATATTATCAACAAACCCACTACATCCACACTGAACCATCCAAATTATTTCGACATATATTATCATCAAACCATCAAAAACAAATAAGACACATAACTTGAACCAGTTACGTATAAATATATACACAGCTTTAATTAAGAATATGATGCAACAAGAGACAATGGAGCTTCCTCCAATAAATACCTGCAAGATTTTTAAAATTCAAACAAATGAGATTAGTATTGTAAGTCTACAAACTTCAAATACTTCCCCCCATTGAAATTTCACCTCACAAAGATTCATCAAAATTATCGAAAGAACTCTTTTCATCGGTTGGAACAACTTCTTCTGGACTGGGCGCCCTAAAATAAATGACAAGTTTGAGTTAGTTAACATTTTATATATCAACTTCAAAATACAAAGCAAGATTGAAATTTTTACTATATTTTTTATCCATTATTCTTCTATCGATATTTGACACCAAACGGTTTCGGGGCAAAATATGTCTTCTACCGGGTGAAGTAAATTCGTGATCGTGTAATTCATGAAATGAATGCAACACCCATATTGTATTAATTTCTTCATTGAGTTTTACATGAACGACAGCTTTGCACCCGTTCTAGAAGTAGTTTCCCATATACCTTCACTAGGTTGACTCAGCTGAGTCTCTTCTTTATTACACAAAAAAAACTTATTCACGACTTGGGTTCCCTTATATTTATTCCCACCCTTACATATTGCGAAACTCCACATTTAGCATATGACGAATAAAAGTTCTCGGCTTGATCTAAGGTAGAAAGTGTCATATCTATCTTTGGTTTGAGGTTCTCTTCAACTTACGACATGCATTCACCTATTTCTTGTGCACACATAAAATTAACAGAATATCCTTTATCACTGTTCATATCTAACGTAAAGAATAATATAACAATTATCAATACATTAATCATATAGAGACAATCACACTATTTGCATATATTTATATACGAAACAAGATACTTGGGAAAACCACACAAACATGATCCAAAAATTTCCAAACATTGCCAGTAGATTGGACTCAACATACACAAGCCAACACAACTTCTGGAAGTGAGTTTGGACTCATGGTTTGGAAGATACAACAATGTATCACTTTATTTCAGATTAAAAGCATACAAAATGATACACGACCGTATCTTGCAAACCATTAATTGAAACTCGCTTCTACAAGTTGCTTTGGCTTGTGTGTGGTGAGTCCGACCTACTCCCAAAATTTCATATTTTTTTGATGTCATTTGTGCGGTTTTCTAGTAAAAATTCACTACAAAATATCAAAGTATAATTGTTATTGTTGTTTGATATATGGGACAAATCCGCACAAACTGCATAAAAAAAATTCAAAATTTTGCGAGTAGGTTGTATTTACCACGGATGAGCCAACGCAATTTGTAGAAGTGAGTTTCTACTCACGTTTTGCAATATACAACAGTGTATCACTTTCGCTTACAAAAAAATAGTCGAAAGCGATACACGGCCGTATCTCGCAAACCGTGAATCAAACTCACTTCTACAAGTTGTGTTGGCTTGTGCGTAGTGAGTCCGACCTACTCGCAAAAATTCAGAATTTTTAGATCTCGTTTGTGTGCTCTTACAAAAAACGAACGATAAAATCTACAACTACAACTATAATTTGGAAAAACAACCACTTCTACAATTCAACCATCTACATTTATTGAAAAACTATATACAATACACATCAAACAACTAACTACGATCACACAAAAATTGTAGACTAAAAAATTTAACAAAAATGCAATCAACCAACATTGCTACATCTACTATGATAGAATATAGTAAATACCTTCCATAATGTGGGTTTTTGAGAAGGAGATAGAAGAAGTGGTTGCGTTGCTGTAGACGGAGGAGGAGGACTAGGGTTTGGGAGAGCTCGTTAGTTAGGATTTTTTTGATTCAGGAAATTTAAAAGAAGAAGGCAAAAGTTCGAGAAGAGGGAGAGAGTGAGTGAGAGAGTCAAGCGAACGAGGAGGAGCTAGGGTTTCGACTATGGGTTCGGGAGCGCGAGAAAGAAAGAGAGAGAGGGAGAGTATACTGATTGTGAGAGATAGAATGTAGGAGGATAAAAGATTGTACAAGTGTTTTAAAACATTTGTATAACCTAAGCCGTTGTTCCACACAATGGCCCAAGTTATACATAGGCCGGTGTGAAACAACGACTAAGGTTGAAAACTCATTTTGAAGTACCTAGGCCGTTGTTTTCGACAACGACCTAGGTTAAAATTTGGCCCAAAAAAATTATAGGTTGATAAGCGGCGAGCTAAAGAGAGTGTGAGCAAAATGCTAAGAGAAGAGTTATTTGGGGGGCAAAATTCAAATTTTACCCCTCATCACTTAAGTGATGGAGAGCGGAAGATGGACAGGGCTAATCTTAGCTGTTGGATCTCGATTATCAGATCCAATGACCTTTAGGCTAGTTCGCAACCGGCTGTGCAAACGGACCCGTTTTCAACTGAGCCTTACTCTCTCTTTCTCAATATGTATAGGGGTGTAAAATGAAAAGGACGGTCCATCCCAGTTCGGCTCGAGAAATGGCCCAACCGTGGACCGTCCGAACTGTTATACAAACCGAACTTGAACAAATTATTAGGTCCGATGTTTAACCAAGCTCGAGCCAGACATAAGGCCGTTCGAGTATTATTGTGGTCCGATGCTTTACCGAATCGAGTCCGCACTATAAAAATTTTGTCCGACCTGAACCGAGCCGGACATAAGTCCGTCCGAGTAAAATTTCGGTCTGATCTTGAACATATGGTTGTCCGGTCCCGTCCGGTCCGATTTACAACCATATATATATTGGATTATCCATTGGGTTCTATATGGCAAATGCTCCACTGAAAACGGGTCTAGTTTTCACGGGTTGGAAAATAACGATCTGAGCCATTGGATCAATCTTGATCGTGATCAACGGCTCAGATCTGAGCCGCCCATCACCCGTTCTCACTAAGTGGCGGAGGGTTATTTTGGGAATTTCGTCCCAAATAACTCTTTGCCTCACATATTCTAAAAAAATGAAAATAACCTAGGCCGTTGTTGGGAACAACGGCCTAGGTTATAAAAATTTGAATTATAGGCCGTTGTTTGGAACAACGGCCTTGTTCTCAATTTTTATAACCTAGGCCGCCCAACAACGGCCTAGGTTATTTTCATTTTTTTAGAACGAATTAGGCGAAGAGTTATTTGGGACGAAATCCCCAAAATAACCCTCTGCCACTTAAGTGATATTGGGTGATGGGCGGAGGCTTTCTGAGCCGCTGATCACGATCAAGAGTGATCCAATGGCTCAGATCGCTGTTTTCCAACCTGTGAAAACAAACCCGTTTTTAATGGAGCATTTGCCTATATATATTGGATTATCCATTGGGTTATCGGGTTTGGATTCTTAAGAATCCATATTAAGATACAATAAGAAAATAGATATAGTATTAGGATCATACCCTACCTATTAAGCTAATGGATCTATTTTAGCAAATAGGATTGTGTTTGGATTGGGTTCTCGAGATATTGGATATTTTTACCACCCCTAAGAGCATCCACTATCGTTTTGTCTACGTATTTCATGTTTAGATTTTAGGATTTAGCTTTTTGAATGGAGCGATGCTATCGTTATTTCTAAAACTCCACAATCAAATGAATAGGACGGATCTTGTTCTTTCGTCTAACACCAATTCCACTTTTTTGTATTACAAAAAAAGAATGGATAGATCTTCATCCTCCGTTTGTTAGTTTTTTATTTTTATTTTTTGAATTAAATGGGATGGAGGTTGTTCATAAGTCTGTTGGTTTATTTATTTATTTTGGTCGGTAAGAAAAATCAAAAAAACAAACAAACCAACAAACAAACAAACCAAAAAAAAAACCTTCTAGTGTGTTTTCTTGATTTTTTTTTATAAAGATTTTGACCGAAAGATGGAAATGCCCCTCCCCTTATTAAAAAAAACGGACGGATTATTCGTTTAGGGATAAATGTGTTAATTCACTAGAAATAATTGTTAAAGTGGAGTTGAGGGACGGGTGAACTTCATCCGTCTCACACCCACATATTTGATAAATTTCGTTTATCAGAAATTATAAATCGATGAGAGACGGAGCTCTTTCATCCGTCTTTCATTAGTTTTTTTTCAAAATTTAACAACATACGAAGCTTCTTCATCTGTCCTTTCGATTTTTTTCTCAAACGGATGAACTTCATCCGTCTTCCATATTTAGCATTTCGTTACAGCGACTCCTAAGTTTAGCGAAGCAATGTTCACTCCTATTATAATATTTGGGTTTTTAGCAAATGATTGCGAGCTACTTTTCTAAATCGATTGCTAAATTTTGAGTAATTAGAAAACGATAGTGGATGCTCTAAGTAGAGACTGTAGAAATACAAATATGCAGTAACATAACTGAATTATGGTTAGACTTATCTCAATTTTTTTATAGTTCTTCTATGATATAAACTCTTAACTATCTTAACCACTTTTAGACAGCCCCTATAAAAGTGGAGTTAATTTCTATTTTCTTTCAACTCAGGTTAGTTTCGGTATTATCTTGTTAAACAAACCAATAAATAGGGACCACTACTTTGTTGGTTTTCTCTTTTTTGGAAAAAAATTCTTATGATCAAAATTGTATATGATTTAATATAGGGAGTAAAACTAACTATTGGATCATCTCAAATAATGTGTTGGATATTGAGATATCTTATAATTAATAGTTTTTTATTCCTTGAATTGGATTACTGAGTTATTGATTAAATAAAAAAATTATCAAATTTAAATTAACACCAAACTGTGCACCAAATTCATATGAAAAAGTTGCCAGATTCCCTATAATTGCTTTATTATATTAAATAAGTTTAATAATTTTTTCTCGAATACTACTTGTAAAACATTCATCAAAAAAAATAATTAACTAATAGCAACAATTTTAACATTAGACAATTTTTTTTGATATATATACATTTAAATGTGAACAAAGAAAGTCAGTTTAGTCTTGAACATTACATTATTACAATCTTCAACGATAGAAATAGTATAGAGTCTTACGTAATATGTTCATCACAAGAGAACTTACTTTTAAGTCTCAACACTTAATATTTTTCCACTTTTCCCTTTATCTACATTTCGTTTATCTCCTCTTGCCGGATTTTCAAGAAAAAAAAAAACAATCTCCTCTTGTTTACTAACTTCATTATAATTCTCTTTCTCCTCGACATTTTCTAGTTTCTACATCTAGTGTGAAAATAAAAAAAAATCGGTTAAAATAATAAATATATATTACACGATGACAAGAAAAGTACTCAACATTCTCGAACAAAAATCCATTTTTGGATTACTTCTTCGTTCTTTCGAATTCATTCACTTCGACGGCTGGTTCTGAATGCCACGTCAAATCTTTTTACCCTACTCACCGAATTAGCTCCTGGCAAGGGGCGCGATTTGGAAGAACATCTGATACGGACTGCTTGCTTCCGCTGCGGAAAGATAAAGGAATTCATTCCCAGCAATTTTAGAGAGACGCGAAAGTACAAGCCTGTGGGGGCGCTTCTGTAACTGGATAACCAGCACCGAAAACCGTCTTTACATTGGATGGTTCGGTGTAATTTGTATTTAGTGTTAATTAGATCAATAAGGTTAAATAGTATCACATTTAGCACTTAAAAAAAAAAGAAATTATTGAAGAAGAAATGTGAAAGAGAAATTAGGGAGAGATTATTTCAAATGACGAAAATGTCCCCTTTTTTCTTAATAAATTTTTATCACCTATTAAAATAAAATATTACAAATCGTACGGCTGTGAGTGAATGTAGGGTAGTTACAAAAAATATTAAGAAGTTCTGTTAGTTGGAGGTTTGCATTCTAAGAGCATCTGTAGCCGTGTGCTATATATGCATATCATGCATATTTTGGTAAAAAACTTGCTGCAATCGTTTGCTAAATATGCATAATATGCATATTCTACTACAGGAGACTACTATATATGAGAGAGAATATGAGAATTATGCATGTATAAACGATGGAGCTCGAAGTGCCGTCGCAAAAAAAAAAATTTTTTTAATGGTCGGACGGCACTTGAAGTGCCATCCCTAAAAAAAATAAAAAATTCGTCATTAAAAAAAAACCAAAAAAACCCCACTTCTCTCGGACGCAACATGAAGTTGCGTCCTAGGCATCCTCTGTAGTTTTTTGTAATTTTTTGTATTTTTTTTGTATTTTTGTATTTTTTTTTTTTTGCACTTCGAGTACGATTTTTTCCCTCCGACGGCACTTCAAGTGCCGTCCCACCATTTAAAATATATATTTTCCCCCATCTCCGACGCAAGGTCATGTTGCGTCTGACCGAATTATTATTATTATTATTATTATTATCTCTCAGACGCAATGTGAAGCTCCGTCTGTATATTATTTTAATTTAAAATGGTAAAATATAGCATTCTACGACCACATCGAAACAACACTTTGCTATATGCATTTATCCATTTATGCATTTTTTAACCATAACGACTGTGGATGTTCTTATAAAATCAATTTTTTTAAAGTTTAAGGTACTGTTCTTTTTTTTTTTTTGACTCTTATAAGAGGTTACCTTATATGTTAATGGCAAGTTAAATTCACAAATCAGTGTAAATCATCAATTATAATTCTGGGCTACTATAGACTTTTAATTAGTACGAAAATTAGTATGTATAAATATAAATAATTTGTTTCAAAGAAGTTGGATTAAAAAAAAATAAGGTCAATGGACTAATATAAATTTTCCCTTAGCTGTAATAATAATAAAAAAAAAAACCTAGTCGGCTGCAGGATTTGAACATGGTGGCATCATAACAGAACAAATCAACTAGCCACAACTCAAGTAATGTATTTACTGGACGTAAATATATATATATATATATATATATATATATATATATATATATATATCTCTTTAAATAATACAGATATCCGCATCCCTAACATAATTGTTCGAGATTGTGAAGAATGAATTTCCACAGTTTTTCTAGGATAACATATTACAGTCAACTACGTATATGATTACACTTTTTATAGGATAGCATATTCCATGCTACTATAGACTAATATATAAACTAGTTTAATTAATAACAATTATAATATAGACTTTGGGGTAATATAGACTTTTTAGGTGATAGAAGTCGTATAAGAATTTGAAAGAAGCTACTAGAAGTCTTTTAGGCTTATAAGAGAGATTTTGAGAAAAATGTCTTATAAGGGGTAAAAAAAAGAACGCTAAAAAAACTCTTGTAAGAGGTGGACCACATCTTACAAGAGGCAAATAGATGAGAAAAAGAACACTACCTAAACCTACCAAGCCCAATAACCCGCCCTAACAACCCAAAATTCAACAAGAAAAAAGAAAAAAGAAACCCAAACAGTGGCAGGCAATCTCAAGTAAAAATTTCTCAATCGATCGAAAGAGGGAAGCGATAATGGAGGGAACCGAGATTCGAAGAAAGAAGAAGAAGTCGAAGCACTACGAAGAAGAAGAAGAAGAAGAAGAAGAAGAACCCAATAAAGAGACGAAGAAGAAGAAAAAGACGAAGCAGAAGAAGGAGAAGACGAAGAAGAAGGCGATGCCAACAGTCAGCATCGCTGTAGCTGGTTCCATCATCGACAACGCCCAGTCCTTCGAACTCGCCACCCGCGTATTTTTTCACAAAACCCCTCCTTTTATTTGTAATTAGTTTATTTGTTCCTCTTATTTTTCTGATTGAAATTATTATTACCTCTCCTTTTGCTTTCTCAGCTTGCTGGTCAGATTGCTCGTGCTGCCACCATTTTCCGAATCGACGAGGTCAGAATCAAACCCTAGTTTTCGATAATCTGAAATTTTAGCGTTTTGGGGCTGAAAGTTTCAATCTTTACTTTAGTTATGAGAATAATTTTTTCCCCGAGATTTATGAGTGGCCATGAGGTAGACATTAAAGGATGAATGCTAAATTTAGTTGGTGTAAAGAATTTAAAGATGCATATTGTATGAAATTGGTTATCATTAGTTAAGCATGTTGTATTCGATTGTTATTGAAATAAAAGGTGTGTATTGCACGTGGGGAGAAAGAGAGAAAGGGATTGGAGTCGAGATAAATGAGATTGGAGTGGGGGTTAAATAACTATAGTTAGAGTCTTGGTATTCACCCCCAGTTTTCTAGCTCACCCCCATTCTTAAGTTGCCCTTTATAAATTAAAATTCCCAGACATATCCTTTTTAAGTTGTGGGGGGTAAATTGTTTGCTCACTTCAGCTTCCCTCCCAATTTCTTGGTTCCGCTCCCCCCATCCAAAACTAACAATTCCCACCCATCCACCCCATTTATTTTCATCTTTCTCCCCCCTATTGTTATTTCTCCTCACTTGGACTCTTCATCTTCATGCAACTCTCTAATGGAAGAAGTGGAAGAAGAAGAGACAATGAGAATTCAAGAAGAATCTAATCACATGGATTTTGAGTCACTTGAAATCAATGAACATCAGGGTTTTGGCAATTCACAAGCTACGGTATGTTAAAAATTCATCTTTTTAAGATTTATGATTCTAATCAACAGTCAAATTTGTTAGGGTTTGTTAAAACCCTAACGTAGATTAAATGAAATTTGTTAAATCTTAATAATAAAGCGAACACAATAAAGTGAACACATTTGTTCAATTTTAAGATTAAATGAGTAGATAGCAAGAAAAAACACATTTTTTCATCTAATTCGAACAAATAAACAAATAAAAACTAGGAAGAAAGAACAAGAATCAATAGAAGTGAAAATAAAAGAAAATTTACATGTGAAGATGAAGATGTCTTGAAAAATGTGGAATTAGGGAAACTAATGGGAAAGAAGAATCAGTGGGAACCCGATTTTGAGATCAGAGATGACAGTAAAAGAGGATTTCAACGGTTGGGGAAGATGGGTTTTGAGATCAGGAAGAATGACAGAATCGATAATGAAAAATTTCTTTTATACGGGGTGTGTTACCAATGGGGTGCGCGCTCCAGATTTTATGTTTTCTTACGGGGGGAGAGAACCATATGGGGGGGGGGAGCGGCTTGAAAACGGGGGGTGAATACCAGGACTCATATAGTTATGCCTCCAAAACGAGTTAATAATATTAACGTATACTAGATAACTCCACATAACCCCATCTATCCTAGCATACATTCACACTACGATGAGACTGCTCAACTGTAAAATAGGCACCAAGCATTGTAGGATAAACTTTACTCTAAAGTTATGTCAACTTAACTTCATGGTCAAATGGGGGCTTGTGTTGCGGAAAAGAAATATTTTTCATTTTAAGTGGGTATTTCAGATTCAGGGTTTTTAACATTGGATAATTGTGGAACTTGCAAAAAATTTAATGTAATTATGCGGTATTGGATATTTAATATTTTGGTATAAGTGGTATTCTGATATTTGCTTCAGTTATATGTATGCATTCACATGCCCTCTTATTTTACCCTCTAAATGCATAGTGTCATGATTAAATGGTTCGAAATTGTTGTAGTACTTTCAAAATCATAATGATGGGAAGCTAATTTGCTAAAGGGATGATTTTGTATATCAGAAATTTTAATTCCTTTTTATTTATTTGTTTCGTTATCTATCTTTGGGTGGTGGGTTGGAGGGCTAAATTGGAAATCGAAAAAATTTAAAAAATTTCAGTGGCATCACGGGCATGGAATGACTGTATGGCTACAGAGTCCCACTCATGTCTTTTAGTTCCCATTTTGGTCAATTTCAATTGAAACATGCCCAAAATTCAGTTACATGTTGACAGAACTTCAACGAATCTTATCAGTAATTATTAGTAGGTTAGATTAGTTATTTAACCTGCTTAAGTTTGTAATACTATATCGTGAATTTAATCTTGAGCTATCAATCTCAACTGAATATTTTAAAAAATACACCACTTCGAATTACTTTTTTAGGTTTTGATGTCTGTTGACAATTAACCACGCTTAAATTTCAAACTACTGCTGCTCAAGTGCTTTATACTGCAGGTGATTCCTAGTATATTTGCTTTATATTTCTTCCTTAATATTATTTATGATTGAGTATTGAATATGGTGTAATCTTTGACATATGAGATAACTAGAGAGAACTTTGTTATTAGCTATACGCATCTTGATTGTTGGTTATGTATAATAAGCTAAAAGAGAGCTTTTGTTTATGAGCAGGTTGTTGTATTTGACAGTGAACCCCAATCAATTGATGGGTCTATTGTTACAACAGAAGATGATGGTAATGGAAGTGAAACTGGTGCGCGCTTCCTTGTGAGAATTTTGCAGTATTTGGAGACACCACAATATTTACGACGTAGGCTCTTCCCAATGCACAATAGCTTGAAATTTGTGGTAGGAACAATTTTTCCGTTATGTTGTTTCTTTTATTTGATTCAATGTGCAATAGCTAACTATCAAAATTTTATTGTTTAAATGATTCCTTTGTAGGGTTTGCTTCCCCCTCTTGATGCTCCTCACCATGTGCGCAAGCACGAGTGGTCTCCATACCGAGAAGGTGAAATCCAATCTCCCTGCTAATGTTTTGAGTGTAATAAATTAATATATTAAACTGCATAACTAAGGAGACCATGATTAAATTATGGTCCTAGTTTGTGGAATGATACTAGCTTCATTGTAATTGTACTTGGGACTATAAATATGTAGGTCTTAACTGAGAATTCGAGCAACAGTTTCATAATGAAGAAGATAATTGAGCACAAGTGTATGAACCAGTAGTGTATAGGAAGTAGAAGAAATAAAAATAGTTTGCTTCAACACAAGTTCATCTTTCTTATGTTACGTGGCTACGGTCTGAAATATCTTATGCAACCTACCATGAATATTGTTGTAAATTTTACTTGATAACCTAGTATGTGGCAATCTGATTCCTCTAAAGATAATGACTGTAAGTGTTCTTTTAATCACAGTGAGTTCTGGTTCCAGCTTTCATTTGGCTTTAGAATTGTGAGTATCTTTGTCTCCCTCATTTACTCACTCCACAATTGATCTCCTGTATTTTGTATATGATTGCTTATGACCACAGCCTCCACTACAGGATCATCCGTTCTTGCCAGTTTCTCTTAAGGCTTCCTTATTTCACCACCAACTCCTTGTTTTAATTCCATTACCTTTAGAGTCCAAACATATTTATTGTTTCTTTCCTTATATAACTAGGTATTCTCGTTTCTATCTTCAGCCACTCACCTTTCTGCACATATTACTTTGTCAGTAAAGAGTAACAATTTTCCTTTCAAAATTTATCACATTCTTTCTTGTTTTTTGCATCCATTTCTCTACTTTCCAATATATCTGATGACATCGACTTCATAGTACATGCGAGATATCGTTGTCTAACCCTCTTACCTATACTTGCATATGTTCATATCAATCAAATAGAATAATTGCTCTTGAAGTTTCCAATGTTAGATTAACATTATGTTATGCCTTTTGGGATTTATTTGAATAGTGACATCTGTATCAGGTATAACTTTGCAAGAGAATCCTTCCATTCCGAAGGGTACACTTGTTGATGTTGGATTAAGTAAGGTATGTTTTAAAATTGAGAAAGGCTAGACTTTACATGAGATTCTACCCCAAATTTACATGGGGCTTGTCTTTCAGTGATTGTTGGGTCTTATCCATTTGTCTTTTAGGGATTAATGGAGACACCAACCACTAAAAGACAAGCCCCATGTATATTTGGGGTAGAATTTCATGTATGTCTAGCATTTCTCTTTAAAATTACATCTTTTTGAGTCCAAATACTTAATTTGTCAGTTTCTTATAGTTCACTTTGGTTTTAGTGATAATCTTGCATGTTATTAGAGTATTAGTTTAGTCACATACGGGCAAAGCACGTGCCTGTATTAAAGCCATATATATGTATCTAGTGTGGATTGTAATATGTGAGAAACAAGATCTCAAAATTACATGGTACAGAGCCATGAGTGGAGTCACCTGCTGCCTCCGTTTGCCTGGCCAGCAAAACCCAACCTCCGCACACTTGCAGTGAAGCTCATCCCCTTCCCCTGACTCCACGACAAAGACTTGATTACCTGACCATTCCATGGAATTAACCCATCTGAAATTCCCCAACCAGTTACATATGAGGTCATATTCACCCGCATAAACCGGCATCTTGACATCTTCTTCTAGCATAGCAAGAATACTGGTGGAATATTTTGCAAGTGTACAAAATCACAACAAATAGTATAGTTTAAATGAAAAGAGTGTCAAACCCACAAGGACTAATTATTTTATTGAATACCGAAATTCACTAGATTAATTACTTTTTGGAAAATAAAAAATATGATAAAAATAGCAACTAAACTAAATTAAACTAAAGGAAAAAACTAAACTAATTAAAAAGAACGAAATCTGAAATTTTGTTGTTTGTTAATATCAAAACTAATTCTAGGAATTTTGATTTTACCTAGTTAATTCCACACAATTCATAATTTCATGTAACTAGAATTCTATTTTTCCAAGTTGTAGACCAAAATCTCCTAATTATTCAATGTTTTCTCTCTAACAACACCAAAAATATCCCTAACTAACAGTTCGTCATATCTCTATGCAAATTTAATTAATTGAAAACTCATTAAGTTCTATGGATTTCTTTATAGTCAAATTAATCGCGGTAGATCATCTCTAATTTCGCTCAATCAGTGGTGTTTAATTCTATAATTCTAAATCACAAATTATCTCTTGGTTTCTCCATGATTCAATAAATCAAACAATTCTAAGCATTAAGGACAAAAATTAAACAGACAACCATGGAAAGTAGAAAAATAAAACAATATGAAATTAGAATTGTGTTCTCAAAACTAAGCTACATCAAAGTCCTAGAAAAATAAATTTAGTTCATGATGATTTTGCGACTAATAAACATTGTTCTGGATTGCATGATAAAAAAATATAGATAAGAGAGAAGAAAGAACTAGTTTGCTGCTTGAGCAGAAACCCAAGTTGTGATCAACCCTCGGGATCCACGCTCTTCTTCTTCTTCTTCTTCTTATTTTCCTATCTTCTTAATTTCCGTGCTGCACAAACAGAGCCGCAACCCACCTTCTTCTCTTTCTCTCCCCATGTGCAAGTCGGATCCGCCACTTTTTTTTTGTTTTTGTTTTTTTAATTTTTTCTTCTTGGCCTCGAGCACCATGCGCTGCCTTCACCAAGTCCAACTTGATTGGTTTTTATATGGAGCAAGAATAGTATTAAAAATAGGGTTTAGTTAAATAAGATAGGATAGGTTAATTAATTAATTAATTAAAATATCTAGATTAAGATTAATCTTTTCGTTTTAAATTAATTAACCAATTAACCATAATTCAAACTCAATTCCATTCGTACTGTTTCTTTTTTTTATTTTTTTTATTTCACAATTTCATTCCACCCTTTAACTGACCATATTATTTTTTATCAGTCCTTCAAAGAGCCAATTTGCAGTTGAGTGCTTGAATCTTCCAGAAATCACATCAATAAATCTTTATCCTTGCACTCTTCCTTGATTTGACCAAAAACGTTATCATTTTGTACTTATCGTTCTCATTCCTGCAAAAAACAAACAAATAAATAAAATTAAGTAGAAATCAGATAAATTTTAAAGAAATAAATGAGAAATCGCAACTTTAATCCATAAAAAGAGCTAAGCAGTTAAAATCTGATTAATCACCCGATTAATCCCTGATTAATCGCTAATCAGAGGCTAAGCGATTATTTTTTCAGCGATTTTCAATATTTTAATAGTTATCGATTTAATAGGGCATAATCGGCCGATTAGTGGTTAATTGGCCGATTAACCAATTAAGTTATCTTCTTTAATTTTCATGCTTGTTTGTATTATTTGGGCTCAATCCGGCCCAAATTCAAATCCAAATCTAAAATTCAAACCCCTTCCGGTCAAACCCCAACCCGTTCTGTTCCCGCTCTCTTCTTCCTCGTGCAAAGCCAAACCCTGTTCGCCGCTGCTCTCTTCTTCCTCGCACAAACTCAAACCCAAATTGATTATCTTCTTTTTCCTCGAGCAAACACAAACTCGACCCGTCGTCGCTCCCCCTGCATCATTGCAAACTTGACTCGACCAACATCTTCTAGACCTTCTCCTCTTGCTACTTGTGATGCTCCTCCCTGATTGTTTTTATTTGCTAGAACCAACTAGCAAACCCGACCCGACCCACATTTTGAATTCAAACTTAGCTCAAACCAAACTCTTTTTTTTTTCCTCTATAAATATATGTTTTTGTTTGATAATCTCATAATAGTTTTATGTTAGGGAGTAGGGTTGCAACATAATGAGGATAAATCATTTTTTTATTTTTTAATTATATATATATACACACACATAATTTTTCTGATTTAATTCCCGATTATTTTCCGATTAACCGATTATTCACTAATCGCTCATAGACCGATTAGTTCCAAAAATCGATTTTAACTGCCTAGAAAAAGAGTAATAAATTCATGTATAAATTTCACTCATCAAATACCCACTTCGAAATTCTTCATCCAGTCAATAATCATGGCCTCATATGTAAGAGTACTGGATGATACAAATTTCCTATCACCAACCAAGAGCAGCAAGCAAGCAGCGACAACCTTTATCTTCTCAAACCCTAGGCCTAGATCGAGTAGCCGCCGTTTCAATTGCCCTCACCAACAGTATATAGCCTTCTCCATCATCATCTCCTTGAACGGAAACAAATAATCCAAGCTTTTTTGAATCTGAACGATATTGGAGTGGAACACAAGCTGTTTGATGAATTATCACAAAGAAATCTAAACCCAAATTGCAGTCGTCGCAACTTGCCCACCAAGTGTTTGGTGGAAATCCTGAACTTAACTCCGACACAATCTGATCCAAACCCAAGCCACTCCTCCTAGGTGATCAATTATGAAAGGAAATTACCCTATCATGCAATCTCAAGGCAATCAACCACGACACATTGCACATATAGCCTCCAATTTAATTACCGTCCAGATGACTGAGAATGAGTGCATCAATTCCGGCAATATCAAAGGAATGAGCAATATCACGCTTCCCGACAGCGGTGTTTTCTTCCGTCACATTAGCAAGATTAGGTATCACATGTTTAACCAATTCACCTTCAACATCATGGATAATAGATTCAGGTGCATGTGATCATATGACTTGGAATTCATGTATATTGTTCTCTGTTAGTAGATCTTTTCATCCACCTGTCAGACTTGTTGATGGTTTTACTTTCCCAGTTGGGGGCGGCGGACATGTAAACCTTACTCCTACTTTATCACTTAGCTCTGTTCTTCATATACTAAAATTTTCCTTTAACCTAATGTCTGTTAATAAAATTACCAGAACACTGAATTGTTCTGTTACCTTTTATCCTGATCACTGTGCGTTTCAGGAACTTGGGACGGGAAACACAATTGCCACAGGGCATGTGTTGGGTCTTTATCAGCTTGACAATGTCCCTACCTTATTTGCATGATTGAGTGCGCCTTTGGATTTGCATTGTCAATTGGATCATCCGTCGTTACAGAATCTGAAGAAGTTAAGACATGAATTATCTTCCTTAGAAGGCGTTTGGTACACGGATTGGAAAATTCCTAGGAATGAAAGGATTCCCGGGAATGTGAGGGTGAGAATGAAGATTTTTGGGAATGTTGTATTATCGCGTTTGGTATAGTACATTGCATTCCTGGGAATCCTTTATTATTGTAATTTTTTATTCTAGTTTTTTTGAGTTTTTTTTATTGTTTGTTATGGAAATCACATGAGAACGCGCAAATCCCATGATTTTAGGAAGGAATATATTTTTTATTTTAATTTTTTGGGTTATTTTATTGTTTGTTATGGAAATTCCATGGTTTTTTGGGGGGAATGGAAATCCTTCCCAAAACGAGATTTTGATTCCCTTGGGAATCTATCATTCCTTCCAAAACTATGCTTACCACATACCAAACAAGGTAATCTAAGAGGGAATATGAGATTCCCTTGCACATTCCCATATACCAAACGCCCCTTTAGGAAGTTATCTTGCGAGTCATGCCAATTTAGTAAACACTTGCGTACGTCTTACCCTCCTAAAGTCAATAAACGGTCGAGTTGACTTTTTAGTTTTATTCGTTCTGATGTGTGAGGACCTTGCCTTGTCCAGTCTCAGTTCGGTGACTTTAGATATTTTGTTACATTTGTTGATGACTATTCTCGTGCCACATGGTTATATTAATGAAATCGGTCTGGAGTGTTGTCTATTTTTAAATCATTATGCACTGAGATATTTTTTACCTTTGTTGATGACTATTCTTGTGCCACATGGTTATATTTGACGAAATCTCGGGCTGAAGTGTTGTATATTTTAAAATCATTCTGCACTGAGTTGAGAACTCAGTTGGATGTTTTTGTTCAGATTTTGCGAAGTGATAATGCCAAAGAGTATTTTTTTCTAAGTTCAGTAGTTTTATGTCTTCATATGGTATTCTTCATGAGTTTTTTTCCCTTGTACCCTTCAACAAAATGGGGTTGCCGAGTGTAAAAATTGTCACCTGTTCGAGGTTGCAAGGTAATGCTTATCCAGACAAGTTTCTTATCGTTTCTAGGGGGATGCGGTTCTTACTGCATGTCACCTAATTAACTGCATGCCCTCGTTTGTGTTAGATGGTCAAACACCCTTTTCCGTTTTATTTCCAAATATTGACCAACTCTCCTTACCTCCTAAAATCTTTGGTTGTGTTAGTTTTGTCCATGACCATCATCCTGGTCGATCCAAGTTAGCTCTTCGTTGTATTCAATGTATTTTCCTAGGGTATTATCGCTCCCAGAAATGTTATAGATGTTATAGTCCAGAGTTATGTTGTCATTTTATCTCTGCTGATGTTACATTTCATGAGTCCCAACCCTTTTTTTCCAACACTTCCTCTGGTTTAACCCTGATTCCCTCCGATGCGACTGAATCTGGATTTCTAACCTACCCTAGACTTGTGGTATCTACTTCTACTGATTCTGTAACACAGTGCCCCCAGCAGTGCCTAATCAGCCTATAATCACTCAAGTGTATAAACGACTTTTGGACACCACTCCCTCTGATCACGCCATGGGTACTTGCCCCGAGTCGATGAGACACGATCGTTTGAGCCTGCTCCTACACCACCGGTTTCCTCCACAACGTCCACACGCTCTTCTAGTGAGTATTCTGATCTTGATCTTCCCATTGCCATACGCAAAGGGAACCGCTCCACTACACATCCTTTATATAGCCATCTTTCATATGCTCACTTGTCATCTGCTCATTATGCCTTTGTCTTTATTTTAGACAGTCACCAGATTCCTAAATCATTATCAGAAGTACTGTCACATCCTGGTTGGAGCCAGGCTAAGTGAGAAGAGATGTCTGCTCTTGAGGAAAATGGAACCTGGGATATTGTTAACCTTCCATCGGACAAACGTTGTGTTGGTTATAAATGGGTGTACACAGTTAAAGTAAATCCAGATGGTTCTCTGGCTTGCCTAAAAGCTTGGTTGGTTGCTAAAGGTTATTCCCAGACCTATGACATTGATTATGATGAGACCTCTCCTATTGGCCAAAATGTCTTCTGTTCGGATCATTGTTGCCTTGGCTAGTCGATTTCATTTGCCACTCCACCAACTTGATGTCAAGAATGCATTTCTCAATGGCGTTCTTGAGGAGGAGGTTTATATGGAGCAGCCCCTGCTTTTGTTAATAAAGCTGAGCCCACTAAAGCTTGTTACTTGAAACAGTCTTTGTATGGACTCAAACAAGCTTCTTATGCTTGGTTTGGCCGTTTCACCGATGTTGTGATGAGTTTTGGATTGAGGAGTGATAATAATCATTCTGTATTCCATCGACATCATCAAGGGAAGAAATTCATTTTAGTTGTATATGTTGATGACATTGTAATTACAAGTGGTGATTAGAATGGTATTCAAGATCTGAAGTTATATATTCAACATAAGTTTTAAACTAAGGATCTCGGGCGACTAAAATATTTTTTGGATCGAAGTTGCTCGATCTAAGCAGGAAATTTGTTTATCACAGAGAAAGTATGTACTTGTCATACTTACCGAGAGTGGTATGTTAGGATGAAGGCCATCACACACTCCTATGAACCCAAATTTCAAGTTGTTGCCAGATCAGGGTGTCCAGTTGGAGGATCCAGAGAGATTACGAGGCTTGTGGGAAAATTAAATTATCTCATAGTTACTCGTCCTGATATTACATACTCAGTTAGCATAATAAGTTAGTTTATGGCCTCTCCCCGTACAACCCATTAGAATGCAATTATGAGAATTCTTCAGTATTTGAAGAGCTCCCATGGCAGAGGATTGCTGTATACTGATGGTGGACATTGCCGAATTGCTAATTGGTCAGATGCTAACTGGGCTGACTGCCTAACGACTAGGAGATCCACCACTGGATATTGTGTGTTTGTTAGAGGAAACTTAGTTTCATGGATGAGTAAGAAACAAAATGTGGTGTTTCGATCAAGTGCAGAATTTGAGTATCGTGCAATGACCGACCTCACATGTGAGATGACATCAATCAAACGATTACTTCATGAGTTGGGGGTTCTTCAGCATCAGCTGATGCACATGTATTGTGAGTCTGTGACAGTCAGTTTGCCATCCGTATAACCACGAATGCCGTGTTTCATGAACGAACTAAGCATATTGAGGTTGACTGTCTTGTGGTTCGCAATAAGATTAGTGGCACTCCATATGAGTCTCCTCAGATAAAAGCTAAACATATTCGCACTGATCACCAGTTAGTTGATGCTCTTACAAAGCCTCTTGCTAGAGCCAAGATACAGTTTATCAATGACAAGTTGGGCATGTGTGACATATATGCTTCAACTTGAGGAGTATTAGAATATTAGTTTAGTCACACGGGCAAAACACGTGTCTGTATTAAAGCCATATATATGTATCTAGTGTGGATTGTAATATGTAATAAACAATATCTCAAACTTACACATGTGATTTATTCCCTATGAAGCACGGATACGGGTACGGGGTGCGGGTACGACACGGGTACGGGAATACGTGATTTAACAAAAAAGTAGGATACGGGTGCGTTGGTGGGTACGTTAAATATAAGATAATTCATATTATATTTATAGGTATAAAAATATTTTTCTTGTTAAAAATACAAACATTTAAACAATTTTATCGAACTATAAATAATACATTATAATTATGAGCATTTTGGAGAAAATAAATGATAATCTAACTATCAAATCTCTGTGTGTAGACATGTTCTGTGTTTGAGCATAATTGTAAACAATAAACTTTTGAAATTATTCTAGGACCCATGCATTTATCAAAATAAAATTGTGTCAAAAAATGAAAGATTTGCTGTACTGACCCACTTTTTGAAAATATTTGGGGGTCTGACCCACTTTCGAAATCAATTAGCGATCTGACCTAGTTTTGGACACGTCAGCATAAACCGTTATTGAAAATAACGGGATAGGTGATTACCATGCCGTTCTTCCAAAAAGCGGCATCATTTTACATTTTTTTTAGCATGGCGTTATTTGGAGTAACGGCGTCTGTATATTTCTCATACAAGTGTGAATCTTCTGACTTGTAAAAAAATTCTAAGTGTTGAAACAACTTATAAATAATGTCGTTATCCCCAATAACGGCATTCGAATTGCTGATGCCGTTATTGGAGATAACGACATCAGTTATAATAAAATAAGGCATCGGTAACTGATTTTATTATAACTGATGCCGTTATCTCCAATAACGGCATCGGTAATTCGAATGCCGTTATTGGAGATAACGGCATTATTTATAAGCTGTTTTAACACTTAGAAATTTTTTACAAGTCAGAAGATTCACACTTGTATGAGAAATATACAGATACTGTTATTCTAAATAACGGCATGCTAAAAAAATGTAAAATGATGCCGCTTTTTGGAAGAACAGCATGGTAATCACCTATGCCGTTATTTTAAATAACGGTTTATGCTGACGTGTCCAAAACTGGGTCAGATCGCTAATTGTTTTCGAAAGTGGGTTAGACCCCCAAATATTTTTAAAAAGTGGGTCAGTACGACACAAAATTCTCTAAAAATTGCAAAAAATGCATTAAAAAATTGGATGCTCCTTGGGTACGCACCCGGGAGTATCCAAGGAGGATTGGCACCCGACACAGGTACGTCGGCCATTTGGAAGTATCTGTGCATCCTAGTTTATTCCTATCACATTTCAAATATGTTAGATGCGGTTAGTTCTTGAACCTTCTTTTATATCTTAAATGTAATGGTTACAACTTCTCTAACCCCAAAACTTACATATATATAAAAAAAACCCTAATGTTTGTTTTGAGTCAAAAAACCCCCCCACTATTTAAAATGGGAAAATTTTACCCTTTCCCTTTAGGGTAAAAAGAAAAGGAACAAAAATCGACGTTTGTTTTGAGTAAGCAACTATTAATAAAAGAAGAAAGGGTAAACTTGTAATATTTTAAATGATGGGGGTCTTTTGCCTCAAAACAAACGTTATGTTTTTTTTTTATTTTAAAAAAAAAGGTTAGTTTTTTTTTAAAAAACCTTTTACCCTATTTTATTTATCATCACTTCTATACATATTTGTTTTTGGAAAAGTATCTTTAGTTTTTTTTGCAAATATGTATCAATAATATAGGATTTTCCCCCTGAAACTTGGTCGCATATCAAAAGAGAAATGCATCCCTGCAGCTGCAAAACAAGTAACCCAAGAATAATATGTATTTTTATTAAATTGGTACTATGCTAAGTTGCTGTTGTTGGCTAGTTTAGTTGAGTTTGGCTTCATAGAACCCAAGGTGAATCCTTGAAATGTTAATTAAATCTAAAGATTCAGGGATATGTTTTTTGGTTGTTTGCGATCCTACAGAGGTTTCATGGGGTTTCAAAGCTTTCTGTGTAAGCAACTTGCATGATTTTGTGTTTCGGTGTTTTTGTTTCAAACTTTCGATGAAACCTGGCTTGACCTTCTTAATGAAATGCTAAGAACCAATGTGTATGGGTTTAAAAATTGGTTGGTAATTGTATAAACTAATTAAATGTGTATGTATAGTAATGAGATTTTAAGACCTTTTTCTTCTTATACTTATTAATATAGTAAAATTTATGATTTTCTCACTGATTGTGTTTCTTGCAAGAGGGTTTTCAGTAAGTATATACTCTTTAATGATGAAGATTCTCACCCAACATTGTGAAATTATAAAGTGGAAAAACAATTTGCAGAATGTTGTTGTTGATCAAGTCCTTGAAGCTGGACAACGAATAACTGTGGCTATGGGGACGGATCGTAATGTGGGAACAGGTGAATTATTTACCTGATTATTCCATTTTTCCTTTCGTCGCTTTTTATTCAATTGCTATTAAAATCTCAATTTTGCACCACAAATTTTAAGAAAGATTTATGCTTTGTTAGATATAAAGGATGAGAAGAAAAGGTCCAGCTAGAAAAGGAAAGGGGATTCAGCTAACAATATGAATGTTGTTTGCAGAACAATTATCAAGCAAGGGCGAACGAGTCCTTGAAATTAAATAACACCACCAAAGGATTCAACAGAAAAACAACTAAAACATTAGCCTTAAAAAATGCACTATAACTGTCAAAGAATCACCATCCCGATTAGCAGAAGAGACAGAAGATGGTAATGACGAGAAGATCAGCATCTTCAAAAGAATAAAAAACGTTCTCCTGAATTTCCTCCTATTAAATTCATCTCTTCTGTTGGTTAGCTTACAAGAAAACCTATGTAAAAAGAGGAGCGAAAGGGAATCTAAAACATCAGAAATTCATTTGGACTCCCCCCTTTATAAATAATGCCACAAAACAACAAGCGGAAAGAAACACTAGCATCAGGCTCTTGCCAATAACCCACATCAGTTTTCCATCATAGCTGTGCCACCAGTTTTTTTACCTTTTTAACTCTTCTATTAGCTATTTTTCCAATGATTCAACTAAGCTTTAATAGAAGCTAGAAAACCTTAATATATTATGCCATTCAGTTATTTATCTTTTCATTTGAACAAATTTTGTTCCAGGTTAATTGGATAATAAAATATCTAATGTGACTTGGACAAATGTTTGAGATAGGCTCAGACTGACATTAGAATTATATGATGCTATCTTTAATATAAAGATTGCACATCCCTTTCACCCTTAGCATGAGAAGCTTTCCGCCTCTATCTAATCGTAATTGATCCCTCTTTTTTTTTTTTTTTCCTTCTTTCCATGCATCTTGCAACTATGTATTTGTTAGTGTGCACTCGTGCGAGTGTGTTTTGTGTATGTGTATGTGTGTGAGTGTGAGTGTGAGTGTGTTTCGTGTACACACGTACCTTGAAAATGAGAAGCCCTCACTATATTGTTGTGATTTGTTGGTTGTCCGTGATTGGTTTGAGCTACAGAATAAATTCTCCTATTTATTTTTTCCGAATTCTGTAATTGATTATTATTTTTGCTCTGTTCTTTTGTGTTATATGTGCAGAACTAAGTACATCATTATTTGCAGATGGATTGAAAGAGGTAGTCACACCCATGAGCCCAAGGGAAGAAATGGGTTTGTATTGGGGTTATAGAGTCAGATATGCTTTAAATCTGAGTTCTGTATTTGAGGGCTGCCCCCATAAGGTAGATAACCTGATCTGATTCTTTCCTTAAATCTTTTCCAGACAATTTAAGTCTACAAATTCATATTTATAGGGTGGATATGATCATATCATTGGAACTTCAGAGCATGGTGAAGTAGTTAATTCATCAGAACTTACTCTTCCAACATTTCGGTAATTCTTTAACTTGTAAACAAATATATCTTTTAGTATATATTTTAGTAAATTTAGCTTTATCATTCTATTATTAATTTCTGTTGATAATAACTATACTACTACTTACAGTCTGTTGTAGATTCATAAAAACAAAATTCATTTTGTGCTTTCTTTGGTAATTTTTCTAGATTGTTCTTGGTGCATGTCGTAAACTTTAGTAACTGCTTGTCTTTTAGATTAGTTTCAACATTTTCTGATGAAAAGTGAATATTAACATTCT
This sequence comes from Hemerocallis citrina, assembly GCA_017893485.1. NCBI lineage: Eukaryota > Viridiplantae > Streptophyta > Magnoliopsida > Asparagales > Asphodelaceae > Hemerocallis > Hemerocallis citrina. The sequence continues at coordinate 78,263,643 of CM030361.1, read as the reverse complement.
TTGTCTACTACATGTGATTTTCATCAGCTTTACGAAATAGATTTGTTTGTGATTTGCTGCCCTTGCATTTTACAACTTTGCATATTTTTGGAATTACTCTTGTATGGAGCCGGACACATGGCAAATATGGGCCCGGCTCCATATAGGAGTTCTGTGCCACATAGCAATTATTCTTAATGTGCCATTTAGTGGGTGCTTTCAGTTAACATGTTGATTCAGTGAATATTGGGATTTCAATTTCGCAGGCACCTTTTAATTGCCTTTGGAGGACTTGCAGGTTTGGAGGAGAGCATTGAAGTAGATAATAATTTGAAGGTATAAATAGTTAAATCCTTATGTCAAATTTCTCCTCCGTAGAGAAATTGTGAAAGTACTCTTTCCTTCAGGAAACTGCTTCCTTTTCACTCAGTCAGTTGATCTCTATGTTCTGATTTCATGTTTTATGGTGTGCATGTGTTTTTTTAGGCAGTACTGTATACTAATTGATCGAAGCTAACCTTCAACTGCTTCTTTGGAAACTTGTTGTAATTCTTGATATTTGTGATTTTGCATTTTCAGATGCAAGTGATTTCTCTTTGAGGAGAAAGAACTTTATGAACATAAATTTTCATGATTATAACCACATAATTTAAGTACTTTCACACTTTATCATTTAAATTCTAAGTTTGACGCCTATTCTACTATGAAAAAACTGTACTTCTGTTTAATAGTATCTTGTAGTGCCTCGAGCCTCAAGTATTCTAAGCTGCAAAGCCTAGAATTTATTCACAAATGAAATCAGTACTTAGGTAAGGTACCAACTCTACTACAGAAACCAAACAAAGGGGCCATCCATCAACAGATAGCCCACATGTATATTTCCTATAATGCTGAGCTTGTATTAGACCATAATTTGAACTAAAAATCTAGCACACTTGCTTGAAGTTTCGAGCATCAGTTTCTTGGACTTTAGTATTAGCTTGGTTTGAGAATATAGGTTCTTATCTAAAGCTTGTGTTTGGTATTTAGGAATCAACTCAGGATTATCCCATGATGGATTTGTGTATGTAACATGCCTTTTGACTGATCAGATTTTGGTTCTCTTACAGTAGGTGGGTATCCCTTATTCCATCTGCAAAGAATATGATAATATTTTTCTTTAAATTTATTCCGATTGTCAAACCGCCACCACCATAGCTATCGTGGCCTCTGTAGCTGTTGTGACGACCTTCCCGTTTCTCTTCTAAATGCAATATGAATCTGCAATGACAGTAAGATTGTTAATTCATGTTTACCATTCATATATTCAAGCTACCTATATGTATAAAAACAGATGCCCGGGATTATAAAACAGAAGACAGAATGTAAGAGAAATATAAAAAGAAGTGGAAAAAGGAAAAAATAGATTTCCATCTTTGGAACCATTGAAATTTCGGATTCCAGTATCAGTTTCAATTAATAGAATCATCGTTATTTTCCGTATCACATAATTGCATTGTTTTGACAGGGAAAAGATGCTCACGATGTATTTACTTCTTACTTGAATATCTGCCCTCATCAAGGAAGCAGAACAATTAGGACGGAGGTATCACTTTGCAAAAGCCTACTATATTTAAATTAAGTTTCTTACCATTAAAAATCTCATCATAATTCCATTTCCAGGAAGCCATTTTCATATCCCTACAGTATTTTCAAGAGCCAATAAGGCGAGCAGTGCAGCACTACGATGGAAAATAGCTTCATTGTTGGCTTCTCATGGTCTTTACTGCATTTGAAAGAATTGCATGGAGACTGCTTTATGGAATTGCTTGTACGGTGCCATGGAATTAGAAGAGCGTGGAAGAAGCTGCACCTTGTCGTTAACAATTTGATTGACTGACGCTTTAATTGTTTGTATTTTTGGATAGAAAACTAGGAAGGGATCATCTAGTCAATAATCATGTTATTGGGAGGGATATATATTAGAGAGCTAATCCTTGTAAAGTATGTTCGGTGTAGAGGTTGTTAGACACAAGACTATTGTTTCTTGTTTGAGAAAATGATTGTAGAGCGAATTTGTTTGCTGTTTGGGATGACTGCAAATTTTGATGTGGGCTGTATGAAACAGTCACCACTGGATTATTTTAAGTTCCAGACCTTGTTCCCCTTTCCTTCTCTATCTCTTTTCTAGCTTCTTCTGAAAAAGCTCCCTTTCCCTTACAACACACTTAGCAGATGACAGAACAATGCTTTCCATCTCAAACTTTGTTAGGCTATTATAGGAAGCGTTCTCCATACCAAAAATGAAATCATTGAATGGAGGTTTACCCTGTCAAATGTCAAGAGCTTTGTAGAGTCTTGAGTACTATGTTGGATTTATGTTCCCAGAATAAACAGTGGTTTGAGGATTCAAATAAGCAAATTCACCGGTCCTCACAAAATGAGGATGCTCAAGAAACGTGCAGCTTATGGGATCAACCATAGGTACTAGAGGTAAGAAATTGTGTAGGGAAACAAGAGCGATAATACAAGCAGCTTATGGGATCAACTATTGTCTGTGTACCAAAGATGAAAAAATGTATAAACATTCAGTTTCAGTTAGCAGGTCGAGTACTTTTCCACAATATAAGATTACTTTTCCACAATATAAGATTACACAAGAAAGGTCAGAAATATAAGGAGCAACCAACCCCTAACACAGTGAGAAACCTACACATTTGAAGAGTCAATGATGATAAATTTTTTTGGTCCCCTTGGAACAAATTGAAAAGAAAGAACTTTGGCAAAGTTATCAACTGCTGTTAGTCTTTCATTGATGCTGCTCAGCATCTATAACATGTTATTCATCATCTGTCATCTCCAAAGAGGGCTAGAATCATCCAAGTTTGGTGGGTCCTCATCTTCCTTGGTCTTATTAATCTCCCCATTGTCAATGTCCGAATGGTTGTAGTGCCTTGAGAATTCAACAAGGGCTTTACGCATCCAGGGGCGCATGCAATCTTCAGAAGCTTCTGATACAGTGAGCCATTTCCTCTCACGAGTGCTCTGCTCTGGCCACGAGTCCAGCTCCTCCTTCACATGCAAGGCAAAAATCGCAGCTCTACACAACCCTTCAGGGCTGAACTCATCTTGGTAAGTCTTGCTTTTGAAGTCGTAGTCCCCCAAGAACTCCTGAGGTGGTTGGACATAAAATATTATATAACTGACAAATACAAACTTCTCAAAAACATTGCAACTTCGCTTTCAAAAACTCTACTAGTGTCGTATATTTTTACCTTTGTTCTAAAGAAGGGATAAGAGACGAGAGTTGTATTAGGTGCTTGATGGAAAACATAAAACTAAATCTCATATTAATAAATACTAATGCCCATAATGCCCCTTAATAGAGCTGCATGGATAATAAGGAATCAAGTGGCTGACCCAAGATGTTTCATCTATATAGCAAACAAATAGACAAATGTTATAGCTAGATTCTATCATGTTAACTCATGAATGTCCCAATTTATTTTAATCCTTAAAACAATAAAGACATCTATAGACCTTCTTACTGAATTTAAAAATAAACATTTAGTTCTTTTCCTCCATATGAAATGAATTTAGGACTCAAGACTAGACTATGCCCAATGAAGTGGAAGAAAGCATAAACAAATTATCAACCTTACATTGTTCAAATGCAGATAAACTATAAACTTTGACTTTAGCTGAACTAAAGTGCTCATATAGTTCACTATCCAAGCTTCAACTTGACCTCAAGCTACCCAAAATTAAGCAAACAGTTGGAAATTAAGAATGATTACTTACCAAATACAGCCCTAACAATGAGCATTACTGACATCCCCATACATATATTTAAAACATAAAGGAAGATAAAAGGCTTCCAGCTTTTGAACTCAGTTTCTTTCTAGAAGTAAATTTCAGCCAATTCAAAATTCTGGAATTTCAGCTAGTACATTAGCTACATTAACTTTTTTTTTTTGGCAATCTCGAATACATCAACCTAAGTCGCAGGAATTCTAAGGCCATGGAATTCAGCATCACAAATTCCTGTTATAGTAAAATATGATTCAAATTTCACAATCCTAAAGCCCAAAAGTAACTTCAAAAGAACAAACATAAGTTTCAAATAATACATCGTCAGAGGGCCAAAATTACGATATAAAACCAAAAATGTAGACAATCAAATCTTCTGGAGTTGGAAACATTCTTATAATAGCAAAAGATAAGACCGATACCCGACTTAGGTTATATCCTATCAGATTGGCTGTAGACATCAATTCTTTATCGCATATTCGCTATGGTTTAATTAATATCTCACAATATAATCCTTTAGTTAAGTGAATATATAGAAAACTACCAAAGCAATGTATCCATACAGTTTCCGAACAGGAAAGGTTAAGAATAAGAATAAACAGAAAATACTAATCTAAATAAACTTTACAATATCCGACAGAGGATCTATCATAATTGGTAAACAAAAAGAAGTTATCTTGCATATTTAATCTTATCTTTTGGGTTACTCAAAGCAAATACTCAAAAACACCAGCCAGTCATTGCACTATGATGAATGTGCATGCCAACATTGTTTTTAAAGCAAATTACCTTTAACTCTCCTCTAACTCCTGCCTCTTCAACGGCTTCTCGTACAGCAGCTTCTTCAACAGTTTCATCATTTTCCCATCCTCCCTGTAATTAGATATGATGAGATATGAAGTTAGTAAATAATATCACTATGTACTTTTAACAATTAAGATGGGAGCATAAAGCATATATATATTTAGTGCAAGTTAATGGATCATTAGTGGAAGACTATCTCATAGGACTGTCTCTCAAAACATTGATGATGAAATTAAAGATGGAATAACTAGTTCAAGAGGTCAAAAAATATGCGAGGGCTGCCTCATCATGGACATATTAGGTTGAACTCATTCTACCTCAGATTTCAGTCATCATCTTCATCACCTTGGTCATCATCTAAACCTATTATCGTCAGGCTGTTTTTCTATCCATAGAAATTAATTAAGGGCGCAGTGGTAAAGGAAAAGAACAGAATCAAGTTGAGACAAAAACTTAAACATACTCGAGTAAGTCAGAGAAATTATAAACAAGGGCTTGCTAAGAATTCTAGAGGCCAGATGGTCCAACTTATTGATCTTGTATTTAAGCTCATGTACCCGAGTGCAAAAGAGCCTGTCTAAGGCTACAAAGACTAAGACGACAAAGAGTCTATAAGGGTAGGACGGAACCCTAATAGCAGCAACACTTTTGACTTCTCCAACACTTTTTTGATTTCATCTACTACTCAATGAAGTAATTCTAGTAGCACAAAGTTCAATATCCATTTCAGCATTCAAGTTAATAGATAGGAAATAAATCTCCACTCTGTTTTTTGGTAACAAAATCCACTCTTTATCCAGCCGAACCTTTTTCAAGGGAAGCAAATGAAAATGATTTTTAGGTCCAAAGTAAATACCTTCTTTCTCCATAAGGTAGCGACTGCTTGAATCTTCCTCAACAGTAAATATTTAAATCTCCACCATGTAAAGTTTGAACAAATTGCACAAAGCAAAAGATCATATAATACAATAAATTTCATTTGGAGAACCCATTCTGAGAAGTCAGCTAATATGCCTTAATGTTCAGGATTTTTTAGAATCATGTTGCCTCTTAATCTACATATCCCTCCTCAATCTTCTCCTATAATTGTTCTTGTGATTGTTTTAAAAATATTGCAAGAGACGCTATACTAGTCTCATATTGGGCTCTTATCTCTCTTTTCATTTCCAGATGAGAGGCTGTAAAAAAAATAAGAATCAAATGGATGCATAAAAAATATCATTAACACAGTCGTAACTCAATTCAGCACTGCACTAAGGCTATGTTTGGTATTGCTGAATGAAAAGTGTGGTCAGGAAAAATGTTGTTAGAAAGAACTATGTTTAACTTCAAAATTTTCCTAGGAAGTAAAAACACTTTTTGAAAAGCTCAGCGCACCACTTAGGTGCTTTGAGAGAAAGGATAAAAATAGTAGTTTAAGATAAAATACTTTTGGCTTTTAATTAAGTTTGTCCAACACCTATTTTCAGCCTGCTTTCTCTCCAAAAGCACTCTCCAAAAGCAATGCCAAACGAAGCCTAAAAGTGAATGTTCAAGGGGGAAGTGTCGAGAAGATTATGAGAAAAGAAAGTGCATAAATTCCTACCTATAAAAAATGCCGTTTTATCCTGAAGTAACAAACTGAAATCAAGAAGCCAAATTTTATTAAAACTTAAGATACAAACAGCTTGGATTTCCCAAGAAGGAACGGAAAAGGTTTAAGAAACTCGGCATATGCAAGAGCCTATCATCCAGTAAATAAAATGATCAGCGACCAATATCCTTTACACGAATAAACTAAAATTTCTAGGGTTCAAAGTTAAAACAAATGGAAATAAAATAATACGGAGCCCCATATATTTAAAAACCATAGGTTTTCAGTTTACATGAGCATTTTCCAATGCATATGATTCCGGTTTTGACATATAGGACACAATAATGCTATAAACTAAAGTCTGCTATAAAGAAAGTTTGCTCACAAGTAGATCTGTCATACACTGATACCTTTTCATACTTAATCCACAAGTTCAATGCAAAATCATATATCTCTAACTGCTTACTAAGTGACTTCTTTCATTAATAAAAACATTTCGGTCATCTCTACGTCTGTAAACACAACAGAGCTGATCATCAGGATCCGCACTCGGGAAATTTGCGGATAAGTTGTACGGATGCAGTTGCACAGTTGACAATGTATAATAAAGAAAATGAGAGGAAACTGGTGTTTGGAAGATTTCATTTATACTTATAATTATAAGTCTAGTGTCCCAAGTTCAGTAAAGCCATACATCTAATGCAATTATTTTTGACACTTGGTCAGAAGGGCATTCTAAAGTTATCTGCCTGTACCAACATCATAGTATGCAAGTGACCAATTTGATGTCGCCACTTGATTCAGTTTTTCAAGCCATAACTAGTTGATTTTCCATGTAGACTAAAAATCCTCATGCCAATTATCTAAATATGTTGCTTGCAAGGTAATTCTTGAGGGATATGGCACAGTTTTAAATTCCAAGTATATAAAATAAATTTTTCTCCCAGCAAAAATTAATATATCAAGCTTGCAGGAAAACAAGGGAGGTGGAAGACTACTTTTAACCCTCACATAAGATGTAACACCCTTCTCAAGTCTTCAGAAAAGAACGAAGCTTCTCCCACAGGTTCACACTCTAGACGAAAACACGAGTTATGCACCAATTCTACCCACCAAAAGTCATCATTTATATGTCAAATCTTGGACTGAAAAAGAACTATATCTACTGCTTCCTCATGTTTATTAAGGAAAAGACAAATTGATATGTAAAATTGACAAAACGGTCGCACTTTGTAATTAATATCTGTTACCAAATTTCAGCAGATAATAATGGGTTTCATAATGTCAGTATTTGACAAATGGGAGATGACCATTACTTTGAGTCATTTCAAGTTTTTCATAGTAAAATTCCAGTAAACGATACTTAAAATAAAAAAACAATAAGAAAATAACATGCATTTAGATTATTAAACAATTTAAAGTAACTTTATGCAAACACTTGTAACTTTCTAATCATCCCATTAGTGAAGTATTCTTATTTATTGGTTCAGGTACGCAGTGATTTGATTAAATACACTACTGTCTAAATGGGTGTTGTTGGAAATATCCTAATAATAGATGGCTGCAAGTTGTTAAAGGTAACATGATTCGCTCCATTTCAATCTGTTATCAAAGTTCAAGAAAGTTCTAATTTGTTCTACGTGCATGAGTCAAGATAGTTAAGGAATCTAGCTCGTAAAAGAATAACAATGCCACTGAACAAAATGTTTCAGAAATCAGAACACTAATAAGGACCATTTTGGCCTTCTACCAAGCTGAATGCCGTTTGTTCTCACCTTCTATCAAATGATTATTTGCCTCCCTCAGTTAATACTAATGTAATTATTGGGCTTAAAAAAAATACAAGGTTTTGATCTACATAACTTTCGTAAAAGTTTATGATTATATTTTAAGTATTATTAGCAGAAATTCTGTTTTCAACATTGCTGAGTAGCAAAGTTAGGGAAGGTGACCCCTCATCACCCTCTGTGACGGTCAAAGGAAAAATACGTAGGAGTTCTATTAGACCCATGGTGATCAGTACAGCACTACAAGTCTAACTCTGATTAACTTCTCTCAATATTAGTATGTATAAACTGCAAGCTAAAATGTCAGCTCACTCTTGAAGGATACCATGGAAACACAGCAGAATAATAAAGCTAATAATCGCACTATTGGTGTTGTAAACAATAGTGCTCTGTTTCAAAAGAAGATAAAGCATCTAAAAAGCTAGTGTTACCAGTTTATTCTGAAAGCTTTTAAGTTTATGCTAAGATTTAAGACCAGTTAGCACTTACACACTCACCAACGTTGCACAGCGAATTAACAAGTTCAAACAGAAATGGGCCAGAAATTTGTCATGATCAATGAAGTTATAATGCACTCTTGCTACATGAATGGAAAAACATGTGTGATTCAAAGTGTTCCTACAATTTGCATCTTTAGTGGCGTAACTGCATATTAAACAGAATTTATAAAAGTAGTGGTAAAAGAGTCCCCCCAAAAAGGGAATACTCGAGAACAATGTCTTTTTCTTCCTCCTCTGCAACTTATCTAAGTTAAAACAAAAAGGTACCATACACCATCACTAGATCCATCTCCTAGCATTCCTCTCTGTTTTCACTTTGTTCGTTATACTACATGTAAATTTAGATACGTGAAATTTAGAAGTCAAAGCGGCATGCATACCTTCGGAAACAGAAGCCCTGGTCCACTCCTTGAGTTGATCATAAGAATTTTTGTGATTGTCTTTGTTTCTCCATCACAGCTTTCAGGTTCATATTTGAATGGTATACAACTGAAGAAGGAGATGTAGTTAGAACTCTTTAGCAAAGTAGGCTATTAGGCATCTAACAGTTTTAATATGCATAAATTGCCTAAATAAAATAAAAAAAAGAATATAAATATTGGCTGATACCGATAAACATCAGCCGCGTTATATCGAATTTGGACCACTGGATTCTATACAATACAGGAGACAGATAATAGGTTCAGTAAGGACTTCTCCATTTTTGAGATTTTTACTTGATACTAACCTTCCCAATTTCGTTAGGATTATTTGGGTATTTTTTTAGTAATTGAACTGAAATTAATCTCTACTACTATAATGGGAGAAGGCCTTAGTGTAATTTGTCCTTAACCCAACCCGTGCAACGCACGTGCTGCTAGAAATTTTTTTTTTGCCCTTTTCATTCCCCAAATTTTTTCCACGTGCACAGCACGTGTATAATACTAGTATAAAATAATCTCTATGCAGTTCTAGATCCAAAATCCAATCCTTTTGTGGTAACTGTTCACAACACAGAGAAGTAAATTCAATGGAAATTAAACATAACAGGAAGATAAAGAGATGATTGCATCATCTCTTCCTTTTTATAAAATTCATCTACCATGAGAATTAAGAAGTTTGTGTTGTATCACATGGTGGCATTATTTCTTAATAAAATCCATTTTTTTATATGGAGTAGCTACTTTAATTATCTTGAGATAATTTAATTATCCTGCTTACTAAGTCCAAATAAGAGTGTCACATCATATATGCCACCAACTGCCCTACCAATGGCCAAGCGAATTTACAATACTAGAAGCAAAAAAGCAATATGTATAAAGATGGTGTGAAGACCTCTTAACAAATGAAGACCCAATTTTTTACTATTAAAAGTAAAGAAAAATTTACCTATTTCCAAAACTTACTCAAGGTTGTATCCATAATGAAAAAAAAGGTAGATAAAACCATATAGGTAATAATAATAAGATGGACCAGATGCCCCATAAAAGAAATGGAGACAGTCAATGTTGAGAGGCTATAAGACATTATCCTGCATAGAAGGTAAGAAAAGCTTTCACTAGTTTAAAAAAAAACCTATAACAACAACGTCTTCGGGTCGGTCAGGTGAATTCTACTTCACCATTCAACTATGTTTAGGCCTTGGAGTCAGTTTCTATAGCATATTAAGAACTATCATATTTTCATAATGATCAGTTTTTGCTTGGCTCTACCCCTAGTTCTCTAACTTCCACTAATTATAACCATACCATTGAATTTTAAACTAGATCATAACACTCTCTTAACCCACGCTTTGCAATTGTCTCCATTACACAAGCCCAAGAAACATTGAATTTTTAAACTAAATCATATAACTCTCTTAACCCATGCTTGGCAATGTCTCCATTACACAAGCCCAAGAAACATCCCAACCATTTCTCGATCATCCTATACTCAGTTGGATATACCTCTAACTTAGAGAGAATGCAATCATTTATAATCTTATCACATCTTTCATGATTTTCTCAACACACAATACAATCTCTCTCTTCATCAGTCATACAAAATAGCACAGCAAGCAGATTAATCCATACATCAGTAAAATAAGAAACTTTAAGCAAGTGCAGTTCAATTTTTTTTTTAAATAGAAACTGTAAGTGCATCCACAGTCGTCATTGTTTAAAAAATGCATATATGCATAAATGCATATAGCATTTGGCAAATTCGCTGCAGTCGTCGATTGTTATTTTTTACCAATTTAATATAAAAAAAATTAGACGGAACTTCACTTTGCGTCGCACGATTTTTTAGGATTTTTTATGAATTTTTTATTAATTAAAAACGTTATTTAACTAAAAAAAAGGGCCCCTCCGTTGGACACAACTTCAAGTTGCGTCCAAGGAGCTCCCTGGTTGAATGTTATTTATTAAATGTTTTTTTTTTAAAAGTCGTCGGACGCGATGTGAAGTTTCGTCTGACGATTTAAAAATAATATTTTTTCGAGCGACAGAACTCGAAGTTGCGTCCTTTAAATTATGCATAATTCTCATATCCGCTCTCATTTATAGCAATCTACTGTAGTAAAATATGCATATTTAGCAAACGACTGCAGCGATTTTTTTTACAAAATATGCATATTATGCATATTTAGCAAACGACTATATATGCACTAAGGAACGGTCCCCCCCCACCAAAAATAAAGAAAGATGTTAGCTTTTGGGACCCAAAAATTAAGAAAAGAAAGGTTATTTACAACTTGCTCCATTTCGATCATCCATCCACCTATCTCTTTCTCGACGAAAAAGAAATTCCACCATCAACAAAAAACAAATAACACTTTTTTTTTATTTTAAAGTTTAGTCCTAAATCCTTTACATCTCGTAATCAATCACCTCAATCTTCCATCACACTCACTCAGCCAAATCTATCTTTCTTTCAAGATCCAATTTAAAATGTAATGTGAAAAAGGGAATCTCGCACCAACATACAATACAATCCAATTACTGAATTACATCAATCATAACACGCAAACAATGTGTACATCTAACAAAATGAAGTAGGGTAGGGTTTGAAATTTACCCGGCGACAAGGCGCCATCCATCCTCGTAACGCTGCTGATGTCGACCCGTGCGGGCCACCAAATCGCACATGCTCTCCTCCTCTCTTTCTTCTCTCTTTTTTTTTTACCTCCTAAGTTTCGGATTTCAATATCGGAAACGAAAACAAGAAATCATCATCCATCCATCTCACTCCGTCGCCGTCACATCCGATCCAGTGCGGCGACAAAATGAGAATCTAAGAGAGAGAGAGAGAGAGAGAAAGAAGAAGTCCTTTTTTCTTGAGAGAGAGAGAGAGAAAGCGGCGAGGGCAAACAAAGCCAATGGGGGAGGAGAGAGAAACAGAGGCTATAAATCGGAAAATAACAAAATTAATTTATTAAATTTGTCAGAAATTTTATGTGGAAATATGTACGCTCTGGTTAATTTAGTGGAAAATAGTTTTATTTTTTTAATTTTTATTATTTTAAAAATCTATACAGTATATTATTATTATGCTAGTACTTTTTTTTTTTTTGATGAATCGGATAGAGTCAAAAGGCTCCAGCCATCAAAAAATATATATATCAATAATAACAGTTAATTTACAAATAAATAATCGAAGGCTTTACAAGATGTAAAACAATAAAAAGCGAACAATAAATGAAACAAACAAAGGCTGATGAGCCAATAATACAGTTAACAGCTCCACAGTAAATGCCCACGCCAAGACAAGAGGGCGGAACAAACGGTGAGACAATCGGCCAGACAAATCAGACCGCTGAAACCAATAGAGGAGCAGGACTTGAACGACTAGGCCATGGGACCGACATACAATAAACTAACTAGGGATTTACGCGTGTTAATAAATATAGTTTTTTAAGAATAAAAATTCCAATGTAGTTTAAGCTTGAACGAACCTGAAACCATTTTATAATAGTTATGCAATACACATATTTTTTGTTTGTTTACAAATGGCAGCTCCAACCCTTTCATTATAATATTAGAGATTAGAGATTAGAGATATAAATAACACAAATGTAGAAGTAAATCCCCGCTCTTTCTTCATATAAATTTTGAACTATAATCTTATCCCTTAATCAAGCCAAAAACACAGTCGTGCAATATTCTATATATGTTTTGAGATAAAATTTTTAAAAAGTAAATTAGTTATTTTCTCAGTTTTTTTGAAAATATTCTATGCAATATTGCATAGAATTATACTAGTAATAACAATAAGAAAATTGAAATGCTGAAAACATGGCGTAATCGTCTCTCCACCGATTGCTCTGCAACTCGTGTGAAGCAAAATAGAATGACTTACTATGACCGCATTAAGGTTTCTATGCAAGTGATCTGCTGAGGATAATCAACTATCAAGGTGAGTACAAGTGCAAGCTGTGCCGTGAAAAATGTTTTAAATTTCGAATTTTAAGGTGATTCTTTGGATTTAATTTATTTATTATGTGGTAATAAATGAAAATTATCTAGTTTCGGATAAACATGACTGCCCATCGCTTTCCCCATGAAATTGACGCACATCTTGTACGTGTGATTATTTTGACCAGTAATTTACAGCGATGCACATTTTAATAATTTCAAAAATAAAAACTAAAAACTCTGCCGTAAGAAGGTTTCGAACCGGAAATCTCTTTTATATTAGTTATGTACATACGTTGTACATATTGGTAGAATGACAAAATGACAAATAATATTAAGGCCGTCTCCCATTATAATATTAGAGATATTACATTGGCTATTGATATCTTTAATCTCTAATCTCTAATCTCTAATATTATAATGGGAGATGGCCTTAGTGTCATTTGTAAATATTTTGTCATTCTACCAAAGTGTGCAACGCACGTGCAGTACTAATGTAAAGGAAGTTTCCGGTTCGAATCTTCCCTACGTAGAGTTTTTATTTTTATTTTTTAAAATTATTAAAACGTGCATCGCACGTGTAAATTACTAGTAATATTATAATGGGATAAGGTCTTAGTCTTAGTGTCATTTGTCATTTTGTCATTCTACCAATATGTGCAACACACGTACATTACTAATATACAGGAGATTTTCATTTTAAATCCTTCCTACGTCAGAGTTTTTATTTTTATTTTTTGAAATTATTAAAACATGCATCGCACGTGTAAATTACTAATGTATATATACATAGAAGTTGGTTGTCAGGAAGATGATATAATACATGAAAAGATGGTATCAAATCTCGGTCAGTTTTCGGGTAAGGTTCCCGTAATATCGGACATCTTGGAAGCATTAGTAAGCAAATTTTCAAACCGGGTCAACCAATGCAGTATCAACTGAGGTTTGTTGTCATAATAAATAGAACAAAAAAGATTGCTAGAACAGTAGTTTCAACAAGTTTGAGATTATTTAGACAAATTTTATTCTAGTGCATAAGCATTTTTGTATAAACTAGGGTTTGGACTTTTGGGGAAAAAGCTTGCTCAAATGACTGTCGAAATGATTTTTCAAATTATGGAAAGACCATAATTTCATTAACTCTAGGGGTTCCCGATCCCCGGTTTCGAACCGTATTTGGGAAACTGCCGCTCCCCTTAAAGTGAAGATTAACTCGTGGCTTGCAAGCCAAGGTAAACTGCTCACAGTTGATGTCCTCAATAGAAGGAATTTAGCTTGGGGTCAAATTTGCACCCTTTGTGCTCATCACTCAGAGGCTCCTAATCATCATTTTGTTCACTGCCATACCATTCTGCCTTTATGGAGGATTTGGGCTCTAGCGTGGTCTACGGGATCTACCCCCCCCCCCCCCCCCCCCCCCCCCCCCCCCCCCATTTTGGCCGATGTGGGGTCCCTTAAACCATCGGATGCTTTGTTCAATAGTGCTTGGAATTTATCTATTCATATTATCATATGGATTATTTGGAAAGAAAGAAACCAACGTTTGTTTGAGCACCGTTGCTCCTCTCCCATGGCTATTATTGACGGGTTCTTGTTTTTATTCGATCTCTGGAGTGCTAGCCCTTCTTATAAAGGTAGGGCTCCCTTGGATAGCCAAAAATTGAAAGATTCTTTTCTCTGTCTCAGTAATCTGCAAGCTTTAATTCCTTAATTCGCTTTTCTGATTAACTGCTTAGTTCTTACCCTATCTTACTGTATGGATCTGTTTCTCATATCAATTTCTCTTACAGGTTTGATGCTCGTTTGTTGGTGTTCCTGACTATGAAGTATTTTGCTGTGTTATAGCATCTCTTCCTTTCTTTTGTGATACAGAGTTTTGGCTGGATGGTTGTAGCTATTTCTCCTCCCCTCCCCTTTGCTACTTTTGGTTTTGTTGTAATTTTTGTTGTCCCTTTTCTGATGTGCTTTAAGAGCTACTGACTGATTCCAGGTTGCCTGGTTTTTTGGAGGTCATACTTTCTCTGTGTATGTATCACGTTATGGTTCGCTTGTTGCCAAGATCTGCGGCTTACTAGGCGAATCTAATTATATCTCCTTTTAGCTAAGCTATATAGCATTTACCCTATCATGTTCTGGTTTGCTTACCTGTGCTTGTTTGGGTTGTTTTTCTGTGTATGGATCTTTTGGTGGTTTTTGATTTTTTCCCCTGGCTGTTGTGGTTTGTTAGTGGTTGTTACTCTTAGTTTTGTTTAGCTTGTATGCTGGATGCCGGTGCTTCACGCCTATGCTCAGGGGTTTCTGAACGCGCTTCAGTCCACCCCGACTCCCCTGGTCAATTTTACCGCGTACGTGTCCTTCTTTCCCTTGCGGGTATGGACTCCACTTCTGCTGTTAGTTTGGTTGCGCATCTCGGATTGGTTTCGCCGTTGTTCAAGCGGTGTCAGCAGGGTTTGGTTGCCTTCCATCCGCTTCCCGTTGCTCTTCCTCTAGGAGTGATCTTCGTGTGTTCTCTACTGGGTGATTCTGTTTGTTTGTATTTATGCGTTCTTTTCAGGTTTTACATCTTGTAAAACTTTGACCTGTACATTATTTCGATATTAATATATGTTCTTTGATGTGGTTGGAGTCGAGAGACTCTATCCGTTTCCATCAAAAAAAAAAATTATGGAAAGACCATACGAAAATGCCTGTATTAAAGCATGATCAGATGTGATGTGATGCGACGCTCTTATTTTGGTTTTGGAACATATAGGGCAATGATAAATTATATTTATTCGCATGTGTGATGCACATAGTTGTTTTTATCATTTTTTAAAAATAATTTGCAATTGTTTTTTTTTTGTTTTGAAGAAAAGGTAGAGTATGACCACCCTGTTTCATTAATAAGGAATTAATAAAACAAATTCAGAGTACTGAGCCAATTACAATGTCCTACAGTCATAACAGAAGTATATAAACAAAAGAAGATAAACTCTACCCCAAGCGTGGGGGTGGGACAAAAGAATACCAGAATTGTCGCAACATACATGCGTAGCCAAAATACATCATATTTTTTCAACAAACCTTAGGACGGTAGGTATCTATCAACAGTAAAGACCAAGCTCAATTTGCTACTGTTGATCATACATGAGAATGATTGTAATAATGTTTCTCATTTTTTAAAATAAAATGAAGGTTGGCTTGACACGACCAAAACTTATTGGGTCACTGGCTTCATATACTCTAATTCTTTGTTATTACTAGATTATTTGCATGCGTACGTTTCTTAATATTTTTTTCTTTTCCTATCTCAAGGCTATAGTGGTTATTATTGGTTTTCAATATTGATTTATACACATACATGTAAGAGTCCAATCACTCACATCCTGCTCACATTCTATATGACTAGTATCATGCACGTGCGAAGTACGTGGAGGAGGAAGGAAAAGGACAAAAAAAAACCTACCAACACATGTGCTGCACGTGTTTGCACACATACAAAAAAACAATAAAAAAACCTCTAGTATGATGCACGTGCGATGCACGTGGAGGAGGAAGGAAAAGGACAAAAAAAAAAACCTACCAACACGTGCGCTGCACGTATTTGCACACATACAAAAAACAATAAAAAATTATTTATTTGTTTGGAATCCCATCTCTCCTATTATAATAGTTATAGATATACATGTTCCCATTATAATAGTTATAGATATATAGATGTATAACAAGAGAGTTAAGAATGTGATTTTATGGCTTTATATATGTAGTAGATGATGAGCATGTGAAATGCTGTTTATGAATAAAAAATCTTTTAGAAAGAAGATAAGAGAGGATATCATACTTATACAAAGTGATTTCCTCTTATAAAGGAATTGTACACAATATAGGGGTTTCATAATGGACGACTAGTACTGGTGGCATTGAAACATAAATTATGACGGGGCCGGGTTTGGGCCGTACCCATATAGGCTAGAGCTAGAGCCTGGATTTGAAAACATAGATCCAAACCTGACTCGAATTTTCTTCGGGCTTAAAAAATTAGGCCCCAACCCAAGCCCGAACTCCTCGGCCTGAAGATATATTATAACTACTTATGCATGTTCTAATATATAACTTTCCTATAAAATAAACTATATCAAGAATAATATACGGTAAAAAAATAACAATAATAAGAATACTACAAACTTTTGACGAACTTCACACATAATTTGTCTATTTTCATTTAATTTTATATATAAGACATAATTTCTCTATGTACACAATTTAACTTACTTACATGAATATTCTCTTAAAAAGTCACATATAAATATACATGATATATACAAAAACATACACATGCACATATAAAAATTTGATTCGTGCCCATCAGGCCAGTGAATTTTCCTTGGGCCTAAAAATTGAGCCCGAGCCCAGTTCGAAGCCCAAGCCTGTTAATTATCGGGTCGAATCCAGGCGGACCCGGGTCTGGTTCGGGCCAATTGCCACCCTTAAAGAGATTGGAGTATAACTTTAAATCTTTTCCCTATAAATGTGTGTATATGTTTTTTTTTTTCTATTTGATGATGCTCGAGATGATGAAGATGATAATTTCTGATAGCAACGGTGATCATGATGTTGGGTTTATGTATTGCATACTATATTGGATACAAAGATGATGAGACGATGGAGTAATCAATACATTTGGAGACGGAGTGGAAGCAAGAGGAAACATCAGCCGCAATAGCAACAGGAGGAGTTGCGGTTGACCACCCGACTGTACAGGGTGTTCCATGAGGGGGATAGTCGACCGACCTTGTTGAACGGTCGACTGAATGTGGCTGAAGCAGTTTTCAGGTGCGAGTATGGAAGACTTCGTTGAAGCCCGAACTTGCTCTTCAAGTTAGATCGTGTGGCTCTTATCATATGGTTATCTTTTTTGTAATATCCAATGACTATTGTATCAAGATATCAAACTAGGATTTCTCTAGATCTCTATATATTGTTGTTATTGACCTCTATTGGGAGCAGAGAGAGAGAGAGAGAGAGTACTTCATTGAAGAGAGTTTGAGAGTTTATCCAATTGTAAACAACTAGTACTTGTTGGTGAGTCTTGAAAGAGAGTCATGGTGAGAATTGTAATATTCTTGTATCTTCTCAAGTTGAATAACATCTCGAGTTTCTTCTCCCCCAAATTAAGGCGAAAGCTCCAACCGAGACAAACTTGTGTGTGCTTTGGTTTATTTGGTATGATCTCATATGTGCTTGGTAGTTTGTGTTGATTGTATCGAATAACTCAACAAGATCCTCAAAGGGAAGAGTTCTGCTAATTCCCTAACAAGTGGTGTCATTGTACCGCTTGTTTTCCTAACATTTGGTATCAGAGCAATCAGGTTTGTGGATTTGTTCGAGTTCCTTGGAGAAGATGACAGATCAGATCATGACGATCAAGTATTTCGAAGGTAAGATCAACTTTGATATCTTGAAGGAGGACATGCATGAAGCATCGGTTCAACAGGGCTTTGATCTAGTCCTAGAAGGAGATAAAGATAGACTAATTGACATAAAGCAGGATAAATAAGAGGAGATTTATTCAGAAGCCTTAGCTTTAATCTGGATGCCATCGACACGCGAAGTCTGGTGTAGGAGAAGCGCGACGAGTCTTTGGGCAAGATTCAGAACTGACTACTCGGGATCGCCATTACAGGATCAGATGTACCAGAAAGGAAAGTTGTGGGGTTACTCAATGAAGGAAAGCACCACTCTTCTAGATCATACAGTTGAGTTCAATCTGGAGTTATCTGAACCGAGGGCGATCAACACAGATGATCTAAAAGGTTCCAACTTAATATATTTACCACCAAATTCATCCAACATGATAATTGTGCTAGACGAGAAATCTACCAAGAGGTTTTCTATAGTAGGTATGATCAAGGGGTTGAAGGAGGATGCACTTAGGAAGGAGAGTCAGAAATCAGCATCAACTTTTGTGAGTCACTTGGAGGTGGATTGAACTTTCAATGGAGAGAAAGTGTATGTAGGGGTTAGGGCCCGTGACAACCAGTGTAAAGGGATTGTGCATTACATGAGAGACCGTCGCAAACGGTTGAGTCAGAAGGGCACCAAATCCAGTGCCGCTGAATCAGGTGATGGCTTAAACTATGTTTTTATTTTAAGTTCCTTAGACGTGAATTCCGGTTGTTCTTTTGATTCAGTTAGTTCTTCTCAAGTTTGCTCCAAGAGTGAGATGGTTTCTACTTACAAGTTTGCATCATGTCGTTGTGTGAGAACGAAGATTGATAAGATTTGTGAAGTAAGGTGTAGCGCCCCGAATTTCCAATAAATAAATTCAGAAATACGTGGCACAATTTCCAGCATCCACCTTGATGTAATAGTAAACATAGCAAAACACAGAATTTTTTTCAACTTTTATTACATCAATTCTTTACATAGCACAGCAGAAATTGAACACCTTGAATTACACTTTTTTTCTTTTACAAGTCATTCTTTTACAATTTGCATAAGCCATATTATCATTCTACCACATGCATCCAATCTCAAGCTAATGGTACCTACCTATAAAACATGAGACTAGAGATACCCTAACCCCAAAAACTACGTGGTCAGCCATAACGATGTGAGTGACATCAAAAGAAATACAATTGACATGAAGCATAAAGAATAAATTCATAATCAACACATTCCCACAGTAGTAACAAACGGAATATGAAATAATGATAAATAAAGCATAAAACATCAAATGAGATTAAGCTAAGTGTCAAGTGTAGGAAAACAGGAAAACATCATGCATAATACAAGTCAAGAAAACACAAATGCAGTTTGATGATTCTCTAATGCATACTTGTCGGATTCTATGCATTCCATATTACACAGGTCTGGTGCAAGCCCTTATCGTTCTCCACTTTATAGGGTTTAATCCCTCATTATGCAACTAATTCTACTACGGTGATAGAAACAAGATCTAGAATACTCCGCGAATAGGCCTAACAACCATCGACGCGCAAGCATCATGTAAGCATAGCTCTAACTCCGGAGAATCACCACCCTGTCGTGTACCCCACGAATAGGCCTGCCGACCCTCGACATGCAAATACACAGCACATTCCTCGAATAGGCCTGCCAACCCTTAACGCACGAATGCACCGTATGTTCCGTGAATAGGCCTGCCAACCCTCGACACGCAAACATACCAACTATCCTCTAGACATTCCATGAATAGGCCTGCCGACCCTCGACACGCGAATATGCTAGGGACACAACTGTAATACCCCGCAAAAAATAGCATATGGCTATTTTTGCATCGTAATCTGTGCACAATTGAGAATTGCACGCGATTGTGTGTTTTCCTAATAACAATTGATTGTTATTGAGAAATATCAGATTTATTGTCTACTTTATTTTATAATTTTGAAGGATTATTACGAGGTAGTTTTAATGTATTTTTGTATTGTTGGTATTGTTAAAGTAGAGATTTGGGGCATATTTGGAATATATTGAGACTTGGGGGCTTATATGTAATATTCCCTTACATTATTTATTTATCTATTTATTTATTTATTTTTTTATAAAAACCCCACCCCACCACTTCTCCTTCCTCCTTTCCTTCTCCCGTTTCTTTCCCAGCCAAAAGAAAAAAAAAACCCTACACCCCTGAACCCATCGGCTCCCTCTCTCCCTGCTCAAATCCACCTCATTTCTCTGTCGTTTTCAAATTAAATTGAGGGATAGACTAATAGAAGGGTTCTCTACATCGTGGCGGTGTCCGTTTTACGAAAAAATTTTGGGAAGGTAAACCCTAAATTATATTATTGTATGAAATTTAGTGTGATTAATTTATTTTGAGTAGGAGTATTATGGTAGGAAGATTAGGAGATGTTGGGAAGGGTAGATGTGAGAAATTAGCAAGTTGTTAGAGAATTTGTAAGTTGCTAATAAATTAAGGTTTTGGGTTTGTAAAAGAGAACTATATGTGTATGAATCATTTCTCATATAGTAGTGGAAAGTATAGCGGGCCACTAGAAAATTTAGGAGTGGTTCTAGTAATTATTGGGGATAAAAATTCCATAGGCATTAGATTATTACGTGCATCGCACGTGTGTATCACAGGCGTTCAATAAACGCTTGTGTGATATTTGGAATAATGTTATTAGCTTTTGTGATTGGTTTGAATGATTTGAGTTTTAATTGCTTTGAAATTTGATGATAGGATATACTAGCGACTTTGGAGGCGTGGTGGCGCTTCGAGTCTTTGCGGGATATTTTGTGAGTATGATCTTTTTTATTTTATGTACATGGTGTGTTATGAAGATTCTAAATTACGATTTGCTGTGTATTTCCGATTTCGTATCCTAGTATAGCATGGGTTTTTTGAGCTAAGAATTTGTGTGGACACTCTGGTATGTATCCACGACTATAGTTTAAATTTCATAAATTTTTCGAGGTCGTTTGATACCTCAAAAAAATTTGTGGAGTGCAGCCGGTCTGAAAGGGCAGAGTTGAAGCCGATTGCTTTTTATAACCAATGGTATACGTATGATCTTGCTATGAAATTTTGGGGGTAGTTTTCGGTATGAGTCTATTGATGATTCTCAAGTTTTAGAAATTTTAGAGTTCGTTCGGCAAAGAGTAGTAAACGCTCTGCTGAAAGAGTGGCTGAATTTGTGTGCTATGTTGGAAGAGTCGTAGCTCATTGTGTGAGATGAATCTAAATGTGAATTTTGGGACACAATGAAATGGTATATGTGTAGATTGAGCATCTCAGATTTCATAAGCATTGGACTCAAGGTTGATTTATTATTGACTTTCAAAGTAGGCTATGTTCAGCCTAGTACAAGTTGACTAGTTTGTGTAGAGGAGAAATTGGGGACTATTGTTAAGAATTTGGGAGATTGACCAACTAGAGAGTCATAGTAGGGAGTCATAGCTTTCTAACCCATCTAGAATTGTGTAATTCCAGTTTATAGGTTGAGAATTATGATTTTCCAAAGATAGAACAGATCCAGTCTTAGTTAAAGCATTATTGGCTAAGTAAACCGGTTTCTCCCTGTTTGTACACCTGATGGAACTTGTGTTTTCGAGAACTCAAAGGACAAAGTCTGAAGGAGGGATTCAACTAGGAAGTTGAAGTAGACACTCCACCTTCCCATAGGACCCGGAATGGAGAATTTTCCGATGAGTGAGCAAACTTTTATGATATTGAAAAGGGTTCAGCGAGTGCAAGAAGAATATACTATTGCGAGTATATGAGGTTTTATGGTATCAAGAGGATTGAATTCGAGGAAATGGTTAGCTGGAGAGTTGTAGACCAGAGTCTTAGACTTTCGGAATGGGTAGTGTCAAGCAATTCTATATTGTGTGTTGGAAGTTATGGGCGTTGCAAGATAGCAACCTGTTGTTTAGACCAAACTTCAAGTTTAAGTTGACTCGGGGACTTGAGCTCTTAAATATTTGAGGGAGTCGCCCACTAGGAGATTGCTGTGGATCTCCCTACCCTTCTAGAAGTCTGATTGTGTTTGAACTCCGATGAGCATAGCTTGGGTCACAGCTACTGCTATTTCTTGGATCATTTCATCGGACAATTGATGGGGAACCCTCTGCATGCCGCAGTGTGGTGATCATGAGCTATCAGGTTTTAATGATGTTTTAGCATTTCAATTGGAACTTGGATAAGTTCCTGTGCTTAATACTCATGGTGGACATGAAGGAGTTGGGATTTAGCTCTGGTCGATTGGTGTTTGATGTCTCAATGCCTGAGTCTGTCAATGGTCAAGAATTGATGATTATGTGTATGCTTACCTTCATTTGGGCGCCGTTGGACCACTCGCTGAGGGTCACGGGCCAGGATTATTTGGTCGCGGACCTGTGAAGGTATTGGAAATCAGTGGATGTGATTCCTGTGATGATTGTTGTCTGACAGACCGGACAGACTCGACATTGTTGATCGACACCGAGTGTGATTTGGTAACAACTTGTTCCAATAAATTGCATTGATTAGGTTTTCTTTTATTGTTTTCGTTTGAAGATCGAATTGGTGTTAGGGGTGACTCTCTATAATCCAACTCATTCTGAGAGTTAGAACTAGGTGGTGATACTATGGGGTCATCTCTTCCTGTCATTAGGGATACTTGCTGCGGTGCGTATCTTGCACTGTTGATTCCTGAGGTACCGTGGTATGGACGGGATGGGATCCAGGTACATGTTGGTGGACACGAACGGGTCGTATGGGCTGCAGTCATGTGAAATACGGTGCCGTAGGTATGCTGCGGTATATCTTTAAGTTCGTCACGGCTGTTGAATGGGGTCCGGGCGCCGGGCACTAGTGGCAAACCAAGACACCACTAGGTGACTGCAGAACGGTGGGACCGTTGATCTGCAACCTCATTAAGTTCGTCACGGCTGTTGACTGCAGAACGGTGGGACCGTTGACTGCAGAATGGTAGGACCGTATATCTTTAAGTTTGTCACGATTGTTGAATGAGGTCTGGGCGCTGGGCACTAGTGGCAAACCAGGACACCATTAGGTGACTGCAGAACGGTGGGACCGTTGATCTGCAACCTCATTGCCACGATCTATCTATCGGGAACAGGAAGTAGACCAAATTAGAATGCATTGCATAACGAGGGTTCAAATCTCTAAACTGGAGAAACGACTTGATTTGGGCCACATGTAGTATGGGATGCATGTGTATCCAGAGTCTTGCTGACATTAGATTAAGTGTATCTATTCTGCATTCTGTGTTTGTATTAAACTTCAAGTCATGGCATACATGAACACTAGGAAATCAGGATACATGTTTATTTTCCATTCATGATGAATTGTGAGTATGATAGTTGAAGTGTATAATGAGTGCGAAAGTAATGTATTGCAAGACGTGATGATATATGTTGTAAGAATGAATAAATGCGATGTTATGTGATATGAGATTGGGAAAGGATATAAGTCGTGAGTCTGTAATTGCAAATGAATGGTAAATATGGTGCAGTTTATGTGAGAGTAGAGTTATTTGTGAATGTAAGGCTTTATGGAAAAATAAATCTATAGGGATATTTGCATAAGGCATAAAGTGATGAGCCTTAAGCGATTAATTTGGAAATGATTTCCAAACTAAAGATAAGTATGTTGTGAGCGGGTATGGATATGCCTACAGGAAATGACTCGGAGAGTATTTGATGTGAATTTCCATTTATGATGTTTACGTGTTCAGGTTTATCTTGGTATTCATAAGTTCGTTCTGTTTTACTTATAAAGTTTAATTTATTTGCTTATTTAGTAAATTATACTCACACCAGAAATGGCTAATCCCTTAGTGTTTGGGGGGTTAGGGAGTCTCTGGACTACCCTAGATCCCCTATTGTTACAGGTCCTCAGCAGTGCAGAGGTGAGGTGTAGATTCATGGTTCTGTGGAATGGAGCTTCATTTTACAATTTATTGTTTAAGGTTTAATCATGTGAACAGTGAATATTATGAGTTAAATTGTATTTTTGATGTATAAGTATGTAGATGATGATGATGAATATAGTGTGGAGTGGCATGTTATGTTGTTGACCCGTACCCATCTCGTTGTGGAGTACCGGGCCCTGTGGTATGGTTTATAAGTTATTTTCTAAAAACCTTACTACGTTTCCAAAGGAATTTATGGTTTTTAATTGATAATTGATATTCTATTATGAGTTTGGCCCCCAGAGCATATATATATATTGCCTGTGTGATTCTGCTCATTTTGGCCTGGGGAGCCCATGATATTATTGCCTGTGATGTGAGCTACGGAATTTAAAGCAGAATTCTGTAAGCTTTTTGTGTTTCGGGGCAGAAATTTCAGGGGAGACTCTGCCCGAATTTTCTTTGAAATATAACTATCTTAGTTTATGTTTAAAGTGATATAGAAATTGAAAGAATTGAGTTTGGGGTCAAAAGGGGGGGCGTTACAGTTTGATGTGGCAAATCGATATTTGTAATTATTGATGTATTAACTCTGATGGCAATAAAAGTATTTTAAATTTCCGTGCTATTTACTGTGCTGAGATGCATTTGAAGGCAAAGATTCTGGTTGTGTCACGGATGTCCGATGACGGAAATCCGGGGCGTTACAATAACAACACACAGTCCTGGAATACATCCGTTGGACTGACAACAGAGCCCATACTTACGTTTTCCAAGTTCTATCACATCTCCATTAGTGCCTGTCCTTAGGTTGATTATTATTAATTAAAACACAATTCTCCCTCCCTAGAGTTGGTGTACCATGCCGGACTTAATTCCACTAAAACAACTCCTAGGCCCCAATTGGCCAAGATTCACAAAATCTCATCTGCCGGTTTACAGGAATCCCACTCAACCTTTAGAGACCCACAACTCAAATATCAACACAAATCTTTCATCAAAACTCTGGATTCCATCATCAATTCATTCATAATAAGAAAACTTCTTCAAATCAAGCAAATCCAAATTTATCTGAATACTTCACAAATTTTCAGAAGTAAAATCTAAGATTAAATCTCTTAAACAACTGAGTTTCACATTTTAAAGTCATAGAAAATCCACGAAAACATCAATCCCTCCAAATCCATATATAATTCGTTTTCTAAAGCCATATAAATACAAGTTAAACTCTATTATAATCAAAATATTACTCTCTGTAAAATACAATGATCTGTAGTAAAAACTTCATCTAAAATAGTAGGTTAATAATCCATAAGTTCAAAGAATTATTTGTTCAAGAAAACAGCAAAAACTCAACAAAAATAGTAAACATAGCAGTTGTCGGTCGACCGACATCCTAGTTCAAAAAACTAGCGGTTCACTGACATGCTAAAAATCCAAAAATTCACAATTGACAATCGACCGACATTTCATGTGTAATTCTGGGTGGTCGAATGACATGTCAAAGAATCCAAAACTAAACAATTGGCAGTCGACCGACGTTCCAAGTGTTGTTCTTGGGCGGTCGACCGTCATGCCAAAAACAGCCTATTTAAATTTCATGCACTATTCCTCTGATACTTAGTTTATACACTTTAAAAACATGAATTTGTAATGTTAAAACCCTGAGATGATTAAATACAACTTGTCCAACATACTGGAGTTCATAAATCAAATCAAACTCTCAACAAATTCACAAAAGAGTAATCTTTCATAATTCTTCAAATCAGGAAACCATATATATATATGTGTGGGTGTGTGTGTGTGTGTGTGTGTGTGTGTGTATCAGAAAGATTCATTGTGTATGAGTAGTATATTGTTTAATTCAATCTCATTGTCTGATTGTCATATAGAAACCCAAATTCAATCAAAACTTCATAAAACTAAAAAAATCCACTTTCGGCCTGCACATCTCAGACCCGAATTCAACAACTCAATTTAACACTTCAAACTTAATCTTTTGATTCCAAAAAACCTTCTTGCAACTTGTTAAACACATATACAAACTAGTCATATCAATATAGATAAAAAATCTACTTGAAAACTTTACAAAAAACTCAAAAATCTGCACTTCGGTCTGTACATCAGATTTGAATCCAAAAAACCCAATCCTTCAACACATAAAGACTTAATCTTTGATCCAAACTCTCCCTTGCAATTCATTGAGACTCATACACAATTAGTTAGGTTGATTGCCTTTGATTACATGCTTCTACAATGATTATTTGACAAGTTCTACTCATTCAAAACATCAACAGATCATATATATATATATATACAAGACAGTAAAAAATCCATCTTTATCTACTCATAAGCATTCTAACTTATACAAATCTCAACTTTCATGACCAAATCAGCAAGATAATAAGGAAAACACCATATTCATTAGTTCTCCTAAGTTCTTAACATTCTTGAGATCGTCTATACAGTAGATTTAATCATCCATTGCATTTTATTCATGAAAAGGTCTATTTTTAATTACTCATACATCAGTTTATTCATTATATCATTACACAATCATCTAACATGCATTTTACTAGACAAATCATCATATTTAACATGCATAGAACAACAAGAAATTAAACATGTTACTCACCTTATTGAAGATTCAACGAAGATGATAAAGAAATAAGAAAAGCTCATCTTTTCGCAAAAATCCAAGATCCTCACTTCAAAACGCCAAGAAATCAATAATAAAAATTCCCTTTTGTTTTGTGCAGAAAAGAAACGGCTGTAGTCGCCCTTTTAATAGCCGAAATCTAGGTAATTAGGGTTTTGAGAAGATTTTGCAAAATATTCCTTTAGAATATATCTTTACATATACGGATCCTTTATACTAGGTAACTAGATTAACCAATTTAATTGAGATTATATGAAAAGTATCCTCCTCATATCTGGCCGACATCTATATCAAGCCAGAAAAATCAATTTTGTATTTTTTGGCATCCAAGTGGAAATTTTACAAAAAGACACTTCTTTAATAAATTAGCAAAATAAACCAAATCAATTAGAAAAAAATTAAACTCTTTACCTCTGAGTTGGCCGGCCATCATGCTCAGCCCAGAAAATCGAAAATCTGGAGTTTTTACCCCCAAGCGGTAATTTTGCACAAAAGCCCATCTTTTTGTAATATTTGCAAACATGCCAAATAAATATAAAAAAATCCAGAAAATTCATAAATAATACCTACTAATAAATATTAGGTTTTCCCAAAATAATCTCTGACTTTGAGTTTCCCAAGAGAATATTTGCACGTGCAAAAAGATAAATTTCAGAAAAAAATAATTTATTAAATCACCAAAAATCACTTTAATTCATTTATTAATCTAAAAAAATTTATTTAAAATTCTAGGGTGTTACATAAGGGGTGAGAGAATAGTAGAGTTGAAGATGACAGACGGAAGGGGACATACACTAGAGGAGGGCATGTATATTCCTTTGATGAAACAGAGCCTTTTATCCATGAGAACTCTAGAAACACGGTACTGCAGGTACATACTTCCAGGTGGAGTTTGATCAGTTTGCAAAAATTATCACAAGGTGATGAAGGGTTAGAGGGGGTCTGAGCAAAGTTGGCACAACCTCTACTAGCTTTGTTGGAACAGGAAACCTTCACCAAGTGGTTTGAAGCCTATTGTTCCTAAAGCACTATCTAGTTTGCCGTCACTAGAATCATCAAAGCGAGTTTGCAACGTTCGAATATCGTCGGAAGGTCGAGAGAGCCTTGAGGTAGGTGGAGTTCGTATGGAGGGTGACACTTCCATGATAACATCTACTGGGGTGTGCCTAGGGATGGCAACTGGGCCGGGTCAACCGGCGACCCACCCCGCGACCCGCCCGTTGAACCCGGCCTGATTAAGAGTTTGGCCGGTTCGGGTCGAACCCGTGTACAGTAACGGGTTGACCCGGGTCGAAGAAAATGTGAATCCAACCGGCCTAACCCGGCCCGCGAACCTGTTAAAAACTGCCCAACCCGCCGCCAACCCGCGGGTCGACCCGCGGATTAAGACCCGTTGGACCCGTACAGGTCAAACGTCGACCCGTTACAGGTCGACCGTTGGCCCGCGGGTCGGAGACCTGTTGGGTCACTGTGCAACAGAGCCCAATAACGGCTCTTTTAGCTATTTTTTTGGTTTTTTTTATTAACATTTGTAACCTATAAATACCCCCAAAACCCCCCTAAAAAAATCACACCTTACTCTCCTACTCTCTCTACTATTATACATCATTTCTAAGGAATTTTTCAACAATTGAAGTATTCAACAAGCAAGTCTACAACAAGGCATATACACGATCAATTTTCGATCGTATCGAAATCAAAATTCAACGTCTTCAACTCTCTTCAACTCTCGTCAATTCTCCTTCAAGCTCTCCTCAACTCTTCAATTGCGGAATCGGCGAAGCGCTTCTTTCTAGTTCTACTTCTATTCTTATTTTCACGGTTTATTTTACATACGCGTATTCCACGGTGAACGGTATAAAAATTTCATACCTCTCTCGTTATATTTTTTTTTGCGTTGTAGTTAAAATTATTGTTGGTTTTTTGATCTTCTCCATCTCAACCCTCTTGTTTTTTAGATTTTTTTTTTATAATTCACCGTTCCTACATTGTGTATTTTTTTTTACATACATTAGTACATTACTACATTATGTCTAGATCACGCGGTAGCGGTCGTAGCGAGCAAGATTCCTCATCCTCTTTCCGTAGGTCACCAATTGTCCCAACTAGTGAGCCCGCCCAAGAGTACCATGATCCTCCTACCCAACAATGGGGTGCACACGACGAGGTTGTAGGTGACATACAATTTGAAGAAGAAGAAGAAGAACAACCAACTGAAACCACATAACCCCGTAGTAGTAGGAAAAGTAGAGGAGAAACTAGTGATTGGCATAAGTTTTACGATTATATCCCGGACGAACATACTCCGGGTATAGGTTTGAAAGTTTGTAAAACATGTGGTAAAACATACAAATTCAAGAGGGATGACGGCACCAGTACAATTAGTAGACACATCCAACATAACCATAAAGACCTTCTTGCTGATCTACAAGGCCAACAAAAAATTAACCCTAGGACCGGTCTAGTTGATAGCCACCCTTATGATCCCGATCTTGTTCGTCAGGAAATGGCCCGATTAGTCATAAAGGAAGAGTTGCCATTTTCCTATCCCGAGAGTAGGGACTTGAAAAATTTTAACCAAACGGCCTTAAACCCTCATTTTAGAAGAATTCTGAGAAATACTTGCAAATCGGATTGTTTTAAAATGTAAATCGAAATGAAGGACGCTTTGATTGCAATTTTATGGAGTTTAACTTGTAGAGTTAGTTTAACTTCGGATTGTTGGACGAGTGTCAACAATATTCCAATGATGGGAATAACCTGTCATTGGATCGACAATGATTGGATTCTTCAAAAAAAAATCATATCACTTGCGGCGTTGCCGTATCCCCATAGTGGCGCTGAAATAGCAAACCGTATTATAGAAATTTGTGATGTTTTTCATATTCGTGATAAAATTATGTGTATTAGTTTTGATAATGCATCTAACAACAATGTAGCAATTACTACTTTAAAATCCATATTAAACCCTCCATTTGACAATATTTTTCATGTTAGATGTGCATGTCATATTATAAATTTATGTGTTCAGGATGCATTAAAAATAGCCGATTCATATATAGTTAAAATTAGAAATTGTGTACATTTCATTGCATTAAGTCCAAGCATATTACAAGAATGGAAAGCTTGGTGTAGGCTTAAAAATGTACCTTTTAGAAGATTTCCAAAGGATGTTAGACACCGATAGAATTCTACTTTTGATTTACTACATGTTGTTACCGAATATAAAGCAGTTGTAAATGATTTTTGTATCGCCAAAAATATGCACAATTTTGAAATGACTCCCACTGATTGGTTTTATGCCGAATCTTTGTTGAAATTTTTAGAACCTTTTAAAGCCGCAACTTTAAAATTTTCAAAATCATATGAATCTACTTCTAGTAGCATTTTTATTTCATTAGTTAGCATGATGCAAATATTTAACGAAATGTTAAATGATACTTTTGTTGGTGAGATTGTAAAACCTGCATACAAATTTTTTTTGAAATATTATTTTCCTCCTCCTATGTTGATATGTGTTGCTACCGTTATGGATCCTCGTATCAAATTAGAAGGTACGAAGAGTTTGTTTGAAATATTTTTTGCATTACTTGAGGAATATGTAGAATTAGTAATTGATTGCGCTATTTTTTTAGTTCAGTTTGAATCTACATTAAATAACTTGTATGATTATTATTATAGATGTTTTGCTTCTAGTAGTACAACTTCTGTAGTTAGTTTTTCTTCTGGTACTTCTAAAGGTAAGGGTAAAAGTAAATTTGATGATAGAATATTTAATTTACTTGAACAAATTCAATCAAAAAAACCTAGGACTAATCATCCAAATGAATTAAATTGGTATAACCAACAAGATTCTGAGCCTTCTACTTCTCCACTAGATATTTTACAATGGTAGAAAGACCATGAACACACTTTTAGTATTCTTTCAATTATGACTAAAGATTTACTAACTCCTCCTGTCTCTATAGTTGTTTCTGAGAGTGCATTTTTTTCAAGTGGCAGGGTTCTAACTGATTACAGGAATCGCTTGAAGTCCGACTCGTTAGAGATGCTCGTTTGCACAGAAGACTAGATGAAGGCTGAAGATAGGACACAAGGGAAAGCACTATCAACGTCCACAAGTGGGAGCAACTCGCCGGAAGAACAACAACAACAATAACAACAACAACAACAACAACAACAACAACAATAGCTTTGCTTGTAATAGCAACTCGACCAACACATTAGAAATTGTATTATATCTTTGCTTGTTATGTTAAATTAAAAAAATTAGAGTCAATTAAAATTGTATATAAAAAATATGTTAGCGTATAAAATATATTTGTGAATTGAATTCTTCATTTCATTAGAAATTGTGAAAATTTTATAACTTAAATTCATATGAATAATATTTCAAATTTTTTTTCCAATTTCACTCTTTCAATCTTATTATTATTATTACTATTTTTAATGTTTATTAGTATTATTAGTTACTTAGTATTATTATTATTATTATTATTATTATTTTAAGCTAAAGATATTTTTAAAAAAACCTACCTATCTAAACTGGCCAACCCGCGGGTCGACTCGACCCGACCCGGGTTGAACCCTAAAGGGTTCACGGGTTGGGCGGGTCGCCTAAATCAAGTTTGGACCCGGCCCGGCTAAGTCGCCAAACCGGCCCTAGCCCGCCTAAGTCACGTGCCAACCCGGGCGGGTTCGGCCCGACCCGGCCTGTTCGACCCGTTCGCCATCCCTAGGTGTGCCCTTGAAGGGGGCATACAACGTGCAAAAAACAGGTGGAGGTTGATTCAA
This sequence comes from Hemerocallis citrina, assembly GCA_017893485.1. Lineage (NCBI taxonomy): Eukaryota > Viridiplantae > Streptophyta > Magnoliopsida > Asparagales > Asphodelaceae > Hemerocallis > Hemerocallis citrina. Next base: position 78,232,028 of record CM030361.1, on the reverse strand, counting down.
CTAGCAGAGGAAGCCACAAAACCAAGTTGTTTGCAAGAGGAGAATAAAAAGAGTCTAGATGGTTTTAAATCACGCATATGTGGATTCATAGTATGCAATCCAAGGTGAAGATTGTTGGTTTATGTTTTGCATACTATGTTGGATACGAAGACGATGAGACGATTGAGGAATCAATATGATCGGAGACAGAGTGGAAGCAAGAGGAAACAACAACAACAACAACAACAACAACTTAAGGAGTTGCGGTCGACCGGTCTTTGGACGGTTGATCGCCCGACTGTACAGGGTGTTCCGCGAGGGGGACAGTCAACTAGTCTTGTTGGACGGTCGAACGAATGCGGCTGAAGCAGTTTTTGGGTGCGATTTTGGATTGTGACACCCCGTAAAATTGAGTAATGACAAATTTGTCCTCGTGTGTTATGCACATGTATTTTGTATTGTTACGAATAATATTCGTAACATATTTTTATATAAATGTCATATTCTGATTATTTATATGTTTTCTGTTTTCTCAAAACTCATTTCAATCCTATCTTTAGCCAACTCAAAAATTTATTTTAATCCTTATGTTTTTACGTACGTTGCATGTGTTTTCAATACACGTGTCGATTATGTATATTTTCCGTTACGTGAAATATCTGTAATAATATTAAATATACATGTTTTGTATTTTGACTGCTTTTCGTTCTCTCAAATTAATTTTTAATATTTTGCATGTGCATTGCACGTAAATTTTTATGTGCATTTTATTTTTAAAATTTTCTAAGATGTCATGCACACTTTTTCTTCTCATTTTGTTTATCACATTTGTATTATTTATTTTTAATAAAAAATCCATAGGCCAAAAGTTCATCTTAAAGCCCATTAGAAAATTATTTAAAAGAAGAAGCTCATTAGTTAACCTACATTTTAATAAACATTTTTCCTACACTTGTCATGTAACAAGTATATACATTAAGGCTATAAACAAATAATTAAACAAATGAATGAGAAGTGTACGCATGTGGGAAATTCAAAGGGTTTTTGCCATGCAAAAGAAGAGGAAGAGTTGGGGGGTTGTGTAGTAAATGGTGAGTGGGTATTTACTCTTGATAATGGGTATTTATTTTGGCCAGTGGGTGTCTCTTCATTCACCAATTTAGCCCTATAAACAGCTTATCCTAATTCATGAACAAAAGCACCAAGAATCAAAAGAAAAAAAACAAAATATAAGAAAGATAAGAAAAGAAAGAGAGGAAAAGAAAGAAAAGATAAGAAGATGAAGAAAAAAGAGTTATTTGAGTTCTTACTTGGAGGAAGGAAGGCCTGCTAGGAGTAGAAGGGAGTCCCATTCTTGGAGCTAGGAGCCATCTACTAGGAGTTCATTTTCTTTCTTCAATTAAGGTAGGTGTCTTCTTGAACTTTCTAAAATTTTAGTATCATGCATGTGTAGGAAAATTGATATTTAAAATTGATTGTAAATATGAGTAGTGGTTAATTTGTGATGAGGATATTGACGGAACGGGGAGACCTAGGATGCAGACGATCATACATGAGTGATTCGGCAGATTTGGATTCCTATATATCCACTCGTGTGGTACTTCATCATACGATTCATATAAGATCCATCTGTCTAAATATTGAAAATGCATGCTAATTGAAGATTATCTTGTAGATAAGTTGAAATGATGTTGTTTGGATGCATGATAACATATTATAATTATATTGAATGAATTGGATATAAATTTACACACAAAGTTGCTAAACAATGCAAAGAAAGTTACTATTTTGAATTTTGTTTGCACTTCAGAAAATCATGTCTAATAAAATAGTTGGAATCTAGAGTTAAAACTTTTTTGAGAGCATCTTCTTTGTGTCAAGAACATCCTTGTACAATTTCATAATATTTGGAGGTCATTTACTATTTTAATAAAATCTAAACTCAGAACTGGTTGCTAGAAATCTGTACACATTTCAGTTTTTGATCAATTCAGTTTTGTAAATGAAATAATTTGAGAATAGTCAGAACTAAGAAATTGTAGTAGACTCGTTAACCTTTCTGAAAAAGTCTAAAAAATCAAATTTTCATAAAGAATTGAATTTTATATGAATTTCACAAGACTGTACAGTGGCAGTATTTTAGTATTTCGACCCTACTGTATATTTCGAAGAATTCAGGATTATAGATACAGTTTTTTTAGGAAAGTTGTAACTAAGAAATTGTAGTAGACTTGTACACCTTTATTTTGATCTAAATAACGCAAAGTTTCATGAAGTACATGATATTCTATAATTTTTACAAATAGCATGAAATGCAGTTTCTGACTTTGAATTTACTGTTTTGCAAATGATACTTAAAAGAAGTGATTGAAAATATATTATCTCTGTTTTAAGTTATATTTTGGGAAAAATAAAGATCATATTCATGCTTAGATGACATGTGAACTCAAGAAAAAAAAAATATATGGTTAATGATGTTAGGAATTGGTTTAAAATAAATCAAAGGAAAATGATGAGATGAGTTTTCAATGATGAATTTTAAAAGATTATGTTTTAATCTTAATTAACTTGTATTGAGAAAGTTTTGATGAATATAAAAAGTGTATTGTGAAAATGAATAGGTTGAGATTGTACTTATTGACGAATAAATAAGAATGAATGAAAGAATTTGAATGAATTATGAATACATGAACATGAGTTATAAGGGTATGAGTACCCCAAGTTGTTGGCCATGGAAAGATGTTGATTATAGAGGCTTAGTGATACCTAGGTACCGGCAAAAGTAATGGAAATGAATAATTGATTTTTGAGAAGTGGCCAATATGGGTTGTCGTTCTCGGTATTTTTTGTGTAAGACCGGTAGGAGGGTAAACTAGCTATAGGTAGTATAATTTATTCATGTTCAAACTTAAGAATTAGGCACTAAGTGAAGATGTAGTAAACTTGGGCAACCGTGAGTGGAGGGCCTCTATATAGTCGGGCGGTGGATTCCGGGACTATAGACCCAGTCGGGCGGTGGATTCCGGGAATGTGGTTGCTTATGATGGAGGAGAGCCTTAATTAAATCTGGGATTATGATTGATCGGAAGGTGAATTCTGGGATCATGATTAGTCGGGCGGATAGTAGGCCGTACTCCAGTGTATATGCGTATCCCGGGGCTAGAAGGACACTTGCAGGATGTTTGCACGACGAGGATTCTTTATGGTAGGGCGGTGGATCTCCGGAACTGGAATCCGTACTCGTGAAATATCTAAATTTTGTTTTATTACTAGGTAGTTATCATGGTGAGGGATAAAACCCTTTAATGTGGTGTACATAGGTGCTTGCCTTCGGACCTATGTAGTATGGGATGCATAAAATCCGAACAAGTATGCATTAGTGTCATTATAGTATAATTATAGTATAATATCTACATTAGGCATTAAGTCATATCATACACTGATATGTTTAGGATAGTCACTCTTTACACTTTTATACGCATTCAAGTTTGAGTTTGTTAAAGTAAGAGATTTCGTTATAATACAGCATAGAGAGGATTGCTGTTTATAACATTGCGTTGGTTGTAAGAAACTGACGTGTCCACAGAGTTTCAGTGTAGGGCTTGATTGGATTAGCAAGGACGTAAAGACGGTTGATGATAAAGATTATATTTAAGATGCTGATATTACAGTTGTATTTCTTGTTGTATTTTATTCCGGTGTGTAACTCTGTAATAAACATGGTTGTGTAATAAAAGAAAAATTTTAATTTCCTTGTAAAATTGTACGAATTGAAGTAAAAGATCCTGTTGTACTACGAATTACATGTAAATGGAATTCGGGGTGTTACATGGATGACTTCGCTGAAGCCCGAACTTGATCTTCAAGTTAGATCGTGTGACTCTTTTTATAGGGTTATCTCTTATGTAATATGCAATGACTATTGTATCATGATATCAAACTAGAGTTTCTTTAGATCTCTATATATTGTTGTTATTGGCCTCCATTGACAGCCAAGAGAGAGAGAGAGAGAGAGAGAGAGTACTTCATTGAAGAGAGTTTGAGAGTTTCTCCAATTGTAAACAACTAGTACTTGCTGGTAAGGTTTGAGAGAGGATCGTGGTGAGAATTATAATAATATTGTATCTTCTCTACTTGAATAACATCTTGAGTTTTTTCTCCCCGGATTAAGGCGAAAGCCCCAATCTGGACAAACTTATGTGTGCTTTGGTGTGTTTGGTATGATCTCATATGTGCTTGGTAGTTTGTGTTGATTGCATTGAATAACTCAACAAGATCATCAAAGGGAAGAGTTCCACTAATTTCCTAACAAGTGGTGTCATTGTACTGCTTGTTTCCCTAACACGTGAAAAATAGACAAACAATTGGATTGGAATTTAAACCCGACTGGAATACCATTTCACCTCAATAAACAAACAAGCCCAAGTCAAATTTAAATAAATACAATTAAAATCAGTAACTAATAAGAAAGAACTGGAATTTCCAAAAATAACTTCTCATAGAAGAAGTACCACTCAGTATACTTTCCATCTAAAATCAAGATATAGTATATCATCTCATATACGAACTACCAGGCCAATTACTTTCCGACAATAAAGTCTCATAATCAAGAATTAATCTTAAAAGAAAATGCTCGGCAATTGTGGCTGATTCATGAAATGTGATAACCCTCAACACAAGGAATGTTATCCTAACTAACACTTGAACAAATCACGAACCAAATGCGTTGTTCATCAAGATTGACAACACTATGAAATAATTATGGAGAAAGACGATCTTCCAATATTTCGGTTGAATCTCTTCTCAATAGTGTAAACAAACAAGTTACACTAGCCCAAGACTCATAACAAAAAAATAGAAGAAAGATAAGACAACACTTCAATTAATATTGTAAAATGATTATATAAGCTTGGACATAATATAAAGATGACACTGATAGTTCAAACTTGCACAAGAATGAATATGAGAATGATTATTTGTGGCTTTTGTAACTCCCATTATCGGAAATACGTATTTTCTGAATATTTTCTGTATTTCGATATTATAAATTCATTATTTGTTAAAATCATTTTGGATTTCATATTAAAGTGTTTTTCTAATCGAAAATTTATTCATTTCAAATAATGATGTGTTTTGATCTTATTTTCTAGATCTTATTGATCAACTATTTGTATTTGAGTCCAAATTTTATATATATAGAGAGAGAGAGAGAAATCTTCGGTTGCACACTACTTTGGTGAGCACTCCGTGAGCACTCACGAACTAGAGACCCTATAAAAAATCCGAACCGCTCATATTGTTCTATATGCCTTAGATAGCCTAACAATAAAAAATCAAGTAATTTGAAGTTTATTTGCCCATGATTTACATCATCACAAAATTGTATGGCTGAAAATTCTAACAGCATGATGGATGGGCAAATGAACTTCAAATTACTTGATTTTTTATTGTTAGGCTATCTAAGGCATATTAAACAATATGAGCGGTTCGGATTTTTCATAGGGTCTCTAGTTCGTGAGTGCTCACGGAGTGCTCACCAAAAGTAGTGTGCAACCGAAGGGGACTCTCTCTCTCTCTCTCTCTCTCTCTCTCTCTCTCTCTCTCTCTATATATATATATATATATATATATATATTTATTTATTTATTTATTGGGTCATTTTAGTAAATTGCCCGGATATTATTTTATTGTATGATTTTATTATTATAATAATTAATTGTCGTTTCTTGATTATTCAATTAAAATTCATCTATTGAATTATTTTGTTATTGTACTAGATCTAGTTTTCTTGGCGAATTCCAACTTATTTTCAAGCCCAGTTTATATTCAATTCGTTTGTATTATTTATTTATTTATTTGAATTTAAATTCTTGTTCATGAAACTCTTTGATCTTCTTGATGAATTATTTTCTTGTTAATCCTATTTTTCTTTTTTTTTAAAAAAATTTATTGTGGGTATTTTTGATTTGAACCCTATTGATTTAGATCTATCTCTTGTTTGAACCGTAAAACCCAATTTCATTTGTTCTTGACCCAAATAAACTTTTATTGGACCCTAAATTACTAACCCAATACCCTAATTGTATCCTATAAATACAACACTAATGCAAACCCTAAAAATTGCATTTTTTTGAACCCTAATAGCCGTCTATTCTCACTCCTCGAGTTTCTCTCTCCTCTCTCCTCTTTCTCTCTCCCCAAGAACCCCACCACTATAGCATCATCTTCCCCAACCTAGTTCCATCGATCACCGGCGCTCCTTACCTCCGGCGACCCCCCCTTGTCGCCTCCTGCTGCCACACCTCCTGACGCCGCCCCCGCAACCCCCTTCTCCTCTTCCTCGACTTCAACAGCGACCAGAGTAGCCCGAATCCCCCATCGCTGCCACCCCTTTCTCTGTTCCAGTCGACAGCTCAGCGTGCCGCCACCATCGTTCCGCTTGTCGACCTCGCCATCGATGCCGCCCTTGCATCGCCGGTGCCGTCGCCCCCTTGGCTGGGTCCCGCTGTTGTTGCTGCACTCTATTTGGTTGCTGTGTTGCTGTGTTCTCTTTGTATGGACATATTCTGCACGTATATTGCACGTGTTATTGGTGGGTTGAACTAGTTCGTGGGTTCGTTGCTTCGGGATTCTTATCCCGTTATTCTTGGTATTCATTTTCATTGTCTAACAGGCAAGTGACTTGTATTAAATTCCTTTGCATATACAAGTACAAAATACGGCTTGTAGTGTAGTTGGGTTCTAGAGACAATTCGTGTGTGAAATCCCTTGTTGATATTGTCTCTATTGTGATGATTTGACCATAGTTGCCTCATGACATATATGACATGAATTAATCTAGGATTGACCACTTTTGATGTGTTATTCGTGTTATACTTATTGAATACTTGCAAAATACCCTATACTATGTTACTTGGACATCTAGTACACCATATTATTATCATCCTATTGGTTCCCTATTGTTATTATCGTTCATCTCATGTCTTATAATTGCATATTGTACTGCATATATAAGTGTTGCATATTGTATTGTTGCATTGATAAATAATTAACAACCCGGGGCTTAAGTGTTGACTTTTAGTAGTGGACAATATAGAGGCTGTACTCGGAGGAGGGGCCCGTGTTTCCCTATTTATCGGTATATTGGTCTATTGGTCATATCGGTCATCGATTAATTGTAGATTACTGACTACAGTATCTCGATTGATTCGGTCATCAGTCATTATTGAATATTATTGCCGAGTACATGAACTATAGAGCCCACCACTAAGTCTAAAGCGAAACTGTTTGAATGTAGCAACCATGTAGTAAAAGGATGGATGCATGGAGTACTACCTAGATAGTAATAATACAAGACTTGAACATAATCACTTGACACTAGCTACTTGATACTTGTTACTTGATTCTTGACACTCGTTACTTGTTACTTGTTTACATAATACTTGGTCACTTGACACTTATTACATGCTACTTACACTTATTTATTTTGCCATGCTAGTTGTTATATTTCGTTATCATGCCTATTCCATATTATTAGTTATCATTTTTCCAATGTACTTGTGCCTGCACTACAAGTGGCCCGTAACTTGCATTAACAGACATTTTGTTTTCTTTTCCTCTTCCTTCAATTCATTAAATTGCAGATTTTGAAGAACAGTTGCCTGCTGGAGTTGGAGAACAAATAGTTTGAAGACTACTGCTTTCTAATTGCTTATTGCTTTAATAAACATAATGTATTGAGACTTATTATTTTTGGATTGGATTTATTATTGTATTGGACTTATGTCACGAATATTGTTATTTGTTTCTAGGCATTGGATTATTATTGTATTTGTATATTTTTATTGCTTAATTCCAAGTACTATTGTTCATGAGATTATTATTATTGCCTGCGCAATTGTTCTGTATTGTTTATATTGTTGATTTGATCGGATAAATAGCTTATGAGTGACGTTAGTCATTCGGTTGGCCAATGTCACGTACTCGTATTCCGTATTTTTGGGAAGCGGGGCATGACAGCTTTGGTGGAGGTTGTTGTTTAAGTGTTGGCACTTTGATTTTGTGTGTGTGTGTGTGTGTGTACATGTTGGATGTGAAGAGATAAGTGAGTATATATAGTCAAAGCGATGCATGGATAGAAATGTAGGTGGTTGCATAGAATAGGAAGGTGTATGTTTCCAAAGATGCATGCATATAGGTAGTGTTGTCACTGAATCTGGTGTGGGGGCAATATATAGAATTTGTGGATTCTTGAGAAAATGAACAAGGCAAATCTGTTGACCTGTTGACCTTCACCCATGATGAACACAATATTATTCACTTTCTAGAGCAATAATCTTGTTATAATTAGACATTTAAAAGCTATATATGTGGTATTTAACTCCTATTTTCTCTTTTCCATAGGAAACAGCTTGTAACAGAAAAAACGAAGCATATTTAGGACTTCAAGGATAATACACAGCAAACTGCAGAGGATCAGTCGACTGGTTCCCCAACACAGGCGACTGGACAAGAGAAGCTGATTTTCCACAACTCTCGACACAGTCGACTCACTCCCAAAAGACAGTCGACTGGTCTGAACAATTATGAAATCTTCAGGAGTCTCGACTCAGTCGACTGGTTCGAAGATAAGTCGACTGGTCTGCGGCGGAGTAAACGGATAGGATATTCGAAGATTCACCCAAATCTAATTTCAAATCTATTTAAATCCAGATCTTATGCAACGAATCAAATCTAGAGACTGGAAATTGGCAAAAGCACGTGGTGAACAGATAAGGAAGGAAAGAAGAAAAGAGAAAGACATAAATCATCAAATCAAGAAGATTTTTCCCTAAAAAAGGGGAAACCCTAATTCTCAGCGGTACTCTATAAATATCAGAAAAGGTCATCTATAGCGGGGGGCGATCTATCTCTTGGAAGCGACTAAATCACCAAGTTCCTGAACAAGCAACCAGTGCTTCATTCTATCATCATCAAAGAAGGAGAAGAGGAGAGCCAGTATTCGAAGGCAGTCGACTGTGTGACAGACAGTCGACCTTATTGCCGGACTTCATTAGTTTATTTCTCCTCTCTTTTACCTTTTATGTTGATCAAGTATTTGAACTTGTTAAGCAATAAAATTATTATTATGTGGAACTAATTTCATAGTTGGGTAGATCGAAGCCGTAGTTATGTGATGCTATATTCTTTTGAATCCTTTTATTTACTTATTGATTGAATCTAATTGAATTGATATAGATTGATAACAATCAAACTTGTTCAGCAGTTATAAGTGCAGTCGACTGATGGTGAGAGCCAGTCGACTGCCATACAGAGTCTGATATTCTCAAGTTTGTGAGTTAGAAATCTGAATCTGTTATATGAGCATATTGAGACGACCCGTATCTCGTGCTCATAACTTGTAACAAGGGAATCCTTAGGGTTCTTGGTTCAATCAACTTAGAGGATCTAGATTTGATACCAATTTCTAGAACTCTAAGTGTTTGTTCGTTTCCACTGTTCTTATGCTTTTGTTAAGTATAACTTAGTAGATACCATGCTAAAATACTTAAGGGAAGAAACGAATTAGAGTAGATACCATGCCTAATTTTTGGCTTAGGGAAACAATACTTTAAGGAGTAGATACCATGCCCTTGAAGTGAACAAACATGAGTAATTAGAAGTAAATTCAGAAGGTAACTTAGCATTACTAACTATTGGTGGAGATCAACAACCCAACTATTCCAGAGATATTTGTGATTCAACACTTCTTAATTTAGTTTTAATCTTTCATTTCTTTTAGACTTTTCAGACCAACCATTTATGATTCTTATTCTTTTTATTGGTTAGTAAGTTAAAATCTACAATCTCTGTGGGATCGACCCTTGCTATTACTACGATTCTATAAACGATTCGTGCACTTGCGAGGTTTTATAATTTGTGTCTAGTTTATCTATATATTTAGGTAGCTAGATTAGCACAACAAGTTTTTGGCGCCGTTGCCGGGGATTGTTTAGTATTTTAACTTACAAATCAGTAAAATCTTTTTCTTTTTATTTTATTTTATTTCTTCTTCTTCTTTTATAACATTTTCTTTCAGGTTACATCGGCAGACCAGTCGACTGTCACAAGGATCAGTCGACTGTCCAGAGGATTTTTCCAAAGAGCAACAATGGGTGAAAATTTTTTAAACCAAGTACCAATGCAAGACAAATTCATTCCTAAGAATATTGAGAACCCTTCTTGCATAGCTTTTCAACCCAAAGTCACAGGGAATATGCATCTATCACCTCAATTACTCAGCATGGTGCCCCACTTCTTTGGTAGAACAGACGAAGATCCGCATCTACATTTACAAGACTTATTTGATCTTTGCAGGACACAAAGCATCCAAGGGCTTACCTCTGAACAAATCAGGTTAATCTTGTTTCCTTTTTCTCTAAAACTTAATGCTAAGTTATGGTATAATTCTTTGGAACCAGGATCAATTAATTCATGGGAGCAATTGGCAACAAAATTCTTGAAAGAGTTCTTTCCAGCCCAGAAAACCAGACAACTAAAAAGGGAGATTCTACTTTTCCAACAAAAAGATGGCGATTTGTTTTTCGAGGCGTGGAAGGATTTCAAAAACAAGCTTTTCAAGTGTCCTTTGCACAACATACCTAAGGATGATCAGGTACAATCATTTTATGAGGGTTTAAATTACACTAACAAAGCAATTGTTGATTCAGCATGCAATGGAATGTTGATGAGGAAGAGTGCTGAGGATGCCATAGAGCTATTTGAAGAACTCAGCGAGAACTCACAACAATTCTCAACAAGGAGGAACATCTCAAGAAAACAGGGAGTACACGAAATTTCTCATAATAATAACATGCAATTAGAAATGGAAACCATGAACAAAAAGATTGATATGCTTGTAAATTCAGCGTTGGGTGGCGTAAAAAACCAACCAAAAGAAATTTGTGCAAATTGTTTTCAATCTAACCATACAACTAATTCATGTCCCATGTTTTCTTTCACAGATCAGGAGCACACAAACTACGTAGAACAGGGAATGTACCGCCCCAGAACAATTTTTTTTCAAACACGTATAACCCAGGGTGGCAAAACCATCAAGACAATCAATTTGCACCAGGGCATACGCAGCAATTCCAAGGCGGGAATGGGTATGATGAGCCAGCACAAGAACAGGAGAAGTTAAATTTCGAATCCACCATTCTTCAACTACTCCAACAGCAACAACAAACCAGTGATCAACAAAGACAGGCCATTCAAAAATTGGAATTTCAAATTGGCCAAATTGCTACGGAGTTAAGTGAAAGAAAGGCAGGAGAATTTCCATCACAAACCATACCTAACCCTAGAGGACAAGAACAGCTCCAATCAAGGACAACACTAGAAGAAGAGACTGAGTTTACAATGTTTGATGCACCACAATTTCCACACGATGATCATGAATGTTATAATATTGATGTGGTTCAGGAAAGTGGTGACCAAACATTTCAGGAACATAGTGTTGATCCATTACAAGCAACCATTGCGCACCCTCCACTACTATCTCAAGATGAAATGGAATACGATGACTGGAGGATTGCAGAGACAGAACATCATCATGAAACTCCAGAGTCATATCCAGGTAAGCTTGCATCTGTATTTGAAGAGTTGGTATCTGATAACACTTGTGTTCTACAGGTTAAGTCGACTTATGAAGAGGACAAGTCGACTGATGAAACATACAAGTCGACTGAAGATCGTGACAAGTCGACTGCTCCTAGGACACCTGATGAGGAGCTAAAGCCACTACATGAACACCTGAGGCCACTACTTGATTATTTGGGGAACAACCAGACAGTACCTGTGACAGTTGCTGCAAAATTCAGGATGAACAAAGAAGCAAGGCTGCAGGGAGTCTTGCAAAATCACAATGGTGCTTTAAGATGGACCATTGCTGATAAACTAATGTCAAGATGGTACGGTCCATAAAATGTTGCACAGGTTTCCCCCACATGGAGCATTGACGACAAATCAAACGTTCTAGGTGAATGGGCAGAGGGGGGAAACCTTATAATAAGATGAGTTGTGCGCCGCGAGACATTCAATACATGGCACAACTCATCAAGTCTAGCTGAAGACAAGAAACACAGCGCTTATTGGGAGGCAACCCAATTTTTCAGGGGAGTATTTACACTTTCCTTTATTTGCTTTCAGTTATTCATTATTTTTCTTTTAGTTCTTTTTATTTTCAGTATCTCCTTACTAGATGGTGACACATGCCTATTTTTATATTCGAACATTGAGGACAATGTTCCATCTAAGTTTGGGGGTATTAGGGTTATTTATATTTTAATTTTTTTAGAATAAACAATTTCTTATAAAGTAAGAAGAAGGATACTCATTTACTTTAGGATTGTTGAGTTTCATAATTCCCTACGAAGTTACAGAAGCCATGCGATTATACATAATAAACAAATGTGATGCTTTTTCTGGTGATCATTCCCTTTAGATCTAGTCCTAAATTGAGTTTAAGTAAATAGAGTGATAAAATATATATATATATATATACTTGAATAAAGTCAATCTACTCCAATGTTTTGAGTGCTTAGTAACTAGGGGTATTCATCACCAATGTTTACCTTTACGTCAAACGGCAACTCAAAATATGAGTATGCAAAGCACTTTAGAGTTGTGACTTGTTGAGTAACCGGGTGGATACATCACAAATGTTTCGCATTCGCGTCAAAAGGCAAGTGACATCTTTAGAGAAGAGACTAACAAAAAAAAAAAAAAAAAAAAAAACTCTAGTTTGCTACTCGGTTTGTAGTAGAGAAAAGGGATAATCACAGACTGAGTAGTTGCATACCATAACTACATTAATCGCATGACAAATATGATTAAGTTTGGGGATTATGACTGAACAATTGCACTAGAGAAAGTGGGTATGTTTAATTTTACTTTGTCTAAAATTGTTTATACCTTTCTATGCTGATGTCCACATAATAAGAAATCTTGGTGGTTGAGTCTATTGTTATTATTATTCTCCCTATTCATAATTTTAGTTTGCTTGAGGACAAGCAAAATCTAAGTTTGGGGGTATTTGATGAACACAATATTATTCACTTTCTAGAGCAATAATCTTGTTATAATTAGACATTTAAAAGCTATATATGTGGTATTTAACTCCTATTTTCTCTTTTCCATAGGAAACAGCTTGTAACAGAAAAAACGAAGCAGATTTAGGACTTCAAGGATAATACACAGCAAACTGCAGAGGATCAGTCGACTGGTTCCCCAACACAGGCGACTGGACAAGAGAAGCTGATTTTCCACAACTCTCGACACAGTCGACTCACTCCCAAAAGACAGTCGACTGGTCTGAACAATTATGAAATCTTCAGGAGTCTCGACTCAGTCGACTGGTTCGAAGATAAGTCGACTGGTCTGCGGTGGAGTAAACGGATAGGATATTCGAAGATTCACCCAAATCTAATTTCAAATCTATTTAAATCCAGATCTTATGCAACGAATCAAATCTAGAGACTGGAAATTGGCAAAAGCACGTGGTGAACAGATAAGGAAGGAAAGAAGAAAAGAGAAAGACATAAATCATCAAATCAAGAAGATTTTTCCCTAAAAAAGGGGAAACCCTAATTCTCAGCGGTACTCTATAAATATCAGAAAAGATCATCTATAGCGGGGGGCGATCTATCTCTTAGAAGCGACTAAATCACCAAGTTCCTGAACAAGCAACCAGTGCTTCATTCTATCATCATCAAAGAAGGAGAAGAGGAGAGCCAGTATTCGAAGGCAGTCGACTGTGTGACAGACAATCGACCTTATTGCCGGACTTCATTAGTTTATGTCTCCTCTCTTTTACCTTTTATGTTGATCATGTATTTGAACTTGTTAAGCAATAAAATTATTATTATGTGGAACTAATTTCATAGTTGGGTAGATCGAAGCCGTAGTTATGTGATGCTATATTCTTTTGAATCCTTTTATTTACTTATTGATTGAATCTAATTGAATTGATATAGATTGATAACAATCAAACTTGTTCAGCAGTTATAAGTGCAGTCGACTGATGGTGAGAGCCAGTCGACTGCCATACAGAGTCTGATATTCTCAAGTTTGTGAGTTAGAAATCTGAATCTGTTATATGAGCATATTGAGACGACCCGTATCTCGTGCTCATAACTTGTAACAAGGGAATCCTTAGGGTTCTTGGTTCAATCAACTTAGAGGATCTAGATTTGATACCAATTTCTAGAACTCTAAGTGTTTGTTCGTTTCCACTGTTCTTATGCTTTTGTTAAGTATAACTTAGTAGATACCATGCTAAAATACTTAAGGGAAGAAACGAATTAGAGTAGATACCATGCCTAATTTTTGGCTTAGGGAAACAATACTTTAAGGAGTAGATACCATGCCCTTGAAGTGAACAAACATGAGTAATTAGAAGTAAATTCAGAAGGTAACTTAGCATTACTAACTATTGGTGGAGATCAACAACCCAACTATTCCAGAGATATTTGTGATTCAATACTTCTTAATTTAGTTTTAATCTTTCATTTCTTTTAGACTTTTCAGTCCAACCATTTATGATTCTTATTCTTTTTATTGGTTAGTAAGTTAAAATCTACAATCTCTGTGGGATCGACCCTTGCTATTACTACGATTCTATAAACGATTCGTGCACTTGCGAGGTTTTATAATTTGTGTCTAGTTTATCTATATATTTAGGTAGCTAGATTAGCACAACAATCCACATGTTGACTTGGTTTCTTGCTGCTGCTGCGAACCTGCAAAAAGTGCGAAACACCAGGATGGATCCCGGCGATGCACCCTCCGACGCTCTTGTCAGTAATCAGAAAGATTATGGAAAGAGCTTTTACTGGCAAAAGATTGATTACCTTCTTATGGTGGGGGAAGAGGGGTTTTTATAGTCACTTTAAGGATCCGTTTTGAGATAATAACATATCTCTACTTTCCAGTGTGAATGGATAGAAGTGATTAAAACCACATCTTAGGGATAATTAATTATGAATCTGAATTCTTCTTTATCCTTCTGAACTAGTTAGTAATGAGTTGGGACCCGTACCCAGTACGACAGATTTATTTATGGGTTATTGGGCTTTGAAGAAAGACCCAGTTCCCATTTCAGACTCGTTTGTAAGTGAAATTACCATTTTACCCCTGAGAGCTTTAAGATCTGTGTCCGAATTGAACGGTCCCGATTTAATCCTATTTTTAGCCATATCACGAGCCCCCACTCCTGAAGACTGAGTTTAACAGCCTTTGAGGAGTAGTTTTTTGTTCTAATGGCGTACGGGATTTTATCGAAATTCTCGAGGGAGTTGGATCTAGCTCGGGGTGTAACAGTGTTATTCTGAGCTTGTAAAACACCCAAAATTATTCTCAAACTTTTCTGGATTTTTTGCGATTTTTCCAATTTTTTCTGATTTTTTTCAATTTTCAATTATTTTTTAAATTTTTTATTCAATTTCCGAATTAAATAATTAATTATCAAAAATTTTAATTAATTATTCTAATTTAATAATTATTATTTTCACAATTTAAAAATATTTTCCTAATTAATAATTAATTTTAGAATTTTTTAATTGATTTTTCTGATTTTTAATTAATTTTTTCAGATTTTTTAAATAACTAATTCAATTAAATAAATAAATAAATAAATAAATAAATAAATAAATAAATAAGTACCTGGACACGTGGTGCGTTTCTGTACGTTGATCATGATTAGATGAGCACGCATCGGGAGGAGGCCATTTTTCTCCCATTTGAAGGTCGGTGGCAAGTGAGGTCGGCAATGAATAGGAGAGAGCCACGTGGCGCAGTAGGTCAATGTTGACCAAAATTTTTTATTATTTTTTTCTTTCTTTCTTTTTTCTCCTGCTCTGTTCTTCTTTCTTACTCTGTTTCTTCGTCGCTCTCCTCCTCTCCTCTTCGTCTTCGACTGTTGGAGCTGACGAGCGGAGGGGTCGAGCTCAATGATGCCATGGGAGGTTGGTGCTCGGAGTTTGATGACGGAGATGATGAGAGCTCTGTGGAGTGGAGGTTGACGAAGATGGGTACTGGAGCTCGGCCATGGCAGAGCGTGGTCACGAGTTCGAGCTCGGAGCTCATGGAGTTCGGCAGTGGAACTCAACTTAGGGGACTCTACATCGGAGCTTGTGAGGGAGGTGGAGACAGAGGTGAGGATGACGAGCTTGGGGAGCTCAAACTTTGGCGAGGAGAAGAACTCGATGAGTGGAGCTCGACGATGGGTTTTGGAGCTCAGGATGGGGAGCTCGGCGAAGACTGAGGTTGGATCTCAGCGAAGTGGAGCTCGGCCTTGGTGGAACCTGGTCGTGAGCTCGAGTTCAGCACTCGTTAATGGCGGTGATGGGTTCAGAGCTTTTCTAGAGGAGAAGCTCAGTGAAGGGGAGATCGCAGTGCTCGGAGATGGCGAGGGAGCTTGACATGGGCTCTTCGGTGTATGGCAGCGAGGTGCTCGTGAAGGGGGAGAGCTTCGTCGAAGGTGGAGCTCAGAAATCGGGAGTAGCGCTCGGCGAGGTTGATGATTGAGGCCACTGGAGCTCGGTATGGGGTAGCTGACGTTGAAGAAGAAGCTGGGCCGTTTGAAGAAGAAGCTGGGTTTTTATATTTTGGTTTTTTGGGGGAAAATGGAGAAGAAGAAGAAGGAGGCTGAAGAGGTATGGGGTTCGGATTTCTAACGGGTTCGGATCCGATCCGTTAACCCATCCGCCCCTTTTTTTTTCTTTGTTTGTGCATATATGAGCCATTGATCGTGATCAAGCCCGAATTTCGAGGCAAAATTTTTCTCCAATTTGGGCTCCGGTGGAAAGAGAGTTCGGAGACAAGTAAGGGAGTGACACGTGGTGGTCAACGGTTGACCGTTGACTTTCTCTTTTTTGCTTTAATCACAACCATTGATCTTGATCGAACACGAATTTTGAGGCGGAATTTTTCTCTTATTTCAGGTTCGGTGGCAAGTGACTTCGGGGACGAGTAAGGGAGTGACACGTGGCGGTCAACGGTTGACCGTTGACTTTCTCTTTTTTGCTTTAACCACAATCGTTGATCTTGATCGAACACGAATTTTGAGGCGGAGTTTTTCTCTCTTTTCAGGTTCGGTGGCAAGTGACTTTGGGGACGAATAGGAGCACGACACGTGGCCTGTAGGTCCCTTCCACCATTGACTAGTCAACGCATTTTCTTGCATTTTGACGTCGGTGGCAAGTGACTTCGGAGCTTGCTATCGACGAATAGGAGAGCGACACATGGCCAGTGGGCCCCAAGGCCGTTTGACCAGTGAACGCAATTTTTTGCATTTTGACATCGGTGGCAAGTGACTTCGGAGCCTGCTGTCGACGAATAGGAGAGTGACACGTGGCATATTGACCAGTCAACGCATTTTCCCACATTTGGACGTCAGTGGCAAGAGTGCTCGGCGCATGTGTATTGTAACCGATGTTCCCGGTGCTACGGAGGTCAAATTGGGGCGTGTGACCCCTTGTTTCGAAGCTAACTCGGAGATCTACAAGTTCGTTTCAGAAATAAGTTGAAGAATCATCCTTCTTCATGGTCAAAATAGTCCTGTAACATCTTTGTCTTCATGAAGTTGAAGAGAGCTTTGTATGACTCTTGAGAAGATCCGATCTTGGAGGCGAGTCTAAGGAGCATCTCTAGATCAGTTAGGCTCCGAAGTCTCTTGGAAGAAGGTCGCTCGGTTAGGTGAGGGCTCTAGGAGAGAGTCGTTTGGGAGGCGAGTTTGAGGAGCAACTCTAGGGGAGAGTTGTGCTCTGAACTCGTTGAGAGGAGGTCCGCTTTGGAGGCGAGCAGAGCGAAGAGCTTGGCTCTTGAAGAGAGCCGTTTGGAAGGCGAGTGTGAGGAGGAATTCTAGAGGAGAGTTGTGCACTGAACTCGTTGAGAGGAGGTCCGTTTTGGAGGTGAGCGGAGCGAAGAGCTTGGCTCTAGGAGAGAGCCATTTGGGAGACATGTTTGAGGAGCAACTCTAGGGGAGAGTCGTGCTCTGAACTCGTAGTGAGGAGGTCCGCTTTGGAAGCGAGCGGAGCGAAGATCTTGGCTCTAAGAGAGAGCCGTTGGGGAGATAAGTTTGAGGAGCAACTCTAGGGGAGAGTTTTAGCTCCGAACTCATTGAGAAGAGGTCCGCTCTGGGAGTGAGCGGAGCGAAAAGCTTGGTCCTAGGAGAGAGCCGTTGGGGGAACAAGTTTGAGGAGCAATTCTAGGGGAGAGTTTTAGCTCCGAACTCGTTGAGAAGAGGTCCGCTCTGGGAGCGAGCAGAGTGAAGAGCTTGGCCCTACGGGAGAGCCGTTGGGGGGACAAGTTTGAGGAGCAACTCTGGGAGAGAGTTTTAGCTCCGAACTCATTGAGAAGAGGTCCGCTCTCGGAGCGAGCGGAGCGAAGAGCTTGGCTTTAGGAGAGAGCCATTTGTGTGACAAGTATGAGGAGAAACTCTAGGGGAGAGTTTTAGCTCCGAACTCATTGAGAAGAGGTCCGCTTTAGGAGCGAGCGGGGCGAAGAGCTTGGCCCTAGGAGAGAGCCATTGGGGGGACAGGTTTGAGGAGCAACTCTAGGGGAGAGTTTTAGCTCCGAACTCATTGAGAAGAGGTCCGCTCTCAGAGCGAGCGGAGCGAAGAGCTTGGCTCTAGGAGAGAGCTATTTGTGAGACAAGTTTGAGGAGCAACTCTAGGGGAGAGTTTTAGCTCCGAACTTGTTGAGAAGAGGTCCGCTCTGGGAGCGAGCGGAGCGAAGAGCTTGGCCCTAGGAGAGAGCCGTTGGGGGGACAAATTTGAGAAGCAACTCTAAGGGAGAGTTTTAGCTCCGAACTCGTAGAGAAGAGGTCCGCTCTGGGAGTGAGCAGAACGAAGAGCTTGGTCTTAGGAGAGAGCCGTTGGGGGGACAAGTTTGAGAAACAACTATAAGGGAGAGTTTTAGCTCCGAACTCGTTGAGAAGAGGTCCACTCTGGGAGCGAGCAAAGCGAAGAGCTTGGCTCTAGGAGAGAGCCGTTGGGGGGACAAGTTTGAGGAGCAACTCTAGAGGAGAGTTTTAGCTTTAAACTTGCTGAGAAGAGGTTCAACAGTTGTGGGAGCAATTCCGATTGGTGAGCTGCCCCGCACTTGCTTGTTTGCAAGCGGCTAAGGCAACGTCGAACCGAGTGTTGGACTTCGAACTTGTTGTCAAGAGAGTTAACGAGCTGTAGGAGCAATTCCGAATGGTGAGCTGCCCCGCACTTGCTTGTTTGCAAGAATCTAAGGCAACGTCGAACCAAGTGTTGGACTCCAAACTCGTCTTTTAAGCTTAGTAAGCGGTGGGAACAGCCTTGTAGGACAAGCTGGACTCCGAACTTACCATTTAGTGTGTCGTAGAAGTGATTGAGAGAAGTAGGAATGAAGCAAGTGCAATAATAGACAAAAGTTTAAGTTTTATTTAAATAAACTAAATGGCCGCTTTGATGGGGCGAACCATTGTTATATGCTGTTGGCCGGGTTACAAGCATCAGCCTTATTGAAAACCAAGTTCCTACTTCTACAATAGGGTGAAGGCCTCTTGGGAGGAGTTGGGTTCTCCCCCCATTGGACCTCCTTGGATGAGGTGGAGGACGGCCCCAGGTTCGGAATCTTGGAACTCGGCGGACCTCTCTGTTCACTTGTAGGCTCCTCAGGATGGAAGGTCGGTCCTGTCTCTTCGGACGAACTTGTCCAAGTGTCCCCGCTGTATGAGTTCTTCGATCTCCTCTTTGAGAGCCCGACAATCATCTGTGTCGTGGCCGTGGTCCCTATGAAAGCGGCACCACTTATCCCTGTTTTTTTTCTTGCCAGAGGTATTCATTCTAGGAGGAGCACGGAGTAGCCCTTCCTTGTTCACCTCCATAATAACTGCTGATATACTAGCATAGAGGGGGGTGAACTTCTCAAAATGAGGAGCTGGGCAGCGTTGGCCATTG
This sequence comes from Hemerocallis citrina, assembly GCA_017893485.1. Lineage (NCBI taxonomy): Eukaryota > Viridiplantae > Streptophyta > Magnoliopsida > Asparagales > Asphodelaceae > Hemerocallis > Hemerocallis citrina. Next base: position 78,212,079 of record CM030361.1, on the reverse strand, counting down.
TCGTCCCTCTGGAGTTTCTGGAACCCTTCTTCACCCGTATTCTTCCGTTTATTCCCGGAAGATGGTTCCTCAAGACTGGGGGGGTTGAGAGCCTCTTCCACTCGGATGAACTTCTCACTTATATGCAGGAGTTTTGAGAAGTCTCGAGGAGGCTTCTTGGCAAGGGACGCCTTGAGGTCGGCGTTGGTGACGTTGCGCTCGAATGTCGCAGAGGCTACTGATTGGTTAGGGGAGGCTATAGACCGGGCTTCAGCGGTGAAGCGTTGAACGTAATCTCTTAGGCGTTCACCATTTCTTTGGTTGAGGGTCACCAAAGATACACTTGTTTTCTCGACCCGGCGGCTACTCACGAAATGAGTAAGGAAGAGCCCTTCGAACTGATCGAACGAGAAGATGGAGGCCGGGGCGAGTTGAGAGTACCATTCTCTGCAGGCCCCTTCAGCATGGCAGGGAAGGTCTTGCAAAGGAGCGCATCCGAAGCCTGGTGGATCATCATGAGAGTTTTAAAACTCTCGATGTGGTCAGCGGGGTCCGACTCCCCATTGTATGGCTCAAAGTTAGGGGGCTTGAAGTTTTGCGGGACCGGGGCTTCCATGATGGCTCAGAAGAACGGGGGCTTGCTCAGGCAGAAATTCCTCACCCGTAGTTCCTCTTCTCTGTCAAGTCGGCTAAGGTGCCTCTCCATCGTGTGGAGGCGGCGGTAGACCGAGTCTTCCCTTCGGTTATATCCTGCCGATCCCCTAGACTCTTTCCTATGCGAAAGGGGACTAGGAGTGCGGTGGTGACGACTTGGGGCATGTTGAGGACTAGGTGCCCATTGCTCGTGGTTGGGAGCGACGTTAAGGGCCCGTAGAACTGCCTCTTGAAAATCTTGGAACTCCGCTCTTGTGACTGGTGCCTCTCCAGCTTGGCGGTCCCTATGTGTGGCTCGGCTTACCGGAGAATAACTTCTCCGCCGATGACGTTGAGGGGACTCTCTTCGCCTCCTCGGGGGAGGGGATCTTCTAGTCCTCGGTCTGCGGGGGGTCCGGACTTTTGAGACCCCTTGGTGCTCAGGTTGATGGACTCCCCCAAGGGCTTGCCATCCATTCAGGCGAGTTCGGAGGTCGACCCCCTTCTGGCGGTTGACAATCACTTAACGGAGATTCCGCTCGGGAGGGCTTTGAGAAGCCATAGAGTCAACTGGAGGATTGTGGACCGCGACATGGTCCTGTGGGGATGCTGCTTTGGACGAATCTGACGAGAGCCTCCTTGGGCAGCTCCCCGAGACCCTGGAGGGGCTTGTTGAGGAGGAGCACCATGAACTGGAGGAGGGGAAGGAGGAAGAGAAGTGGTTCTTCGGCTGGAGACCGCTGCCTTCCCCTTCTCTTTCGGATGCATGGCTTGAAACTAATCTCTCTGATGAAGTTAGGTTGGATTGCTTTTTCGTTTCCCACAGACGACGCTAATCTGTTGCCGCTGAATCTGGTGTGGGGGCAATAGATAGAATTAGTGGATTCTTGAGAAAATGAACAAGGCAAACCTGTTGACCTGTTGACCTTCACCAACATGTTGACTTGGTTTCTTATTGCTGCTGCAAACCTGTAAAAAGTGTGAAACACCAGGATGGATCCCGGCGACGCACCCTCCGACGCTCTTATCAGTAATCAAAAAGATTATGGAAAGAGCTTTTGCTGGCAAAAGATTGATTACCTTCTTATGGTAGGGGGAGAGGGGTTTTTATAGTCGCCTTAGGGATCCATTTCGAGATAAGAACATATCTCTACTACCCGGTGTGAATGGATAGAAGTGGTTAAAACCACCTCTTAGAGATAATTATTAATCTGAATTCTTCTTTATCCTTCTGAACTGGTTTGTAATGGGTTGGGACCCGTACCCAGTAGGACAGATCCGTTTATGGGTTATTGGGCTTTGAAGAGAGACCCAGTTCCTATTTCAGATCCGTTTGTAAGTGAAATTACCATTTTACCCCTGAGAGCTTTAAGATCCGTGCCCGATTTGAACAGTCCCGATTTAATCCTATTTTTAGCCATATCAGGTAGGAATGTGTGGTTCCAATGGTGCATGAGTAATAGGAATGTATGGTTTCAAGGGTGCATGCGTATAGGTAATAGGAATGCATATGGGTAATAGGAATGTGTGGTTTCTAATGGTGCATAGATAATAGGAATGTATGGTTTCAATATTTAATGAGGATATGAGTTTTTGCAACTTGACAACTAATTATTTACACAAGATAATTCTAGAAAAACACTTTAATAATTTCAACACTCCCCTTAAAAGTGATTTTTTTACATACCAACCCAATAGCGAACGAAGAAGTTCAAACGATCCTTTGGGGAGAGACTTGGTAAAGATATTCGCAACATTTGCATTGATCCGCACCTCCTGGACTTTGAATGTCCCATCAAGCACACACTCATGAATAAAGTGAAGCTCAATCTCAATGTGTTTGGTTCTTGCATGACAAATCAGACTTGTAGCAAGCTTGAGTATACTTTGATTGTCACTAGAAATAGTAGTAGGATCATGAATTTGTGAAGCCACATCATCAACCAACTGCCTCAACCACACGCACTCTTGAGATGCAAGAGAAGATGCTTTGTATTCTGCTTCAGTGGTAGATCAAGACACCAAGTCCTGCTTCTTACTACACCAAGAAATACATGCCGAACCACTAAAGAAAACATAACCCAAAGTAGACTTCCGACCATCCAAGTCACCACCAAAATCAGCATATGCATAACCATGCAAACTAAAACCAACTTCTTTCTTGAACATTAGATCCATGTCAAGAGTAGATAAGATATACTTCAATATGTGTTTAGTTGCTTCAAGGTGATGCTTCCTTGGTTTTTGCATAAATCGACCAACGAGTCCAACAGAGAAGGAAATGTTCGGCCTTGTGATAGTAAAATAAATGAGACTTCCAACCAAGGCACGATAAGGCCGAGGATTTTCAAGAAGCTTCCCTTCATCACGTCTTAGCTTAATGCTGGCTTCTAGTGGAGTAGAACATTTTTTGCTTTGGACTAATCCAAACCTTTCCACCATTTTATTTGCATAGCTCATTTGAGACAAGAATATGTCATCGTTTAAATTTTCCACCTCCGAACCAAGGAAGTGACTCAACTCACATTAGTTTTTCATTTCGAACCAAGTTGACAGTTCAGACTGAAGGTTATCTTTTCCATTATTTTCAGTCATAATCATTTCATTCACATACAAGAGAACAATAATATGCAACTTCTCATGCTTCTTAATAAATAAGTTAGGGTCAGAATTCGAAGCAAAATAGCCACGAAATAGTAAGTATTCAACAATCTTACCACACCAAGCCCTCGGTGCTTGCTTCAAGCCATAAAGAGCCTTCTTAAGCTTTCACACATATTGTGGAAGATCTTGAGATACATATCTGGTGGTTGCTCCATATAAATCTCATTGTCAATCTCTCAATACAAGAAAATATTCTTCACATCAAGTTGCCATAACTTCTAACTTTGAGATGCTGCCAAAGAAATCACTACCTGAACCAATTTTCTTTGCAATAGGGCTCGAGGCGTTACAAAAAGTCTCTTCATAATCTTTTCCATATTTTTTAGAGAACCCGCGAGCAACCAACCTTGCTTTGTATCTATCAACGGTCTCATCTTGTTTGCGCTTTATCTTGTACACCATTTGTAAGTAACCGATTTCACCTCCTTGGGTTTTGGCACAAGATCCCAAGTTTCATTTTTGATGGCATCTCCTCATCCATAGCACAATCCTATTCTTTCACGCCACTAGCTTCATCAAAACAAGATGGTTTACTATCATCAAGTGGACCTGCAAGAAGATAACAGGGATACTAATATAAGCTCCATCTTTATAGCGTATTGGTTTTACAATAGTTCTTGAAGACTTCCGAAGAGCACTTCCTTGAGTACTTTCAGCTCCCCCATTTTCTTTCTTCCCCATTGATGGAGAAGAGGAACCATCGGAAACTATTGAGTCAGAAGACTTAAAATGTGTGATTGACAATTCCACCATCTCAGATTGAGAAATATCACCATATTTCTTATAATAAGAAGTTACTTCATAAAAAAACAACATCTCTAGAGACTATGAACTTGTTGGTAGTAGGATCCATACACTTACATCCATTATTCTTCTCATCATAGCCAACAAAGATACACTTCTTTGCCTTCGCATCCAACTTTGTTTTTAGGGCACATGGAACATGAACATAACAAATAGAACCAAATATTTTAAAATGCTAGACATTCGGCTTCTCACCCCACAATAGTTCATATGGACACTTCATGTTTATCAGGCTAAGGGAAACCCGATTAAGGACATAAATTGCACATGACTTACCATCTGTTCATAAGGTCTTGGGTAAATATTTTGCTTACAACCAACTCTTGCAAGTTTCCACCAAGTGCCGAAGTGCCGAATTTCCTCTTCGGCACACCATTTTGCCAAGGTGTGTGAGAACAAGTGAGTTGCTTTGTGATGACATGTTTCTTACAAAATTGATAAATTGATCTGAAGTGAATTCACCACCATTATCAGTCTACAAGCATTTAATTCTTCTACCAAGCACGCCTTCAACCAACTCCTTGAAGTCTTGAAATGTAGAGAATACCTCTGACTTTTCTTTTACAAAATACACCCACGTGTATCATGTAAAGTAATCGAACAAATAACAACATATATCGGAAGCCCGAATAAGATGGTGTATTGCACGGTCCCATAACATCACTAGGGATCAACTCCAACGGGGCCTTGCACCTTGAAAGTGAATTGGAAAATGGTAGACGATGTGCCGTGCCAAATTGACACCATTCACAAACTTCATCATAAGAAGAAACAAGACTTGGGCAACCCATTAACCAAAATTTTCAACACCATAGCTTTCAATTTGGTCATGCTAAGATGTCACAATCTAGCATGCCAAATTGAAGAGCTATCATTTGTGCTCATTTTGTCAACATAAGAATTAAATGCAGAGAATACATAGATCTTTTACTCTTTTATCGGTGTGAATAACATCCGCCTCCACGCTTGTAAGGTTCCTAAGAAACTTCACATCATTGGGTCCAAAGAGTACATGATGACCTGCATCAACAACATTTGCCACCGAGAAAATATTCTTCTTCATTCCGGGAACTTGAAACACACTGTTAAGTGTAATGCAGTCCTTTCCATTTGCAATGGTGACTACTCCTTCCCTTTTAATCAGATGAATGGTGTTATCTGCCGTGACAATAACATCATTCCCATCGTAATTACGAAAAGTAGAAAATTTGGAGTTATTTCCAGTGAGATGACCACAACCAGAGTCAATGATCCAATAATCTTTGAAGTTTATGGAGGCCATATAAAGCATTTTCCCTAATCTTCTTCCTTCTAAAATGCATCATTCTTTTTAGCAACATTTCCACCTTTTGCTTAACTCGGCAATTCTTTTGAATATGCCCAACTCTCCCACACTGATGACATGTAATATTATTGTAGGTCTTTTGATTTCCATCATTTTAAAATGAAGACTCCTCATTACCTGGCTTAGAGAAATTCTTCTTTTCAAACTTTTTATTTTTAGTGAATATGACATTTTCATCACCATCAGAAATAGAAATACCGACTATTTGCTTAGCCAAGATCTCTTGCCCAGCAAGAAGATCATCCAATTCCACTAAAGATGGCTGGACTGCCCACCCTTGAATTGATGCCACAAAAGGAACATATTCCTTCTTGACAACCACGAACAATATGCCGCTTCATCTTTGCATCCGAAATTTGGCCATCTGGATCAAGAGAATAAATCTCCGAACAAATATTTTTTTATCTTCAGAAAGAATTGAGAAATTGATAAATCTCCTTGAGTTGTATTGAACAACTCATTCTCCAACATTTGTAGTTGCGCCTTGTTCTTTTATCGAGCAAACTATCTAGTGTTGTCCAAATCTCACAAGCCGATTTACAGCCCATGATATGCTCAAATATATTCCGAGAGATAGACTTCTTCAAGGCAAACTCCACTTTTGCATTTTTAATCTTCCACTTCTTCAACTCACAAGAATCCTCCGAAGTGACCTTTTCGTCTCCGCCAACAATGTCCCACAAATCTTCACCTAAAAGATAATATTTCATACAAGTCTTTCACATCTTATAGTTTGAGTTATTAAGTACCTGAATGTCGAGACCATAACTTCGACCCGCGTCTATTGATAGTGTTGATGCTGTTTCTTCTTCATCTTCACCAAGGGATATTCAAAAGTATAAGAAATTTCCTTGTAGCTCTGATACCATGTGGAGAAAGATGATCTTCCAATTTTCCGGTTGAATTGTTTCTTAAATAGTGTAAACAAATAAGTTACACTATGCCAATACTCAACCAAAAGATAGAAGAAAGAGAAGACAACACTTCATTTAATATTGCAAAATGATTACATAAGCTTGGACATGATATAAAGAGAACACTAATACTTCAAATTTGCACAATGATGAATATGGGAAGGATTATTCATGGCTTTGGTGGAGGTGCTTGTGGTTTAAGTGCTGGTAATTTGATATATATATATATATATATATATATATATATATATACACACACACATATATATATATATATATATATATAAAACATGTTGTATGGGAAGAGATGAATGAGAATATACAAGCAAAGTGATGCATGAATATAAATGTAGGTGGTTGGATAGAAAATAGGAAGTGTGTGTTTACAAAGGTGCATGCATATATGTAATAGGATTGTGTGGTTCCAAAGGTGCATGAGTAATAGGAATGTATGGTTTCAAGGGTGCATGCATATAAGTCATAGTAATGCATTTGGATAATAGGAATGTATGGCTTCCAATGGTGCATGGGTAATAGGAATGTATAGTTTCATGGGTTTAATGAGAATAGGAGTTTGTGCAAATTGACAACTAATTATTTACACAAGATAATTCTAGAAAAACACTTAAATAATTTCAGCAATAATAGGCATACAACATTAATAGAAATCTGATATGGCTCCTAGAGAATTGGGTGGTTTATTATGAGATGGTGAGCTGAGCTCCTTATCGTGAGTTGAAGATCTCAGCCATTGATCCCTGATCCAGTGGCTGAGATTTATTCTGCCCAACTGCCTAAGTGAGTTTGGCATTTTGGTCATTTCTTAGGCACTGTTTGGTTCAAAGGAGGGGAGGGAAGGGGAGGGGAGGGGAGGGATTTTAATCAAGACTCTGTTTGGTTCAAAGGAGGGGAGGGGAGGGAAGGGAAGGGAAAATAATTATCTTCTTGTTTGGTTCACAAGGGGAGGAAGGGGATTTTAGTTATCTTCTTATTTGGTTCACAAAGGGAGGGCATACTTCTTTTCATGACTTGGTAATGGGCATGATAGCCTCCACAACTAAACAATATAGTATATACATCAGTGTAGCATAGCAAACATGCCAGACATGATAATGTCTAATTTAGGCTTTGTTTGATGGACCATATCAGATATCAATTAAAGTTACGATGTTATTTCAGCTAAGAAGACTTTTTCAGTTTTTCATATTCAGTAGGAATGTATTAGTAAATTGCGAAACTAATTTTCTGGATTAGTATAGTTGTCATCTTTAAAGGACAATTTGGCAGACTAATAAAAAGGGGGAGAAAGAGAGATTAGGGATTTGACAGATTTGGTTTAGATTTATAGGGATATAAAAAGGACAATTTAGTCCAATCACTTAGACAAAATTTCTCTTCCCTCCAAATCCCCCCAATATTGGAGGGGAGCCAAAAGTGGCTTAGGAGGGAGTCTGCACCCCTCCATTCCCTCCCCTCCCCTCCTAAAAAATGAACCAAACAAGAAATATTTTAAAAAAACCATCCCCTCCCCTCCCCTCCATTCCCCTCCAACCAAACACACCCTCAGAGCAAGGCCAATGGAGAACCCCATCTCCATCCCCATTTTGGGGTTCCACTTTGGCATATTCCTTATAATATGCCACTTTGATTTGGGATTTCAATTGAGGTGCTCCAATGGTACCCCATTTTGGGGTTTCATAAAAAAAAATTTGTATTTTTTTTTTGCACAAAACTAATTTTGTAAATGCAAAAAAGATAATACAAGTAATTAAATAGTATGCATCGTGAATGTGAAGATAACAAAATTATGCTGACCAACTTGGAATCTATAACTGATCCTGATGATCGTGAATGGCTGCAAAGTAGAAAGAAGGAAATTCGGGCGAGAAGGGCTCGTGAATCCCAACTTGAAGGACCCATAAATACAACTGGATATTTTCAGGGTCTCTTATGTGATTCAGATCCCACTTTCTATTCGGGGGAGTACAGTAGTTCGACATATGTTTCAGGAGAAAATAATGACCATCCTGTTAATTAGAATTATTTGTATTCGCTCTACGTTCAGTATTATATTTTTTAATTTTCGATGCTTCGTTCAGTATTATGTTTTGTAATTTTCGATGAATATTTATCTTTATTATGAATTCGTATTTATCTTTATTAGGATAATTATTTATTTATATTATTAATTTATACACTTAAAATAAATCAGGAAGATATCCAATATTAGTCTCATATTAAAGATCTTGTTAAAAAAATAACAATAGTATAATTATTGTTTATTATTATCTACAAATAAAATAATTAAAAAAAGTTCAAAAAAACTAATCAAAATGACCGAATTTTAATATAAAGTGAAGAGTAGGGTTTTGCAAAAAGATAAAATAGGGAGGAGATTTTCGCAAAAAAAAATCTCATCTACGGTTGGGAATGGAACTGCATATATGCGGTTCCTATCTCACGGTTTTTGCAGTTTTGGCCCTTTTGGGCGATGGGGGAGGGTTAATAGCCACCCATTGGGGTCGCTCTTAGAAACTGTTCTTTTTTTTATCTCTTATAAGAGGTTATCTCTTATAAGAGATTTACAGTAAGAGCCTCTTTTTGATGTGTTCTTTTTACATAAAAATAACCTCTTATAAGAACCTCTTATAAGACATTTTTGTTCTTTTTTCACCTCTTACAAGAGCCTATATTCCCCCAAAGTCTATATTACCCCAAAGTATAAAAATTAGTGAGATGAAGGACAAGAAAAGAAGGAAATTTGAGATTGAATGTGGCGTTCCAGTAAACTGAATATAAAAAAAAAAGAAAAAAAGTTAATTAATAAGGAATACATCACAATCCTCATAAGGTATGCAAAGGTTAGAGGCGACAATTTTATCAGTGCAATACAACCTCAACAACACTATAGAAGGAAGTCAAATATACAGCGTTAATATAATATAGATAGTAGCTACTTTTAAACATCTAAATCATTTACTTACATATGATGCTGAAATGAATGTGTATCTACACTTCTAAATCAATTACTTATAATTGACAGGCCCTATCTAAAGTAAAATCGGCAACATTGAATTCAAAAATATTAGAGGCGAGCCAAGAAGTGGCAGCCAGATTGAAGAAGCCATGAATTACAAATAATCAAAACATCTAGATGGAATCCTATGATAACAATTGTGATTCTAACAGCCACTACTGTGCCATTCGAAAAGAAAACAGTGACATAAGCAAAGTATAAAAATAGTGAGATGAAGGAAATTTGAGATTGAAATTAGTAATAATTATAATATAGACTTTGGGGTAATATAGACTTTTAAGTGATAGAAGTCTTATAAGAATTCGAAAGAGACTACTAGAAGTCCTTTAGGCTTATAAGAGATTTTGGAAAAATGTCTTATAAGAGGTAAAAAAAGAACGCTAAAAAAACTCTTGTAAGAGGTGGACCACCTCTTACAAAAGGTAAATCACTTATAAGAGGAGAAAAAGAACACTACCTTAGGTACTGTTCTTTTTTTTGCCTCTTATAAGAGGTTACCTCTTATAAGAGATTTACAATAAGAGCCTCTTGTAAAAGCCTCTTTTTGAGGTGTTCTTTTTGTTAGGTTTGGTGAGAAATTAACAATTGGGAATTAGGGATTATCTCTAGATCTAAGTTGCTTGAGATATTCACCCTAGGTATCAAAACTGGAATACCTAGACTGCTATCACAAACCTGTATTTATCTCTAAATACTAGTTTGGGTATCAGGTTATAAGCCCACAAACCCGCGTTCCAATATCCAATCAATTGTACGTTTAATACACGTGTTACTCATATGCACATGTATTATTTATATAGAGAGAATATACCAATATATCCAACAATCTCCTCCTATATTCTCAATATATAAAGTACAGGATTATCTCATCAGTTCAGCATAAAACTGACTGGCTGATAGCAGTCCATAAAAAGAAAAGCATCATAAAGGTATAGTTTCTTAAGAGCCAATATAATTATAAATCTGAATAGTTCAATTAAGACTAAACCAATATAATTAAATAGTTCCAAACCATATCCAATTCAGAATAGTTCACAAAGACTAAACCAACTGGAATAATCTGTCATAGTTTCAAAATCAAACAAAGCAAATAAACTTCAAGAACAAAATATGAGTTTTAAGCTCATGAACACAAGAGTCTTAAACTCAGCAGAAGTTTTACCAAGCAAGTGACTAATTTATTCTCGAAAGAAATAATCTGAAATTCTATCCTTGCACACTGCTTTATGTTTACTCCTCCATTTTGAGCAAATCATTATTTTTGAAATCTATGTTGACAAATTCAACTCCTCCATCTTTGCTAGCTTATAGAAAACAAGAATATCAAGAGACACATCTCTAAGAATTCCAACGAATTTCACAAAGTATCTAGTTCCACTAAAGAACTTAGTACAATTCATAATCAGCTTAGCAAAAATGTAACGCAAGCATCACAATCAAGTATCTTTAATAAGTAAAGTACATGAACTTTATAGTTTCTACACAAGAACCATACTATACTTCATATTGGAATGAGAAGACTGCCGTTTCAATCATGGTTTAACATTGAATCATCAAAATTGGAATGAAACATGTATCCATAAAATATATATATCATCAAAATTGGAATGAAACATGTATCCATAAAATATATATATCATCAAAATTGGAATGATATTTAGGACAATTTAATCATCGGAAGCACATCGATAAGTTTTCATGTTTCGTATTGGAATAATATGATTATTCTAAGTAAATTCCATAGATATATAATACCATCAAAATTGGAATGACATTATATATTTGTGGAATTTATGTTGAATCATCAAAATTATCTAAAACATGTCAACTGCCTAAAATTGATGCTTAAGTTTGAACTTCTCTATGCCTCCAGTTGGATTCTAAATTTTAAAACAATTAGGATGTTAAAGCTTTTGACTCAATAGCTTTCAACTCTATTTCCCCACAGTTTTGATAATTAGATCACTTTCAAGTCTCTTAGCAAGAGCATTAGCCATACTTGTCACAATTGCACTTTATCTATGAGAAAGTTTAACTAGGCTTCTTTCAGCCTTAATGTACTCCTCTTACTATTATAGAGTGAGTTATGAGCTACAGTGCATTGTAGCTTGATAGTCGCATAATAGAATTAGAGAGTTACTTAAACTTCTTAATGGATAACTAGCAACAATTTCTTCAATCCATTCAGCATTTTTTCCCTGCAGAGGATTACACATAGAGGTCTGATTTCATGGATGATAGCACAGTGCCCGTTTGCTTTTTATTTCCATAACCTTTCTGTTTCTCCTAGTGTAAACACATATCTACTAGTTATCGACTTTCACTAAATTCTGAGCATCATAATGCATCAGATCAGCCATTCATTCGAAGAATGACTAGAGTAGCACAAAGCAAAATCTTGAATACCACTCAGGTATCTTAATATCCTCTTAAGGGCACTCAAATGTGTATGGGATTATTAATGAATCTGCAGATCATACCTACCTCAAAGGCTATGTCTATTTTAGTGCAAATCTTTGTATACATGAGACTGTCAATTCCTTTAGAATGATCTACTTGTCTCATAGTTGCACCATCATTAAGTGTCAACCTTTTATGATAATCATAAGGTATTTCAAAACACACTTTTAATCACCATATCCCCACTTTTGAAACACATTTTGATTGGATGAGTTTGACTAAGAGTTATCCCTTGCCAACTGAAAACTCACCCTTATACCTATGGTGCCCACAGTACCTAGGTTTTCATGTTGAATTCTTTGGATAGCATAATTTTAACTCCATTTGTAATAGAGATGTCACTTCCAAGAACTTGCATGTCAACAGAACAAGTAAATAATAGCCACTATATTTGACACACCACAAAGTTGAAGGCACTGATCTGAATTCTTTGATTCATATACTAGGCTCTTTCAAAAATTTGTCAAATTATTTATTCGTTGGCTATACATGTTTTAAGAACATACAATGATTTTACTAAATTGTAAATCTTGTTCACTAAACATAGTAGTTCAAAACTTTATAGTACAAAACTGTTAAATATCCTTTATGAATGACAAAATTTTCAATAGATGTAAGGGTAAGAAGAATACTTATTGTAGCAATATGACAAACATGTGAGTAGACATCAAACAAATCTACTCCATTTTTCTCAGTCAATCTGTTAGCTACTAAAAAACATTAAAATTGCTACTGAACAATCAAAATTAAGTTCCTTCTACAAAACCCCACTTACTTGCTATAGTTTTAGCTAGCATTGGTACTAAAACCTGAAACCCGGACCCGATTCGGACCCGACCCGGACCCGGCGTTGGACCGGAACCGACCCGATCTAATTTGGGTAGAGTATGGGTCCTAAATAACTACGCGTTGAAATTTCGGGTAGGGTCTGGGTCCCCTAAAAATGGAACCGACCCGGACCCGGACCCGGACCCGCAATAGAGAATTAATCAATAAATGAAGCGGACCCGACCCGGACCCGACCCGTTACCCGTTACCAGTGCCATAAGTATGCAGCAGATCCTACTGAAAAACTCTGAGGAGCTCCTAATGCTCCATCTCAGCGTTGCCCCAGGTGTCAAGCCCGTTCAACAGAAGCAGCGCAAGTTCGCTCCTGAGCGTCAACGGGCGATCAAAGAAGAAGTCAAAAAGCTCCTCAACGCTCGGTTCATCCAGGAGGTGAACTATCCCGAGTGGCTATCCAATGTGGTAATGGTCAAGAAAGCCAACCGGAGCTGGAGGATATGCATCGACTTTACCGATCTCAATAAGGCGTACCCGAAGGACCCTTTCCCCCTTCCAAGCATTGATGCCCTGATCGATGCGACCTCCGGGCAGGAGCTCCTCAGTTTTATGGACGCTTCTCGGGATACAACCAGATTCGGATGTTCCCTCCTGATATCCCGAAAACCTCCTTCATGACAGATCAGGGCCTGTATTGCTACAAGGTTATGCCGTTCGGCTTGAAGAACGTGAGAGCTACTTATCAGCACCTCGTGAACAGGGTCTTCTGAGACCAGATTGGTCGAAACATGGAATTCTATGTAGATGACATGTTGGTCAAGAGCACCCGAGGGCAAGATCATGTACTCGACCTCCAAGAAGCCTTCGAGGTGCTTAGAAGGCACAATATGAGGCTGAATCTGAACAAGTGCACGTTCAGAGTCTCATCCGGCAAGTTCTTGGGGTTTATGGTCAGCCAGAGGGGCATAGAAGCCAACCCCGAGAAGATCCAGGACATTCTCAAAATAGCTCCTCCCTCCAATGTCAAAGAGGTACAGAGGCTCATGGGACGCCTCGCAGCAATTGGGCGGTTCCTCTCGAAGTCCGGGGAAAAGTGCCTCCCCTTCTTCAAGGCCCTCAGGAGAGCTAAAGGCTTCGAATGGGGGGAACAGCAACAAGAGTCCTTTGACCAACTCAAGGTATACTTAGCTAACCCCCAGCTCTTAAGCAATCCAACACCTGGGGAGGCCCTCTACCTATATCTCGCCGCTTCGGAGCAAACCCTCAGCGCGGTCCTTGTAAGAGAAGAGGATAGAATGCAGAGGCCCGTCTATTATGTGAGTAAGGTCCTCCGGGATGCTGAACTCCTTTACCCGAAGCTGGAGAAGATGGCTCTTGCCTTGGTTACGGCAGCCCGAAAGCTTCGCCCCTACTTCCAATCTCATTCGGTGGTCGTCCTTACCGACCAGCCGCTCAAGCAAGTTCTCCACAAGTCCGAGACCTCTGGGTGCCTGATGAAGTGGTCCATCGAGCTAAGCCAACATAACATCAGCTACCAGCCAAGAACAGCAATCAAGGCCCAAGCTCTGGCCGAATTCATTGTGGAGGGCACCATCCCCGACCCTTGGGAGTCATCTGCCGATCCCTTGATCTGAACCATTTATATGGATGGACCTTCTTGCGCCGACGGAAGTGGGGCTGGCATGATCTTGACCGGCCCAGATGCTTTTGTTCTCTAACACTCCCCCCGCTTAAACTTCTCTGCATCAAACAACGAAGCAGAGTATAAGGCCCTCATAGCAGGGCTATGCATGGCTCGCAAAGCTGGAGCCAAGCGAGTCAGAGTCTTCAGTGATTCGCAATTGGTTTTCAACCAAGTGTCAGGGGAGTACGAGGCAAAGGACGAGCGTATGGCCAAGTACTTGGCAAAGGTTAGGGAGCTTCTAGCCTTATTCGAAGATGTTCAACTCCAGCGGGTTCCTTGAGAGGAAAACACACAGGCGGATTCTTTCTTTAAGCTCGCCCCTTCGTCCCTTCAAGGTCTAGAACGGACCGTCCTGATAGAGGTCCTCCTCAGACACAGTATTGGTGAAGATAGCCCGGAGCCAATGGAAGCCTACCCCGTAACAATTGGGGAGAACTGGATGAAGCCCCGCCTCGAATACCTCAGAGACGGAGTCCTTCCCGAAGATCCGAGAGAGGCGAGAAGGATCAGGACACGAGCCGAGCGGTACACACTCCTCGACGGGGTCATGTACAAATGCTCTTACATTCAGATTGACGGCCGTCCCTATCTGAGGTGCCTCTCCCCGGAGGAAGCGCTCTATGCTCTAAAGGAAGCACATGACGGTCTGTGCGGCGTGCACTTCGGAGCGAGATCCCTCGCCCGAAAACTCTTAAACTACAGCTACTTCTGGCCCACGCTACTGAGTGACTCCGAGGAGTACATCCGCCAGTACGACTCTTGCCAGAAATTTGCCCCGATCCGTCGCCTGCCCCAAGCACAACTCACCTCCTTAGCAAGTCTAATCCCCTTTGCAATGTGGGGGAGGATTTGCTCGGACCCTTCCCTCCAGCATCGGGCCAGCTGAAGTTCTTAATCGTAGCAATAGACTACTTCTCAAAATGGATCGAGGCTGAGCCTCTTTCGACAATCACCGAGCATCGACTTTACTGATCTCAATAAGGCGTGCCCGAAGGACCCTTTTCCCCTTCCAAGCATCGATGCCCTAATCGATGGGACCTCCGGGCACGGGCTCCTCAGTTTCATGGACACTTTCTCGGGATACAACCAGATTCGGATGTTCCCTCCCAACATCCCGAAGACCTCCTTCATGACGGATCAGGGCCTGTATTGCTACAAGGTTATGCCGTTTGGATTAAACAACGTGGGAGCTACTTATCAGCGCCTTGTGAACTGGGTCTTCCGAGACCAGATTGGTCGAAACATGGAATTCTATGTAGATGACATGTTGGTCAAGAGCACCCGAGTGCAAGATCATGTCCTCGACCTCCAAGAGGCCTTCGAGGTGCTTAGAAGGCACAATATGAGGCTGAATCCGAACAAGTGCACGTTCGGAGTCTCATCCGGCAAGTTCTTGGGGTTTATAGTCAGCTAGAGGGGCATAGAAGCCAACCCCGAGAAGATCCAGGACATTCTCAAAATGGCTCCTCCCTCCAACGTCAAAAAGGTACAGAGGCTCACGGGACGCCTCATAGCAATTGGGCGGTTCCTCTCGAAGTCCGGGGAAAAGTGCCTCCCCTTCTTCAAGACCCTCAGGAGAGTTAAAGGCTTCGAATGGGGGGAACAGCAACAAAAGTCCTTTGACCAACTCAAGGTATACTTAGCTAACCCCCAGCTGTTAAGCAATCCAACACCTGGGGAGGCCCTCTACCTATATCTCGCCGCTTCGGAGCAAACCCTCAGCGCGGTCCTTGTAAGAGAAGAGGATAGAATGCAGAGGCCCGTCTATTATGTGAGTAAGGTCCTCCGGGATGCTGAAGTCCTTTACCCGAAGCAGGAGAAGATGGCTCTTGCCTTGGTTACGGCAGCCCGAAAGCTTCACCCCTACTTCCAATCTCATTCGGCGGTCGTCCTTACCAACCAGCCGCTCAAGCAAGTTCTCCACAAGTCCGAGACCTCTGGGTGCCTGATGAAGTGGTCCATCGAGCTAAGCCAACATAACATCAGCTACCAGCTAAGAACAGCAATCAAGGCCCAAGCTCTGGCCGAATTCATTGTGGAGAGCACCATCCCCGACCCTTGCGAGTCATCTGCCGATCCCTTGATCTGGACCGTTTATATGGATGGACCTTCTTGGGCCGACGGAAGTGGGGCTGGCATTATCTTGACCAGTCCAGATGCTTTCGTCCTCCAACACTCCCCCCGCTTAAACTTCTCTGCATCAAACAACAAAGCAGAGTATGAGGCCCTCATAGCAGGGCTATGCATGGCTCGCAAAGCTGGAGCTAAGCGAGTCAGAGTCTTCAGTGATTTGCAATTGGTTTTCAACCAAGTGTCAGGGGAATACGCGGCAAAGGACGAGCGTATGGCCAAGTACTTGGCGAAGGTTAGGGAGCTTCTAGCCTTATTCGAAGATGTTCAACTCCAGTGGGTTCCTTGAGAGGAAAACACACAGGCGGATGCTTTCTTTAAGCTCGCCCCCTCGTCCCTTCAAGGTCTAGAATGGACCGTCCTGATAGAGGTCCTCCTCAGACACAGTATTGGTGAAGATAGCCCGGAGCCGATGGAAGCCTACCCCCTAACAATTGGGGAGAACTGGATGAAGCCCCACCTCGAGTACCAAAGAGACGGAGTCCTTCCCGAAGATCCGAGAGAGGCGAGGAGGATCAGGACACGAGCCGAGCGGTACACACTCCTCGACAGGGTCATGTACAAATGCTCTTACATTCAGATTGACGGCCGTCCCTATCTGAGGTGCCTCTCCCCGGAGGAAGCGCTCTATGCTCTAAAGGAAGCACATGACGGTCTGTGCGGTGCGCACTTCGGAGCGAGATCCCTCGCCTGAAAACTCTTAAACTACAGCTACTTCTGGCCCACGCTACTGAGTGACTCCGAGGAGTACATCCGCCAGTGCGACTCCTGCCAGAAATTTGCCCCGATCCGTCGCCTGCCCCAAGCACAACTCACCTCCTTAGCAAGTCCAATCCCCTTTGCAATGTGGGGGATGGATTTGCTCGGACCCTTCCCTCCAGCGCCGGGCCAGCTGAAGTTCTTAATCGTAGCGATAGACTACTTATCAAAATGGATCGAGGCTGAGCCTCTTTCGACAATCACCAAGCATAAGGTCCAGAAGTTCTTTTGGAAGAACATCATTTATCAGTTTGGGGTACCCGCATCCTCGTAACCGACAACGGGACTCAATTCGCGGGAGCAACCTTTCGCAACTTTTGTGCTGACCTCGGTATCCAGCAACGGTTCTCTTCGATAGCTCACCCGCCAGTCCAATGGCCAAGCGGAGAACGCAAATCGTCAAATCTTCTCTGGCCTGAAGAAGAGGCTTGACAAATCTGCTAAGGGGCTGTGGGTCGAACAACTCCCGAACGTGCTTTGAAACTATCGCACCACCAAAAGAGCTCCGAATGGGGAGTCCCCCTTCAACCTCACATATGGATTCGAAGCTCTCATCCCCTTAGAAGTGGACCTGTCTTCACCCCGACTGATAGCCTACAGTGAAGCACAAAATGCGAACTAGCTTCGCAAATGCCTAGACCTCATAGACGAGGTCCGCGAGAGAGCTGCAATTCGACAAGAGACCTACCGCTGTAGGATCACCCAGTCTTACAACAAGAGGGTACGGCCAGCCAACCTTAAAGAGGGAGACCTAGTGCTCCGAAAGTTGACGATTTCCGATCCAAGCAAAAAGGACAAGTTGGCACCCAATTGGGAATGACTGTATAGAGTCTCCAGAGTTATTCGCCTAGGTGCGTATCAACTCAAAGATCCGGGGGCAGGAGAATACCGAGGACATGGAATGCGGAGCACTTGATGAAGTACCAAGTGGGTATCTAAGCACCGCTCCAAGCAACTTCCCCAAGAGCGCTCTATAAGACATGTCTGAAGTTCTTACTTGTATTTTCTTTTTATCAAAGTGTAAAAACAGATCACAACTTAGAAGCGGTCGCCTAATTATTTTTAATAAAAGCAATATTTTCCCACAAGTTCTCTATTTTCGAGTAGTCTAACTCTACTTCGCAAGTTCTCTATTTTGGGGTAGTCTAACTCTACTTACAAAAAATTTCGCATTAAAACGACACGCTGGGAGTCCAACACTTTGTTTGACACCGCTTCAAATACTTGCTTTTAAGCGAGTACGAAGTGGTTCACCATTCAGAATTGCTCCCTTAGCTGCTGAGATTCTTCGAACGACACGCTTGGAGTCCAACACTTGGTTCGACTCCGCTTCAACTATTTGCTTCTAAGCAAGTACGAAGCGGGTCACCATTCAAAATTGCTCCTACAGCTGTTGATATTTTCTAAACGACGTGCTTGGGGTCCAACACTTGGTTTGACTCTGCTTCAACTACTGGCTTCTAAGCGAGTACGAAGCGGTTCACCATTCAGAATTGCTCCTACAGCCGTTGATACTCTCTAAACGACAAGTTCGGAGTCCAACACTTGGTTCGATTCCACCTCAACTACTTGCTTATAAGCGAGTACGAGATGGTTCACCATTCGGAATTGCTCCCACATTTGTTGACGATTGCAAACGCTAGCAAAATACATAAGTCCAAGAACAAGTACTATTCTATTAAAGTTTGAGAGACAAGTCTAAATACAGACCGACTACTCATCTTTACATTGAGATACAAAACTTGTGAAACCAAAGATTATAAGAACATAGAAAGCTACTTCAGCCCTTCCTAGGGGCAGGGATACTTCGGTTAAGAGACACACAGGGGTGACGAATGCTGTGCTGCCGACGCCCTACTTCTGCGGACGTCCCTAGGCCGACGAGCCTTGAAGCATCATCCGCACCCGATCTAACGGTGGCCCCAACAGATGCTCTGCTCGACGAAGCTGCCATGCCACTTTGCACATCTCCAGGGTCTCGATGTATGGGTGACGAGCGAAGCACGAGCTCGTGGAACGATATCCCCCTGTTATACTCCTCCCGAGTGCAAGAGGTAGTTCTGACAGTGCTTCCCTCGGATTGCGGTCGAAGACGAGCGACCTTATCCTTGAGCTCAACAATCTGCTCTTTAAGTGAGTCGTCCTTCACAGTTATCTTCAAACGAGGCAGTCGCACCGAGCCTGCACCACGAGAGCCATCGGTGATCGTCTGCCGAAGATGAGCAACCTCCATGCTCTTATCGAAGGTTACCTTCTTCAGCTCATCACTCTCCTCTGTCACCTTAGACAGAGAGTGACGAAGGCGCTTAAGCTTCAAGCCGAGGTTGGCAGCCACCGACGAGCCCACATTATCACCTTCGGGGGTCGTATCGTTAATCCTATCTTCAAATCATCTCCTTTCTATGTCTTGACGAACTAGGGTTGATCTCAGGTGGTTCAGCTCACACTTCGCTTTACGAAGATCCAACTCCACTTTGCGAAGTCGCTTTTGGTTCCTTGTGAGCCCTAATCTCGTCGCCCTTAGACAGCCCTGAGATGGGCCACTTCGGCCATCCGAGGCACTTCGGCGACTTGTAGCGCTTCGACGATCTGAAAAGAGCCAGACCATGGAGCTACTAAGTTTATACGACTCGTATCCAACGACTCGGAAAAACGATCGAAACTTCTTCAACACTTAGAAAAAAAAACTTCTCCAACACTTAGACAAAAAAAAAGATTTTTTTTTCATTCAATCCAAAAGGCGGTGGCCAGTCCACAACGAGGCAATACATAAAGAACACACAAAAAAAAGTCAAGGAGCCACGTCGAGGTGCTGCTCCGAAGCACTCTCGCTCGACAATGTCACGAACCCCCTTCGGGATTCGCCACCTCCTCTTCGCCTCCTTCGGCTTCTTAACCATCCCCTTTAGGCTCGACCTCGGCTAAAGGAATGATCTCCTCACCTTCTACTGGGTCGAAGAGGTGGTACCCCGAGTTGTCAAAGTCGGGGAGACGAGCCGCAACATGTTTGAGGGCCCGAGTGTAGGCCTCCTCCACGTTGGTCATCATATGTGCCTCCGCCTCATCCACCTTAGCTTCCTGCTCCTTCAGTGCATCCTCTGATGCCTTTAGGGCCTTCGCTAGCTCCTCCTCAACACGAGCCTTCTCCTTCTCCAACTCCTCAACCTTTGCCGCTTCGGCCGCTGTGCGCTCGAGCGCCTTGGCAAGAGCAGCCTCTAGGACCCCGACCTCGGCAGCTCGGTATGCCGAGAGCCATTGCTCGTCCTCGAACAACTTCACTGCCTTGGCTCGCTCTGTCCGCTCTCGGTCGTTCGACACCTTCAGCTCCTTCTCTTGCTCAGCGAACTGTTTGAGCATTTGGCTGAAGTGACAGGTGATTTGAAAACAGAAGGCGAAGAACGCGAGAATCAACAACCGTGAAATCCAAAATTTAGAAGGGCAGAACGAGAACACTTACCGACATCATTGCTCGAGCGATCTCCAACTTGTCGTCGCCAACCATGCCAGCCTTCAACACCACGCAATCCTTGGCGGGTCTCTTTGTATGTGTTGTCCGGAAAGAGGAGGACTTAATGATTATTCGTTCGCCGGAACCCGAAGTGAAAATTGTTGGGGGTCGGCAAGTGGCGCACGGTCTGCATACTCATTACCGCATCACCGAGGAAGCCATCAAGCTTCATCACTCTCCAGTCCGGGATGAAGAGCTTCTCATGTTCCTCGGTGAGGATGGCCACTGCTTCGGCCGTAAGCGGCGGCACCTCGAGGGCTAACGCAACTCCGACCGAGAACGCCCCGCTCGAGAACTCGGGGGGCCACGGCTGAGGGGAGTGCGACCTGTGGAGCCGAGGGGGAGTCGCTGACCAAGTCAACGAAGGCCGTAGGAGCCAAGGGCGTCTGAGCTGCTCAGCCGGAAGGAGGTCCCGTCGTCGTCCTCTTCCTCTTCTTGTTGTCCGGCGCCTTCGCCGCTGCCGCATTCCTCTTCGCCATGAGAGCTTTGAAGTCCATGCCGGGGGCTTATGAAGAAGAAAAATTAGAGAAAGAGTTAGCGATATTAAAAAAAACATATATAAGCAAAGAAAAAAGAAGCAAAAATAGATGGAGCGTACTAGGGACGATCAGACTGAGACCCCCACCGAAAATGACCCCTCGGTGATATCTTTCCAACCAAGGGTCGAAAGACCGAGGATCTTCAACACGACCTCCTCTTCTTCCTTAGTCAGCACCGGCTCGGCCTTTGCCCACTTCGGAACGTCCTCCTTCCACACCGTCGGAAAGCTTCACGGCTCGGGGCCTCAGATCAAGAAATACTTCTCCTTCCAATGCTTGATGGAATTCGGGTTCTCGATCAGTTTGACCCCCCTCCTCGGCGACAAGTAGTACCGATTCTCCATCTTGCTCATTCCACAGATCCGGTAGAGGCTACGAAGAATGACGAGCTAAGGCTGGATGCCCACCGCCTGACTCTGGAGGATGAAGGCAATGACGTGCCGCCACATGTTCGGCATGAACTACACTGGGCTCAAGCCATACCATTGTAGCACCTCGACTATGATGGCGGCAGCGGCAGCCGAAGGCCGGCATTGAGTGCGTCGTATGGGAAGATGCATGTGTCTGGCGACGTCCCCGTGCATGCTCGATAGCCCAGACCGGGGAGGAGCAAGGTATACTCCTTTGGCATTCGGAACCCCTTCCTAATTCGATGAAGATCAGCCTCGATCAGAACCGAGGGGATCTTGTCCACCTCGGAAGGGTCCCTCGGACTGTTCTCCTCGTAGGCGGCCGATCTTCCTTGCACTGCCTTCGACAGAATGTCTCCAGAGTAGCTCCTCACCATCCCGAGGTTTGACAGTGTCGATGGTAACTGACCCAGTGCACCGGCCCCCCTCACGCTCTCCACTATTGTCTCAATAATGGCCGACCTCACTGCTTCCTTCCCCTTGCCCAGAGGAACCACTAAGGCTCGGTCGATCTCTTGGTCCAAGGTGGAGGTCTCATTCCCCAAAGACACCCTAGACATCTCAAGTTAGGGTTAAGATAATTTACCTTGAAGTGACATCTACCGTCGGAATAGCTCGCCAGAAAGCTAACCGCTTGGCCACAAACGCTAGCAGCGCCGCTCGACAACAAAGAATGACTTGAGTGAAATGTGAAGTGAAAGTGAAAAGTAAGAAATGAGGAGATGGGGAGGTGGTGAAAACTTATAAGCTTTACGGCAGATTCGGGTGGGCTTTCGAGTGCTTTGGGCCCCTACAACGGCCCACCAGAAGCCTAAATGCCAAAATCCTCGAGATCCACGCCTCTTGCCTCAGGATTCGCACCTGATCTTCATCAGACGGCCCAGATCATTCCACGTCGCTCGGAACCCAAATCCGAGCAACTGTGACACTGAGCTGCGTATTGGAGAAAAATGACTTTCTCCTCGTGATTCGCGCCTGATCTTAATCCGATGGCTCAGATCTCGCCGCATCGACAGAAATCACGTTTTCTCGTGATCCACACCTCCCTGCCTCGTGACTCACGCCTGATCTTCATCAGACGGCCCAGATCGTGTCACGTCGCTCGGAACCCAAATCCGAACAATTGTGACACTGAGCTGTGTATTGGAGAAAATGACTTTCTCCTCGTAATTCGTGCCTGGTCTTAATTCAACGGCTCAGATCTCATCGCATCGACATAAATTACATTTTCTCGTGATCCACGCCTTCTTGTCTCGTGATTCGTGCCCGAGCTTCATCAGACGGCCCAGATTGTGCCACGTTGCTTGGAACCCAAATCCGAGCAACTGTGAGTCGGAGAAAAACAACTTTTTTCCTCGTGATTCGCGCCTGATCTTAATTCGAGGGCTTAGATCTTCTCGTGTCGACAGGAATCACATTTTCTCGTGATCCATGCCTTCTTGCCTCGTGATTCGCGCCTGATCTTCATCAGACGGTCCAGATTGTGCCACGTCACTCGGAATCCCAATCCGAGCGACTAGCACACCGAGCTGCTCATACAGAGAAAATACTGCCAAGCCATGAGAACCATCTGATCATCTAAAAATTCGTGCCACAACCTGATGAGCGTCCCTGATTCAGCCATGTGGTCGAAGGCAGATCCACCGTCGGATCGTCAAGATATTCGTGCCGAGGCCAGATGGACGCCCTAGATTGTGCCACATCGCTCGGAATCCCAATCCGAGCGATTGGCATACCGAGCTGCCCATATGGAGAAAATTCTGTCGAGCTACACGAGCCGTCAGATCGCCTCAAAACTCGCGTCACGACCCGATCAAGGCTCTAGATTTGTCCACGTCGCTCAGCACCGCCCCACCGTCTGATTGTTTAGAATTTTGAGCCGACCACTGATGGACGTCTCAGATCACGCCACATCATAAATAGGTTAATTAAACTCATTTTTTATTTATTAAATTCGAATTATTTATTTAAAAATTGCAAAAAATGGTTAAAAATTCAGGAAAAATAATTAAAAATTCTAAAAAATAAATATAAATTCGGGAAAATATTTTTGAGCTCCCGGGTAAATAATTGTTGGTTAGATTAATTAATTAATGCTCCCGAAAAATAAATCATCGCTTTGCAAAATTGAGTAAATAGTTCGAAAAACTAATTTAAAAATCGGAAAAAATCACCAAAAATCCAGAAGGGCCTAAGAGCAAACTTGGGAACATTGCTAGCTCAGAAAAGCAACGTCACCCCTCAAACGAGATTCGAACACCCTTTGAGAACTCCGATAAAACCCTACACACCATTAAAATAACAAAACTACTCCCCAAAGGCTGTGACACACAGTCTTTAGGAGTGGGGGGGCTCGTGATATGGCTGAAAATAGGGTTAAATAGGAACCGTTCAAAGTGAGCACGAATCTTAAAGTTATAGGCACAAGATGGTAATTTCACCTACAGACGGGTCGGAATTGGGAACCGTGTCTCTCCCCTTGGACCCGCTAACCCATGAACGGATTTGTTCGGCTAAGAACGGGTCTCAACCCGTTAGGGACCAGTTCAACAAGATAGGAGGAAATCCTGGCTCTTCCTTATCCTGAGGAGATGGTTCCAACCACCCTTATCTAGCTACATCGGGAAGTAGGGATTCATTCTGATCCTGAAACAAATCCCCACGGTGAATACCCCCCTACCTCCTACTGTCACAGGTGATCACTCTTTGTCCCTTTAAGCTCTTTTCCTTTACTGTTTCTGGTATTGACAAGAGCGTCAGAGGGTTCGTCGCTGGGATCCATCCCGATGTTTCGAACGTTTGTGCAGGTCCGCGGGAGCACTAAGGAGTCAACTTGTTCATAAGAGAAGAAGTAAGATTCAGCTTCGAGTCCCTATGAACCTACAAATTCTGTCGATTGCCCCCACACCAGATTCAGCGGCAACAGGCGCCAAATCCAGTGTCGCTGAATCAGGTGATTGCTTAAACAGTGCTTTTGTTTCAAGTCCTTTAAATGTGATTTTCGATTGTTCTTATGATTCAGTTAGTTCTTCTTAAGTTTGCTCCGAGAGGGAAATGGTTTCTACTTACAAGTTTACATCATGTCATTGTGTGAGAACGAAGGTTGATAAAATTTGTGAAGTAATGATTTCTACTTACAAGTTTGCCTCATGTCGTTATGTGAGAACGAAGTTTGACAAGACTTGTTAAGTAAGAGGTGTGAAAACAAATGAGTCGAAGATGACAGACGAAAAGGGATACACACTAGAGGAGGGCATGTATAGTCTTTTGATAAAGCGGAGCCTTATATCCATGAGAACTCTAGAAGCACGGGACTAAGGTACATATATCTAGGTGGAGTTCATTCAGTTTGGAAAAGATATCGTAAGGTGATGAAGGGTGAGAGGGGGATTGAGCAGGGTCAGCACAACCTCTACCAGCTTTGGAGGAACATAAGAACTTGCGCAAGTGTTTTGAAGCTCATTGTTCCTAAAGCACCATCTAGTATGCTGCCACTAGAATCATCTGGGCGAGAATGTTGTAATGCTCCGGATCCCTGTTACTGGACATCCGTGACACAACCAGAATCTTTTCCTTCAAAGGCATCTCAACACAGTAAATAACACAGAAATTTAAAAACTTTTATTGCCATCAGAGTTATTACATCATTGGTTACAATAATTTCTTGTTCTTGAACAAGGAATACAAATTACATAAACCTATTACAACTGTTTACAAAAATATCCAGACTTTTCCCGTGAAGCTAACAAATGTCATCCGGATTGGTAATCGACTGGTTATTGCCGAGTTTCTGCTGGATGGTCGATCTGCTTCCTTGGGGCTTGGCCCTCGGCTAGAGCCTTCCGCTGCGTGACTCTGATAATTCTACACCCGCTCGAATGGTGGGCATTTACACTGCCACTCCACTGGGATACCCTACTGGTCCTGGCTCTCCTGCACTCGTGACCCGGCATCCAGTACCTAATTGAGTGGGCATGTCAGTAATTCTACTGATGTAATACTGATAAGAAAATAGCGATATCCAACTTGCACACCCACAAATCATCTTGAATGGAAAAAAGAAACGTGCATCCTAATCTCCTAGTGTTTGTGTATGCTACGACCTGTAGTCTAATACATAATACAGAGTACAGATACAGATCCACTTAATCTACGGTCAGCAAGACTATGGATACACATGCATCCCATACTACATATGCTCCAGATCAAGCCGTTCCCCCAGTTTCATGGATTCAAACCCTCGCCATGAAATGCATTCTACTATTGTACTCTTCCTGTTCCTGATAGATACAATCGTGGCTGGTGAATCTTGCAGTTATTACTGTTAAATACAAATACCGTGGTGTCTTGTTTCCATTAGTGCTCCAAATCAAATCATACCAAATGCCTATGACGAACTTACAGATATACAGCTGCATATCTATGGTACCGAAGATCCATGGGACAGCAACCCCATGGTCCGTTCGTGTCCACACAATATAAGAACATGACGGCCTTGAATGTCTAAAAACCCTATCTGACAGGAAGCTCTCGTTCTTACCATGACACTTTAAGAATTAACAGTGCGAGATATGCACAACAGCACGTATCCCTAATGACAGGAAAAGACAACCCTGGTTAACACCGCCTAGTGCTACTCTTAGAACGAGTCGGATTATAGGGAATCACCCCTAACATCAATCCGCTCTTCAAGAGAACAGTAAAGGAAACTTAATAAAATACAGTTTACTGAAAATATGCTAATAACTCAAATCAGACACGGTATCATAACGAACAATGTCGAGCCTGACGGGTCTGTCAATCAAACAAAAATTTATGGTGAATCAACAATCATTGATTTCCAATACCTTCACAGGTCTTCGACCATAACCCCGACCCGTCACTCTTAGCAAGTAGTCCATTGGCGTCCAAAAGATGCACACAAATTGTAAATGAAGGGAATCATACGTGAACACCAAATATCTGACCATTGACAGACTCAGGCTTCAAGACACCAAATCACAAAACCAACCACATAGCTATTCTCTCAATTCACTCATGTGTCCACCATGAGTACAAGCACAAGAACTCTGTCTAAGTCCCAAATGAAGTGCTAAAAAATATCTTTAGAACTCAATAGCTCATAATTACCACATTGCGGTATGCAGAGGATTCCTCATCAATTATCCAATAAAAGTAGTTCAAGAAAACTATTGTGTATCTGTTAAAGATTGATGCATGATAGATTGATAGTAGCATGAAGTTCACTGAGATTGTCACAGTAGCCACCTTAAGAAACTCTAAAATAGATATTATAGAGTCAATACCAAAATCGGAGTTGCTTCTTAGCTAGCTTACCATGATATCCATTCACCAGCTAGTTCCCAACTATATAGAATCAGGGAACTGATGTCAGATTGCTAAGCACTAGTATAAGTAGTGGGGAAGAAGTGATTGTTATAAAACTCTTTAATAGCAACGTAGGGTAAAGGTGGATATCTTCTAGTCAAGAATGTTAAATTGTGCTTCTTTCTTCGGTAATTTCCGGATCTAGGCGATTTCGAATTTCAAAACCCATTCTCCTCCCCCATTCAAACCCTAATTCTCTCGTCGCCTCTCCCTCTCCACCCTAGCCACCTCTCCTCCTTCACCCACCCATCGCCCCACCTCAACCACCCGCCCGTGCCGCTGCTTCACCCCCGTCGAAGCTTCCCAAAAAAAAACCAAAAAAGAATCAAACTGAAGATCTGAACTAGGAGGGGGGTGGTGGCTAGGGTTTCACTGCCCCCCTCTCGTCCCTTGCCCCGTCCTCTCCTCCCTCTCTTTTTCGTCCTCCTCCTCTCTCCCTAGTTGCCTCTTTCCCTCTCTCTAGCTGTTCACTACCATTGAACGTTATTGTTGGGAGTTTCATGGCTTTTCAGACCATATAGCATAGCCGAGCTCTAGGGGTTCGAGATAGTGTTCGCGTCCAGGTGGCTGATCGGACAACGGCGTTGAGGGGGCACCGCTGATCGCGAGCACTGATGGGGGATGACTTCGGGTGCGGTTTGGGGCATCTCGAATGTTGCTCATGGTTTAGGGGCGGTGAAGGCTGCAAGTGGCAAGCTTGTAGGCGCCAGATGGCTCTTTAGCGGGGTCGAAGTGGCTGAGGTTTGGGCGTGGTTTGCGATGGTTGACGGTGTAGTCAGGTGGTCGGGGGTTGGGGCCTGACATCGGGGCATGCGCGATGGGTGTGGGAGTCGGCGGCGGCGGTCACCACCGGGTGTGATAGGGGAGTGTAGGGAGAGTAGCTCGGGGGATTGAAATTGGGAGTGATAAGGCAGTGGGGGTTGTTTTGAATTTCAAATTAGTTTTTGAAATTCGAATCTGTGCTGTGTTTGGTGGCACTCCCTTACATCCAAATGATTCTTCTCCCTAATATCCAAATTACAACTGATTTACAATTAGTAACGAAATGTATCATAGTTGGTAGGGCGACGGTAGTCCGGCAATTTTATAGTTTGGGCTCTACTTTGTCCTATTCAGGTCAAAGTGAGGTGTGCCTAAGGTCTCTCTCAGATGTCAAGGGGCTTGGAGGTGGTGGTGGCATTAGTAGAGTCGGCAGGGACAACGACAGCCTTCGTTGCGAAATAGCGGTGAGAATCAATGAGGGTCAAGCGAGGGGATGAGAACGATGACTCAATCTGTACAGGAAGATGTCAGATTGGTGGAGTGTCTGCGGTGTCTCTTATTTGGTGGTTGAAGTTGATGTATGGGTCATTGCTGGGGGCGACAGAGGTGGTGTTGTGAGCGACGACGAGGATAAACGGTATACAAGTAAGGGACGGAGAGAGAATGAGCTCAAATTGGCAAGAAAAATTGGCTCTGGCGAGGTCGGCCGATCTGTTGTTTATTGGTCGGGGTGTATGAGTTCCAGGACCCAGTCTGTTGGGATCTGAATTTCATAAGCCTTATTTTTTGTTGTATGTTTTGTTAAATTCTTTTTATTGAAATGCATGGGGCATTCAACCCACCGTTTACAATAAGAAAAAACGTAGGGTAAAGGTTATTTTTTTGATATTTAACCTGTACGTCATAAAGTTGTAGCATTCCAATCTTTCCCTTGAAAAACAAAAGGCATAATAGTCTAAATTTTGATGCAAATACTGGTGCGCTACTTTCCTGAGTTCTCCCAATTCTAAATGCATTTGTGAATTGTGATATTTAAGAGCGATTGATTCCATAACATTATTAAGTCTGTAGCCTTCCCAATCTTTCCCTAGAAAAGAAGATAAAATAAAGTTATACAAGTTCTGTGATAACATAAATCATATTTGGGGTTTACTTTCTTGCACTACTAACTATTCCACCTTTCTCAATAATTATCAGTGGTGAAATTCGATCTGCATGTAACTTCAACCCAAATATGACAAAAACCTGTGGGTGCACTAGATTTAAAGCACCTAATGGAACATCTGCACTGCCAAACAATTCTTAAGTTGTTCACTTGAAAGGAGAACTAGAAGGTGATTCTTCAAATAATACAACAAAAAACAGATAAATGCATGCATGTACCAGATTTATGTTCGTACATCTAACATTCGTAAAAAAAAAATTATCGATAAATTTGGTGTTTTTTGTTGTCATTTGATTAACAGGCATACCCAGTTTGTGTATGATGCGTCAAACATACTCGTGATCATTTATATACTACTTTATAGCAAACGAACACAGTGAGGATACGGATTCCTAACGAAACAAATACAACCATAGCACAAATGATGTTCATCCTACCCAAGTGGCTAAAGGAATGAGACTCATTCGGCACAAAATGATCCTTATGAAAGATGACAAACAACTGAAAGTAAACTATAATACAGTGCCACCACCAAAACACTCAAAATACAAGTCATATATGTAACCCCCAAAAGATCAAAACACCTATCTAACTGATCCTCCAGGGATCAGATCTAAAGTAGTGGCAAGCCCGGCTCAGGTGTCTTCATTCTCGTGTCCCTCTTCGTCCCCCTGCGAGTCGACCTCGTATGTCGAAGTAGCTGAGTCGGCGAATTTCTCCTTGGCCTTCTTTCTGGCATCCGCACTTGCTTTTGTAGACCAAAATAGGATATTAGCCTGTATCAAGATGAAAAGGTGATGTTGATGCAAGTGTGTGCTCCTAAAAATTATTTTATTTCTTTCTAACCAAATGGCCCATCATGTAGCTGCCACCCCTATGTCCCACACGATTGTTACATTAATCCCCCCCCCCCAACCAAAAAACAAAAACTGATTGCATGTGGACAGTTTAGTTTAGAAGAAGATGATCTACCATCTCTATACCGCCATCACATAGAACACATTGCAGATGTCCACCCTCCCAACCGCGCCTTGTCAGATTATCCCTGGTCAGAATAGGTTTACGCTTGGCCAATCAGGTTAATATTTTGACGTCGAGGATTACTTTTGCCTTCCATATTGCATAGACCTGCTGACAGAAAACTTGCCCCCAGTTTCAAGGCTCACCTTAACTACATTTGGGGTAATGTTCGCAGAAGGCTTCCAGTTGTCGAGGAACGTATAAGATTAGCGTTATCCTCCCTCTCCTCATGATTTAATCTTACTCTTGTCCTTGGCTTCCATTGTTCGTTGTGCCATTATACACCAACTTCTACAAGAAATATGGGCTATCGAGATGAACGACAATATGTCACTATAAGTGATATATAGTGAGACATGAAGTAACAGTTTTTTATTATGTCACTACTTTTTAATATGATCTCAAAATATGACAATTTAGAATCTGTCACTTTAAATGATTAATATCATGTCTTTTTGATATACATTTTGTTCCCGTTTAAACAACATGTAATAACAATTTATGTTGTCTCTTACGAAACTGATACACAGCTGCAACTTTATATAGGTTCACATTAAAATCTATCTCAATAGATGGGCTATAGTGACATATTAGTGACAGATCTTTAATGTTTTAAAACGCGCGCGGTATAACTTACATATGAAAGATACGATATAACAAACTTTTAGCATAGTGGTAAATTCCTTTTCTCCACGGTTCAATCCTCAAGGGAAGCAATTTATTTTTTTGACATTTTTATTCACATATATTAACACTTAATATATGTCCAATTATCAACACTGGATAAAAAAAACATGGCACACACAGTATCCTAAAAAAGTATGAGGAAATTACAGAGCTTCTCTCTCCTCTCGCTCTCACCAGCCTCTTCTCTATCCTACGACATCTCCCCTTAAACCATATCCTGGCCTCCCACTCCACCCCTCCGTCAGCCACCCTCCCCAACCACCCAACCCCTATCCTCCAAACCACCACTCAACACCTCTTCCCTCTATCTCCCCCTCCTACTCCTACTTTGAACCATCAACCCAAACCTATCCTGCCACTCTCCCTCTCCAACTACACTATCTCCATCTTCACCTCCACAAATACATTCCACCCCTCCCTGTCTTTTTCCCTTGCCCTACTAACGAGATGAGAGGTGGGCTTGAACGGGAGAAGGGGAAACCGAGAGCCTAGGTACCCCGTGAACACAGCAGTGATGAGGAGCATCGGCACCCATGCTATGGCGGTCACCGTGACCATAGGTCGCGCTCTCCTACGGGAGTTCGATCTCCTAGGGTCATGCGGAAAGTCACTAGCCCCCTACAGCAGCATCACCAGCAGCGACATTACCACCATCGCAGCTCCACAAGAACTACTGCACCATCGCCCCCTCGCCAGCAGCTGAGGAGCTCCTTGGCTTCAGAACTAGCGCCCACAACACAACAACACAACAACTCTCCTCAAAAAAATTCACCGATCATCTACAAAGCGCCGAGCAGGTTTCCGACCGATAAAACTCTGTCCAAATTCTCTGAGCAGGAGCTTCTTTCGACCCTGAGGGAGATTCGAAGTAAGGGCTGTGAGGTCATGGGGCCGAAGGGGGAATACGAGGGGAGTTGGGAGGTTGTGCGGTCAAAATCCACGATGAAGAGGGAAAAATCGCTACGGGGTATAGTGAATAGTGTCACTTGCTTTCTATGCGGCGATCCTCACAGCAAGGAGGACTACCCTATCGGAGCATTTGTTTGCTTCGAGTGCAAGAAGCGTGGACATCGGGTTCAGGACTGTCCGATCAGGGGCGAGAAAAGGAGAGGGTGGCAGGCAGAGGGGAAGAGGGTGACACCCAGGAAGAAGGAGACTTGCCATGCGGTAGTGGCGTTCACCAGAGCTATAAGGAAGAGAAGGAAAATACTGAAAACTACCATAGGGGTGATTAGAGCAGTTCAGGGTTGGCCGTCTACTGCTGCAGAGGTGGTCCTGGGGCTTCGAAGCCTCTCGGATTCATTCAACAAAAGGAGTTGGGAGCTCCATAAGATTAAAAACTTCTGGGTCGTCGAGTTTCCATCGACTGAGGGGGTGGCAGCGCTCGGGTGAAGAAGTGAGATCAAAATTCTAGAAGGTTGGTTCGGTATTTCGATCAAACAGTGGACGGGAGAGGAGGGGTTTGTCGAACAAGACTGGCCGAAGGCAACGTGGATCAAGATCACCGGGTTGTCGCTTCACTGTTGGGATATTGGTGGTTTTCAAGATGTGATATGTAAGTTCGGGGTGGTTTTGGAGGTCGATGCCGCTACAGCACAACCGGGGGGGGGGGGGGGGTCCAGGGTCAGGGTGGCCTGCCACGGGAACGATGGAATACCGTAGATGGTCAGGACGATGGTCGAGAACAGGTTTTATAATGTGGACGTCATGGTTGAGGAAGAAGGATCGCCGTCGACAGGGGGAGAGGGACGGATAAGGAAGCGTGTGGCTAAGAAACTTTTCATTGATGACGGGGACGAAAGACTTCCCAAATGGTCTGAAATTGCGGCGGGAAAAAAATGGGGATGTTGAAGATGACCAGTTTAAACTTGTTCGAGGTGAACCGATTCGAATGGGGAAATGTCAGCCGTCCATCGTCTCTTCGCGCGACTTGGAAGGTCATCAGACCGATGGGGAATTCTCTTTTGGCAAATCGACCAAGCTAGTTCATCGGCATGTGCGACTAGCTACTCCGCCAACTCAGGTGATCATCGGAGCTGGCAACATACTAGAGTGCCCCCAATCAAAAGTCGAAACAGATAGGTCCGTCAGTGAAAAATATAGGGTCGGAGCTGGCAAAGTACTAGGGGGTCCCATCGTTGAAACAAACAGGCAGGGTGAGCTTCTAGGTGTGGGTACCTGGGCGAGGGATAACGCTACTTCTGTTATAAGTGCGGGGCCCAAAGGTACGGAAGCTACAGGTGGAGGGGTAACATTGTTGGGGCTCGAGGACCTTATTGTGGAAGGGAACGGTGGTATAGGTGCTGCAGTAGGAGCAAAAACCGAGGGTACGAGATTTGCAGTGGAAGAACATGACTCCATACCTAATGCTGAGATGGCGCCAAAAGTCTAGCAGTCTATACATTCAAATATCCTAGACCATGGATCATACAAAACAATGGGCTTTGACAATGTGGATCACTCTAGCTCGGGCCTGACTAGGATAATCCAGGGAAGAAATATGCATATGGGCCAAATGAAGGCAGATGAGGTGCTGGGGGGTTCGACTTTGAATAAGGGTGTGGGTGACCGTGGTTCAAATGTACTTCGACTTACTCAAGAAGATGACAGAGATAAGGAAAATGTAAAAATTGAGGAGCTTTTAAAGAGAGAGGTTGAAAAAAGAGTACAGCAAGAGGTTAAAAAGAGGGTGAAAGCAATGCTGGGAAACTGGGCAACGGAACAGGCAAAGAGTGAGATGGGTCGTCTGAATCAGACAATAAGTACATCAGATCCGAGGGGCCATTACCAGGGGAAGCGAGAGGGATAGAGAATCCACATGAGGAGTCACCAATAGTGGAGACAGTTGAAAAACACAAAGGGAAGGGAAAAGCTAAGGAGGGGTACAGGCGAAGTGATAGGCAGCAGAACAGGGGGGACAAACCGATGACAGTGAAGAAAATTTATCAAAGGGTGGCTAAACGAAAGAGCTACGACAACATCGCAGATAATCAATCGCAAATATCTATATTTGGTTTAATTCCTGATGCTGTGTTAATCCAGTAGGCTAATGTGTATGGTATTAATTTGCATAATTGTCATGATGCACACACCAACATTATTGAGGTCATTCGGGGTAGGGAATTGGATAATATGGATAAAGTACATAGGGTACTAGGAGGGGATATAAGTAAGGATTGTGTTTCACATAACCTGGTAGAGTTGGAAATAGATGATCAGGAAAAGGGGAGGGGAGGGGGGAAACGCCATTAATGATTAGTGTCCTTTTTTGGAACGTGAGAGGTCTTGGCAATGCTGCCAAGCGTAGGATGGTCGGGGAGGTTATTAAGAATAATAACATCGAGGTTGTCTGCCTGGAAGAGACAAAACTGTCACAACCAACAGACAGGTTTATTAGGGGTTTTGGATTAAATCATATTAAGGATTGGAGGACTCGGACGATGTTGGGGCGTCACGGAAGGGGGGTGATGGTGGGGGTAAACACCAGTAATTTTGACTTACTGGAGGATTGGATAGATCTGTTCATTGTTACGGTGGTTGTTCAAAGGAAAAAAGACAATTGGAAACAAATTATCATGACGGTTTATAGCCCAAATGATAGGAGTCTCAGACAAGAGTTCTGGGACGAACTGGCTCACATCAGAGGTAGGTGGGGTCTACCTTGGATGGTAGGAGGGGATTTCAATATTGTCAGACACTCACATAAAAGATGAGGAGCTTTAGGTAATGGCCATGATAGTAGAAGGTTCAATCAAGTGATTTCAGCTCTAAAGTTGATGGAAATACCGGTGAATGATCGTAGCTTCACCTGGTCTAACCGACGAAGGGTGCCGGTGCTAGCAAAATTGGATCGTATTCTGGTGTCGACTGACTGGGAAACAAAGTTTTCATGGTGCTCGGCGAGATCGTGCATTCGAAACACTTCCGATCACGTACCAATCATCATAAGTTCTGGGGAAGAAGGGAAGCGGAGGGTGAAGGTCTTCTGCTTTGAGAAAATGTGGTTGACCAATGAAGAGTGCCATGACTTGGTCAAAACAAGCTGGGAAAGGGAAGTCAACACCATGGAACCTGTCACTAGATTGGTGAGGAAACTCGCAAGAGTCAGAAGAAGGCTGAAAAAGTGGAACAAAGATACATTCGGGAACATTTTACAAAGGAAGGCATCCATTTTGAAAGAGATCGAGGAGCTGGAAAGGATGGAGGAGGCAGGCACTTTGGATGATAATCAATTTCAGCATCTTATGTCTTGTAGGGAAGATATCTAGCAAACTTATAACAAGGAGGAAATTATGTGGCGGCAAAGGTCAAGGGTGAATTGGTTGACAGAAGGGGATAATACAAGTTACTTCCATAAGGTAGCAGGCATGCGTTGGAGAAACAACATGATCATATCGCTGGATATTGATGGAAACTCGGTCTCAGATCCACAACAAATTGCAGAACATGTGCACGACACGTGCACATCATGAGCTGTTTGGGCATAATAGGGAGGGACTGTGCGAATCCACTAAAGAATTGTGGGAGGAGTTACAGGGTCGGACAAGGGACCAAGTTATAGCACGTCAATGTCCTTTCACCATGGAAGAATCCAAGTTAGCAGTCTGGGGACTGGGTCAAGACAAGTCACCTGGACCAGATGGGTTCTCTATGTTCTCCTACAAGTAGTTTTGGGATACTGTAAAGCACAACATCATGAGCGTACTGAAGGCTTTCTATGAGGGAACTTTAGAGCTGGGCAGATTAAACTACGCATATGTTTTTCTTATTCCGAAGAAAAAGGTGGCTAAGGAGGTTGAGGACTATAGGCCTATTAACCTGATTAACTGCTCTGTAAAGATCATCACAAAAGTCCTAGCAAATAGACTTAGAGGGATTATCGGGGATATTGTGAAGGACTATCAAACATGTTTCATTGTTGGAAGAGATATCCTAGATGGGGTGGCTCTAGTCCAGGAGGTCATAAAAGATACCAAGCAAAGGAAGAAGGCAGGGTTCTTGCTGAAACTGGACATTGAAAAGGTGTATGATAAGTTCGAATGGAAATGCCTACTGGAGATCCTGAGCATGAGGGGGTTTGGGACATGGTGGATTGGATGGATCGAAAGTTGGCTAACCACTGCAAAGGTGAGCGTTGTATTCAACGGAGACCCGGGCAAGGAAATCTGGTGAACGAGGGGGCTTAGACAGGGGGACCCTCTACCACCCTTGTTATTCACATTGGTGTCAGACGGTCTGCATAGAATGTTACATACATATAGAGAGGGTTTATTAAGGGACTGGGAATGAGGAAGGGGGTTTCTGCAGTGATGAATATACAATTTGCGGACGACACTGTGATCTTCAGGGAGTGCGACATTGCGCAAGCCACATTACTCAAGTGGGGCCTATATATCTTTGAGGAATGGTCAGGTCTGAAAGTGAACTTTTATAAAAGCTCTATAACTTTGCTGAGAGAGACGGGGGAGGCGGGATGCGCAGTTGCAGGTTTTCTCAACTGCAAGATCCAAAAGCTACCAATAAAATACCTGGGCCTGCCAATTGGTAGTGGCGAAATTCGGAGGGGGGAATGGAATGAGCTTATTGAGAAAATAGCAAGTAGACTTGAGGGATGGCAAGGGAAAGCGCTATCTTTGGGTGGGAGGCTTGTGCTGTTGAACTCAGTCATCAGTTCCATTCCGTTATACTACATGTCATTCTTTGAGATTCCGGCTTGGGTGATCAAGAAAATTGATAGACTAAGACGACTGTTCATGTGGCATGGGGCGGGGACGGACGTCAAAGGATATTCATTAATTGGATGGGGGATCGTTTGCAGACGAAAAGAATTTAGGGGCCTGGGCATCATCAATATCAGACAAATGAACCAGGCCCTACTATGTAAGTGGTGGTGGAAACCCAGAAAAAAAAAATAAAGGCTAAAGGGTTGCAATTATCAGGGCGTCCTATATTAGGAATGGGTGTATGCACCGGAAACAGAAGAATATCACATCCATGGCAGGGTTTTGGTAGGGGGTGTCGCGTACCAAAGATTTTTTCTTGGCAGGAACTACTTTCGCCATTAGAAACGGGAAGATGATTTGCTTTTGGAAAGATAAGTTGTAACACCCCTGCCCCGAGCCCGGACAATTTATACAATTTATAAGACAAATTAGATACTATATAGTACAACTGCCCACCACAGGCTGCCTCTCAAAAGGTGGTTAACCGAATTGGTGACTCTTGATCCTTGGCAATTATATTTATATAATACTTTATTCTTTGAAACTAGCGATATGGGATTAAATCCCTTTTCACAAATCCTTTCCATACCGTGTACACCCCATGAAAGGAGCCGTGGGCCCCCCTCCATGTGTGCCACGTCATCCCAAAGAAGCACACAGCACTCATGTGTTGTGCCTTCATACCCGGTGGGCCCCCACCTATCCTTCCAAACCGGATTCAATTTGAATCCTTTCAAATCAATTAAATCCTTTATAAATCCCTCCTATAGAGATACTCTATAGGACCAAGTTTCAAATTCATTTATTATATATATTTCAAACCATATATATATTTCAGAAATACGGGGTATTACACACACCCCCCCTTTCAGAAATCAGCGTCCTCGCTGATGAGCACGGGGCATGCACAATCTAGTGCAGGATCTACTTTCTAGCCGATGCAGAGACCAATCCCACAAGCGTCGCCACCGGGACGGTACCCTGGAGCAGTATTCACGTCATGTCACGACGCATCGTGAAGAACCTGTGAAATACTCTCTGCCGCCGCGATGCAGAGACCAATCCCACAAGCGTCGCCACCGGGACGGTACCTTGGAGCAGTATTCACGTCATGTCACGACGCATCGTGAAGAACCTGTGAAATACTCTCCACCACCGCGGTACCCTGGAGCCGTATCCACGTCATGTCACGACTCATCGTGAAGAACCTGTGAAATACTCTCTGCCGCAAATCTGGTGGCCTTCACTCGTGTTTTTCTCCTACACTCGGTGTCGAAAGTCGGCTCTGATACCATTTGTAACACCCCTGCCCCGAGCCCGGACAATTTATACAATTTATAAGACAAATTAGATACTATATAGTACAACTGCCCACCACAGGCTGCCTCTCAAAAGGTGGTTAACCGAATTGGTGACTCTTGATCCTTGGCAATTATATTTATATAATACTTTATTCTTTGAAACTAGCGATATGGGATTAAATCCCTTTTCACAAATCCTTTCCATACCGTGTACACCCCATGAAAGGAGCCGTGGGCCCCCCTCCATGTGTGCCACGTCATCCCAAAGAAGCACACAGCACTCATGTGCTGTGCCTTCATACCCGGTGGGCCCCCACCTATCCTTCCAAACCGGATTCAATTTGAATCCTTTCAAATCAATTAAATCCTTTATAAATCCCTCCTATAGAGATACTCTATAGGACCAAGTCTCAAATTCATTTATTATATATATTTCAAACCATATATATATTTCAGAAATACGGGGTATTACACACACCCCCCCTTCAGAAATCAGCGTCCTCGCTGATGAGCACGGGACATGCACAATCTAGTGCAGGATCTACTTTCTAGCCGATGCAGAGACCAATCCCACAAGCGTCGCCACCGGGACGGTACCCTGGAGCAGTATTCACGTCATGTCACGACGCATCGTGAAGAACCTATGAAATACTCTCCGCCGCCGCGATGCAGAGACCAATCCCACAAGCGTCGCCACCGGGACGGTACCCTGGAGCAGTATTCACGTCATGTCACGACGCATCGTGAAGAACCTATGAAATACTCTCCGCCACCGCGGTATCCTGGAGCCGTATCCACGTCATGTCACGACTCATCGTGAAGAACCTGTGAAATACTCTCCGCCGCAAATCTGGTGGCCTTCACTCGTGTTTTTCTCCTACACTCGGTGTCGAAAGTCGGCTCTGATACCATTTGTAACACCCCTGCCCCGAGCCCGGACAATTTATACAATTTATAAGACAAATTAGATACTATATAGTACAACTGCCCACCACAGGCTGCCTCTCAAAAGGTGGTTAACCGAATTGGTGACTCTTGATCCTTGGCAATTATATTTATATAATACTTTATTCTTTGAAACTAGCGATATGGGATTAAATCCCTTTTCACAAATCCTTTTCATACCGTGTACACCCCACGAAAGGAGCCGTGGGCCCCCCTCCATGTGTGCCACGTCATCCCAAAGAAGCACACAGCACTCATGTGTTGTGCCTTCATACCCGGTGGGCCCCCACCTATCCTTCCAAACCGGATTCAATTTGAATCCTTTCAAATCAATTAAATCCTTTATAAATCCCTCCTATAGAGATACTCTATAGGACCAAGTCTCAAATTCATTTATTATATATATTTCAAACCATATATATATTTCAGAAATACGGGGTATTACATAAGTGGTGCGGCCCAATTAGCAAAAAAAGAAGGTTCCCGAAAATCTACAATTTTGCGTCAGATAAGAACGACTGGGTAGCCAGATAGTGGCAAAACAATGGGTGTTGGCCTAGGATGTCATTCCGGATTAGCAGGGAGGCTAGGAGACAAAAACAAGAGCTACTACAGTTTCTTAACGACTGGAAGCTGTCAGTAAACGATCATGTAGACAAGATGATTTGGGTAGCTGAGAAAGGGGGAGTCTTCTCAGTGAAATCAACATACAAATGGCTTAATGATGGTGGGGTGCGTACTGTAGATCCCATATGGAAGGTCCGAGTTCCTTTCAATATCAGGACTTTCAACTGGTTAGCTAGCAGAAATGTAATTCTAACCAGGGACAACCTGATAAAGCGAAAATGGCTAGGGCCAGGTGACTGTGTCATGTGTAATAGGAAAAGCGAGATGGTTGACCACTTGTTCATGCAGTGTAGCTACGCTAGGTTAGTTTGGGGGACATGTTACATGTAACGCCCCGAGCCCTGCTTAACTGCGCACGCGGCTACACGTACGCGCACGCGAAAGAATGGACACAAAACTCTAGCCACACCCACCACATGCACCATCAAAAGGTGGGTTAACCCTTAGGTGAACCTTTCTCATTTGGAAACCTATATAAACACACACTTCTTCCATCCCACATCCGATATGGGATTTCATTCCTATGCCAACTCACGTTGACCACATGAATGCATGCACACCCACTTTCATTCATTAATGCCTTATGCCCCATAGGACATCTTATAGGCCCATCATCAAACCCTTTGATCATAATCCCATAGGATCTTTCTATAGGCCAACACTAACTACCATCTCATCTATTATTATTATTATTATTATTATTATTATTATTATTATTATTATTATATATATATATATATATATATATATATATATATATATATATATATATATATATATATATATATATATATATATATATATATATATATATATGGGTAAAAGGGATATGAGCAACTTGCTCATTTAGTAAATTATATATATATATATATATATATATATATATATATATATATATATATATATATATATATATATATATATTATTATATTTCTATATATAATATTATATATATACCCGTTTAAGTACGGGGTGTTACATTACACAGGTTCTTCATCGTAGGGCCCTTGCCTGAGATGGTGCTAGATGTGTGGGGAACTTGGAAGGAGGGTAATGTTAGCACTAGATACAGGGACATCTGAGGTACGGGGGTGGCGGTTATCTCCTGGGGAATTTGGGTAGAAGGAATAATAGAATCTTCAGACCAACACACAGACACATCATGCATCATCAACTTATATCCATGATTATAGATAATATTAAATTCTGGTCTCAAATGGCAGGGGTTGAACAAGCAAAGAAATTGAAGGAAGTCTTCGATGATATCAGTATCTCAAACCACGAAGAAGAATCCGAAGAGAGGGTCGAGACAACAATGGAGGAGTAATCGGCAAGTGCGGGTGGGGATTCATCAAGCATGGATTAAGGATTTACCACCATTCTTTTTTTGGGGGTTCGGTTGTCTGCTCAGCCGAGTCGGGATGTAATCTTTGCATTTCTATGTTTTTGGGTGAGGAGCTCTTTCGTATGGGTTGGGCTCTCCCTTTTATTGGGGTATGAGACTCATGGCCCACTGTTGGGTCTCATGAATATCATCTTTCATGTAGTGGTTGATGTTTTATTAAAATCTTTTTAATGAAGCGTGGGGGATTTAATCCCACCATTTATTGATTAAAAAAAATATATGTCTCTGTATTTAAAGGGGAACAATGTCAAATTTTAATTTGTGACATTTCCTCATTTTTCTGTCACAAGGTTTATGGTGATGCCTTCTAATATGATATGATAATCTGTAATAGATTTATCATATAAGGAGACAGATTTTGCATGTCACTGCAACTCATTTTTCTTGTAATGAACACAATCCTCCTCATCCCTAGCGTTTGCAAATGTCACATCAGCGTATCGGTCAACACCATCTATCCTTTCAAAAGGATATGTTTTTACTGTCTCCTATGGTCAATCTTGCCACAGCTAGAAAGATATCCTTGATACCGTTGACCCCCCCTCCAGAACCCAGACATAGACGCTATGTTCTCAGGCCTTGCATGTACTCCTCCTCTCTTGAAATGGCATGCTTTGACAAGCTAGGCCCATCTAGTCCACATCCTGGAAATGGTTCAGTGATGAAAGTATATCACTGCAGGCTTTGCATTGATGAAAGTAGTCTCATTTTTAAACACCTCAATCAAGTCTTGGATTCGATATGAGGCGATCATGTAATGTAAGTCAGGAAAACCCTTTATGATGAATTCCTTAAGATAATTAAGGGCAAGTCATGTACAGTAAGCCCGATAGAGGCCGTGGCAAATCTATATATGCATTTTCAACTTCTGGAGGTTAATTAGGACAGGATGTCGAAATTGCATCCCTTGTGGTGTCAATACAGATCTGATTCTGATAATAATCACTCTTTCCAAGAAAGAAAAAAAGGTAGTGAGACCCAAGGTGGCCAACACAACACATAGAGCAGTTAGTCACTTGTTGTCGTTATACAGTCAGTCACTTGTTGTCGTTATATATATATATATATATATATATATATATATATATATATTTACATTTACAACTTCTGGAGGTTAATTAGGACAGGATGTCGAAATTGCATCCCTTGTGGTGTCAATACAGATCTGATTCTGATAATAATCACTCTTTCCAAGAAAGAAAAAAAGGTAGTGAGACCTAAGGTGGCCAACACAACACATAGAGCAGTCAGTCGCTTGTTGTCGTTATATATATATATATATATATATATATATATATATATATATATATATATATATATATATATATATATATATATTGTGACAGTGTAAAAATGGCCTGAGGCCCAACCAGGGCCCAATACAATTCCTACTCAGAAAGGCAAGAATAACAACCTGGTTCGGCTCCGTACCCCTTCAGGGTCGGCGCCGAACCTCGTGTTTGCCCCCACAGTGCCGGCTTCCTCGTACTGACGAGCCTCATCATCCCCCGGAGTCCGATCCGGAGCAGTCCCTCAGGCCGTCCCCCTCCCCGGGCGGGGCGGGAGGATGACCTGGCGCAGCCTAGGCCCTCCGATTCCCCCAGAGGCACAGAGGACTCACGATGGGCCACGTCAGCTCCAAATACCGCCAAGGGTTTCGCCACGTCAGCCCTATACCACTCCTGGTATCACCGCAACCGCCCTAAACCCCCTGGGCCTTCTGCCACGTCAGGCCCATGGGCTTTCGGAACCAAACCCGGTTGGGATTCTCTATAAATACTAGACCCTCACCCACCTTTTGGAGGTAATCAATCTTTTGCCACTTAAATATACCTAGTTATAGCTACTCTCTCACAGAGACTGACTAGAGCGTCGGAGGGTCCGCCACCGGGACAAACCCCGGTGTTTCAGGACCGTCTGCAGGTACACAAGACCTCGGATCCGACCCTTCCGATCCGAGCCCAACCTTCAACGCCTTTCCGAGCTCATCGTAGGCCCCAGAAGGTCAACCGAAGGACGGCAGACGAGCGGCAATCTCCTTCAATACAAATTGAGTTCGAACTCACACCTGGTGCTTCCACACGTGCCTCAGAAATAAACAGCATCAGGTTGGCGCCGTCTGTGGGAAACGCTGCTCCAGAAGCCGATCCGACCCAGACCCTCGAAGGCCATCGACAGCCGAATCCTCATGACCTCCAAAGGCAATGGGGCTGCTCCCTCCGTCAACCCACGGGACCCGCCCCCACCCTCTGATGAAGCCGGGCCCCGCACGTCGAAACACAAGGCTCCCCCTCGAGAGTCCCAAACGAGCGTCGGCTGGACAGCCCAGCCGGACCTACAAAGAGTAATCCTCAACCACAAGATTACCCACAACTGGGGAAGGGCCGCTTCCAACTCGGCCCCGAACCATCCGAGGAGGACCCACAGGGATGACGGCCCACGGGATCGGCAAGGTGATAGGAACCGGGGATCACCAACCCCGAAGCCTGACCCAAACCGCACCCAGGGTCAGGATCCCGAATACGAGGTATCCCTGGATACGCCCTTCACCCTACACTACATCCACGGGGGACCGGTGAGGGGAGAAAATGATACTTCCCAGAGAACCTTCACCCAGGGGGCGAACGCCATTCAGTACAGCCCCTCCCCTGAGCTACAACCGCGGCCAGTCTCCTTCTCAGGAGAGGGCCCCGAAGGAATTCACCTCCCCCACGGCGGGGGCCTCGTCGTTAGCCTCAGCATGGCCAATTGTGAAGTTCGCCGAATCCTTGTTGACAGCGGCAACCCGGTAAATATTCTCTTCCTCAGAACCTTCGAAAGCCTCAGATTGCCCAGAGGGAAACTCAAACCAGCAGGATGCACGTTGCTCAAGCTTGCGGGCGTCCCGATCATGGTGAAGGGAATTATTACCCTCAACGTCACCACTGGACCGGATCCTGTCAAGAGGACCGAGTCCTTGGATTTCATGGTCATCCACGCCAAGGCGGCCTACAACGCCATCCTCGGCAGACCCGGGCTAAACTCCATCCAGGCGATACCTTCGGCCCACCATCTGGAACTCAAAGGGAGAAGGGGCGTACCCCCCCTCAGCGCGGGCGTACTCCCCCTCAGCGCCGTTGAACTCGAACCCGAGAAAGACGGCCCCGCCCCCGAGCCCGTGGACGAGCTGGAGGAGATCCTATTCGACGCTGAAGATGAGTCCAAATGGTTCCGGGTGAGCCGCTCACTCGCCGAGGACCTGAAGGCGGGCATCATCGCTTGCGTCCGCCGCAACGTTGATCTCTTCGCTTGGAAGCCCTCCGATATGCCCGGAATCTCCGAAGACTTGATCATGCACCGACTGAGTGTCCTCCCTGACTCTAAACCGATCGTCCAAAAGAGGCGCAAAGTCGCCCCGGAGAGGCAACTAATTATAAAAACAGAAGTAGACAAGCTCTTGTCCGCTCGATTCATCCAGGAAGTCACCTACCCCGAATGGTTGGCCAATGTCGTCATGGTGAAGAAAGCGACGGGGGGTTGGCGAATCTGCATTGACTTCACGGACCTTAACAAAGCGTGTCCAAAAGATCCTTTCCCCCTCCCGCGCATCGACGCTTTGATAGACGCGACCTTAGGGCACGAGCTACTGTCTTTCATGGACGCTTTCTCGGGGTACAATCAGATCAGGATGTTTCCGCCAGACATCTCCAAGACCTCATTCGTCACCGACCAAGGTCTTTATTGTTACC
The DNA here is from genome assembly GCA_017893485.1 of Hemerocallis citrina. Classification (NCBI taxonomy): domain Eukaryota; kingdom Viridiplantae; phylum Streptophyta; class Magnoliopsida; order Asparagales; family Asphodelaceae; genus Hemerocallis; species Hemerocallis citrina. The sequence goes on along the minus strand of CM030361.1, from coordinate 78,167,678 downwards.
GTGTCATGCCCTTCGGGCTGAAAAACGCTGGAGCCACGTACCAGCGACTCGTCAACAGAATCTTCAAGGACCTGATCGGCCGCAACATAGAAGTTTACGTCGACGACATGCTTGTCAAGAGCCGGGCTGGGCCGGACCACGTCGCCGACCTCGAGGAAGCCTTCGGTGTCCTCCGACGCCACAACATGAGGCTTAACCCGGCTAAATGCGCCTTCGGCGTCTCCACGGGGAAGTTCCTAGGGTTCATTGTCAGCCAGCGCGGCATCGAGGCAAACCCCGAAAAAATACAGGCCATCATCAACATGTCCCCACCCCGGAATGTCAAAGAAGTTCAGAGGCTCACGGGTCGGTTGGCGGCGATCGGCCGTTTTCTCTCCAAGTCAGGGGAGAAATCTCTCCCCTTCTTCAAGGCCTTGCGTGGGAAAGGGGGCTTCGAGTGGGGTACCCCTCAACAAGAAGCCTTCGAACAGCTGAAACGGTACCTCGCCAACCCGCCTCTCCTCAGCAAGCCCGAACCAGGCGAGCCGCTTTGGCTCTACCTGTCCGCCTCGGACCACGCCCTCAGCGCCGTCCTCGTCCGAGAGGAGGCAGGAGTTCAAAAACCCCTGTACTATGTAAGCAAAGTGCTGCACCCGGCCGAGACGAGATACGCGAAGATAGAAAAGGTAGCCTATGCCCTGGTTATGGCAGCCCGAAAACTCCGACCTTACTTCCAGGCCCACTCCGTCCAAGTTCTGACCGACCAACCGCTGAAGACCGTCCTCCACAAGCCCGAAAACTCCGGCCAATTAGTCAAGTGGTCGATCGAGCTGAGCCAGTTCGACATCAGCTATCATCCCAGGGCAGCCATTAAAGGGCAGGCCCTCGCCGAGTTCATAACTGAATGCACTGTCTCCGAGCAACCTGACGTAGAAGAGCCGGATCCGACCTGGGAGGTCTTTGTTGACGGCTCATCCTGCGAAACGGGGAGTGGGGCGGGCGTCATCCTTCGTGGCCCCGACCAATTCCTACTTCAATACTCCCTGCGCCTCAACTTTCCCGCCTCCAACAACGAGGCAGAATATGAGGCCATGATCGCCGGACTGACCCTCGCCCACCGAGCCGGTGCCAAGCGAATCCGGGCGTTCAGCGACTCTCAACTCGTGATCCACCAGATCAACGGAGAGTACGAAGCCCGCGACGACCGAATGGTGAGATATTTGGCGGCGGTCCGACGACTCTTGGCGCTCTTCGACAACACTGCGGTTGTCAGAGTCCCCAGGGAACAGAACGCCCAAGCCGACGCGCTATCCAAACTCGCCTCTTCTTCCTTCGAAGGCCTCGATCGTACGGTGCTCGTCGAGGTCCTCTTGGAGCCAAGCATCCTTAGCCCAGAGCCGGAAGCAATGTGCATACAAGAAGGAACCAGCCCGGACGACTGGACCACTCCCATCCGAAAATTCTTGAGCCAGGCCGAGCTTCCTGAAGACAAAGCCGAGGCCAGGCGAATCAGAATCCGAGCGGAAAGGTTCGTCATAATCGATAACATCCTCTTCAAACGCTCGTACACCCTGGCCGACGGCAAACCCTACCTCCGCTGCCTCGCCAAGGACGAGGCCAGCTACGTCCTCAAAGACCTGCACGAGGGGATCGGCGGATGTCACATGGGGAGTAGGACGCTTGCTCGAAAGGCTCTGAATCAAGGGTACTATTGGCCCACCATGCTCCAAGACTCACAAGACTTAGTCAAGAGATGCGGCCCCTGCCAAAGGTTCTCTCCCATCAAAAGGCTTCCTCAAGCCAACCTCCGATCCTTGGCGAGCCCTACGCCCTTCGCCATGTGGGGTATGGACCTTGTGGGGCCCTTCCCCCCAGCGGTAGGACAGAAGAAATTCCTGATTGTCGCCATCGACTACTTCACCAAGTGGATCGAAGCCGAACCGCTGTCCAGCATCACCGAACGCCAAGTGCAACAATTCTTCTGGAAGAACATCATTTGTCGATTCGGGATCCCCCGAATCCTCGTCACGGACAACGGAACCCAGTTCCAAGGGCAGAACTTCCAATCTTTCTGTCAGGACATCGGCATCCAGCAACATTTCTCCGCCATTTGCCACCCTCAATCTAACGGCCAAGCAGAAAATGCGAACAGGCAAATCCTCGATGGCCTCAAAAAGCGCCTTGACAGTTCCCCCAAGGGGCTCTGGGTGGAGGAGCTGCCCAGCGTACTATGGGCACACCGAACCACGCAGAGGATCCCCACGGGGGAGGCACCCTTCAATCTGACCTATGGGACTGAGGCAGTCATCCCCGTCGAAGTCGGATTGCCTTCCCCCCGGATCATAGCCTTCGATGAAGACGACAACGCGTCCGCCCTGAGGGCTAACCTGGACTTCGTCGCCGAGGTACGAGAAAAGTCCGCGGTTCGAAGGAGCATTCATCAGCAACGGATCGAGAGATTTTACAACAAGAAAGTCCGCCCCACCAGCATCCAGGCAGGGGACCTAGTGTTGCGAAAGCTATCTGTCTCTGACCCGACCAAGAAGAGGAAACTGGCTCCCAACTGGGAAGGCCCATACCGCGTAGTCGAGGCTGTACGCCCGGGTACATACCGACTGACGGATATGAATGACCGACCCATCAGCCGACCCTGGAACGCTGAGCACCTCATGAAATTCCGGGGAGAGCAAGCTTAGGTTCCAGCGTGGCTTAAGTAAATTAAAACTTTTGTAAACATTCATGTGTAAAGGGCCGCTTCAGCGACCCCCCCCCCCCCCCTCAGTCTGGTATAAAAGAAGTCTCTTCTGTCAAAAGTTAAATACCTCGGCAACGCCGACCCGGTACCGGGCAAGGCGGGCGGCATCAGGGTTCTCCCTCGGGTCTCATCCCCAAACGCCTCGGCAGGTGCGACCCAAATACGGGCAGGAGGCCTCCCTGTCGCCCCGCATCGATTCCTCACGAATCAGCGGAGCCCGACCTCGCCTAAACCGCCCTTCACCACCCCGATAACCAGAGCAAAGAAGGAAAAGAAAGCTTTATTCATACTCTTTTATTTTTGTACGGAGAAAACAAGCAAATACCGTTACAGAACCACTCCCCTCATCTCAAACTAAAGGGGATCTCCGACTTAGGGCCCCTCGGACCCGGTAAAGGGAGGAATCACTCCGACCAAACGACTGGGGACTCTCTCCTCGTCATGACGATCCTTCGGTTCGGCCACCGTCGACACCCCGGCCACGGAGCTCTGGGCATCCACGGATCGAATGCGCTCCATCAGTGGCAACGCCGAGGGAGCCCCCTCTGCTCGCCGATCCCTCGAGGAAGATGTCGAAACACCCAACATGGTCCTATAGCGGTGTATCTCCATCTCCTTTTCCACTATCACATCGCGAAGAAGCTTCTCGGAGGAAGGCCTCTGCACCGAAGAACTTGACATGGTGTATCCAAGACCAACGCCCCCTAGCTCCCGATCCACCATCGCCCTCCTCAGCCGGCTCGCCTCCTCACTCAGGGCTTCAGACTTGTTCCTGTAATAATGGAAGGCCGCATCAGTGTCGCGAGCCCTCTTTCGATACCGAACCAAAGTGGCCTCTAAGGCCTCGACCTTGCCTCGAAGCCACGCCACGTCGGAACGAAGGGGGTCCACCTCAGGAAGGGGAGCCGTGACCTGCAAGAGAACCAGCCCGCTCAAGACATATATGCAAGGAGGTTCAGAAATTTTTCAAAGTTGGAACACTTAGCCAGCCAGAAAACCCTCTTTTTATAAATTCAGTTTCCCCATACAAAAAATGCGGTGGCCAGTCCGCGGAAGGCAAATACAATCGAGAGAAGGAAAAAGAAGGACAAAAATTATACAGCGGGTTTTCCCACCTCGATATCAGCCGGATCCGTTGGAGGGTCGGTAACCAATTTGTCATCTGACCCTTGTCCGCCAGGAGTCTTCGGTGTCCCCTCAATCTCCATATCATACTCGAAGTTGGACAGGTCGATGGTCGGATAAAAGTGCCTCACATGGCTGAGGGCCTTCGCATAACTACTATCCTGGGCATTGATCACCAGGATCTGACACGACTTAGTCACCTCATCCTTCTCCGACCTCTCCTCCTGAGCCGCCCTCGCCTTCGCCCATTCCTCCTTCTCCTTGTCAAAAGCCACCTTCGTCTCCGCCTCCTTCTTACGAGAGCCTTCGAGCTCTCCCTTCAATTCCGTCACCTCCTGCTCGACCTTGTCAGCCCGATCTCGCTCTCGCTGCACCGCCGCCTCATAGAGGCCCCTCACATGGGCCCCCTGCACGGTCGCCTGCCAGGACCAGACACTACTAAGAAATCTTCCTTAAATAACATCACCTGAAAGCTAGGAGGTTCGATCGACTTACCAGCACCGTGGCCTGCGCAAGACGAACATACGCCTCGTCCAGGGTCTGGGACTTCATATCCGAGCGGTCCCGAGGGGTCGCCAACTTATCTGCAACCTCCACGGCCTGGCGCCCCCGGACCAGGCAATCACCCTCGCGGATCGACCAATCCGGCACCCACCTTCGCCGAAGCCTCTCCTCAAGTCCGGGATCCACCGGGGGACCCTTCCCCTTATCAGGCGCGGCGGCCGCACCCTGATCCGAACCCCCCTGGACCACGGCGTCCCCACCCGTCTCTGATCGAGTCCTCTTCATCCTCGGCTGAATGGGGGCCTCGGAGACAACCTGGGACAACTCGGTGGTCTTCACCGCGACATCCTTCTTCTCGACCTTCTTCTTCTTCATGGCGAGCCTCAGCGCCTTAATCGACTCCTCATCCATTTCTGTAAAGAGATCCATTAAGAACAAATGAGCAAAAAAGTACAAGAAGAGTGTGAGGAAAGAAACAACCACGTACGAGGCACGGCCGGGCTGGGGCTCAGTCCGACGCTCGCCAGGTGGGCCTCCGTCACCTTCCCCCAATTAATGCTATGCGACAGACGGAGGCGCTCAACGAGTCTCCACTCCTCCGCCGTCAAATCCCCTGGCCCCGGTGCTGGGTAGCTCGGCTTAGTATGGTTCCACCGAGTAGGGATAGCCCAAGGGTCCTCACTCCGGATCACCAGATACTTCTTCTTCCAGAACTTAATGGAATCCGGATGACCGTGGACAACCTTCGCCTTACCTCGAGGCGAGATATAATATACCCCTTCCGCCGATGAGCCAATCAATAGCATCGCCCGGAACACGCCCAGCCGTAAGGGTACCCTCCGTTCCTCGCACAACAGCACGAAGCAGATGATCTGCTTCCAGGAGTTCGGCCCGAACTGCATCGGTGCCAGGGACGACCAATTTAACACCTCCCGAACGAATGGGTGGATGGGCAGCCTCAGGCCGGAGATAAAGGCGTCCACAGGGAAGATACAATACCTGTCCGGCAGGGGATCGGTCGGTCGAAGAGAAGAACTCGGCAGCATAAGCTCATAACTGGGCCCTATGTGGTAGGCCAACTGCAGAGCCCCCAAGTCGCTTGCCTCCAGAGCGGTCGGGGAGGCGTCCACCATCAACCTCTTCCGGCTTGACGACGACGGCTGGACCCCCGAGGACTCCTTATCGGAGAGATCATCGGGGTAGCAACGGAAAGGCCGGGGTTGTGCGGACGACCCTATCCCCAAGTCGCTCGGGCCGCCAATCTTCGATTTCTTCTTCTTCGGAACCCTCCTCCTCTTAGTCCGTTCCGGCGAAGGTGTAGACAAGCGCCCCAGAACGGGCGGATTCGGAGACCCCGCGGAACCATCTCCCTCGGAGCCACCCTCCTCTCCGGAAGCCGACCCTAGGGTTTGGACTTCGTCTGAGCTGCCGCCCCCCTCCTCAGAGTCGCTGCTTTCTACCACGAAATGCCTCCGAGATCGCAATGGCTTCACGCTGTGTACGACCTCCTCCTTGCCTACCGGCCCCTCCCCAGAGGTCGACGCCAACGAGCCGGACTGAGCCCTATCCATCCGTGCCTAAGTTAAAACAGGATTACCAACTAACCTGAAATCACCTCGGAAACACGACCTTACTGCCGGAAGCTGAAGGGGCGAGCGCTGAAGAGTAGAAGGATTTTTTCAAAAAGTAAGAGGCAGGAGAGAAATAGGCGACGGGAGGAGAGGGGGGAACATTTATAGGGGATAAGAACAACTCCTCGATTTTTGCAGTCACTATTCACCGATTGACGTGCAACTACCGCCTAGGAAATCACGCCACATCCTCGAAGCACGTGCTGCTGACGTCACCCAGTGCCAGGCTGGCAGCACGGTACGGGGCCGGTTCGGGCAAAATAACGACTCGCCTTCGCCAGCACTAAAGTACTCTTCTTCAGAAGATCCACCGGCGGGCCATCACCCTTACCAGCCCGTAATCCCCCCTCGTCTCGAGGTTCGGCTTGGCACCGGGGTACTCTTCCCAAGAAGAAACTACGGCTCGCCTTCACCCTCACCGGCCCATAATCCCTCGCCAGCTCGAGGTTCGGCCCGGCACCCGGGTACTCTTCTTCGGAAGATCCACCGGCGGGCCATCACCCTTACCAGCCCGTAATTCCCCCTCGTCTCGAGGTTAGGTCTGGCACCCGGGTACTCTTCTCAGGAAGAAGCAACGGCTCGCCTTCACCCTTACCGACCCATAATCCCTCGCCAGCTCGAGGTCCGGTCTGGCACCGGGGTACTCTTCTTCGGAAGATCCACCGGCGGGCCATCACCCTTACCAGCCCGTAATTCCCCCTCGTCTCGAGGTTCGGCCTGGCACCGGGGTACTCTTCTCAGGAAGAAACAACGGCTCGCCTTCACCCTAACCGACCCACAATCCCTCGCCAGCTCGAGGTTCGGTCTGGCACCCGGGTACTCTTCTTCGGAAGATCCATCGGCTAGTCATCACCCTTACCAGCCCATAATTCTCCCTCCTCTCGAGGTTCGGTCTGGCACCCGGGTACTCTTCTCAGGAAGAAGCAACGGCTCGCCATCACCCTTGTCGACGCGTAATCCCTCGACCCCTCGAGGTTCAATCGAACACTAGGGTACTCTTCTCCGGAAGAGACAACGGTTCGCCATCGCCTTCAACTACACCTTGACCCTCGACTAGCTCGAGGTCCTATCCAAGCTTCAGGACAGCACCACCAGAAAGGCCCTATGATCCGCCCTCCCATTTTTTACAATCATAAACACTCCTCCACGGCTAGCTCCCGCACCCCCTGCAGGAGTGGGGGGCTTGTGTGACAGTGTAAAAATGGCCTGAGGCCCAACCAGGGCCCAATACAATTCCTACTCAGAAAGGCAAGAATAACAACCTGGTTCGGCTCCGTACCCCTTCAGGGTCGGCGCCGAACCTCGTGTTTGCCCCCACAGTGCCGGCTTCCTCGTACTGACGAGCCTCATCATCCCCCGGAGTCCGATCCGGAGCAGTCCCTCAGGCCGTCCCCCTCCCCGGGCGGGGCGGGAGGATGACCTGGCGCAGCCTAGGCCCTCCGATTCCCCCAGAGGCACAGAGGACTCACGATGGGCCACGTCAGCTCTAAATACCGCCAAGGGTTTCGCCACGTCAGCCCTATACCACTCCTGGTATCACCGCAACCGCCCTAAACCCCCTGGGCCTTCTGCCACGTCAGGCCCATGGGCTTTCGGAACCAAACCCGGTTGGGATTCTCTATAAATACTAGACCCTCACCCACCTTTTGGAGGTAATCAATCTTTTGCCACTTAAATATACCTAGTTATAGCTACTCTCTCACAGAGACTGACTAGAGCGTCGGAGGGTCCGCCACCGGGACAAACCCCGGTGTTTCAGGACCGTCTGCAGGTACACAAGACCTCGGATCCGACCCTTCCGATCCGAGCCCAACCTTCAACGCCTTTCCGAGCTCATCGTAGGCCCCAGAAGGTCAACCGAAGGACGGCAGACGAGCGGCAATCTCCTTCAATACAAATTGAGTTCGAACTCACACCTGGTGCTTCCACACGTGCCTCAGAAATAAACAGCATCATATATATATATATATATATATATATATATATGAGAATAAAGATGACCTCGTCATCGTTCCATTAATGATAGATTAACGAAACACAGTAGATTCAATTACATAGTAACATACAAAATATGAAGATACGTCAGCATCTCAACAGTCTAATGCAGCGACAATCAAAAGCAAAATACAGGTACATAAAACTCAAAATGAACACCCATCCCAACTTCCTTGCGTACTCTGCTAGCTTACTCTCCCTCCATGCGTAGCTTCTTTCTGTTATCCGCCTGACCTGCCCAGGCATAAATGAAACTGAAAATTTTATGCATAATTACAGGAAATCTATGATTGCAATTATGAAAACAAAATTTATTTCGATCCAGCCACAAGCCCCAGATTGCCGCAGCAACTGACAGATCCCAGGCTTCCTTATCCTCTTTTCCTATGCTACCCCCTCCCTATGTCCCAAGCCTCAAAAATTGAGGAGGGACTCTGTAGACACCCAAACCCAAGGCTGACGACCTCCCAAGCTAGTTTTGCCCTATGACACTTGAAAAAGATGTTATCAGAGTCTTCTTCGCCATTGTTGCATTTAGAGCACTCACCTCAAGCTGCATACCTTGCTTCTGTAAGTTTACCCTTGTTAAAATAGCATCATTTGCTACCAGCCATAGGAATACTTTTACCTTCAAAGGCGCTTGTGTACTCCATATAATCTTACTGTTTCTGCTTCTGATTCCTCCATCGTTCAATCTTTTGTATAGGGATGCTACTGAGAAGTTTTCATTAGACTCTAAACACCATGTCCTGACGTCTTCTGTTCCTTCAGAACACCTTCCTTCAATTCGAATGAATCTATTCAGGCTCTGTAGTTGTGTGGTACTCTCCTGTGAAACATCCTCTCCCACCTATAGCTTAAGTCTGCCATTTCGCCAAACATCTGCGACTAGCGAGTCTGTAATTACCATGCTCTTTGCTGCTTCCGAGAACATGCTTAGTAGAGTACTGTTACCACACCATTTATCCTTCCAAAAGCGTGTACTTTTTTTGTTCCCAATTCTGCATGTGGTATTTGTGTGGAAAATATCCCCTACTCTCGCCACTCCTCTCCACAGATAGGATGACCTTCCATACGAACTTCTTCCTCCAAATCTAATTTTTTCCCTTCTCCGATAGGTTCCAAAAGATTTGCACCACCAGCTGTTTCTTTTCCTGTTCATCTTCCACCACCACTTGCTCATCAGAGCTCGATTCATATCCCTCACACTACAAAAGAAAGTAGCTTTCCCGGCGCTTTTGTACGTCTATACTGGCGTTTTTTTACGCCAGTGAAACTTTCACCGGCGTTTACAATAGCGCCGGTCCAACTGCCGCCGAAGCGGGCGTTGCTGAAACGAAGGGGTCTACACCGGCATTTTTGGTGGACGCCGGTAAATGTTAGGACTACACCGGCGGTCATAAAACGCCGGTGTATATCGGTCTCTGGGTGCCGTTCTTGTGCACCTATATACATACACCGGCGGTCGTAAACCGCCGGTATTTATCCATTCACCGGCGTATATGAAAACGCCGGTGTAGATCAAAAGTATACCGGCGGTCAAGAAATGCCGGTGTATGTGCGTTTATGAGCGCCTGCTTTTCCCTATTTACGAACACCGGCGCTACCAAAAAACGCCGGTGTAGTTATATACGCCGGCGTTTATAAAATGCCGGTGTACGACTGTGCCGTTACAGCTGATAACATTCGCCGGCGTGCGTTGAAATGCCGGTGTATCACACACTCCAACAATTAAATTATATAGACCGCTGTTTTTTAAAACGCCGTTCTGGCTATGCCCGTTTATTTTCGATACTCCGCTTTTCCGTTCGATTTCAATTCACAGTTTCATTTACAAAACCTGTAAACTAATTCTCACAACTGATTCAATCAATTTCGTTGCATACTACTGCGCAAACCACAACCAAACACAAGAATAATTAAAGATAATCAAGTTTCACACGTGTCATATCAACGTCCAAATTCATTGATTAATTAACAGTGTCATAATTAACAAATTAATATAGAGACTAACATCCAAAATATCCAAACAAACCAGTCTGACAAATATCCAAAATATCCCAAATTCAAAGTATGACATAACTCTCATAAAAAAAACCAGTCTGACATAACAACAGCAAGGAGGAGGACATAAGAACAACAACCATACAGCAAGGAGGACATAAGAACAGCAAGGAGGACCGCAGATTCATACCCCTCGAGTAGCTTCAGCTCTGATCATCAGAATTTCCTTCATCTTGACGACCGCTCTGTGAAAAAAAAACAATAGTTTAATTGAACAGTAGATCACAATACAGAACATACATATTTTTTGAACTTGCAAAAAGAACTACCTGTATCTCGAATTATAAGATCAATGTGCCAACTGCAAATGGAATTGTTAATGATATATACAGAGGTAAAATAATTACATTGCAATGCTAAAAATCTAGTACTTAATTTTGTTTTTAAATATATCTAAAATAACAAAACAAATGAAAATTCAGTATCTAACTTGAAACCTTTATATTCTCCTCTGATTGGGAATATCCACTATCTAAAACAATAAAACAAATGAAAATTCAGTATCTAAGCATGTCCTTCATGGATTGTTCAGACAATCCATGAAACTGTCATCGTGGACGGAAACCAAATATAAGAAAAATAAGAAAAATAAGATAGGGCTCATATCAAGTGTATTTTTAGGGAACTGTCATCGTGGAAGGAAACCAAATATATATAGAAGCCAGAAATGGAAACAGAAAGAAGAAAGGTAGAGACTTTGGATACACCAGGCTACCATAGCGGCATTTTCCTCATCTCTCTCTCATCCCTTATTTCCCTTCAGCACACGAACAGAAAGAGACATCAGCAACCACCTTAAGAGCGACAAGAACAACAATAATAATAAATTATTATGAACAAGATGTCTCTATATGGGTTTCCAGATCTCCACTCGAGCCCACTCTTTCTAATCACAGCCCAATTAAGAACATAGACAACATCCACTAAACAATCCAATCATAGCCCAGTCAAAATTTGCCATCCTGGATCTTAATGAAATACGCTTCATTAACAGTGAACGAAAATGAGGATGCTAGCAGCATACTTAGTTTGGAAGTGAACCCATTTTTTGTTAAAAAATCATGCCAAAGATGGCAATCAGCTTCATTAACAGTATCTGAAAATGAAAATTTCCATTATCTAAGCTTATATGTTGCTCTACTAATTCACTGTGCCCAACTAAATCTAAAACCCAATTGTTGTGCGTATCCGGAGGATTTTGGCATACGTACCTATAGCATCCTCAGTTCACAGTAAACCCGTTTTGGTCAAAAAAACATGCCAAGATCACAATCAGATGCATGAAAATAAGCTTCACTAACAACAAAAGAAGAAACTGGGGATGCTATGCAGCATACTTAGTTTGGAAGTGAACCCATTTTGTGTTAAACAATCAGGTTACATTGACAGTATTTGAAAATGAAAATTTCTCCATCATCTGAGCTTATATGTTGCTCTACTACTTTTTTAGCCCAACCATATCGCAAAACCCAAGTGTTGTGCATATCCGGCCGGAGGATTTTGGCATACGTACCTATATAATATCTGATGACCACAGTGAACCCATTTTTGGTATAAAAACATACATGCCAAGAAGACAATCAGGTGCTTGAAATCAGCTTCACTAACAGTTAGTGAAAATGGGACCATAAAATAGCTTAAGAAGACCATCAGGTTTGTGAAATAAGCTTCACTAACAGTGAAAGAAACTGGGGATGCTATGCAGCATACTTATTTTGGAAGTGAACCCATTTTGTGTTAAAAAAACCATGCCAAAGATTGCAATCAGGTTACATTGACAGTGTCTGAAAATGAAAATTTCTCCATTATCTGAGCTTATATGTTGCTCTACTACTTTTTTAGCCCAACTATATCGCAAAACCCAAGTGTTGTGCATATCCGGCCGGAGAATTTTGGCATACGTACCTATATAATATCCTCAGTTCACAGTGAACCCATTTTTGGTATAAAAACATACATGCCAAGAAGACAATCAGGTGCTTGAAATCAGCTTCACTAACAGTTAGTGAAAATGGGACCATAAAATAGCTTAAGAAGACCATCAGGTTTGTGAAATAAGCTTCACTAACAGTGAAAGAAACTGGGGATGCTATGCAGCATACTTAGTTTGGAAGTGAACCCATTTTGTGTTAAAAAAACCATGCCAAAGATTGCAATCAGGTTACATTGACAGTGTCTGAAAATGAAAATTTCTCCATTATCTGAGCTTATATGTTGCTCTACTACTTTTTTAGCCCAACTATATCGCAAAACCCAATTGTTGTGCATATCCGGCCGGAGGATTTTGGCATACGTACCTATACAATATCCTCAGTTCACAGTGAACCCATTTTTGGTATAAAAACAAACATGCCAAGAAGACAATCAGGTGCTTGAAATCAGCTTCACTAACAGTTAGTGAAAATGGGACCATAAAATAGCTTAAGAAGACCATCAGGTTTGCGAAATAAGCTTCACTAACAGTGAAAGAAACTGGGGATGCTATGCAGCATACTTATTTTGGAAGTGAACCCATTTTGTGTTAAAAAAACCATGCCAAAGATTGCAATCAGGTTACATTGACAGTGTCTGAAAATGAAAATTTCTCCATTATCTGAGCTTATATGTTGCTCTACTACTTTTTTAGCCCAACTATATCGCAAAACCCAAGTGTTGTGCATATCCGGCCGGAGAATTTTGGCATACGTACCTATATAATATCCTCTGACCACAGTGAACCCATTTTTGGTATAAAAACATACATGCCAAGAAGACAATCAGGTGCTTGAAATCAGCTTCACTAACAGTTAGTGAAAATGGGACCATAAAATAGCTTAAGAAGACCATCAGGTTTGTGAAATAAGCTTCACTAACAGTGAAAGAAACTGGGGATGCTATGCAGCATACTTAGTTTGGAAGTGAACTCATTTTGTGTTAAAAAAACCGGTTACATTGACAGTATCTGAAAATGAAAATTTCTCCATTATCTGAGCTTATATGTTGCTCAACTACTTTTTTAGCCCAACTATATCGCAAAACCCAAGTATTGTGCATATCCGGCCGGAGAATTTTGGCATACGTACCTATACAATATCCTCAGTTCACAGTGAACCCATTTTTGGTATAAAAATATACATGCCAAGAAGACAATCAGGTGCTTGAAATCAGCTTCACTAACAGTTAGTGAAAATGGGACCATAAAATAGCTTAAGAAGACCATCAGGTTTGTGAAATAAGCTTCACTAACAGTGAAAGAAACTGGGGATGCTATGCAGCATACTCATTTTGGAAGTGAACCCATTTTGTGTTAAAAAAACCATGCCAAAGATTGCAATCAGGCTACATTGACAGTATCTGAAAATGAAAATTTCTCCATTATCTGAGCTTATATGTTGCTCTACTACTTTTTTAGCCCAACTATATCGCAAAACCCAATTGTTGTGCATATCCGGCCGGAGGATTTTGGCATACGTACCTATATACCATCCTCAGTTCATGGAAGAAAAATACGAATAGGGCTCATAGCAAGTGTAGTTTTAACTGGAATTGTCATCGTGGAAGGAAACCAAATACAGAAGCCAGAAAGAGGAGTGGTAGAGAATGAGGATACACCAGGCTAACATAGCGGCATTTTCCTCATCTCTCTCTCATCCCTTCTTTCCCTTCAGCACACGAACACATAGAGACATCAGCAACAACAGCAAGAGCGACAAGAACAACAACAATAATAAATTATTATGAACAAGATGACTCTATATGGATTTCCAGATCTCCACTCCAACTCGTCTCTTTCTAATCACAGCCCAATTAAGAACAATTGTTCACAGTCACTGTTAAAGAAACATATATGCTCAGATTATGAAAAATTTATATGCTCAGATTATGGAAATTTTCAGTCACTGTTAAAGAAACTAAGTAGGCTGCATAGCATCCCCAGTTTCTTTCACTGTTAGTGAAGCTTGTTTGGAATACAGATCACTCAAACATGCTCCTTGTTTCTGAACTCAAATATCACATTAATAAACATCTTTTCTAATAATGGCTACACTTGTGGAAGCTCCCTCTAAGCCTCAATTCTTCAAGGTTTTGTTGCCTACTTCTTTACAGAAGTTGGTACTCTATTCTCCTCTCTTTAAAGAAGAATAGAGTACCAGCTTCTGTAAAGAAGTAGGCAACAAAACCTTGAAGAATTGAGGCTTAGAGAGAGCTTCCACAAGTGTAGCCATTATTAGAAAAGATGTTTATTAATGTGATGTTTGAGTTCAGAAACAAGGGGCATGTTTGAGTGAACAATTGGGTTTTGAATGGAGATTGTAGTCATAGATCAATTCTTCATGGAAGAAAAATACGAATAGGGCTCATAGCAAGTGTAGTTTTAACTGGAATTGTCATCGTGGAAGGAAACCAAATACAGAAGCCAGAAAGAGGAATGGTAGAGAATGAGAATACACCAGGCTAACATAGCGGCATTTTCCTCATCTCTCTCTCATCCCTTCTTTCCCTTCAACACACGAACACATAGAGACATCAGCAACAACAGCAAGAGTGACAAGAACAACAATAATAATAAATTATTATGAACAAGATGTCTCTATATGGGTTTCCAGATCTCCACTCCAACTCGTCTCTTTCTAATCACAGCCCAATTAAGAACAATTGTTCACAGTCACTGTTAAAGAAACATATATGCTCAGATTATGAAAAATTTTCATTTTCAGATACTGTTAAAGAAGCTGATTTTATGCATCTGATTGCTATCTTCGGCATGGTTTTTTTAACACAAAATGGGTTCACTTCCAAACTAAGTATGCTGCATAGCATCCCCAGTTTCTTTCACTGTTAGTGAAGCTTATTTCACAAACCTGATGGTCTTCTTAAGCTATTTTATGGTCCCATTTTCACCTCCTCCAAATCAGTACAACAACACGACTGAACAATCCTTGTTTGCAGGTCATACAATGTCATCTATACCAGGTTATGTGCCAAAATGGGGTTGGGCATACGATGCAAGGCCGACAAGTATTAGTTGTTTGTGAGTATGCAATAGGATGCAGCTATGAACATGGGCTCATATCAAGTGTAGTATTACGGACTGTCATCGTGGAAGGAAACCAATTTAATATAGAAGCCATATATGGAGCCAGAAAGCGGGATGGTAGAGAATGAGGATACACCAGGCTAACATAGCGGCATTTTCCTCATCTCTCTCTCATCCCTTCATTCTCTTCAACACACGCACACAAAAAGACATCAGCAACAACAGCAAGAGGGGGTTGGTCCAACAATAAGTGTAGATTATAATAAACGCGATGTCTCTATTTTGGGTTTCCAGATCTCCACTCCAGCCCTTTCTTTCTAATCACAGCCCACTTAAGAAACATAGACGAAATGCTTATAGACGACAGCCACAATGCAGACTCACAAACACTAGTACGTGTCTTTCATGCATTCAAGTAACATAATCTCTTTAAAAATACCAATTTTAAGACTTACCGATGTTTTTTGACAGTGGGCGGCGTGCTACCCTCACTCTCATATGTTTGCCTGCCACTATTATTTAGTGGCTGCTCATCCCCATAGCTCTCGTTGCCGTCATTTATATTTACCCTCTTTCCACGCCTCGGCATGTTGTACCTGTCAAGGATTCGATAACTTGGTTCAAATAATAGTTTGGTTCAAATGACAACGATAGTTTGGTTCAAATGACACTAAGCATAGTTTAATGTAAATAACACCAAGCAGTAGAAAATAGAAAGATAATTAAACCAGTGTATTAAATTCACAATGAACATATTCGAAATTACAGACATAATATTACAACAAGATTTAAGACATAAAATTACAGACATATAATAAACTCAATTGAAAATCATGTAAACTACAATACGACATCTTCCAGTACATCGCCCTCTTCTCCATCCTTGCGGAGCCAAGTCCCGCAAATTCCAACATCGGTTGTGTTTACATCAAACACAGGAAACTCAGAAGCAATGTAACTGTTCATGTCTTCACTGTCTTCATCGTCTGAAGTATCGCCCAGTTGGAATACATCTCTTGGTTGCATAGGGATAGCCACATACGATTTTGGCAGGGTTGGATCTTCAATGTAGAACACTTGTTGCACTTGGGATGGAAACACAAATGGCTCATGGCTAATGTGTGTACCGATGTGAATCAATTTTGAGAAGTTTACAACTGTGAAGCCAAGCTTGTCCTTGTTGTTAGAAAAATTCCTATCAAACTCAGTCCAATCCCCACGAAATAAGACAACACGAAAATGGCCAAAATAATTCAACTCAATGATATCCGTGAGCACTCCATAGTAGTCGAGATCCCCATCTACAGGCCTCGTGTCCGATTTGGAAGCATAACTTCTAGTCTTAGACGTCACTACCATTCCACTATTTTGAGACTTCAAATTAGATTCACGATCCTTAGTACGAAATCTAAAACCATTGAATATGTATCCTCCGTATCTTTTGACCATCTGATAGGGACCTTTGGCAAGTACTTGTATTTCAGATGACGCACCTTCAGGACCCAAAGAATGTACCTATTAATTTTGCGCAAATCGTATCAACACCATAGAAAATGTAGATATAATAAAGATTAACTTGCATAACTGTAATTCACCTACATGAGATTCAAACCACTTATGAAATTTTTCATTCATCAGCTTGTTTTGTTCACGTGGTGGTAGTCTTCTTGGTCTAGCCTTTCGTTTGATGTCCCTGACAAATTCGCTAAAAAACAAGCAATTGAAATTAGGAATAACAAAAGTATCAAAAATATCGAACTCCGCGGTTTTCACTGTATTCGATTTACATTCAAAAGCAACTTACTTTCGAAATGGTTCCACTGATGCATGATGGTCTAGCACATATCGATGTGCCTGTTCCCACGCTAAGCTATCGAGCTCAAATGCATCAACTTTACCAACAGTGGTGCCAGCGGTATCAAAAAGATATTGTGCACCATCAAGGTTGGAAATGTCTGGATTTCTACGTGGTCTACTGGAAGATGTCTCCACACCAGGCAAATACCTGGAAAAAAAATGTGAGCACTCCTCTGATAGATATCCCTGGGCTATTGACCCTTCAGGATATGCTCTATTTTTCACATAACCCTTTAGCCGGTATAGGTACCTGAACATGTACAATTAATAAACTAGAGCGGATTAGGGGATTAAAAGAAATGAGCTTTTGAAAATTCAATTTCGTAAGATGAACGAATTATTTTACCTCTCAATGGGGTACATCCACCGATAGTGAACAGGACCACCGATTCTGGCTTCACCAGCAAGGTGATTATCAAGTGAATCATAATAGTGAAAAACGATGGAGGAAATATCATCTCCATTTTACTAAGTGTCAATGCCGCCTGCTGCTCCAATTGGTCCAGATCTTCAACACGAAGCATTCTTGAGCAAATACATTTATATATGCTACAAAGATCTTTCAGGACAGTAGTGACTTGCTCACACATTGAAGACCTTAGGGCCACAGGAAGGAGATCCTGCATTAGGATGTGGTAGTCGTGTGACTTTAGACCCTGAAGCCTCTTCTCTTTAAAGTTGACACATTTTGCCATGTTAGAAGAATAGCCATCGGGGACTTTAAGTTCAAGTAGTACTTTGCAAAACAACTCCAACTCCGATTTTGACATTGAATAGATTGCAGGAGGTAGGAGCACTTTCCCGTTCGGCAATTCTTCTGGGTGCAACTCATGTCGGATGCCCATTGACTTCAAATCAAGTCGGCTTTTGAGATTGTCCTTTGTCTTCCGATCATCTCCCATAACTGTTCCTATACAATTCTCACCAATATTTTTTTCGATATGCATCACATCTAAATTATGTCTCAGTAAGTTGATTTCCCAATACGGCAACTTGAAGAAAATACTCTTCTTCTTCCATGCACCTAAACTCGTCAAGTTTTTATCCTCATCCTCGCCATATAGATCGGTCTCCTCACCTTGCTCCGGCCTTGCCCTTTTCTTGCCCTTTGTCCTGACTTCTGGTTCCTTTCCATATTTGAATTGATGACCATCTACCCGCCTCAAAATATCTGAACCAGAAGAAGACCCAGGAGCATGTTCCCACTCGTCGGTGCCATCAAATGTCGCTGCCTCTGCCCGAAATATATGTGTGTCAGGCAACCATCTCCTATGACCCATATAGCAAAACTTTCTGCCATTGTACAACCACCTTGAACTAGTTTGGTCAGCACAACATGGACATGCATAACGTCCTTTAGTACTATATCCAGATAAATTTGCATATGCTGAAAAATCATTGATTGTCCAAGACAACATGGCACGAAGAGAAAATGTTTCTTTAGCCACAGCATCATAGGTTGGAACACCCACCCACAACTTCCGAAGTTCATCTATTAACGGTTGTAGGTACACATCTATATCATTTCCAGGACCTTTCGGTCCAGGAACTATCATGGACAAAATAAATGAGGACTGCTTCATGCATTTCCAAGGCGGCAAATTGTATGGTATCAACACAACCGGCCATATGCTGTATGTACTACTCATTTGCCTGAAAGGGTTGAAACCATCACTAGCTAGTCCAAGTCTCACATTTCGAGGATCTTCCGCAAAATCAGGATATCTTTCATCAAATCTTTTCCAAGATTGAGAATCAGCAGGATGTTTAAGAATCCCATCATTAGTGCGACCTTCAGCATGCCATATCATATCAGAAGAAGTTTTCGTGGACATAAACAACCTTTGTAACCTAGGAATCAGAGGAAAGTAACGCAATGTTTTGGCAGGCTTCTTTTTCCTACTTCGCTTAGTAGATCCACTGGCTCCCTCGTCTTGATTTGGTCTTTCTTTCCATTTCGAAGAACCACACAGATTGCAATTCTCCAGACTTTCCTTACCACTCGTGAAAAGCATACAGTCATTTGGACATGCTGCTATCTTCTCATATCCTAGATCGAGAGAACTTAGGAATTTTTTGATTTTATAGGCTGAGTTTGGAATACAGATTTCAGGAAATGCTTCATTCAACAATTCAAGTAGCATAGTGAAGGACTTAGCAGACCACCCATTTAAACATTTAATCTGAAATAGTCTGATAATGAATGAGAACTTAGAGAATTTGGTGCAGTCGCGGTACAACGGGATACTAGCATCTTCAAGTAACTTAGCGAAGGATTCTTGCTGCTTATTATTTTCATGGGTGGGTCCAGACATTTCCTCGTCCACCCCACCACCAATCTGGTTTGTTTCTGTTGACTCATTGTGAACTTCGGTTGTTGGGTCATTGGTGTGGAAAGGAACATTATGAATCCCCATGGCATCTTGTAACAAAGCATGCATGTCATCGGGAACGCTTAAGTCTTCGTTCACTAAGGGCTCAGCCTCATTTTCTAATACAACCGGACGAACAGGAGCTGCCGTATGATCCTCTCCATGACAAAACCACCTTGTGTACCCTTGAAGAAAACCGTTGACAGCCAAGTGTGTATGTACTACGTCACATGTCCTCAGCATACAATTTGTACAGCGAAGGCATGGACAAAGGATTAGGTTGGGATCACGGGAATGTCGTTTGGCAAAGATAATAAAATCTTTAATACCATCACGGTACTCCTTGGATAATCGTGGTTTACTAATCCAACTTCTATCCATTATATCAATAGCACACAGTCTGAAATTAAAATTTGATATATTAAATAGTAATAACAGTAAAAGGCATTTTGTATATTAAATTTCACCTATTTGAAAACCATCCCTAGATGCAAATAAATAAACGATATAATCTTTAACTGTAAAATAAAAAAATTGTGGCTCCAAAAAATGTACAAAAAAAAACTACATCTTAACACAATCTACTCTATTCACCAAACCCTAAACGACCTTTTGTGGAAATGATCACAACCACCTTAGACGGTATTTTATCGCACACCCTGTGTTCGAGCATAAAAAAAAAATCGACTATAGTCTCCCCTGTATTTGGCTTTCCGTTCAAGGAGATGATGATGGTAAAGGGTATTTTGCTGATGAAGAGGAATCGGCAGAATAATGAGCGCGTCGTGCTGTAACTACGGTAACAAGAAGATCTGATGACTCATGAACTATTCTGTTCATGACTACTAATAATCACTTATCTCATAATAATAATAATAATAATAATAATAATAATAATAATAATACTAAACAAAAGAAACAGTAAAAGAAAAATTAAAATGTCTAGTATGTAAGCATATATTTTGCAGACTGAACCAATTGTTGTACATAGCCGGAGGATTTTGGCATAGAGCTATAGCATCCTCAGTTCACAGTGAACCCATTTTGGTCAAAAAAACATGCCAAAATGACAATCAGATGCATGGGATAAGCTTCAATTTATTAACAGTGAAAGAAACTGGGGATGCTATGCAGCGTACTTAGTTTGGAAGTGAACCCATTTTGTTAAAAAACCATGCCAAGGATTGCAGTCAGGTTACTTTAACAGTATCTGAAAATGAAAAATTTCCCATTATCTGAGCTTATATGTTGCTCTACTACTTCTTCAGCCCAACTAAATCTAAAACCCAATTGTAGCCGCATATCCAGCCGGAGGATTTTGGCATACGTACCTATACCATCCTCAGTTCACAGTGAACCCATTTTGGTAAAAAAAACATGCCAAGATGACAATCAGATGCATGAAAATAAGCTTCACTAACAACAAAAAAAGAAAATGGGGATGCTAGCAGCATACTTAGATTGGAAGTTAACCCATTTTGGTATAAAAAATCATGCCAAAGATTGACAATCAGGTTACTTTAACAGTATTTGAAAATGATAAATTTTCCATTATCAGAGCTTATATGTTGTTATACTACTTCTTCAGCCCAACTAAATCTAAAACCCAATTGTTGTGCGTATCCGGAGGATTTTGGCATACGTACCTATAGCATCCTCAGTTCACTTAGTCTGGAAGTGAACCTATAGAAACTGGGGATGCTATGCAGCATACTTAGTTTGGAAGTGAACCCATTTTGTGTTAAAAAACCATGCCAAAGATTGCAATCAGGTTACTTTAACAGTATCTGAAAATGAAAATTTCCCATTATCTGAGCTTATATGTTGCTCTACTAATTCACTGTGCCCAACTAAATCTAAAATCCAATTGTTGTGCATATCCGGCCGGAGGATATTGGCATACGTACCTAGAGCATCCTCAGTTCACAGTGAACCCATTTTGGGTAAAAAAAACAAACATGCCATGAAGACAATCAGATGCATGAAATCAGCTTCATTAACAGTAAAAGAAGATGAAAATTTCCATTATCTAAGCATATATTTTTCTATTAATTCTTCATCTCAACTAAACCGTTCATGCTAAGGAAATCGAAATGAATAAACTGAAAAAAGCTGCCTTTTTTGGAAAATAAGGGAAATCAAGAGATCATACCGAAGAGAGAGAGAGGGAGCGGGGCGACGAGGGCGGGGGCGTAGGAGAGAGAGAGAGAGGGGGCGCCGGCGATTCACCTCCAAATAGAGAGAGGGAAGAAGGAAATCAAAAAGGACGAAGGGAATAAGGGACGATTTCGAAAGGTCGAAGGCCGTCGAAGAGGACGAAGCGGCGGAGGCAAACGCGCGGGAAGTAGAGCGAGGAAGGAGGGAAACGAAGCGCCTCTTTCCTCTTTTTTTTTTGGGTATTGGGAAAATGGCGAGCGAAAGATTAGGGTTCGCGGGTTTTATTCCCAGTTATTCACCGGCGTTTTAATTGGAAACGCCGGTGAATGTGTCCGTATATTCGCCGGCGTTTATAATAAAAAACGCCGGTGAATAATAAACTTCACCGGCGTGTTTAGGTAAAACGCCGGTGAATACTAACATACGCCGGCGTTTTAAATCGACCGCCGGTGTATGACCATCCCATCTGGCGCCCAATTCCTACTCGCTCCCTACCCCGGCGCTACTAGTAAAACGCCGGGGAATAATCGCCGGTAAAAGCAGTATCTTTTGTAGTGTCAGGTCTAGGATTTCTAGACCCTCAAATTCTTTCCTCTTACACACCCTTTCCCATTTAACCAAATGGAATCCCTTATTTTTTTCATCCACTCCCTTCCAGAGGAACCTTCTTCTACATTTGTCGATCCTGTTGATAACCCACTTCGGGAGCTCATAAATCGGCATTAAATACATCGGTAGACTACTGAGAACCGAATTGAGCAAAGTGATCCTCCCTCCGAGTGTAAGAAAATGTTCCTTCCATCCTGCCAATTTCCTTTCCACTTTCTCTATTAACGGTTGTCAGTCCTCTTTCTGTAGTGTTCCCAGTCTAATGGGTGTGCCAAGATATGTAATTGGGTAGTTAGCTACCTCGCATCCCAACATAGACTTGATAGTATTAATCGAAGTGGATAGATTACCGCTGAGGGCTGTAACACAGCTCTTGGTGAAATTCACTTTCAGGCCTGCCCACGCTTGGATACACCTCAATACAATGTTAATTGCCAAGATCTCCTCCCCCTTGCCTCCCCAAATATTATCATGTCGTCCGCATATTGCAGAATCGATATGGCTTCTGGAATCCCTTTTACCCGAACTTCCGTGATAAACCGTTCCTCTCTACCCTTCCTGATCATTTCTTCTATACCATCAGCAACTAGTGTGAAAATTAATGAAGGCAAGGGGTCCCTCTGACGCAATCCTCTTCGACATCTAATTTCCTTCCCTACCTTGCCGTTAAATTGTACGAACGATTCCCCCCTCCCCCCTCCCCCCCCCGACACATTTCGTAATCCAAGATAACCATTTGTCTCTGATATTGCTAAAAATAGAACCAAATCGGGACCGTTCAAATTGGGCATGAATCTTAAAGCTCTCAGGGGTAAACAGTAATTTTACCTACAAACGGGTCTGAAATGGAAACTGGGTCTTTCTTCAAAGCTCAATAACCTATAAACGGATCTGTCCTTATGTGTATGGGTAGCGGGCCATTCATGGTTATCTCTACTAGTATTATACACGTGCTGTGCATGTGGGGAAAATTGGGGGGGGATGAAAAGGGGAAAAAAAATTCTACCGGTACGTGCATTGCACGAGTTGGGATATGAACAAATTACACTATGGGCTTCTCCCAGTATAGTAGTAGAGATGAAACGATTTAAACTCTACATCTTATCCAAAAACACCAGGAAGTAGAGATAAATTCTTATCTCAAAACGGGTCCCTAAGGCGACTATAAATACCCCTTTCCCCCCACCATAACAAGGTAATCAATCTTTTTCTACCTAAAGCACTTTCTTAATCTTTCTGATTACTGACAAGAGCGTCGGAGGGTTCGTCGCCGGAATCCATCCCGGTGTATCAAACTTTTTTGCAGGTCAACAGCAGTAGTAAGAAACCAGTCAAAACATTGGTGAAAGTCAACATGTTTGCTTTATTCGTTTCTCCAAGAATTCACAAATTCATCTGTTTGCTCCCACACCAAAATCAGCAGCAACAGATTGGCGCCGTCTGTGGAAAACGGAAAAGCAATTCAACCTTACTTCATCAGCAAATGTAGTTTTAAACCATGCATCCGAAAGAGAAGAGGAAGGCAGTGGCCTCCAACCGAAGAGCCACTCCTCTTCCTCCTCCTCCTCCTGTCCAAGATGTTCTTCCTCAACAGCCTCCTCCTCAACAGGCCCCTCCAGGGTCTTGGGGGACTCTCGTCGGAGTCGTCCAAAGCAACATCCTTTTGATGACCATGTCGCGGTCCACAATCCTTCAGTTGACTCTATGGCTTCTCAAAGCCCTCCCGAGAAGGATCTCCGTCAAGTGATTGTTAACTGCCAACAGGGGTTGACCTCCGAACTCACTTGAATGGATGGAGAGCCCTTGAGGGAGTCCATTAACCTGAGCACCCAGGGGTCTCAAGAGTCCGGACCCCCAGCAGACCAAGGACCAAAAGATCCCTTCCCCCAAGGAGGTGAAGAGAGTCCCCTCCATGTCGTCGGCGGAGAAGTCATACACCAATAAGCCGAGCCACACATATGGACTGCCAAGTTGGAGGGGCACCAGTCACAAAGGCAGAGTTCCAGGATTTCAATAAGCCATTCTGCGGGCCCTCAATGTCGCTCCCAACTATGAGCAATGGGCGCCTAGTCCTCAACCTGCCCCAAGCCATCACCACCGCACTCCCAGTCCCCTTCTGCATGAGAAAGAGTCTCGGAGCTCGGCAAGATATGACCGAAGGGAAGACTCGGTCTACCGCCATCTCCACGAGATGGAGAGGCACCTTGGCCAACTTGACAGAGAAGAGGAACAATGGGCGAGGAATTTCTGCCTAAGCAGGCCTCCGTTCTCCCGGACCATCATAGAAGCCCCGATCCCAGAAAACTTCAAGCCCCCTAACTTGGAGTCATACAATGGGGAGTCGGACCCCACCGACCACATCGAGAGTTTTAAAACTCTCACGATGATCCACCAGGCTTCGGATGTGCTCCTTTGCAAAACCTTTTCTGCCATGCTGAAGGGGCCTGCGAGAGAATGGTACTCTCGACTCGCCTCGACCTCCATCTTCTCCTTCGATCAGTTCGAAGGACTTTTCCTTACTCATTTCGTGATTAGCCGCCGGGCCAAGAAAATAAGTACATCTTTGGTGACCCTCAGCCAAAGAAATGGTGAATGCCTAAGAGATTACGTTCGGCGCTTTATCGCCGAAGCCCGGTCTATTGCCTCCTTCAACCAATTAGTAGCCTCGGCAGCATTCGGGCACAACATCACTATCGCCGACCTCAAGACGTCCCTTGCCAAGAAGCCTCCTCGGGACTTCTCAGAACTCCTTCTTAGGAGTGAGAAGTACATCCCAGTGGAAGAGGCTTTCAAACCCCTACTATTGAGGAACCGTCTTCTGGGAACAAACGAAAGAATACGAGCGAAGAAGGGTCCCAGAAATTCCAGAGGGACGACAATGGCCAACGCTACCTAACTCCTCGTTTTGAGAAGTTCACCCCTCTCAATGCAAGTATATCAGCAGTTCTTATGGAGGTGAACAAGGAAGGGCTACTCCGCGGTCCCCCTAGAATGAATACCACTAGCAAGAAAATGAACAGGGATAAGTGGTGCCGCTTTCATAGGGACCACGGCCACGGCACAGATGACTGTCGGGCTCTCAAAGAGGAGATCGAAGAACTCATACAGCGGGACACCTGGCCAAGTTCGTCCGAAAGACGGGGCCGATCTTCCACCCCGAGGAGCCAACACTCGAACCGAGAGGCCCAACGAGCTCCAAGATTCTAAACCTGGGGCCGTCCTCCACCTTATCCATAGAGGTCCAATGGGCGGAGAAACAAACTCCTCCCAAGAGGCCTGCACCCTACTGTAGAAGTAGGTTTTCAGTTTCAATGAGGTTGACGCTTCTAACACGGCCAAAAGCATGTAATAATGGCTCGCCCCATTGAAGGGGCCACTTAGTTTGTTTCAATAAAACTTAACTTTTTTCTAGTATTGAAAATTATTGCATTTGCCTCATTTCTCTCTCTCTGAGTCACATCTACGACTCGTTCAATGGTGAGTTCGGAGTCCAGCTTGTCCTACAGGGCTGCTCCCACAACTTACTAAGCTCAAAAATGGGTTTGGAGTCTAACACTTGGTTCGACGCTGCTTTAGCCGTTTGTAAACAAACAAGTGCGAAGCAGCTCACCATTCGAAATTGCTCCTATAGCTCGTTAATCCCCTCAAACAACAAGTTCGGAGTCCAACACTTGGTTCAATGCTACTTTAGCTACTTGCGAACAAGCTTGTACAAAGTAGTTCACCATTCGGAATTGCTCCCACAAATGTTGAAACTCTATTAACAACAAGTTCGGAGTTCAACACTTAGTCTGATGCTACTTTAGCTACTTGCGAACAAGCTTGTACAAAGTAGCTCACATTCGAAATTGCTCCCACAACTGTTGATAACCTTATAACAGCTGGTTCAAAGTTCACAATCATGGTTTGAAATTGTCCTTACAGCTTGCAAGTATGCGGTTTCGGAGCTTAAAACGAACATTCATACTACTCCCACTACTGGTTAAATTTTGCAACAAGCAAGTTCGGAGCTCAACTCTCCCCTAGTGTTGCTCCTCAAACTTGTCTTCTAAACGACTCTCTTCTAGAGTCTAGTGATACTCTTCACTCTGCTCGCCTCCCGAGCAGCCTTCTTCTCAGCAAGTTCGGAGCTTAACTCTCCCCTAGAGCTGCTCCTCAAACATGTCTCCCAAACAGCTCTCTCCTAGAGCCTGGTGAAGCTCTTCGCTCCACTCGCCTCCAAAGCGTACATCTTCTTAATGAGTTCGGAACACAACTCCCCCCTAGATTTACTCCTCAAACTCGCATCCCAAATGGCTCTCTCCTAGAGCCTGGTGAAGCTCTT
This sequence comes from Hemerocallis citrina, assembly GCA_017893485.1. Classification (NCBI taxonomy): domain Eukaryota; kingdom Viridiplantae; phylum Streptophyta; class Magnoliopsida; order Asparagales; family Asphodelaceae; genus Hemerocallis; species Hemerocallis citrina. The sequence goes on along the minus strand of CM030361.1, from coordinate 78,141,289 downwards.
TGCTCTGCTGGCCTCTAGAGCATGCCTCTTCTCAATGAGTTCGGTGCACAACTCTCCCCTAGAGTTTCTCCTCAAACTTATCTCCCAAACGGGTCTCTCCTAGAACCTAGCGAACCTCTTCGCTCTGCCCGCCTCCAGAGAGGACCTCTTCTTAACAATTACGGAGCTCAACTCTTCCCTAGAGTTCTCCTCAAACTTGACTCCCGAATTGCTCTCTCCTAGAGTCTGACTATGCTCCTCCTCCCGCTCACCTCCTGAGCATCCTTCTTCCAAGAGAGTTCGAAGCCTAACTCATCTAGAAATGCTCCCTAAAACTTGCTTCCAAGAGCGGATCCCCCTCAGAGTCATACAAAGCTCTTCTCAACTTTATAAAGGCGAATATGTTACGGGACTATTTTGACCATGATGAAGGATAATTCTTCAACCGACTTCTGAAGAAAACTTGTAGATCTTCGAGCTAGCTTCGAAACAAGAGGTCACAGGCCCCAATCCAACCTCCGTAGCATCGGAAATGTCGGTTACAATACAGCTGCGCCGAAGCCTTCTTAGCCCTCGGCAGCTCTTGCCGAGCGTTCTTGCCACCGACGTCCAAATGTGAAAAAATGCATTGACTGGTCAATAGTCAATGCGCCACGTGTTGCTCTCCTGGACTTCGGCAACGTGCGTCGAGACTCTTGCCACCGACGTCCAAATGCGTGAAAACGCGTTGACTGGTCAACGATCAACGAGCCACGTGTCGCTCTCCTGAACCTCGACAACGAGTGCCGAGCGCTCTTGCCACTGACCCAAAATGAGAGAAAAACTCTGCCTCAAGATCCGTACTCAAATAAAGATCAACATTTGTGATTAAAGCAAAAAAGAAAGAGTCAACAGTCAATGTTGACCGAGTCAACGGTCAACCATTGACTGCCACGTGTCTAGCCGCCGATGCCTCTCCTGGGTTCGAAAACACAATCCGAGCACTCTTGTCACCGGAGCTCAAATTGGAGAAAAATTCCGTCTCAAAATTTGCGCTCGATCACAATCAATGGATCAGATACGCACAACAAACAAAAAGAAAATGAAAAAAGAGAAAATATATTAAAGGGTTAACGGGTCGGGTTCGGACCCGTTACAGACCCGCAACCCTCCTATCTTCTATCCTTCTTCTCTCCTTCACAGTTTCCTGCCAAGAAAAAAAAAATTCTCTCACGCCACCTTCCTCGCAGAGCTCGACCCCTCATCTCGTCTGCCCCCTCGTCGAGAACCCACGAGATCCTCCTCCTTCGTCGACCTCTGAGCTCGACACCACCATGTCAACGTCGAGCTTCGAAGCTCCGATGACGAGCTCCACCTCCGCTACCCCTTCGTCGAGCTCCAACATCCCGAGCTTCCTCTTCCCAGCCGAACTCCTTCACCACCTCCACTGTCTCGAGCTCGAAAGCTTTGAGCTCATCACCCCCATTCCGACGAGCTCCGAGCTCCCCTTCACTGACGCCGACCTCCAATTTCAAAGCGCGAGCTCCCCTCGCCGAGCCCCTCTCTCCTCGTCGAGCTCCCACGTCTTCTTCTTCTCCTTAAAATTTCCCGCTGAAGCTCCCTCGTCGAACCCATCACCTCCGAGCTCAGTCTCCTCCATTTCGAGCTCCCTCCTCTCCTCCTCTCCACTGTCGACCTCATGCCGCTGAAGCTCCTCGCCAACCAACTCTGAGCTCCGAACTCCTCCAAACTCGAGCTCCTCCGAAGCTATCGAACTCCAAACCCATCACCGCCATTGTCGAGCTCCACGTCGCTGAACCCCTCCGTCATCGAGCTCCCCTTCACGAGCTCCTCATCGAGCTGCCCCTATTGCCGAACTTGCCGTCGCCAAAAATCCGACGCGCTCCACTACCGAGCTCCATCTACTTTGCCATCCTCCTTCCTCGCCGAGCTCCTCTCCCCTCGTCGAGAACCCCCAAGCTCCTCCTCGACTCCGAAGCTCACCTTGCCGATGCTGAGCTACACGGCGCTCGGAGAAGGACACGAGGGAGGGAGACGAGAGAGAGCGGAGGTAAGAAGAAGAAGCAGAGGTCGGGAGAAGAAGAAAAAAATAATAATAATAAAATAATGGGTCGGCGTTGACTAAGTCAATGCCAACGCAAGTGGACGACTCGTGCCACCAATGCTCAAATGAGAAAAAAATTGCCGCTTAACAATGCATGCTCTCTTGATCGTGATCAATGCACAGGATTGTGCCACGTCATTATGTATTTATTTATTTATTTATTTATTTATTTAAATTGAATTAATTATTAAAAAATTTCGAAAAAATAATTAAAAATCAAAAAAAATTAATTAAAAATTCTAAAAATAATTATTAATTCAGAAAATAATTTTAAATTCTGAAAATAATAATTATTAAATTAGAATAATTAATTAAAATTTTCGAAAATTAATTATTTAAATTCGAAAATTAAATAAAAAATTCAAAAAATGAATAAAAATTGGGAAAAAATCCGAAAATTCTGGAAAACCCACAAAAAATCAAGAAAATTCTGAAAATAATTTTGGGTATTTTACAAGCTCAGAATAACTCAGTTACACCTCGAGCAAAATCCAAACTCCGATAAAATCCCGTACGCCATTAGAGCAACAAAACTACTCCTCAAAGACTGTAGAACTCAGTCTCCAGGAGTGGGGGGCTCGTGAAATGGCTAAAAATAGAACCAAATCGAGACCATTCAAATTGGGCAAGAATCTTAAAGCTCTCAGGGGTAAAACAGTAATTTCACCTACAAACGGGTCTGAAATGGGAACTGGTCTTTCTTCAAAGCCCAATAACCTATAAATAGATCTGTCCTATTGTGTATGGGTAGCTGCCTGCTACAAACCAGCCTAGAATATTTAAAGAGTAATTCAAATCCATGGTTATCTCTATGAAATGATTTAAACTCTACATCTTATCTAAAAACGCCAGGAAGTAGAGATAAATTCTTATCTCAAAACGGGTCCCTAAGGCGACTATAAATACCCCTCTCCCCCCACCATAACAAGGTAATCAATCTTTTTCTACCTAAAGATCTGTCTTAATCTTTCTGATTACTGACAAGAGCATCGGAGGGTTCGTCGCCGGAATCCATCTCGGTGTATCGAACTTTTTTGCAGATCAACGGCAGCAGCAAGAAACCAGTCAAAACGTCGGTGAAAGTCAATAGGTTTGCTCTATTCGTTTCTTCATGAATTTTCAAATTCATCTGTTTGCTCCCACACCAAAATTAGCAGCAACAGTCTCCAAACCCTTTCATTTGCAAAACCTCATCCATGCAATCCCACTTCACCAAGTTGTAGGCTGTTTCTAAGTCCAGTTTCAGCAGGAATCCATCAGAGTTCTCTTTGTTTCCTCTATATACTATCTCATAAGCAGAGGCGACACTGTCCATAATGTCCCTCCCTTTAATGAACCCACTCTATGATTCACCTACCGCATCCTTTAGGTGAGGTGCTAATCTTGAGGCCAATACCTTGGTAATAATCTTAAAGGATCCATTGAGGAGGCTAATCGGTCTAAATTCTTCACTCCTCCTAGCCTCATTCTTTTTTGGAATGAGAATGACGTTTGCATAATTCAGCCTGTCGATGTCCACTGCCGCTGAGTGAAATTCTTGGAAGATTTCATTTAGGGCCCTTTTGATGATTTTCCAGTATAGCCAATAAAAGAAGATATGAAATCCGTCAGGTCCCGGTGCTTTGTCTTGTCCTAGTCTTTTGATTGCTTGAAACACTTCTTCCTTTAAAAATGGTCCTTCTAGCCCCTCGCTTCCGTCTATTCTAGTACCGTCCCAGAACTCAGACTGTAGCCTGCATCTATGCCTATCTGTTTGTCCCAATAGTTCTTTGAATTTGTCATCTAGATGCCTTCTGATCTCCCCCTCATCCTCGGTCCACCCAGTTTCCACCTCAAGTCCAGTAATGCGATTCTGCCACCTTCTTCCGTTTGCGACTTTGTGAAAGAACTGTGTATTTGCATCCCCTTCTTTAAGCCATTGAATCCAGGAGCGTTGCCTCCAATATTGTTCCTCAATTTCTGCGTACTGATGTATTTGTAATCTGCTATATCCCTCCTCTGCCACTGCTAATTCCTTAATTCTTTCTCCCAACTCCTTGACCTTTCTTTTGATCTCACCAAACTCCTGCCTAGCCCAATCTTTCAACGTTTTGCGTAGTCTCCTAGTTTTCGTGATCCACTTTCCGATGGTGTTGGTTGAAGCGGTATCCGCATTCCATGACTCCTCGATAATCTTACGGATGTTGTCATGCAAAGTCCAAGCTTTCTCAAATCGGAATGGGTGTGGCTCACTTCTTTGTCCATCGCCGCATTGTAGTGCTAAAAGGATGTGATCCGATGTAAATCTCGTGATGGATTTGATGGATGCAAGTGGGAAGGTCTCCTCCTAGCCCGTGGACACGAAAATCCTATCTAGCTTCGCAAGGATCGGAATCTGCTGCATATTCGTCCATGTGAACCTTCTATCAGTCGGATTTAGCTCCATGAGTTCTAAGTCATCTATGGTGGTGTTGAAATTATTTCTATAATTATCGCTAGCCCCCCTACCTCTGTGTTCATGCTGAAATCTCCTTCAATCACCCACGGGCCTGCCCATTGTTCTCTGATCGCTCTCAATTCTTCCCACAGCACCGCTCGCCTTCTCGAGTCGGAGGGTCCATAAACAGACGTTACCACATGCACCCAATTATCGCTCTGCATTCTAATTCTAACAGATACCGTGAACGTTCCAATAGTCTCGCCAATGATTTCAAAAAATGGCCAAGTCAATTCCTACAGCAATCCCTCCTGAAAAATCCTATAGCTGATTTAAATCTCCACTTAAATCCTGTAAGTGATCCTTATACTCTCAAAGTCCTCCCTCCTAGGATTTTCTATTCTGGTCTCTTGTAGCGCGCAGATAGACGGGCTATATTTAGAGATTGTATTGTTAATTAACCTACTCTTCGAACCCTGCCTCATACCCCTAACGTTCCAGAAGAGGTATAACATTAATAACTACTTTAAAGCCCTACCATCTATCGTCTACTCTAGTTTGGCACCTGTCCCGATTAAAGTAGGACCCTACCAATTTTTCCTCTAAGAGAATTCACTGTATGAAGCTGTTCGGCTTCATTAGAACCCATGGCTAGACCTAAAATACTAGCGTAATGAAGCAGAGTATCATCAGGAATATAATTCAAAATTGAAAGATTACAACTAGAAATACCTCCATACGCTGAGACTAGCTCTTTTGCATTAGCTGCCACTCTAATCAGATCCTCCTCACTTGGTCCCTGCTCGCCCCATTTGTCTAGTTGCCTCTTACTCTTTCTCTGGTATTCAAGTGTTCTCTTACTTGCGGTCTCTCCTCTTGCCAATTCCCATACTTGTTTCTCCCATTTGTCAGTGTCGGTCTCTGAAACGTGTGAGTCCTCGCCCACTCCATCTAGCACTTCAATTCTCTCACATTTTCCATCACTCGAGACGAACTCCTTAGAGCAATCATCTTGATTATAGTCTTCTAAGTGTATCCTCTGAACCTCCTCCCTAATGTGGACCTCCTGTTCCTCGAGCCTCTCATTCTTCGCAGCGTCCATCGCCTCATTATTTGTCCCAATGCCAACATCGTTTGCCTGCTCTTGGGCCTGCACATCCTTCATTTGCTGCGCTGCTTGATGTTCAGCAATTGGGCCCAGAATGTGTTGCTGGCCCAACCCACTTAATCCCTTGATTACCTCTTTCACTGCTCTCTTCACAGATTCGTCAAAGTCCTCCCTACTCATCTCATTAATGAAGCCCTGCCTCCTCGTTAACAGCGTCGTTTCCTTAAAATCCATATTCCTTCTTTTGAGAATACCCCCATTCTGTGACTGGTCGATGTGATGTTCCTGCAGCTGAACAGTGCACACATCACCATCAGCTGTCCCTCTGACTTCGTGTCATTGTCCATCATTATCAAGCTGCCAGCTGTCCCTCGCCTGCTTACTCCGCACGTCTTCGTTTGACTCCAGCTATAAAGTACTCTTTATCTGAATTGGACGGTCCAGATTCTCCCCTTTCAATCAGATGGTTCATGTCCTCCTGCTTCTTTTCTGAGTGATGGAGCGTTGTGATTGATCCGCACCAGATCCAACAGACCTTGCTCATCTTCAACCTCGCAAATTTTGGATTCTTCTGATTCCGATGGCGAGAGTCTGTCCCCCACACCACTGTATGAAACGCTTTTCTTCATTTGCGTAATGACCTTTACTTCGTACACCTCTCCGTCAAACTCTGCTTGGATCATGGATGGTATATCCTCCTTTGCCTCTATTCTGTTTCTAATGCGAGCATAATCCCGACGATTGTGCAAAAGTGTGCTTTTATCAATTTCAATTAAATAGCCGAAGGTCCTTATGTGATTTTGAAATGCCGATCTAACCCAAACATGAAAGGGGAGATTAAACAGTCTAATCCATATCGATGGTGGGGACTCCGGCTTCAAGGCTCCTACCTTCCGTGACCATCGAGAGAAGGTTATGAAGAACTCATGTCGACCTTGTCCCTCTAGACCCTTTAAATCTAAAGCATCCCGAACTTTCTCATGGCTTTGACAGTGGGCGAAGAAGCAGTACTGGTTCAATTGCTGTACCTGCCACTTCCACTCCGGCAAACTCTTAGTATTAACTGTCGAAAGCCTCTCAATCTCAGTAGTGGAGGGGTTCCTGCTTTGGGCTTTGATCATGACGCAAGAAGAGTAGCGTCTTTCGAACTCTGCCATAATAGGCGTCAAAGTAATAATAGCTTCGATTACTTTTCTCCCACCCGCGGTGCTATCCTCCGTTCGACTCTGACGAGAATCTGCCTTGATCGGGAGCTTCGGAGGTGGTGTCATCTCTATTGGAGACTTTGCCGACGTCTTTCCTTTGTTGTAGGCCGTGGAGATGTGACCGTAGGATTTGCAAGCATAGCAGAACAATTGGTTCTAACACTCGTGGATAATATGGCCCCGTTGAGCGCACTTGTGACACTGTGGAGCGGTCGCCGACCTTGGAGAATCCGATGATCCACTCTGGATAGTCTTAGCCAGGCGATCTGCCATTCTCAACTTCTTGGGCCTCACTAGTATCCATTCCCCTTCTTCGTCCTCCTTCGTCACCTCCTCCTCCGGCGATGCATTCCTTGGAGCCTTGCTGTGGACCCCGTAGCTTTGATGTTGGGGCCTCGTGACTTCAGCGCAAGACTTCTTGCCGGTAGTCTCCCTCTCAGCATTAGTTGTGTCCCTCTCTGGCATTCCTCTCTTCCATCCTTCATCTCTATCTCTATCATCTCTAACTCTAGGCCTCTCCCTCGAACGTCCTCTATGGATCGTTCGAGGTATTCTCTTCTCCGAACACTCCTTTCTTCCATCGGGAGCGCCGTAGTGGGCCGGGTTCCTCTCTGGTATGCCTAGCGTGACGACGTTCGTAGTCATCTTCCCTCTCGCGCTTGCCCATGGTTGAACGGTTGTGAAAGCCTTTTCCTTCTTGAGCAACTTCTTTCATCTCGGGGACCTTTTTTTGCTGTTGTTGTTATATTGAGGCGTTTAATTAGTGACCGGAGGGCCTGATATATGTCGAGACAGGGAAAGTATTAATACCCACTTTTAGGTAGATTTGGAGGAATCTTAATTTATCGTGCATTTAGTTTGAAGCTATTGATTTTCTGAGGATTTAGAGTGGCTAAGAACATGGTCGATCGACAAAATTTATGAAATTTTGACATATTTTAGGGAAAAAGTCCAACTTCTTGAAATCTGTCAATCTAATACTTGTGCAAAATCAAATACTAATTAGCAGGAAGGTACGATATGATGCGGATGAAGAGCTCGTCGTGGTCGACAGGGCTTAAATTATCCTTTGTCCAGTTACCTGGATTTCTCTCCATCAAGAAAAGCATGCAATATATATGATCACTGCGAATTGAAACTAAAAATCAATCTCACTGTTTCAAATATTTTAATTTTACAATGATAAGATGATCAAGGCCATAACATCACAAATTAATCTGTAAGCAGTCTGGCATGTTAAATAAGTTATGAAGGTACGTACACTTGCTGATACACAATTTATTGGAACAGGAAGTATTGATCGAAGAAAAACTGATAGGGTTTAAGAGGGCGACGGCGAGAGAGAAATAAGAAAATAAGAAATTAAGATGCACTACAAAATAAGTAGGAATATATGGCGTACATTCCCCGGCGCTTTGGATTTTTGCCGGGGAATTCCCCGGCGCTTTTTAATATAGCGCCGGCCCTTCCACCAATCCCCGGCGCTGGGAAACGCCGGGGAAAACCCCCACCAACGCACTAAATTCCCCCACTTCCCTCTCTTTTTTTTCGTTCGCCCCAAATTACTCGCGCCCTAAACCCCCCACCCGCGCCTCTCTCCCGAAAACCCTATTTCTACGAAAACCCTATCTCTTTTTTCGTTCCTCTTTCTTTCGATTCTTCTTCGATTTCGTTCCTCTTTCTTTCAAATATCATTCTTCTTCGATTTCGTTCCTCTTTCTTTCGATTTTGTTCTTCTACGATTTCGTTTCTCTTTCTTTCTTTCTTCGATTTCGACGCCCCAATCTCCACTTCGTCGCCGCCGCCGTTGGATTGGTGAAGATGGTGAGTTAGTTACTATGCAATCTGCGAATATGGTGTGGATTTTTTTGTTGGTTTGGATCTTGAATTTTGTTGCTTTATGGTGTAGATTTTTGTTGATTTTGATTGAATTTTGTTGGTTTATGGTGTGAATTTTGTTGGTTTATGGTGTGGATATTAAATCTGCGTATATGGTTGATTTTGGTAGGAGTTTAGTTAGTGAATGACGACGAGACTCTGAGGGATTGTGCGCAAGGGTTCCAAAGAAGCTGCAAGATTGGGCAAGTTGGATTTGGGTCTGTTTATAAGGTGACTTTCTCTACTTATATTCTCTTCTTGAAGACTGGTGGTATATTCTGCTATTTGATTGAATTAGTAATTATACTGCTATTTGATTGAATTAGTAATCAGTCACATTATTTGATTTGCTTAGTCATTTGCATATATCAAAATATGAGCTCATTACTTCCATTTCCATAATAATCTTAATCTGTTTATTGGTAATTGCATAGTATAATAGTATCTTTTATTAATCTATGATAAATTAGACGTACTCAGTCAACTTATAAGCAAATACAGTTAACTTAATGATCATTACACTAATATATAATTTAGACGTACTCAGTTCTTTTAACCCATTCATCAATTTCTGATGGAAGAAAATTTGTGGTGTTCATGCGTATACTTTCGAAGAAGTACTATCATCAGAGACTTCATGAAGCTTCTTAAATATATCATGTGTAAAATTTATAAATTCATTTGTTTCTTCAATTTATTATTATTATTATTATCAAGTCATTCAATTCTCTTGCTAATTTAGTTTTTGTTAGTCGGTATGCATTTCGAGCTCTTCTTTTTTATGATTTTTTAAAGTTATTTTTATTATAACAATCCTTTAACTTAATCATTTGAAAATGATTTCTTTTGTGGAAACTTATGCTTAATAGTCAGCATTTAAACCAAACTTTTTTGAAGTCGGCCGTATATCCTATGTGCAAAAGACAGTTTCATTGGTCTTGTATTTGACGTACATTGGATGTGCTCCTAAAGCTAGTTGTAATGAAAACTGAAAAACCTATACATATATTGTTCATGATGATAAACTAAGATGCACAGATTTTCCTTCAAAAGAAATAAAAATAAAATATGTATAGATCATCTCTGTTGGAAACAGATGTTCTGAGTACAAATACTTGAAGTAACATAACATGTCCCCACTTTTTTGGATAAATGTGGTTTGATGTATTGATTCCATCTCAATATATATTTGTTCAATTTAATCAAATTTAATCCAATTTAATGTATTAATATGTTGAGTACTTTATCTACACATGACAAAGAAAATGACACAACAAAGATTAAGGGCAAAAACACATGCACTAATGCATTTCACGTCTCTTCTCAAGCTATACATATTATACATTACTTATTAAGCTACACTTGAACTATATACATTAAAACAAATTTAGGAATGAAGAATTTCTGTTGTTGTTTATTATTCTTTTTAATAACACATAGCTGTAGAGAGCTCCAGCCAATATATATGAAAGAAACTTGAGAGAGAGTAGTACAACAAGAGGATTTTCCAACTGGTCACCCAAAATTTTGTTGTTCTATTTTGAAAAGTGAATTATTAGATGGAGGAATGAGTGAGACTAACCTCTCCGATTCCGGAAGAAGCGCCGGTGATGAGAATCACTTTCCCTCTCAAGTCCTTTGCCATGAATGGCCTCACAAAGATGAAGAATATCAATCTCCATATTGAGGAGATTGGCACATACAACACTAGAACTAGTCCAATGGCAACATGAATCACCATACTAGTCCAATGGCACATGCCGCAATCAGAATCTAATATATAATGCCACCCCAAACATCTAAAAAAATTCAACCGGCAAGACAAATCACATGAACTGCTAATCATCCTGGACTAGAAGAGAACTAATTGCAAGACTACAAAAACTAGTGTAGAACAAAGTTTTAGGATGAACACTCAGATCAAGTTTTGTATTACATCTATGTCAATTTCTATTTCCCTCTTAGTTCACCATCACACCTACAATGCGAAGTATGAATTTGATTGTTTTCAAAAGCATATCAAACCTTCATCCACTCCATATTTGACCAAGTGAAATTTAATTTTCAGATTGAGTGATATTATTGAAATGGATAAAAGTTGGATGAGTAAGTCACGATTATGCAAAGAGTATCGAGATGGTGTTAGAGATTTCATTATCTTTGCCAAGCAACATTCTCGTGATCCCAACTTTATCCTTTGTCCATGTCGCCGATGCGTAAACTGTCATTTGCTTCCATGCTACGAAGTACAAACACATTTGGTGATTAATGGTTTTCTGCAAGGGTACACACTGTGGTTCTGCCATGGAGAGCGTGACACATCGATTCCGGTTGGACAAGATTTGTTGGAAGAGGAAAATGAACCCTTAGTGAATGACGACGACAGTCTTGCCGATGAGATGCAAAATCTAGTGCGTGATGCTTTTGGGATTCACAACAATCCAATGCACACAAATAGTTCAACAACTCAAGTCCATGATGAACCGACCAAAACCTCGCACACTGATGGAGACGAGGGTGGAGTGGAGGAGGGTAGGCAAAACTCTGAATTTAACAAAGAATTTGAAGCATTCAGTAAGTTGTTGGAGGATGCTAGTACACCTTTGTATCGTGATTGCATCAAATTTTCGAAGTTCTCATTCATCGTGAGGTTATTTCAGATCAAATGTTTGAATAGTTGGTCTGCCAAATCCGTTACAATGTTACTTAAATTGTTGAATGATGCATTTCCTGAAATTTGTCTCCCAAATTCAGCATATGGAATAAAACAATTCCTTAAATATTTTGATCTGGGGTATGAGAAGATAGTTGCATGTTGATATGATTGTATGTTATTTAGGGGGGATAAGGAGATATATTCCGTCACCAGTCAACACTATCGCAGTTCCAGAGGGATGGGAGCATTGTTAGTACTGAGTTGAAGAGTAGCTGCTCCAAAACTAAGGCAACCTTGATTGGCTTGTTAGAGGCAGGGAGTCTATGAATGGGTTGTAGAAGGGAGCTGATAACTCATTGTTATGTTCTGATTGAAAATCAACTTCTACTCATGGAGATTTACAAGAACTTTATCAACAAATCAACTTCTACTCACTATTGTAGTTTTCACTATTCTTTATGAAAGAACTTTATGTGATCTATATTTTAAAGTTGAAAATTTTTTTATGGGATGTATATATAGTACTATGAATGAAAGATCTTTGTTTTATAAAAGTTTCAAGGAATGTTTGTTTGATTATTTGTGAGTTTGAAGGAGTCTTTGTTTGATTATTTGATTATTTGTTTGATTATTTGTGGAGTAGTGGAGTTTGTGATAATTTGTGGAGCAGTAGAGTTTGTGATAATTTGTGAGTTTCAATAATATGGTTATAATTCTATGGGTTTCATAATTTGTGGAGGAAGCAAGAATAAAACATTTCCCGGCGTTTACCAACACCGGGGTATGTTCAATAACGGTAAGATTTTTTTAAAATTCAAAAGTACAACCCCGGCGTTTCTCCAACGCCGGGGATTCATCAAAACATGCCCGGCGTTCATTTGCGCCGGGGATTAAACGCCGGGGGTATGTTCAATAACGGTAAGATTTTTTAAAATCCAAAAGTACAACCCCGGCATTTCTCAAACGCCGGGGATTCATCAAAACATGGACGGCGTTCATTTGCGCCGGGGATTCGAATAAGATTCCCCGATAGCGGTATGGATGGTGCTTGCAGCGGCGCTTCACGAAACGCCATGTACGATTTCCCGGCGTTTGCAAAGCGCCGGCCATTATAGTAAAAAACCGCCAGCCATTGCAGTACTGTTTGTAGTGATGGATTATAGAAGGTTCACCGTGGATTCATTGATTCCTATTAATATATGCATGCAAAAACACATTTTTATAAAATATTTATGAATTATGAACTGCACAAGAAGTCTAATATTTCCTAACATATTTAATTAACCTATTTATTTAAAATATAAAAACGAGTTAACTACTAGTATGTATTACCTTAACTAAGCTAATAAAATAAAACTGAGATACCATGCAACATTGCAATAACAGCCATGAAACTTTTCTTTCCTTACGAGGAAACATACGTACGTGCGAACGTGCGCTCATAAGCAACAACTGCACGCAGAAACACCCTAAAACTCCTGCATCTATAGACGCCAAACAAGAATACAGAGGTGGAGAACATGACTTTGTAAATTCAGAAGAGAAGCCTGATATAATTGATTGATTAGATGATTAATTAGATACAAACCCATCAAAACATAGGACAATAAACACACCTAGATCAGTAGAAGACCGGAGATCAACGACAGAAGAGGTGGCAACTAAGGGGATGCCGGGATATAGTCTTCTAGACGACCTCTCAAACAAAGAGAGACATGGCGATGAGAAATAGAGATGGTCATATATATATATCTATAATATATATATAACTATTATAATGGGAGAGATGGGGTTGGTAAACAAATAAACAATTTTTTATTTTTTTTGTATGTGTGCAAACACGTGCAGCGCATGTGTTGGTAGGTTTTTTTTGTCCTTTTCCTTCCTCCTCCACGTGCATCGCACGTGCATCATACTAGTATATATATATGGAAAAGGGGGTATGAACAACTTGCTCATTTAGTAAATAAGCAAGCGATCATGCGGTATGCATGTAATTGAAAAATCCTTAAAATGGTTAGTTGTCCAATGTATTACATGCATGCCACATAATACTTGCTCATTTACTAAATGAGCAAGTTGCTCATATACCTTTTACCCACACCCACACCCACACCCACACCCACCCACCCACACACACGCACACACACACACATATATAGAGAGAGTCCCCTTCCATTGTGCACTAGGCCGCCATGTGCACTCGTATGCACTCGGCCTTCCTGTTTTCATATTGACGATCTGAACCGTTCACATTGATCTACACATCTAAATTAGTCTAAATATGAAAAATCAAATCATTTGAAATTCTTTTGCCCATCCATTGAAGTATTACAAAATTGTATGGCTGAAAATTATTGGTTTTTAGTCACATGATAGATGGACAGATGAATATCTAATGATTTGATTTTACATATTTAGACTAATTTAGATGTGTAGACCAATGTGAACAGTTCAGATCGTCAATACAAAGACGGGAAGGCTAAGTGCATACGATGGTCTAGTGCACAACGGAAGGGGACTCTATATATATATATATATATATATATATATATATATACATATATATATATATATATACATATATATATATATATATATATATATATATATATATATATATATATATATATATATATATATATATATATATATATATACATATATATATAAGCAATGCTCCATTGCAAACCACTGAAGCCATTGTTCGGAACAGCGACTTTGTTTATTTTGAACCTAAGTGGAACAATGGCTTATGTATATAACCTAAACCGTTGCTATAAACCTAAGTCGTTATTTCCAACAACGGCTTTAGTGGTTTGCATACCCGTTTACACGGAACCCGTTTACAATGGAGCGTTGCTCTCTCTCTCTCTCTCTCTCTCTCTCTCTCTCTCTCTCTCTCTCTCTCTCTCTCTCTCTCTCTATATATATATATATATATATATACACACACACACACACTGGTTCAGAGGATAAACATTGGGTTTTTCTTTTCTTTTGGGATGGGGTAATTAGGTAGTGGTTTTTTTTTTCCTTTTTTCTTTTTTTCTTTTGGCATGCCTTGATCCAAATTGTTAGCTTTCTTATTTTGTCCACACTGCATATAAGAATGAGTAATGCTACATCCACTACCAATTTCACTATCATTTTGTTCACTACCTTATGTGGCACATTCCAATAGGTAGAGAAAGATAGAGTAGGTGGGAGAACTCTCCAATAGGGCTATGCCACCTGAGGTAGTGAACAAAATAGTAGTGAAATTGGTAGTGGATGAAGCATTACTCTATAAGAATACTTGAACCCAAAATTTTATGAACAACGGTGGGAAGTTCGATTTATTTTGAGATCGTTGATGGCTTTTCCTCTTCCTCATCTTCAGTCTTCTCTCTCTCATCTTAATTCTTCTTCGAAACTTGGATTCTCTACTTATGCTCTTCACCCTCTCGATCTTTGCTCTAATTTTGCTGTCCCCTTTTCTCGGGAACATAACCCGAGAAATTTGAATTGTTTCAAGGTACTTCAAGACTTTTAAGATGTAGAGTCCTATGGAGGTACTGTTTTGTATTCCAAGAATTAGAATAATCGGGTGGAAGTTTTCAAAAAGAACCTTGATGTTGATTCTTTTGCAAACGCTATTCTTCTTATAAAATCAATGATTCTTTGGCTTCATCTTTACCCAATTCTTCTAGGGTTTCTTTTCTTCCCTTTCATCCTTTTCTCTCTCCGACCTTAACCTTCGTTGCTTCAAGTGGTTTGATAAAGGTCATTTTAAGAAAGATTGTCGAAATATGATTGTCTGTCATTCTTGCGGTGATAAGGGTCATCATCAAAATATTTGTCCTTCCTGAAATTTTTGTGGTGCTAGAGGGAGATCAGGGGGTAGTAGATCGGGGGTTTTGGTTGTGGTCAATTTGGCCAAGGAGGTGGTAATTCGGGTTGGGGTGGTGGTATATATTGT
This sequence comes from Hemerocallis citrina, assembly GCA_017893485.1. Lineage (NCBI taxonomy): Eukaryota > Viridiplantae > Streptophyta > Magnoliopsida > Asparagales > Asphodelaceae > Hemerocallis > Hemerocallis citrina. The sequence continues at coordinate 78,125,982 of CM030361.1, read as the reverse complement.
GGTTTCTATTCGAAGAACCATCATCAAAATGGTAGTTCTGGTTCAGATTTGGCTGTGGTTAACATTCTTGAACAGAAGATGGTTGAAATTGCTTCTCAAGTGGCTAAAGCATGGGATAATAGGCATGCAGTTTCTGGTAATAGTCGCTTGGGCCCTCCTCCTAACCCTAATCTCATTATTGATGCCCCTATTTTGGGAAATTCTACCTTCTTTTCTTATCCTAAATCTGATAAAGTTAGTGAGTCTAAGGTTGGGGTCTTTTGTGAATTTTCTTACGAAATAAAAGATAGATGCATCCTTTTGAATACTGAGGGGGTTATTTCTGTTAATCTGGTTCACTTACCGCCTCTAATTTAGTCAGATTTCTATATTCTAGGTTCCAACTTCCTAGTTGGGATTGGGGTCTGTGCATGCTTCCAAATGGTGATTTTATTTGTAAATGCCCTAATGTCAAATGTTTAGAAAATCTGAAAGGACAATACCTTCATTTTCGGAGAGTCACTTTCTCTGTAAAGAATTGGCCTCACTTTGGTGTTCTTAGACGTTCTCTTGGTCTTGGTAAAACCAAAGTCATTCTGTCAGTGATTCCACTTTATTGTGAGCCATTCTCCTCGTTTAGTCATGTTTCTAGATGTATCGATGATTTTGTTGAGTTTTCATCCAGGAATCGTTTAAGTAATGGACATCTTGAAATTACTGATGATTTTCTTCGTTGCCCATCTTCCCCTTTGATTAATGATTATACTTTATAGGTGGGTACTCGTGCCTTAAGATTGTTGTTACTTCTCCAGATATTTCCACTCAAAGCTTTAATCCTTCATCTGCCTCTATCCCTATTCAATATGATGCTTCTAAAGACAATTGGGATGCTTGGGGTGCTCCTAAAAATCAAGGGTTTTCTTCATTTTCTCATAATATATCTCTTCCACATGGCCATAGGTTGGAGATTTATCAGGGTGGTAAAGGCAAACATGTTTCTTTTAAATGGGTTGCTAAGAATATTCATGAAAAAGGGGAGATTTTAGAAGATGGGGAGTTTTCGAAAGTTATTCAAGAAGATAATTGTGCTCTGATTAGTGAGGATTTATCGTTGCCTAAGAGTGATGTTGTCACTCTTTATCAATCTAACTCCAACAAGGAGATTGTGGTCTTTTCTGAGGATTATTCTGGTCGGTTGCTTAAAGAATTTCATTTGAGATCTTTGTTGTCTCATAGGAAGAATCTTCCTCATTGTGGTGTTTGGAAAGATTAGATATATTCTCTGGCTAAAGGAGAGAGCTTCTCTACTTCAGTGGATTTGTTATTTCATAACTCCTTATCATTTCTTCTCACTTTTCAATCGGATTTCATGTTGAATGGCTTTTCTAGTTTATGTTGGGATGATCATAAGGGCCCTCTGTAACGCCCCGAATCCCAAATACACTGAATTCGAGATGTTCTACAGGATCTTTTCACTTTCTTTAGTACAATTTTACAGGGAAATTAAAACTTTTCATCATACATCAGAGTTTACATCATAATTACATCTTTCTTTTGCACAGTGGAAGTAAAATACAACAATTTGATACAAATACAACAGCATAATGTAATCTTTAAGCATCCATCCTCTTTAATCTTTAACATGATATTTACCTGCATATAAGACTGTGGGTACGTCAGTTTATTCAACCGACGAACATTATACACGGCCGTCCTCGCTATGCCGGAAATAGTATAACTTAACATTTCATATTTAGCAAACACAAACTTGTCACATTTCAAACTAAAGGGACTATCCTATTGATGTCGTGTTGTGATTGTGCACTTAGTTCTTAATGCAGTTTATTATGTTACATGACACTAATGCGCACTTGTTCGGATTCTATGCATCCCATACTACATAGGTCCGAGGGCAAGCCCTTATTCGTTCTTCATCTTTATAGGGTTCAATCCCTTGTTATGTCTTAAACTACTACTGTAACTACGGTAGTGTCTTAGATGTCCTATGATCTATGAGCCCATGTCCAGGCAGCCTGGAGGGAAATCCCACGCACTGACACGACGCATCAAGCAGGCAACCTATGGACAATTCAGCCTCCGCCATGGAACAATGGCACCACCCATAGCCACTTGAACATCCCACGAGCGTCGCCACCGGGACGATAATTCCGGAGTAGCACCCACGCCATGTCTTGACGCATCAAGCAGGCAACCTGTGAATCGCTCTCACACCGCTATCCGTTGGCCCTCATACTCATGTTTTTCTTCTACTTTCATCACATCTCCACTATGTACTAGTCCTTAGTTTTATTTAAAAAATCATGAACAAAATAATCACTAGAGTTAGCTTCTCCATCAACCGGACTTATTCATTTGTTTCATCATAACCAACCTTGGTCTAATTTCATCTCAATTCATTTTTCTCAATGCCGGGGAGACTTAGCTACTCTATTTCAAATTTTATTTCACAATCTTTAACTCATGACAATTTCCATGTCGAGTTTTCATACTCATTCTTTCTTTTACAATTCATGATTGCACTTTATTCACAAGTCCACAATGAATACTTTTAACTCACAAAGTTCATATTTATAAACAACAACTTCTTTTTCCCATTCATAAGTCATGGTTTTAATTTCATAATCATACATGAATTTATACAACTTCATAATATCACATTTCAACCTTCATACTTCATATCTTGCACAATACTCACAATGAGAATAAATAAAATCATGTCACACCACAAGAACTTTTGTCAATTACTTTATAATAGCCTATCTTTATAAGTTATAAATTCCATAAGTGTGTATCTTGTAACCAAAGCTCTAATTATGCCTTTTATTCACAAACCATATTGTATTTTATTCAATTAATACCCAAATCACTCTTATAAAATTCCTTGTATTTTTATGAGAATTACCATATTTATTTCATAATTTTTGGACTTCAAAAACACCCAAAAAATATTTTTTTCCTTATATGCCGAACCCAAGATTCGAACCAGGCGCCGCACCAAGACAGCACAGAGCCCCGACCACTAGGCCGGTCGCTGAACACGTCATAAAAGCGACTGGGGACTATATAAACCCTGAGTTCGCTGTTTACTGTTTTTAGGGAATTTAACAAAAAGAAGTGTTCCGTTCGGGATTCGAACTGTGCAACCCAGAGAAGCCAACCGGGGTCCAAGACCACCTGAGCCACTGGCTCGGGTTGTCACTAATCCAATTAAAAATTCATTTGTATTATTTTCGTACTATTTTAAAAATAACTCGATATTCAATAAGCCATAGTCTCTTATTACTTTGGTAAAATTTTCTAAAAACTTCCAGATTAAAATCCTCAGTCATATAAATTCATACCAGTAATATAATTTTTTTTTTTGGTGCTAATGAAATGTATTTTTCACCCACAAAAATCCAAGATTTATTTACTAACTACAATAAATTGTATTTTCGACATTGCCATATAATTAATCTACTAGTCTTTTTATTCAATAATTTCATGGTGATAATTTACTGAAATTAGTTCTTAACTCAACCCATATACATGTGAGTTCAATAGTCCATATCCATATCAACATATAAGTCTATTCATCTCAATTTCACAATTAACAAGCATGCATTATGTCTCTAATGACAATAGCAACATCCTCAATTAAATTTTGTTACCATCATAACTTCATATTAATGAACATGGAGCAATCTACATACAACTTAATTTTAACACTAGAGTCATATAAGTTAATCATCACATTTCAAACCATTCACATACTAACTACTCAATTCAAGTGGGCTCTTATTAATATTTTCATGCATCTTTGATGGTTGAAACTAAGCATGGACCTACTTTAGAGATATAAAATATTTTACCCACCTTAAATGGAGAGAAAAACCCAAACAAACGCAACCAAGTCCTTGTAGACGAAAGCACCTCCTCCTAGCCAAAAGCGCTCAAGCTCCAAGCCTCCAAGCCAATGCCGAATGCTTCTTCTAGCTCCAACCGAAAGCTTCCCTCCTTGGTGATGCCGGCCACTCCAAGCAACAAAAGCCCACTCAACTCTCTATCTTTTATAACTCACACAATGATAATACTATAACTTAGAAATACACTTTGCATATGAAAAATTAGCCATGAGAAGGGGGGGTATTTATACTCAAAGATGAGTGAAATGGAGGGCCAAGATTGTCTTGGTGGTTGTTGGATGAAGGGTTTAGATCAAAGTAGAAGTTAGAAGAACTACCCACTTCCTTGAAACTACCACCATGTTCTCCACACCCAAAATCAAAAATCCCTCCAAAAAAGAATGATACCCGGCCTCCAAATAGTGAGTGTGCATTGCACGTGTACGTGTAGTGCACGTGCATGCAACTAGGCCAAATTTGTACACTCTTAAATTTGTACAAAAATAATTTAGTTAAAAAAAAGTCTTCTACATGACAAGTTTAATTAAAATAAATTAATTCATGGGCTTTCTTTTTGGGCCAAAATATTTTATAAAAATAAATAAAATAAAATGCTTTTGGGCTTTTTAAGAAAAAGGCTTTTTAATTAAATCAAATAAGGCTTTTAAAGAAGGCTTTTTGTACTAAAATAATTTGAGAAAATTATATTTAAATATACACATCATGATAAAATAATCTAAACAAAAATATTGCACGTGCACAACACGTGCAAAATAAATAATTTCTCATTAATTGAAAAATCAGGGTATTACACCCTCAGTGTGATTATTCCATGTGTCCTTCATATGGCAATCATGAAGAGCCTATTTTCAATCTTGATAAGGCTATTTGTGTTTTTAAGGAATTTATCAGTCTTATACTCAAGACTTTGATGCTGAGCTTCCTATCTCTCCCCTTCCCCTGACCATCTGTTACCCTGACTCAGATCATCATCCACCTACTAATATTGACAACACTGGTCTTCAGAAATGTGTTGGCTCTGATTGCTTTGCTTCTTCTACTAGCAAAAAAAGAAAGAGTTATGTTAAGTCTTATGGCCCTCTAAGAAGAAGCATTAGAGTTGGTAATAGACCTGATGCTGATGAGCCTATTCTTGAGAAGGCAGCTTTAATTGCTCAGATTAGGAATCTGGAGGTTCCTGCTCCATCTATTTCATCTTCTCCTGAAGGTACTTGTCTTGGCTCTATATTTCGATGTGATTTTGATTCATTTACTGCTGATTATTTAGCCAATTTTGCAACATGTTCTATATTGCATGAAATTTATTCTATTGACTTTAATAGAATTAAGGAACTAGAGATAGTCAGAGGGGGTATGAATTTTTTAAAATGATTATACCCACTTGAAATATTAGAGGTTTAGGTGATAATGATAAAATAATGACTGTTTTTTATTTTATTAACTCATCTCATTGTGACCTTATTGCTATTCTGGAATCAAAATTCCTTCTTTTACTCCCTCTCTTTACAGAGCTAAAGGTGGTTCAATTATAACGGAATGGAAAATTTTAAATTCAATTGGTGCATCTGGTGGTATGCTCATAGGATTTAAAGAAAATATGTTCAAATCTTTAATATTGTTAAGACAAAGAATCTTTCTTGCTGTGGAACTTGATTGTTTTTCCTTTAATTGCCCACTTCTTTTTATTTTTGTTTACGGGCCTTGTATTAATTCTTTAAAAGATGAATTTTGGAATGAATTTTTACATTGGAAATCTATTATAAATGGATAGGTTATTTTTGGAGGGGTTTTTAATGCTGTTATATTCCACTCTGGGAGAAGTGGTTATCTTACAATAGGAATGACTAACAATTTTAACAAGGTTATTAATGAATTTTCTTTAACTGACTATCCTATTTTAGGTAGACAATTCACTTATTCTAATAAGAGATTGAATCATAGCTTTGCTAAACTGGATAGATTTCTTGTTTCGAATGATTGGAATTCTGATTTTCCTTTATCATATGTTCAAGCTCTTCTAATATAATTTTTGACCATGTTCCTCTTATTCTTTTTTCTCAGTCATCTTCTAATTTTCTTAATTTTAAATTTGGAAAATTCTAGTTAGAAGATCATCCTTTTCTTCCTATGTTGCCTTAAAATCAAATGTATCAAGAATGGCTGTAAATTATGGAGAAAAGATAGATTTGGTCCTATGATTGAAAGAAATGTTCTTCTGAAAAAAGAAATATATACTCTAGATGTTTTAGAGGAACAGAATCCTCTTTCTATTGTTGATAAACTTAAAAGATCTAAGTTTCAAAAAGAGTATCTTCGTCTTCTTAATTTGGAAAAGATCAAATGGTTCCAAAGAGCTAAAATAAAATGTTTATTACTTTGGGGTGATGGTAATACTAGATTTTTTTTCATAATAATGTTTCTCATAGAAGAAGAGCAAATAAGATTACATCTCTTCAGTTAGAGATGGGGGAGGTTTATGATATTAATCTCATTCATCAGGAATTCTTCAATTTTTATAAGAATTTCATTGGTGATTCTGGTAGCACCCTTTTATAAATCAATTGGAATAATTTATATCCCTCTAATAATGGAGTCAATCTTGAGGGATTAGAAACTCCTTTTTCTGAACTGGAAATTTATCAAGATATTTATCCATATGGTATTCCTACTTTCTTTTATTAAAAAAAATATATACTTAAAGGTTGATATTTTGGGAATCTTTCAAGAATTATGTGATAACTCATTTGATCTTTCTAGAATCAATTATGCTTATATAATTCTCATTCCTAAAGTTACTAGTGCTAACAAAGTTAATCAATTTAGACCTATTAGTCTTCTTAATGTCATTTTTAAGATCATCATGAAAGTTTTAGCTAACAGACTAGCTAAAGTGATTAGCAATCTTGTGGGTATTTCTTAATCTTGAATTATTAAAGATAGATTCATTTTGGATAGTGTTGCTGCTACCCACGAGATTATTCACTCTATTCATCTTGATAAATTTGAAGGTATTTTTATTAAAATTAGATTTTGAAAAAGCATATGATAGAGTTAACTAGAATTTTTTGAAGAATATCTTAATTGCCAGTGGTTTTGGTCCTAGGTGGATAGACTAGATTTTTAATAACCTTTACTCGGGTACCTCTTCTGTTATTGTCAATAACACTGAAGAAAAGAAGTTTATTTGTAAAAGGGGCCGTAGACAAGGTGACCATATTTCCCTTATCTTATTTGTTCTAGTGGCTAATGTGTTCAACTGCATGCTCTCTAATGCTTGGAATAATGGTCTCATTAAAGGATTGGGAGGCTTTCCTTCTTTCAAAGGTATCCTTAATTTACAATATGGAGATGATACTATTTTATTCTCATTTTGTGATGGTTTAATGCTTAGAAATTTAAATTTCTTCTATATTGTTTTGAATGTGTTTCTGCTATGAAAATTAACTTCTTTAAATCTTCTACTATCTGGATTGGAGGTGATATTGATAGACAATATGAAATTGTTGCCTTTTTTAACTGTCCTAAACGTTCTTTTTCATTGATTTATTTGGGTATACCATTAAGAGTTGGTAACCTTCACAAATCAGATTGGTATCCTGTTATTGACAAAATCGAGAATATGCTCAACAGTTGATTTGGTAGATCCTTATCTAGATCTGGTAGATCCTTATCTAAAGCTGGTAGATTGACACTTATTAATTCTATCCTTTACAGTATTCCTCTTTATCTTATGTTCTTTTTCTATATTTCTGTTTGGGTGATCAATTAGATTGACCAACTTAGAAAGAGGTTCTTTTGGGTTGGCTCTTCTTCTTTTTCTGATCAAGGAAAATGTCTTATGAATTGGTCTAGGGTTTGTAAGAGCAAATGTTAAGGAGGTTTAGGAGTTATGAACTTGACACATCAAAATTTGGCTTTTCTTGGAAAATGGCGTTGGAAATGTATTTCTTCTGAAGATAGAGTATGGATCAGAATTTTCAAAAGGAAATATTTTCGTAGGAGGGTTCTAGAATATTTTTCTACAGCACCTCCTTCTATTTGTTCTTCCTTTTGGAAGGATATTTGGAAAGCAGCTTCTGCTTTCAAGCGTGTTTTGCAGAAAATATGTTTAAGAATGTGAGATTTTGGCATGATATTTGGATTGGTAACTGCAGTCTGTCTTCTTTTTTACCTGATCAATATGAGATTGCTACTTCCCTTAATGCTACTATTTTTTCTTTATATACTACCATTAGATATGGGAAGTTTGGAATATTAGCTTTAGAATGACTCTTTCCCTTCAATAGACTCATGACTTTAATTCACTTCTTCATTTATTAAATAACTATGATTGGAAACCTAGAAATGGTTTTAGATAGAGATGGAATAATTCAAGTGTTTTTACTGTCAAGTCATTTTATAACTTTCTCAATGTTGGTGGTCAAATTTGTACCTTTTATAGATTTATTTAGCAAAATGTGGCTCCTCTTAAGGTTAGAATTTTAGTATGGCGTGCTATACATAATAAACTTTTTACTCTAGACAATTTGAATAAGAAAAATCTTACAATAGGTCAAAAATGTGTCCTCTGTTCATGCTCTAATGAATCTTCTCTTCATATTTTTGTTAAATGTTCTTTTGTGAAACATGTTTGGCTCATTCTTAAACTTTTTTTAAAATTTAGAGGTTTCCCCCATTTGTTAAATCTTGGTGGGGCTTATGGAGATTGAAGATAATTCCTAAGAAATTAAGACTACAGTGGGTTATGATTATGATGGCTTTAATTTGGATAATTTGGAAGGAAAGAAACAATATGATTTTTCTTAAGAAATCCTCTGATATTGTTAACATTTTAGATTCTATTTGTTTCTTCTGGACAGATATTCTCCCTCCTGCTAAGAAGGCAAAGGTGGACATGAGTGATTTTTCTGATTCTTGCAAGTCTTTTATTCCTCAAGTGCACAACATCAATAACACGACCAATCTGAGTGTTAACCAATCTTATACTCCAAATACTACTCAGTTTGCACCTGAAGCAAATGTGGCTACTACTTCTATTATCGACACAATTGTTATTGATGATGATGTTGATGATGATTTTCAATCTTCTGTTCAAATTGCTACTCTGATTACACCTGATGCTAATGTGGCTGCTGCTCCTGTTATCAACACAATTGTTATTGATGATGAAGTTCAAACTGATCAGGTTGAACCCCCTTTTGACACTTTTGAAGAGGTTCTTGCTCAGTGTTCTGATGAGGATCCAGTTTCTAACACAACTGCAACCATCTCAACTATGTCGGCCCATCAACAAGAGTACATCATGGGGATTCTTCCGGTCCAGAACATCCATGCAACATTTGAAGCTAATCAGACCAATATTGATGCTTAAAACTCTTTATTTTAGTTTCTAACTTTTTGGTGACTCTTTGCTCTATGTTTTTCTATGTATCATCTTATATGTTGAGGAATTTCTGTTTTTTTCTATGTTTTGATCTTGAACTGGCTGCTTGTATTTCTTGTCTCTGTAAGTCCTTTTGTTTTATATATATTGGCTAGAGTCTGCGGACTCTATCTCTATTATCAAAAAAAAAATGGTGGGAAGTTCGTGTTGCCTGAGTACAGGTCGGACCCAATCAATCCTTTGCTTACCGATTGCAAAATTTTCATATTCCCGAGCTCAAAAGATGCAAATTCAATTAGTCATTTTCTTATTGATTCCAAACTTTCCATAATTCCCAAGCTGAAAGACACACACACAAAAATAAAAAGCTTGAAGCTCACTTCCAGGATCTCCATGGCAAGCTCTTTGCGAGTCCGCATAAAATCCTCTGACATGACCGCGTCATATCAAGATGGAGTCCAGTTTGTGAAGATTTACATTCTTGGTATTATGATTGCTCAATCCGACCGTAATTTCCTTTTGATAAGTTGTCAACAACATTAAATCTTGATGTGATCGGCGCCTGAAGGACGATATCTAGCTAGAGGGAAACATTATACTCAACGGTCAAATCTTCTTTGTCATCCTCATTGTTCTGAAGGTAATGGTGGTGATCACTGTAGTACCTAATAAGGGACTGTTTGGTTGGAGGGGAATGGAGGGAAGGGGAGGGGAAGGGAGGGAAGGGTTTTTTTAATACTTTTCTTGTTTGGTTCAATTTTTAGGAGGGGAGGGGAGGGAAAGGGGGGGGGGGGGGGGAGGGGGGGGCAACACCCCTCCTGAGCCAATTTTGGCTCCCCTCCAAAAGTGGGGGGATTTGAAGGGAAGAGAAAATATGGCTAATTTTTTAAAGTGGCTAGACTAAATTGCCCTTTAAAATTTAAATCCCAATATAATAAAAAACCTCTCTCTTTCTCCCTACTAGCAGCCGACATACATCATTTTGTACACTGTTTCATACTGTTTCATACATCATTTTCTGTCGTGCTCACTATTTCATACTGTTTCATACATCATTTTGTACACTGTTTCATACAATTGATACTGTTTCATACAGCACATTCCTCTACAAGCTTCAAAGTATATACTGTACTTTTCTGTCGTGCTCACTTTGATCATGTCATGCTCTTGTTGAGGTTATACCCACTCATTGCGGAAGCACGAATGTATTGGCTCTACGGTCTTCTGTTTAAGTTATTTACTGTCGTTTTCTTCTTTCCTTGTCAATTTGAGTTTGTAGGCAAATATCGCATCAGGCAAATTTGTATTGCTAGGCCAAAAATCGGTAGCCAAATGTTATATCATGTTGCCACTGGAAATGAATTGGTTTTATCCAATGAACAGCTCTCCCAGCATCATGCATATGCTAAGATCTATATGTGATTTTTTGAGGTATTTAATTTTCAATTACTTGCAATGTTAAATGTTTATGGTGTTATTTCAGGTCATGGGGGTATTCGAGCAGCTGAGTATGTTAAGCAGAATCTCTTCAGCAATTTGATCAACCACCCAAACTTCATTACTGACACAAAGTCAGCTATAGGTGCAGTTCTTTCCCTTATCCCTTTGAAAATTTCATATTGCAACTTTAAAACATGTGTGCATTGTAATATGTGGTTAATAAATTCACCTATTGCTACTCTGCAACTTTTAAAAACATGATCTCAGACCTGCCTTAGCACTTCGAGGTTTGTTTTTGTGAGGGTTTTACTGAAACAAACTATGAAGAACTGTAAATGTAGTATACAACAACAACAACAACAATAACAAAGCATTTTTCCCAACTAGTTGGGAATTCGTTGAATTAGACATGTTTTACGCTGTCTTTCAACTACTGATGAGGACATCAAATCTGTTTTATTTTATTTCGTTGTTATTTCAATTCTTATTGTATGAAGTGGTTGTATGAATTTCTTATTATATGCAAAAGGGTATAAAAGTAATTTTATTATAAAATTCATTCCCTCCCCTTGTGAACCAAACAAGAAAATTATTATTTTCCCTCTCCTCCCCTCCTTTGAACCAAACAGAGTTTTCATTAAATCCCTCCCCTCCCTTTCCCTCCCCTTCCCTCCCCTCCATTAAAATCCCTCCCCTCCCCTCCCCTCCATTAAAATCCCTCCCCTCCTCTCCCCTCCTTTGAACCAAACAGACCCTAATAGTTGGACTTGGGTTTGTATGAATATTTTTTTTCTCAAATCCCTAAATCTCTCTCTCTCTCTCTCTCTCTCTCTCTCTCTATCTATCTATCTATCTATCTATCTATCTATCTATATATATATATATATATATATATATATATATATATATATATATATATATATAGTAAAAGGGATATGAGCAACTTGCTCATTTAGTAAATGAGCAATTGATGATGTGGCATGCATGTGATACATTGGACAACTAACCACTTTTAGAATTTTCAATCACATGCATGCCACATCATCAATTGCTCATTTACTAAATGAACAAGTTGCTCATACCCCTTTTTTCCCATATATATATATATATATATATATATATATATATATATATATATATATATATATATATATATCGTTTTTTAAGAATTGTAGCAAAATTTCGAAATTTTTTTTTACCAATTTTTTTAAAAAACGAATTTTGTATGAGGGCCCCATTTCGGGAGTTCGCTTCGAGCCTCCGTAAACTCAGGGCCGGCCCTGCAAACGCGTGCAAACCACCTAACTTGTTGTTTATAATGAATATGTTGTTTCAAACAACGGCTTCATAGATGGTTTGCATGCGTTTGCACGATATATAGCATTTGCAATGGAGCATTTTCTATTAAGTATTCTTATATGCAATGGGGAGTTTCAACAATTTGGATCAAGGCGAGCATGGACACTGGAAGGTAATGACCCCCTTTCATTAGATCGGTATACTCTAGGATTCACTTTCGGGGCTATCGACCACCATGTTCTCACTGTGATTAGGAAAGCAAAAGTGCTTCTTAAAATTCGTGTTTCTCTACCTAGTGTTCAACAATGTTATTCTTACAAGAGAAATCATTGTTAAAAGGCAGTCTAACATTGTCAGAAATTGTGAATTTTGTAAAGCATATATTGAATTCAGAGACTACATAGACTACATATTAGTCGAGTGTCTAAGAAGCAAATTTGTTTGGTGCGAACCTTCGCATACTCTGGGCCAATGACCATCCGACCACCTATGATGATTAATAGAGCCAGTGTTTTGCTAGACACATAAAAAAACATGAAAGAAACTTGACATATTAATTGTGGTCGCCGCAATAAATTAAATTTCATAGTTAGACCAAAATAACTTTTATGTGTGAAACAAGTAATTTCATCATACTAATGCACTTCATTTTTCTGGGGGCAAAGCCAGCAGTAACGGGAGCCAATGCCCGCATTACAGACACCTTTCCGAAGGAATTTTTTTACCAAACTATCCCACTTTTTCGAAGTATGTACGAAATTGTCCCTTGTTTGAAATTTTAATACCAAAAAATTCCTGTCGTTAGCGGGGTTAACGAGTCTAGTAGTTTTCCTAGCATTAATCCCGTTAACGTGATGATGGGGATACAATTTTTTCGCTCGAGTGGGGATTTGGACAAAAACTCATCTAATATACTAACGTTAACCCCGTTACCGGTAGTGTTTAAACCCAGCGCGTTAACAGGGTTAACGTTTATATTTGAAAGTTTATAATTCATTAAGTATAGACTCGTTAACCCCGTTAACGCGCCTAATGGGGTTAACGAGTGTCGATTGGGTTCAGTTTTAAGTGAGCCACGCTATCTCACTATCTTCTCACATCTTCTAACGATGGCCGATCGATCCACCTCGACACCGAGATACCCTTGAATAATGAACTCCGGTTTGAAGTCCATTGAGCCTGTTACAGCCTATCCATCAACTGGCAAACCCGTTATTACAGAAACATCTTCCAGCGTCACTGTACTCTCGCCGACTGGCAGATGAAAACTATGCATCTCGGGACGCCATCTCTCGAGAAGAGCCGTTAATAACAGTCGATCCGCCTTAATGCCGCTCATCATCCCTATGCCGTATAATCCACATGTTTGTATCAACCCATGTATACGGGGATGCATTTCTAACGTATCGTGCCCCCTAATGTTGCACTCCGAAGAAGTTCCGTCCCAAACGTCTTTAGAACGATGTTGACTTTGTAAAGTCAACAACCTAGGGTCCATCGGACCTGGGAACTACCGGAGGAACATACGAGGAAGTAGATGGGCCCGGATCTGTAGACGGGGAAGTAGGTTCCTGTTCATTTTGAGGAGGAGGCGAGCCTGTTTGATTTGTCGAAGTAGAAGACGTACCGGCCTCATCATCCTACACTCAAAAAAATTGGAAATTCAACATAAATATTTATATTTTTATTGATGTGAAAATTAAACTTATGAAATTAAAGTCAAATCAACTTACATTAGTATGTCTCTGTCACTTCGTTTTTTTGGGACGTTTACTACCACTCCCTTCTTCATGATTACCCATTGTCCGTGCCACTTGTTATAACAACTAAAATCCTACAAGTTTGATATTAAATCTAATCATATATAACCTCACAACAAGAGCACATGCAAATAAAACCCCAAAATGAAAATCCAAAATCTCAATATGCAAACTAATCCAAAATCTACCAATGCAAACTACTCCTTCATCTACTAATGCAAACTATATCCTAAATATACTAATCCTATATGTTAACAAAATTAACTTATAATCTTCATGAAAAAGGTAGATATACTAGTATAATACTACCCTACATATGCCCCCTAAATGTAGCCACAATAGAAATAGTCTGGGACTACTACATTGTCCTACTAAATTGTACAGTCTTGCACTATCAACGAGTGTAAAAGAAGCCACAAACAGAAGCATCAACTGCCTAATCTTTTGGTTGTTTCTAATGCATTTAGATGTTGTTACTTACATGTGATTCTAACGTTTTCAAATCTGCTCCGTTTTCAAGCATTTTCAACTTTTAGAACCATTTTCAAGCCACAAATCAGCTCCATTTTCAAGCCACTAACAGAACCATTTTCAAGCAATTTCAACTCTAAATAAAACCACAACCCTAGACCCAAAATCTCTCCAATAAAATATAGCATAAATAAGGAACACTTACAAACTATTGTAGGGTTGAAGTAACAAGTCGACGTCAAGCACAACGATCTGCTCCTTTCGATAAATTGGGGAAACAGGATAATCGGTTCAAATAACGAGTTTAAGGAAATTGAGATAGGTTAAAATGGAGTGATGAAGAGATACCACGAAAAATAACAATAGATTGAGATGGGTAGATGGCGAAATCAAAGGCTAGGGTTTGGGGGGATTTGGGTTTAAAATCGCCTGAGTAGGGTTTCGATTAGAGAAGAAGTGAGAAGATAGTGAGATAGCGTGACTTACTTAAAACTGAACCCAATCGACACTCGTTAACACCGTTAACGCTCCTGGTATAATGAAGCACATTAACGGGGTTAACGAGTCTATACTTAATGAATTTTAACCAATACCCCTCTTTGAAAAACTACCCCTCACTGTCCCAAATACAAACGTTAACCCCGTTAACGTGCTTGGTTTAAACACTAACGCTAACGGGGTTAACGTTAGTATATTGGATGAGTTTTTGTCCAAATCCCCACTCGAGGAGAAAATTGTATCCCCATCATCACGTTAATGAGGTTAACGCTAGGAAAACTACTAGACCCGTTAACTTCGTTAGCGACAGGATTTTTTTGGTATTAAAATTTCAAACAGGACAGTTTCGTACATACTTCGAAAAAGTGGGATAGTTTGGTAAAAAATTCATTCCGAAGTGGAGCTATGACCTTATATTTTTGCTCCAAATTCCAATTTTACCCCCTTCGGATACCTACATATATTCCTACCCTTTTCCTCACCCGTCACCCCTATGATTCACCCATCTATCATCGAACAACAACAAAAAAAATATCTCCCAACAATTGACCGATCTAATCGCAGCCATGTCCTCCTTCCGTACTCGCCGTGCCCTAGTCCGCGATCCCACCGCCAATTCCTTCAACCACCACCCCCGATTCACCGCCAACTACTCGCGAAAGCAGAGCTGCGATAGGACCTTATTCGATTCCGATCACTTGTCGGCGGCGGCGCCGCCGCTGAAGAGGCGGCGATCTGACTTTTCGTCAAGATTCGATGAGGAAGAGGAGGAGAGGAGTCGGAATCGGGTGGCGGTTTCGGTTAGTTATCAGAAGGAGGAGTGCTCGGAGTTCATGTCGAAGGAGGAGATCGAGCGGTTGTCACCTTCGAGAAAGGACGGGATTGATCGATATGTTGAGACGAGTTTTCGATATTCGTATTGTGCTTATTTGCAGAGTCTTGGGATGCGGCTTGAATTGTAAAGTTTTTTACTGACTGAGGATTGTTTAAAATTATTTTTGGGATTAGTTTGATTTATTGATGTTTTTGTTTTGTTTTGTTTTGACAGACCACAGACAACGATCGGGACGGCGATGGTGCTCTGTCACCGGTTTTTTGTTCGTAGATCTCATGCTTCTCATGATAGATTTGTGAGTTTGTTTCTTTTTTGTTCTTAAACTGATTTCTATATGTTAGTATGGGGTCAAAAGGATGTTATAGAAATGATCAACAAGGAACATGAGTCAAGAAAGGGACAATTCTGTTTTGATCCTAGAATTGTATGAATGAATGAATGAATAATTATTTGGGTGCAATTGTGTTGTGATTAAGGGTGGTGTTGTTGTAATTTGAAACATAAGGCAACTGTGGAGCAGAAAGTGCTAAATTGCTTAAGCAAGGTGGTCATTAAGCTATGGAGAGCTTATATATATATATATATATATATATATATATATATATATATATATATATATATATATACTTAGGAAGAAAACTAAAGACATCATAAAAACTTCAATAACAAAACTAAAAACACATTAGAGAACAATTTAGATTGCTAAAGAATCATATTTTGTCTATGCAATGATAATTTTTTGTCTATGCAAAGGAGGTGACAATTGGACAATGAAAGGAGAGTTAGGAAGGATGCAAAAAATATATCTACATACACTGGCGGACCCAGGATTTTCATCCACCAGGAGCGAAAACATAAGCACTAAAAATTTATAAGTCTTAGATTGACATCCATGAACACAATCATATTTGTATGCTTCAGCAAGCTATTTGTTACCTAATGATTTAATTCAGCTGAAAAAGAGGGTAGCCCTGAAAAGGTTAACCAAGAGCTAGTCTTCGTATTCTAGAGTATTATTTAACTGAAAAAGAAGACTAAAGATTAATGGCAGTGAAGGAATTGGCTATTCTAGGCTTGAGTTTGTATTAAAAGGTATATACGTCTATGTAAAGCTCAAAAAATTCGGATAGTGAATACACTTACAAGCAGCCTATTGTCATTCTAAAACATCATTTAAATTGTAACAAAATCTAAACTCTTTCGAAAAACAAAGTAAAACAGAGAATCAATTTCATAGACATATCATTTACACATAAAAGGATACCAGTTTCAGTAAAGAATTAAACTAGCGGTGGTATATTCCTTGTCTTCAACTTCTATATAAAATCAAACATGTCACTGACCTCAACAGACTCACCATAATAAAGTTTATCTAAACTTCATACACAAACTAAAAAGCAAAAGGCTTAAGGCCATAGTATGAGTAAATTAATTTAGCTGTGAACTTAATCACTGTGGAATCTTCCTACAAATATGTAAAAATATGAATAGTAAATGTATAGATATCCAATCCTTAACACGATCAAATACTTCCCATTAAATATCACACATGCTCTATCAGAAATCAGAACTTTGAAAGAAAGACAACAAAAAAAATGCCAAATATAACCAACCAAAAACAGTCATTTATGCATCAACAATGTCACCAAACCTTTTCTCGTCAAGAATTAAGAAATGAACAGTTAAAAAAGACTAGCCTCAAGGTCCTTAACTGCAACACCAATCCTTATCTCAACTGCCCATCCAAAATGTGTGCATCTTCTATCAAAACCAGCTAGTACTATCATATTAACATAAAGCAAAAAAATGAGTAAGAAACTTACAGAGTACTATCCAAACTCAACCGAAGTAACCAACCACAGCAAAACATCCTTAATCCCATGAACCATCAAAAACTCGTTGCTATACGGCTCATACACATCAATTCGTCTGAAGTCTTCGGATCTTTCGGGGTGGAAGACGCTGAAGTGGAGATCCCAAAGATTTGGAATTAGGGATTTGGATTGAGAATGAGAGCTAGGGTTAGCGAATTCAGAGGTGAACGGGAGTCGGCGTTGGCGGATCGCAGTTGGAGCTAGAAAAACGAAAGAGTAGAGAAGATTTAGAGGTTGGAATTTGAGGGCTTGGGCCTTGGATAGTTGGATTGAGAGCTAGGGTTTCGGAGGATGGGAGGAGCTGAAAAAGAAGCGAAGAAGAGCGGATGATGAAGATGAGCGGGTGTATCCGTGTGTGCGTGTGAGTTGGGCTTGGGCTGAAGAAGAGGAGCAGCCCAAGCGGGAGAGCATCTGGGCCAAGTTCAAGGAGAGCGAAAATGTTTGGGCTTGGGTCTATATAAAGAGGCTGGCCAATTTCAAGGTGAGCGGCCGCTCACCCTGGGCCGGCCGTGGCTCTGCCACTATCTACATAGTGACTAATGAGTGTGTGAATCTCAAGGGAGAGGGGAAGTTGGGAGGATGGCATGAGTGGGGAGAGGAGATATGAATTGCTGTTATGATAGTTTGTTAGAAGTGAAGGATGATTTGGGCCTAGGGTGTATTAGGAGAGGGAGACAAAGGAAAAATTGAGAAAGGAAATTGGCTTGAGTTGGAGATTTCAAAAAGTTTCTATTGAATAATGAGTTGGGAAGTGGTGGCACAGTTTGCTTACATCCACGCGCCACAATTTGTGCAAAGGGGAGGATAACTTATGCTATATTTGATTTTTACCATGTAGTGAAATACATTCAACCTTTTCTTGTTATTAACAGTATAGGCTAAACATGTATTCATGTTCCTTGGATTGGAGCTAAGTGTTGGAGAAATTGGTGTAATCAATGCTAGGATTACACTTTATAGGAAAGAAGAGCATTGTACTGGCATAAAAGAGCACATGTTGATTCAATTTATTTATGTATGTATTTTAAAATATTTGTTTGTGTTATATCACCTACAATATCAACTCTTATTTACAGGGCTGGCCCTGAGTTCTGGGGGTCCAAGGCGAAAAGCCCAAATAATTATTTTTGGGGCCCCTAATTACAATATAATTTTTATACGTGCAAAATACATGCTTATATTTACAAGAAAAATACAAATTTGGGGCCCCCAAAATTGCAAAAAAATCGGGGGCCTGAGGCGGCTGCCTCACTGGCCTCAAGGTGGGGGCCGGCCCTGCTTATTTATTGAGGGGTTAAAAGCGCACCCCCCCCCCCCCCCCCCTTCTCTCCACACCCACCCATAAAAAAAAGTGATATGCCCCTGTGACCCTGTCACGTTCTTTTTGAAGCAAATAACCCACTGACCACATCCCTTCCATTTTTTCACTATTCCGTTGTATTTAAATTGAGATATTACCAAAATACCCTTCCTCTTAATAAGTTAGATACGAGTAAAGCTTTCCCTTTTCTATTCCATCTTGTCCAACCTTTCTCTCTGTTGTGCAAGTGTAACCATGGACTACCAACAGGATTTAGGATTTGGTGACAGTTCCCAGGGTCGTGGAGCCCATGGCACTGTGCTTGATCCTCTCCAAGAGATTCAACTGGGCAGTTGAGATTGTGCAGGTGAAGAAGAAGCTGGAAGACTAGAAAGAGGGCAATGAAGACTGCGAAAGTGACGAGAAAAAGAAGGGAGATAATAATAAGAAATACGGGATGAGTGTGGTCCACCTTACTACTTCACTATCCCTATCCCCATGGCTACTATGTTGACATAGTTCACGCACACCAGATATTTAGTGATGAGAATCCCAACAATTGCTGTATTATGTGAATGATTCAGTAACATAGAGAACTTAATGTTAATTTTTTTGGTATATATTGATCATAAGAAAGAAACTCAAGATAAGGAGGAAGAGACTGGACAACTTTGGATTGTGTGAAGGAGAAAAAGACTTATGGTAGGGGTCAAATTTTGATTGTGTTGTAGATTTGCAATATTGAGATGGTTATTGCATTTAGAAGTTGTAGTTTCAGTTTTGTCTTCAGTTTGTGTTTCGTATTATATGAACGAATTAAGCATGACTATTTAGACTTTAAATTGTATGTTTGAAATCATTAGTTGGTTTGGTTGCTAATTGCTAGGTAATGATACTATTTAGGTTTTCTACTATAATACTGTTAATCTTAATCAGTATTGTATTGTTTGTTTCTCTGAAATAGTATTTCCCTGTTTCCTGTTAATCAAATAGTTGCGAAAGCAAATCAAACTAGTGAACATTTATAAAATTTTCTCTTATAACCAGAAAATTATCTTCAAATATTTGAAGTGTGTGGTCAGTGACATTTTCTGAAAGAGTAATCAGAATCAGGAGAAACATCTGCTTGCTGAAAAGCTGATTAAGAGTCATTATTGCACATGAATTCTGTTCTAAGATTCTTTTGACAAATATTTTACTTTGTACTGGATTACATGTTCAGATACCTTCAAAACGTGTTCTATTTAAACAAATTTAAATAATGTCCATTTTTTTCGATTTTTCTTCCATTTGACATTTGATACATTTTTGTATTAGTGTTTTGATAAATAAAAGTAAGGTATTAATCTGAATTGAAATTTGTCTGAACGGTTAAAGAGAGAGAATCGGGGTTTGGAAGAAGGAGGCAAGAGATTGGAGAGTTACGGGTTTGTCGTCGAAGAGGATGGAATGGAAAGGGGAAAGGTTTACTCATATCTAACTTATGAAGAGGAGGGGTATTTGGTGATATCACAATTCGAATATAACGGAATGGTGAAACTTAATGGAAGGGGATCTGGGCGGTGGGTTATTTACTTCAAAAAATGTGATGCGTTTTGTGTGTGTGTGTGTGTGTTTTGAGAGAGGGGGGGGGGGGTATTTAATGGGTGCTGTTATACAAATTCTACAGAATTGGTTAAGAAAAGGCTTAAAATTGAAGAATTTAGTTATATCAAATAGTATATGTAAAGTATTAAGTATATTTATGCTGGGATTAGTTATGTGAACTACTACTTGATATAGAATATCGAGAGTGAGTTTGGCATTTGGTAGGAAACATTATCTAGAGGAAAGCTCAACCACATTACTACCGCCTTCTCACACTCATCTTTGGGCTGATGTGGCATTTTAAAGCTATTTAATTAATATTGCAGGAACTTTTTACGTAAAGTTTTTGCAATTATGGGAGATAAATCTGGTAAAGTGAGGAATAGAGAGTTCTACTATGCAAGCAACAAAGAACTTCTCATTTAGGAGGAAACACTATCTGGAGGAAAGCTCAACCACATTTGCTACCACCTTCGCAGTCATTTTTTTAAAACTGATGTGGCATTTTGAAGCTATTTAATTAATATTGAAGGAACTTGCTTCAAAAAGGTCTTCCTATTACAGGAGATAAATTTGGGAGTGTGAGGAAGATAGAGAGTTCTATTATGTAAACAGCGTAAAACTCCGTTTTTTTGTTGTTGCTACTAATTAATTTATCATTTGTCTATCTGAAGCTAGGACAAAATGTTTTATTCCTTTCATATATATGTTTAGACTTTAGTGAAAGGCGCTTCTCTTTATTTTTTTAGGAAATTAGAATTTTTTTTAGTAATGACTAAATGCATTGGCAAGCAAAAACTTTGTCACTATATATCTTATCCTTAGTCTAGTTTATGTATGGATATCAAGATGAACAGTTTGGACAGCATAAAGCTCCTAGGGAATTTAGTTTTGCAACCATTTTAAACAGAAATTTAGAGGAGACTTGCCTGAGTGCCTTTGGCATTGAGCAAGCAATTTGAGGTATTAGCACATGACTACAAAACTTGGTGGTATAGACTAAGGAAGGCAGTCCTGTTAGTTCCATTTTGTTGTTGGGGGCTATTTAGCCCCCATCTTTCATTTATGTAATTAGCTCCAGGACATACTAGATTGTAGGTTTAAACGTATGATTTTTCCATTGTTTTATTGACTGAACTTTAAAATGTGTGTGTGTGTGTGTGTTTTTCTTCTTGGTTTGGTGTATAAACATATTGTACAACTATCTGTTTCCGTATGCAGATTTTTCTTTGGTTGGTTATTAACAAGCTCAATTTTATGCAGTTGGTTGCTACAGCAGCTCTGTTCTTAGCAACAAAATCTGAAGAAACACCATGCCTCTTGAATACTGTACTCAGGGCATCCTGTGAAATTTGCCAAAGACAAAATTTCCCTTTCTTTCCATACCTGGTATATAGTGTAAGTAGCATCAAGTTCCTTTTCACCTTTATTCTATTAAGCATGACTACTTGAATGATTAGATCTTAGTGCATACTTCCCTCAGAGCATTATATATGTTCCTCCCATGTTTGTACTGTTGTGTCTTTACAAGTTTTTAAGTCTTATTAATATGAAATGATTCCTTTGATTGGTATGGCATACATCTGCGTGAATTTTGTGTATAGCAGCTGTGGACAATTGAGGTTGCGTGCAATAAATGTCTCTTTCAACCGTTTCAGAATTTACTGTTTCACCACCATCTGATTCCACATCTTAAAAAAATTGAGTTATGATTGAATTGTAATCTAGTATTCTCAATACCCATTCTACTAGTAGTATTAGCCTAGTAGGGATTGGTTCCTGTTTTTAATGCCCACACCAAGTCAGAAGTGGGCTTAGGTTTCAAATTTAACCTCCAATTCTGTTCATTAAGATTATGATGAAGGGTATCATGAGGTAGGCTAGAGATTATGTCACCAAAAATGGTATACCTGCCTGTAATCTTCAATTGGAAATACACAGAAAGTGTTCTGGTCTATGAGCTGTTTGAGACAATGATATCAATGATTCAGATTTGTGGTGATTCAGTAATAGTAATACTCATGTGAAGGTTTGCTAAAAAAATGAATAAATTTCTCTTGACCACCCCCGGTTTAAGGCGTCTGACACATAACCAACATAACCCACTGGTTCTTTTTCCGTAAGCCACCCTCTTTAAACTTCTCTACAAAACCACCCTATGCCATTATAATTCCATTATTTTTTAGTTAAAGTCCCAATTATCCCTGTCTTAATCCCTCCCATTCTGCTGCTTAGATTTTGGAGGTGGTCCCAGTTTTAAAACAGCAAAAAAGGCAGGTAAAAAAAAATAGAGGGGTTTTTTTCTGTAAAACTTCTAATTCCATCAAATATTTCAACCCTCCATTTCGAATCTTTTTCTGTCGGACTCCACCATCCCCTCACTTCCTCCTCCCACCCCTCCATTTCCTCTATTGTCACAATCTCATCAACCTCGCCTCCTGCCTCCGCCTTTCTCCTATACTATCTCCCCAACGTATTCTTCATCCTCCAATAACCCGCTTTCTCCACCATCTTCTCCTCCTTCCTTAGCAATTAACAACTGATTCCACCCCACCCCATCTCCCTCCATCCCTTTACAAACACCTCCTCTACCGCATCAACCGCCTCGACCTTTGGTCCTTTGCCTCCACCTCGCCTCGAAAATAAAGACACTCATTAAAAATCCACCAAAACCAGAGCAAGGATATAAAGAACATACAAATAACTTAAAAACTATAAAGATCTACCAAAACCAAAGAGAGGATTGCTCAATAAAAAAAAATCAATCTAATGTGCTGAGCAATTGATATATTTATATCGAGAAATTATAAAAAATTATAACTCATAGTTTTTTATTTAAAACCTAATTTTCATGTAGTTTCCAAAGGTATTACAATTGAAATTCATGGTGATGCCATGGTGGAGGGGAATGAGTTGTGAACAATTGAATATATTCATTTTTTTTCTTGATGTGTTTATTTATCGGATTGAAGCAACCTTTTTTATTTGTGTCACGAGATGAAGATGGAGGGTTGTAATTTGTAGTTGAGGATGGGGGAGACGAGGAAGGGTTCCTTGAGGCATTGGGATGGGGGTTAAGGAGTGGAGGCTGGATTGGAGAGGGCAGGGCATGGGGGAGGCTGCAACAGTCAGGTCGATGGCTGCTCGAGGAGGTGGGATCGGAAAAGGCATAGGTGAAGGAGAGGATGGAGATTGGAGACTGAAGAGTGGAGAGGAGAGAGATGAAGGATTTTATGGAAACCCAACCCAATACTCCAACTAGTACTATCAAACCCTTTATGAATTTAGTGAATCATTTACCAACAATTAGAAAGAAAAACCCTTCCGCTTCTACATTAGCGAGATGGTTAGAGTTAATCAAGGGTATTTTTGGGGAAAAAATCCTAATCAATCATGTGACATCACGTGATTGACTTAAGTGCGAGAAGGTGGCGGTCGCGTATTGATGACGGAAAAGGAACTGGTGGTTATGTGTCATGGTGGTTATGTGCCAGATGCCCGAAATTTGGTGGGGGGGGGGGGGGGGGGGGGGTTAAGTGACATTTATCCAAAAATACTCATCTAAATGTTATTTATTTTGCTTGTTATTTAATCAATAACTACAGTCAAATTTTACCAAATATCAACAAGAAGAGGGACGCTGATTGTATATTTTATAATAAAAAACATATGTTTATTTGTTGTGCGTGCGGGTGGGCAGGCAGGCGGGAAGGGTGCACTGGCTTGCACGCTTACGTTGTTCAACAATACAAAAAATGTCTTGTGTTCAAAATAAATTTCTTTTTTCTATTGAGCATTTTAAAGAAGCCTACCTGCAACTTCACCGCATTTTGAAATTATTACTGTTATGCTTTTTGTATACCAGAGTGTGCAACCTCAACGAGATGTCGCTATATTCCTATACCCATTGATTTTTC
This sequence comes from Hemerocallis citrina, assembly GCA_017893485.1. NCBI lineage: Eukaryota > Viridiplantae > Streptophyta > Magnoliopsida > Asparagales > Asphodelaceae > Hemerocallis > Hemerocallis citrina. Next base: position 78,101,713 of record CM030361.1, on the reverse strand, counting down.
TTTTCAAACATGCTAAAATTTCTGAATTTTTTGCCGTACTAGGCCATTTTTTGAAAATATTTGCGATTATGGGCCTGTTTCGAAATTATTAGCGCTCGTTGGCTATTTGGTGGCACGTCAGCAACGGCCACTATTCTCATTAGCGGCATGTTCCATTTAGATGTTATTAATGGGAATAGCGGTCTCTATTTAAAAAAAAATTGAAATTTTTGTTTACTATTGCTATTCCTATTAGATACCAAAGCATATATGAAGTCGCTAATGGGATTAGCGACCTTCAATGAAATGCGCCATTTGAAATAGCGACCTTAGTTGTACAAAGGTCGCTATTCGGAATAAAGGTTTTAGTTGTACTAAGGTCACTATTCTGAATAGTGGCCTTAGTTGTGTGACTATTTTGCAAATTTTACAAAGAACAAGGAGATTGGGTTTCCTGCTGAGGTCACTATTGCGAACAGTGATCAAAGAATACTAAGGTCGTTATTCCCATTAGTGACCTTGGTTGGATGATTACTTTGCAAATCTTACAGAGAGCAAGGAGACTTAGTCTTCTATTGAGGTCGCTATTCGAACTAGCGACCTCAGTTTTTTTCCCCAAAGAGAGCAAAAGCTCTCTAAAAATTGCTAAGTGTCAATATATTCATTTGAGGTCATTTATCCCATTAGCGACCTCGTATATACTTCGGTCGCTAGTGGGAATAGTGACCGCAAACAAAAAATTCCATATATTTTAAAACATAGGCCGCTATTCCCATTAGCGGCTTTCAAAGTGAAGTGGCTGCTAGTGAGAATAGTAGTCGTTGCTGACGTGGCACCAAGTAGCCCACGAGCACCAATAGTTTCGAAACTTGCTCATAATCGCAAATATTTTCAAAAAGTGGCATAGTACGGCAAAAAAGTCAAAATTTCTTCACCTGCCATGAATCATGAATATATATGTTTAGTACATTTTTTTAAAGGTGGTTATTCTAGTTTTTTGTTTTTATTTTTTAGAACTTTTGTTGGAAAATTAATTTCTATTTATGCTTCCCTACCACCGCCCCACACCCCACAGTTTGTATGCCTGGATGTCCGAGTTTAACTAAGTTCATGTCCTACCTTAACCTATCCCGGCGAATTACGCTCACCTGTAGAAGTGCATGGTGAGGAATTAAATTCGATAATCCACTATGTTCTTTCTAATTTATGTATATTAAGATAATGTAATGTATTTTAAAGACTTCAACACTTGGATCTATCTGCTCTGTAAAGGAACTGGGTACATTTAGCTTTCATATTTATCCAAATCCATGGGGTATATCAAGAACCATCTTGATAAATGGTACATTACATCATTAATCAGCAAGTGTTTTAACTAGTTAATTCTTTCTAGTTTATAAAATATGTTGAATATGGTGGTTTGCATTATAGATTTTGATTTTCTGCATAATTGTAGGTAATTTGAGTCTTACTCTCAAGCCATGAGTTTGGAAGGTTTGCTGTTGATATCTTTAAATGTCAACTAATCCGGAATGTACCAAGTTAGTCTATCACTTATGAGTTATGAATTGGATATGTTTCCCTAATATTTTGCGAGCACTAGGAATTTCCTCATCATGGATGCAAATTTATGCTTCAATACATTACTCCATGCAGGGATTTAAGCTTTTGCAATTTTTTTGATTTTCAGCATGATTGGTTTGATCAATTCCGTGAGAGAGTTACTGAGGTTGAACAAATCTTACTGACGACCCTGGATTTTGAACTTGACGTGCACCACCCATATGTTCCGCTTACATCAGTTCTTAGCAAATTAGGACTGTCACAAACTGAACTCCTGAATCTTGCTTGGAATTTGGTCAGTGAAGGGTAAGATTTTCCTTTTTCCCCTTTATTTGTTTTAAATTTAAAGTTCATTCTTTTGACATATATGGTAAATAAAGGCATTTTTAAACATTGTTAATTAACTTCCGGATATATCTTCCTGTAAATAAAATTGATTTTTTCCACGGGAAAGCTCCATTGAGGCATATTACGTTGGAGCCTTGTTTTCCAGCAGAGATTTTAGGTTTAACATGGAATTGGAGTTTTGTTTGCAAGTTTATATACAGGGTCATGTGGTCCTATAAAAATGGCACATCCTTGGAGCTTTGTTGCCTCTCAGCAGAGAGTTTAGGATAAATTGGAATTTCGATTTTATGTTTCTATTCAGGTTGATGTGGTTATATAAACTATAGTACTATACTGTTTTCAAGTATTTTATTTATTAAAAAAATAAGTTGAACCAAATGGATTTTGTGTATGTAGAACTATTGTACTCTACTTTATCCAAGTATTTAAAATAATATGATACTGAACCAAAAGGTTCTTGTAGACATGTTTGTGTGCGTGAACCATTTTTTTTTGGTATGTTGTGTGTGGAAATGAAAGGTCAGTAGTCATAGGAGGAAATTTATTCCTACAGTGTGCCAAAATCGTTTATCTCCTCCCTCCAAATGCATGATCAGCACTGTCCAAAGTGATGCATGTTAGAAACCTTAGGACGATAAAAATTCATCAGGTATTAACATGTAAGCTCCCATTCTTCAAGTTGTCCTGTTTGTTCTATTGCTGAAAACCCATTCACCCTGTATCCATGGAACCACCTACTGCATCAGCAAAACATGTCTAATCTTTTGTGATTTTTTGTCACCTTATGTTTTACAATATGAAGATCGCATATGATGGTGTGGATCATGAATTTGAGAAGTGAAGCTTGTCTTTTTTAGCACACTATAGGCTACTGACCTCTCTCTCTCTCTCTCTCTCTTTGTGTGTGTTATTAAACCTTCTAAAATATATAGTATACTAGATTTGCCCGTGGGCACGTCCGTACGACACGTCTTCAGAACGATACAGCATATGAAAAGCCTTGTAAACAGTAAAACAACAATTATGTAGCTCAAGTTTGAATAGTATGACAATAATTAGTTGTAAATAAAAGTCCATGTTTCTATTAGTATATGTTGAAAAATAATTATAAATAAGGGTGTAAAATCCAACTTCTTAGAACTTTAAGTGTGGAAAATGATGAAATTTAACTGTTGATGAGATATTTGCTATTTTCAATATAACATGTGCAATAAAAAAGTATAAAAATTCTGAAAATTTTACAAACCTGAAATCCTAAAATCTAAATTTCTAAGTAAATAAAGAAAGAATGGGAGAGAGAGAGAGGGAGAGAGAAAGAGAGAAATATGAAAAAGTGAAGAGAGAAGAGAGAGATAGTAATAAAGTAATGAGTTTTTTAGTTTTTTTTTTTTTGGGGGGGGGGGGGAGGGGAATTTAATTTTGGGGTTTGAAATTTTGGGCGGGAAAATATGTTTTGTGAGAATCAATCTAGGCCATTGGTTTTAGAGGAGATTGAATGAGAGCCACTTGATAGCTTTCTTTGTAATTTATTATATAGATACAATAGATATTCATTTTTCACTTCCTGTATACTAACTTTACAAGACCAAATAAAAATATTGTTTAGCTGGTTTTAACATTTTGTTCTTTGTGAACTACATCGGTGTGAGAAACTGATGGTCTTAACTATTAATGCCGACAAGATCTGTTCCAATTTAAACATTTATCGAATTTTACAAACTAAAATATGGGATTATGTGAAAGGTTTTTATGCATATGAATCAAGTAGGCATGATGAAAGTTGCAATGATTTAAAATATATGGTTTCCAATGTTTTAAACCCAACAAAAAGGAATTTTTCAAAGTATTTAGAATGTGGTCAGTTGTTTTGATTCTTAGTTTATGTGCCTGAAACCTAGATCAAAGGAACACATTACTTCAAGGCGTGCATTTAGTTAGTTGGTAAACTTTGCATCATTTGTTTTGTAGGCATTTTAGTTGGTGAGATCAATTGTACGGAATGATTTTACAATTTGATACTCATCACGTAATTTCTAGTAATGGGCATGGAAGAAACGACTCGTCACTTAATTTGTATTAACGGTATATATATATTGATGCTGTATATACGCAAGAAGCTGCAGTTGCATAAAGGAGGTAGTCTCTATTGGCTACAATGCATTAAAGTAGAAGTGGGTTTTATTTCAAATTACCATGTACTTAATACACTACAACCAAATAGAAGCCACCACCTCAATGCCTCTGTAGCCTCCTGGTTCTAGGCCTTTTATAAATAAAACTATTTGTTTAACATTTGGATGTCATGTTGCATTGATTGCAAGTGTTGGTAATGTTACCTGGAAGTGTTTTGTTAAAATTCATAAGATTATGTTTTCATTCTTGTATCTTTTGTTTTCATAAGGAGTTGATAGTCATATCAGATTCCTTTGGCTTCATGGAGAAGTAATTTACACCGTTACTGGTGTTTTTTTTTTTTAACCTCAATTTATTCCACTCAGTAACTTCATTACCTGTAGAGCAGAAATGTACCATGTGAGGCAAGTCTACACACTTGGTGGTGTCTTCTAAATTATTACTATTAACTATTTTTCCTAATCTGCACAAAATTTTAGTAATGTGTTCATTGTTACGAGTATATTTCACCTACTGTTTTTTCTACTTGCATTTATCAGTGGGATGCTGACAGTTTATTTATGTTGAAACTTCTAAATGTAGTTTTTGCCCATTGAATATGCTACTCTACCTTACTTTTTCTGGTTTGGCATATTGATTTTTTGGTATGGCATAAATTGCAGGACCTTTCTTCAAGAATTATGTGCTCATCTTTGTGAAATTCTTAGCTGGACGATTTATATGATGTTCATGGAAAGCATATTATATTCACATGAAGTTGAGCAACTAGCAAGATTTTGGAGCAATCACATGACATTAGTTTTATAGACTGTTTTCAGATGGTTGCTGAATCACCTTGAGCTTTTTTACTCTTGACTTTACTCCTCTTTTTCTAAGATATAATAGGTTAACCGAACTCCACAATATTTTTTCCCTTGCATCTGCAAACGTCTCTATAATCAAAGTTATACCTGTGAAAAGTGAAATCTCCTTGTATATCATCTTTCTTATTCTTCCCTACAAATTTGATTGCCATCATGGCTTTCCATTTTCTTTGATCATTAATGAATGCCCATCTGTGTGATTGAGCTTTTGTCTCATTGGCTTATCTTTACCGTATACTAAGTAATTAGGTGTGTTGTTGTTGGCACACCATCCGCTAGACATGAAAAGACTAAAATGTCTTAGAGGGGGGACACTAAAATTGGGGAGGGAGAAATAACATGGGTATGTGCGTTGCACGTGGGGTAGCCAAGTTATTACTTTACAGTGCAAGATATGTGCTGAATTAGACTAGAAGGTGTATATGATAATGAACGTAATGCTCATCATTTGGTTGTCTCTTGTATATTTAAATTTTCTATAATTTGTTTTCTTTTTTACTAGTGATGTTTAGATATAGTCACACTTAACAGAACTGACAAATCTTCTAATGCTGTTAAGAGTTATATGTTGGAAGGGCAAGGCTATCATTTGGTCAGAAATTGTTCGATGGAAAATTTGAAGCAGTATCTTACTAAAGCCTAGTTGTTATCCCTCTTTAAATAGTCAAGTCTATTTATGTAAGATGTGATAAGATGGTCAATTATGTAGTTTTCCAGACAGCATCTTCTCACATTACTGTACTCTATCAATATACACGCACTAGCTATTGAGGAAAGCATGCAGATTCTCTGGATTGGCCTGTGGCGTTGAATACAAAAAGCCCATGCATGAGAATGTGTTGATAGGAAGAATAAACAAATTGTCAGGGAAGAAGTTTTCTCTTCTCTGCACAACAAAATTTTCTGCTTTTTTTCTCCTTATTGAGTTGCTTGGGGAAATAGTTGTGGCAAGTTTTCCTGGCGGGTCCAGGATCTGATGCTTAACAAGAGTACAACAATGCTATTTTTTAGCACTTTGAGAGCATTTCAACAAAGGATTCTTGGATATTCACGTGGGCAGCTGCTTTAGTTGGTAAGAAGAACATTAGTCTATAGTTTGTTTAAGTTAATTGCTTACATGGAATCTATTTATACTCTAAAAGTGGATATTTCTTTCTTTGGAAATGCTATGATGTAGTCGTGGAAGTATCTTTATGATATCCTTATGTTTCACAAGATAACCTGTTGCAGAAAAATGGTTTGGTCACATGTCCATTATCCTTTTAATTTTTCTTCACTTAGTGTGAATGTTTGATCTGTGCTTATTGTTGTTTCTGTGTTGTAGACTAAGGAGTTCACTTTGGCTTCAGTTTAAGCCCCATCATATAGCTGCCGGAGCTGTCTTTGTCGCTGCCAGATTCATCAATTTTGATCTTTCTTATTACCAAACAATGTGGCGTGAGTTTCAGACAACACCAGCTATTCTTCAAGGTAAGAGTATTTCATGTTTTTATAGTGCTTCAGCCATATTTATGATCGTCTTTTCAAATTTTGATGTATATATAAATTTATTTGCTTTGCAGATGTCGTCCAACAACTGATGGAACTCTTCTAGGTAGTAGGAAATGAGTACTTACACAATGTATGTTCAAGGTTTGTTAGTATAATTATACACCATCATTATAGTGGAAAGTATACTGTATATTGTGAAAGAGATTCTCAGATCTGTTTTATGATCAAGTTGGTTGACTTACATTTTCAAGATGCACTGGAATTCTTTGTTGTGGTGGTCTCATGGTTGTACGCTCTTCTGTATGTGCACCAGTTTACATAAATTACTGATAAATTCTATTCATTTGATTCTTATTTCATCTTATTTCTACCGTTCCTGGTATGCAAGTCTTTGTCTCCAAAGTTTGCACTTCTAGTCAGTGTCTGAAGTTCCAATCTTGTCCATTTGATCTACTTAATACAGCAAAATCAGTCTACTATTATGGTTTTCTACCCCTAAGGTGGTGGTGTAGTGTGGGCTTTAGATTCACTTAATTTTCTATGGTAACCTGATATTCTGCTCAAATACATGATTCGCTTGGGTATGAATGATACAGCAGCTGGTGCTGAAGCCAAGAAGAATTAGAGTTTCGTGTTCAGTTTGTGCATGATTCAGGCATAATTTGATGGCTGGTCTTTGTGAAAAGTAGCCAGGTCAGTTAAATTTATTCAATGTCATTAAATTATTGCTGCTATATTGTGCATATTTCCTTCACTTTTTTGATTTGCTTTGATTAACTCCTTTACTTATTACAATTTGTTGTTCAGGCTAATTTCATTGAAGTGAGTGTTAATTTCGCTGTGCAATCAACCCAAGATTTTTTAATGTAACTAGTTACCTCATTCTGTCCAGGCTTCTTAATTTCTTACTATTGTCGGTATAATTTTGAGATCTCTTCATCCATATGAAATTCCTGAGAAATGATTGTAGCATGTATTGTATTGTTGTTATGTGAATTCTGTGCCAGGATACGTGTCGCTTTTTCTCCATTCTAGACATTGTTAACGAGTGATATTGACAGGGTTGATATCTTTGTGTGAGCTTATTGATATTTGATATATCTGAAGCTTCCTTTGCCAGCCACTTGGAATGCTTGCATTTTCATTAGGTATCTGAGACATATTTTAATTAATTTAATTTAATTTAATTTAATTTATTGTTTTCCATAGGCCTATAAGCTGCAGGTGCACACCTTTTTCCTATTTTCGCATAAAGGCAAGACATGCATTCATTTTGGAGTAAACAGTGTTGTATTGACTAGTAGCTGTATAGGTTTATCTATTTCAATATTCTACTTTGTGCTTTGTTTGCATACATCCAGATAAAAGCCTCCTATTTTAAACAGTGTTGTAGCATTGGCCGTGTTTTTTAAGTTCCTCAGAATAGTGCACACAATGCAGAGCTTCCCTGACTGTTTCGATGTTTCTTTGCAATGAATATGATTTAATGATTTATTGAAAGGTCACCCAACTGGGGTAAAAATGTCACTCTATAGTAGGAGGTTTTAAGAGAGATATACAGTATTAGTATTTCATTTCGTACTTCCAGTTTTTTAGTTTGTTCTGAAAAATTTTCATGAAGAAAATATTGAAATCAAACCACTACAAGAAAAACTTGGACTGATGCAATTTTGTTTAACTTATATTGTTGGCTCAGTCTGCAGCTTGATAATGTGCAGATCAATGTGCAGATCAGAACTTTAGCTTCAAATCCCTCAGCTTAGTTCCATGACGAAGGGAGACCTCTTTCTAATTCTTAACTTGTATCACAAATCAAAGCAGTCTTATTATAAACAAAGGTGCAACTCCATCTGCATCATTGAATTGTAGATCAGATGTGTGGGATGAATAAAAGAAAGTAACAGTTTTGCGAATAGACTGCGAGATAATTGTTTATTCAGAAAATTCCACCATCGTTCAATTATTTATCTACTCTTCACAGGCACTTTATAAATTGCATGCACACTGCCTAAGATAGGTTAAAGTTACCGGTTGGTAAATACTACCTTTGTTTCAAAATATAAGTTATTTTAGTTTTTTTTTCTCATAATGTAAGGCACTTAGTTTTTTAGGAGATGTATTATTATTCTTAAATGTCCATGAATTAGTAATCTATGAAATTTTTAATTTTATCCTTGTCCTTTTTTTTATAATAAAAAATTATAAAGGAGGGCAAATAGAATATTGTACAATTGAAGACTCATTTATAACATTTAAAAATCAATAATATAGAGTACTTTTATTCAATTCTATATTGTTTTTTAATACTTTTATTCAATGTCTCAGGGAATACTAATATGGATACTCCGGTTACCTACTTTTAACACTGTCAGTGTAAGTCTCAAGCAGGTTTAACATTGGAGTGTGTTGGTTCACGATGATCTAAGCCGGTCCGACCCCGAGTTTACTCGGGCCCGAGGCGAACTCCTGAAATGGGGACCCCATTCAAATTTTTTTTTTAAAATGATAAAAAAAATTGGAATTTATTTTTTCTACAATTCTTAAAAACCAATATATATATGAAGAAGTAGATGAAGATTTTTGGATTTGAGAAAAAAATTCTACGTACAAACTCAAGCCCAACTAAAATAAGCCGGCCCAAGTACTAATTTTAAAAACAAAAGGCCCAAACAATAAAACTTGGTGGCCCCTAAAAAAATATTAGCGCAAATACGTATATATAAATACAAGGAATTTTTTTTTTTTGGGCCCCTAAATTGGGAAAAATTCGGAGGCCTGAGGCGGCCGCCTCCCCTGCCTCCACTGGGGGGCCGGCCTTGGATCTAAGTATATGCTGTCATGTATCAACTGTAACTAAAATTCATATAGTGTATTGGATTTTGTTTTATTATATACACCAAATTTTATAGGAAATATTAGTAATATAGGCTATATGAGTGAGATATATGGAAGCTTCAAACTTCTGCTGGTTCATGAGAAATCCTTTTTTCATTAATTGTGTGAGATTTGACCTGCTTGACGAACTACAAATTGTTGGTGACAAGACAAGGAGAGTGTGAATTAATATCCAAATGTAGTGGATCAAATACATTTACGATTTTCTTTATGACTTAATCTTGTGAAATGGTCATAATTTATCACTTAACCTCTACATGTTGAACTTTGCTCTGTATAACTGGTTTCTGATGTAATGTGAATGTATATACAGAATGATGTTTTCTTAATCAGCTCGAATGCTATGCAGTACAATGAACCTCATACCATCTTCTATCGACAGGTATCTCATCTTAGACTAACGAATCCTTTTCCACTTTTAATATTTTAAAATTGAGGGAGTACCATCTTGTTTCATAAGATGAGAACCATCTTGTTTCATAAGAGCATCCACAATGGAGTTTGCTATTTTTTAGCAAAATGAGAAGTATAAGAATAGAATAGATGTGAACTTGTGCAATGGCGTATTCTCATATTTTAGAAGGACACAACATGATGTCTCGTCCTAGTGTTTTAAAAAAAAAATCAAAACCCATGGGACACAACATGATGTTGTGTCCGAGGAATTAGGGAATAAAACGGGACATCTTGTCCCGTTTGAGGTGGTTCTCATATATTTTTTTTAATTTTATTGGGAAGGACGATACATCATGTATCGTTCGATCCATTTAGAAAAAAAAAAAAAAAAAATCTAACGGGACGAGACATCATGTATCGTCCGACTTTGGAACGATACAAGATGTTTCGTCTTCTATATTGCTATATTCGCAAGCCCACTTCTCAAATATGAGAATGGACTGTAGATCGTTTGCTATTTTATGAAAAAATAGCAAACGACTGCAGCGCTCCATTCTCATATTATTCTCATAATATGAGAATATGAGAATTATAGCAAACGACTGTGGATGCTCTAAGATGAGAACCAGTCACATCAAACCAACTAGAAATTGGTCCACCCTTAATCGAACAAACAGTCTAGTCAAATTGATGTATGTCCAACTCACGATCAGATCAAAACAAAATACTATCCAACATTATTATGTCTTCCCATTCCTCCTCTTCATGGATACTCGATTTTTTTGGGGCAAAATGACCTACTTTTTAAAATTATTTATCAACATGACCCACTTTCAAAATTAATTACCAAATTGACCCACTTGCTGTTTGAAATAGCGATTTTAGTGGGGGTGGCATCCGGGCCGGAACCGTCCGGACTCTGCCCGGTCCCGGGAAAACCCGGGCCGGGCTCAAAGATTTTGCGGGCCGGGCAAGGTGCGGAAAACCTAGGCCCGGACCTAGCCCCTAGCCCCAAGGGTGGGGGTCGGGCTGGGCCGGGCCGATTTTTTAGTATATATTTTTTTATTTTAAATGAAGATGAAAGATCAAGTATGATATTGTAATTTCATAACAATTACAAAGAACTAATAAATAAAAGAAATTTAAAGCAAATTTAAATTGATTTAATAAATTACAAATTGTTAAATAAAATGAAGTTCATGAATATAATTTCATACAAATTAGATCAAATTAGAAAATAAAGGAATTAATTGAATTTAGAGATGAAGATGACCTCTATTTAGATTGAAAAGAATGCATTGGACTATTGTTGTGCACTTCTTCTTAACCTAAATATAGAATCTCATCCCCCTAAATTTCTCAATTATTTACAATATATTGTACATCATTTTAATGTAAATCGACTAAATCTAATTGTTCATTCATCGCTACTTGTTGAGTCAGCTTGTGCTTCAAGTAAATCTTGAGTCCTCTCTTTCACTTTCATCAAATCTTCGGCGTATATTAGCATCTCCAAATTTTTGGCTGTCTATCGACTCTTGTTCGGGCTCATTATCCTGCCACTAAGAGAGAGAAAAATACTTTCCGATGCGACGGTTGACAACGGTGTTTTTATCAAATCTCTAGTCATACGAGAAAGAATATTAAAAATAACTTCATTGCTCTTCCAAAACTGTAATACATCTACTACATCTTCAATTGAACTTTGTGCATTATACCAATTCAACTCATTTGATGAATTGGTTCTTGGTTTTTTTAATTTAATAAAATTTAAAACATTGCTAGTTGCATGACTCTTTCTTTTTGCTAGTATGGAGGAAGAAGAAGAAGAAGAAGAAGAATCAACATTTTGTGTTTGTGTTCGTGTAGAGAGATTTGTGTTGAGAGATAGTGGAGAGATTTGAGATATAATAGAGAGATTTGAGTGAATTAGTGAAAAGAAATGAAAAAAATGATGCTGTATATCTAGAATATGCAATTTTTTTGATTTCCTAAAGTAACCCCCCCCCCCCCCCCCCCCCCCCCCAAAAAAAAAAAAAAAAAAAAAAAACTAGCTAGTATAGATCTGTTTGGGGGCAATTTGGTAATTTTAAAAAAAATTAAAAAAATCTCAACCAATAAAAAAAAATTTCTCAATGGTCGGCCCGACCAGGCCTAGACGGGCTTTCTTCAAAAAATTGGGGCCCGGACCAGCCCCTGGGTTTGGGGGGTCGGCCCCGGGTTGAGCCCGCCAAAATGGGGTCCAGGCCGATCCCGGGCCGGCACGGACCTGTTGCCACCCTTAGATTTTAGTTCCCGGGCCGGCACGGATCTATTGCCACTCCTAAATTTTAGTTCAAATCCGCTCGTTGTTTTAAACAGCGAGCTTAGCTTTAGTGTTTGAAACTTTGTGATTTTTCTAATTGTTATAAAAATTCTTACAACTAAATACGTTGTTTGGTAATTAGTTTCGAAAGCGGGTTAGTTTCGTAAATTTCAAAAAGTGGTCATTGTGGAAAAAATACTCAATACTCGCTGTCAAATTCGCACTTGAACTTATTCCACCTTTCCCCTCAAAAAAAAAAAAAAAAAAAAAAAAATGGCACTTGAACTCTCCACTTTCGATGTGCTCCTTTTGGAATATTTTTTTTGTACTGACCCACTTTTTAAAATATTGATCAATCTAACCCATGTTTGAAAATATTTACTCAACTGGTCCATTATTGAATACGTCACATTAACTGCTATTGGAAATAACGGCATAGGTTATTTATATGTCGTTGTTTCCAATAGCGACATCTGTTAAAAAAAATCGCATGCCGCTATTTGGAGTAACGACATCAGTTAACTTATTCTCAATTGTGTACTCTCTCCGACTCGAAAAAAAATTTGCAAGTGTGAACAAATCTTATAGCTGATGTTGTTATTCCGAACAACGACATTCGCATATAGATGCCATTGTTAGGGATAACGGCATCATCTATAATATTCATTGTTAGGGATAACTGATGCCGTTGTTTGGAACAACGACAATAGTTCATTTTATTACTTATCCTTTGCTAATCTATTTCTGTGAATAATTGAATATTGAATAATTGAATATTGGGCTTCACAAAAGTAGTTTGAATAATATACTCAATTAAGAAAGAATAGTTACAAGATACTAAGAATTTTGAAATACGAAAAAATACCTGAAAAATACGTATTAACGGGAACATGGGTTACAAATTATATCCACCTTACAACAAAATTTCGTCCTCAACATTTATGAGGTACATAGGACAGAGCAAATCAAATTATTATGGGGGATAACAAAACAAGGGATTCAAAGAAAATGTCGAAAGGGTGGCAACACCAGAATAAGAAAATCATATATAAGAATGGGGTGATCTAGAATGATGTTGAATAAAGATTCAATGAATGAAGACAATGCAAATGTATGAAAGGAAAGCAAGCGGTGCAAGGAAGGAAAAGCAATAAGAAAATTCTGGGACCTGTAGGTTATGGGCCCACCACGCTTCCGCTGCGCTACTCTGATGGCGACGTTCCAAGCTGCAGACATGTCGTTGTAGACCACGGAATGCCAAACGACAAACCAAGCAAGAAGAAAAGAATGGGATACCGGAATCAAAAGAATATGGGTTAAAAAAAGAATCTATACCTAATAAGAAATCAATGAATGTGAATGAATAGAAGAGACGAAACAACTGAGAAATGAAAGAACTGAATGTGAAGGAAACAAAGAGGAACCAAATATGAGGAGTATCCAGATTATGTTGGTTATTCATTATTCAGGTGATCAACGTGGTGCACGTGTTGTTGAGTTAACTTGGCTAAACTATAACATAATTAGAGTCTAACCTGGCTCTGATACCACTAAAAACCATGTCACGCCCCGCTTCCCAAAATACGGGAATACGAGTCCATGACTGAGGCCCAGCGAATGATGCGAATACACCATTCATAAGTTGTACAGCTAACTCAACAACAAGATAACAACAAAACCACGCAGGCATGTAAAATCACAATAGGATAACAAAAGTATATGACATAGTCCATAACATAACCAACAGCTGGAAAATACAAAGTACACTACAAGAAAAACTCTTTTTCGCAATGCCAAATGTCGTTGCTAAAACTCGTTTGTCGTTGCGAAAAATATTTTTGGCAACGACATTTGTCGTTGCAAGGTCGTTGCGCGTCCGGGCGTCGCGAAAGATTTTGACTACGACTTGCTGTCGTTGCCAAACATAGATTTTTTTCGCAACGACATTGCCGTTGCAATATATGTTATCGTTGCCATACCTAATTCCACCCGTGCTATGGTATAAAATCAATCGCAACAACCTTTATCGTTGCCAAACATACTTCATATATTTGGCAACGACTCATGTCGTTGCTAAAGATATTTTTTTTGCAATGAATTATTGTCGTTGCCTTACATTTTCTATTTTGGCAACGACTACTGTTGTTGACAAAGCTCGACTGTTTTGCAATTATTTTTATAATTGCTTTACATTACTTGTATTTTGGTAACAACTATAGTCGTTGCTAAAGCTACCAATTGTCGCTGCAAAAGTTTAATTCTTTTCGAGACAAATTATATATTGTCGTTGCATCAGCCCTATCCAAACTAGCATACACTTCAAAAACATTAAAAACCAACATCATTCCAAAAACTATAATATTAACCTTGTCCAACATATTACATTTATGTCACATATAAGAAGCAATGCCCAAAATATTACAACCATCAACTTCTCAAAAAAATTAGAGACAAGATCCCTTAATGTGTGGATCCAATGATTGCCTTGATTATGTGATCCCTTAATGTGTGGATCCAATGATTGCCTTGATTATGTCAATCATTAAAATTAGTGTAATCACCAATCAATGGTTGTCATGCATTATTTGTTTCCTTATTAGCTTATAGTATCTTAATGCTAGCCTTAATTGTAGGATCATGTATTGCTAGCATTTGCTATAAATGTATACTGTAATCATCAGATCAATACATCACATTCTTCACCTTTCATCACATTTTCTATCTTGGTATCAGAGCTCTTAAGCCCTAAAGGCTCTTGATCCAATACAAAATCATGGCATCCGCTGCAGATTCAAAGTCTAAAAATGATCTCCCATCCACTGTGTCTGTCAAGTTGGACAGAAACAACTACCCACTATGGAAATCCTTGGTGATCTCTATAGTCAAAGGTTGCAGGCTCGATGGGCATATGCTAGGGACAAAGGAGTGTCCTGAAGAATTCATAGCTTCTGCAGATTCAAGCAAGAAGCCAAATCCTGCCTTTGAAGATTGGCAGGCTCATGATTCACAACTCCTTGGATGGTTGATGAACTCAATGACTGTTGAAATGGCAACACAGTTGCTACACTGTGAAACCTCAAAACAACTTTGGGATGAAGCTCAAAGCCTAGCCGGTGCACACACAAGGTCTCGAGTCACTTACCTTAAATCTGAGTTTCACAGCATCAGAAAAGGAGAGATGAAGATGGAGGAGTATCTGATCAAGATGAAGAATCTCGCTGATAGGCTTAAACTTGCAGGCAGCCCCATTTCCAACTCAGATCTGATCATTCAAACCCTGAATGGTTTAGATTCTGAATACAACCCTATAGTGGTCAAGCTATCCGATCAAACTAGCCTCACCTGGGTTGATCTGCAGGCCCAATTGCTGACCTTTGAGAGTAGACTTGATCAACTGAATAGCCTCACCAACCTAACCCTTAATGCATCAGCAAATGTTGCCAACAAAACTGATTACAAAGGCAACAAATTCAACACAAACAACAACTGGAGAGGCTCCAGTAGCAACTGGAGAGGCTCTAACTTCAGAGGTTGGAGAGGAGGCAGAGGAAGAGGAAGAATGTCTAAGCCAACATGTCAAGTTTGTAACAAGGTTGGGCACACAGCAGTGAATTGCTACTACAGGTATGATAAATCTTATTCAAACTCAAATTATTCAGCAAGCAGTGACAGACAAGGAGCACACAATGCCTTACTAGCCTCACAAGGCTCTCTCGAAGATGTTGATTGGTACTTTGACAGTGGTGCAAGCAATCATGTGACACACCAAACTGACAAATTCGAGGATTTGGCAGAACATCATGGTAAGAACTCTTTAATAGTTGGAAGTGGTGAAAAATTGAATATTGTTGCCACAGGTTCCTTGAAACTAAACTCACTCAAGTTAAGTGATGTCTTATATGTGCCCAACATTACCAAAAATCTATTAAGTGTGTCAAAATTAACTGCTGATAATAAAATTCTGGTTGAGTTTGATAAAAATTGTTGCTTTGTGAAGGACAAGTTGACAGGGAAGGCAATTCTAAGAGGGACACTTAAAGATGGCTTGTATCAGCTCTCAAGGACCGAAAGGGACCCGTATGCTTATGTATCTGTCAAGGAGAGTTGGCATAGAAGGCTTGGTCATCCAAATAATAAAGTCCTAGATAAAGTCTTGAAAAGTTGTAATGTCACACTATCACCTAGTGATCATTTTAACTTTTGTGAGGCTTGTCAATATGGCAAAATGCATTTTTTACCCTTTAAAACCTCTTCCTCTCATGCTAAGGAAATTCTTGAATTAGTTCATACTGATGTCTAGGGGCCTGCACCAGTAGCATCTTCTTCTGGTTTCAAATATTATGTTCACTTCCTTGATGACTTTAGCAGATTTACCTGGATTTATCCTCTGAAACAGAAATTAGATACTGCACAAGCCTTCATTCAGTTCAAAAACATGGCAGAAAATCTGTTTAATAAGAGAATTAAGACAATCCAATGTGATGGTGGTGGTGAATATAAGGCTGTGCAAAACCATGCAATAGAAGCAGGGATACAATTCAGAATGTCATGCCCTTATACATCACAACAAAATGGTAGGGCCGAGAGAAAACACAGACATATTACTGAATTTGGCTTGACATTACTAGCACAAGCCAAAATGCCTTTACATTATTGGTGGGAAGCTTTCTCCACTGCAGTTTATCTCATAAACAGACTGCCCTCTTTAGTCACTCAAAATGAAAGCCCTTACTCACTGCTCTTTAGAAAGGAACCTGACTACAACTCCCTAAAACCCTTTGGGTGTGCTTGCTATCCCTGTCTCAAGCCCTATAATCAGCACAAACTGCAATTCCACACAACCAGATGTGTGTTCTTGGGCTATAGTAACTCCCACAAAGGATACAAATGCATAAATTCTCATGGAAGAATCTTCACTTCAAGACATGTTGTCTTCAATGAAGAGCATTTTCCATTCCATGATGGCTTTCTCAATACAAGAAGTCCCTTGAAAACACTAACTGAAAGTTCATCTTTCTCTTTTCCTTTGCCTACTGCAGGAAATTCACATACTGGAGAAGCACCACTTCTAGCTGACAACAATCTTGATGTTGAACAAGAACCAGCCAGTCCAACTGAGAGTGCTGCAGTTAATCCTAGCAGAAGTCAGACTGCAACTGATTCAACTGATTCAACAAGGAATAGTCCAATTCCTGATGACACTGATCCCACAGAAACAGTTGTTGAAGCTCACCAAGACTCTGCTGACTCAAGCACAGCCATCAACACTCATTGGACCAGAAGCAAGGCTGGAATTCACAAGCCAAAGCAGCCATATGTTGGGTTAGCTGAAACTTGCACAGATGAGAAGGAACCAGAAAATGTCACAGAAGCACTCACAAGACCACAGTGGAAAGAAGCTATGGATAATGAGTATCAGGCACTCATGTCAAATCAGACCTGGTTTTTGGTACCATATCAAGGTCTAGAGAACATCATTGATTCTAAATGGGTCTTCAAAACCAAGTACAAAGCAAATGGGACAATTGAAAGGAGAAAGGCAAGATTAGTTGCAAAAGGATTTCAACAAACAGCTGGATTGGATTATGAAGAGACCTTCAGCCCAGTTGTCAAGGCCAGTACAGTTCGAATCATACTTTTAATTGCAGTGCATCTCAATTGGGAGGTCAAACAGCTGGACATAAACAATGCATTTCTTAATGGCTACCTCAAAGAAACTGTGTTTATGCATCAACCAGAGGGATTTGTAGACTCAACTAAACCTGAACATGTCTGCAAGTTATCTAAGGCAATCTATGGATTGAAACAGGCCCCAAGAGCCTGGTTTGACAGCCTCAAAAATGCCTTACTCAGCTGGGGTTTCAAGAACACAAAAAGTGATTCCTCACTCTTCACTCTAAGAGGTACAGATCACATTACCTTTCTGCTTGTATATGTGGATGACATAATTGTCACAGGGAACAACACCAAATTTTTAGAGTCCTTCATCAAACAACTCAATGTTGTGTTTTCCCTTAAGGATCTTGGTCCACTGCACTACTTCTTAGGCATAGAAGTTCAAAGAGATGCATCTGGTATGTACTTGAAGCAATCGAAATACATAGGAGACATCCTGAGAAAATTCAAAATGGAAAATGCCTCATCTTGTCCAACACCTATGGTAACTGGCAAGCAATTTACAGGTGAAGGGGAGAAGTTACAGGACCCCACCATGTTCAGACAAGCTATAGGAGCATTGCAATACTTAACAAACACAAGGCCTGACATAGCATTCTCAACAAGCTCAGTCAATTCATGAGCTCTCCCACTATAGATCACTGGCAAGGCATCAAAAGAATACTGAGATATCTTCAAGGTACCATGCAACACTGCCTGCACATTAAACCATCCACAGACTTGGACTTAACAGGGTTCTCAGATGCAGATTGGGCCACAAGTGTGGACGATAGAAAATCCATGGCAGGTCAATATGTTTTCCTTGGTGAAACACTAATTTCTTGGTCCTCAAGGAAGCAAAAGGTAGTCTCAAGATCCAGTACAGAGTCAGAATATAGAGCCCTGGCTGACTTAGCTGCTGAAATAGCATGGACCCGATCACTCCTTGATGAGCTGAAACTCCCTCTGCCAAGAAAACCAACACTGTGGTGTGATAACTTGAGTGCCAAGGCATTAGCTTCAAATCCAGTTATGCATGCTCGATCCAAACACATTGAAATTGATGTGCACTACATCAGAGACCAAGTGCTGCAAAATGAGATTGTTGTGGCCTATGTCCCATCAGCTGATCAAATCGCTGACTGCCTCACTAAAGCATTAACTCACACACGATTCAACCAACTCAGAGACAAACTTGGGGTGACTCTCTCACCCATCAGTTTGAAGGGGGGAATTAGAGACAAGATCCCTTAATGTGTGGATCCAATGATTGCCTTGATTATGTGATCCCTTAATGTGTGGATCCAATGATTGCCTTGATTATGTCAATCATTAAAATTAGTGTAATCACCAATCAATGGTTGTCATGCATTATTTGTTTCCTTATTAGCTTATAGTATCTTAATGCTAGCCTTAATTGTAGGATCATGTATTGCTAGCATTTGCTATAAATGTATACTGTAATCATCAGATCAATACATCACATTCTTCACCTTTCATCACATTTTCTATCTAAAAAGATATCTAAGTATCTCATAATCATTTCCATTGTGCATAATAAGCTTAACCATGTTTTCTAATATTCTCTTGACATCTAAAAATTGCAACAAAATTGGATGCAAGATTGAAAGAACTGAATCAACTTAGAACAAAAGAACATTTTGGGATGAATATTCTCAGAAAATACAAATAGCAAAAAATTGGGGTTGAAGTTGGAGAGTTAATAACCTAAACCAACAGCTAACTCATATAAGATATAACTAAATCATACACTGTCAAAATATGATACAAAAATATATGCTCCCGGACCAATGGCTTCATTCCCTAATTCTCCAAATACAGTTCCTTCTCGTGGTACCTACATATTTGAAATAATGATTAGTCCAGCAGTATACAATGAAACTATGAAAGATTGTCAAAACTATTGGAACATGTATGCACAAAACAATACAGCATAATAGTGCCACTAAAATTAATAGTTACTTGATCATTCGAGGAATTTCATGCACCTCTATTTGTAAGTTGTGCCAACAATTCTTGTTTCATTGCATCCATTGCACGCTGCATATCTTCCTTTCGTTGTTCAATTTGTCTTGTTGTTCTTTCTTGAGTTTCTTGCAACTCCTTTATCATTTTCTGCTGCTCTTTAATCTTCTTTTGTTTCTCATTGATCAAGTTTTGTTGCTCAAGTTGCTGTCTTCCTTTACAATAACCTAAAATTTATAATGAAGCATCTTACAAAAATATCTTACAAAAATATCGCTAAAATATTCTCTTCCTTTATTTAACCTTTATTATGTACCATGAGACTTGCCTTCTAGGAATTATGCATAAAAAATAAATATTACTGTAAATTTTTCTATATTTACAGTAATATAGGAAAATCTAAACCTTACTACTATGTATAATCTTAAAATAAGTTAACCTTAACCATTGTGCATATTTAAAATAATCATTGTCTTAAATAAGTTAACCTTAACCATTGTGCATATTAAGTTTAATTACCAGTTTCAAGATTTTGATCTAATTTGGTTTCTTACTTAATTTATCATATTTGAATAATATTATTGCAGTTGAAGGAATTAGTGTTGTGTCTAATTCATGTAAGCAGGATCAAATTCTTGAACTTCCGAAAGGGAAATCAATTCTAAGGGTGGAACTACACAAGTTAGTGCATATCCCTTTTCCTTATCACTTCAGGCCATGACCTCGAAGTCTAGGATTAACCCTAATGAGGGTTACTGTTAAAGATAAAAGGACACAGGAGTGCATTCCACAGTCAATTAATATCCAAACTGCAAGACCAAGAGTTGATTGTGAGCCAAAGTAAAAGCTTAACAAACATTGATAAACCCTCTGAACTTGTTGCTTAAATTTTAGCTGAAGTAATTACAGACAAGTGAAGAGCTTGCCACAGACATTGTTGGCTGGCGGCTGATCGGTTAAGCAATTTGTGTTCACATAATTAAAGGAGCAAAACCAGTAAAAACCCTTGAAGCCTAAAGTCCTTCATAAGGGCTAGAGATGACTATATTAAACTTTGAGGCATGTCATAAGACAAAAGGGAAGAAAAAAAAAATACATTCCCACTTAAATACTTCTTTCTCACTTGCTTTTGAATCTCGTAAAGTGATTGCAAAACAACAAATTAAGGTGCAAACAGAAAAATATTGCACAGAAAAAACTTACCAACTGCGCAAAGACGAATAATAACTAGGTGAGAAGCTAGATTGCAAAAATCCTCTTTAATAAATATTCTGTTTAAATAGACACATAATTCCACTATACCACTTCATTATCGACTACAATAGTGACCAGACTAGTTAGGTGCATGACGATGTTCATGAACAGAAAAGTAACTTCCAACAACTGACATGGAGATGAAGAAGACTTAAAGAACACATAGTAAGATAAACAATAAGATCTTACCGGCAGAAATTATAGAGAAGGAGATGAGGGTCCCAGCCGCACCAAATAGCATAATTGTCATGAAGTTGCGAAAAAACTGCTTCTTTCTCACTTGAAACCTGATAAATCAAAATTCAATCATTCAATAAGCTTCAATCATTGGCTACGACTTCAAACAATAAGCTTCAATCATTGGCCGTTCAGGCATTTTATCAAACAGTTACTAAGCAATCTCAAATCTCTCCAAATTTAGAATAGTTTCATCAAAGTTTCAGTGTATACTTGCCACTAAGTTTACTTTCTTGAAAAAAAACTCAATCCATGCGAAAAACTATACGTGATATATCTTTAGTTAGAAATTTATGAAAGAAAAAGAATAAGGCTTAACAAAACGCTACAAAAAAATTGCAGCATGTTGAACACACCTATTTGAGAAAATAACAAGCTTTCCATTTCTGTACTTAGGATCCTTGTAATTCATCAAATGATAGGAAACTACAGATACCACTATTTCTACTATGTAATTACTTGGAATTGTTGTATAAAAAAAGACATACTGACCTCAAATCATCGCATTCAAGATCATTTGCAACTAGTACCTCCGTAATATGATTTCTATTATACTGAATTTGAATGATTTCTATTATACTGAATTTGAATCATTTTCATGTCTTCTTCGAGCTGGGATTTCCAATTAACTCTGAGTTTCATCTTCTGGAGGCTTGATCTCTAAACCATATGGGAAATAAGCTTCATATGTTCGTTCTTGTCATGTTTATTTCAAAATATTACTACTTTGTACTTAATCAGACTTATAAGTTGCCCATTAGGATCACACAACTAGATATATTCATCTAACCATAATAAAAAAGAGAGCCATTCTACAAAGACATAGAATAGAAACAAAAATCATCTTAACATAGATAGATCCATCACAAAACCCATATTTTAAAAAAACAAAAAATATTACTAGATTCCATCAAATTCCTACTCACGAAAAACAGAAAACCCTAAACCAAAACCAAAAGAAAAATTAATCGACCTCTTGGAGCGAAGCAGCAGCGCTAGCAGAAACCTCCTCAGTGAAGAACTTCCCCTTGGCCTTATCGGCACTCCTGCCCTTGGCCTTGCGGTCCAACAACGACTTCAGGTCCGTGTAGAGCTTCAACGGGGACGGGGATAGAGAGGGGGAGGAGGGAAATGGATTGGTGGTGGGAATTTGGAGAGAGAGTGAGGGACGAAGACGGCGACGGTGATGGCGACGACGTGGAGGAGTTGAAGAAGACCGGGGAGGGGCAGAGTGGGGGAGGGTACATTTCTATTTGGGCGAAAAAAGAAAACAAAAGGAGAGAGAGGGTAGATTGGAATATGGGAGAGGAAGAGTGAATATACGGGGGTTTATTATAATTTTTATTTATTTTTTTATATTTTTGGCAACAATACAGTCGTTGCAGTAGATATAAGGAAATATACGCAACGACATTTATCGTTTCCAATTTACACAATCTGGCGGGGGGATTTGCAAAGGCCCGCGCAAGGCATTTTGGATGAGGGAAATTTTATTTTATTTTTAGCAACGACTTTCGCGTTGCCGTAACTAATTTTCACAACGACTAAAAAGTCGTTGTCAAAACCTTGTTGCGAAAAAGGGTTTTTCTTGTAGTGGTAGTTACGGGTCAAACACGCTCGGAATACAATAAAGAGTAGCATGAATAAGACGTGAACTAAAGATAACATGATAATTAACAAGACTAAAACACTTGATCAGCAAAACCTTCGGGTAACTCTCCATCCGGACCTGCAAGTACATTATCACAAAAAGAAGAAACAAGAAGATACCCGTTAATGCAAGTCACAAGCCGCAAGTGGTACAAGCTAACGGGACAAGTACAAAAACAAAACAAGAAGCAGAAAAAATATCATGAAGTCAAGAATCATGTAATAGAAGAAATACAACATGTAAACGAGACCATGAACAAGACATCATAAACAAGTGGCATGCATGTAAACAAGCAAATAAACAAGTCAACATGAACATGTATATGTAATTGGATTATGCAAGTGCACGTGTTAATCTCATGTCTTTTATTAACCTAACTAGTGTAGCAATCATGCGTCTCATACCACATGTTTAATACACGCAATCAAGTGAACGTTTAGTCTTAGTGGTAGATTCTATAGGTCACGTACTCGAGAAAAAACACGTACATTCAATCTTGTATCGTGATACGAGCAATGTGAAACAAGTAGAGTGTAAACTTGTAGCGTGAAACATGTAAACTTGTAATTTGCAACTTGCAAACTGTAACTTGCAAATTGCATCGGGAAATCCTGAGCTCCCATCCGAGTATGCTCTTCTATATTGCCCACTACTAGATCTTTACCCTTATACCCTGGCTTGTTACTTTTATTAAATTTTAATGAACAATAACAAGATATCATATTTAAACTACTATCACGGGTAAAACAATCATGCACATAATCATGTATAATCCTAAGAGGACATATGTGTGCAATCGTGTTCATGTAATGCATGTGGCAACAAAGTATTCGCGATCGTATATGAATACGGGATCGACGGATTATGTATAGCAACATATTTCAATTCGATCGATGAATATGAATTAGAATTTGTAACGGATAGTCAATGAATATACTTGCGGTATTTTTCAAAGGAAGCTTGTACGAGAACAAACGAGTTGTATAAGAGGATACTTGCCTGTTAACCAACGACAATAATACCAAAAACAAGAATAACGGGATCAGAATTCCGGATAGCAAAGCACGTGCAAGCCACTTGCAAAACCAAAGTACAACAACACTAATAACACACAACAGCAATACCAACTCCACTTCTCCACAACAGCAAACACACAACCCAAACCACTTCACAAACACCAAACAGGATCCCCACACAACACCAAACAGCAACAATATAATTCAATCTCTGTTCTTTTTCTTCCCAAATGCGACACACACACATACGCACACATACACACACACACAGAGAGAGAGAAAGAAAGAAAGAGAGAGGCCGCGGGAGAGTGGATGGTGACTGTGTCCAGAGCGAGCGACGGCAACGACCAAGGGCAGCGCAATTGGGTGGCGATGGCAGGATGAGAGGAAGGGGACGAGTGGTGAGGAGGAGTAGCGGAGGGCTGCGAGGAGGTATTTGAGCGGTAGGCTCGAAGGTGAGCGGCGCGTCGACAGAGGCGAGGCGATGGTGGTTGTACTGGTGATGGGCGACGATGAAGGTAGAGGCCTCGGGGATGGAGGTCATCGGTGGCCTCAGGCGGGGAAGGCGAGCGGGGATCGAGCGTCGTTGGGTTTTGTCTCGCAATGGTAGCAGTGGCGGGGCATCTGGCGTTGCGAAGGAGGTCGAACGGGGCTCAACGGCGAAGGCGGAGCTTCGATGGGTTCCTAGAGTTCTTCGATAGAGGAAGACGAAGGGGAGTGCTGCAGGGTGGTTATGGGCTCTGAAGGAGGTGAGGATCGAGGTGGTGAGGAAGTCGATGGGGGAGAAGCACCGGCGAAATAGCAGGGGCGTCGACAGAGGAGGGCGATGTGGGGGAAAGACGAAGGGGCTTGGGTTCTCTGTTGGGTTCGTGAGGAGGAAGGAAGGGGAACCTCTATTTTGTTTGTGGGACAGAGGTGGGGGAGAGATAGAGTGGGAGAGAGAGAGAACGGGAGGGTCCTCTGTTTTAAACAGAAGGGAGAGAGAAGGGGGGAACGAGGTGAGAGAGTGGGGGTAGTTATGAGGTGGTGGGGGAACGTATAGGTACGGGAAGTGTGAAGAGTGGGGGAGCATGAAGAAATTGTATACTGGTAAGTATACAAGATTAATCTGTACAAATATCGATACTGGGTTAGTGGATTTTAATAATGGGTATCCCAAGGAAATTCATTAGTAGAATGAGCTTCAATAGATGGACTCAAGATAAAATAAAATAATAATAGTAATATTGGCTGGGTTGGGCTTCAAAATATTTTAATAAATCAATTATGAAATTGGACTTATAATAAACAATTGGGCTCAGATTAAATACATAAATAAATAATGCATAATGAATAAAAATTGGACTTTAAGAATAATTAGTTAAACAATTGAATAATTGAATATTGGGCTTCATAAAAGTAGTTTGAATAATATAATCAATTAAGAAAGAATAGTTACAAGATACTAAGAATTTTAAAATACGGAAAAATACCTAAAAAATACGTATTAACGGGAACAGGTGTTACAAAGGCAACAACAGTACGAGATTTAATGAGATACCCATTAGAGAAAATAGCAAGGAGAACCCGGATCTGGAATCAAAATCGAAACTTTCCTTCTAATTTTGGAGAAAATTGAAGGAGAAGGAAGAGAGAGAGGAGAGAGAGAAGGAAGAGAAATGGAGATTTATGAATAATTTGCCACTCATAATATTTGTTTTACTCTGTGTTTTATGATTAGGGCTGTAAATCGGACCGGACGGAATTGGACAACCATATGTTCAAGCTCGGTCCGAATTTTTTTTTCGGACGGGCTTATGTCCGGCTCGGTCCAGATCGGCCAAAATTTTTATAGTCTGGGCTCGGTTCGTTATAAAAGCAAAAATCCCGCGTCCAACCCGTTATGCTTGTTCGTACGAATCGGACTCGGACCGGACTGGCAATTGTTTTGCAAATGGTACTATCTATTATAACTTATTTCAAGAAGAAATTTGCAGTGCACAACAAAAAGTTTGATAGTCATTGCAATTAGTAAATCTTTAAAGAAGTTCTCCAAAGATCGTTGAGTTGTTTGATTCATTGGACAGTCAAGGATCTTAGAAGTTCATTTCTTACATTTCTTACATTTCCTCCAGGAGTGGATAAGAGTGTTAGAGATAAAATTCAGTTCTTTGTATGCACCACTGGACACAAGTGAGAATGAATGAAACAAAAGATGGAGAACAACACATTGACATGAGCGAGTGCATGTTTGCATCTGGATTAATCTTCGTATTCGCGATAAGTAGCCAAATGAATATCATGCAGACTCTAATTTAATCTTCGTATCTGCAACAAGTAAACCTTAGAAAAACCACTCATTGCTACTTGGAAGGTTATATAGCTTTGAATCGTCATTAGCAAAAACAGCAGATATTGATGCCATATAATCATTCCATGCTTCAGACTATAAACAAAGCATCTGGTTGCCTTTTATGTTTTAGAGGCTCAGCTTCCATACCACCTGCTCTCTGCTCCATGGGGATTCCCAAAATCTCACTTGGTTGAATTAAGTTGGGGCAAATTCTGAAACACTAATGTTCCTCTTATCTGAGCTTTTCCTAGTTCTCGCATTCATCTTAGAAGCCAACGACAGCTTCTTACTACTGCGGTTACCTGCTGCTTTTCTTACGACAGAACGTTGCATGATTCGGATTGGAATCCCTCTGAGATCGAAGACTTCTACTAAAGACTTCGTTAGGAATCTCAAATCTGAATCTGTAAGCTGCACTTTTCCGCTTACAAATGCAACAAATGTTGCAGGTCGAGCCTTGACTTTTGTGTGATTTTGGGTTGGGCAGCTTGGTCTCTCCATGAATGTCTGCTCATAACCTGTAGGAAAAAACAATTACTAGCAAAAAAAATTGGTAAAGCTTACTTCATGTCACAATATAATATAGATGACAACAGATTGATAGAAGTAAAGATTAATTAACTATTGTCACTATGTTCATGTTCTCCTTTAGTTTTCAATTCAAGGTTTAAACATTTGTAACCCCTGTTTCCATTAATACGTATTTTTCAAGTATTTTTTTGTATTTTAAATAATTAATATTTTGTAACTATTCCTTTTTAATTGGTTATATTATTATGCAGACTATTTTATGAGCCCAATGTACAAATTATTCAATTGTTTTAAGCTCAAACCCAATAGTTTATTATAAGCCCAATTTCGTATTTTAATTTTATTAATTATTAATCTGAACCCAAAGTTTAGCCAATACCCTAATTGATTTATTTAAATATTTTGAGCCCATGAACCAAGCCCAAATCCAAAACCCATCGCTCATATGTATTTGTTCAGGATTTACCCTACACACCTACCCATATACAATTTCTTCACAACCCCACTTTTCAGTTCCCGTACTCCAACTCCCCACTTTGCAGATACACGCTCCCCATCACCTCGTAACTCCCCCACTCTCTCACCACGTTCTCCTCTTTCTCTCCCCTCTGTTTAAAACACAGTTCTCTCTCCCACACTCTCCCCCCCTCTATCTCCAAAACTCAACAGAGTACCCCGTCTCCTCCTTTCTCCCGCTCTCTCTCTTTCTCTGATTTCCAAACTCAACAGAAAACCCAAACCACCATCGTCTTCCTCCTCCATCCGCCATTGCCAACCCCATCTCCGACCTCCATCGCTTAGCTCCTCCGCTACCATCGACAGCCCCGATGCCTTCCGCCATTATCGCCGAGAACCCATCGAAGACCTCCGAGAACTTGTCGTCCCCGACCTCGTACCTCGCCGCCGTCTCCGTTACTCCTCCTCATCGCCATCCCTCTCCCTCAATGTAACGCCCCCAAACTTCCTATATGGAGAATGCGAGACACGAGCCAGGACCTTTACATTCAATTAGTCACAATACACAGAAAACAAAAAAATTTTGAAATTTTTCACTAATACATTATTACAGCCGAGTGTTTTCCATTGATTCAATATATTACATCAGAGTATGAAAATGATAAAACATCTGGCTCTTCACTTGTAAACCATGCCTTGACTAGAGTTCTCCCGGTCTGGTGATCCTGTATCTACAACCTATTAGAGTAGGGACGTCAGTACATATACTGACGCTTAAAGGCCGATGACTAGCAGCGAATCTCCAATAACAAACATATACAAACAAGGTGACAATTGTCAGTGTAGTTTAAGTGTTCGTGAGTGCTATGACTTAGAATCTAATGCGATGTCAACTAAGGCTAAGATGTTCCTATTATAATGCAAGCGAGAATCTAGAATCGTATGCATCTCATAACTACATACGTCCATATCAAGCCGTTCTCCATATTTAGGGATTTGAACCCACGCCATGAATTTTACTTTTCTACACATCCTGTTCCTGACATAATACTACATGACTGACGACTATTACTTGGCGTACCGGACCTCACTCAAAAGCCAACACGAACTACAAGATACCTGTCAACCTTCTTCCATTCCCTCAATTGGTCATGAGAAGGCATAGAACCTGTCGGGATTGTAGGGTCTATTCCCCTAGGAAACCCTCTCGTTCTTATCATGGCACATTCAGGAATTAACAATCAAGATACGGAACCCGTGCTCCCAACTTGTCATGAAAAAGCACCGTCCGTATCCCTTTAACAGGAGAATACGTCCCAATAACACCACCTAGTGTCAGCCTATAGAAGAGGTTGGATTATAGGGTATCACCCCTATCACCAACTCTCACCCTTCGGCAATGCATAAATGTAAAATGGTTAAGTAACAAGTTACTGCCCTAACGATGTCACTAACCCTTACCAATCAAATGGAGTCGTACGAGCTACAAGATACTCTCAACCTACATTCGTACTCTCAACTCATCATGAGACGGTACCAAATGGGTCAAACAAGCGAGATACGCAACTCATGCTTCCAACTTGTCATGAAAAAGCACCGTACGTGTCCTTCTTCTAACCAAACAAGCGAGACATGCATTGTGCTTCCAATTTGTCATGAAAAAGCACCGTATGTGTCCCTCTTATAGAGAGTGTAACAGTTGTCGACCCAATTAACCAAGTCTTAAACTAGACTTCACACGATCTCCTCGGATCCACTCATAGCCTACTTATTTAAGACAATACCTATATACGAGCCCAATGAGCTTCGTATGGGACCAACAGCAACATACGGACCAGGCGAGCCGCGTATGATACAACAATATAAAAACAACTACTCATCATAAGCATGGGTTCTTTTCTTAGAACATTGTCCACAACTTAAGCATGCGTTTCTACATACAACACAAGCATGATTGTTCACTAGAATGTCACATAGGCATGGATGGGTTCATTTCAATATAGAACAATAAAACTCAAGCATGATGGGTTCTTTACTTAAAACTTTTGTAACTTAACCATGATGTTCTACTACCACTCAAGCATGGTACATAAACTCAAGCATGGTACACAAACTCAAGCATGATGTTCGACTATAACTTAAACATGGTACATAACTCAAGCATGGCTCCTTACTACCAACTCAAGCATGATAGGTTTACTAGAAGTCACATAAGCATGAATGGGTTCTTTAGTACAACTCAAGCATGATAGGTTTACTAGAATGTCATACAAGCATGAATGGGTTGTTTAGTACAACTCAAGCATGATAGGTTTACTAGAAGTCACATAAGCATGAATGAGTTCTTTAGTACAACTCAAGTATGATAGGTTTACTAGAAGTCATATAAGCATGAATGGGTTCTCTTTTGACATAGAACAATCTACTAACTCAAGCATGATCTACTACAAGTCAAGCATGGTGTTCTACTACTAACTCAAGCATGGTAGTTCTATTACAATCAAGCATGGTATTGTTCATGGGTTCACAAGCACGAATGGGTTCTCTTTGGACATAGAACAACCTACTAACTCAGGCATGATCTACTACAACTCAAGCACGGTGTTCTACTACTGACTCAAGCATGGTAGTTCTACTACAATCAAGCATGGTATTTGTTTATGGGTTCACAAGCATGAATGAGTTCTCTTTTGACATAGAACAACCTACTAACTCAAGCATGATCTACTACAACTCAAGCATGGTGTTCTACTACTAACTCAAGCATGGTAGTTCTACTACAATCAAACATGGTATTTGTTCATGGGTTCACAAGCATGAATGAGTTCTCTTTTGATATAGAACAACCTACTAACTCAAGCATGATCTACTACTACTCAAGCATGGTGTTCTACTACTAACTCAAGCATGGTAGTTCTACTACAATCAAGCATGGTATATAAACTAAGCTACTATCTAAGCTTACCTACATATTATAAGAACTATTTCTTTTAGGGATTACAAGTCTCATTTATTACAAGGAACTAGTTTTATGAAATTACAAGTTCCTACATAAAGCAAAAAATTAACCCTTGTTGAATCTACAATCTTCTATGTTGCAAAACTTATTCATCTACAACCTACAATTTCCTACATCAACAAAACTTGCCTTTTAAGAACTAAAAGTTAGTAAAGACATGATCTTTATTAGGGTGGGAAACAACATACAACAAAAATACTATCTTTTATTAAGCATGTTAAGTCCTATAACCCCAAGAATGGGTAAGTAGCCATTTTCACTTTACTTACTTTATATGCACATAGTAAAAGTCCAAGTTGTTAACTTGTGTTTAACCAAGTAACCAAAACAACAACCATAAACATAACAAGTTCAAAGATCTCATCTTTATGTGTTTTTTGTGAGTTCCATCCTTTCAACTCTCCTTATATGAAATCCCTTTTATAATCAACCATTCTTATGCTTAATTCTTTACTCCAAGTAGTCAAAATTTAACCATAATAACAACAATAATAGTAGCAAGGCTAAAGATCCAATCTTTATGTGTTTTAATTAATTTCCACCATTCAAACTTTCCATGGGATCCTTTTGATCCAAACCACTACTTATATGCTCAATATTTAGTCCAAGTTGTTTTAATCAACATACAACATACATACACATATAACCATAAGTAGAGAGCAAAATAAAACAAAAATCAACATAAAAAATAGTAGAGAAACCCCCGCCTTTTACTTTCAATTAGGAAGGACTAGCTTATGCTCCTTCTCCTTCCTTCTAGCTTTTGTGAAAGATTTAATGAACAAACCTACAAGAGAACTCTAGGGTTCTTCTTCTCTTTCTTTTTTCTCCCAAAATTTGGTGAATGAGGCAAGGGGATGAGGGTGGGGGTATTTATAGGATGAAGGAGAAGGGTTGGAGTGCATAATGTGCTAGAATTTTATTCAAAAACCCCCTTGGGGATGTTGGCCGGCCAAAACATGAGAAGGTGGAGGGGGTGAGGTGGCATGGTGAGGTGGAGGTGGAGACTTCTAGTAGAAGTTAACCCTAGATCTTTTATGTAACCCTAATTAATCCAAACCCTAGGTTTAATCCTACCACTTAATCCTAGCCATCCAATTTTAGATTAATCATGACAAAATATATATTTTTTGTACAAAACACATACTACATGGTTTATACGGATGCATAAAATCGATACAATATGCGCACGTATAGATTAATAAGTGTACTGATAATTTCCGTTTGTAAAACTACACAATCCGTATAAAAAAAATTAAATTCCGAAAATAATAATAAAAATAAACTTTTATTATCAGCTGGGAGGTTTACAGTACCAATTTGATACAATACAGATGTATACAGGCTGGTACTTATACAGATGGTGGTTAATAATTAAACTACGTAATATCCATCAAAAATATCTCAATTCCGAAAAAATAAAATAAAATAATAAAATAATAATAATAAATAAATAAATAAATAAAAATATTTATTATTTAACAGGTCGGGATATTACACTCAACCTCCGAAGAACCCATTTCCCCACATCGCCCAATCCTCGACTGCAACCCATCACCGAAGTGCCGCTCGTCTTCAACATCAGCACCCTCCGCCTGTCGTCGCCCAGTCGCGACGCACCCTCGTTGCCGTGCCTTCGACTTCGTCACCCAGTCGAGCCCTCTGCCTTCGAGCGCCCCCCGCTCGACCACCCCCTGTTCTCCCGCCGTCGCGACCTTCAGTTGAGCCGAGCCCTTCCACCAGTCGCCAACTCTCCCGCCATCGCTCTCTCTCTCTCCCTCTCTCTCTGTCGTAAATTGGGAAGAAGGAGAACAGAGTGCACTTTAGGGTTATTGGTTTGCTGTGTGGTGTGTTGGATCTGATTGTATTGGTGTTTGGTGTTTGTGGAGTAGGGGATTGTGTTGTGTGTTTGCTGTTTTGGAAGAAGGGATTGGATTACTTTGTTGCTGTTGGATTATTTGGTTGCTATTTGCTGTTTTGGAGTTGCTGACACGTGTCTTGCACGTGCATCACTTCCCCGAGATTCTAATCTCGTTATTCTTATATTCGGTATCTTCGTCGTCGATTAACAGGCAAGTATCATCTTGTACAACTTGTTTGTTCTCATACAAGCTTCTTTGAAAAATACTGCAAGCATATTCTTTGACTCTAATTTGTATTCATCGGTCAAATTGAAATCTGTTACTATACATAATCCGTTGATCCCGTGCTTTGTTGCCATATGCATTGCATGAACACGATACACACATATATACTCTTAGAACTATACATGATGTTGTGCATGAATTGTTTGTCTTGTTACTAGTTTGAATATTGTTATGATATCTAGTTATTCTTGATTAAGTTTTGCATATGCCATTGATCACATCATAGTTATAATATGTTTTATAAATCCTGAAATATGTTTTCTTGCATTGCATAAGTCTTGATACTCGATCCTGTCATGTTACCCGTTCTTGTTGTTGCATCTAGATGTTTACCAATCCAGTTATTGTTCATGTTTGATTAAAATAAAAATAACATGCCAGAGTATAAAGGGAAAGATTTAGTAGTGGGCAATATAGAAGAGCATACTCATACGGGAGCTCGTGGTTTTCCGATGTAAGTTGCAAGTTACAAGTTGCAAGTTTGCAAAATTACAGGTTTACATGTTCACGTTATAAGTTCACACTACATGTTCCACATTGCACGTATCTTGATACAAGATATACTTGACATGTTTTCCTGAGTATGTGACCTATAGAATCCACCACTAGTCTAACGTAACTGATTGTATGTAGCAACCATGTGGTATGGGACGCATGAAGTGCTACCTAGATAGAATTAATAAAAGACATGAGATTAACACGTACACTTGCATGATCCAATTACATGTTACATGTTCCTGTTGACTCGCTTACTTGTTTACATGTTACATGTTCATGTTGACTTGTTTATTTACTTACTTGTTTACATGCATGCTACTTGTTTCATGATGTCTTGCACATGATCATGTTTACATATTGTATTTCTTCTATTACATGATTCTTGACTCCATGATATTTTTCCTGCTTCTTGTTTTGTTTCATACCTGTCCCGTTAGCTTGTACCACTTGCGGCCTGTGACTTGCATTAACGGGTATCTTCTTGTTTCTTCTTCTTGTAATAATGTACTTGCAGGCCCGAATGAAGAGTTACCCGAAGGTGTTGCTAAAAAAGTGTTTTAGTCTTGTTTATTTTCATGTTACTCTTTATTGTATTTCGGGCATGTTTGCCCCGTAAATATGTTTCTTTTCCAGTTGTTGGTTATGTCATGTATTATGTCATGTACTATGTCATGTACTTTTGTTATCCTATTGTGATTTTACATATTTGCGTGGTTGTTATTGTCATCTTGTTGTTGAGCTATCTGTACAACTTATGAATGGTATATTCGCATCATTCGCTGGGCCTTAGTCATGGGCTCGTATTCCTGTATTTTGGGAAGCGGAGCGTGACAACATTGTTTTACCTTAATCAACCACCGGTTAAGGCATGATGTTGGCAATCTTAAGCACCATTTTTGGTATGTATCCTCAACTTGGTGCATTATAGCCGCACGTCCTTTGCCTTCCAATGCTGAAACAAATACCACTGGTATCCCTATTACCTGTTAAAAAGGATAAACAACGTAAAATTTCAAATGCATGAGAGAGTTTTGGCAGTGTCTGCCTTATTAGTTACCAGAAAAACACAAAAGATGCATAGGAAGCAAAACAGCCTGATACCAAAAAAGCAGAAGTACAAGCATGACGAGAAAATGAAAACTGTTAGACACCTTAGAGAAGTTAATCAGAAGACTACTTGACCACTTGATGCAGATAGAAAGTTCACTATCAGAGTAAAGCTGATAGAAGTGATCATCTACTTTCTGCTCTCACAGATTCCTTTACTTCTTATCCTCATCACAATGTAAAATAAGGAAAAAGTTTTAATGCTTTTAACTCTCATCCAGTTAAAAATTTAACTGACCCCTCATGCTTAGCTGTGGTAGTATGAATTAGGTTTTCTTGTGGTGGGTATTTATATAGATGTTGATATTGATATGGATGGAAAAGTCAATCAATATTTCTCATGATTTATGGCCTAATTTAATGAGAGAGTGTAGAAACTCAAGAGTCTTACTGGTTTTGGAAATCAAATTGGTAGAGTAATTGATTTTAGAAATTGGGGAATAATCGGAATTTGGAATGCTGGGGGGGAAGCCAAAAAGACAGAGCGAACTGAGAAGCTAGACACTTGACTCTTGAGTTCCTTGTCAGGTACACCTAGACAGAGAGAAGGCAAGAAGCTAGACGCTGTCATGCTGCTAGAGTATTTCTGTAGTCTATAGGCTTGGGTTCACTGACAAATCGAACCGGACTGGTTAGTGACCGAGCTCGAGCTCGGTAAAGTTTTCGGACAAAAAAATTTGTTCATGTTCAGTTCGTATAACAGTTCAGACGGTCCACGGTCAGACTATTTCTCGAGCCGGACTCGGACGGACGACGGACCGTCCTGTTCAGTTTACACCCCTATTTATGATACTAATAATCTGCATGTGCGATGCACATTCTAATTATTTTGTTTGTTTGTTAATATAGTAAATAATAAGACGTAATATGGCATCGAACCTGATACCTCAATTAACTCATTACATACTCTTTACAAATTACTCCGAGTGACACAATCTTTTATTTTATATGAGTGACACTTTCATCGTAAATAAATTTAAACTTTCAAAATATTATGGTAACTAACAACAGTTGAGTAAATAAATGGTTAATATAACTCCACTTAAAAATGAATGAGTGAGATTAGATAATTGACTGTCTACAAATGATAACTCAACTCTCCGATATAATATTATTAGAGATAGAGATTAGAGAATAATAAAGAACAACTTAAACGGTGTATACAGTGAATTTAGAATGACAGATGGGACCCGCACATACTTAGGTCACCTACATCGCATTTCACGGTATTAGGCGGAGCCCTCGAGAAGGAAGGAACTCAGTCACTCACTGAATTGTTTACAAAAATGACCCCATTTTGAAAGTATTTACCAAACTAACTCACTTTGAAACTATTTACCAAAATAACCAATAGCGAGTAGAAGTTCAAATGAACTCGCTATGTCTCAGATAGATAGGGAGTATAGTTGTACTCATATTTCAAACGAATTTTGAATATGCAATTTTATCTGATATATATATAACTATACTAGTTCAACTGACATTGATATTTCAGATAGCAAGTGTAGTTGTACTCATTTTTCAGAGAAATTTTAAACATGCAATTTCTATCTAAAATGTATATAAATCTAGCTCAACTCAGATAGCGAATGTAGTTGTACTTATTTTTTAGAAAAATTTAAACATGCAAATGTATAGACCTATACTCGCTATTCGAGAAAGCAAGTACAGTTAAACTGGACTCGCTATCTCAGATAGCGAGTATAATTGTATATATTTCATATTCAAAATTTATCTGAAAAATGAGTACAACAACATTCGCTATAGCGAGTTCATTTGAACTAGACTTACTATTTCAGATAGCGAGTGTAGTTGTATACATTTCATGTTCAAATTTTTTCTGAAAATTGAGTACAACTACACTCGCTGTCTGAGTCTAGTTCAAATGAACTCGCTATCTTAGATAGCAAGTATTGTTGTATGCATTTAAGGTAGAGTTAATATAGAATGGATTTATAGTGTGTTTTAGTTGAGTGTATTTTTGGTTGGTTCTTACTTACCTCATCTTACCATTTTCAACTGCAACTAGAAATGCTAATTATACAACTAATTAAGCTCGTGTCATTGTTGCAGGCAACAAATTTGTAGTCAACAGGGCCGGCCCTAAGTTTTCGGGGGCCCGAGGCGAACTCCTGAAATGGGCCCCCCATACACTAAAAAAAGGGAAAAAAAAACATATACAAAAATTTTGCACATTGTTGAAAGCAAAATATGCAAAATATATAAATTTGTTTTCAATCACCCAAATTTAAAGTCTAAAATTCAATTCAAATCTTCAAGCATAAACCCAAATAATTTTTAAAAAAAATTTAAAGGCTCAAATAATTATTTTTTGAGGCCCCTAATAACAATATTTTTCTTTTACGCGCAAAATACGTGCCTATATTTACAAGGAAATTACAAATTTGGGGACCCCTAAAATCGCAAAAACGCCGGGGGCCTGAAGCGGCCGCCTCACCCGCCTCAAGGATGGGGCCGGCCTTGGTAGTCAATTGAAGAGTGTAAAGCTTTGTAGCTACTACCAAACAACAGCTACCGTGTCTTTAAAACCTTCACAATCGACACTCGCTATCTTAGTTAGCGAGTGAGTTATAAACACACTCGTTAACTGAGATAGCGAGTCTAAACTTTGTATTTTTCTTCAAGTTTTTCTCCAAGTGGTGGAGAAACACCTCAACATACATTCATTATCTCAAATAGCGATATTGTTTTCACCAAACTCACTATCTGAGATAGCGAGTCTAAACTTGAAAATTTTCTTCACGTTATAATACCTCAACATACACTCGCTATCTCAGACATCGATCGAGGTTAGTTTCACCAAACTCGCTATCTGAGTGGGTCATTTCAGTAAATACGTTCGAAGGTGGTTTAGTTTAGTAAAATACTTTCAAAAAGTGGGTCATTTTGGAAAAAATTCGCCACTCGCTCCCCTCGTTTATTCCTCCTCTTTCTCTCTCATCCAATTTTACGGAGTCTCCAAAGCTCGCTCTCTCTCTCTCTCTAACCTACTTTGATTGCATATAACCCCCCCCCCCCCCCCCTCCCCCCCCCCCCCCCCTCCCTCCATTTTTTTTTAATCTCTGGCGAATTTCAGACCCACTCTCACCCTCTACCGATCTCTGACAATGGCTGCTTCTTCCTCCATCGCCTTCGCCGCCAAACCCTCCGCTGCTCCGCGGAGCATCGCACCTCTCCTCGCCGTTGCTCCCCGCGCTCTCTCGCTCACCGCCCGGTCTCCCCAACTCTTCTCCGCCCTCCGATCTGACTCCTCTTCGCCATTCTCCGGTAACCTCCTACATCTTGTTTTCTTTTTTTTGTTGTTGCAATTTAGTCCTAAATAAATCTTGAAATGCCATTTATTTTGCACATTTGATTTCTATGATATTTAGGCCGTAGGGTTGTTGATAATATAATTGGTTTACTGTCTAGGATTCAAAATTCCTACTAGTAGATTTGAATTTTTTTTACTGCATCGCTAGAGGTTAGATTGAAAAAAGGAAAAAAAGGTACATTTGATGGATTGATGATGTTCGTTGTCAATTGTATGAAATCCTGATACAATTGACAAAGAGAGAATAATCTGGTTACTCCTAATTTACTGTGTGTGTTCGAGAAAGATGCAAGTATGATTTTTTTTCCTTCTACTTGTTCAGTTTCTTCTCAGAACCATATTAAACTACTCCGCTGCTACAAAAGTTGTGTATTTTTATTAACCGGAAGGAATTGAGGATGTTATGAAAGTCTACATCAATAGTTTACATTTATCTTTATCTGAATGTAAACATTTTGTAACCAACGTAGTAATTTCACTCGGAGTAACATGTTTGTGGTAATTTCACAAAAAACCTAAGCAGATTAACCACCTCCTCCACAAATGTTACCCAGAACACGACCTTAGCAGTTCATAAAAAGAAAATGAATAAATATAGATATATAAATATAAATCCCGGAAGTATCCATGATTGTACAAAGTAGCCATGAAAGTAAGCCTGCTCCCTACTACTATGTGTTATTGAGACCGACCAACTTGAGGGTCACTGCTAGAATTTGCATTCCCATGCCAATTTTAGAAGAATCCCCCAGGCTGCGGAGTTTGAAGCACCCTCCTTTCCTGTTTCTGCTGTGAACCATGAAACAAACCAGAAATTAGAGTTGGTGATGGAATCCACTATCGAAGGGGTGTCTAATGTAAAGCAAATGCTCTTCCTTTTGAGTGAAGCTTACCAACTGACTGAAAAGAAGAGTAAGTTATGTGCTGAGTGAAGGCACTTACTGAAATTACTGAACTACAATGGTTGGTGAGCAGAGGCTTTCAGTAGATGGAGGGAATGAATTTAGACCCCAAGTAGAAAGAAAAAAAAAATGACCAAAACTCCTGCTGAGGAAAATGCATCAAACAGTATCAAGGAAAATGCATCTAACAGTATCAAGTTTCCAAGTGCATTGAGAATTCAGGAAAGACAAATGGGGCTAACATCCAGGCCTCTTTTTGCCACATATTCTTTTTGTATAGGATGCTATGCCCATTCCAATTCAAAACCAGATAAGCACTTTAACTTTCACTGGGGCCCAAAGAACTCTACATGAAGATAGCAAAAGGGGACAGGGTGCCACTTTCATTCAAGTAATTTTAGGCAAATTTGGCAGAAAAATTATTGAAATAGTCTAACTTCCAGTAGGGCTTGACTGATACTTGAGTTAAAAATAGTAATAATGTCCACAGTTAATTTATTTATTTTTTCTAAACATATAGTGAGAGATGCCTCCGTAGTTGGTGCCTTCTCTCGTACCTCCCAATCAAAAGATATATTGCCCAAAGTTGAAGTTAGTAAACAGTATCAGATATATTACTTTATCTTCGGTACCGTCTTGCTGATGTTTATGAGAGAAATAATTGTTATTAAGGAGTGCATTACATTTATATTCACTAGTGATTAGCATAGATAGCATATTAATCATTATTATCTGAACGTTCTGTCAATGAAAACAGGTGTAAGAACTCATGTTGCAGCTGTAGAGCAAGCACCAACAGTTGCGGAGACGCCACGAGGTGATGCACCTGTTGTCATAGTCACAGGAGCTTCTAGAGGAATTGGGAAGGCAATTGCGTTGGCCCTGGGTAAAGCTGGTTGCAAGGTCAGTAGGTTAAGACTGATTTTTTTATTATAAAAATTTCTATTGTTTCTAATTACTGGGTACATTCTACAAAACATATTTGTTTCCTTCTTAAATAGATGGTCTCACTTAGTATGTAATCCATGTTTGGTTTGCTAAAATCTATTTATATTTTACTCCTTTTTCCATAAGTTTAGCTAGGATCTTCTCTTTTTCAATGTGAATGGCAGGCTTTTGTTTGGCCAGAACACTATTGCATTTTTATTTTAGCCAATACACTAGTGCAGGCCTTTTTATTGCGTGTCTAATATTCAACCGAGAATCTGGCTCAAGGCCCTGCCTAATAGGATCAAGTCCAGAAGCTTGTTACGTTAGCACATTCGCTGATAGAACTACTTTTAAGAATCATTCCAAATCTAAGCTATTTATGGTAATGGGATTAACACATAAAAATATCTTTTGCTGGGTTCAATATGACTTTAATAATTCAAAAATCTTTTAAGGCGTTCTTTTGAAATTCCATATGAGTAGTAATATGTTTTCTGTCGTGCATCTCTCTCTGGGTTAGCAATAGGTCTACATTCTTTGTTGTTTCCCTTTTCTAATATTCAAACCCTGGAATGCCTCTCCCAAGTCCCAACATCTATATTATAGGTACATGATCAGTCTTGTAACTTGTGCAACCTGCGGTGAATTGTGTTTTTAGTATATGGTATCTGTCATTTGCATTTGCATAAAAACTGGGCGCTGATTTACTTATTCATTTTCAGGTCCTTGTTAACTATGCAAGGTCATCAAAGGAGGCTGAAGAAGTTTCAAAAGAAGTGAGTTTGATTGCCCTTTTCTTGATGCCTTTGTAACAATTATCTGCAAATTTTATTATATTTTTTTAATATATGCATACAACAATTCTCTGATGTGAACAACAGGATTTGTGTACATGACAATGCCACAGCCACCCACAAGGCTATGACCTGCAACTACCAAAGTAACAATATCATTCTAATAATTAAAATAAAATCTTGAATACAAAAATTAGCATTAAACACAACCAGATACTCAAACATATTTTTCTTCCGTTCAATGTATTCGCATGCCAATGAATTACTCAGCTCCATACATCCAAAGTAATGACGGCAATCAACCCTCATATAACACATCCCAATACAATAGCTTAAAATATGAAATGCCACTTGTCCCTCATGCACACTGCAATTCTCTTTAATTTTAAACATGTTTCCAGTAGCAGAGTGAGCTTGACAGTTCATAATCTGTATTGCCATGATGTTCATGAAAGAACAAATATTGCAGACATATACAATACATAGACAAAAAAGATACACATGGAAAAACATACATGATTGATACTAGCGTTCTAGAGAAACCAATCAATGATCCTTATTCATTGTGGTTCCAAACTTCTCTTCCAAACCATTGGAAAATAGTACAGGCATCATATTTATAATAATAGCATCCTTTCACTCTCAATTCAGCATCTTGCTGTAGAATGTTCCAATTTGCTGGAGATTTGTTGGAGAAGTGAGATGAAAGAGGACGTAAACAAAACCTGAGGAAAGATGTAAAAGAGAAGAAAAGATAATGAAAGTAAATGACCTTGTGACTTAAATATGGTGGGTTAATTCTATTTTTCGTGGTTGGGCTCGGTCCAGTATTTGAATACCCCAATCACATAACAAAAATGAAACCACTTGCAGACACATCATTTACGCCTGCATACACATTATTTGTGCCTGCATACACATTATTTGTGCCTGCATACTGATACGTAATTTTTTCATTTACTTGCTCCATACCCTAGCTCGATGAGTGGCTAGACAACATAAAATGGTTTTTAGAACACAAAAATTTAAATAATACAAGTTAACAAAATTATAAACCTCGGTAACCTACTCTTTCTCTCTATGTGTGTGTGTGTGTGTGTGTGTGTAATGGTTTTTAGAACACCAAAATTAAAATAATACAAGTTAACAAAATTATAAACCTCGGTAACTTACTCTTTCTCTCTGTGTTTGTGTGTGTGTATGTGTGTGTATATGCATTTTTCCATATGCATAGAGAACAGCTTATGGCCTTATATTTATATGTCTGTCATAAATGTTAAAACTTATGTCTGGATAAAGGGTACTACTAGTTCATATCTGCGCAAGTGTATTTCAGTTTGTGTATTTAGTTTGCATATGTTATATTCTACGTGCCTCAATAGCTGGTTTACATTAGACTTAATTCCCTTGGTGCAATGCACTTTCTGTCCTAATTGCAATGGTCAAGAAAAGATAAGTTGCAAAATGCTCCACCAGATAAAAAATTACTGAGGCCACTATGAATTAATCCTTTTTTTTGGCCAAGTATAACCTTGATGGGAATATGGCATATCCATAACTTTTGTGCATGGATATAAATGGCAAACATCATTCAAAAGAATTGCCATCTTGATTGAAAACATCAGGTTCTATGATTATGATCCAAGTAAGCAATTGTAATAAAACATCACAAAATATTATTATGCTCTTGTTAATCAATTAGTAATCCAGTGTTACATTTACTACTAAATCGACGTGTATTACATCTCAATACACGCCCACCTAACCTTTGAGCCTTTGAGGTTGAACAGTATATATGTTTCCTATACAACTCCAAGAGAGTTTTGCATTTTCTCTTGTAATATAGCTGCTGCCTGCTAGAGCTATAGTGGGTGTGTACTGAATCTGAGAACACGGCATGTAATGTGTAAAGCTAAGTAACTATTTTCGTTTATCCTGTATGCTGTTCAATTGACCAGAGATATTTCATGTTCAGTAAGCAATGCTTCTTAACAATCAGCTATCATCAGAATCAGATTCTATATGTCTATCAGTTGAATAAATTTATGTCTTCTGGCTGCAGATTGAAGCCTATGGTGGTCAAGCCCTTGCCTTTGGTGGAGATGTTTCAAAAGAAGCTGATGCGGAAGCTGTGATAAAAGCTGTGAGGATATTATCAGTTGTGTAGTTTCTTTGTTGCATTTTTTTAATTCACCTCACCAAATTATAATGCTCACAGGCAGTTGACGCATGGGGAACAGTTGATGTTTTAGTAAACAATGCAGGTGATTGAGGAGTACTGAATACCTCTATTTTCCTAATATATTTCTTTATTTGTCCTTCTTCTTTCTATAATTCATTTTCTTCATGATTTTAGGAATTACCCGAGACACTTTGTTGATGAGAATGAAGAAGTCTCAATGGCAAGATGTAATCGACCTGAATCTCACTGGTGTCTTCCTTTGTACTCAGGTACAAATTTTATTTTCACTCAGGATATTGGTTTTTATACTTGCTCTGTAAACCTGTATTCACTGGTTGGAGAATCTATATTTTTGCAGGCTGCAGCCAAAGTAATGATGAAGAAGAAAAAGGTTGGTTAAGATTTGCAATAGAATTTTACATTTGAACTTTCATTTTCTTGTCATTTTTATAAACTACTTTGACTGAATGAATCGAATATAAAAATGTTTGTTTTTTCATTCAGTATCTTCCTCCTTTATACAAATTCATTTGGCATGTCTGTTTGCTTGCTTTATTTAATTACTGTGAGTAAAACATTCTAGGTGTGCACCATTTAGATTGACAAGCCACACTATAGGGTTAGTGACCATTACATTGAAAGTAAATCTTGTTTTTTCACTCTTATGAGAGTATTCTAATACTTTGTAAAATATTTTTTTTTGGCATAATCTCACTGAAGTTTGTATGTTGAAGCGTCTTAATTCATCAGCACTCTTCTTGTGTTTTTGAGTATAAAATAACCATGTATATACACAATGAGAAACCCATATTCAAATTGGGGAAATAACATATTCCTCCTTTATACGAATTCATTTGGCATGTGTGTTTTCTTGCTTTATTTAATTCATGTGAGTAAAACATTCTAGGTGTGCACCATTTAGATTGACAAGCCACACTGTAGGGTTAGTGACCGTTACATTGAAAGTAAATCTTGTTTTTTCACTCTTATGAGAGTATTCTAATACTTTGTAAAATATTTTTTTTTTGCATAATCTCACTGAAGTTTGTATGTTGAAGCATCTTAATTCATCAGCACTCTTCTTGTGTTTTGAGTATAAAATTACCATGTATATACACAATGAGAAAGCCCATATTCAAATTGGAGAAATAACATATGCCAGCACGGGCATATATGATGTCATATGGAATGACAAAAGGGGCTGTTGGATCTCCTGACAACCTAAGGCCCTGTTTGGCACATGGATTTTAAGTGGAAAGTGAGGTAAGTGGGAGAAACTCATGTAAAATTGGGCAAATTCCCCCACTTTCCCCTACTTTCCAGCCCAAAATCCACATGCCAAACAGGGCCTAAATGATCTCCATGAAATTTAGAGTGAAGGTGGATGAGGTACAACTATTAAGGAGTTCCAATGCCCCTCCTGCTATTCTATATGATCATCATATACCCATGTGTGACCATGATTCTATTCCTTGAAATATAGTGCATGGTGATATTCCTGGGAGAA
This sequence comes from Hemerocallis citrina, assembly GCA_017893485.1. Classification (NCBI taxonomy): domain Eukaryota; kingdom Viridiplantae; phylum Streptophyta; class Magnoliopsida; order Asparagales; family Asphodelaceae; genus Hemerocallis; species Hemerocallis citrina. Next base: position 78,058,202 of record CM030361.1, on the reverse strand, counting down.
ATACTCACATTTCAATGTATTACCATATACATATTAAGAAATGGGAGAGCTTTCCTGTAGCTCACACCCATAACAATCACTATTAACCCATCTGAGGACCTTGCATTGTCGCGATGGAAGATGAAGGCCTGTGGTGTGTGTGGCACACGATGAACTGTAGGAGTTTGCCTTCACGATAATTAGACAAAAAATTATATATGGAGATGCAAATAATGATTATTGATTTGATGCTGCTTTACGTTCTTAAGAATGTTTGTTTGGAATGATGGAAGTGGAAGAATATGATCTGTAATTATTACTTGTATAACGTTGGGGTCAGTCTTTTTCTATAATAATAGAAATTCATTATTAACTTTGTTTCAATTTGGTAATGATATATGAATCATAGTTTAACATTGTATGGCATTTCGCAAAGTTTTATACTTGTACTCTTTTGACTGCTTATTCTGTTATCTATGAATACTGTTTGGTGCAGGGAAGAATTATCAATATAGCATCTGTTGTTGGTCTTGTTGGAAATGTTGGTCAAGCCAACTATAGTGCTGCAAAGGCCGGGGTGATCGGTCTTACCAAAACTGTGGCAAGGGAATATGCAAGCAGAAATATTACGGTGATCATACTGCTTCACAGAAGCTGTCACAAATATATCTTAGATAGTCTTAATGCTTGTTTGATTAGATAAATTACCTGTTCAGGTGAATGCTGTTGCTCCTGGGTTTATTGCATCTGATATGACATCCACTCTTGGAGAAGATCTTGAGAAGAAAATTCTGCAAACTATCCCTCTAGGTATGGATTAGCATAATCGATTTTTGTGCGTAAAATATTATGTATATGTTGGGGTGCATTGTTATCCAATTAACTGCAACCGTGATTATCAATATTGCTGAAGCATCAAAATAGTTCACTCTTCAACTTTTTCTCTCCATAAAGGACACTATTGAAGATAAATGTAATCCTACTGAAGTTGTATTCGTAAAATTAGGGGTAAAAATTGAAGGGAATAATAATAATAATAATAATAATAATATATATATATATACAGGATAAAAGGGATATGAGCAACTTGCTCATTTAGTAAATGAGCAATTGATTATGTGGCATGCATGTGATACATTGGACAACTAACCCTTTTAAGGATTTTCTAATCACATGCATGCCACATCATCAATTGCTCATTTAGTAAATGAGCAAGTTGCTCATATCCCTTTTTCCCATATATATATATATATATATATATATATATATATATATATATATATATATATAGGGTAAAAGGGATATGAGCAACTTGCTCATTTACTAAATGAGCAAATAATTATGTGGCATGCATGTGATACATTGGACAACTGACCCTTTTAAGGATTTTCCAATCACATGCATGCCACATCATCAATTGCTTATTTACTAAATGAGCAAGTTGCTCATATCCCTTTTTTCCATATCTATATATATATATATATAGGCTAAATTTTAAAAAACCACACTAAGTTTTGGGCCAGTTTAAAAAAACCGCACAAGTTTTTTTTATTTATTATAAAAAGGACACAATTTCAAAATATCCCACTGGGTTAGTTAGGGTTAGGGTTAGGGTAGGGTTTAAAAAAATCTTTCATCTTTCATTTGTGTTTAAAAAAATCACATTCATCTTTCATTTGTGTTTAAAAAAACATCACTTAACTAAACAGATGTATAAATAATCCCCCCCCCCCTCCGAACTAACCCTAACTAACCCAGTGGCATTTTTTGAAATTTTGTGTCCTTTTTTTAAATAAAAAAACTTAGTGCGGTTTTTTTAAACTGGCCCAAAACTTAGTGTGGTTTTTTAAATTTAGCCATAAATAAAACACAAGACAATTTGAAAAAAAAGCTATCAAGTGGTTCCCCTTCAATTGAAACAAAATCAACGGTTTAGATTCGCCCTCCCAAAACATATTTTCCCCCCAAAAAGTTCCCCCCCAAAACTTAAAAAACTCATTACTTTATTGCTATTTAGCTCTTCTCTCCTCACTTTTTCATATTTCTCTTTCTCTCTCTCTCTCAGCTCTTCTCTCCTCACTTTTTCATATTTCTCTTTCTCTCTCTCTCTCATTCTCTCTCTATTTACTCAAAAATTTAGATTTTTAGATTTTATATTTGTAAATTTGTAAATTTTTAATGTTTTTTTTATTGCTCATGTTACATTGAAAATAGCAAATATCTCCTCAACAGTTAAATTTCATCATTTTCCACCCCTAAAATTCTAAGAAGTTGGATTTTGACACCCTGATTTATAATTATTTTTCAACATATATTAATGGAAATATGGACTTTTATTTACAATAAATTATTGTCATACTATTCAAACTTGAGCTACATAATTGTTATTTTACTGTTTACAAGGCTTTTCATATGCTGTATCGTTCTGAAGATGTGTCGTAGGCACGTGCCCACAGGCAAATCTAGTGTATATATATATCACATGGCAATTTGGAAAAAAAAGCTATCAAGAGGTTATTCTTCAATTGAAACAAAATCAATGACTCGCATTCACCCTCCCAAAAGTTCCCTCCCCTCCCAAAATCAATGACTCGCATTCACCCTCCCAAAAGTTCCCTCCCCCTCCCTCCCCCCCCCCCCCCCCCCTAAAAAAAAAAAAAACACACACTAAAATTTCACCCCCAAAGCATAAGTTATCCTTTATTACTCTCGCTCACACACTCATATCTCTCAACTTTTTAGGTAGATGGTTAGCAATAATACTAGCACGCTGGATTTCTTTAACTTCGTCATGTGTTTTGCCTGCATTTTCTTTCTGTGCTTTATTTTGCCTGTATTTTCTTTGTGTTTACAAGGCTATTCAAATGCTGCATTATTTACAAAGATGTGCCGTAGGCACGTGTCCACGGGCAAACTTAGTATATATATATATATGAGTAAAAGGAATATGAGCAACTTGCACATTTAGTAAATGTGTAATTGATGTGGTGGCATGCATGTGATACATTGAGCAACTAACAACTATTAGGATTTTCCAATCACATGCATGTGATAAACATAAATAAACTAACCACTTATATATATAGTCTCCTTTCGTTGTGCACTAGGCCGTCGTGTGCACTCGGCTTTCCCGCCTTCGTATTGATGATCCGAACCGTTCACATTGATCTACACATCTAAATTAGTCCAAATATGTAAAATCAAATTATTTGAAATTCATTTGTCCATGCATCATGTGACTATAAAAAACGACGATTGTCAACCATACAATTTTGTAACACTTCAATGGATGGGCAAATGAATTTCAAATAATTTGATTTTACATATTTAGACTAATTTAGATGTGTAGATCAATGTGAACGGTTCGGATCGTCAATACGAAGGCGGGAAAGCCGAGTGCACACGGCGGCCTATTGCACAACGGAAGAGGACTATATATATATATATATATGGGAAAAAGGGGTATGAGCAACTTGCTCATTTAGTAAATAAGCAATTGATGATGTGGCATACATATGATTGGAAAAGCCTTAAAAGTGTTAGTTGTCCAATGTATCACATGTATGCCACATCATCAATTGCTTATTTACTAAATGTGCAAGTTGCTCATATCCCTTTTACCCCCCTCCCTCCCCCCCCCCCCTCTCTCTCACTCTCTCTCTCTCTCTCTCTCTCTCTCTCTCTCTCTCTATATATATATATATATTACTGTTCTTTGCTTGAGTTCGTTAGTTAATTACTTCTAGATGTAGTTTGCACTGTTGATTTTTCAAACCATCATTTAGCCAAAACAAAAATGTATAAATGGGAACACCGTACTAGATGAGTCCTTTTTTTAGGTCGATATGGAAAACCAGAAGAAGTTGCTGGCTTGGTCGAGTTCTTGGCCCTCAACCCCGCTTCAAGCTATATTACTGGGCAGGTAATTTAACTAATTTGATCAAATTTTCTTGGGTAATATGCAATTTTTCTGTACCCATTGTAGTATTTTGTTAGAGCATCTGTAGTCGTTTTCTATATATGCAAAAAATAGAAAAAAGCATCTGCAGACGTTTTCTAAATACCCATTTTTGGGTTTTCGATCTACAGTAGTCATATTTGGCAATATGCATATTATAGAAATCAGAAGATGATTTACCGTCTATGTGTCGGACGGCATATGATATGCCGTCTGAGAGAAATTTTTTAATAGCAAAATGAAGAGATGGCATATGATTTACCGTTTGGAAAAAAAAAATATTGAAAAAAAACTTAGTCAACAACTCTGTTGACATTTGAAGGAAAAAACAAAACAAAAAATTTGGAGGTTGTTGGACGGGAGATCATCTCCAGTCCTGAGATTTTTTTTTTTATAATAAATTCATTCACACACTGCACAATATTAAATAATAATAATAATAATAATTGGGGTAAGACGGCAAATCATATGCCGTTTGAGAAAAAGGAAAAAAATATAATAAATGTGTCGGACGGGAGATGATCTCCCGTCCTTGACAAAATGTTTTAAAAAAAAAATTTTCCCCATCAGACGGCAGAACATGTGCCGTCACACGAAATTTTTTCTTCCTCTATTCACCGACGGTAAATCATGCTCCGTTTCATTAAAAAAAAAATATCCAATTTTTAGGTTTTGACGACTGCAGCGCTACCCCCTAATTCCTATTTCTATATTTTCCATATACCCATTTTTTAACAAAACGGACTGCAGATGCTCTTAAGTCGGTATAATGTTTCCTTTCACTTACAAGGCATATATTTTTGCTGTTGTTATGCAGGTGTACACAATTGATGGTGGGATGGTGATGTAGGTCTTTTCAAGCTTTTTTGAGATAATCATTTACTGATTATCTTACATATAGAAGACATGTATTGGTTGTCGAGCACGGAGGTGCATGCATTGGCTCTTCTTTGAACAATTTTCGTTTGTTGTTTATTTAGCTTAAAATTGTGTCTTCGAATGAGAAGCTGTAAGAATTTTGTTTTTGTTTTTGCTCCCAGTCAAGTGCAAAAAACACAGTGGAATCAGAAGTAGTGTATTAAGAAAGCACGCAAGCTGCCTTGTTTTGGATATTCAAGGATTTTGCTTTTAATCATCTCATGTAGTTTAGTATGCAATTGGTTCTGGTTAGGAGTAGCTAAATGTGGACTTTAGTGGAGTTTTTATTATACAATTTATTATCTTCTCCAAGTGTTGGATGTGATTGATGAAGCTATCAGCACTCGAACCCTAAATTCGTCCAATCCAATTTGCTTGGTGAATCTGTAAACTGAAATTTCATTTTCTTGGGGATGAGATCTATATTTTCTATTTACTTGTATGAATAAAAATTGAATGTTTTGGATGAGTTTAGTCAGATATAGTTTGATAACAAATTTACTTAGGCTCAGGGTTTTGCTTGTGAAGCAGGTAAGATATTAATATGTTGTGAATATGGGCACTGATATTGTTTTAGAGCATCCATAGTCGTGTGCTATTTATGCAAAAATGCATTTTATAGCAATCGATGAGCTGCAGTCGTTTGTTATTTATGCATTTTTTGCATAAAAAGCAACAGTATATATAGTAAAATGCATAATAAGATATGCAACTTCAATTTGCGTTAGTCGAAAAAAATATTTTTTTAATTTGTCAGACGGAAAGTGAAGTTCCGTCCGATGTATTTTATTTTAAAAAATGGAATTTAAAAATATATAGCAATCTGGCCACTTCTTGGTCGCAAAGAGGAGTTGTGTCCAAGGAGGGGCCAACCTTTTTTATTTATTTTTATTTTTTATTTTTATATTTAACTTAAAAAATGTTTTTAATTAATAAAAAATCATTAAAAAATTTTTTAAATCGTGGAACGCAAAGTCAAGTTCCGTCTAAATTTTTCCCCATTAAATTGCTATAAAATATCATTCGACGACTGTGCCAAACTGTCAAAATGTTGTATGGAAAATATGCATTTATGCATTTTCTAACAATCACATCAATCACGAATCACGACTGTGGATGCTCTTACAGGGCATTCTATTTCATCTTTTCCTCTGCTTCTTTTGCATGAATTGGTAGAGGGGTGCCATAAATTGGTGGTTGAATGTGTGAACCAATCGAATCACTTGTGCTTCATGCCGAAATGTTGTATCGTACTATCAATTTGGTATAATGATGGCCAACTTTGAGATCAAACACTACCCATGGCAGTTGGCACACATATAACAGTCTAGTTTGAATTTGAATACTTTGCAATTTCAAAAAATAAACATAAAATATAGATTGTCACGTAATTTTAAATTATTGTTAATTTGCAAAATATATTAATAATAATAATTTTAATTTTTTAAAAAACATCAATCAAGCAATCAAGAATTAGAGGGAGACAAGAATGAAATGACCTATATCTACAAGAATAAACATAAAAATAGGATGAAAACTCAATGGTATTGTTTGGAACTTGCCTTTCATGTTGCTTAGCACCAGATTTCTTTAACTAATAACAGCATACCAATTTCAAACTTCAGCTATGGCAATCACAATTAGCTTCTCAGTCTTCTCAATGCTTTCTAGCTTTCCAATATAAGCAATTAAAAAAAAACATAACAATTTCAGATCTCAGTTGTGGCAATCACAATTAGATTCTCAGCATTTTCAGTGCTTTCTAGCTTTCCAATAAGTTCAAACAACTCGATTAGCAGAACTCAGATCAACATCTGAACCTACTTTAGAGGAAATTAACTTGGAACTTCATTTAGCTGTTAAAATATAATAAAGACTCCTCAATGCTTTCTAGCGTTCCAAAAAGTTCAACAGCTCGACAAGCAGAATTCAGAACAAATTGTGGACCTCCTTTTACTCGAATTCTTGCTCCTAACACGTCTCGCACAATTCTGATGGCCTTCTCATCATCATCATCATCATCATCTTCTATGAGATTGTCAATCTGTATGAGAAAACCCAATTTAGAGGAAACTGACTTGGAACTTCATTTAGCTATTAGAACAGAATAAAGAGAACAAAACTAAGTCTAGCTACAATCCAATTAGCGACTGATCTTTGTATCAGGAAGTATCTATGATGTGGTATAAATGACGTGGCCCAATCATGGCTCTCAAATCTCCTCAGATTTCGCTCATCCCAGATCATCAAGTCAACAAGTCCAACGGACTTCTGCCAACTCAGGCCCACAGGCAAACGGGTCCGACCGGCCCATTAGGGTCACAGATCCGTTTATCCCTACCTATAAATACCAGACCCCCTCCTCACTTTAAAAGGTAATAAATCTTTCCCCATCTGAACCCTAGCTGCTCAGTCCCTTTTCCAGTGACTGACTCGATCGTCAGAGAGCCTGTCGCCGGGACTTCTCCCGGAGTTTCTAGGCCTTTTGCAGGTACTCCGGCCAACTTACTTCCAGCCTCCCGACCTAGCTACCAGCCTCTCTTCCGAGCCGAGATCGAGATCAGTCCCTTCCACTTCACAAATTACAAGAACTCACACCTGTTGCCCCCACACAAAAAATAAGCAGCATCAAGTTGGCGCCGTCTGTAGGAAGCATCGACTGATTCGACCCTAAGCTCGGATCTCCCTTGGAGCCGAACCCTTCCATGGCTCCAAAGCCAGAAGAGCCTTCATCGCCGGACGTCGTCCGGATCACTTCCTTCTCACAACCATGCGAACTCCCAGGGATCCAATCGACCACTAGTCAATGATGCAGCGGGACCCGATCCGAGCGCTTCATGCTCGGTCGCCTGCGACTTACGACATGTCATCAACAATCGGTAGCCCCCAATTGATCTTCGGCTCCAGCTTAGCCGCTCACGGAGCAGCGCAGTCCTTTCTGGCCCAGCTCCGACCTTCCATCCCGAAACAACCGTAGCCACACCCCCAGGGGAGGTCCACCTCCGCCCCGTTCGGACAAACAGGCTCTAGTCACGAGAGCCGAGTTCCGAGAGTTCCGGAACGTGATCCTCCGGGCCCTTGGAGGCGGTCCCGAGTTCGAACAACAAATCGCTGGCCCAAGGCACGAAGAGAGCCAAGGTCCCGAGTCTCACGGTTCGTCCCAGCCACCTCAGCTAAACGAAGTCGTACTCCACCACCTCCATGAGATGGAGAATCGCCTTGCTCACATCAACAAAGGAGGGCCACAAACAGGTCGAGCTCATCAGCCGAGCCAACCTCCGTTCTCCCCCCCAAATTCTTGATGCTGAGATTCCCAGGAATTTCAGGTCGCCTCAGTTCGAGACCTACAATGGCGAAAGTGATCCAGCTTATCACATGAAAGGATTCAAAATCCTCATGATGATTCACAGCGCATCAGATCCTCTCCTATGTCGTGCCTTCCCTGCCACCTTACGCGGTCCGGCTCAGGAATGGTTCTCGAAGTCCCCCCCCCCAAGACCGATTTCTCATTCGACCAACTCGAGGCAAACTTTCTTACCCACTTCGTCACCAGTAAGAAGATTGAGAAGACGAGCGCGTCCCTCATGGACCTCAAACAGAAGGAAGGAGAGCCCCTTCGCGAATTTGTGAGGAGGTTCACAACCGAAGTAAGGGCGGTTTCGTCCCTTGATGCCAGCGTCGCCTCGGCAGCCTTTCGGTATAATGTTTGCCACGGTTAGCTGAAGGCCTCCATGGCTAAGAAACCGCCCCTAGACTTTCCCGATCTCCTCAACAGGGTCGAGAAGTACATCCGGGCCGAGGAGGTCCTGCATCCCAAAGGCCTGAAAGAAATCCCAGATAAAGTGAAGAGGAAGGCCGAAGAATCCGAACCTCTGAAGAAGGCCCAAAAAGATCTGTCTGCTCAGAAATGCTCCCCGTCGGTCCCCCGTTTCAAGAGGTACACACCGCTGACACAAAACATGTCGGCCATCCTCCTAGAGATCGAGGACAAGGGTATTGTCCGCCTTCCTCCCCGACCTAACAGCAACAAGAAGAGGGACCAGAGGTTCTACTCTCGCTTCCATCGGGACAATGGGCATTAGACCGATGATTGCTGCGCCCTCAAAGACAAAATCGAAGCCCTCATCCAGAGGGGATACTTAAGGAAGTTCACATGAACCACCCCCAGGGACCATATGGATCCATGACCCTCACCTCCTCTTCGGACGATCAGCAGGCGGTTCGAGATCGAGCCTAAGCTCGAGGATACCAGTGCGCCGACCATCTTTCACTGCGTCCACGACAGGCCTGTGGGGGGAGAATCGAACAAATCCTACAAAGCTTTCGTTCGAGAAGTGAACTCGGTCAATAACTATCCTCCCCCTGTGGACCAGAGGCTAGCAGTCACCTTCTCCAACGATGATCTTGAAGGCGTCCGACTTTCCTATTGTGATGCACTAGTGATCAGCCTCAGTATGGTGAACCATGAGGTCCGGCATATTCTTATAGACAACGGGAGTTCGATCAATATTCTATTTCTGGCCGCGTTCGAAAGCCTCAAGCTCTCCCGCGAAAGGTTGAAGCCAGCGGGGTACACGCTTCATGGGTTATCTAGCATCCCCGTCCAAATTGAAGGAATTGTCACACTTGACGTGACGGCCGGCATGACCCTAACCCTTCGGACCGAAGCAATGGATTTCATGGTTGTCAACATAAAGGCTGCGTACAATGCTATTCTTGGCAGACCCTGCCTTTGCACGCTCCAGGCGGTTCCCTCCGCCTACCACTTGAAGCTAAAGTTTCCCACCGATCATGGGGTGAGTGTAGTCCAGGGCAATCAAGAATCGGCACGTTCGTTCTACATAACCGCAGTGAGGGGCAGAGTCTTTCCCCTCGACGCGGTAGAACTCCATTCTGAGCTAGGCACAGAGCCCGTAGACGTGCTGGAGGATGTCCCTTTCTCCGAGGGAGACCTATACAAGTGGTTCTCGGTAAGCCAATCTCTGGTCCTGGACCGCAAGCTGGAAATCATCAAATGCATCCTCCAGAATTCTGACCTTTTCGCCTGGATGCCATTTAACATGCCGGGGATTTCTGAAGACATTATATTGCACCGACTGAGCATCCGTTCGGACTCGAAGCCGGTCCAACATAAGTGATGCAAGTTTGCCCCCGATAGGCAGCAGGCGGTGATGGAAGAAGTAGGCAAACTCCTCTCGCCACAGTTTATCCAGGAAGTCATTGACCCAGAGTGGCTGGCCAATGTGGTGATGGTCAAAAAAACGAGCGGGAAATAGAGGATCTGCATAGACTTCACGAACCTCAACAAGGCCTGCCCAAAAGATCCGTTCCCTCTCCCGAATATCGACGCTCTCATAGATGCAACCTTAGGGGCACGAGCTGCTGAGCTTCATGGACACCTTCTCAGGCTACAACTAGATAAGAATGTTCCATTCGGACAAACCGAAGACCACCTTCGTGACCCACCAAGGCCTCTACTGTTACCGGGTCATGCCCTTCGGGCTGAAGAACGCCGGCGCCACATATCAGATGCTCGTCAACTGGGTCTTCAAGGAACTGATTGGCCGGAACATGGAAGTATATGTTGATGATATGCTTGTCAAAAGTTGCAGAATCCAAGATCATGTCGACGACCTCAAAGAAGCTTTTGGGTCCTGCGATCTCACAACATGATGCTCAACCCCTCTAAATGCGCCTTCGGCGTCTCCTACGGGAAATTTCTCGAATTTGTGGTGAGCCAGTGTGGAATCGAGGCGAACCCAGAAAAGATTCAGGCCATACTCGACATGGTACCCCTGAGAAATGTTAAAGAAGTTCAGAGGCTCACGGGACAACTGCCGGCCATCAGCCGCTTCCTCTCCAAGTCTGGAGAGAAGTCGCTCCCATTCTTCAAGGCCCTCCGGGGGGCAAAAAGCTTCGAATGGGAAACCTCCCAGCAAGAGGCATTTGACCAGCTTAAAGCCTACCTTGCCAATCCCCCACTCTTCAGCAAGCAGGAACCGGGCGAACCCTTCTTCCTCTACCTGGCCGCCACGGAACACGCGCCCAGTGCCGTTCTGGTTAGGGAGGAGGATGGGGTACAGAAGCCCCTATATTATATGAGCAAGGTCTTGCATGATGCCGAGATCTGGTACCGGTAATGGCCACGCAGAAACTCCAACCCTACTTCTAGGCCTACTCCAACCACTTCCTTACGGACCAATCCCTCAAAATGGTCCTCGACAAGCCCGAAAACTCGGTCGCTTAATCAAGTAGTCGATCGAGCTCAGTCAGCACGACATCAGCTACTATCGTCGGATGGCCATCAAGGTCCAAGCTCTCACTGAGTTCATTACAGAATGCACCATCCCCGAGTCCCCAAAAATTCGGAAAGACACCCCGGTGTTGGACGTCTATGTGGATGGCTCGTCATGCGAGGAAGAGAGCGGAGCTGGCGTCATCCTTCGGGGCCCTGATGACTTCGTCCTCCAGTATTCTCTCCGACTTAACTTCCCGACAAAAAACAACGAGGCAGAATATAAAGCTCTGATCGCTGGACTTAGGTAGTGTTTGGCCCAACTTAAAAGTAGCTTATCTTCTCCTTTAGAAGGAGAAGCTAGGCCAAACACATATTTTGAAAAGCCCCAAAAAAGTAGAAGTAGCTTTTTTTATTAAGAAAAGGAGCTCCAAAAGAAGCTATCCAGATCTACTTCTGGCTTCTCCTTTTCTTCTTTTTCTACACGTTCTCTTCTTTTTTACCCAAAACCAAAGGTAAAAAAAACTCCCCTGCCCCTTCCCCTTCCCCTTCCCTCCATTACCTCGCCGAACTGTTCGGCTGACTTCATCGCCGCCGTCGTCGAACCTCGCCGCCGTCGAACTAGGTCGCCGTCGTCGCTACTGAACCTCGCCGTCGAACCAGATTTTGACTTTAGATCTGTTCAATTATCATACTTGTTATATCTGTTCAATCAATTTCAATTAATCTCTCTCTATTATCACTCCAGATCATTTTTTTTTCTCATACAGTAATTTGTCTATAGAGTTAGTTGAAAGTCTTGTTTCTGATTCCATACTTGGGGAATGGTGGTTAGAACTTGCTCTTCACTGTGATGTGTTTAACTGTCAAGTCTGATTGTAAGTGGTGGTTGTATATAATTTTTAAATTCTTTTCACTGATAATGCAAGTGCACAACCAATCTGCTCGTATAAGCATGTAGTTTAGCATTTTATCTCAGGTCGTAATGATCAGGTCTATGTTTAGGATGCTTTTGATTTCATTAATTTGAATAAAACTTCTCTCAGATTTATATCTAGCTGTCTGTATTAGATAATATAACTGGCTTTCTGTTATGTTATTTTCTTATAACTTGGTTTTTTATGTGATGTCAAAGCATTCTGTTATGTCAAATGCTTCTGTGATGTTGCTTCTGTGATGTTGCTTTTGTTGAAATCTTACAATTGATATCTTATGCCAAACAACTTCTAGCTTAAAAGTAGCTTTAAAGTTAAAAAAAAGCTCACTATCCAAACAGCTTCAGCTTTTAATTTCAAAGCTCTACTTTCTAGCTTCTCCTTCTGAAGTAGCTTTAAAGCCCAAAAAAAGCTAGGCCAAACGCTAGCTTACACTGGCCTACCGGGCAAGGGCAAGGCAAATACGGGTCTTCAGTGACTCTCAGCTTGTAGTCAATCAGATCATCGGGGAGTATGAAGCCCGCGACCTTAGGATGACCCAGTATTTAGCATGCGCGAAGCAGCTCTTCGAGCAGGTGGAGGTTCGACGGATCCCAAGAGAACAAAATTGTCACACCGACTCCTTGTCCAAGCTTGCATCATTGTCCTTCGGATGACTAGATCACACTGTCCTAGTCGAGGTCCTCCTCAAACCCAGCATCGAAGAGCCTAAAGTCCTCTGCCTCGCCTCCAGCGATCCCGTCGAGACATGGATGGGTCCCGTACAAAAATTCCTGACCAACGGTGAGCTAGCACAGGACCGTGCCGCGGTACGAACTACAAGGATCTGGTCAGAAAGGTTTGCTTTAATTGGGGATGTACTCTTCAAGAGCTCCTACACCAAGTCTGACGGGAGACCCTATCTCTGTTGTCTGACACTATACGAGGCTAAGTACGCCCTGGAAGAGCTACACAAAGGGATTGGGGGATGCCACATGGGCAGCAGGTCGCTGGCCCGAAAAGCACTCAACCACGGCTACTGCTGGCCTATTATGCTGCAAGATGCTCAGGATCTCGTAAGAGGGTGCGGCTCCTGCCAACGGTTTTCTCCCATTAGCCGCTCGCCCCAAGCAGAGCTGAAGTCGCTTGCTAGCCCTATCCCATTCGCCATGTAGGGTATGGACCTGGTCGGCCCTTTTCCACAGGCTATCGGCCAAAGGCGATTCCTTATCGTGGCCGTAGACTACTTTAGAAAGTGGGTCGAGGCGAAACCCCTGGCCACGATCACGGAGCATCAAGCCCAACAATTCTTCTAGAAACACATCATCTGTCGGTTCGGGATCCCGCGCATGCTAGTCACCGATAACAGAACCCAGTTCGTCGCCAAAAATTTTCGGAAGTTTTGTGAAGACTTCGGCATTCAGCAGCGCTTCTCATCAATCTCTCACCCCCAATTGAACGCCAAGCAGAAAACCCCAACTGAAAAATTTTTGAGGTCTAAAAAAGTGGCTAGACCAATTCCCCAAGGGTTTATGGGTCGAAGAGTTATCAAGCGTCCTCTTGTCACACCGAACTAACAAGAGGATTACGACCGGCGAGTCCTCGTACAATCTGGCATACGGGACCGAGGCGGTCATCCCTCTGGAATTTGGTCTCCCATCGCCGAGGTACATGGGCTTCGATGAGGAATCAAACTCAAGCGAACCTGGACCTCATTGACGAGGTACGGGATAGGTCCACCATCCGACGGGCCATATATCAGTAACGAGTTGAAAGGCTTTACAACAAAAAAGTTCGCCCGACCGACATCAAGGAGGGGGACCTTGTACTCCGAAAGCTAGCAATCTCCCAGCCCACAGCCAGAGCCAAGCTCGCCCCCAATTGGGAAGGCCCGTATAAGGTCTCCCAAGTGATACGTCTCGGTACGTACTGCCTCGAAGACCTAGGGGCAGGATGGTTAAGAGGCCCTGAAATGCAGAGCACCTCATCAAGTTTTAGGAGGGAAAGTGAGGGAGAGTCCAACATTGTAATAGGCGCTACGCGCCAATTTTCTTGTAAACAAACATACATGATATAAAGGCAAGAGAGTTTTGTTTAACAAATTGAAAATGTCAACTTCTCAGTTGCCCATGTCCTCACCGCCGGGCTTGGACATCGAATACCTACGAGGGGTTTTTCAATCCCTCACGTCCTTGCCACTCGGTTTGGACTTCGAACACCTATGAGGGATTTCTCAATCCCTCAACTCGTAGCCCTCAGCTCGAACTCACCTACGAGGGGTTCTTCAGCCCCTCACGTCCTTACCGCTCGGCTTGGACTTCGAACACTTGTGAGGGATTTCTCAATCCCTCAACTCCTAGCCCTCGGTTTGGACTCACCTACGAGGGTTCTTCAACCTTTCACGTCCTCGCTGCTCGGCTTGGATTTCGAACACCAACGAGGGGTTCTTCAACCCCTCACGTCCTCGCCGCTTGGCTTGGACTTTGAAAACCTACGAGGGGTTCTTCAACCCCTTACGGCCTCGCCGCTCGGCTTGGACTTCAAACACCTGTGAGGGATTTCTCAATCCCTCAACTCCTAGCCCTCGGCTCGGATTCACCTACGAGGGGTTCTTCAACCCCTCACATTCTCGCCGCTCGGCTTGAACTTCGAACACCTGTGAGGGATTTCTCAATCCCTCAACTCATAGCCCTCAGCTCGGACTCATCTACGAGATATTCTTCGACCCCTCACGTCCTCGCCGCTCGGCTTGGACTTCGAACACCTATAAGGGATTTCTCAATCCCTCAAATCCTAGCCCTCGACTTGGACTCACCTACGAGGGGTTATTCAATCCTTCACATCCTCGCCGCTCGGCCTGGATTTCGAACACCTGTGAAGGATTTCTCAATCACTCAACTCCTAGCCCTCGGCTCGGACTCACCTACGAGGGGTTCTTCAATCCCTCACGTCCTCACCGCTCGGCTTGGACTTCGAACACCTGTGAGGGATTTCTCAATCCCTCAACTCCTAGCCCTCGGCTCAGACTCACCTACGAGGGGTTCTTCAACCCCTTACGTCCTCGCCGCTCGGCTTGAACTTCGAACACCTGTGAGGGATTTCTCAATCCCTCAACTCATAGCCCTCAGCTCGGACTCACCTACGAGGAATTCTTTGATCCCTCATGTCCTCGCCGCTCGGCTTGGACTTTGAACACCTGTGAGGGATTTCTCAATCCCTCAACTTCTAGCCCTCAGCTACGCTATTTTTAGATCTTTCATCTCCTGCTCATATCGCTGAGCGTTCCTTACCTCCTTCCTCAGCTCCCGCTCTTGTAGCTTCATTAGCTGAGCACCCTCCACGCAGGCCTATAACTGAGGGAACCAGACTTAGGCTATAACACAACCAACAAGCTACAAAAGAATCATTGCCAATTGAAGGTTACCTGCATGCTCGCTAGAGGCCACTTCATATAGCTAGACTCGACAGTCACACTTTCGGGCCTTTCGATCCTGAGGTGGAGCGAGCTTCTCGACCAATTCGATGGCCACGAATCCATCTGACAAGGTGTCCCCGACCTTAACGGCCCAGTCTGGGGGCCATGGCTGAAGCCCCTCCTCACCCATGATCTCCTGGGCTGTTGGAGCAACGGGTGGGAGGCCGCCCCTTACCACTTCTGTATCCCTCTGGCTACTGGAGCTGGGGCCCGATTTAGACGCCTTGTGCTTTTTCAGCGTCAAGAGAGGGAGTTCCTCGGCAACCCCCTCGGAGGGGACTCTCCCATGCCTCCCATGCTCGGCCCGATCGCTCTTCTCGGCCTTCCTCTTCTTCATTAGCGCCCTCCTCTCGGCGATCTCCGCATTGTCCATATCTGCAAAAATGATAATCTCGTGAGACAAGGGAAAACACTTAAAAGAAAATTAGACAAAAGACATACTGATAGGAGTAAGGCTCAGTCTGATTCGAGCCAGGTGCCTCTCCGTCACGTACGACCAACTACTGTTGTTTCCCGAACATATCCGCTCAACGTCCGCCCACTCCTCGGACGTCAAATCAGACTTGTGGGGACCCTTAAGGTTGGGTTTATAAAATATCCAAGCCGTGGGTATCACCCAGGGGGTCAGGCTCCGAACAACAAAGTATTTCTCCTTTCACCTTTTGATAGAGTCCGGATGCCCATGTACAACATTCCTCCCTCGGCGTGACGAGATGTAGTAGATCCCTTCGTGCTCGCCAGACGAGCTAAGTCCCAGGATCGCTCAGAAGTACTTCAGCCTCAGGGGAACCCTCCGCTCCTCCCAAAGAAGCATGAAGCAGACAATATGCTTGCAGGAGTTGGGCCCGTATTGCATCGGGCTCAACGACGCCGAATTCAAAACTTCCTTAATAAAAGAGTGGAGCGGCAGTTACAAACCCGACCAAAAGGCGTCCACCGGGAACATACAGAAGCAGGGTGCCAATTTGTCCGTAGGACGGACTCCGGGGTTGGGGATTAGCAGCTCGTACTCCTGACTGATAAATTAACTAGCTCAGATAACAGGAAGGTCGTCCGTGGTTAGAACAGTTGGCGTCTTGTCCATCGATGTCTTCTGTCTACCAGGCGAAAATGCCTACACATCATCGTCAACACTGCCTCTATATCGAACCAACTCCTCAACATCGTCCGGATACATTCTGATGGAGCACGGTTGAACTAAGAACTGGAACTCAAGGTTAACTTCAGGAGCCGTCTCGTCCGGGCTGTCCGGTAGGATCCACTTAGTTTTCCTCCGTCTGACTCGACGAACCCTTGAGGGAGAGGGCATCACCAAAGGAGCAAAATCTTCTTCCTCTATCGAAGCATCGTCCCTCCTTTCGTCATCCCCGTCGTCCACTTCAACCTCCTCATCGCCCCTCTTCACGGCGTCGTCCCCCTCGACGACTTGAACCTCCTCATCGCTCCCCTGGATGACTTTGTCTTCCTCAACGACCTCGACCTCCTCGTCACTCTCTATCATGTACGCATTCCCTTCTGAGTCGCTCGACTCTACTATGAAGGGCTTCCTGGTGCGTAGCGGCGCAACGTCATAGACCTTCTCCTCTGATTCCTACGACGTCGAGTTAGAGAGGCTTGGGCCTTCATCCAGACCCGAGGTGGTGGCAGACAAACTAGACTGAGCCCTTGACATAATGAAAAAAGCTAACATGTTCGAAGTACTGGATGGTGGTCGGAAAACTCGCCGCCACTGAGCTGCGCTATAAGAGAAAATTTGGGAATTTGGAGAAAGAAAGCAAAAGTGACAAATAAGGAGAGGAGTGGGGGATATATAGTGAAACCAACGACTCCTCGAAACCATCAAAAAACATGTCATCATCATTACACGTGTCACTGCCTTGTTGGCCCACATACGACCCAAATTTTCAAGTCCTAAATGCTCGGGGTCCGGCGTGCACTTCGGACACGCCAAACACCGAAGCACGTGCAAATATTGCAAAACTCAAATTCTTATTTTCATGTCAAAATTTACTTCTCATTTAATTACAATGTTCTTTTTTTTTATATATATATATTTTGAATTTGTTTTGAATATAAGAGAACTACTTTTGAAATTGTATTGACAAAATGGATTTTTTGAAAGAAATCGTTTTGGGCCATGAAATGAGTTCGAAATTCAATTAAAATTTTTATTTTTCTGATTTATAGGCCGGAAATATTAGAGGGATTAGTGGATAAGATCTTGGAGCCAAACTGATTGAGTTATATATGGATCCTAACTTAATTGATTTTCTAAATATTTGAATTTGTATAGCAGGGGATTCTAGGGGACTTATTTGCAAAAAATTTCATGAAACCCTTAAAGATTTTCCCAGCCATATATATGGGAGCGTTTCATTTCTTTTGTTTTATCATTGGTGAATTTTGGAGGCTTGGAGAGGAGAGCAATTTCTTAGGAAGGCATAGTCACAAATTCGGGGTTCGGAAATAATTCGTCAATATTTAATATTCGGAATTCGGTAAAAATCCGGTAATTTTGTGAAAAACTGGGCAAAAAATCCGGGAAGAAAGAAATAGAAAATTTAAGGCCCTCAGTACTCATCACATAAGTAAATATATATTTAAATTGATAAATATGAAAAATAGTCACAAACTTAGCGATTAATTCGTTTAATTCATAAATTATTTGTGAATAATTTGCGCTTTCGCAGATAATTCGTGAAGTGTGTGATTTAAACGGAAATTAGTGATTAAATCGTGAATTGATTCAGCAAATGAATTCATAGCAAATAATTCGCCAAATTCGCGAATTATTCGCGAACTTTGTTACTATGTAGGAAGGAGATGGACTTTCTTTGCATTTGTATTCAAATTCTTCAAGAGGTGAGTGTCTCTCTAACTCTCTTGATATGTTATTTTGCTCATGATGATGTGGTAACATGCTAGAAAGTTATTTGTGGACTTACGGATGTGTATAGCATGTATTTATTATTTTTGTCATGGGATGAATTGTGTTGAGAAGATTAATATATGAAGTTTAGTTAATGTTATGAAGTAAAAATCAAATCTTTGTATGAGTTGAACATGAACGATTGATTCTTGAATATTATATGGCGTTAGAGTATAAAAGATTGAATTTTTAACCCATAGTTGATATAGAAATTTATATTTGATTGATATAAAGATGAAATCTTTGAAGTGTATTTACAGTTTTAATGCATAGAATTTTAAGCAAATTATTTGTCAATCAATACTTTAAGCAAATTATTCGTGAATAATTCGTGAAGTGCGTGATTTAAATGAAAATTTGTGATTAAATTGCGAATTGATTCGACATATGATTTTTTCGCGAATAATTCGTTAAATTCGCATATTATTCACGAACTTTGTTACTATCGCTTAAAAGTATGAGTTCTGACTATAGTCACGAATTATTCACGAATTTTGTTATTCGCGAATTGATTCGACATATGAAGTTTAGTTAACCGAACCGATCCAGCTTAGCTTAACCCTAAAACCGGGTCTGAACTCAGCTAATTTAATTATTATTTCTTTATGCTCTTAAATATCTAAATATCCTTTATTAAATTAAATAATTAGTGCTAGATCGGTGTTAGGATTTAGAATAAAATGGCCACCATTACAAAAAAAACATATACAGTAATTTCCCAGACAATATACCTAGTGCGTGCCAAGCAACTTAAAACAGAGACATTCGACTGTCAACCCTCTCCTACCTGCTCTCTCCTACCTGCTCCCGAACCCAAAAACAACCAAAACCCTAGATCTAACCCCTAGGGGCGGCGGCGGCTAGCCCTCAGCGCCGCCGCCCCCCTCCCCGTCGTCCCCCCTTACCTCTACTCCATGCCCCACCGTGGTCACCATTCCACTTCTTTCCCCGTCGTGAACCTCTCCCGAACGACCATGGGGGCCTAAGACTTCGCCGGAGACGGGGCGGCGCGGCTAGCGAGCGGCGCGTCCAGACGGCGGACCCAACGAGTTGCGGGTTTGGATTGGGGCCAGGCAGCCCCCCCCACCACACCCACCACCGGTTTGGGTGCTCCCCCCCACCCCCCATTCTTTCTGGCTCTGGTTGCGGTTTGGGGGACCCGCGATTGCTGTGGGTGCCCCCACCCCCACCACATCTATCTTGCTGTGGTTGCGGTTTGGGGGGCCCGCGATTGCTGCGGGTGCCCCCCCCCCCCCCCCCCCGGATCTGTTGCTGTGGTTTGGGTGGCTTGTAGTTTTGTGCGATTGACGTTTGTGGAGCTTGGGCCCAAAGATGGGGTCCTTCCGTGATGTGTGAAGTCGGTATGTTGGGGGTGAGGGGGTGTAGGGTTGGGGTTAGGGGGTGGTCGGGTGTGTCCTACGATGTCGTCGGTGCAGTCTCTACAGTGCCTACTATCTGGCTATTGAGCTTTCTCCAACTTAGGCCACTGTCTTGTGACAGCGCTGCCTCGTCCCTCGTATTGGGAGTTTGAGGTGAGATAAGTCTGTGTGGTGAGAAATCGCCGGAGAGAGCTTGAACGTGAGAGAGGTAAGGTATCCTCTACACGGCTCTCTCCAGAGGATGGTGTTAGGTGGGGTGAGCGAGATAGTTGCTTTGTGAGAATCGCAGGAGAAAAGCGCTAACGTGTGAGAGGTTAAGGTATCCTCTTCACGGCTATCTCTTTGGTAGCGGCTGTAGAAGCGGCTGGCGTGTTTGTAGGATGAGTGGTGAAGTTGGTGGGAGGCTGCGAGTTTCGATCTACGGGGTTTGGGCCCAAAGATGGGGTCCCCCCAGCGAGGTGTACGCAGGGTGCGGCGGGTGATAAAATCCTGCCAGACTTGTTCAGGCGGGTGTGCATGTGCCGTGGAGGCACTGTACGAAGCTAAACTGACGTACTCACAATTTTGCTGGACCGAGCTGGTTTGTCAGCCCACCCTCCAGGGTTGTTGGAGGGACTTGTTTGTTTGTAGTCATGTTACTTCATGTATATTTTATTTTATGTCTGTAGTTTGTATCTGGGCCCAGTACTCTGGGTTTGGTTCGTTAAACTCTTATTAATGAAACAGGGCGGCCTTATTCCACATTTTCCCTAAAAAAAAAAACTTAAAACAGAGACCAATGCTTATTCATTATTAATTAGTACCATCCATTTCTTAGAACTTTTCCAGATTACAACTAATTATTACATTAATAAATCTTTTTATTCTCAAACTTTTTTTATTTATCAACTACTGCTTCTAATTACATTAATATAAATCTTTTTTTTTGATGAATCGGATAGAGTCGAACGACTCCAGCCATAATATAAATCTTTTTATTCTCAAACTTTTTATTTGTCAAGTACTGCTTCCTTGAGAAGATATTAAGCTGGAGGAACAGTATAACCTGCAAAGCAAGAAAGATTGTAATAGTTAATACAATGAAATTAATACTTATCAAAAAAATAAAAATACAAAAGTAATAAAATAAAATAAAAATTAAATAGTATTAAAATTGCAATATAATTAACTTCATCCAAAACACGTGAAAGAAAAGTTAGAGAAAAGATAATAGCTAGCATGGATGCTTACTTCCACATTTACTTCCAGACTGCATAGGCTGCCCGCAGTACTTAGCCGCGGAAACGAGCTTCTCTAAGCTGACGATTTTCTCAATCAGTTTTGGAATGTTTGCGCAAATGCACGGAACATCTGACTGTTCAATTGCATTACAACATTTAGCAGAGGGATTCGTGGATGGTCCGAAGTCCATAATAAAGTCGAAGCAGTCTAGTGGCACAGCAAGTTCCCCTTTGCAAAAACCCGCTTCGACTGATACACGGGAGAGGGCTAACATCATTGTAACAATGGCAACATGAAAGATTAATAAGGATTTCATTGTCAACTTTGGACTCGATCTCATTTCTAAATATTTATTTGTAAGGGGTTTATATAGGAGATGATTGAGTGAAGAGAAATCTTTTGTATTAATTAGGATAAGCTTCTATTAATAAATAATAATTCGAGGATATAGTGTTACTCCAGGTACCTACAGCTTCACACTGCCGGTTATAGAAATTTTGTTCACACTATTAGACCCAAAGAGGTGGAGTCCACTTTTATAGTATTAATTACGTGAGAATATTATATATATCCTTGAGTTCTTTAGTGTGAAAGTATTTTTTAACAAGGTCACAACCATATATATATATATATATATATATATATATATATATATATATATATATATATAGGTCACAACCACATATATGCTCTATTAATAAATAATAATTCGAGGATATAGTGTTACTAGAGGTATTTTTTTTTTCGAGGTAAAAGGTGGAATAACGCCACCCTGTTTCATTAATAAGAGATTAATAAACAACCCCGAAGTTCCGGGAAAATAAAAGTACAGTGCAGGAAATAAAATATAACCCCGAACAAAACCCTGGGGGGTGGGTTACATCATCCAACCTTAGACAGCCCAAAATACAAAGGTCTTCATAGCTTCACAATGTCAGTTGTACATATTTAATTTGTTCACACTGTCAGACCTAAAAAGTTGGAGTCCACTTGTATATTAATAAGCGTTCGTGGGCTAACTTGTGCCACGTCAGCAGCGGCCGCTATTTTCAATAGCGGTCTCTTCATTTTCGAGGTCGCTAATGGGAATAGCGACCTATGTTTTAATTTTTTTTGAATTTTTTTTTGCCATCGCTATTTCCACTGGCGACCTTAGTTATATGAGGTCACTAATGGGATTAGCGACCTTTAATCAGCTGTATTCGAACACTTAGCAAAATCTAGAGAGCTTTAGCTCTCTGAAAAATGACATCAATTTATTTTTAAAACTAAGGTCGCTATTCCGAATAGAGGCCTTTATTGTACTAAGGTCGCTATTCCGAACAGAGGCCTTAGTTGTATGACTATTTTGTAAATTTTACAAAGAATAAGGAAATTGTGTTTTCTACTGCAGGTTGCTATTGGGAATAGCAATCTTAGTATACTAAGGTCGTTATTCCCAATAGCGACCTCAGTTTTAAATTTTTGGGGAAAGCTATTTAGGATTCGCTACTCAATACATTTATTCGAGGTCGTTAATCCCATTAGTGACCTCATATAACTAAGGTCGCTAGTGGGAATAACGACGACAAACAAAAAATTCAAAAACACTTAAAACATAGGCCGCTATTCCCATTAGCGACATCGAAAATGAAGATGCCGCTATTGGGAATAGTAGCCACTGCTGACGTGGAACGCTAATAGTTTCGAAACTGGCCCATAATCGCAAATATTTTCAAAAGGTGGCCTATCTCGGCAAAAATTCAAACAGATATGGATCATGTTTACTCAACTCAAACTTGCTCAAACCTGTAGAGTTGGGTTCGAGTATGTTAAACTACAAATCAATATGGTGGATTGTTAGAACTTGAATTTCATAAATTAGAAAATGCTAACAATATTTGTGAAGAAATACAATTACAGGGAATAAAAGAAGAAACCAGACACTTCAATACAGAGTCGAGATTAACATCTCTGTCCTTAAAGCAAAATTCGCCCCGTAGTGTGACAGTGGTTGACGAATTGCCTCCCAGGATACAACTGTATTACCTTTCTCTGAAGAACAATACCCTAGCTTCAGAGATCTCAGCGAACCGGTAGTTGTGTTGTACTCTCAGACTCTGACTCAGAGGAAGAAGAAGAAGAAGAAGGAGATTTGGAATTTTAATCACCCTATGTACTGGCAGACAAAAAGTAATGGCCTTATAGGAGAAGGGGAGTAACTGAATGGTCCATTACTCTGTAACAGCAGAGTAATGGTCCATTACTCTGCAACAGTAGAGTAATGGTTCAAAAACGTAACTGATGATCCATTACTTTGCTGTTACAGAGTAATGGTACCAGTTACAGAATTTAAAAAGCTTCAACAGTAACTGGGGAATTTTTTTGGAGCGGGGCAAAAAAAAAGATATAAGCCAAGCCAAGCCAGACCAAACCAAGCCGAAGCCAGATCAGGCTAGGCCGGGCGCGCGCGCGCGCGTGTGTGTGTTATTTTGGCTAGGTCCTCTCTTCACTACACGTTAGTGGTAATCCCAGGGCTACGCCCTTTAGTCCATTTCTTTAGCTTATATACTATAGAAAATCTTTCCCATCTTTCGTTGTGGGACTATCCATTCTAACTGCCCAAGTTAGGACATTTTGAGTACCCAACTTTGGACCTACATTTCTCATTCATACGGAAATCATTTTTGGCAAGTGAATACATTACGGAATAGTACTCGATGAGAGGAACGTAATCCAATCAACTTCTGGCGCAGCCGGTGGCCGGAGCCCACCGGAATCCGGCCCGGAAAAAAATCAAAAACTATTTCCAACAATCCCCCACATGAATGGAAATGACCAGACCATGTAATCCAGACACAACAGAAAAATACATGACAGAAAAAGACATGACAGACAAGACTCTGAGAGTACAATCGGAAAATCACTGCATCAGGAATGATAATAATTTTTCAACTTTGAACCACCCTTAGTGAGTAGCCATCAGATTCACTTGACCAGTGAATAAGTATCAAAGAAGTCTAGGCCTTCCTTTTGCCTAAATTTTTGTACCATAAGTCTCGCCTTATGTTTCTCTATTGAACCATCTGGTTTCAATTTTTGCTTGAAAATCCATTTGCTTCCTAAGGCTTTACACCCAGAAGGCAAATCGACCAACTCCCATGTATGATTTTGCATAATGGAGTTTATTTCACTTTTTATTGCTTTCTTCCACATAGGAGCATCAGGCGTACACATCGCTTCCTTGAATGTTCTGGGCTCATTCTCTAACAGAAAGGTCATTACAAAGTCAGGACTAAATGACTTTGATGTTTTAGCCCGTTTACTTCGTCTAGGCTCATCATTACCATGTCCTGGTTCATCAACTGAAGTGCTTGCATTCCCTTGTTCACGTGTACATTTGGGATACGTAGCATCGTTGCACGGAAATACGTGTTCAAAGAAGGAAACATTCCTTGATTCCATTATTGTATTCACATGGATGACCTGTATATCCGATTTATATACCAAGAAACGATATGCACTATTATTGTGTGCATAGCCTATGAATATGCAATCAATGGTCTTAGGTCCTATTGTGACCTGTTTTGGATTAGGTACTGCCACTTTTGCTAGTCACCCCTACACTTTGAGGTATTTATACGAAGGTACATTACCTTTCCACAGTTTGTATGGTGTCTTGCCAGTTTTCTTGTGAGGTATTTTATTGAGAATATAGTTGGCAGTCAGCAACGCTTCCCCCCACATGTTTTGGGGTAACCCAGAATTTAACAATAAGACATTCATCATCTCCTTTAAAGTCCGGTTCTTGCGCTCACTACCGTTTGATTCAGGTGAGTAAGGAGCAGTTGTCTGATGAACTATTCCATGTTCAGTGCAGAACATATTGAATGGTGCATCATATTCCCCTCCTCTATCACTCCTAACGATTTTAATTGTTTTGCAAAGTTGATTCTCAACCTCAAGCTTATATTCCTTGAATTTATCCAAAGCCTCATTTTTGCTATGTAACAAGTATACATAACAGAATTTTGTGCAATCGTCTATGAATGTCACAAAGTACTTTTTGCCGTCTCTGGTCTGCACATATTTTAAATCACACAGATCCGTGTGAATTAGACTTAGAGTTTCTGTGTTTCTTTCTACAGAACGTGATGGAGTTTTAGTGAGTTTGGCCTCTGTGCAAACTTTATATTTTTCGCAGTTGTCTAACTTAAATTTTGATAGTAAATTAATGTTAATTAGTCTACGTATAGAATTGAAATTAACATAGCCTAGTCTTTCATGTCAAACAGAAGATGACTCAACAACATAAGCAACATGAGTAATTTTATTAACTTTGGGAACAACAAGAACAATAGATTTTGGGATGACTGTCATTATATTAAATTTGAACAGTCCATTCTTTACATATCTTTTTTCCAAGTACACCCCATTCTTAGACAATACAAAATTATCAGAAGCAAGAACAAATTTAAATCTATTCTTGCTTAGCAAAGATCCTGATATCAAGTTCTTTCTAATATCTGGAATGTGCAACACATCTGTTAGTGTCACGCCCCGCTTCCCAAAAGAGAATACGGAATACAGATACATAACTAAGCTCAGCGAATGATTTTCATCATCCATAAGCTGTTCAGAATCTTTGCAACATTTCTCGGAAATAATCAGAGTCAGAAGCAAAAGAAATCAACCCAGTATGCATAATAGAATCAAATATACCAATAAAAATTTACTTGAAACCAAAATATAATAATCTCAAATAAATCAAGTCTGGACCAGTCAATAATATCCTGGGTCACATTGCCCAAATACAAATAACGCAAGTAACCAATACAATTGTTCAAGCATCAACATGAAATAATAATAATAAATGCAAAAACTCCAGCACTAATATCTCATATCACCAACTCCATGTGGTAGCTGGTCACCCTGGTCTGCAATTAATAAATTGCAAAAAAAAAAAAAAAGAAAACAAACTCCCGTCAATACAAGTTACGGGCCGCTTGTAGTGCAGGATACAAGTATATGGGGAAGAATAATAAATATAAAATAACAGCAGGAAGAAACATAGTATGGAATAAGCATGTCAAGAGAATAGAATATCTAACATGAATCAAGAAAATAGAATCAAGTAGTAGGGTATACTAACAGGTACAGGTAACATGTATCAAGTGTCAAGCAAACAAATAAACAGGTAAACATGTAACAGGTAAACAGGTAATCAGGTATACAGGTAAATAGGTAATCAGGTATACAGGTAAACAGGTACAGGTACAAGTGCAGGTAATCATGTAACAAGTATGAGGTTATGTCAAGTCTTGCATTATTACTATCTAGGTAGCACTTCATGCATCCCGGTTTTTACTACATGGTTGTTACATTCAAACAAGTTACGTTTAGATTTCGTAGTAGAGTCCATAGGGCAGTGTATTCAGGGATTAGGATAAAAGGAATAATAGGAACAGGTAGAACCTAGTGGTTCTCTTCCGAGTACACCTTCCTATAGGAAAGTATGCAGTCAGGTACAGGAACAGGCAGAACCTAGTGGTTCTCTTCCGAGTACATCTTCCTATAGAGAAGCATGCAGTCAGGTAATTAGGTAAATAGGATCTTGAATCATGTAGTCATGAACACGTAACAGGTAAGAGACAGGTCCTTTTCTCAGTACACATTTCTATATTTTCCACTACTAGATTTTTTCCTTAACCCCGGCTTGGTCATTTTGTGATTATTAGCAAATAGACATGTATGTGTCACAAAAATAGAGCAAGAATAACATGGCATGATCATGTAATAGGTTCAGGTTGAAAGATAAATATGTACAGGTGAAAGATAACTCATAACAGGATACAACAACGACAATTCTAGTTCAGGACAGCAAGATAGTACTGTACTAAAACTGGGATTCCCGTTGCTACAAAAATGCAAATTTGAATCCGTCAAAGAATCTGGAAAATAGACTCCCGGCCGAATCCATCGAACATATATAAGTCATATAGTATTTCACAAAATCCTAACTCAAAACAGGTTTGAATCCAGAAAACGTGTTCAGTCAGAAATCAGTATTTTGTATTCGAAGTCAGGAAAACAGCATGAAAACTCATTAATTAAATCCACAAAAAATTTGGGGTATTTTCCTATATGTATAGTATCAGAATATAAAGTTTCATAATTTTTCAATATAAAAAATTTGGTCAAAAAAAATCAGAAAACATCAAGATGCAGTAGTTTTATAAATCTGGAATTATAAATACTGCAGTACGAAAATAACAATATCTCACAAACCATAAATCGAAATCCAAATCCACCAAAAGGGTGATAAAATAGATACAGTAGGCTAACTTTCATATTCAAAAATATTTTACAAACAACAAGTAGAATTAGGTCGAAAATCAAGTTCTTTACTGAACAGTATGAAAAATCTACTAGTATAATAATTGTTTGGAAACATAGAACGGTTAGTAAAACTCATCAAATAAATCAACAAAAATTCATGGTTAATCCCAATCAAGTCTAGTTATACTGTGCAAAATATTTGATCAAAATAATACCTTTAACATCATGATAAAAATAGATTACTCTTCAGAATTCATAAAAAACACAATCTGGCAATCTTTCTACACCTCTGTAGTAAAATAGGCATAACTCACAACTCATAAATCGAAACTGAGATCTGTCAAAAGAGTTGAAAAATAGACAGAATTCTCTATAGTTCATGTTCACAAAATATTTTTAAATACTGACCTTAATAGGGTCTAAAATACTGAACAACATCAAAGTAACAGAAAATACAAATTTGTTCTTCATACACAAATCAACATGGGTTATACAGAAAATATCCAAATCATAGTCAAACATGAAATATAGTGTACTAGATGTCCAAACAATATTGTATAGGATATTTCACAAGTCCACAACAAGTCTACTACAAATAATACGAATGAGCACATGATATGATATGAACAACACGCATATATATAAAACAAGAAGTGGTCAATCTTAGGTTAATTCATGTCATGTATGTCGTGAGGCAACTATGATCGAAACAACACAATAGAGATAATATCAACAAGGGGTTTCACACAAAAATTGTCTCTAGAACACAACTACACTACAGACAGTATTTAGTACTTGTATTGCACAAATAAAAGAATACAAGTTACTTGCCTTAACCGACGACGAAAACCGACGAAGCAAAAGTAAGAATAACGGGAACGGATTCCCAGGCAAACGAACACAACGAACTCCAAACGAATACACGAACCAAAAGCGAGCAAAACCCACGAACGAACGGAACATAAGCAACTCCACACAAATCCCAACAGCGAAAGGGAACGATGGCACAGTGACGACTTCTAGTCGATGATGCTACTGGCGCTGTCAGCCGATAGAGGGGAAAGCACAGCACTGCGGTGCTGTTGTTGTGCTTGCTGCTCCGTCGCGGTGCACAGGAGAGAGACGCAGCACCGAGGGGACGAGGCAGTGGGATTTCAACGACTCCGGGCTGAAGATAGATGATGGATGGAGAGGGAGAGGGCTTGGAGGGGCTGCTATGATCGGGATGGTGCAGGAGGACGGGAGACAGGGTCGGGGGTAAGCACCGGGGTAGGGTGAAGGCAGTGGACTGGAGGATGATCGGGAGGGGTTGGTTTTGAAGCCGGGGTGAAGCACAGGGTGAGGGAAAGATGAGGGGATAAGAGAGCGGCGGATGGTGCATCGGTAAATAAAAAAAACGAATGGGTTTAAATAAGCATAGGGATTTATGTTTAGGGTGATGATGGCAGAGTAAGGGTAATAGGGTATCAGGTTTAGGTCATTGAGGCTAACGGGTTGGGGAATTTAGTATATAGGAATTGATAGTGTAATAGGTTTAAGATGAATGGATTTGAAAACAGGGTAATGGATAGTTGACTGTTATAGGGTATTAGGCTTTAGGTAGTTGGGGTAAAAGTAATTGGTATAGGATTAAGGAATGGGTTCTGGGTAAACAGGGTATAGGTATTTTGGTATTATTAGGTTGAGACGATGGGTTCAAGAAATAGGACAACTCCACAAGGAAAAATAGGGTGATACAAAAAAAAAATAGACGGCACAGAAAATGAACAAATAAAATAGGCACGAACAATTGAATCAAGGAGATCAAAAAAATAATAGTTCGATCCAACAAAGACGAATAAATGAGACAATTGGATCAAGAAAAACAAATAAAAGGACGACAAAGTAATAAAATGAATATATTGAAAATAAAATTCAATATACGGTCCAAAAAGAGATACAAGAAGAATACAAATATCCAAAATGAAAAATACATCCAAAAATACACAAAATGGGGAAAAGGGGTTACAATTAGTTTAGTTCCTTACCTGAAGTCATCTTCAGCACTATCTTCCCTATTCCTGCAATTTTGGAGCTGGAAGAATTCCCCATGAATAACTGTTCATCCTTGTTGCACTTCTGGAATGAAGTGAACATTTTCTTGTCCGAGCAGATGTGCTTGGTGGCCCCAGTGTCGTACCACCACTCACGAGGATTGCTCCCCACCAGATTCACCACTGATACAACAACACAGAGGTCCAGGTCAGAAAGACCGGTGGACAAGTTCTCAGCTATGTGTGCATGGGATTTTTCATTTCCTTTTGCCTGTCCAGTTCCAGCACGGTTATTGTCCTTGCTGCAGGAATCAGAAATTTTATAGCCCAGCTTACCACACTTGTGGCATTTTCTAGCAAACCTCTTTGCTGCAGGTTTTTTGTTCGAGGCCTGTGGCAAGAACTTTCTCTTTTTGTCCTTCTGTTTGTGCTCAACCATGTTGGCCTTTTCTATAGACTGATTTTCATAGGACCTGTCAGCCTTGCGATTCTCCTCTTCGATCCGCAACCTGACAATGAGGTCTTCAAGAGAGATCACCTTTCGCATGTGCCTGAGGTAGTTCTTGAAGTCCTTCCATCCAGGTGGAAGCTTCTCAATGAATGCTGCAACCTAGACTGGTTCACACGTCGTCATGTTCTTTGCAGCGATTTCGTGCACTATCACCTGCAGTTCCTGAATTTGACTCACAACTGTCTGGGAGTCAACCATCTTGTTGTCCAAAAATTTGCCAACTACAAACTTCTTGGAGCCGGCATCTTCTGTTTTGTACTTCTTCTCCAAAGTCTTGAAGACACAGTAGACATTGTACAGTGGGTCTACCCAGCCGTTCAAGATGTAATTTCTGCAGAGATAATCACCCTGAGTCCATGCATCAACCGTAGCAACAGAGTGCGCATCCATAGGTGCCAGCATAGGGGTAGTTTCAGTGAGAAACCTGTTCAGCTTCAAGGTGGTCAGGTAGAACTGCATCTTCCTTTGTCACTTCTTGAATCGAGTTCCATTGAACTTCTCTGGTTTTTCTCCCACAGTTATATGTGTGGGCAGAACGACTGTTTGTGCCGCAGTCGATTGTGCAGTCACATTTTGGGTCACTGGTGTTTGTTCACTGATAAGTCCACTGACATTATCTTTTTGTGTGTTTTCCATGTTTTGAAACAGTTGAAATAGAACTGTTAGTTGTTTTGTTTTTCCGAAATGATAACAGTACCTATAAATAATCTTCACAAAAACTATTAGAATAGAGGAAAATTTCTACTTTAAGATTGTTAGAACTTGAATTTCATAAATTAGAAAATGCTAACAATATTTGTGAAGAAATACAATTACAGGGAATAAAAGAAGAAACCAGATACTTCAATACGGAGTCGAGATTAAGATCTCTGTCCTTAAAGCAAAATTCGTCCCGTAGTGTGACGGTAGTTGACGAATTGCCTCCCATGATACAACTGTATTGCCTTTCCCTGAAGCGCAGCATCCTAGCTTCAGAGATCTTAGCGAATCGGTAGCTGTGTTGTACTCTCAGACTCTAACTCAGAGGAAGAAGGAGAAAAAGGAGATTCGGAATTTTTAATCACCCTGTGTACTGGCAGACAAAAAGTCTGGTCTTATAGGAGAAGGGGAGTAACTGAAGGGTCCATTACTCTGTAACAGCAGAGTAATAGTCCATTACTCTGTAATAGTAGAGTAATGGTTCAAAAACGTAATTAATGATCAATTACTCTGCTGTTACAGAGTAATGGTACCAGTTACATAATTTGAAAAGCTTCAACAGTAACTGGGGAAAATTTTTGGAGCAGGGCAAAAAAAAATAGGCCAGGCCAAGCCTAGTCGGGCCGGGCCTCTCTCCACTACACATTAGTGGTAACCCCACGGCTACGCCTTTTAGTCCATTTCTTTAGCTTATATACTAGATAAAATCTTTCCCATCTTCCGATGTGGGACTATCCATTCCAACTGTCCAAGTTAGGACATTTCGAGTACCCAACTTTGGACCTACATTTTTCATTCATACGAAAACCGTTTTTGGCAAGTGAGTACATTACGGAATAGTACTCGACGAGAGGAACGTAATCCAATCAACTTCGCCGGAGTCCACTGGAATCCGATCCGGAAAAAATTCAAAAAGTATTTCCAACGGTGGATAAGTAAATGCCAATATCGAATTGAGTTTGCAAGTGTAAAATTCTTGTGTTCTCCACTCGACGTAACCCTAAATAAAAAGGAAAAAGACACGTACAATGCACGCTTTATTCATATAGTATACTTTATTCCTACTAGTAGTTTACACGTGCGATACACGTCTTAATAAATATAATTTTTTAAAAAGTAAAAATTCAGACGTAGTGAATTTGATCTAAAACCTCATTTACAATAGTTATGCACGTGCGTTGCACGGATTGGTAGGTGGACAAATTACACTAAGATCTTCTCTCATTACAGTACTAGAGATTTATTCAATTTGCTATAACCCCCACCCCAACATTCATCATCGTCATCTCCCCACCAATCTCAAAGCATGTCTCTCCGCCAACTCCAGCGCAAAGCCGCCGACGTCCTCCGCAACGGCGGCCTCCTTAAAGCCATCCAATCAGAAATTGCCCATGAGCTCTCCTCCTCCCCTCCTCCCCCTTCTTCCCCCCTCCCCTCGCAGGTAAGCAAAATTACCATCCTACCCCTCCATTTATTTCCCCCTCAAAACCCTAAAAATCCAAAATTTAGGATGATGCGCGTTTCAAGGTGGACTGGGACGATGCACGCACGCAGGACGTGCTTCTGAAGCGGCGGAACGACAAGGAGGAGATATCGGTTTGGGCGTTGATGCGGTCGGTGAGGTTCGAGGAGGAGGTTTCGGAGTCGAACCCGAATCCGGAAGCGTTGCCTGGGGAGGTGGTGATGAAGGTGTGTATTAAGAAGATTGGGTTTGATCCGGTTGTGCATTTTGACTGTAAGGTGTTCGATGGTGGGTTTCGGGTTCGGAGCGTTTACTATCATGGGTCAATGGAGGATTTGGGGGAGAACAAGTACAAAGGGCCTCAATTCAGGTATTCGTTTTCGAAGAAGTTAAAATTTTGATCATTTGTTAGGATAAGTTGTGGTTTATTTTATAAAGTTGTACTGAAATATATTTGATTAGCTTGATTGATGATTACACATGATCTAAGCAAAATGAATATGAATATTAGAATTGGTAGAGGTAACTTTGCGAGTATTTCCATGTTTCTTCATGATTAGTTACTGGCGTTCTTGTTGTGGATATGACTCCAATATAAGGCACAAATGACGTGGGTTTGATTGGTGAAATTGGATAAGGTTGATTAAAGGAAATGTCGTGCATACGTGTTTTCATGTGTTGCTCGGTTGTCATAATTGATGCATGACTGGGCTTTTCCCGTAGGCTTACTATGGTACTTGTCCTTCACATGCCGTAGTGCTTTTGATAATGGTAGGTCAATAATGGATTGTTCTTCGAAAGATCACCTATGTTGTAAGTCATTATCACAGATATCCTCTGCAAAGACAAATGGCCATGTAGTCTTTTCATTTACGGAAACCAAAGTTCGCAACCTAACTTTGATGTCTAGCACATGTTACGGACCTCGAGTTTGTAGAATGTTTGATACAGTTTTGTAACTGATATTTGCAAACTTCTTTGTGAGGACCTTTTTGAAATCAAAATAAACTTCACTTGTGAATTGCCTGTATTCCAAACCAGGGTTGTAAAGGAATGTCTGCAAACCAAGTGTCTAACAACAAACTAATCTTTTATCCTTTTATTGGGTTTTTAGTGACCATGGTATGCATGCCTCTACTCTACCAACTTCCTTATGGGACTGTGTTCCTCCATAATTATCTTTGTGAGTCATTTATAAGTGGAGTGAAGCAACCCCTCAAAATTGGGGTTCTTCCAATTTGCTGCCACCACTTATTATATGTTCATTTTTTCCCCCTTGGATTATGCCTAAACCATTATGTATATTTCTTGCAAATCCCGACCTAAGCAATGAGCCTATGAATCTATGTTGTTATGCTATGTCAGAAGGAACTATCCCGAAGACTATCCATCTTTTGCACAAACTTATTGAAAAAATTAGCTATATCAGAAGGAAGTAGTCCCAGGACTATCAATATTTTGGAGAGACTGAGTTAATTGAGAAGTTTATAAAAGGACCATGCAGGCTGGCGAACTTGACGATTGAGTTAAATAAGGTTAAATGCATTACAAACTAAGAAGCATGTCAGGGACGCACCAGCACTGACACAATGAGGTATGATGCACCGAGGTGGGAAATATTTTGGAAAAAACTACGCGAAACTAAAGTGGATAGCGCCGTGTCGGGTTCGTGTGTCCGACACCACATTGCTATTAGTAGAAGTGTCCATTCTTCATAGCTTACAAAGGACATTTACTTTCCCTCGAGACCGACCAATTGTTATCTACATAACCAATAATTGGAGTGCACTCACTTTTCTTCTTTCTCTTGGTTAGTTTAATAGAGAGTCCAAGTTAAAAGCAAGGCATTTTTACAATTTTACAGTGCAGTGTAGTTATGCAAGAGAAATCACAAGTTTAGGGTTCTGGTGTGGTTTAGTGGTTATTGTTATGCCGTTATGAACATAATACATAAGGTAGAGAAAACTTCATAATATTTAAGGATCCAACTCAACAATGTAATCTATGTTTGACTCTTTTACCAAAGTTCAAGGTATGTTGCATTAGTATGAGGCAACGTTCTCTTTGACTCCCTTCTAATTAAGGTTGTACTTTAGTTCAGTCTAAAATTTAGGTTCCATTCAACAAGTGCATTTAGATTCTATTCTTCGAACACTATTCTTTCCACTTACTCTACTAATAAATAAATTATAATTTTCTAGATGTATCTAAATTCTGGTTATCTTTGCTTCTTTTTTCAAAAGAACTGTCTTGATATATGTTTCAAGAATCAGTCCCATTGTACCATATCATGACAACGCAACATTCCAAGTTGTGGTTGGTTACATGAATCTTTTTTCTCCATTCAGCTTTATCAAGATTCATCGATGTCAAATTAGTAATTACCATATCCTTCGTAAATCCTCTATCTTAGTTCGTTTAGGTTACCGCAGATCCTCTTTACTCCTTTTAACTACAGTTGGGCACGTGTTGGAATATGCTTGAACTGTTCTCTTATAAGAGATGATTAGGTCCCGATGAACACCCAATTTATTAAGGTCACTGTACCAGCTCAAAGAAGAACTAGTATCAGGTTTTTGGGCCAGTCCACCTGGTTCAGCTTGAATATTGTTGTAACGATATTGGTCCACGCTTTTTTTTAGATGGATTTGGTTTTAATTTGTTTGATATGTTGAGTGACAAACTTCTAATCTAATTAGGATATATGTGAGAGTTGGAGTGTTGGACTCTTGGAGTCCCCAAGTTTATGTGGGATTAAAACAACAACGAGGGCAAGGTAAGTTGCGATGAGTTAGGAGATTTGGTCATGTTTTCTCTTTATTACTTTATTTGTATCTCTATGCCAATAGAAGGGTTGTGATTTTATGGTAAGTGGAAAAACAAAAAGAACATCCTATTCTCTATAGCTGTCGAAAAAGTTAAAATTAGGTAACTTAGGCCTATGTTGTTTGCAATATATATCTCATGGTAGGGTCTTCGCACAATTTTTGCCTTAAAAAGGTCAATAAAAGAATATAAACTAATAAACACGTAGGAAGAAGAATTAGGATGATTTAGGGTGATGAGGACATCAAATCTGTTTTATTTTATTTTGAGATTTAGCCATATGTAGTTTATTTGAGAGAAATTTATTTGAGAGATTTGTTTTAGATTTGTTTGATATTTGTATTGAGATTTGTTTTGAGCCTTTCATCCCTCTTTTTTCGGTATATAGGCCTTGAGAATAATGAGAAAATATGCTATTCCTGATTTAAAAAATTATTGTGTTGAGTTATTGCTCTCCAGACAATTGAGAGAATTATTAAGGTTTATGAGAAATCTTAATAAAGTATTAGGGTTTGTGATAAACTCTAAAACTACACCCAAATTTCCAATTACATCCTATATTCCAAATCCTAACCCTAATCTTCCCCAAACCCTTCTTCCTCTCTTTTGCATCCCGAGACCCTAGCCTTCGTCGTCGTCGTTTTCCTCACTCGCTCCTCTGCCGACCCTCCTTCACCGCCCTCGTCGCCCTCATCGCCCTCGCCCCCACCTTCAACAACCCATATCGCTCTCGCCCCCACCTTCAACAACCCATATCCTCACTCCGTCGTCCCTCCTTCACCGCCTTCGTCGCCCTCATTGCCCTCACCTCCACCTTCACCAACCCACCTACATCCCGTCGTCCCTCCCTCACTGCTACCATCCCCTGCCGACCACTGTGCCCGTTCGACTAGCCCTCGTCGATCGCTAGCCCCCGTCGCTCGCAACCCCGTCTCCCTCCTCGCCGACCGCTACCCCATCGTAAGACCACCGTAGCTGCCTTCCCTTGCTGTCTCGCCGACGGCTCCACGACAGCCACCCCGACCTTTTTCCTCCACTACAACTATACACTATCTGCAACCCCGGTTAACTATTTCCACTTCTCAAATATTTGTATTACTGCTTTATCATCTTTATAATATTATTTGATTTAACTGTCGTTCACAAATATTGAGAGTGGGCGTTTTTACTTGTCAATTAAAGTACAAATTATTATTGTATCTTTTACTTGCTAAGAACGCTTAGGTATATAATTATTGATTGTTAGAACTGAATCGTTAATTGGGCTTGTTAAACTTAATTCAATTCTTGAAAATCTATCGAACCGGTTAACTATTTTAATTTCTAACTTGATCTGCATTACATGTTGGTAAACTTAATCATGTAATATCCTTGGAAAATCTCTACTTAGGGCTGTTTACATCATTTTGGTATCAGAACGAAGGTTTTTCAAAACCCTAGTTCTTGCATCATTTAATCATAAAGTTTTGCATTCATTTAGAATCATTTAGAGTCTTTTATTTTATTTTCTTTCGTTCTTTTTAGATCATTTCAGAAAGAAAAAAACTTAGGTGCATTTAGGATACGTTTTTCCAAATTTCAGCAAACACACGACCCGAGTTTTTCACCATTGCTGAATGCGTCTTTGAAGCACCATAACAGATCCTGAAGAGCCTTTGTTGTCCCTCCCAAACCACCCAATTATGAACCCTAGACTTCCGCGAACCCTCCTCGAACTGAGATGGACAACTCTGATATTTTTGCTGCCCTAGGCCTAGCTGCCATTCAAGCAGCTCTTGTCAATATCAATCAGAGGTTTGAGCAAGTGGAATTGAATCAAAATGCTGCTCCTGAGCTTCAT
Organism: Hemerocallis citrina; assembly: GCA_017893485.1. Classification (NCBI taxonomy): domain Eukaryota; kingdom Viridiplantae; phylum Streptophyta; class Magnoliopsida; order Asparagales; family Asphodelaceae; genus Hemerocallis; species Hemerocallis citrina. Next base: position 78,021,505 of record CM030361.1, on the reverse strand, counting down.
CGTCAGATCCCACAAGGGAATGATCGTGACGGCCGACGTCAAGAAAGTGATCCTGACGAACAATACAAAAAGAACGTTAAGGCTGACGTTCTCCACTTTGAAGGCTGTATGGAACTCCAAGTTTATCTCGATTGGATCCGTGCCATGGACCACTATTTCTTGTGGTTTGACATGAGCGAAGCTCTGAAGGTTAAATTTACCACAATGAAATTGACTGGTAAAGCTCAACAACATTGGACCAATCTTGAACACGCCCGTAGAGGTCGAGGCCTGACACTCATATCTACTTGGGAAACCATGAAAGAGAAGCTCACTGAGAGATATAGGTCGTTATCATTCCACATTCGATTGCTAGATTCGTGGAACCAACTCTATCATGGAAGCAATCCACCCAAAAGTATGTTGATAAGTTTGACAACTCCCTTATTCGGTGCAATATCTTAGGTAAAGAGAGCGAAGAACAAACTCTCTCTAGGTTTAGAGTTGGGACTACGAGCCGATCTTAGGAACGAGCTAATTCATAGAAATGTGAATTCATTGGCAGCAACTTATGTCATTGTTCTCGATATGGATTTTCTTACAGCAAGTTTCTCTTACAAGTCCAGCGATTCAAGAGATTCTTTCTCTAGAATGACCTCTACTGAGCCCTCTAGACCCGAGTCTTCCTCTTCTCAGCACCCCAACAAGTCTTACCCAAGCAAGCCTGCTTCAAATTCCTATTCACTTAGAAAAGAACATTGAAAGAGACTATTCTAAGATTGATCCTCTTACTAAGTATTATAAATGCAATGGATACGACCATGTTGCTGAAAACTGTCCCAGCCTCGTAGGATCAACATTGTAGAAGGTACCGCTGTCATTGCTGATGAGCCTGACAATGAGTTTATTTATGAACCTCATGTCAGTGATGATTTTGGTGAAGAAGAGGATGACCAGCCTCTCCACTGTATTCGGTCGTTCCAATCACCTCCGTTGAATGTACATGAGTCACTCATTCCTTTCCCAGTCACTTGACAGTCCATAGATTTTATCCGTGTTAGAACATCATAGAGTCTCAGAGTCTGCATCCACATTTGCATATCGCACTCATGACTTGCATGAAGAAATTTTCAAGAAAATTAATGAGAATAATTTTAACTACAAGTTAATAGCAGATACTAGAAGGAAATTTAAAACTTTTGATGTTGGTGACGAAGTGATGGTCTGGATTCGTTCGGAAAGGTTTCTAGCTAGATCCGTTAAGAACTTGAACATACGTCCTGCAGGCCCATTTAATATTCTGCATAAAATCAATGATAATGCCTATGTCGTTGACCTTCCTGAAGGTTTTGGCATAAGTAAGATTTTCAATATTGAGGATCTAGTACTCTTATATTGAGGATCTAGTACTCTTATATTAAGGATCTAGTAGCCTTATAGATGAGCCTACCCCACAACCTAATGGTGAGATTTTCACATTTTCCCCTTTACTTGATACTACTTACTCGCCGACAAACAAATTAGATAATATTATAGATGATCATATAGTCTTTACCAGAGATGGTGATATTCATTGGTATTTGGTGAGGTGGAAGAACAAGCCGAAGTTGGATGACACTTGGAGCGATCGTGAGAAGCTCCTGCGCTTGGATCCAGATCTTTTGGAGCACTAAGACAGGATCACTGGTCTTGACTCGGCTGGGTCGAGCCTTCTCCCACCCGGAGAGAATGATGAGGACATCAAATCTGTTTTATTTTATTTTGAGATTTAGCCATATGTAGTTTATTTGAGAGATTTGTTTTACAATTGTTTGAGATTTGTATTGAGATTTGTTTTGAGCCTATATATAGGCCTTGAGAATAATGAGAAAATATACTATTCTTGATTAAAAAATTATTGTGTTGAGTTATTGCTCTTCATCCCTCTTTTTGTGTGAGACAATTGAGAGAATTATTAGGATTTGTGAGAAATCTTAATAAAGTATTAGGATTTGTAAACTTTAAAACTACACCCAAATTCTCAATTACATCCCAAATCCCAAATCCTAACCCTAATTAATTAAACCATAATCTAATCTCCAAACCCTTCTTCTTCTTCCTCTCTCCTGCATCTCGAAACCCTAGCCTTCGTTGCCGTCATCTTCCCTGCTCGGCCCTCTGCCGACCCTCCTTCACCGCCCTCGTCGCCCTCATCGCCCTCGCCTCCACCTACAACAACCCACATCCTCACTTCGTCGTCCCTCCTTCACCGCCCTCGTCGCCCTCATCGCCCTCGCCTCCACCTTCACCAACCCACCCCACATCGCGTTGCCCCTCCCTCACTGCTGTTATCCCCTGCCGATCACTGTGCCCCCATTCGGCTAGCCCTTGTCGATCGCCAGCCCCGTCACACGCAACCCCGTCTCCCTCCTCGCCGACCGCTACCCCACCGTATGGCCACCGTAGCTGCCTTCCCTCGTTGTCTCGCTGACGGCTCCACGACAACCACCATAACTATGCACTATCTGCAACCGCGGTAAACTCTTTTTACTTCTCACATATTTATATTACTGCTTTATCATCTCTATAATATTATTTGATTTAACCGCCATTTACAAATATTGAGAGTAAGCGTTTCTACTTACCAATTAGAGTACAAATCATTATTGTATCTTTTACTTGCTATGGACGCTTAGGTATATGATTATTGATTTTTAAAACTGAATCGTTAATCGAGCTTGTTAAACTTAATTCAATTCTTGAAAATCTATCGAACCGGTTACCTATTTTAATTTTTAACTTGATCCGCATTATATGTTGGTAAACTTAATCATGTAATATTCTTGGAAAATCTCTACTTAGGGTTAAATTTAATCATAGGGGTTGGGTTTGTGGGTTGTGGCAGCGGTTTGGGTCAGGTCAATTTTCACCTGACTCAATTATGTTTGACCCAAACCGACTGGTCCAAATTAATCTTGCTGTGTAAAGGGTATGATCTCAGCTGATTTAATTATTTATTGCTGCTCTCACTATTTTAAATTTCGGCCGGATCGGCCAAAATTTTGTTTCAACTAGCTTGTCGATACAAAATCGCAGATCTTATACTCCATATCGTTTTGGACCGAAATATGTAGATTTCGGCCGAAATTGTGAGAAACTTTATTTTGTTGTTTTACTTTTTGCAGATAAGTCTGATGTAAACTTAACCCTAAATAGAGAATTTTCAAGAATATTAAAAGATTGAGTTTACCAACATGTTATGCGGATCAAGTTAGAAATTAAAACAGTTAATCGGTTTGATGGATTTTCAAGAATTAAATTAGGTTTAACAAGCCCGATTAATGATTCAGTTCTAACAATCATTAAGTATATACCTAAGCGTTCTTAGCAAGTGAAAGATGCAATAATAATTTGTGCTCTAATTGGTAAGAAGAAGCACATACACTCAATATTTGTGGGCGACAGATAAATCTAATAATATTCTAGAGATGCTAAAGCAGTATCACAAATATTGGAGAAGTGGAAAGAAGTTATCGAGTTCGTAGGCCGGGTTACAATGTTGCTAGCTTTGAACTTGGATATGACCAAAACACCGTCGATCTGTGGTGGATGATGGCAGTGGCAGCGTCGGACGGTGGGGTGCTGATGGGGGTGCGGGTGAGACAGCAACGGCGAGGCGTCGATGACGGGCCAATGGTGGTCGCGGGAGTTGGGGGAGTCGAGGCTGGGGATGAGCAAGGGTGAGCCTGACAGGCGAACACCCTCGCTAGTCCCTGTCCTTACATTCAACCAAGACTCGATCTAGTCCTACCAAGGTATCAATACTACCCCACTCCAAGATTAAGGATACGATTAATTACATGATTACTAGCATTTCTTTTATCACCCGATTTCTTGAATCCATGACTCCAGCCAATCTTTAATCCCCTTTCATTTTTTTTTTCTTATTAGATGTATGAACCTCTAGACGAGCCTAGAACTATCTCATATTACCCATTCCCTTAATTGGACGATCTATCTACCATTTTCAATCCCTAACTTGGTACTCAACTTAGCTTGCTATGAACAACTAGTTAAGTTTTACTTGTAGACTCTTTCTAGTTAGTTACCTTTATCATTAATGGATCTTAACCCATCCCACAATAGGACTCAACTAGCGCTCAAGTCCGGCCCAAGGGTTGACCCGCCTCGGCCCACACTTGGCACGAACCAACGACGAACCGACTCTGTCGATTGCTGCAACCGTCATCTACGCTTGGAGTTCGATCGCAACCTCGGCTCGACCAACACATAGCTCCCGCTAACATTCACGCTCCACGGTCATCGACAAGTGGTAGCTCCAAAACACAACCATGAAATCCATCCATCACGGCGAGTGCGTCGACGTACGAGTCATCTCCTCCAACGCGTTCGATGCGACACAGGTCCTATTCTACCCGTCTAGGTTTGTCAACAAGACTTAATCCTAGAGTCTTAATACTCAACCGAGGTATCCCAACAAGGTACACTACACTAGGAGTAAGTCCTAATCCATGAATACATAAAAAGGGGTGCTAGAAGCCCTAAAAATGACAATTCATAATTCCAAACCGCAAGCATACGTTTGGCGTTTATGCCAAAACGGAGTCATTCTCGATCCCGTTTCTTTGAAGAATCGCGATCGGGCGCTCTCATGCTTCTACTCAAAGTAGACAGCAAGTATAAGCACACTTTGAGCATGAATTTCATCCCAAAGTGGTCAACAAAAATACCCCAACATCCAATACAATTTTCACTTCAAAACAGTGAACAATGTTGTCTATATTGAGGTCTATAAGCAACTATGAGCTTCTCTTAGCAAGGAACTTTAGATAATTTAAGTCCTAACTCATATTCACATCTATAACATGATTTGTGACCTCAAACAGCAACTCAAAGCTAATAAAATACAAGTTCAAACTCATTTCCATGAACATGGTGCAAAATAGTGAGCTCTCAGATTCACTGTGTTTTTGTCGTCACTTGCAAAAATCATATAAAATCGTACACTTATCCAGATCATAATTTCTTGGTCATTCCAGAAAGGTTTGTGTGTCTATTAAAACTTCCTAGTTTCAAGTTTCTTCAGATAAGGTCGTTTGTATGCTCTTATGGTCTCATCTTTAACAAGCATACAGATTTTGAGAACAACACATCATATTAACACAGTCATGGGAGAAAATCAATTTAAAATAGTAAATGGTGTCAGAACTTTATGAAATTTTAGATTATAGCTCCTGACACATGATGTTACAACACTTCCAAAAATAGGTGATTCTATCAAGTAGATTTCTATTTATGTCTCTTTGAATGTCATAAAAAACAGAGTAATAACAGCAGTAGTTATGTTTATTAAAATAACTAGTTGAGTTTGCATGATTTTATTAACATAGCTACAGTGGTCAAAATTTCATGAAATTTGAAACATAGGACTTAGATACATTCAACATTGACATTCTAAAATTTCAGATCATTCCTATAAGCATGCAACAAGATACAAGTCACTCTTCTCACAATAGTAACAATAAAAACTGTTTCTTTTTCTTCTGACCATGCATGTTTGCATTTTATTTTAATAGCAGAAAAATCATAAAAATCTAGAAAAATTACTGAAGGTGCACGGCACATGAATGAACATCATATAAAAATTTCAAGTTAATCCAACCAGTAGTGTTCAGGTTATGAGCTACGGACTGACAACAAAATTTCAGCCTTTTAACAGGATTATCTGTTTTGGATTTCTTAACACAAAACGAGTTATTAAGGTTCATTTTAGAGCATGCATGTAATTTTTCAGTCACTACAATTACCATTTAACAAGCAAAAACATACAAAGCGGTTTGAATCACCCACCTTGATGAATTTTGATGGAAAAGAGATCCTATAAGCTCCTAGCTTCAAGATTGGCCTTCTTGCTCCTAGCTCCTTACCTTCTTGGCTCCTTGGCTCCTCCTCCTTGGCTTCTCTTCTTCTCCTTACTCCAAATCAGTAGCAAGGTCTCTCTTACTCTTTTTTTTCCCTCTTTCTCTCGAGTGTGGAAGTTGTAGGAGGTGAAAATGAGAAGTAGAGATGGGAGGGGTTTAAAAAGACAAAAGAGAGGAAGGTGGAGGGGGTTTGGCCGGATTTGGGCATGGGGAATAGGGGGAGAATCTCCTCATGCATTGGCTCTTGAGGGAGGTGGAGTGTAGGAGGAGAGAAAGACTCATCATGAGACAATTTGAGTTAAAAAAAACCCTAACCCTAGTTCTCTTTTCCCTCCTTTTCCCTCCCAATCTTGGCCGGCCTATAAGGCTCTTAGGCGGTGGTGCTGACTGGAGAGCGACGGCGAGGTGTTTGGTGGTGGTGGGCGGCGAGGAGAGGCGTCGGGTGCTGGAGGAGATGGGGGTCGGGGTGACGGCGATGTGAAGGAGAGAAGATGAAGAAGAAGAAGAAGAGTTGAGGGGGAATTTGGGGATTAGGGTTTTTTTGTTTAGGGTTTGTATAAAATTGGCGATTTAGGGTGTAATTAGAGCTTCTCACAAACCCTCATATTTTATTAGGATTTCTCACAAATCCTAATAATTCTTTCAATTGTCTCACACAAAAAAGAGGGATGAAGAGCAATAACTCAACACACAATAATTTTTTAAATCAATATATACCCTATTTTCTCATTATTCTCAAGGCCTATATATAGGCTCAAAACAATTGCAAAACAAATTTCAAACAAATCTCAAACAAATCTCTCAAATCCAAAACAAATCTCACAAATAAACTACATATGGCTAAATATCAAAATAAAAATAAAACAAATTTGATGTCCTCATCAAAGTCTTTCAGTGTAGGACCTCTATTGTTTGTGCATGTGCAAAGTCAAGTAAGTCTTTTAAGTAATACATTTTTTTTAATCAATGCAAATTCAATTTTGTTATATATTTATATTATATTCTCTTTTATAATATTGTTAAATTATGCGAATATTTACCGTTAATGATTCATGTCATTAGTTACTTTATACAATATTTTATATGATAAATGACATGTATAATATATAATTTCTTGTTTAGTAAAAATAAATATGTTTATTGAGTGTCCGAAATGAACATCCGAAATGATCACATTTTTCTGAGATCTCCTTCCATATCTCCATCCGAGACGAGACATCCCTTGTCGAGATGAGTTCGAAATCCGAGATTTAAAACTCTGGCTGCGCTTAGTCTTAAATATCTAAATATTTCATTATTAAATTGAATCAGTGTTGGATCTGGGTTAGAACTTAGAATAAATGGCCACCCTTTAAAAAGAACATACTAATGTTCCAAACAATATATCTACTGCCAAGGAACATAGAAAAGGGACCAATGCTTATTCATTATCATTCATTTCTCAGAACTTTTCCAGAGTACAACTAATTACATTAATTTGTCCTTTTATTCTCAAACCTTTTATTTATCAACTGCTTCCTTGAAGAGATTAAGTTGGAGGAACAGTATAACCTGTAGGGCAAAAAGATAGTAATAGTCAATACAATGAAACACTTGTCATAAAATAAAATTAAAATTAAAGTAGAATTAAAATTGCAATGCAATTAACTTCTTATATTGCTCTCCAATTTTGATATATGAAGGTAAGTTTAACCCAAACTTTGCCTTATTAATTTTAGGAAAATTAAATTCACGTATCTTAGCTCCATATCCAAAACACGTGAAAGAAAAGATAGAGAAGGGAAAAAGATAATAGCGTGGATGCTTACTTCCACATTTACTTCCAGACTTCAGAGGTCTCCCGCAGTACTTAGCCACGGAAACGACCTTCTCCATGCTGATGATATCCTCAATTGGCTTTGGAATGTTTGCGCAAATGCACATAACATCTGACTGGTTAATCGAGTTACAACATGCAACCGAGGGATTCGTGGATGGACTGGATTTCAGAATAGACTCGTAGCAGTCTAGTCCCACCGCGATTTCCCCGTTGCATAGTTGTTCAGCTTTGACCCATAGGCTGGAGAGGGCTAACATCATTGCAACAATAGCAATAGGGAAGAATAATAAGGATTTCATTGTGAACTTTGGACTCTCGCTCTAATAATTTGTTGGAGTTTGTGTATTTTGAAGGGGTTTATATGGGAGATGAAGAGTAAAGAGAGAAATCTTTTTCTACTAATTGGGATAAGCTTCTAGTAATAAATACTAATTCGAGGATAGAGTGTTAATCGAGGTATTCACAATTTCACACTGCCACTTGCTAATATTTTGTTCACACTATCAGATTCAAAAAGGTGGAGTCTGCTTTTGCATTGATTACCTGTGGATATTACCTTCTTGAGTTTTGTAGAATGAAATTGTTTTTTTAACAAGGAAATTTCACACTGCCACTTGCTAATATTTTGTTCACACTATCAGATTCAAAAAGCTGGAGTCTGCTTTTGCATTGATTCCTGTGGATATTACCTTCTTGAGTTTTGTAGTATGAAATTGTTTTTTTAACAAGGCCATATCCACACATATACTCACTTAGAACAACACATATAATTGGATAGAATCTTAAATTCTAGTTTAATTTTCTTATATTAGATTTCTGTTTCTTAGCTAAGCATTCTTGAGTTAAGATTGTTTAGGTCAGATCTTAGGATGAGTAAAACTTATTCGTACAAAAATATAATTGTACTTGATACTCTCCAGACCCAACCCAAAACCTGTCCAAACTTGTAGGGTCAGGTTCTCTAACATCCCGGGCCCTACATACCCTAATCACGGCTCCACCATAGAGCACAGCCTCACCAAAAGTGCTATAGCTTAGTAGGTGCTCTTGGATCATTGACAATCTAATATATAATAACTCATACCCCACTTTCTAACCAATATGAGACTATGTAAATTTAGGGGTATTACAATCACCCCTCCTTTGGACTTAGCGTCCTCGCTAAGCTTGGACCCTTCATCTAGCCAGGACCTCATTTCTAGTCGGTATGGTTCACATGGATGCCACTACTTTGGTCCCCCCAACGTACTGACCTGGTCTTTTCTACCAGCGTAGTGCCTCTGGCCTCACTAGTGTGTACACCCCTGTGATCCCAACATCGGTGTCGAAAGTCAGCTCTGATACCATTTGTAATGCCTCGGGCTCTTTAAAGAACTTAACCACGGATTCACCACAGAGCACAACCTCTCCAAAAGTGATATAGCTTAGTATGTGCTTTTGGATCCTTGGCAATCTAATATAAAATAACTCATACCCCACTTTCCAACTAATATGAGACTGTAAATCTAGGGGTATTACAGGTTCGAGTGTGGAAAACGGTAAATATATATGGTTGGGTATGAGTGTGGAAAACGGTAAATCTATAGGGTCATGTAGCAGGCAAACTAGACGAATGAGTTAAATGCCTTTCAAAGTAAGAAGCATGGACACATGCACACTAACACCAACAGAATGAGATATGATGCACCGATGCAGGAAATATTTTAGAAAAAACTACACGACAGTAAAGTGTCGGATTTGTGTGTTCGACACCACATGGCTACTAGTAGAAGTGTCCGTTCTTCATAGCTTAAAGGGACGTTTACTTTCCCTTGAAACCAACCAATCGCTATCAACTTTACGAATAATTGGAGTGCACTCTCTTTTCTTCTTTCTCCAGGTTGGTTTAATAGGGAGTCCAAGTTAAAAGCAAGCATTTTCACAGTTTTATAATCCAATGTAATTATGCAAGAGAAATCACGAGTTTAAGGTTCTGGGGTGGTTGGTTTAATGGTTATTGCTATGTCCTTATGTATATGAGGCAGAGAAAACTTCATAATAATTAGGGATCCAACTCGACAATGTAGTCTATGTTTGACTTGTTTACCAAAGTTCAAGCTTCAAGGTATGTTACATACGTATGAGTCAGCATTCTCTTTGATTCCCTTTAATCTTAAAGCCGTAGGTTCCATTCAGTAAGTGCATTTAGATTCTGTTCTTCAGAAGTTATCCTTTCCACTTACCCTACTAATAATAAATTATAATTTTCTTGATGCATCTAAATTCATTTCATCCTTGCTTCTTTTTTCAAAGAATTGTCTTGACATATGTTTCAAGAATCAGTCCCCCTATACCATATCATAACAACACAAAATTCCAAATTGGGGTTAATTACATGAATCCTTTTTCTCTTTTCAGCTTCATCAAGATTCACCTATGTCAAATTAGTAATTACCGTATCCTCCTTAACTCTATCTAAATCCATTTAAGTTACCCAGATCCTCTTTACCCCTTTTAACTACAGTTGTGCACTTGTTGGAATATGCCTCAACTATTCTCTGTTAAGAGATGGTTTGGGCCAATGAGAAGCTACACCAAGTTTGTTGCAAATCAGATATGAAACAGGCTGAGAAATTGATGTCAAACACCCAATTTATCTAAGATCACTGGACCATCCAAAAGAAGAACTAGTCAGGTTTTTTTGCCAGTCCCACTGGTTCAGGTTGAAGATGGTTTTAATACTATGGGTCTACGATTTTTTAGATGGATTTGGTTTTAATTAGTTTTATATGTTGAGTGACAAACTCCTAATCTAATTCGGAGATATGTGAGAGTTGGACTCTTGAGTCCCAAATTTATGTGGGATTAAAACAATAATGACGGTGAGGTAAGCTGTGATAAGTTGTTAGGAGATCTGGTCATGTCCTCTTTGTTGATTTATCTGTATCTTTATGCCATTAGAAGAGTTGTGATTTTATAGCAAATCAAACAACAAAAAGAACATTATCCTAATATCTGTATATCAGTTGAAAAGAGTTAATCAACTCGTACTGATTACTCATGGTCAATCATCATGAATCAATCCATTTACAGCAGATTTTTTTAACTGATGAAGTGGTTACATCCGATTGAAACAATTACACTGTCTTTTAAACCGCTTCATTAAACTAATTTCTTACTATTATTTGCAGCACTCTGGATCCCAAACTACGCAAAGCATTGAAAGAATACCTCTTGGCTAGAGGAATCAATGATCAACTTACTAGTTTTCTTCTTCAACACTTGGTGAAAAAGGAGCACAGTCAGTATGTAAACTGGTTGCGTAATTTAGAGGGTCTCTTTACAAATGATGATTGATACAGACTTGGATGGAAAAAAGATCCAGAAGAGGGATTGTAGAACTGGAGCTGTGACCAACTTGGGGGTTTGTTCATTTGTAGTCTGATAAGGTTATAATTATCTTTTAAGCACTAATGGTTGGTTGAATCAATTGTGGATTGGTTGGTATTCTGGCTGTAATTTATAGGTTTTTTTCTCCCGCATATGTCCTTGAGAAAGGGGGGCACTTGTACCCTGGTACAGTTTTTCTTCCACTAATTTACTCTTGTGGTTGTGTTACCTGAACAACACTTTTTTGTTCACAATAAAAAAAAAGGCAATATGTCGCTGTTGACTGATTAGTGCAGTTAGCAATTCGTATTGAACAAACTAGTCAAGAAAGAGTGTGATGCATCTTTCATGGACTAGCTAGGTTTAAAATAGAAGTTTAGTCAAATGATGTATGTCCACTGTTAAGGTGACGCGTTGAGGAAGATGAGGGGCTATCTCCTCTCCGGCATCCGCCACCAACCCCCTTTCGCCTGAACCACCTTCTCAACTTAACACTCCATAGCTCCAACTTGCTCTTCCCCTCAGCCCCTGAAGCTTCTCCCTTCTCCCCCTCACAGCCATTTTTCTTAGTTAGTTTGTTAGCCTCCAACCCCGTTATCACCTTCTTCACTTCACCTTATCCCGCGGACCTTTGGCTTCACTCCCTCTTCTTATCGGAGTTGGAACTGAGTGGGTGTGGGCCCAACGAGGGGGTTCGACACCCACCTGCTCCCCCCCCCCCCCCCCCCACCTCCCCCTCCCCTCCCTGCAGAGATTCCCACCCCTCCTTCCCCTACCGCTCACCTCCACGTCAACTAGGGGGCTGCTGCCCTCAACCCTGCCTTCAACCAAGCTAGCCTTAGAACCCCCCCCCGAGGAGGAGCCTCCTAGGCTTAGACTCGCGTGCACTCCGCCGCGGGCACACCGAAGTGCACATCATCGACGGCCATCGAGTGGCGCCGTTCATCATCGCCATCGGGAGATCATCTCCAAGGAATGGGCCCATAGAGGGGGTCCTTCTACGAGCCACAACGGGTGTAATAGAAACCCCCCCCCCCCCCCCCCCCCCCCCCCCAATAGCTTCACAGGAACAGGGACAGAGACACTCACAGACAGAGCGCTGACGAGGAGACTCACCATCATAAACACACTAGTAGTTACTACAGAGCGAGGGACAACAACAACGATACTCACCGCCCCCAGTTCCTTAGAGGCCAGCGTCACCACTCAAGCCACCACAGCAGTGACACCCATCATCAGTCTACCATTACTTCACATCCAAGAACACCAAATCTCCAGCATATCCCCACAGTATCACCCAACCATCAGCAGCACAACCCTCCAACCCCCCCTCCACACATTCAACACCTGACACCACCAAAGGAGGCGAGCCCGGTCCACCCGAAGGCCATCGTAGCATGGGCCCAACAGGGGGGTCCAAGCGATGTGCCTGGGGAGGACCAGGACCTAGCTTCGAAAGGAGATGCGGCGGAACAATGGCATGAGGTCATCCGCAAAGGGAAGAGGAGGCTCACCCCCCCCCCCCCCCCCCCCCCAACGACAACGCAGCATGACAACGGCAAAAAACAAAGAAGAGGGAAACGGAAGCTGGTTCCGTGCTTCAATTGTGGGGACTTGTGCCACTATAGAACTGAATGCACTAAAGAAATTCGATGCTTGAAATGTATGAAATGGGGCCACATGTCTTACAATTGTACCAATGTGGTTACTTCGAGCACCGATGATGATCGAAAAGTCTGCAGAGGACGGTCGCCGGATATCCAGCAACTATCAGGCTAGCTAACAGCATTGCCATCATCAAAAGCAAGGAGAGTTGGCTACGCCAGTGGTGTGCGGTGGCTCGAGTCAAGTCGGGACGGCCGTCAGAATCCCATCTCCTACAAGTGCTTAACGCCAAGTGGCCTATGAGAGCACACCGAGAATGGGTTGTGAAGAAACTCTTCTAGCTTCAATTCCTCATCTCACTCCCCTCTCCAGAGAAGATGCTAGAAGTTACAAGTTTGGCGACGGTGGATTTTGGACACTTCAAAGTGGATTTCAGAGCTTGGACTCCGAGCTTCGGTGCAGAACGTCCCCAAGGAGACAAGTATTGGATTTGGATCCACAACGTCCCACTTCATTTTTGAAAGAAGGAGCCCTTACAAGAGATTGTCTCCGACTTCGGTTCAGTGGAGGACATAGACGAAAAGACCATTCGCCGCTCGGAGATAGTCTCGGCGAGAGTTCTCATTAGGAGCGGGGATATCTCGCTAATGCCTTGCTTCGCCAAGGTGTTTTCATACGAACAATCCTACCTCGTATGGTTTGTTCTTGACAAACGCGCAGAGACAGAGGCGTACTCACAACCCATCATCTCCCCCACTCCCCCTCTCTTCGAGATGGCCGTACGTACAAAGAAGTGGCCTCACCAGAGTGGGAGCTCACTATAGATGGGGCCCATGAGGTGGAGCGTGCTCTCCGAGCTTTGATCAAGGCGGCAAAAGGGGTGGAGGTACTCCGGGAGCCTGTGCTAGGGAGATCAGCGTGTCAAGCCGCCGGGATGGATCCAGTTGGGCGAGATCGAGATTCGTCCAAAGGATCCTACGGCCAGGATCCACTGCCGGATTTGGTAATCCTCCCAAGGCCAGCGTCAAACGGGGAAAAAGAAGTACCTCAGGTTTCCAAAAGGAGCTTTCAACCACAGAGGTTTGGTGAAAAGCAACAAAATGAAGATCAGAGGAAGATGCCAGAGCCTGCATGTCCTGGTTTGGACAAAAGCATGCTAAACTGCTCTTCAAAAGGGGGAAAGGAGCTGCCTTTGGGTCGGGAGTTGGTAAAGGAAAGCGCCTTTAAGAGGAAAAATCCGAGGGAAGCGCTTCCTTTGACCACGAACAGTGTTCTAAATGGCGTCCGCCTCGGACGCCTAGGCGGCGCCTAAGCGCTCAAATGGAAGAGAACGAACCGCCTTTGCATTAGGCGGTGGTCTAGGCGGTTAGAGATGATTAAGCGGCCGTCTTGTTGAATAGGCGTCTGTGGCGCCGATCGGGCGTCCGCCTGATGTCCAACACTTTGGCGTTTTCTATTTTTAAAAATTTTAAATACTATAAAATAACACAAAAAAAGAGAATTACTATTAATCTATTAATCTGTTATATAATATGTATGGATCTTTAATAGCAGTGTAATTGTTTTTACTTTTTTTTGTATTATTGGTGATGGATTGCACATATTACACCTATTACACATTAAAATAGCACATTTTACACATATTACACATATTACAATTGGACAATTATTTTTTTTAATTGCACGAGGAAGTTTTTTTTATGCATAAACACCCTTTAATTACACATATTATACAAGAACATGATGAATATTTATAATTAGATTGTATGATTATACATACGATTAAAGAATAGGGACTGAAATTAACTAAATCAGCAAAATAAATTCAACCGCCCAGGCGCTGCCTAGGTGCCGCCTAGGCACCCTAGGCGCTAGGCACCCCCTTGACCGAACCGCCACCGCCTAACGCCGTTTATAACCTTGACCACGAAGGAGGACCAAGAGCAGAATAGGCCAGCTAAAGGGCAAAAAGGAAGCTCTGGGCACCAGGAGCAGGTGATGGTAGAGGTTTTTTTGAGGAAGAAGACGAGTGAACAGCTCAAAGCTGTTGAGAAAGATTGCCCAAATGAGGAAAACCCAACCGATATAGGAGCTCCTACTCGAGATTTGAGGAAGGAAGGCTTCGTAAATGACAAAGGGCCCTTGAGCAGTGTGCCCTGTGCGTCGAACAGCACGCCTGCCGCTGAAGCCACCAACCAACCTCAGCCACATGGAAGTGGCGATAGAGAGCTGGAGCAGGTGGCACTAGTCGGCTGCTTAGCCTATCCTACTCCGCTGAATACGCCAAGACAAAATGTGCCAAAGGTTTCGAGTGGGCCCAAGCCCATAAAGTTGGGCGGGAGTGTTTCGAAGAGGGGGGGGGTTCTTATAGGGCATGAGAGGAAGGCTGTATGGGGCCCATCAAAAGCCCATTTGTACTGCATTCTTGTACGGGCCCTGATTTGCAAACAAATATACTGGTTTCGGATCGCAGTGGGCCCATTGAGGGGTCTACCTCTGGAGAGACATCTATTCTACAGGAAGTGGCGACTACAGATGGGCCCATTGAGGGGTCCAATATGGAGGAGGCAGTTGTACAGAGCATCCTACAAGACGATGAGGACAATAGTGAAGGTAGGCTGAATCTAGAAGACGACTGCGTCTATTCGGAGGAGGAGTCTATGGAGTCAGAGGACTATGATTTTCGTGTGGACTTCCGTACCACCTCTCCTGAGTTTGTGCCCTCCACCTATCCCCCAACCCAACTGACTGCACCTAGCCAGGGCCGACTTCAAACAGGTTTCATAGTCCAGAAGACGGCAAAAAGACGTACAGAGGAGTCCCTAGATGATTATCTCGAAACCGCAGCAGCCGCCAAATCCTTTAAGACTACAGTTGGAGGTACGCGCTCCGTCCTAGCCTCAATTTTTAATTTCATGACTGATAACGAAATTTTTAGTCTAACCAATACCTGTGGTCTTGCGATAAATGATACAGACAGGAACTCCATCCTCCTCAACAAAATTAGAGGATGGGAGACGGAGAGGGTTAACCTTATGGCAAACTTGAACTCCTCGCCCGAGACGAGTCACGATCCCTCCCATTCTGTTAGTTAATGGAGGCTCTCTTCTGGAATGTTAGGGGTCTAGGTAGGAGGGGTAAGCGAGAAATGGTGAGGGAGGCTATTGCCAGGTTGAATGTTAATTTAGTGGGTCTTCAAGAAACCAAATTGTCATACATTCATAGACTTAGAAGGGTGGGGGGTAGATGACTGTCCGAATGGAAAATTTCCCTGTCTGTGAGGGCTTCCGGGGGCATCGCTCTAGGTTATAATCCAGACGTCTTTAACTGCCTAGACGAGTTCCACAGACAATTCTCTCTGTCAGTAGTACTACAGCGTAAATCTGACCAGTGGACTCAGTCGGCTACGGTAGTCTATGGAACCCACACCTCTGACGCTCGAATGGCCTTCTGGTCAGAGCTTCGAGTGGTGAAAGCACGTTGGCCTCACCCTTGGGTGGAGGGAGGCGACTTCAACATCACCAAATTCGCCTCAGAACATAGGGGTAGAGGGGCCTGCGACGCCAATAGGGAAGCCTTTAATGAGGTAATCTTGGACCTAGAGCTGGTTGACATCCCCATCCCTGACAGGCTCTACACCTGGTTTAATATGCAAGTGACGCCCATTCTCGCTAAGTTAGATAGAATTTTGGTCTCCACGGACTGGGAGTCCAAATTCCCGTTGGTCGCGGCTAGATCAATTCCGAAGCCAACCTCAGATCACGTTCCTATTTTCCTATCCTCAGGGGAGATCCAACCAAGGAAGCCCTCAAGGTTTCGATTCGAGAAAGCGTGGTTAGAATTCCAAGGGTTCCATCACATGGTTAATGAATGCTGGTCGCGCTCGACTACGGCCACCGAGGCGTCCGCAGTTTGGTGTGAAAAAATTAGAAGGCTTCGAGCAAAACTCAGGAAATGGAACCGCACCAGGTTTGCGCTGATCTAGCAAACTAAGGATTCCCTTCTGGATGGTATTGAGGTGCTAGAAAAAACAGAAGAAACTATGGACTTGCTACAGGAAGAGCGGAATAGATTGTGCAGCTCAGACAGAAAATCGACCAACTATACAGGATGGAGGAAATTAAATGGCAACAAAGATCTAGAGTTTCGTGGCTCAAAGAGGGAGACGCGAATACTGCATTCTTCCACCGAGTGGCCAGTGCTCGACAGCGGTCCAACCTAATTCATTCAATCCACATGGATTCCGGGATGGTGCAAGACGACAATGCCACTAGGCTGGCTTTCTAATCTCACTACAAGTGACTCTTTGGTCACAATGCTGAAATGAGGGTCCCGCTTCAACCTGACTTCTGGCAAGATCAACCGGATAATCACAACTCTAAATTACAGTCCCTTGAAGTTCCCTTCACGGAGAAAGAGGTTTGGGAGGCAATTCAACAAATGGGAAATGATAAAGCCCCGAGTCCAGATAAGTTCCCGATTATTTTTTATCAGATTTTCTGGGAGGAGATCAAAGACGACCTCCTGAAGATGTTTGCAGACTTCCACGAGCATAAACTAAAGCTCGGGAGATTTAACTCTGCTGAAGTAGTGCTGATCCCTAAGAAAGAGGACTCACGACAAGTCGGAGACTACCGCCCCATTAGCCTCCTCAACTGTTCGGTTAAGATCATTATCAAGATTCTAGCCAACAGACTAGGAAAGGTGATGGACGGTCTCATCAGCCAAGATCAGACGGGATTCATCAAAGGACGCTACATACAAGACAGTATGGCAACAGCCGAGGAAACGATCCATCACTGCCACACGTCGAACTCTAAGAGCTACCTCTTGAAGCTGGACTTTGAGAAAGCTTATGACTCCGTGGAATGAGACTGTCTGTTTGAAGCGTTGGTAGGGAAAGGCTTTGGGGAGAGATGGATTAGATGGATGCACGCTTGCCTTACCACCAGTAGGTCGACGATCTTGGTTAACGGGGTTGCGGGACACCAATTTCCCTGCAAACGGGGCCTCAGACAAGGCGATCCGCTATCTCCGCTCCTCTTCACCTTCGTTGCTGACGTTCTCCGCTCAATGATGTTGAAATGCGGTAGAGCAGGTTGGGTTATGCCAGTTGCCAAAGGTACAAATTGACAGGGGTGCTCTATCCTCCAATACGCAGACGACACGCTCCTTTTTAGCAATGGCAACCTAGGGGAGACCACCGTCTTCAAGGGTATTCTGTATTGCTTTCAAGCCTGGTCCGGCCTTAGGGTCAACTATCACAAAAGCACTCTCATTCCCATGGCCCTAACTGCAGAAGAGGCATTGGATCACGCCACAATCCTCAACTGCCCTATTGAGAGTTTTTCCATCCAGTACTTAGGGTTACCACTAAGATCCGGGAAACTCAAAAAGGCAGACTGGCTTCCCATTATTGACCGGGTCGACAAACGGCTTACAAGATGGAAGGGCAAAGCCCTATCACTGGGGGGGAGAGTTACGCTCATCAATGCCGATCTGTCAAACTTACCTACCTATTATCTCTCCTTTTTCGAAATGCCGCAATGGGTTATTCAAAGAATCGACCGTACGCGGAAGCGCTTCCTATGGAAAGGGGCAGACACGGAATGAGGAGAGTACCACCTCATCAGATGGGAGAAGGCCTGTATGAAAAAGAAACATGGAGGACTAGGCATTATCGACCTTCGAGACATGAATCTGGCTCTACTGGGCAAATGGTGGTGGAAAGTCTTCCATCCTAATGGAGAAAGGTGACAACAATTTGTTCAGGGGTATATGCATGGTAATGGTACGAGAAACCTAGGCTTCAAGATAGGCCCCCGGGTCTCCTGGTTCTGGAAAGGCATCGCTAAAGCCTACGATCCCTTTACTACTTGCGTGCAGTCAGTTGTCGGCAACGGCAGACTTACCAGGTTCTGGTGGGACAAATGGTGTTCGGATCACCTGCTCAGAAACCTGTTTCCAGACTTATTTGACCAAGCGTCACACCCACACTGCACGGTGGCCACAACCTGGAAGAGGGGCACCTGGAAACCTATGTTCAAACAAGAGCTTGATTCAGGCTCCCAGCTTAGACTAACGGAACTTCAAGACCTCATCACCAACGCCGGCATTAAGTGCTCCCAGGGCCCCGACAAAAAATCATGGGGTTTGGAGAAGAACGGGAAGTTCACGGTTCGCTCCATGTACAGCCGCATTCACTTTAGGGGTTGTACACCAACGTGGTCGGCTGTCATTTGAAGAACAAAAGCCCTGCTTAAAATCAAAGCTTTCCTATGGCTGGTTCTGAATGATACGATTCTGACTAGGGAAAACCTAGCCAAGCGCCAGCCCAATGTGGATACCCAATGCGGATTTTGTCTGGCTACACTGGAGTCGAGAGACCACCTCTTCCTACAGTGCCCTCAGAGCAAAGCGGTCCTCATAGAGGTCCTCGCCGCCCTAGGGACGTCACAATACCCTAACGTATACGAGGAGCTATGGGTGGGTCCTAATTTCGGGTTGGAGAGGGGGGCCATGAGAGAAGCGTGGTATATTGCTATAGCTGCAGTGACCTGGGTTCTTTGGCTAGACAGAAATAACCGTTACTTTCGTGGAACTTGCAATAGTATTTTCGGCAATTTGACTCACACTATGCATCTTATTTCCTTTTGGGCTAATGTGGCCACAGCAGGTCCCAGAGGACGGATCACGAGCGTTTTCCAGGTTCAGGAGTTTGACGATGAGGCGATTGAGATCGGTCCGACGATCGATTGATAGTTTGTGCAGCCGGCACTATTCAGTGGTGCCCACCCCCCCCAGGGTTTTGTTGGAGGGACTATGTTGTATTTCTCTTCGGCTTATTAGGTTACTTTTGGTCCCGCCTCTCATGATTGGGGTGGAGTTCATGTATTTTTGTTATATTTATAGGATTTTGTAGTGAGCTCAGTATGTTGTAGGATTTTGTAGTGAGCTCAGTATGCTGAGTTTGTTTTATTAATCTCTTATTAATAAAACAGGGTGGCAAGACTCTACCTCTTTCTCAAAAAATTTTTTTTACCAAACATAGTAGTAACAAGAATTTGTACGGGACAACTTCTGCGTGCAACGTGAGTTGATAATCACAACCAAAAGGTTGTTTTTTATTCATCTTGAATGTGAATCTTCTGAACTGAACATTGCTATTTATTACTGCATCATTTGGCCTGCGAAAAACAGTAGCAAACCCAAATCAGAGTCATAATCAAACTCATACTATTAGGCATACTCAAGTGCATATGTGCATTGTACTTGCTCATAAATCTAGATCTAAATGATAAAGCAATAACGAACATGAAATGGAGTCCAGGAAATCTCAACTGATTAGCAAACAACTACTAAATAATAACAGCTGCGTAATATCAATCACTTGTAATATAATAGCTGCCTGATATATCTCTACTACTATAATGGGAGAAGGCCTTAGAGAGTAATCCAACCCGTGCAACGCACGGGTTGGGTTACTTTGGTAAATATTTTCGAAAGTGGACCTATGTGGTAAATATTTTCGAAAGCGGATTGGTTTGGAAATTATTTTCTTTTTACTCATGGACTAACTTTGGTAAATATTTTCGAAAGTGGACCTGTTTTGTAAATATTTTCGAAAGTGGATCGGTTTGGAAATTATTTTCATTTTACCCTTTTCATTATCCTTCAATTTTTTCCACGTGCATCGCACGTGCATGATACTAGTCCTTTTTAATTTGGGAATGCCGAGTAGTGGCACCCATTTAACATAAGTCCAAATATTGGTTTCACAATGACTGTTTAATCTCCCCAATAAATCGGTCGCTCATAGCATCATATCAAGTCCAAAACCTTCCACACTACCCTCAACCCCATCAATCAATATCTGCACCTGTTATCCATGATGTCGTTCTATCAGCGCATTGGTAACCAAAAGAGTCACTCCACTGCTACCAGCTAAACTCAGAATTGTTTTGTTGTACTGACCCACTTTTTGAAAATATTTGGGGTCTGATCCACTTTCGAAAATAATTAGTGATCTGACTCAGTTTTGGATATCCCGTTATTTTCAATAACGACATCATTTTATATTTTTTTTGCATGCCATTATTTGGAGTAACGACATCAGTATATTTCTCATACGAGTGTGAATCTTCTGACTTGGAAAAAATTCTAAGTGTTGAAACATCTTATAAATAACCGTTATCCCTAAGAACGACATTTTGATGCCGTTATTGGAAATAACGGTATCAGTTATAATAAAATGAACTATTGCATTTGTTTGGAACAGCGGCAACAATTCATTTTATTATAACTGATACCGTTATCGGAGATAATGATATCAGTAATTGGAATGTCGTTTTTGGGGACAACGACATTATTTATAAGTTGTTTCAACACTTAGAATTTTTTCCAAGTCAGAAGATTCTCGCTCGTATAAAAAATATATTGATGTCGTTACTCCAAATAACGTTATGCAAAAAAAATGTAAAATGATGCCGTTATTGAAAATAACGGCATTTAAATAACCTATGCCGTTATTTTTAATAACGACTTATGCTGACTTGTCCAAAACTGAATCAAATCACTAATTATTTTCGAAAGTGGGTCACACCCGCAAATATTTTCATAAAGTGGGGTCAGTACAGCAAATCTTTCCTAAACTTACACAACTCGATCTATATGGCCAATAACAATTTGAAAGAATCCAGCCCTTCTATACTAATGGGCTTTAGGTCCATAAGCCCAGCTCATAAACCATTACTCCAACTCAACCCTCGCTTCTAAACCCTAAAACCCCAATAAGTACTCTCAATTCCCCCATTCTTCTTCTTCTTCTTCTTCTTCTTCCCCGCCTCCAAAACCCTAAAAACCCTAGCGCCGCCATCAATGGCGCTGTACCTCCTCTACGAGTCAGCCTCCGGCTACTCCCTCTTCCACGCCTACGCAATCGACGAGATCGGCCAGAACACTGACGCGGTCAAGCCCTCCATTCTCGACCTCAACCGCTTCGGCAAGTTCGTCCGACTCGAAGCCTTCCACCCCTTCGCCTCCGCCCTCGACGCCCTCAACCAATGCAACGCCATCTCCGAGGGCATCATGACCGACGAGCTCCAGACCTTCTTGACTTCCAACTTGCCCAAAGTCAAAGATTCGAAAAAGGCCAAGTTTAGCCTCGGAGTTTCTGATCCCAAGGTGGGGTCTCAGATTTCGGATACTACAAAGATTCCGTGCCAGTGCAATGAGTTTGTGATGGAGTTGTTGAGGGGAGTTCGCTTGCATTTCGATCGATTCATAAAGGATCTCAAGGTAAGCATCAAGTTTGATTTTTTTTTTATAAATTATTTGGTTGGTTATTTATTTTGGTGAAACTGGTTTGATGGGTTTGGTTGTGGTTGATTGTAGCCGTCGGATTTGGAACTGGCGAGGTTGGGATTGGGGCATAGTTACAGTCGGGCGAAGGTGAAGTTTAATGTGAACAGGGTGGATAACATGGTGATTCAGGCTATATTTTTACTTGATACGCTTGATAAGGATATTAACTCTTTTTCCATGAGAGTCAGGTCTGTACTTATTTTCTCTTTCTTATGAGAGATTGTATTTTGTTAAATTTAGTCATGGATAGATTTTTGAACATCTGCATTGCATCCTTGAGTGAATGTATGTGCACATTGGTTGTTGGTGAACATTATTGTGTAGTGATTGGCGAATTAGACTTGTTATCTTGATGTATTCCCCATCACATTATTAGTGGCATAGGCCTGTAATATCTGTTTTATTATTATGAAGTTAAGATTAAAGTTGGACGAACCCGTGCACCCTACTTTTGAAATTGTAATGGTCGAGGTACCATTATGAGCTTGTACGCTCTTACGAATCATTCACAATTTCTGATTGGGCTGTCTTGGTTTATTAATATTGGTGAAAGAAGTTAGTGGTCAAGGCTTTTTTTTGCTTGATCTGCATTGAATTGACTTTGTTTAGAATTTTCATTTTGACCGAAAGTGGTGTTGATCGAGGATTATGATTGCGGTGGTGGATGGCAAGAGGCTTATGTGATAATTGTTAGAAGTAAATTCTCATTTGTTGGCGTATTTTCTTGTATAGCATGTTTTGTCTGTTTTTTATGAAACTAATGTGTGTTGGTACTTCTGTTTATGTATATGAGCACTATGTTCTTCCTGCTTGAATTATTACTCTAATGGTGTTTAGATGTTGACCTCATTTGCTGACTTTGCCCCCTTTCATTTATAATTTCAATTAGATCTGCATTCCTGCAACATACAACGTGTAGTCGAGGACAAATTGTTTAGGGCTTAAGATATGCTCAGAATTACTGTATTGTGATTTGCATCTTAGGAATGTTATACTTAACCTAATGACTAATGTATAGCTTTGCTTCAGTGTTCCTACCAGGATTCTCCTCAATTGGGATTATTTTTTGTGAGGTGTTATGGATTAGTCATTTACACATTGTTTATTCTTCACTGCTGGGGTGTGTTATTTATGCTTGAGGATATAAAATAGGCTGATCAAACCTTCTGAACCGAGTAGTTTGGGCTTCATTTAAGATGCTGAATAGCCAACAGTTAGAAAGCATTTTTATACATTCTTTCTGTCATGGGTCATCTTCTCTTAAAATTCTAAAGAATGTAACATAACCGTATAAGACATTTATTGAACATGCTAATCATATACCAATTTACCATTTGATAGAATTTGGACCTTTCGATGAACCATAGATTCTTATGGTAAAGGCCGTGGCATTGAAGAGTACAGGCTTTCTGTTAATAAACTTTTTGTACTCCTTGCTTACTCAAAATTTTAGTACATCTTAATGCACAGATTAGGCTTAATCATGGTGTGGTATATTCTAGAATTTGTATTTACCTGCTTGGACAAGCTGTTGCTAATAGTTGTAATTGAACATGTTTTCATAATTTTTCCTTTAATATTTTGCTTACCACAAATCTTAGTTCTGCTAGTCAAAAATTGTTATAGCTAACTTGTGTGATTATAGTTCTTGTATCTCACCAAATAATGCATTTATACCTATTTTAAACTTTACATGAACTCGCCCTCTTGCAGAGAGTGGTACTCGTGGCATTTCCCAGAGCTAGCGAAGATTGTTAATGACAACTATTTATATGCCAAACTTGCAAAGCTGGTGCAGAACAAAGCAGAGTTGACAGCAGAGGATATTCCCCGGCTCACAGATGTACTTGGTGATGACGACAAAGCAAAGGAAATTGTTGAAGCAGCTAAATCATCAATGGGTAAATACTACATCACCATCCCATCCCTACAAGTGGAAATAGGTGGTTCTTACCCTCTACTAATCATTTTATCTTCTCTATTTCCAGGACAAGATATATCTCCAATTGATTTGATCAATGTTCAACAGTTTGCTCAGAGAGTTATGGACCTCTCCCAATATAGGAAGAAGCTGTATGAGTATCTTGTTACAAAAATGAATGACATTGCACCCAATTTGACATCCCTCATTGGTGAAATTGTTGGTGCCCGATTGATATCTCATGCAGGAAGTCTCACTAATCTGGCTAAATGCCCTGCTTCTACTCTTCAGATACTTGGAGCAGAGAAGGCACTTTTCAGGTTTTCTTTCAATTACTCGAATGTATAATATAGGCTTTAACTGCTTAAATCTACAATTGATACCTATATCTGGGTGTTACTAATGTAAGGTTGAAATCTATGATTAAACTGTTCCTATTAGCTGTCAAGAAAATTTATTCTTTGAAATTCTATAGGGCACTGAAAACAAAGGGGAATACTCCCAAATATGGCCTTATCTTCCACTCTTCTTTTATTGGCCGAGCATCTGCTCGAAACAAAGGTCGACTTGCCCGCTATCTTGCTAACAAATGTTCTATAGCTTCCCGAATTGACTGTTTTTCAGGTAAGATTTCACCAATTCTGAAACTGCCGTTTCTTTTATTTTTTTTTTCTTGCTGATTTATCTAATGATCAAAATCTGAATCAGAAATGAATACCACTGTGTTTGGGGAAAAACTGCGTGAGCAAGTTGAGGAACGATTGGATTTTTATGACAAGGGTGTTGCTCCTCGTAAAAATTTAGATGTGATGAAGACTGCTCTAGAGAGTGTACTGAACAATGGTGCTCAAAAGAAAGATGGTAATTACTTCTTATTCCTAAATTGTTTTCCCTTTTGAGACCACCACCATAAAACGTGTACATGCAATCAGTTGATGTATAGGTTAAGGCAGAATGATGTGTATCTTTTTGTCACAAGGATTCATTTTTTTGAAATAAATAGTTTGAATATTTTGGTTTTGCAGAAATGGATATTGATGAAGCTTCTGCAAAGAAAAGCAAGAAGCAAAAGAAATCAAAGGGTGACACCAAGGCAGGAGATGAATCTGCAGATGCTGCTGACATTGATGCTTCTGTTGACCCTTCAACTGAAAAGAAAAAGAAGAAAAAGAAGGACAAATCTGAGAAGGTACAAGAAGCTGATGCAGAAACTGGAGCAAATGGCCATGACGATGAGGAAAATGGTACAGCCAAAAAGAAGAAGAAGAAGAAGAAGAGCAGAGAAGTTTCTGATGATGGTGATGTTGAAATGGCATCTTCAGTGAAAAAGAAGAAAAAGAAAGAAAGCAGCAAGTGATAATTAGTAGGAATTTCACAAGTTCATATGCTGATTACATCATAGTCTATTTTGGTTACTAAGCTGTTTGAAGTTGTGGTGCAAGGCTATGATGTTGTACCTTGTCTCATAAGAGATATTTTGCGAGCTGTAGAATTGTGGTTTAATCAATTTCATTATCTTCCTCCTTTTTGCGGTAATTTTTTATTGCATTGAATTTTGGGTTTTGAAAATAATTACTGAATATGAAAGAGTCTCATGGTTTCTTTTTTTATTCCAAGATAATTGAATTTTTTGTCTTAAGAGTTAAACTGCATGCACCATTGTACCTACTCTGCTTTGATCGATGATGCTTCTAAAAAGTTCATGGCTCCTGCCCCTTCTATCTTAACAACTAATGTCGACTTACTTTCTCCTATGCTTCCTCCCTTTGCCACATGGTTTGCTCTCTTGTTTCTAGAGGAATGTTTTAGGAATTGAGAATACCTGGAAGTTCTGCTAGCTCTTTTAATTACATGGGTATCTTGGTCCATTAATGAGCTTAACACTTATGCATACATACAGGCGCTTGGAGTGTCCTACCCCCCCTCTCGAACCCCATTCTCAAAAGTTCATCAGCATCGCTAACGACACCTATCGTGGCCTTCTTGAATGCCAGGAGAAATCCCCTCCACTTCAATATCTATCCCTATTAAGCCTACGCATACAATCCCCAAGCCGTTGTTCGTCTAGGTTATGCTCTTTCCAGTTCTCAATACATAGTTTAAACACCACATCAGAGGAGTTCTTAAGAACCCTCACCTGACCGAAGCATCATACTTTCAAACACAAGAGTAATGCATAATAGCCAAGAACACAGGATTTGCAGTTGATACGCATACAGGTCAGCAGAAAAACATGGAACTACTGACCTTCTAATGCAGCTTGGGCAATTCTGGTACAGCAGCAGGACCGGCAGCTGTCATCCGCTCCGTGGTAATAAGAAGTCTCAGACATGTCATCAGACTTCATAAACTGGCTCATCTGTGTCACCTGCAGGTGGCCATAGCCAATTGCAGCAACAACAGAGATGACAGTTGTGCTCCTCTGGTACACGGGAGAGCAAATTAACAAGCTCTTCAAGATCATCAGTACCAAACCCAATCTCATCATACAGAACATGGTAATGTGTAGGTCTAGTAGTGCCAATCATTCCTGTATGAGCGCACATATAGAAGTCATATATAGTTCCTAGGGGATTTTTTTCCCGAAATAGACCATTTTTGAAACTAATTCCCAAAATAGACCACATTTCAAACTAATTCCCTTGTTGTACCGAACTACGGCATCTTCTGTAACAAGGTCGCAGTTCCTTACTGCGGCCTACATACATATCCAAAAAGTCCAGATTCTAAAACTTTGTTTAAAATTTCTCAAGTCCAAAGAAGTCCAAGAGAGATATAACTCTCAACTGCGGCCTCGATAATACGTAGGCCGCAGTTGACCGTTATTTTAATTTTTTATAAATGCTGCAAACTGATTACATACTGATTACTTTACAAACTGATTACATTAATTCAATTGAAATTACAGTAAAGCATACATTACAAACTGATTACATATAGATTTGATTAGAGGCAATAATCACTTTAGTATACAAGTACATGCTGGATTTCTTCTCTAACGGGCAGGATGTACTACAGATTCTGCTTTTTTTTCAATGCAGAAGTTGCAGTTGTACTCCATGCATACACTTCCATGCACCTTGATTAGACAGAGATAGCAATTGTCTGGTTAGGAGGTTGAAGTAGTATTGGGTGTAGCAGTGTATTTATAGTACTTTACAACTTTTTGACAAGCACTCCTCCTGTTCATGCTATTTGGTGCATGAATAGGTGTGCATGTCAAGAAGTTGTAAAGTAACATGAATACATTGTGACACTGTCTGCTACTCCATCCTCCAAACCAGAGAATTTCTACACTCTGTCTAATGGTGGTGCATTGAAGTGTATGATGGGAGAAGAAGCTGCTACTCATGCATTTACAAAAGATAGAAAATAGGCAGAATGAGAAGTTTTCCCTACCCATTGAGAGAAACCCAGCATGTAGTAGTATGATAGTATGAACCTGCATCTATCTCCCTCTTTAAACTCACATAAACTCAACATAATCTCACATATTTGAATACATGA
This sequence comes from Hemerocallis citrina, assembly GCA_017893485.1. Classification (NCBI taxonomy): domain Eukaryota; kingdom Viridiplantae; phylum Streptophyta; class Magnoliopsida; order Asparagales; family Asphodelaceae; genus Hemerocallis; species Hemerocallis citrina. Next base: position 77,994,021 of record CM030361.1, on the reverse strand, counting down.
TCCATTATTACTCACATTATTTTTTATTTTTTTTCATCTCCGAAAATTTTCTCTTTTTTCCATCTTTTTTATCATCCCCCCCCTCCCTCCCTCCCCCCCCCCCCCCCCCCCCCCCCCCCCCCCCCGGTCATGTTCAAGAGGAACATGATATTCAAAAGAATATTTCACTCTTGTATATATAGGAGTTGAAGATAAATTTAAAATTGATTTGGCATTGTTCATTGATTTGACATGTGAATCATTAATACACGTTCCAACTAAATACTTTTTTGGCAGTTTGCATTGATTTTTCATAAACATCATTGATACACATTCCTAAAAGCCAATATTAGCACATAAAAAGTATCAGCAGAAGCCAATATCAGTGAGAAAATTTTGCCGTACTGACCCACTTTTTGAAAATATTTGGCGCTCTAACCCACTTCCGAAAACAATTAGCGATCTGACCCAGTTTTGGACACGTCGGTATAAACCGTTATTGAAAATAATGGCATAGGTTATTTACGTGCCGTTATTTCCAATAACGGCATCTATTTTACATTTTTTTACCATGCCGTTATTTGAAATAACGACATCAGTATATTTCTCTTACAAGTGTGAATCTTCTAACTTTAAAAAATTCTAAGTGTGAAAAAAACTTGTAAATAATGTCGTTATCCCCAATAACGGCATTCGAATGACTGATGCCGTTATTGGAGATAACGGCATCAGTTATATATAAATGAACTATTGCGGTTGTTTGGAAACAGAGAGGATGAATAATAAGTTAATTTTAAAAAAAAAAATTATAACTGATGCCGTTATTTGGAATAACGACATCAGTTATAAATTTTTTTATTTTAAAAATTAACTTATTCGTCAGAGATGATGAATAATAAGTTACTTTTTTATAAAAAAAATTTATAACTGATGCCATTATTCCAAATAACGGCATCAGTATTGAGAATGCCGTTATTTGAGATAACTGCATCTGTCATAAAGTTTTCACACTTGCAACTTTTTCTCTAAATGGAGACTACAAGCTGTCGAAAAACAAAATAACCTATGTCGTTACTCCAAATAACGGCATGACACTTTTTTTTTAAATATAAATGCTGTTATTGGAAATAACGGCACGTAAATAACCTATGCCGTTATTTCCAATAACGTTTTATGCTGACGTGTCCAGAACTGGGTCAAATCGCTAATTATTTTCGGAAGTGGGTCAGAGCGCCAAATATTTTCAAAAAGTGGGTCAGTACAGCAAAGTTTTCTATCAGTGAGGCTGCAATTAGCGCCTCAACAATACTGAGGCCGTAGTTGCAGTTATTTTAATTTTTTTTTAGGGGTGGACAACTATTATCCAAACCGACCAATCCGAACCATTCCAACCCGAACCGACCGGTTTTTAACCGAACCAATTGGGGGTTTGGATTGGACCGGTTCTTGATCTTCAATAACCAATTGGACCGGTTCGGTTTTTGGATGAGGCTTTCAAATAACCGATGAAACCGAACCGACCATACCTCTATGCATAAGTCCATTAAAATTATAGTTCTCCTTTAATTTCTTGAATATACAAATAGTCATTTTTCATTTCCCTTGAGATACAAACAGTCTTTTTTAATTTCTTTAATACAAACCGAGCAGTTGTTCTACCTATATTTTGATTCTCCATAATCCTATGTCTTATGTTGTTGAGAAATACTTGATTTACAGTGTGACCCAACTTAATAGAATCATAAAGTTGATGTAACATTTAGTAGTTACTTTAATCAAGTCAAACAGAAATTATTTTCTAAATCTTTTTTTATTGCACCTGAAATTCAATTAGCTATGGTTATTGATGTTTCTTTTATAATAATAAACTAAGATTACAGAAGTATGCAAGTGAAAAAGCAGTTTATCTCAGTCATTTAAATGTCATCATCTCAAACAATTAGTGCTAAATTCATTAACAACTTGTGGTTTTATGAATCTTCATTTTAAATTCATTTCTGAACAACAAATAGCAGTTTGTTTCTTAAGTGTGATTGAAGATGATCTTTTAAATTTCAACAAAATTATGAATGATGTTGAAGGTGAAAAGTAGCACGTCAAACCGACCATCCAATCAAATCCAAACCGAGCTTAATCGGCTTGGATGGAAACCGATCCAATTAAGGTTCGGATTGGTTGCGGATGAGAAAATTAAAAAACTGATCTTCTTTGGATCGGTGGTGGATGGTCCATATTAGGTCGGATACCGACCGATGCCCACCCCTATTTTTTTAAAAAAAATTAATACGCTTGGCAGTGTGCATTGATTTGACATAAACATCACCGATACACATTCCAACAAGTTAGGTTTGGCAGTTTGCATTGATTTGGCATTGATACACATTCCAAAATAGAGCACTTTTGGCATTTTGCATTGATTTGGCATTGATACACATTTTCACATAGACAACTTTCAGCACATTAAAAACATTAGCACAAATAGTCAAAATAGGACTGAATTTTTACTGAGGCCGCAATTGGCAACTGCGACTGTGAAACTTTAAAGTTTCCAGTCAGTAGACAACTCTCTGGACATTTGGAAGTTTCACAGTCGCAGTTTCGACCTAGTTTTTACTGAGGCTGCAGTTGGCAACTGCGACTGTGGAAACTTCCAAATGTCCGAGAGTTGAATATTTGATCTATAATGTGCAAGAAATCTAAAACTTCAAAAAAATTTAAATTAACGTATGCCGCAGTTGTCAACTGCAGCCTACGTATTATCGACCTAAGTTTGTAACACCCTAGATTTTTAAATAATTTTTTTGAGATTTATAAATGAATTAAAATGATTTTTGGTGATTTAATAAATATTTTGTGAAATTTATCTTTTTACACGTGCAAAACACGTGCAAATATGTTTTTGGGAAACTCAAAGTCAGAAATTATTTTGGGAGAACCTATTATTTATTAGTAGGTATTATTTATGAATTTTTTGGATTTTTCTGATATTTATTTGACCTATTTGTAAATATTATAAAAAGAGAGGCTTTTGTGCAAAATTACCACTTGGAGTAAAAACTCCAGATTTTTGGATTTTTGGGCTGAGCATGATGGCTAGTCAAGTCAGAGGTGAAGAGTTTACTTTTTATTTCATTAGATTTGGTTTATTTCGCAAATTTTCTTAAAGAATGGTCTTTTTGCAAAATCGCCACTTAGAGGCAAAATTACAAATTTTGTTTTTCTGGATCTAAAAACAGTGCCGACTATATCAGATTAATTATTTTGATTTTAAATTTGAATTGAATTGGTTAATCTAATTTTCAAGTATAAAGATTTATATATGTAAATATTTATTCAAAAGGGATATTTTGCAAATCTACTCAAAACCCTAATACACCCTATTTCCGGCCTGTTATAAGGGCAATAGCAGCCGTCTCTTCGCTGCACAAAACAAAGGGTTTTATTTATTATTGATTTCTTGGAGTTTCGAAGCGAGGATCTTGATTTTCTTGCGAAATGAAGGACTTTTCTTATTCTCTTTATTATTTCGGTTGATTCTTCAATAAGGTGAGTGACATATGTTTGATTTCGTTCTTTTCTAAGCATGTTGTATGTGATAATTTGTGTATTAGAAAGCATGTTAGGAATTGTGTGATGATATAATGAATTGTTGATAAGTCTTTTCATGAAACTATGCTATGGATGATTAAAATTTCATATAGATGACTTGAGACTTGTTAAGAACCTAATTGAAACCATGAGTAGGTTGTTTGTACTATATCCTTACTGATTTGATTACACAAATTGAGTTTTCATGATGATTATTTCAAAAAGTGATTAAAAATGAACATTTCACTGTGTGTATAATATTATGCTCTGTTTTGAGTTTTGATGAAAAGGAACTTGATTGTTTGCATGTTGCAATCACCTATATTTATGAGTAAACTATTGGGATCAGTAGGGTTTATGTATAACAAGTTATGGAAGGGTTTATTGAATCAAAAGATCAAGTTTTGAGTGAAAGAGGTGTTTGTTTCTTTTCGGGTCTGAAGGCATATGGCCGAAATTGAGTTTTGTGAATTTTGTGAAGTTTTCGATTGGATTTGAGTTGTTTTGGGTATTGAGATTGTTTGAACAATATACTACTTCCTATTGATAAGATTTTGATGCTATAACTGATGTTTAAACACCTATATAAACATCTACATATATATAATGTATTATTTTGAAGAAATTTGCCAAAATTGCTATTTTGTGAATTTGATGTGGTTTTGATTTGTTTTATAAACTCCTATATGTTATACAAGTTGTATTTAATTATCTCAGAAATATTGTTTTGCAAATTTATGATTTTACAAAGAATTAACGAAGTATCAGTAAAAAGGTGCATGAATTTTAAAGCTGCGAATTTTGCATATGACAGTCGACCGCTTCTCAATTGCACTAAAGATGACAGTCGACTGTCAATTCTTTACTTTCAGAATTTTAATATGACAATCGACTGTCAATTCTTTAATTTCCGAATTTTAATATGACAGTCGACCGTCGCTTTTTTGCACTATCTTGACTGCCGACTGTCAGTGTTTTTGCTGGCTGTTTTGTTGAATTTTTCTTCGTTTTCTTGAACGATTGTTTCTTCGAGCTTATGGACTATTGGTCTACTATTTTAAATGATGTTTTTGCTACATATTATATTATTTTACAGAGAGTTATATTTTGATTATAATATAATTTAAATTGCATATCTATGACTTTATGAAGTGAAATATATATGGTTTTTTTGAAGAAATTGATGTTTTGTGACTTTCTATGATTTCAAAATATGATTCTCAGTTATTTAATGGATTCAGTACTGTATTTCTGTTTTGGAATTTGTAAATGAATTTGAATTTGTTGATTCTTGTGAAGATTTCTTAATATGAGATTATTAATAATGGAACTGAGAGATTTTGATGAAGATTTTGTGTTAATGGTTGAGTTGTGGGTCTCTAGAGGGTGAGTGGGACCCTAGTACACTGGCAGTTGAGATTTTGTGGTTTGGCCAGTTGTGGATTTGTTGTTGATCAGTTGAGTTAAGTCCGGTAGGGTACACAAACTCTAGGAGATTCGTAATTAATTAATTAACTTAATAAATATAAGGACATACACAAGATGATGATATGATGAAATGAGTGCAAACGTGAGTTATGGACTCCAGGGACGATGGCTGAAATTGGCCACAGAATGATCCAACGTTAGTGGGATTGATCTATAGTATTCCAAGGACGAGAGCGACGCTAATGGGATGTTTGTGCAATAAGGGTTTCAGGATGACCTGCGGAATGAGGCAATCCCCAGTATTCTGGGACGATGGACGTAAGGGCCACAGAATGATTCACGTGAGTGGGATTGGCCTCCAGTATTCCAAGGGTGAGAACTAATACTTGCAAAATGTCTAATTCTCATAGTAGTCATCGTGATAGGATTAGTTGCAAAACGAGGGATCTAACCCTATAAAATGGAGAACGATAAGGGCTTGCACCGGACCTATGTAATATGGAATGCATAGAATCCGACAAGTATGTATTAGAGAGTCATCATATTGCATTTGTGTTTTCTTGACTTGGTTTTATGCATGATGTTTTCTGTTTTCCTACACTTGACACTTAGTTTAGTTTTACTTGATGTTTTCATATATTATTTATTGTTATTTCATTTTTCATTGTTATTACTGTTGATGTATATTGTTTATAATTTTATTCTTTTTGTTTTATTCATATTGTATTTCTTTGATGTCACTCACACTGTTTTGGTTGACCCCTGTAGTTTTGGAGGTTAGGATTTTCTCTAGCCTCATATTTTACAGGTAGGTACCTATAGCTTGGGATTTGGATGCATGTGGTAGAATGATAATGTAGCTTATATAAATTATAAAAGAATGTGTTGTAAAAGAAAAAAATTGTAATTCAAGGTGTTTGTTTTCCGCTGTGCGTTGTAAGGAATTGTTGTAATAAAAGTTGAAAAAATTATCTGTGTTTTGGCTATATTTTTTTTGAGGTAAAAGGTGGGATAATGCCACCCTATTTCATTAATAAGCAGTTAATAAAACAACCCCGAAGAACCGGGAAACAAACAAGAGTACAAATCAGAAAAGAAAAACCGTGCAGAAAGTAAAACATAAACCCCCAACAAAACCCTGGGGGGTGGGTCTAATCCTCCATACAAATGCGAGAAATACAGTAGGTAGCATAGAGTGCAGCTACTGAGCCGGCCCCGTCCCTCAGTCCAGTGTTGGCCCAAACTCTACCTTCCCATCATCAAAGTCCTCCACCTGGAAGACTCTGGCAATCCTCCCTCGCGCTCCTGTGGCAGCAGCTGTAGCCCAAAAAGAGATAAGATGCATGATATGAGTAAGGTTACCAGAAATACTATTACATGAAGCACGAAAATAGAAATTGTTTCTATCTAGCCATAACACCCAAGTAGTTGCCGCAATGGCAATGTACCACGCCTCCTTCATCTCCTGGCGAATCTGTGCGAATTTGGGTGTTTTGGCTATATTTACTATTATATTGAGGTTGATGCTGGAAATTGTGCTACGTATTTCTGAGATATTACATTAGAAATTCGGGGCGCTACAAAGTTATATCTCTCTTGGACTTCTTTGGACTTGTGAAATTTTAAACCAAGTTTTTGAATCTAGATTTTTTTGGTATGTATGTAGGCCGCAGTAGGGAACTGCGACCATGTTACAGAAGAGGCCACAGTTTGGTACTGCAAATGGTCTATTTTGAAAATTAGTTTGGAAAATGATCTATTTTGTGAATTAGTTTCAAAAGGTGGTCTATTTCGGGAAAAAAAATCTTCCTAGGGTGGCAGATAGCATTGTCAACGTACAAAAGTGCCAGGTGAAACAATATCAGGTTGGCCTGGCTGAAAAAACTTGGTATGGTGATTCTCTGGCTATTATCAGTGTAAACTTTGGAGACCACTGTTCATCCAAAAGGTTGCAAGCCTCAATTATCTGATCCAACTCGATGTTTAACACCTGATTAAACTGTGATTCGCTCACTCCCTGAAGATCACAATGTGCTCTGGCTTCCTTTCACCTGAGCCCGTGTAAAAATCGATATTGAAGTTCCCGGACAATGCAAGCATCTTCGGTGCCTATTGGCTTGAACAAAGAATCTAGCAATTCAACTTTTGGACCCTCGATCGGTTCTTACACAAGCTCTATAACGAGAAATATTTAGAGATTATACGTAAGAATATGGTGCAAAGCACAATGTCGAATGTGTTGTTCACCGTGCCAAAGCCAAGATGATGTGTTTACTACCTTCGTACACTAAATCTATTTCACTATCTGACATATCATCAATCTCCCTTCATCCTTAACATTTCTGGAACTTCATAAAATGTAATTGTACCACATCAGGTAAAAGTGTAAAAAATCGCAAACGACAGTGAAATAACATCTTTACCATTATAAGACAGTTGGAATGTGGCAATATGGATGTCTGATTTTGTAGCTTTACTCGTATATTTTATTTGTTTTCTGTCTATATTTATGATGATTATTTATTATATTATGAGAAAATAAATAAAATCTGTGAAGACCAAGGTCCAAGATATTAAAACATGTTTGTATCGCATAATAATCCTTTGAGTACTACTTACCATTCTCAAAACTAATCTAGATACTCTAATGGCTGATGTGTGCAAACGTAGAAGAGTTAAGATTATTCTAAAGAATAACCCATCTCAGGACTATGCAGAGGAACTGCAGAAATTGAAGGAGGTTGTTGTAACTGAGAATAGATCTACGAATGATCGGGAGGATGAAAGAAAGTGGACATTAGAAAATAATAACAGTTTCACAGTGAAGTCTATGTATAACTGGATTAACGACGGAAGAACACGTAACTGGGAGACCAACAAAATTTGGAAGACCTACGCACCAAGGAAAGTGAAGGCGTTTCTTTGATTGGTATCGAAAGACGCAATTATAACCAAGATTAACCTTCGCAAATGCAACATTCCAATCAATGTGAAGTGTGTTAGATGTTTGGTAGAGGACGAAGTTACAAATTATATCCTGTTTTTGTGTCCTAGGGCTAGGTTAGCATGGGAGGTAGTCTGCCTAGGTTTTGGGATCTTGGAGATTCCTAAGTCCACGTACTGCAACAAATATGACATTTGACAACATTCGTAAAATGTTATAGAAGGTCTACGATAGTGTTTTGGAAACAATGTTGTAGCCTCCGCTATAATAACTATATAGCATTTTGTGGAAACACTGTCTCTTTAATAGCGTTTCGGAAATGTTGTAGCTTTGATAGCGCTTTCAAAACGCTATCGCTTTTGACAGTGTTTTCAAAATGCTATTTTTTAACAGCGTTTACGCTGTCGTAAAATTCAGTGTTTTGAAAACACAGCCAAACATATAGCGTTTTGAAAAAGCTATCATTTTGAACGGTGTTTTTATACAGCATTTTATGAACGTTATTTCTTTTTACCTGTATAAAAAAAAATGATATATAGATAATGCCAATACACCATTGAAACTATAAAAGTTTTAAAATTTTGTTTACAAGTATAGCAAAATCGAGCATCATAGAAAAAGTCGTACAATAAACTTGAATCCGTATAACAGTTACTACAAAATATAGAGTCACAACGCCTTAGTATAAAGAAGGCACTCAAAAAAAAATCACTACAAAGTATCATCAGATAAAAAACGAACATGACAAAAAAGCTGGCAACTACAACATGCATGCTTCTCTGATTGCCTTCCTACTTATTATCATCATATACTGGGATAACTGCAGCAACAAAGGCACTACGAACTCCAGAGACACCAGAGACACTAGAGACAATCTTGGCTCCAAGAGCAGCTGCATTAGTAGTGGAAACTGTGAAAATGGGAGTTGCATTAGTAGTAGAAACTGTGAAAGTGGAATGCTTTCTGGTACATAATTGACGGACTTTGAAAGTGAGGAGTAGCTGCAACTTGTGTCAAGAGAATCCAGATTAGCCAGCTTCACTTTGGCTTTCTTTGGCTTTCTTAGCTGCAGACAACACTTCAGTCAGAGAATGAACATAGAAAATAATTAAAGGATTCGATCAACTTAATAATTTCAGAATTCTTTTTGGTAAACATCTTATTAGTTATTTCTTGCCATATCGGATGTATAATGGCTATCATTTGCAATCAGGAAAGACAGAAAATTAACCATTTAGTAGTTGACTGCATCTATACTTTCTATTATATTGACTATGCGTCATTGAACATGCACCACCTAGCAAAGTAATCCCCTGTATTCCTTTTGTTACTTATCTTCAAAAGGAAGTTACAAACTATTGAATTATCAACCAGAAATGCAGTAGAAAATTTATAATAGTCTATATCCTTATCTGCCAATAAATGCTAAACTGCTGAAACTGTTAGATTTTGTGAGAAATTAACAATTGGGAATTAGGATTTATACCTAGATATAAGTTGCTTGAGATATTCACCCTAGGTATCAAGATTGGAATACCTAGACTGCTATCACAAGCCAGTATTTATCTCTAAATACTGGTTTGGGTATCGGGTTATAAGCCCACAAACCTGCGTTCTAATATCCATTCAATTGTACGTTCAATACACGTGTTACTCATATGCACACGCAATATTTATATAGAGAGAATATACCAATATATCCAACAATCTCCTCATATATTCTCAATATATAAAATATAAGATTATCTCATCAGTTCAGTATAAAACTGACTGGCTGATAGCAGTCCTTAAAAGAAAAGCATCATAAAGGTATAGTTTCATAAGAACCAATAGAATTATAAAACTGAATAGTTCAATCAAGACTAAACCAATATAATTAAATAGTTCCAAACCATATCTAATTCAGAATAGTTCACATAGACTAAATCAACTGGAATAATCTGTCATAGTTTCAAAATCAAACAAAGCAAATAAACTTCAAGAACAAAATATGGGTTTTAAGCTCATGAACACAAGAGTCTTAAACTCAACAGAAGTTTTACCAAGCAAGTGACTAATTTATTCTCGAAAGAAATAAACTGAAATTCTATCCTTGCACACTGCTTTATGTTTACTCCTCCATTTCGAGCAAATCGTTATTTTTGAAATCTATGTTGACAGATTCAACTCCTCCAAGTTTGCTAGCTTATAGAAAACAAGAATATCAAGAGACACATCTCTAACAATTCCAACGAATTTCACAAAGTATCTAGTTCCATAAAAGAAATTAGTACAATTCATAATTAGCTTAGCAAAAATGTAACGCAAGCATCACAATCAAGTATCTTTAATAAGTAAAGTACATGAACTTTATAGTTTCTACATAAGAACCATACTATGTTTCATATTGGAATGAAAAGATTGCCGTTTCAATCATGGTTTAACATTGAATCATCAAAATTGGAATGAAACATGTATCCATAAAAGACATATCATCAAAATTGGAATGATATTTAGGATAATTTAATCATCGGAAACACATCGATAAGTTTTCATGTTTCGTATTGGAATAATATGATTATTCTAAGTAAATTTCCTAGATATATAATACCATCAAAATTGGAATGACTTTATATATTTGTAGAATTTATGTGGAATCATCAAAATTATCTAAAACATGTCAACTGCCTAAAATTGATGCTTAAGTTTGAACTTCTCTGTGGATCCAATTGGATTCTAAATTTCAAAACAATTAGGATGTTAAAGCTTTGACTCAATAGCTTTCAACTCCATTACCCCCACAGTGTTGATAATTAGATCACTTTCAAGTCTCTTAGAAAGAGCATTAGCCTTACTTATCGCAATTGCACTTTATCTATGAGAAAGTTCAACTAGGCTTCTTTTAGCCTTAATATACTCCTCTTACTATTATAGAGTGAGTTATGAGCTACAATACATTATATCTTGATAGTCGCATAACAGAATTAAGTTACTTAAACTTCTTAATGGATAGCTAGTAACAATTTCTTCAATCCACTCAGTCTTTTTCCCTGCAGAGGATAACACATAGAGGTCTGATTTCATGGATGATAGCACAGTGCCTATTTGCTTTTTATTTCCATAACATTTCTATTTCTCCTAGTGTAAACACATATTTACTGGTTATCGACTTTTACTAAATTTTGAGCATCATAATACATCAGATCAGCCATTCATTCGAAGAATGACTAGAGTAGCACAAAGCAAACTCTTCAATACCACTCAGGTATCTCATTAGCCTCTTAAGGGCACTCAAATGTGTATGAGATTATTAGTGAATCTACAGATCATACCTACCTCAAAGACCATGTCTATTCTAGTGCAGATCTTTATATACATGAGACTGTCAATTCCTTTAGAATGATCTACCTATCTCATAGTTGCACCATCATTAGGTGTCAACCTTTTTTATCATAATCATAAGGTGTTTCAAAACACATTTTCAATTAATATATCTCAACTTTTGAAACACATTTTGATTTGATGAGTTTGACTAAGAGTTATCCTTTACCAACTGAAAACTCACCCTTATACCTATAGTTTCCACAGTACCTAGGTTTTCATGTTGAATTTTTTGGATAGCACAATTTTAACTTCATTTGTAATAGAGAGGTCACTTCCAAGAACATGCATGTCAACAGAACAAGTAAATAATAGCCAATATATTTGACACACCACAAAGTTGAAGGCACTGATCTGAATTACTTGATTCATATACTAGGCACTTTCAAAAAATTGTCAAATTATTTATTCGTCGGCTATACATGTTTTAAGAACATACAATGATTTTACTAAATTGTAAATCTTGTTCACTAAACATATTAGTTCAAAACTTTCCAGTACAAAACATCAAGTACAAAGCTTTTTAAATATCCTTTATGAATGACAAAATTTTCAATAGATGTAAGGGTAAGAAGAATACTTATTGTAGCAATATGAAAAACATGTGAGTAGACATCAAATAAATCTACTTCATTTTTCTCAGTCAATCTGTTAGCTATTAAAAAGCATTAAAATTACTACTGAACAATCAAAATTAAGTTTCTTCTACAAAACCCCACTTACTTACTATAGTTTTAGTCCCTTTCGACAGATCAAATAATTTAAAGTCTTATTGTATGACACAAAATCATCTCATTATCTACTAAAGACTCTTCTTAGCTCATTTGTCATTCAGGTTTTTAAGTGTCAGTAAGGCTGGTTCTTGATTCCAACTGTGAATCATTGAACGTGTCTGTAGGACTAGATTATTTCATACATTTATCTTTGATGAACATATCCTCAAAGAACTCTGCAAGTCTAGATTCTTCTAACACAAATTAGATAGGTCCAACATCTGTCCACCAAACTACATTCTGTACTTTCTAAACACACAAATATTTGTTGTAGGTCCTACTGTTAGGTCTTCTAGGGTCATGTACTCTAACAAATGTATCACAACACAAATTTTCACTTTAACAAAATTATTTGTGTTTTCATGCCATGATTTACAAGGTGTATTCAATTTAGAGTGTAGTAACACATTAGAGATATGATTAACAACACAACATCACTCATAATTATACAAGACAAACAACAGTCAATAATATAGATACAACATTTCACTAAGTGTTTGATTCTAACTTTTATCAATATCGTTTAACTGTTGTAAGTAGAGTGCAGTAGAGATAATGCCAAATGCAAACTTCTCTAAAGTTGTTAAAACATATTCACCACCTCTATCAAATCTGAACCCTTAATTTTCAGCATTTAACTATAATTTTAATTCATTAAGAATAACAAGTGCTTTATTTTTCATATATATGACAGACTTATATTAATCATTTACAAAAGCGATTAAATACTTCTGACCAACAATTATCTCACATAGTCACAAAGCTACTGAGATCACAGATATCAGAATGTATTGATTCAAAAAGTTATGAACTCCTAGAGACCATACAAAATAATTTTCTAGTGATCAAAATCTGAATTCAAACTTCACATTTGTCATATTTAATGAAGTGTCATTTAGTAGAATTATAAGTTTTAACAAGAACAAACAATTTAATTTATAGTTCATAGTGATTCTAAATTTCAAAACAATTAGGATGTTAAAGCTTTGACTCAATAGCTTTCAACTCCATTTCCCCCCACAGCTTTGATAATTAGATCACATTTTCTCACAAACAATTGAATATATAGTTCTCAAAACCTAGCTAATTATGTTATGTTCAAGAACACAATTCGAACTATTATTATTAATTGTCTCATTTGTTAAACTCAAATTATACATGCGATTGACAATATATACACTTTATAAGAGTTAATACAAAATTACTCTATCACATTTTACAGAATTATTTGCTTTCTCTAATGGTTCTAACAACGTCCACTTGCTCAAATACATTGAGCGAAGAGTTCTTTCCTTTATTCGTTCTTCATCATCTTCATAACACTAAATGAGATAATGACTAATTTATTATAATTCAACTTTGCACACACACACACACACACAGTACAATGAACGAGAAAGAACAAAACGTAACTAATAGAGTCATATCCTACATTAAGAAATGCTCTCTCCTAAGTTACAGATATTTGTTATACATCTTATACATCAAAAATTTATATTTTATTTTATTTGAGAAGCAAATATATATAATCTCACACAAACTATAAACAATGAATTTGTCAAAATATCTATACACATAGTATGATAAAGCACTTAACAATCCTAAACATGTTAGTTTTCACAGCGAGAATAACTATGATCTAAAACTTTCAATCATGTAATCAAACGCACAAAACGTTAACACATTCATCACATGAAAGTACTAAGCAAGATTAGAGTAGATCATACCGACACTTCAAGTTAGAAGTGTTTTCCAAATTCGATGGAGAAGCCTGCGTGGTGCAGACTTATTCAACCGTGATGCATATCCATCGTCTCCAACATACACAATTTGTAGGTAACATTGAAATTCCTACATTCATCAAATTGTTAAAGATTAGCCAATTAAATAAATTATTAGCACTATCTAATTCTAGCAAAAATTTAATTGGAGATCCGAATTTTATAGTCAACATACAGTTTAACTTATCAAAGATAGATATTTGGTTTTAGCACATAGCCAAAACAACTGTTCAACTTGTATTTAATTAAACAAATGATTAATACAGTCTTAAACTTAACCACTTAGCATCATAGTAATTCTATAATTCAAAACATAAACTTAAAACGAATGTTTTGAACTTCCAGCACATAGCAAAATATTTAACAGAAATCTAATATGAGAAAAGTAAAGAACTTATCTTTCACCATCTCTTTCCTTTCAATTGATTAGACTCATGTCTGTTTGGGAATAAATCCAAACAACAAGCCATTCTGCGCCAAAGAGACCCATCATCGAACACCTTGCGTGCGTCTAAACTACAAGCTCCTCAACTGCAGTGGAAGGCGTAGTCGCAAACAAATCCCTCAACAAATTCAACCAATTCGGCGACCTCTCCATAACAAACCATGGATGAAGCTCAAAGTTGGGGACCAAACAAGAGTACTCCTCTCCCATCTCCTTCACCAGAATTCTTAATGGATCGGGTTCGGATCCGAAAATACAAAAGAACAAATCTTTCAAGATCAAAACCAAAATGGATTTGGATTCTTGGGTTCGGATCTATACAGCAAAGAGGAACATGAGGAGGATGATGACGGAGCACGGCGTCAGAGGGAGATACGGTGCCGTCGATCAGTGACCAGTCTCGACGACGACGAAGGCGGCTCAGTCGACGTCACACCGGATCGAAAACAGATCTTTTTCGGTGTCGTCAATCAGCCACAAGTCCAGACGACGAGAGCGGACCATATCGAGATCGACTTCAAGCGAAGAAGATGACTCACGACAAACAGCTGTGGGATCGACGACTGGCGGCGAGCGACTCCGACCATGATTGCGATGGTCGGGGACGGCAGCAACGGCGGCTTCGACGGCTTCGACAAAATCCAACAGAGTTCCTTTTTTCCCTCTTAATTAATCTCACAATTGATTAATGATATTTCAAGATTGTTAGGTTTTGTGAGAAATTAACAATTGGGAATTAGGATTTATCTCTAGATCTAAGTTGCTTGGGATATTCACCCTAGGTATCAAGATTGAAATACCTAGACTGCTATCACAAGCCAGTATTTATCTCTAAATACTGTTTGGGTAACATTTTATAAGCCCACAAACCTGTGTTCTAATATCCATTCAATTGTACGTTCAATACACGTATTACTCATATGCACATGCAATATTTATATAGAGAGAATATACCAATATATCCAACAGAAACGTAGGACAAGAAGGTCATAGAATGGAAGAGGACAAAGAAAATCACCCATGATTATATCAAATTTGATGGTGTAGCTAATGGAATAGGTTGACAATGTATGCAGCCAGTTCTTCTTCCTTAAACAAAAGAAATCAACAACTACTAGGCTTCACTATATATAATTATATATAGCCAAATATGGATATGCTTGTTGAACAAAAATAGTGTTAGCTTTTCTTATGAACTCAAAAACTTTGAAAGAGATCAATAAGAAGTGGGCAGGGTGAAGAAGATCTGATGAGGGACAGGGTTGGACATGATTATGCTTAATTCTATATCTTAATGTTAGATATTATGTTATATTTAGTCACATATCAAATTATGTTTTAGTTTAGTATTTGGTTTCCTTCCATATATAAGCGATATTGTACACAGTTATAATCAATCCAATAATATTTTTGAATTTCTCTGTTAACCTTAACATGGTATTAGAGCGCTAATTCCTAATTTACTTTCCCCTCATTAATCTCTAACCCTAATCACACAAATCATTCTTCTATCCTTGTTGTCTACAAACAAACTGCAAGAGCCACCAACAACAACAACAAGAACTCCAGCATCAACTCCAGCAATCCCTAATCCCGGCGACACCCATTTCCATCTTCAACAACGTCAACTCCATCAACAAGAGCGGCAACAACCACATCTCTTAATCCTACTATCTTCATCCCTCTTCCAAATTTACCCAAACTCTCCAGTAACTTTACTCTACCTGAAACCCTAGCTGCCACTTTTCCACTCTTCAACAACCCTAGCTGCTATCTTCTTTCAAATCTCTTCAAATTCCTTACCCTACCTGACATTAAATACCCATACCCTTGAACTCCAAATCCCAAACCCATACCTGACCCATTATTCACAAAAAAATTTTTTAAAAATTATTTTAAAAAATCCAAATCAAAACCGACACCCAACATCCAAACCCATTACAAATCCACACCCGAATTCCTAAGCTTAACCCTACCCTACCCTCTCCCTACTCTTGTTTGTCTGTTATTGCCGATGCAGATCATTCCCCCCGCCACCGCTCGTCGTCGTCATCCAAAAAATAAAAATAAAAAAAAATTGAATTTTTGTTTGTTTGCAGGTACTCGTATTTCTTCAATAGAACCACAGTTTCACCACTATCTTTCCATCTCCACCAATTTTTTTGCTGCTACATCTTCCTCTTCACTATTCCTCGCATCCTGATCCCCATCCAAATTTAGACAGCAGCAGCATCGCCATCAGCTTGATTCTGGCCTTCCCCCTCCTCTCAGCATCATCCCTAACCTTGCCTCGCCTCTTCTCCCGACATAGGTAGCGCCATCCAGCCCCCTATCCTCATCCTGACACCAGCAACATCTCCATCCTCGTTTCGATCCCTGGCACAGCAACACCAGTCTCATTCCTCCTAGCAGTACTTCTTCACTTACATCTTCGGCCATGATCGTTACTCCAACCTTGCCATCTCCTGCTGATTGGGCCAATATTCAGCATCACCTCGCTCAGTTGGAACTACAGCTCTTGGGTCAGTCTGTCACTGCTGGCTTCTTCGCCCTTGCATTCTTCATTACTCCCGGTAAGAATTCTTCCTGAATTTTAGATTTTGGTGCATTTCATCATCTTACTAGTAATTATACACTTCTCACCACCAACACTACACTTCACTCTCACTCTCCATCCTTTCACATAGCCAATGGCTAACAACGTCTCAATACACACCCAGCATATTGTCTTATGTTCTTTATGCTAATCATTTATCCATGAACCTTCTTTCCATTAGTGCGATGTACGATAGTGGTATTGTTGTTACATTTAATTCTTTAGGTTATTCTATCACAGATTCACACACTGGTCAGGAGATTGGGCAGACTATTCGACAGAGCCGTCTATATCATCTAGATTTTCTACATGCACACAAATCTCATCCTAATTTTGCTAGTATTATGTCCTCTGATGCTGATCTGTGGCACAGACGTTTAGGTCACGTTAGTGAGTCTCGACTCAAGACTTTAACCCGTATAGGTGCCCTTGGTCATCTTTCTTTTACACATTTGACTATTTGTCAGAGTTTTCAGTTGGCCAAACACATAGCCCTCCCTTTTAATAACAAAAGCATTTCTCAAACCATCCATTCTTTTCAACTTGTTCATTCTGGCATATGGGGACCCTCTCCTATACATTTTAGCAAAGGGTGTCTCTATTATGTTGACTCTATCGATGACATCACTCGATATACATGGATTTTTCTTATGCATCAACACTATGATATTTCTAATATTTACCAGTTCTTTACGACCATAATTCACACTCAGTTCGGTTCACGTATCGAGATTTTCACTCAGACGGTGCTCGTGAGTACACTTCCACAACTATGGGATTGATCATTCAGTCTCACGGCAAATTTTTCAGCAATCATGCTCTCACACCCATAATCAGAATGGTATAGCTGAATGCAAACATCGTCACAATCTTGAGACGGCTCATGCTCTTTTACTCTCCTCTTCTGTTCCCCATTCTTTCTGAGCTGAAGCTGTCATGACTCATGACTTCTGTTAGCCTCATTAACATCACTCTCTCGTCTATCCTATCTGGTACGATACCTTATAAGGATTTTCATCACTCACCACCGGACTAAATTATGCTCCATATTTTTGGGTGCACTTGTTATGTCCTTCTCCCTCCTACTGAGCGCACGAAGATAACCGTTTGTGCTTCTAAGTGCGTTCACATAGGTATCAATTCAGAGCACAAAGGATATCATTGTTTTGACCCTTCGACGGGTCGTGTCCGTATTTTCCGACATGTCTCCTTTGTTGAAGGCTCTCCTTACTACTTGTCCTCTCCTGAGGATACTAGCTTTCTCGATTTTCCAGTTGTTGGGTCTATCTCCCCAGATAAATCTTCACGCATTTCCTTCGATACCACTCTTTTGGCTCATCTCCCATCTCATACAGACATTACATCTACTGCTCCTCCAATAGCGACACCTCCTATACCACCTGCATTAGCTCAACATCATGCACCGACACCACCTGCATCCCCACCGCCACATGCGCCTACACCACCGACCCCCACATCCCGTCAATCCACCACCGGTCCGCCAGTCTACACGTTCCACTTCGGGCATCCCACCGGTATGTTTACACCTGATGCCACTGGTTCTTCTGACCAGTTTGGTTTTGCCACCCTAGCTCCCTACTCACCATAGTTCCATGCTTATCTCACTGTTATACACTCCACACGTGAGCCCAGAATCTATCAGGAAGCAATTTAATATCCCGAGTGGCGGGAAGCTATTACAGAGGAGTTCAGTGCATTTGATCAGACTGACACTTGGGATGTTGTTCCACTGTCAGTGGGCATCCAGGCTGTTAGCTGCAAGTGGATCTTCAAGGTCCAATATCGACCTGATGGTTCAATTGAGCGGCACAAGGCTTGTCTAGTTGCCCGAGGATTTATTCAGGAGCATGACATTGATTATCATGAGGCTTTTCCTCTAGTTGCACAAATGACTACAGTTCACACTCTCTTTGCCGTTCCCGCTATCTGTAAGTAGTCGTTATACCAGATGGACGTGAAGAATGTCTTTCTTCATGGTAGCTTATCTGAGGTTGTTTACATGCATCCTCCTCCTGGCCTTACCACACATTCTCGTCATGTTTGTCGTCTACGACGAGCTATATATGGTTTGAAATAAGCCCCTCGAGCCTGGTTTGAGTATTTTCGCCGTGTCATCACACATGCCAGTTTTAGTCAGAGTTTCTAGGACCACTTTATATTTATGCGGTCAACACCGCTGGGGAGCGTACTTATGGACACACAACTAAGGTCCAACAAATGATATAAGTATACCAACACATATCATCCATAAGCTGTACAATACTAGTAAGCTGAACAAAACAGATAACAATAAAAATGACATGAACAAGAATAGAATAAATAACCATTATCTGAGATACAAGAACTTAAAAAATGCCCGAGAATATACGATGTAGTATACATTTCTCCGAGTTCCTTCAGCATCACATTGTCTGTACCTATATACACATTAACTTAAAAGAAGAGGGGAGTGTTTGTTAGAGCAAGCTTCAAACAACAAGTAGCAACAAGCAGTAAAACTATATAGTATGATACAACTATAAATGATGAACTGGAGATGGTTGATAACAAGACCAATAGTCAATAATAAATGGTGTAATGGTCGATAAACAACATAGTCGATAATAAATGGTGCAATGGTTGGTAAACAATAGTAAAAAATAACTGATCGACAAACAATAAACAATAATCAATAATAGGGTCAATAGTTGATAACCAATGGTCGATGATAAATAATACAATAGTCGGTAAACAATAATCCATATCGATAATGCAAGTGTCGATGCTCGGTGTCAATCTTAAGTCTATCAGTCTTTTATTAACATATTTAATGCACGCAATCCTGCGTCTCATACGGATGCATACAAATATGTGAACATTTAGACTCTAGTTGTGGATTCTACATGGTCATGTACTCGGGTCTTACAATAACAATGACCAATGATTGATGACCAATACACGATAAATCAGGATACTGTAGTCAGTAATCCGCAATCAATCGATGACCAATAAACAATAACATGACCGATAACAATGACCAATACGGAAAATACAGGCCCAATTCCGAATACACTCTTCTATATTGCCCACTACTAAGTCATACCCTTATTACCCTGACTTCTTATTATTTTATTATAATTAAACATGAACATGCAATCGATGGAACGGGTGTCAAGAACAAAATTAAGGAGGTATCAAGAGTTATGTAATGCATGATGTGCTAGTTCAATTCATTAATTGCGAAGAATAAATATTTCAAAACATAAAAATACAATTCTGGACAACAATACGTTTATGTACAAAAACTGAATTTACCGCTGCTAATGGAAAAAAAATTAGGTTCTTTCAGGGGTTCTAGAAAGTACACTCCCTGTCGGTTCCAACGCATATTCACACGACATATTATAATCATGGTAACTATCCCCACCAGTCAGTTCTTCACGGGTCTAGCATTCAGGCAGCAAGTCGGGGTTAAGTTCTCGGGCTTATAACTCTAGTATAAAATCCTTATTAAATTCCAAAAAAATAATAATCTTGTTCTTGACCATGTCTATTATAAAACAGGATTTTATCAGGTCATAATTTCAACAGTAGATTGTATTATCAACTAGTTTACGAGACTATGCATTTAGACAGATAATCTGAATACTTCGATGTTACATCACTAAAATGCAAATATCTTGTAATCGACTAATCGGTTTTCAAAATCATCAGAAGATATGAATTCCAGACACAGAGGGCCACAACTTTCATATATAAAGTTCTGAATTTCAATACATGGAACTATGTCAAATTAACAGTAAAATTTCGGGAAAAAAACAAGGCAGAACTTTTAAGTATTCGATAGCACGATATAAAGTACGTTAACGGTTCAATATTTGAATCTATGATATGGCACGATAAAGAAAACTATTATTCCGATTCACTCATGAATCAATAATAGTTTTTCTTGAAATACGACAATTTGATGAGATATGATAACCAAGGTAAAAAAACTACTTGCAGAGATCAATAAATATTTCTTGAACATGAACAGTAAAAAAAATTCAAGATATGCTTGCCTTTAATGGTGATTACGACGGAAAGTAAGAAGAGCGTCAACAGCGACACGCAACGGCAGTGACACAAGTGTGGTGAGCAACAACAAGCAAATGCAACGATGATTGTAAGAGGGTCAGGCAGCAAAGCGACGTGATGACATTCGGTGGTTGCGAGACTGTGAAGACAGGGAGTTGTCAGGTTTGAGGCAGCAAGGAGGAGGCAGTGGGTTATTTTTTGGGTTGCGGGTAGCAGGGTGTTGTCGATGGTGCTCGGAAATGAAGGAAGGTGTGCGGGCTGTTGGTGGAGTGGCCGGTCGGGATGGCGAAGGCAAGGTGCTTCAATTGATCAAGAGATGGAGCAGCAGTAGGGCAGTAATGGGGTTGTCGGGAGTGGCTGCAACTGGTTGCGGCTGATGGGGATGGAGACAACAAATGGCAGTAGGGTGATGCAGGCTGTTCAGGGATCCGTGGTGAGTACAGGTTGAGGATGAGAGACTGCGGGTGGTGAAGGCAAGGGGATTTCGGTTGCGATGTGGAGGTCGGACAGCGACGGTGGTGCTGCGGGAGGTGCTCGGGACTGCAGTGTAACAACCCTGCCCCGAGCTCAGACAATTTATACAATTTAAAAGACAAATTATTTGTAGTATAGTACAACTCCCACCACAAGCTGCCTCTCAAAAGGTGGTTAACCGGATTGGTGACTCTTGATCATAGGCATTATTATTTATTATTAAATGATTTGTTCGATTCCCGATGTGGGACAAATTCTCAATCTCTTTCATTCTCTTTCTCCGAGAGCTTTCTCACGTGCAGACCCCTAACCCTGGGGGCCCCACATGCCAGCTCAGCAACGCACAGAGCGTTCTGGCCCTCAAACAACAGGTGGGTCCCGCTGACGTCAACAAGCAAGAACGTCAGCATTTACCGCTGCTGTTTTCCTTACACGTGGGCCCCCCATACTGTTCAATTTCACATATATTTACCAAACTGCCATCATGCATATATATATATATATATA
Source organism: Hemerocallis citrina (assembly GCA_017893485.1). Lineage (NCBI taxonomy): Eukaryota > Viridiplantae > Streptophyta > Magnoliopsida > Asparagales > Asphodelaceae > Hemerocallis > Hemerocallis citrina. The sequence goes on along the minus strand of CM030361.1, from coordinate 77,972,069 downwards.
TATATATATATATTATACTTTGAAAATTACAGTGTGTTACACACATCTCCCTTCAGAAATCAGCGTCCTCGCTAAGCACGGGGCATGCACAATCTAGTGCATGATCTATTTTCTAGCCAATGTGGAGCATCTGTGAGTATGGCTCGTCTTTGGAATACTATAGACCAATCCCACTCCGCAGATCATTCTGTGGATCTTCTGTCTATTGTCCCGGAATACTGGGAATTGTCTCACTCCGCCGATCATTCTGGAGTCCATAACTCACTGCTCTCTCACACTCGGTGTCGAAAGTCGGCTCTGATATAATTTATAACACCCCAGCCCCGAGCTCGGACAATTTATACAATTTAGAAGACAAATTATTTATAGTATAGTGTAACTGTCCACCACAGGCTACCTCTCAAAAGGTGGTTAACCGGATTGGTGACTCTTGATCATAGGCATTATTATTTATTAATAATTAATTTTGTTCAATTCCCAATGTGGGAAAAATTCTCAATCTCTTCCGTTCTCTCTCCGAAAGCTCTCTCATGTGCAGACCCACAACCCCGGGGGCCCCATACGCCAGCTCAGCAACGCACAATGCGTTTTGGCCCTCAAACAACAGGTGTGTAGCGCCCCAAATTTCTAATATGAGAGCTTAGAAAATAAGTGGCGAAATCCCAGCAATCCACTTCAATACAACAATAAACACCAACAACACCACTAAAATTTTTCTTCTTTATTACAACAAATTTTACAATTACAGCGGAAGTCTAAACATCTCAACACAAATTAATATTTTATTTACAACTCAATAATGATCTCAAATATCCTTTACAGTTTTACACCAATCACTAAATAATCCAATTATCTCAAATTGCCCACTCAAGCATCCAACCTCCAATCTAAGCAATAACCTGCAACATGTGAGGCTAGAGTTGAACCCTAACCCCAAAACTACGGGGTCAGCCATAAATGGTGTGAGTGGTAACAAATCAAACCAATAGCATAAATGAACTTAAAACATAATATCCAACCAATAATAATCAAACACTAAAGTATGAAGTACGACAAAAGAATAATGGGTGATACCAAAACCAAAAGCCAAGTGTGTAAAAACAGGAAATCCGAATGCATAAAAGTGATTCAAGAAAACATCATGACTACATGCTGACAACGATGACTACTAAGAGATGAAGATAAACTATGATAATTTGCCCATGCTTGATCATTCCGGAGATTGATCCCACATCACAAGTATTTTCCCTGGATAATTCAGGAGATCATCCCACATCTAAACATAGATTCCTTATCACAATAATACCCCAAAAGCGTCGCCTCGACTCCGATCATTCCGTAGTTCAATCCCACATCTCAAGATAATTACTTGGATAATTCAGGAGAAATACCTCGCATCACAGGTTAACTGCCTGGATAATTCCGGAGATAAATCACACATCACAAGTTAACTACTTGGATAATTCAGGAGATTAAATCCTACATCAAAAGCCATACTGAGGTGCATAACTCAAGTTCCCATTCGTCATGACACTACTAATGCCTGTCCTTATTAGTTTGGGTTACTGAACAAATCTCCTAGAGTAGTGTACCCTACCGGACTAAAAATCTGAATAACTGAAAATTTGCCTCGATGGGCCTCAACAAATAACTGAACAAACACCGGTATACTAGGGTCACCTACCTCTAGAGACTCAAAAACAAATATCTGAACAAATTTCCACTAAACAAGTGGCTCAACAAAATATCTCAAAATCATGTTCTTAACTGAACATCTCAAAAACAAATACTTAACTAAACATCTTAAAATCAAACACTAAACAAAATATCTCACAATCAAATACAAAGATCCTTCAGGACCAGTCGACTGCACATCAGATCAGTCGACGGTCCAGAGGACATAATCCAACATTTCTCAAAAATAAACTAAGGAAAGATCAGTCGACTGTCCCGACAGGACTGAACAAATTACAGACAGAAGACCAGTCGACTGACCTCAGTCTAGGTCGACTGTCCCGAACCAAACTCAAAGACTGAAAATACACAGTAGGCTCGTACCAGTCGACTGCTTCGCAGTCCAGTCGACTGTCGGCTACAGACTTACAAAAAGTATAGGTCTGAACACAAATCAAACGGGAGTATTCTAAAGATTCATCGATCATAAAATTTAATTTATATCCAGGCAAATAAACAATTCTCAGTAATCTCCATCATGGTTACATTACTCAATCGATCAATTTCTCCAATCTCATATTCTCATGATCTCAATTCTTAATTCTCCCATTAGGGTTTTTCTCAACAAAATGTCTTCCATAACTTAATCCAAATCTGATTTACAACCATAAGGTCCACGTGTTTACCATCTAATCACAACAAAATCAATTCTTAATATGTCTCCCAACAATACGATCTCATAGATCAACATTTCCTCAACAAATCTTAATATTTTCTCATACATGGTTCAAATATCAACAAGAGTTCTCATCCTCCATAACAAATAAAAGATCCATACTATACATTAACAAAATAATGGCATAATGATCACAAACAAGCATAACAAGATCTTACGTCATTCATCAATCAAGACAAACAAAACAAGCAAAGCAAAACAAAACAACAAAACAAACCACTCACCGTTGTTTTGATGAAAATCCGCCGAAAGCTTTCTCCTTGCTAGATCCAAGAATCCTCCTTTTTGCTCCTCAAAATAATCTCAAAATTCTGTGAGTTCTCAATGACGGCTGGGAAAAAGGATTTCCCTTATATATGCCGGATAGAATATTAGGGTTATATTCCCTCTTTACAAAATAATCCTTTCCAAAAGTACATCTCACATATATAATCCTTTTCTTGAAAATTAAACCAAATATCATTTAAATTAGGATCTAATAGAAAAATATATTTTTAAACCTCAACAAGTGCTGATCGGAATGTCCAGCAAATACATTTTGCACTCTAACCCTCAAAATGTCAATTTTGCAAATAAGTCCTTCTTTTCTCAAAAATTGCAAATAGGCATAATTAATTTCAGAAAAATCTGGAAAAATACTAAATAATTTTCAAATAATAAGTAATGGTTTTTCTTAAAGAAAACTTAATTTTCCAAACTTCTAAAAAGTCATTTGCACGTGTTTTGCACGTGTACAAAAGATAAATCTTTTAGAAAATATTTATCAAGTACTCAAAATCATTTAAAATTCATTTTCAAATAATTAAAATAATATTTGAAAATACGGGGTTCTACATCACTCCCTCCTTAGAAGAGTTCTGTCCTCAGAACTACTACTAATGAGTTCAAACACATACCCACCAAAGGAAACAATACTTCATAAATAGATCATAATCCAAATAATTTCATATAACATCACAATCAAATTAAAGATTACATCATGAATCAATCAATAGTTCAATCATTCAAAGAATTCCATTCACATACAAGAAATACATTCATTCAAACAATTCAGGAAAATCATTCAGCATGCGATCCTCTGGCTCCCAAGTAGCCTCCTCGAACTGTTGATTCCTCCACAATACCTTGACCATAGGTATCACCTTGCTTCTAAGGACCTTCTCCCTACGATCAACGATCTCAACAGGCTGTTCCTTGTAGCTCAAGTTCACCTGTAGATCTTCGGGAACCTCCACCAACTGATGATTCTGGTCGGCCACATACTTCCTTAATAGCGACACATGAAACACATCATGTACTTGCGCTAACTCCTCAGGAAGTTTTAATCTGTATGCGGTCTTGCCAATCCTCTCCACGATCTTGTACGGACCAATATACCTCGGCGCCAACTTGTCACCCTTACCAAATCTGATCACTCCTTTGGTCAGAGAAACCTTGAGAAAAACTGCATCCCCAACCTCAAATTCCAAATCTCTCTGTCGAGTGTCAGCATAACTCTTCTGCCGACTCTGAGCTTCAACTAACCTCTTGCGAATCAACTCAATCTGTTCTGACGTCTGTTGCACGATCTCAGGACCATACATCCGCCTCTCGCCAACCTCATACCAACAAACAGGTGTCCTGCACCTCCGCCCGTACAAAGCCTCATACGGTGTCATCCCAATACTTGCATGGTAACTATTGTTATAGGCAAACTCAACCAATGCCAAGTATCTCTCCCAACTACCACCAAAGTCCATAACACAAGCTCTCAACATATCTTCCAGCACTCGATTCACCCTCTCCGTCTGACCATCTATCTGCAGATGAAATGCTGTACTGAAATCAGTCCTGGTGTCCAAAGCTGCCTGTAGGCTCTTCCAAAACCTCGAAGTAAACCTTGCATCTCTGTCAGACACAATCGAAACAGGAACTCCATGAAGTCTCACAATCTCTCCAATGTATAACTCAGCCAATTTCTCCATCGACCAAGTAATCTTCATGGCTAGAAAATGTGCCGACTTAGTCAATCGGTCCACAACAACCCAAATCGAATCATTGCCCTTCGAACTCCTCGGCAAACTCGTAATAAAGTCCATGCTGATATTCTCCCACTTCCACTCCGGAATGGGTAAAGGCTGCAACAAACCTCCAGGTCTCTGATTCTCTGCCTTGATCTGCTGACAAGTCAGACACCTTGCCACAAAATCTGCTACATCTCGCTTCATGCCAGACCACCAAAAGTGGGGTTTGATATCCCTGTACATCTTCGTACCTCCTGGATGAACTGATAACAATGTGCTGTGTGCCTCCTGCAAGATACTCTCTCTCAACTCTGCATCATCTGGAACACAACCTCTCACCCAACCAAAGAACTCCATCTTGGACACGAAATTCTGATAACTTGCCTTCTGAAACCTGCTGCAACATCTTCTGGATCTCCGAATCTGATCTCTGACCTTCCACAATCTTCTCTCTCAAGGACGGCTGCAGTCTCAACTGAGCCAAAGATGCCCCTAAACCTCGCAGTACCACCTCGATACCTGCCTGATCGATCTCTGCTGCCAACTCTCTTCGAGTAGTGATCAACCTTGACAAACTACTCTTCCTGCTAAGTCCATCAGCCACTACATTCGCCTTGCCCGGATGATACTTGATCTCAGGACGAATGTCTTCCAATACCTCCAACCATCTTCTCTGACGAAGATTCAAATCCCTCTGCTGATAGATATACTTCAGGCTCTTGTGGTCAGTGTACATATTGACCTTCTCACCATAGACATAATGCCTCCATAACTTCAAGGCATATATAATAGCTGCTAACTCCAAGTCATGCGTCGGATAATTCCTCTCATGCGGACGCAACTGCCTCGAACCATACGCAATGACCTTGCCTTCCTGCATCAAGACACAACCCAAACCTCTGAGAGATGCATCGCTGTAGATGTCATAATCCTTCCCTGCTTGCGGCAATGCTAATATAGGTGCAGTAGTCAACCTTTCCTTTAACTCAAGGAAACTCTCCTCGCACTTATCTGTCCACACAAATGCCACACTCTTCCGAGTCAAACCTGTCAATGGAACTGCAATCTGAGAATACCCCTGAATAAACCTCCTGTAGTAACCAGCTAATCCCAAGAAGCTTCTGACTTCCTTCACTGACGTCGGCCTGGGCCAATCCTTCACTGCTTCCACTTTCTGAGGATCAGTAGCCACTCCCTCCTTAGAAAGAATGTGACCAAGGAAAGCTACCTCGGACTTCCAAAATTCACACTTCGACAATTTGGCATACAAGCTGTGCTCCTGCAATGTCTGTAATACCGCTGTCAAGTGCTTAGAATGATCCTCCTCCGACTTCGAATACACCAAGATATCATCGATGAAGACCACCACGAAGGAATCAATGAATGGCCTCAACACCCGATTCATCATATCCATGAACACTGCTGGCGCATTCGTCAACCCGAATGGCATCACCAAAAACTCATACAGCCCATGACGAGTCCTGAAAGCTGTCTTGCTCACATCTTCCTCCTTGACTCGCACTTGATGATATCCTGACCTCAAGTCAATCTTCGAAAATACCGCTGCTCCTCGAAGTCTATCGAACAAATTATCTATCCGCGGCAGTGGATACTTGTTCTGAATAGTCACCCTATTCAACTCCCTGTAGTCAATGCACATCCTCATCGACCCATCCTTCTTCTTGACCAACAACACTGGCGCTCCCCACGGAGATGAACTCGGTCTGATAAGCCCTTTGCTCAAAAGCTCCTCAATCTGCTTCTTCACTTCATCCTGCTCTACAGGTGCCATCCTGTACGGAGCCTTGGAAATCGGCGCACTTCCCGGCTGAACATTGATGCAAAACTCCACATCTCTCTGCGGCGGTAATCCTGGAAAATCATCCAAGAACACCTGAGGAAACTTTCGAACCACCGGAATGCCCTTGACTTCATCTGCAATAGACTTCTCAGATACCATTGCAGCCACCTGCGGGATCTTCTTCTTCCCTTGGAAAGTTACTGTAGGTCCACCTGGTGCCTTCACCAACACCTCCTTCTGCTTGCAATCAATTGTGGCATCATAAATAGCCATCCAATCGATGCCTACGATGACATCCACTCCCAACACTTGTAGCTCGATCAAGTCGATGCCGAACATCCTTCCACCAATCTCGATATCACAGCCCTCGTAATATCGATCTGCTACTAGCTCTTCACAGGACGGCGTTGCCACCGACAAAACCCTGCCTGGAAATAACTTAGGTTCCAAACCTAAGATCTTTGCAAAACTTGGCGATACAAATGTATGCGATGAACCAGTGTCAAACAAAACCTTTGCTTTTATTCCATTTATTAAAACAACTCCTGTTACAATAAGAATGATACTCAATCTTAAATTATTCTGAAATAAAAGCTTTTATTCATTACACTGATTCAAAAATGAAGAAATCAAAATTCCTGCATACCCTGTATTACATCTTCCGAGTTTCTCGCATCCTCCTCGGTCAATGCAAATACTCGCCCTTGCCTCTTCGGGACTTTGCTTCCACCCGAACCATCTTTCTTCAATTGTGGACAATGGGACTTTGACTGTCCAGTCTGCCCACACTGAGAACAAACATGCTCTGCCAACTTCGGACATGCTGACCTGTAATGTCCTACTTCCTTGCAGTAGTAGCAGGTCACTCCCTGAGCTCCAGGCGCCTTCTGCACCGGTCCACTGAACTTCGCCTGCTTCGCGGGGAATCCCTTCCCACTCTGGCCTGATGCTGGCCTCTTGTTCCGGTTCCATGTATCCTGCTTCTTCTGAAACAGTTCCATATCTTCTTCAGTCATAGAGGCCCTCCTGACCAGCTTGTCGAATCTCCTGATACCCAACGGAACCATCCTCATTGTTGCCACCATTTCTACCTCTGGGTGCAACCATCGTGATTACTGCAAAACGAGGATAAAGTTAGAGCACACATACAATTCAACCTCAAATCATTACCCTATGGCGAAGCCACAACCATACCCCAAACCATAATTTCAAACCAAACATCATAATTTAATTCTATGTGATACTCACACTCTGATGTCCACACCTAGGTACTCACTCTCTAGTGTCCACACCTAGGTTGGTTGTCATACTATGTCTATTATTACATTGAAGCAGAGCTCTGATACCAATCTCTGTAGCGCCCCAAATTTCTAATATGAGAGCTTAGAAAATAAGTGGCGAAATCCCAGCAATCCACTTCAATACAACAATAAACACCAACAACACCACTAAAATTTTTCTTCTTTATTACAACAAATTTTACAATTACAGCGGAAGTCTAAACATCTCAACACAAATTAATATTTTATTTACAACTCAATAATGATCTCAAATATCCTTTACAGTTTTACACCAATCACTAAATAATCCAATTATCTCAAACTGCCCACTCAAGCATCCAACCTCCAATCTAAGCAATAACCTGCAACATGTGAGGCTAAAGTTGAACCCTAACCCCAAAACTACGGGGTCAGCCATAAATGGTGTGAGTGGTAACAAATCAAACCAATAGCATAAATGAACTTAAAACATAATATCCAACCAATAATAATCAAACACTAAAGTATGAAGTACGACAAAAGAATAATGGGTGATACCAAAACCAAAAGCCAAGTGTGTAAAAACAGGAAATCCGAATGCATAAAAGTGATTCAAGAAAACATCATGACTACATGCTGACAACGATGACTACTAAGAGATGAAGATAAACTATGATAATTTGCCCATGCTTGATCATTCCGGAGATTGATCCCACATCACAGGTATTTTCTCTGGATAATTCAGGAGATCATCCCACATCTAAACATAGATTCCTTATCACAATAATACCCCAAAAGCGTCGCATCGACTCCGATCATTCCGTAGTTCAATCCCACATCTCAAGATAATTACTTGGATAATTCAGGAGAAATACCTCGCATCACAGGTTAACTGCCTGGATAATTCCGGAGATAAATCACACATCACAAGTTAACTACTTGGATAATTCAGGAGATTAAATCCTACATCAAAAGCCATACTGAGGTGCATAACTCAAGTTCCCATTCGTCATGACACTACTAATGCCTGTCCTTATTAGTTTGGGTTACTGAACAAATCTCCTAGAGTAGTGTACCCTACCGGACTAAAAATCTGAATAACTGAAAATTTGCCTCGATGGGCCTCAACAAATAACTGAACAAACACCGGTATACTAGGGTCACCTACCTCTAGAGACTCAAAAACAAATATCTGAACAAATTTCCACTAAACAAGTGGCTCAACAAAATATCTCAAAATCATGTTCTTAACTGAACATCTCAAAAACAAATACTTAACTGAACATCTTAAAATCAAACACTAAACAAAATATCTCACAATCAAATACAAAGATCCTTCAGGACCAGTCGACTGCACATCAGATCAGTCGACGGTCCAGAGGACATAATCCAACATTTCTCAAAAATAAACTAAGGAAAGATCAGTCGACTGTCCCGACAGGACTGAACAAATTACAGACAGAAGACCAGTCGACTGACCTCAGTCTAGGTCGACTGTCCCGAACCAAACTCAAAGACTGAAAATACACAGTAGGCTCGTACCAGTCGACTGCTTCGCAGTCCAGTCGACTGTCGGCTACAGACTTACAAAAAGTATAGGTCTGAACACAAATCAAACGGGAGTATTCTAAAGATTCATCGATCATAAAATTTAATTTATATCCAGGCAAATAAACAATTCTCAGTAATCTCCATCATGGTTACATTACTCAATCGATCAATTTCTCCAATCTCATATTCTCATGATCTCAATTCTTAATTCTCCCATTAGGGTTTTTCTCAACAAAATGTCTTCCATAACTTAATCCAAATCTGATTTACAACCATAAGGTCCACGTGTTTACCATCTAATCACAACAAAATCAATTCTTAATATGTCTCCCAACAATACGATCTCATAGATCAACATTTCCTCAACAAATCTTAATATTTTCTCATACATGGTTCAAATATCAACAAGAGTTCTCATCCTCCATAACAAATAAAAGATCCATACCATACATTAACAAAATAATGGCATAATGATCACAAACAAGCATAACAAGATCTTACGTCATTCATCAATCAAGACAAACAAAATAAGCAAAGCAAAACAAAACAACAAAACAAACCACTCACCGTTGTCTTGATGAAAATCCGCCAAATGCTTTCTCCTTGCTAGATCCAAGAATCCTCCTTTTTGCTCCTCAAAATAATCTCAAAATTCTGTGAGTTCTCAATGACGGCTGGGAAAAAGGATTTCCCTTATATATGCCGGATAGAATATTAGGGTTATATTCCCTCTTTACAAAATAATCCTTTCCAAAAGTACATCTCACATATATAATCCTTTTCTTGAAAATTAAACCAAATATCATTTAAATTAGGATCTAATAGAAAAATATATTTTTAAACCTCAACAAGTGCTGATCGGAATGTCCAGCAAATACATTTTGTACTCTAACCCTCAAAATGTCAATTTTGCAAATAAGTCCTTCTTTTCTCAAAAATTGCAAATAGGCATAATTAATTTCAGAAAAATCTGGAAAAATACTAAATAATTTTCAAATAATAAATAATAGTTTTTCTTAAAGAAAACTTAATTTTCCAAACTTCTAAAAAGTTATTTGCACGTGTTTTGCACGTGTACAAAAGATAAATCTTTTAGAAAATATTTATCAAGTACTCAAAATCATTTAAAATTCATTTTCAAATAATTAAAATAATATTTGAAAATACGGGGTTCTACAAGGTGGGTCCTACTGACATCAGCGATGACGTCAGCAAGCAAGAATGGTAGCATTTACCGCTGCTGTTTTCCTTACTCGTGGGCCCCCCATACTGTTCAATTTCGCCTTTGATTTTGGGGGGGATTGAAGGCGATCCACTTGATAGCATTCTTTGTGTTTTATTTTATATATATATATATATATATATATATATATATAGGGAAAGCTTCGACTGTGCACTCCTCTAGTGCACACGGCGTGTGCACTAGGCCTTCGGACGTTCATATCAACGATCCGAACCGTTCACATTGATCTACACATCTAAATTAGTCTAAATATGTAAAATCAAATCATTTGAAATTCACTTGTCCATCCATCATGTGACTATAAAAAATAATGATTTTCAGCCATACAATTTTGTAACACTTCAATGGATGGGTAAATGAATTTCAAATGATTTGATTTTACATATTTAGACTAATTTAGATGTGTAGATCAATGTGAACGGTTCAGATCGTCAATATGAATGCCCGAAGGCCTAGTGCACACAGTGGCGGAGCCACACCCAAGCCAAGGTGAGCGGCCGCTCCCCCCGAGTTTGAGTAGGCCTTTGTATAGGTGCAGTTATTTTTTAAATTTTAAATGGAAGTCCATGCAGCGCTCCCCCTGAGCGTGGACCACAAGTAAAGGTCCATACAACCGCTCCTCACACCACCCGACCCGCTCCCTCTTCTTCTGCTACTGCTTTTCTTCATTTAGTTCTTGTGATTTCGCTCTCGCTGGATGAAAATCCTGGCTCCGCCGCTGAGTGCACACGCCGTGTGCACTAGAGGTAGTGCACAACCGAAGCTTTCCCTATATATATATATATATATATATATATATATATGGTAAAAGGGATATGAGCAACTTGCTCATTTAGTAAATGAGCAATTGATTATGTGGTATGCATGTGATACATTGGACAATTAATCCTTTTAAGGATTTTCCAATCACATGTATGCCACATCATCAATTGCTTATTTACTAAATGAGCAAGTTGCTCATACCCCTTTTCTCCATATATATATATATATATATATATATATATATATAGGAAAATGCTCCATTGAAAACGCAAATGTTGTGAAAACCTGTGAAAACAACTTAGGCCGGTTATAATGCATTATAACAGCGGCCTAGGTGGTTTTTCATGTTTTCACCGACATTTGCGTTTTCAACTGAGCATTTTTCATATATATATATATATAGAGAGAGAGAGAGAGAGAAAATTTGAGTTTTGGGAAAAAATTTTTGGGGGGGAAATGTGTTTTATGAGGTTAGATCTGGGCCTTTGAATTTGGAAGGATTGAAGGAGAGCCACTTGATAGCTTTCTTTGTGTTTTATTTTATATATATATATATATATATATATATATATATATATATATATATATATATATATATATATATATATATAGGGTAGCGATCCGGTGAGAACTGTTCTCACGATAAGCTTCGTGAGAACTCCACGCCTATCCATCCTATGGATAATCCGAACCGTTCACATTGTTTAACACAACTAAATTAGTCTAGAAATATAAAATCAAGTCATTTGATATTCATTTGTCCATGCATCATGTGACTATAAAAAAAACGATTTTTCAGCCACACAATTTGTAACACTTCAATGCATGGGCAAACGAATCTCAAATGACTTGATTTCTCATACATAGACTAATTGAGTCGTGTAGATCAAAATGAACGGTTCAGATCTTTCAACAAATGTCCCAAACAAAAGTTCTCATGTGGTTCTCACCAAAAGAGTTCTCACTCGATCATTTCCCTATATATATATATATATATATATATATATATATATATATATATATAATACTTTGAAAATTATGGGGTGTTACATGTGGTGTTGGCTTCGGTGCTTCGGGTGCTTCGGTGTTGCTATGGTGATCACAATGTGGGATGGTGGTGACAGAGGGGAGACTTTGGTGGTTTGATGTGCAGTGAGTTTCGGGATGGTCGGCTGATGGTGAGGCAAGAGGAGATGGTAGTCGTGGCAGTGGCATCGGGGTGGTGTTGACTAGTCAGGGGCGCTCGGTGAGGAGGCAGTAGTCTTGTAGTTGGGTTGGATTGAGTTAGAGCAAGGTTGGGTTTTGATTAGATGAAGAAGAAGGTCAAGATTGAACAGGGAAAAAAAGGAGATGGTCGACGATGAGATGATGGTGGAAGATGCGGGTGTTTGGAAATGAGGCAGAGGAGGAGGGCCTACGAGTGTTTGGGGTGGTTATCATTGGCAGTCGACGGTGCAGGAGGTTGGTCGGGAGAGGCGACGGTGTTCGGCGGTGGAGTGCAGCAGCATCGGGTGGTGCATGCCGAGGCAGGGGTTTGGTGAGGAGATGGAGTGGCAGCAGGAGGTGTTGTAGGTTGCGGCATTCTGAGTAGCAGCAATGGAGGAGGGATGAGGAGGTCGGGGTGGTCAAGAGAGGCTTTGGGTGATGGTTTCAAGAAATAGGCAACAGGGTTTTGAAGGAGAAAGAGATTAAGGGGGATGGCGGCTGATTAATAGTGCTTGGGGTTAATGAAGGGGATTAAGGTATTATATAGGAGTGGGGTTGGGTAATTAAATAGGCAGGAAGAGTTTGTATTTTGGGTTAGAGCATGGTATGTGCTTGGTTTAAATCTATTGGGTTTTGGATTTGGGCTTCACAATAGAAGAAGAATCAAATAATTTTATTATACGATGGGCTATGATCGGGCTACAATAGGAGTTCCAAAAATAATTCTAAAACAAAAGAATAAATTTAAGAGAGCGAAAATAATTTACAAATAATCAAATAATGACATTAAGGAATGAATTAGGAGTCTGGGCTTTAAAAATTAATTGAACATCCAGTGTATGCAATTGAGTTTAAAAATAATAGAAAGATTTATGGAAAATCAAAATACAAGAATATGGAAGAGAAAGAAAAATGAAATTCGTACAATCGGGAACGAGAGTTACAGTATGTTGATGATATAATTATTACTGAGGATGACTCCACAGGTATTGCATCCGTCCATAAATACTTTCACGAGTAGTTTTATATGAAAGACCTTGGCAGAGTACGCTACTTTCTGGGTCTAGAAATTGCTCATGGATCTCGGGGAATACTCATTTCTCAACAGAAATACACATCAGACATTATCTCCGCTACATGTCTTTCTGACAGCCGATCAGTCGATGCTCCCTTAGAGCATCACGGGAAGCTTCGTCCCATAAATGGGGAGCTCCTTCCCGATCCCACTAGATACAAGCAGATAGTTAGACATCTTGTTTACTTTTGTATGACTAGACCTGATATTGCTCATGCAGTCAGCATTGTCAATCAGTTTATTTCCGTTCCTACATCGGTTCACTATAGTGCTCTTCTAGGAAGCACAGGTACTTCTAAATGGTCGACGTACCCGTATTGGATGCGTATCGAGTGCCGATACTCCTTGGGTATTCCCGAGTGCGCACCCAAGGAGTACCCAATTTTTTAGACACATTTTTTACAACTTTTAGATACAATTATGTTTAGATAAATACATGGGGTCCTAGTGTAATTTCAAAAGTTTATTGTTTACAATTATGCTCAAACACAAAACAAGTCTACCCAATTTGATAGTTAAATTATCATTTATTTTCTCTAAAATGCTCATAATTATAATATTTTTTTATAGTTCTATGAAATTGTTTAAATATTTATATTTTTTAAAAGATAAATACTTTTATATCTATAGATATAATATACATTATTTTATATTTGACATACCCACCTACGCACCCGTATCCTACTTTTTTGTAAAATCACGTATGCCCATACCCGTGTCGTGTCGTACGCGCTCCCCATACCCGTATCCGTGCTTCATAGGTACTCTTCTTCAGATCCTTAGATATTTTCGGGGCACTATCACTCGCTCATTATTCATGCCTTCGATATCTAAACTAGAGCTTAGTGTATATTCTAATTCAGATTGGATGAGTGATCCTACTACCAAACGATATACCACATTTTTCTGTCTATTTCTTGGTGATTCGCTAATCTCATGGTGAAGCAAGAAACATGCAGTTGCTGTATGTTTTTCAACAAAAGCTAAGTCTAGAGCAATGACAGCTACTACTAAGAGATTGTTCATGTTCTTTGACTGTTATCATAAATATGTGTCACTCTTACATGAGCTACTCCTATTCGTTGTGATAACCGGAGTGCATTGCACATTGCAAGCAACCCGGTCTTTCATGAGCGAACGAAATCATATAAAGATTGATTGCCACTATGTTCGTGAGCGTTTTGAAGCATGGACAATTTCACTTCATTCTGTTACCTCTTCACAGAAAACACCAGACTTCTCACCAAATCCCACGCTGTTCAGAGATTTCGATACTTGGTGGACAAATTCACATTGTTCAAACCACCGTAAGTTTGAGAGGGGGTGTTAGATATTATGTTATATTTAGTCTTATATCAGATTTATGTATTGGTTTAGTATTTAGTTTTCTCCTATATATATGTGATATTGTACTCAGTTATAATCAATCAAATAACATTTTTCAATTTCTATGTTAACCTTGACACTTAAATTGAATGCAATTCAATGGTAGTAACGTTTCATATCACCCAATTCAATGGAAGTAACATTTCATATCACCAAGTTACTTCTCCTAGCCCATTTTAAACTAGAATCAAGTATCTATATGATATTAACCGTTTTGTGAATGTTGACATCAACCTCAGACATCAAAATCATTATTAATTGAAACTGAGAGTGTTATTCCTATAAGCAAGAAGTGGTTAGAACAAATGACATGTAACTTTCGAAATTAAAGTGGCCTGCAGTTGCAAATAAAGTCAAAGAATCTAACATAACATACAGTTGGTACAACAGAACAAATTTCTATTCTTGAAAAGAAGGTGCCAAGTGAGGTATAAAGATTAGACTCGAAAAGAAGAGTATCTAACTTATATATTCTTTGCTCAGACAATAATAATATACAGTATAAAAGACTTTCCCTTAACAACACAGTTGTACAACAAGAATATAGCAAAAGAAATAATATATGTTAGCATTTATCTATTCAGATGATACATTGGATTTATCAGTGTGGTACATGAATATTAAAAGGATTTTAAGTCAGTTTTTCTTCTATATTGAATTTACAATCTCAATTCTCAATGTATCAATCAGAACTATCATTTTTAAATATTTCATTTACCACAAATTGACATGTCTCAGATGTATAAAATAAACAAAGATAGTGAAGCAGTAAGAGAATGTATGATATAAATACTTCCTTGTAAAGTTCCAAAGGAAGGAAATATGAAAATAAAGGAAGATGCATAGTTGTATGAATAGGATTATATCGTAACAATCTATAACAAGGTCACAATCTCATATTTTTTGGCTAACCAACATGTGTTATACGCTCATTATCAAATAGAGTGTTAGAATGAACAACAAAGCAAGAATGGACGATATATAACAAATGATTATCTTCATACCCTCCCCACAGAAAAGCATTTAATGGAGAGATATTTAAAATAAACTTGACCATTGATTACATAGTGGCCAATGACATGCTAATTTGGCAAAAACTTTATAAAGAACATTCTTCGACGAATGGAAGCTCGGAAATGTTCATTAAATTTTTGGATTTTCACTTACCTGAACATGTAACAGTTCACATTTACAAAAAAGACCAAAGCATATTAAGACACTTGAAGTCTGGAGTTGAGGAACATTGGAACAAATATCTAATGAAAAACATCCTAAAACTCATGTTTAGTTTTGAAGACTATGTATGTTGGCACACTTAATCCACTGTTTGTCAGCAATATGTTACTTACCTAAGAAGGAGAGTGTGTATGTTGAGACTAAGATAAGTGCACACTATGTTTGCTCACTGAAGAATTTATCTTGACATATCGGTAAGATGAAGTTTAATTTTGCAATTATTGACACACTTAGGTCACACCAATCACACTTAAGTCACACTAGTCCTATGTCTACAATTGAATCAGACTACTTAATGGTGATAAAACGTATTTCATAGTCAATTACAATTTATACTGACATAGCCATCTTTGTAGACATAATGTATTTGAAGCAAGGTGCATGTATTAACTTAACTGATAAACTGGGAGGAACAACGTGTTGGTTAAAATAGGACAACCTTTTTTTATGGTGTTCCACATGAAAAATGAAAACAGAACAAAATACAATTCCCTATAAATATAATCCTTCTAATTTTCACACATATCTCTAATCTCTAATATTATAATGGGAGAGTTGTGCTTGTCATTTGTCAATATACAAACCCATATGTTGCACGTGCAACTCCAACTCTCTCATTAATTACAACAAAAACAAACAAATAAAAAAAAAATCACCTATTTAAAACGTGCAACGCACTTGCAAAACAATTTTATAATATTTTTTAACACTAAACATACACATGTTACACGTACAACTCAAATTCTAATTATAAACACGTGCATTACACGTACAAATTGTAGCTTTTCCTTCAAAGTATTTCCCCCAATTACGTGCACACACGTCTAACTCCAAAACCATTTCTTAACACGTATATCACACAGAAGATCCTCAAACTCTTATCAAAACATGCATCGCCCGTGAAAAATACTAGTTTGAAGAATTATTTGGTGTTCTGGAATACAATTAGCTAAATATAATACAAGTGACACTCGTGTTGATAGTTTACATCTTGACAAGTGCAAGTAGTAGGAATATGCATATGTTTAGCATAAATGAAGTTAGACCATATTAAGAACAAAGAGAAATGGTATCATGAGTGAGATGTAAATGCACGAATTTATAAGTTAGGGTCCTCATCTAACCAAAACGCCTAGTCGTAGGAATTAATAGTATAAGGACTTAATAATTTAATGATTACTATGATTGCATAAATAATCTAGCAGAGAGAGAAAGAAAAAAAAGAGAATAGTTTCCCTTTAATCTACTAAAACATATTCTCGAAATTTGGCTTTGTTGAGAATAGTTTCCCTTTAATCTACTAAAAAGAGAATAGTTTCCCTTTAAATTACAATCGAAATTTGGCTTTGTTGATTTGGAGGGGGTATTGTCGAGAGCTAAAACATATATGGCTTGCAAAAGCTAGTCATGATAGTTGGTCGCTTATTTTATTCTCCAAGCTTTCTACAACTATTTTAGTTGTTTAGGCACTTGGTTAGCTTTTATTTTCCTTTTTTAGTGTCCGAACCTTTTTTTTTTTTTTTTAATAACCTGGATATAGGGATGGCAACTGGGCCGGGTCAACCGGCGACCCACCGGCGACCCGGCCCACGAACCCGGCCCGCTTAAGAACTTCGCGGGTTCGGGTCGAACCCGGTGAACACTACCGGGTCGACCCGGGTCGCAATTTACGCGAATCGAATTCGCGAAACCCGGCCCACGAACCCGTTCAAAACCGCGAATTGGACCCGTTAACCCGCAGGTCGACCCGCGGGTTTCGACCCGTTCGACCCGTACGTTCGACCCGCGGGTCGAACGGGTCGAAACCCAACGGTCGAACCCCCTGCCGCACGCTGTCTTGCTGCCGTTGCTTGCAAACGGCTCTAGGGTTTTTTTTTTGTTTTTTTTTTGTTTTTTCCCACTAATAAGCCTATAAATATCCCCTAAAAATCTCAAAAAAAATTACACCTCACTCTCTTACTCTCTCTACTATTATACATCATTTTAAAGAAATTTTTGAACAATTGTAGTATTCATCAAATAATTGTACAAGGAGGCATATACACGATCAAATTTCGGTCGTATCGGAAATAAAATTCAACGTCTTCAACTCTCTTCAATCCTCATCAAATTTACTTCAACCTCTTCTCAACTCTTCAATTGCGGAATCGGCAAAGCGCTCCTCCATCTTTTCTATTATATTTTTATTTTCACGGTTTTTTTTACATACGCGTATTCTACGGTGAACGGTATCAAAATTTCTCTACCTCTCTTGTTAAAATTTTTTTTGCGTTGTAGTTAAAATTATTGTTTGTTTTTTGAACTTCTCTATCTCAACCCTCTTGTTTTTTAGATTTTTTTTGTATAATTCACCACTCCTACATTGTAGATTTTTTTTTACATATTTTAGCACATTACCACATTATGTCTAGATCACGCGGTAGCGGTCGTAGCGGACAAAATTCCTCCTCCTCTTCACGTAGGCCACCAATTGTACCAATTCGTGAGCCCGCCCAAGATTACATTGATCCTACTATGGAACAATGGGGTACACACGACATGGATGTTGTAGGTGACATTCAATTAGAAGAAGAAGAAGAACAACAACAACCTGAAACCACACAACCCCGTAGTAGTAGGAAAAGTAGAGGAGAAACTAGCGATTGGCACAAGTTTTATGAGTATATCCCGGACGAACATACTCCGGGTGTAGGTTTGAAAGTGTGTAAAATATGTAGTAAAACATACAAATTCAAGAGGAGTGACGGCACCGGTACAATTAGTAGGCACATACAACATAATCATAAAGAACTTCTTGATCAAATACAAGGCCAACAAAAAATTAATCCTAGGACCGGTCAAGTAGATAGCCACCCTTATGATCCCGAACTTGTTCGTCGGGAAATGGCCCGATTAGTCATTAAGGAAGAGTTGCCATTTTCCTATCCCGAGAGTAGGAACTTGGAAAATTTTAATCAAACGGCCTTAAACCCTCATTTTAAAAGAATTCCGAGAAATACTTGCAAATCGGATTGTTTTAAAATGTATGTTGAAATGAAGGACGCGTTGATTGCAATTTTATGGAGTTTAACTTGTAGGATTAGTTTAACTTCGGATTGTTGGACGGGTGTGAACAATATTCCAACGATGGGAATAACCTGTCATTGGATCGACAATGATTGGATTCTTCATAAAAGAATCATATCACTTGCGTCGTTGCCGTATCCCTATAGTGGCGCAGAAATAGCAAACCGTATTATAGAAATATGTGATGTTTTTCATATTCGCGATAAAATTATGGCTATTAGTTTTGATAATGCATCTAACAACAATGTAGCAATTACTACTTTAAAATCTGTATTAAACCCTCCATCTGACAATATTTTTCATGTTAGATGTGCATGTCATATTATAAATTTATGTGTTCAAGATGCATTAAAAATAGCTGATCCATATATACATAAAATTAGAAATTGTGTACATTTCATTGCATTAAGTCCAAGCATTTTACAAGAATGGAAAGCTTGGTGTAGGGTTAGAAATGTTCCTTTTAGAAAATTTCCAAAGGATGTTAGACACCGATGGAATTCTACTTTTGATTTACTGAATGTTGTCACCGATTATAAAGCAGTTGTAAATAATTTTTGTATCGCAAAAAATATGCACAATTTTGAAATGACTCCCCCCGATTGGTTTTTTGCCGAATCTTTGTTGAAATTTTTAGAACCTTTTAAAACCGCAACTTTAAAATTTTCAAAAACATATGAATCTACTTCTAGTAGCATTTTTATTGAATTAGTTAGCATGATGCAAATATTTAACGAAATGTTAAATGATCCCTATATTAGTGACATTGTAATACCTGCATTTCAAAAAATTTTGAAATATTATTTTCCTCCTCCTATGTTGATTTGTGTTGCTACTGTTATGGATCCTCGTATCAAATTAGAAGGTACGAAGAATTTGATAGAAATGTTTTTTGGATATTTAGAGAACAATGTAGAATTAACAATTGATTGCGCTACTTTTTTAGTTCAGTTTGAATCTACGTTAAATAACTTGTATGACTATTATGATAGACGTTTTGCTTCTAGTAGTACAACTTCTGTAGTTAGTTCTTCTTCTGGTAGATCTAAAGGTAAGGGTAAAAGTAGAATTGGTGATAGAACATTTAGTCTACTTGAACAAATTCAATCTAAAAAACCTAGGACTAATCAACCAAATGAATTAAATTGGTATAACCAACAGGATACTGAGCCTACTCTTTCCCCACTAGATATTTTACAATGGTGGAAAGAACATGAACACACTTTTAGTATTCTGTCTATTATGGCTAAAGATTTGCTAACTCCTCCTGTCTCTACAGTTGCTTCTGAGAGTGCATTTTCTACAAGTGGCAGGGTTCTATCTGATTACAGAAATCGGTTGAAGCCCGAGGCGTTGGAGATGTTCGTTTGCACAGAAGACTGGCTGAAGGCTGAAGATAGGACGCAAGGGAAAGCACTATCAAGTTCCACAAGTGGGAGCAACTCGCCCGAAGAACAACAACAACAACAACAACAACAACAACAATAGCTTTTCTTCTTATGTTAAATGAGAAAAATTGTAGTCAATTAAAATTGTACATAAGAAATATGTTATTGTATAAAACTTATTTGTGAATTGAATTCTTCATTTCGTTATAAATTGTTCAAATTGTATAACTTAAATTCATATGAATAAAATTTCAAAATTTGTTGTCAATTTCACTCTTTCAATCTTATTATTATTATTACGATTTTTTTTGTTTATTAGTATTATTACTTACTTAGTATTATAATTAAACATCATTTGGGGATATTTGATTCAATTTGAAGAATTGTAGTATTATTACTTATTAGTATTATTACTGAATTACATACTTAGTATTATAATTAAACATCATTTGGGGATATTTGAAGAATTGTAGTATTATTACTTATTAGTAGTATTATTTACTTATTATTATAATTTTTTAAGAAATGTAGTATTCATCAAACAAAAATATGGTTGTTTGTATACATCATTTGTAAAATTATTATTATTATTAGTTCAATTTAAGCTACCAAAAAATAAAATAAAATAAAATTATATATATATATTATTAAACGGGCCAACCCGCGGGTCGACCCGGCCCAACCCGGGTTGAGCCCTAAAGGGTTCACGGGTTGGGCGGGCCACCCAAATAAAGAACTGACCCGGCCCGGCCCGGCCCGTATAAGACACCAACCCGGCCCGGCCCGCCTACTCAACTGTGCCAACCCGCACGGGTTGGGCCCGGACCGGCCCGAACGACCCGTTCGCCACCCCTACCTGGATAGAATCGTTAGATTCCAGCCCAAAAATTATATTAAAAGAAAGTGAATGGACCAATAAGTACAATTTTACCGAAAGTAAAACTATAAACCAACAACAAAACAGCCCAAAATGAAAAAAACAATTGCGTTAATTGCCAAAAGGGCCAAACAAAGCAACCCTAAAAAAGGGGGAAAAAAAGAAACACCAACAGATTCAGCATCAAGGACGGAGGGTAGTTGGGGCGACTACACGCTCACCACCGAGGGACCAAGACCGGGGCCAAGAAGCACAATCGCGGCACAACAGAAACACTACACTGGAGCTTCTCCGCCTAAAGCAAGAACGTAAAGAATGCACGAGGACCACAGAGCAATAACCAGGCCAGCCAACAAATTGCACAGGCCACCTCAACATCGCAGCCTGTCAAAAGAACAAGATGCAAGTCCCTGCAGGACGAGAAAAAACCAGCGACAAAACCAAAGGCACGACCGAAAGTAGCCCAGAGTAAAAGCTCCTGCGAGCAAAGCAAGAAGAAGAACAAAAGACAGTGCTACACTCCACAAACAAACAGATCAGGAGCAACTGTGCTCCAAGAAAAAGAAGAAATGCGATCAAATAATGCACCAACAGAAGATAAGCCAACATCGAAACTCATCAGGGGCTTACTAGCACCGATGAGATCACCCAACTATAAACCTGCACATCAGAACAGAGCACTCAAGATCCGAAGCCAGCACATGCTCCGGAAATAACAAAAAATACACAGCTCCATCGGACCAGAATCAGAACACAACGACCAAATAAAGACGCAACAGAAACCAATGGTAATGCCAGAAATAAAAGCAAGATATTGGCCAGAAGATACAACCAAAAACAAGCCATACTCCACCGAACCATACACAGCCAGCACAGAGAACACTTAACAAACATGATTCAACAGTCAATATAACTACACAACCAAAAGAGCCAAAAAATCAAACCCCGATAGAAAGAGAGGCAAGCAATCATCTCGAACAGGGAGATCAAAAGCAGAATGAACCAAAAAGCCTCCAGAGAGTGCGGAGCACAGTGCTACAACCACTTCATAGCTGCAAAGAAAAAGAGAAAGGGAAATAAATAAGAAATAAGGAAAACTAGTTGGGGTTAATGTTAGTAGAACGATAAAAGATTGTCGCCTCATGAAGGCGACCTAGAAGCAATTCTTCCACGTTATCATGCGGTAAAATGGAAGGCCAAAAATTGGTGAAGAATAAAAACTCATTGATCATGGTATCGATCGAAGAGCAGGAGTTTGCAAAAATATGTTTGTTCCGTTCTGCCCAAATCACCCAAATGATCGCCATCAAAGAAAGAAACCAGGATTTACGAAACTCTTTCTTAAGGGCAAGAGACATCCAACACAATGAAAGATCGTTTAGGATAGCAAAGGCTTGCCAAGCCAGAATATTAATGTTCCACAACGGTCGAGGAAAGTTGCAATGGAGAAAGAGGTGGTTTGCGTCTTCATGGGCTGAAGAGCACAACGCGCACAATTGACCTAAGGCTAGATTCATATTATTAAGAACCTCAACGGTTAGGAGTTTGTTGTTGAGCGCAAGCCAGGTAAGGATCTTGACTTTTAAGGGCACGCAACTACTCCATAAAGGCTTAGCAAGCGGGGAATAGATACCACCGAAATTAAGAAATTAAGGAGTTTGTTGTCCGAACTTTTTGACATTTATAAAATACATACTTATTGATGTGAAGTGCTAAATTATAAATGTATTGTAACGTCTTGTACATTACTGATATGGTATAGATGACGTGGCCCAATCAGGACCGTCAGATCTTCTCAGCTTTCGCTCATCCCAGATCATCAAGTCAATGGGTCCAATGAGCCCTCTACCACTTTAGGCCCACAGGATAACGGGTCTGACCCGGCTCAGTAGGATCAGATACCCGTTAGCCCCTGCATATAAATACCAGGTCCCCTCTTTACTAAGGGGGCTTTTGGTATGCAGTAATGTATAAGAAAATCTATGATTACCCTCTTGATTACCTGGTTTGGTAAGACATAGGTATAGTTTTTGAAGGAATATTAAATTCTCATGGGTATCAAAATCATTAGTTGGGAAGGATAAATATTCCCCTTGAAAAGAGTGGGATTTGTGGACTCCTCCACATAAGAAATAAGTGAGATTATTGCATACCCAAAATACCCTCCAGATTTGTGGCTTATCATACAACCAGCTCTTGTTCCCTCCAACCAAATTCACCCACTACCGAGTACCAAATTCTTCATCTCTTCATTATAACCATTTCTTTCTCTTCCATCTCTCTAGAATCAAAATATCCCCCCCCCCCTCTCTCTCTCTCTCTCTCAGCCCGTAAGCGCTCTCTCGTTCTCATGCCGAACCTGGAACAGCGGAAGTAGACGACAGTAACGACTCTCTCTCTGTTGCTCTCGCGCCGAACCCAGAATGACGGAAGTAAAAAAAAAGGTAATTTTACTAATTCTCCCTTTAAAAAGTTTCAAGTCAATGCCACAATGGATTAGTAACATCATCTAGGTTTTGCCTTCATCGTTCTATTGTGCTTGTGTAATTTTTTTTCTCATGATTTTAATTGAGTTAATTTTCCAAGTTTACTTTAGGCAAGTGTTGGGTTCCAGTTCGGGGTTAGTGTGATACTCCTAATCTTGTGCTTATTCATCAATGCACCAGAAAGATACACCAAATATAGATGGACTTCCTATAGCCAACACCAAGATGATTCTAATCAATTGTAACATAGAAAAATTAAAACAACTTTCACTATATGTCCGATTAACTCATGGAAACTAACGTTATATGTTTTTGGTTTTAGGTGCCTATATATCGAATTTAGCTGGAGCTCGATATATTAAAGGCTTTAACATATTTTCTGGCTCAAGTTATGGAATCAAGTTTGACAAACAAACTCTTACCGGTCTTTTAATATTTATTAGAAGTATTGTGCTCTTTATTATTTGTTTAGTCCAGGATGGTAAATTATAAGAGGAACAACATCACAATGCAATTTTAACCTATTATTTAGTGAAAATGTACAATCTATTTTCATTATCTTCTACAGTGCTCAACAATCTTCTAGGCTAAAGTTCTTAGATTACTTGCCTTTTATTAGTCATAGAAAGCCACATTGTTATATGTCTAAGTCATAAATTGGTCTAAGTAGGTTTTACTTAAAAAAGGACTTAATTTGGTTTAGTAAATGCTATTGGAAGTTTACGATATAATAACTGTTCGGCCATGTTAGAGATGTGTTGATGATACAGTTGTGGTCGAGGGTATGACAAATATAGTGCAGATGCATTCCCTGCATGTAAGGTAATGCTAAAATTTGGCTATATACTGGAACATTTCACTTCCCTGTAATCATTTCATTCCCTTTAATAAGTGGAGGAGATAAAAAATGCAAGAAAACAAAATCACAAGAGCATTGCACAAGTCATATGATACTTTTTTACTATTATTTTTCAATGGCATCACTGCCATGAACCAAAATTTATGCGAAACCCTATCCAGTTCAAAGGAATATTTTCTTGAGATTTTACCTACAGTACTATAACTCACTTCATACAAAGTTTATTACTTCAAATGTCATAAGGAGGTCATTACTATGCATAAGGATTTCAGTTATTCACATAGATGGATCTGTTCATTTCTAGTAAAGAGATACAAATTCTGACAGGGAGTGGATATAAGCACTTAAATTGATGGGAGACATTCACTGTTTTATTCATTAAGTTGGTCTAATGTTTGGTTGTTACTTGGTTATGATTGTTTTTCCTACAGCCTGTAATAAGATATTTTAGAAGTATTGGTACTTTTGCCTTTGAGATATTTATCCTTTTGGTATGGACGGGTTGTAGTACCTGCGAAGTTTCTTTGTAGATGATCGTAATAATTAATGTTTATCTATGTACCTTTGTCCCAATTAGGGTCTTTTCTTGAGGCTTCTCATGTGAATTGTCATCGATTCCCATTAAAATAATGCTTGTATGATGGTAAAAGTGAATTATGAGAATGTCTTTGCTGACAGTATAAATGTTCTTAGCTGTTAAGTTTGGTTGTTTGTTGAATACTTTTACAAAGAGTAGATGTAGCTATAATTTAGACACCCTCATTAATTTTTTTTTATATCAAGCATTCACTAATTATCAGCTTTGAATTTGATTACTTCTAATATATTTTCCTACCATAAGCAAATGGTCAAACTTACAATACCTGACAAGCATGAGTTCACTGTCATCGTGATTTATGTGTATTTGCCCCAAATATGGGTTTTTTTAACTATGATGTCCTATATAAGACAACCAAGACTTAGAGCTCGAAGGGTCGGTTGGTGCATGTACGATAGACATGTTGAGCGTAGCATGAATGTGAGAATGTTGATTTATCAAAGTGACGAATTGAGTAGGGAGATCATTTGCATGGATATAAGAGTCTTTCATAAGTTGTGTCTTTTACTTCAAACCAGTGGAAATTTGCAATCAACTAAAAATACGTGCATAGAAAAAATGGTAGCAAGGTTCCTTAATATTTGTGGACACAGTGAAAAGAATCGTTCCATGAAGAGACAATTCGTTAGGTCAAAGGAAACAATAAGTAGGCAATTTGGGTTAGTGTTAAATTCAGTATTACGTCTACATGATATTTTGTTGAAGAAACCTGTATCAGTTCCGGAGAATTCAATAGATTATAGATGGAAATGGTTTAAGAATTGCCTTGGAGCACTAGACGGCACATATATCCAAGTGCATGCCACAAGTTCTGAAAAACCAAGGTATAGAACTAGAAAAGGTGGAATAGCAACCAATGTCTTAGGGGTTTGTTCGCAAGACATGCAGTTCATATATATACTACATGGTTGGGAGGGTTCGGTCGCCAATTCTAGAGTTCTTCGTGATGCATTATCAAGAAGAAATGGATTGGTAGTTCCCAAAGGTATTATCAAATTCATTTGTATTGTTTGGATTATTTAATAGTCATTTATGTGCAATATATTGACATATGTTTTGAAGATAAATAGGATATTATTATTTGTGTGATGCTGAATACATGAATGGAGAAGGATTTCTTATCCCGTATCGTGGAGAAAGGTATCATTTGAATGATTGGAGACAAGATCACCAACCACAAACAACACGAGAATTTTATAACTATAAACATTCAAGTGCTAGGAATGTCATTGAAAGGTGTTTCGGTCTTTTAAAAGGTCGATGGGCTATTTTAAGAGGAGACTCACATTATCCGGTGAAATTCAATGTCGAATTATTTCTGCATGTCACTTCTTCACAATTTTGCTTGCAAGAAATGGTATTTGAGGAAGACGCGGAAGACGAAAATGATGACATAAACTTGGAAGGTGACTCAATAACTCATATAGAGGCATCAAATGAATGGAATCAGCGTAGAGATATCCTTGCACAAGAGATGTGGCAGAATCGTATGCAGTAGTTTATTATGATGGACGGACTCTCCTTGATGAACCTTTATTTGATTATTCATTTTAAATACTATTGCAGTTTATTGTTATGTTTGATTGTGTTTCATGAGGTTCTTTTTTAAACTCTCTTGATTTTTTGGAAAAGTTTGAAATATCAGTTCATATTATGTTGAGATTCTATTGTAGTTTTAAGCTATTGTTGTTATTATATCATGTTTCTCTTCCGCATTTATTATGGTCAGACACAGGTATGGACTCACAAAATCGTAATGAGAATGGCAAAGTGAAGCACGTGTGGACTCCTGTGGAAGATGGGAGACTTGTTGAATGCTTACAGGAGTTGGTGAATAGTGGAAGATGGAGAGCAAACAATGGAGCCTTCAAGCCAGGCTATCTGGGGCAATTGGAAAAGTGGATGCATGAAAAAGTACCTAGCACTAAAATTAAGGCATCTCCACACATCGATTCAAGAGTGAAGACTTTCAGGAAACAATACAATGCCATTGCATAGATATAAAGCAACAAAGCCTTAGGATTTGGTTGGAGCGATACAGACAAGTGTATTATCTGCAAAATAGTTGTATTTGAAAGTTGGGTTCAGGTAAAAACATCCTAAGCTTACTTTGCTCATACCTGTCATTATATGCTTTGCCTGTTGATATTTTTTTTCTGAAAGCTATTCACATAGATGGATATGTTCATTTCTAGTATAAGGCTTTCAGTTATGCATAGTTGAATTTATTTTATCTCCATATTCAATATTATATATTCCATCAATTTCAGTAATTAATCATTAGCTTAGTATATTAAATTATAATTTCCATTCACAAAAAGCTGTAGCAAGAGAAGATAGTAAAGTTTAGGAGTTTATTAATTATAATGAATTCATTGAAACAACTTTAAAATATCAAGGTTCACCAGGATATAATTGGTGAGCTCAAGCAATTAAATACACTATTAGGAGAATAAGTGTACGTTTCAATATCCAAATATAAAATGCTGACCTCCTTTTGTTCTTCATTCATTTTTAAATTGTCACTTGAAGAAGCATCAAGCAATGTTGTAACTCCAAAATATACCTAAAATTATTCGAATGTCATTATCATATTGGGATGTCATTATCATATTCGAATGTCATTAAATACCTAATTGATTTTGAGTATCTTATATGTATGTACAGACCCATCCGAATGCAACTGGGATGAGGGGGAAAAGATTTCCGTATCTAGATGAATTTTCAATTGTGTTTGGGAAAGATCGTGCAAATGGTGAGGGAGCAGAATCTCCTGCAGATGCAATAGAAAAAGTTGACAAAGAAAATACTCCAGATGTAATTGAACTTGACGGATTGGCTGAAGACTTAACAGATCCAACCTATGTTCCCCATATTGTTCCAAATGTCGAAGCTCAACCAGTTCCAGATGCAGAGGCCGGTAATTCCTCTACAAAGAATAGGAGGAGGATGTCGAGTGGAGAAGAAGAAGGTATGACCCAAGATAGTTTTAGTGTCACAATGCAAAAATTTGGAAACTTCTTTGAGGAGACGAACAAAAATCTAAAGGAGATAGCAAGTTGCTACAAGTCAATTTTCGAAGATAATCAACGGAAGAGTATGATGTCTACGGAAGTGATGAAGATGAATGAGTTGGCTCTTTTAGATCGTATGAAAGCTTCAATTGTCATTGGTAATGATAGTACAAAGACCAATGCATTTTTTAACTTTCCGCAAGAGAATAGAGTTTTCTACGTGCAAGCGATTTTGAATGGTGACATCTAGTTGAAAGTGATATTTTTAGTAGCTATTGTTTGATTAGTTCTTTTTGTTGCTTCAAATAAAGTGAACATTTTAACTAGAAGTATTTTGTGTTTAATTTATCATAATGTTTAGTTGTTTTTAGATCTTCAGGTGTTGGGTTCCTTTATGAATCTATATTATTTATTTATTTGGCATGGGGATGCAAATGTCCAATTGCCTAGCATATTCTGAGTTCAATTCTTTTATGTTATTTTTTATTTAAAACTTGTTGAAATATGTGGAGTTGAAATTTGCTTCTATGAACTTGTTTCATTTGTATATATTTAAGTACCTATGTCTCGTGTTAATAAATACATTTCATTTTTCCTTTTTGTTCTGTTCTTCATTAACTGGCTGAAATATATTTGAATCATAGTGTAATTTTTTTTAGTAATCTATTTGTTAATTTACTAAAGTTTTATAAGATATATATCAGTATTGCTTTTGCACATGCATGCATATATATCAATTACTAAATTAGATAACTTTTATATTTATTTATTTTTAAATAAAGCTAAAAGAATATTTTCGGTAATGTCTACTATAGAGTTGGATTGATGGGAATGAATTGTACTGTACCAAACACGGTAATAAAGTATTCCCAGACATGTAATGTCGTATACCAAACACAGTATTGCAACATTCCCGAGAATCTTCATTCCCACCCTCATATTCCTAGGAATCCACCAATTCCTGGTAATTCTCCAATCCGCGTACCAAATGCCCCCTAAAGGTAATGAATCTTTTCCCATCTAAACCCTAGCTGCCCAGTCTCTTTCCAGTGACTGACTATATCGTCGGAGGGCCTGTTGCCGGAACTTCTCCCGGTGTTTCTAGGCCTTTTGCAGGTACTCCGGCCGTCTGAGCTTCCAGCCTTTCTTCCGAGCTGACCTCTAGGAACCGAACCGAGCCGAGATCGAAATCCATCCCTTTCGCTTCACAAATTACAAGAACTCACAATTGTTGCTCCTCACACCGAAAACAAGCAGCATCAATTACTAAATTTTAATTTGAATGTTCAATCATCTGAACTTCTTTAAACTATATATATATATATAGAATAATGTTAATATGAGATGGTGAGATGGGTGAGATGGAAATATTTTCTAAAGAGATGAGCGATTTCAGTCATCGGAATCTCGATCATACCATTCACATCACTCTACATATCATCTAGATAGTGTGTACAAAATTTCAAGCGATTTGGAGACCTCTAGCATATGCATCAAAACGTTCAACACATCATGAAGATGGTACAAAATACATATATATGCATTTATTTGAATGTCTTGATGCATAAGCTACAGGTCTCTGAATTGCTTGAAATTTGGCACATATCATCTTGATGACATGTAGAGTGATATGAACGGTGTAATTGAGATTCAGAGGACTCAAATTGCTTATCTCTCAAAAAATATCTTTATCTCACTCATTTCACCATCTCATAATAATAATAATAGCATGTATGTATATAGTTAGTCTTGTCCACCGTCCCATTATCGAAAATTTTGCCGTACTGCCCCACTTTTTGAAAATATTTGGCGCTCTGCCCCACTTCCGAAAACAATTAGCGATCTGCCCCTATTTAGGACACGTCAGCATAAACCGTTATTGGAAATAACGACATAGGTTATTTACATGCCGTTATTTCCAATAACGGCATCTATTTTATATTTTTTTCCATGCCGTTATTTGGAATAACGGCATCAGTATATTTCTCTTACAAGTGTGAATCTTCCAACTTTAAAAAATTCTAAGTGTGAAAAAAACTTATAAATAATGCCGTTATCCTGAATAACAGCATTCGAATGACTGATGCCGTTATTGGAGATAACGGCATCAGTTATATATAAATGAACTCTTGCCGTTGTTTGGAAACAGAGAGAATGAATAATAAGTTAATTTTAAATTAAAAAAAATTATAACCGATGCCGTTATTTGAAATAACGGCATCAGTTATATATATATATATATATATATATATATATATATATATATATATATATATATATATTAATTAACTTATTCGTCAGAGAGGATGAATAATAAGTTACTTTTTTATTAAAAAAAATGTATAACTGATGCCGTTATTCCAAATAACGGCATCAGTATTGAGAATGCCGTTATTTGAAATAACGGCATCTGTTATAAGGTTCACACTTGCAATTTTTTCTCTAAATGGAGACTATAAGTTGTCGAAAAATCAAATAACCTATGCCGTTACTCCAAATAACGGCATGACACTTTTTTTAAATATAGATGTCGTTATTGAAAATAAGGGCACGTAAATAACCTATGTCGTTATTTCCAATAACGGTTTATGCTGACGTGTTCTAAACAAGGACAGATTGCTAATTATTTTCGGAAGTGGGACTGAGCACCAAATATTTTCAAAAAGTGGGACAGTATGGCAAAATTTTCCCCATTATCATTCCTACTTCTCCTCTCCTCCCACAAAAACCACATGCAACCTCCCTAAATATACTTATCGTACAAATCTCATCCCTCATCGTGATTCCCCATATTTTCTCTCAAACCCGGCCCCCATGTCTGGCTACCCTCACCAACGCGCCGGATTCGGCTACCCTCATCAAGGCGCCGGATATGGCTACCCTCAGCAAGGTGCCGGATCCGGGTACCC
Source organism: Hemerocallis citrina (assembly GCA_017893485.1). Taxonomy (NCBI): domain Eukaryota; kingdom Viridiplantae; phylum Streptophyta; class Magnoliopsida; order Asparagales; family Asphodelaceae; genus Hemerocallis; species Hemerocallis citrina. The sequence goes on along the minus strand of CM030361.1, from coordinate 77,940,940 downwards.
ACCATATGGTGCTACGACCAAAACTACCCACTCCGGTAATTATGGCCCACCTTCTCCTCCCCATAGCTATGGGTACGGGTCGGCTCCCCCTCCAAGCCCGTACGGGTCTGCTCCTCCCTCTCCTAGCGGGTATGGGTCGGCCCCCCCTCCAAGCCCGTACGGGTCTGCTCCTCCCTCTCCTAGCGGGTATGGGTCGGCTCCTCCTCTACCAGCTGGTGGCTACGCTCAACCTCCGAGTGGGTACCCATCGGCACCCCCAGCTACGGGGCTAATTATGACTCCCTTCGCGGTGTTGGGGCCATCTGCATTTCCTCCGGGGACGGATCCGAATGTGGTGGCGTGCTTCCAAGCAGCAGATGCAGATGGGAGTGGGTTTATTGATGATAAGGAGTTGCAGAGGACGTTGTCATCAAATGATCAGAGCTTTAGTTTGAGGACCGTGCATCTCTTGATGTATCTCTTCACTTCTTCTAACCTTCACAAGATCGGTAATTAATTTTTTTTAAGTTAATGCTTGCTTGGAGATGCATATGGTGCCATGTTTTTCATTCAAATTGTGGGTTTTGAGTTTAGGTCTCAAAATATTTCTAAAACATTACACAGGGCCGGTCCTGATTTTCCGGGGCCCGAGGCAAAATGCTTAAATAATTATTTTTATGCGCTCCTAATTATAATTTAAAAAAATTTACTCACAAAATACGTGTCTGTATTAAGGGGAATACAAATTTGGGGTCTCTAAAATTACAAAAAATTCGGGAGCCTGAGGCGGCCGCCTCTCCTGCCTCAAGGCGAGGGCCGGCCCTGACATTACATAAAAGAATTTTTTAAAGAAATATGGGTCCAATAATAAAAGTTTAATAAGACTATAGGAGTTACCAACAATAATAATAAATCTCTAATATTATAGCAGGAGAATACTGAATTGTCATTTATAAATCTATTAACGCGTGTGATGCTGTTTATTTCTGAGAAACGTGTGGAAGCACCAGGTGTGAGTTCGAACTCAATTTGTATTGAAGGAGATTGCCGCTCGTCTGCCGACCTTCAGTTGACCTTCTTGGACCTACGATGAGCTCGGAAAGATGTTGAAGGTTGGGCTCGGATCGGAAGGGTCGGATCCGAGGTCTTGTGTACCTGCAGACGGTCCTGAAACACCGGGGTTTGTCCCGGTGGCGGACCCTCCGACGCTCTAGTCAGTCTCTGTGAGAGAGTAGCAATAACTAGGTATATTTAAGTGGCAAAAGATTGATTACCTCAAAAGGTGGGTGTGGGTCTAGTATTTATAGAGAATCCCAACCGAGTTTGGTTCCGAAAGCCCATGGGCCTGACGTGGCAGAAGGCCCAGGGGGTTTAGGGCGGACGTGGCGATACCAGGAGCGGTATAGGGCTGACGTGGCGAAACCCTTGGCGGTATTTGGAGCTGACGTGGCTCATCGTGAGCCTCCTGTGCCTCTGGGGGGAATCGGAGGGCCTAGGCTGCGCCAGGTCATCCTTCTGCCCCGTCAGAAAGGGGGGACGGCTCGTGGGACTGCCCCGGATCGGACTCCGAGGGCTACTGAGGCTCGTCGGTACGAGGAGGGCAGTACCGTGAGGGCAAACACGAGGTTCGGCACCGACCCTGAAGTGGTCCGGAGCCGAACCAGGTTGTTATCTTTATATTTCTGAGTAGGAATTGTATTGGGCCCTGGTTGGGCCTCAGGCCATTTTTACACTGTCACACAAGCCCCCCACTCCTGCAGGGGGTGCGGGAGCTAGCCGTGGAGGAGTGCTCATGGTTGTAAAAATGGGATGGTGAGTCACTGGGTCCTCGTGAGAAGACTACCCTGGTGCTAGACCTGACCTCGAGTAGGTCGAGGGATTACGGGCCAACAAGGGGGGTGGCGAGCCGTTGGCCTTCCTGAGAAGACCACCCTGGTGCCAGACCTGACCTCGAGCTTGGCGAGGGATTACTGGAAGGCAAGGGTGATGGCGAGCCGTGAAGCCTTCCTGAGAAGACTCCCCTGGTGCCAGACCCGACCTCGAGCCGGTCGAGGGATTATGGGCCAACAAGGGGGGTGGCGAGCCGTTGGCCTTCCTGAGAAGACCACCCTGGTGCCAGACCTGACCTCGAGCTTGGCGAGGGATTACGGGAAGGCAAGGGCGATGGCGGGCCGTGAAGCCTTCCTGAGAAGACTCCCCTGGTGTCGGACCCGACCTCGAGCCGGTCGAGGGATTATGGGCCAACAAGGGGGGTGGCGAGCCGTTGGCCTTCCTGAGAAGACCACCCTGGTGCCAGACCTGACCTCGAGCTTGGCGAGGGATTACTGGAAGGCAAGGGCGATGGCGAGCCGTGAAGCCTTCCTGAGAAGACTCCCCTGGTGCCGGACCCGACCTCGAGCTGATCGAAGGATTATGGGCCAACAAGGGGGGTGGCGAGCCGTTGGCCTTCCTGAGAAGACCTCCCTGGTGCCAGACCTGACCTCGAGCTTGGCGAGGGATTACTGGAAGGCAAGGGCGATGGCGAGCCATGAAGCCTTCCTGAGAAGACTACCCTGGTGCTAGACCTCACCTCGAGCTGGTCGAGGGATTACGGGCCAACAAGGGGGGTGGCGAGCCGTTGGCCTTCCTGAGAAGACCACCCTGGTGTCAGACCTGACCTCGAGTTTGGCGAGGGATTACTGGAAGGCAAGGGCGATGGCGAGCCGTGAAGCCTTCCTGAGAAGACTACCCTGGTGCTAGACCTGACCTCGAGCTGGTCGAGGGATTTCGGGCTAACAAGGGGGATGGCGATCGGTTGGCGCCCCAGAGTGATTGAGCGGGGATATCCCACCATTCCTGTGGAGCATTGAAGGCTCTTCGAGAACGGTGTGATGGTCCAATTTCCTAGGGGCATTTAATGGCGCCGCCTAATAAATGTAGATGGTGCATGGTTTTCCGTTGATTGACCTTCCCTGCGCCCCAACGGTTAGTCCCTGGGGGAGGTTATAAATACCTCTCCCCTCCATTGTAGGTATAATCAAAACAGGGGTGGCCCATTGGCCCTCAGAGGTGTCTGCTTCGGCGGACGCCTGTCTTTTGCTAATATTTTCGACCTTAGCAGCGTCGGAGAGGTGGTCACTCTGCCGCCCGGATCTTCTCTTGGATCTGATGGACCTTGATACGGCAGCCAGATCTATGGGAGATCAGGGCGAGAGGGGTGACGGTCGAGATCCGTGCTGTTGGAAGAGGAGCTTCGGATTGGTGGTGGTTTTGTCGTCTGGATCCCTTTTCGGGTCAGACTACCCTGTCATGGATGTTTGGCCCGGGAGAGATCCAGACGAAAAGATGCACCAACCGTATACCGGTCTTGGGGCTGAAGGGCCTCGGATGGGGGGACCACCTCCCATCGGGGGTCGGCCAGTCCGTCTTGATAGGGCTGCAGGCGGTGGCGGTTTCTGTCCCACCCTCGAACAGTTCGGGGTTTCGGCTGCCGAAGCTGTAAGTCCCGGGCTGCTCGAGGGTGAGAGGGGAACTGGTCGAACGCTGGAGCCCGGGGCGTCTGTCATATGATGGCGCCTTAAACCTTAGGTAAAAAATGTTTTCTCCATCGCGTATCCCACCCGAACCGACCCCAGAGTTAGGCAGTCAGTCTGGCGTCTGATGACGTCCTCCGCACAGGTTTCGAGGACGCGGCGCGATTTTCCAGGCGGCAGTTGTGCATCAATCAGTGAACAGTAATCGCGGAAGTCGAGGAGCCGTTCTTCCCTTATATAAGTATTCCCCCCTTTTTCCCTTTCGCCCACTTCAATCTTGCTGCTTTTTTCTTCAAAAAATCTCCCAACCCTTCAGCGATTGTTCTTGCAGTTTGCCGTACTCGGCTCGCCTTCCCGAAGCGGTCCCAGGTTAGTTTGGTAAGTTTGTTTTATCTTTAGGCACAGATGGATAGGGCTCAGTCCGGTTCGTCGGCGTCGTCGTCCAGGGGGGAAGTAAAGCTTGACTCTCCGTCGACGTCGTGGGAAGAGCCCGTGTTCGAGGAGGGGTCGGTGCCCGTTGTGGGCCCTACCGGCTCGGTTTCTTTGGAGGACTCAGTAGGTAAGGGGGAAGCGGTGCACAAGACGAGGTCGTCGCGTTCCCGACGTCCCTTTGTGGTGGAGAGTAGCGGGTCGGAGGGAGCCGGCGAGGGTTCGGACGGCATTCGAGTGCTGGAGCTGTCTTCCGATGAGGAGAGGGGCGAGGGTAATATAGCGAGGAGATCCACCGCTCAGGGTCGAGGACCGTCGGAGCGAGTCAAGAAGGAGAAGAGGGCCCCAGGAAAACCGGGGTCGAGGACCGGCGGTTCGAGCAAGGCGCCTGTTTTCCGTAATCTGATGACGGGTTCGCCCGTTCAGCCGAAGCATTTCCGTCAGTATCCCGACGACCTTTCTGACCAGGAGCTCTTCGGAGTGCAACCCTCTTCGCCGAGCCGGAGGAGGGTAATGATGGACGCAATCTCGACCGTTTTGGAGGACGGGGATTTGGAGGTTCTGCAGCTGGCGTATCATATAGGGCCTGGTTACGAACTGCTGATGCCGAGCTCTACTCTGCGCCCCACCGATCCCTTATCAGCTTGGTACTGTGTCTTCCCAGTGGACGCTTTCATCTCTGGCCTGAGGTTGCCAATCCACCCGTTCATTAGGGACGTGTTGAACTGGGCCTCCTTGGCGCCCATGCAGTACGGGCCGAACTCTTGGAAGCAGATTATATGCTTTGTGCTGATGTGCGAGGAACAGCAAGTACCCCTGCGGCTGAATGTGTTCCGTGCGATGTTGATGGTCAATCCGTCGGCCGAGGGTGTATACTATATCTCTCCCCGGAGTGGGGGGAAGGTCGTTCGCCACCACCCGGATTCCATCAAGGGATGGAAGGAGAAATATTTGGTGATCCAGAGTGAAGAGCCATGGGACATTCCCACTCGATGGAACCACTCCAAGCCGAACCACCAACCGCCGAGGCAGGGGGATCTGTTGGCAGATGAATGGGGGTTTGTCGAACGCCTCCGCCAGTCACCTAGTATTGATTGGACGGAGGTGACGGAGACCACTCTGGCGAGCGCTGGACTGAGCCCAGCTGTTATGCGTATGTAGTTGTTCCTTTCCTCTGGGTCCTTTCTTGCTTTCTTGCTCATTGCTCTTAATGGTTTTTCCCGCAGGTATGGACGAAGCGTCGATCAAGGCAAAGAGACTCGCCATGAGGAAGGAGAAGGCTGAGAAGGAGGCGGCGAAGAGGCCGAGGGGGTCGTCCCTAATCATTTCGGAAGTCCAACTCGAGCCGAGGGCCAAGAGGGGTCGCTCCGAGACGAGCAAGGGTGTGGCTTCTTCGAAGGGTCAGGGCCTAGCGGGGGCCCCTGTTCTCGACAAGGGGAAAGGTCCCTGGGTCGAGGCCGAGGAAGAGGATCCGGTGGTGGAGCTGTTGCGGCAGCGGTGGGCTCCTGACTGGTCGGTTCTGATGGGGGACCGCCTGACAGAGGAGGCCCAAGCCGTTGAAGTGGTGGAAAAGCTGGCGACCCCTCGCGATCGCAAGGCGATGGAGGGTGAGCCCGTAGAGGTGGCGTTCGCCCGCCTGGCGCAGGCCACTGTGCAGGTAAGTCTGTCGACTCTGTCCCTCCTTGTTGATTTTTGTGCCGAGGCCTGATCTTTGTTTGCCGTTGGTTGTAGGCTTGCATACAGGGGGCCAACATTAAGAACCTGTACGAGGCGTCCCTGGCTCAAGAGCGAGCTCGAGCGGAAAAGAGCGAGCTGGAGATGAAGGAGATGCGAATCGAACTCGAGGATTCGCATAAGAGAGAGCAGCAGCTGGAGCTCCAGCTCAAGGCCAAGGATGTGGAGTGGGAGAAGAAGATGGCCTCCCTGAAGACGAAGTTCACCAAGGAGGCGAAGGAGGTGCTGCATACGGGCCAGCAGATGGTGATCGCGGCCCAGGACAAAAGCTATGAGAGGGCCCTCAGCCACGTGAGGCACTTCTTCCCGGCCCTTGATTTGTCCAAGTTTGAGTATGACATGGAGATCGAGGGGACGTCGAAGACTCCTGGCGAAGAAGGGCCCGCCGTCGACCCATCGGCCGACGCTCCCGTGGATCCGTCCGTCGGCGCGGAGGTGGGTCAATGAGTTGTGTAATTTTTGTCTTTCTTTTTCTCTCCCTCGATTGTGTTTGCCTCCCGCGGACTGGCCACCGCATTTTTTGTAAGAAACACCTGGATTTATAGTGGTAAGAAAAGTTTTTTGACCGGCCGGTTGTTTTGACCTCGGACATTTCTGAATCTTCTTGAGAATGTGTGTTGAGTTGGTTGGTTATCTTGTAGGTCGCGGCTCTCCTCCCTGAGGGGGACTCCCGTAGTTTCTATGTGGCGCGCCTCCGGAGTAAGGTTAAGGTCCTGGAGGCCGCGCTGGCTCGTCATCGAAGGGGGGCTCGGGACACTGATGAGGCTTGTAACTTTTATCGGAATAAGTCCGCCGTCTTAAGTGCGGAGGCGCGCCGGTTGAGAAGAGTGATGTGGGATCGGGAGCTCGGCGGTGCGGACCTTAGACAGGCCGGGCTTAGTACCTTGGTGCCGAGGTCCTCTCCTGGGGGGTTACCTCGCGATGTCTTTGAGGAGAAGGAGATGGAGATGCCTCGTTACAAGGCGATATTGGGCGCCTCGTTCTCTTCTTCCGCGGGTCGACAGGCGGAGGGGGTTCCCTCTGCGCTGCTGCTGCTGCAGCGAACGCGACCGGATGACGCCCAGAGTTCTGTGGCTGGAGTGTCGATTGTGGCTGAGGCTAAGGAATACCACAACGAGAAGAGGGGCCCCTAGTTGCTTGGTCGGAGTACTCTTCGTCCCTCGTTGGGCCCGAGGGGCCCTGATCTTCCAGTTTTAAGATGAGTGGAGCGGTCTTGTAACGATCTTTGTTTTTCTTTCGTTTTATTTTTTCTCTTTGGAACGAAAATAAAGGGGTATGAACAAAGAATCCTTTTCCTTCCTTGCTTCGGCCAGTAGTGCAGCGCGCAGTGTCGGAGGCAAGGTCTGGCTCCACCGCTCCGCGAGGGATCGAAGTGGGGCCTTAGGAAGGACCCTTGGTCCGCACTCGTACTGAGACTATCGAGACATTTGGGTTCGGACAAAAAGGGGTATTTCTAGTATAAAGTAGGGAGGGCCGCTAAGGCAGCCCTTTACATACGAGGGTTTACACAAAAACAGATTTACATTTAGCCGGGCCATAATCTATGCTCGTTCGGCGTCGAGGGGGAACACACCTCCACCGACGGTGGTCATGTAGCATGATCGCGCTGCTTCTTGGCTGCCTCGGACGATGCCGACTCCTTGAGGGGTGGGGAACTTGAGCTTCAGATGGTAAGCCGAAGACACCGCTTGTAGGGAGCATAGTCCAGGCCGGCCAAGTATGGCGTTGTAAGCCGCCTTGACGTTGACCACCATGAAGTCCATGGATTCGGTCCTTTTGACAGGAGTCGACCTGGTGGTAACGTCGAGGGTAACAATCCCTTCTATTACGACAGGGACGCCTCAGAACCCATGCAAGGTGTATCCAGCTGGCTTGAGTTTGCCTCGGGGTAACCTGAGATTTTCGAAGGCTTCGAGGAAAAGAATATTCACCGAGCTACCGTTGTCGACGAGGATCCTGCGGACCTCACAATTAGCCATGTGGAGGTTGATGACGAGGGCATCGCAGTGGGGCAAGCGAACACCTTCAAGGTCTTCCCCTGAGAAGGAGACCGGCCTTGATTGCAGTTTGGGCGAGGGGTTGTCTCTGACAGTGTTCACCTCTCGGAGGAAGGCTTTTTTGGAAGTGTTTGATTTACCTCCCATCGGCCCTCCGTGGACACAGTGTGTAACACCCCGCAAAATTGAAATTACAATTTTGTCCCTGGGTGTTACGCACGTATATTTTGTAATGTATTTCACTACACATTTTGGATTCGTATTATTTATACATTTTCCGTATTGATTTCATTCAACTAAAATATAATATTTCAATCCCTGGAATTTACGTGATTTTTACGTGTTTTGATGCACGTGCTTCCACCACTACGTATAATATTTTCTATAGGTTTAAATTATTTATTTTTATGTATTTAAATCTATTTTATAAAATGAAAATTTATTTTCCCCTTGTTTTGATTAAAATGCATTTTTTGATTTTCTGCACGTATGGTGCACGTGCAAATTTTTATTCTTATTTTGCTACTCTCATTTTACTATTTTTAGCATGCATTAGTTTATTTAGCCTTTCTTTTGATCCATGGACCTATAAACTAAAATGTAGCCCATTAGGAGAGGAGCCCACTAGATAATTAAATAAATTAATTAGTAATGAGCCCATGTAGCAAGCCCACTAGATAATTAAATAAATTAATTAGTAATGAGCCCATGTAGCAAGCCCACTATTAAAATCACATTTTTAGTTAAACATGTACTAATACATGACAAGTTACACATATTAATACACATTTTTGAGTTATAGAAATGTGTTCATATTTGTTTGTGCATGTATGCATGCACACACAAATGTATTTGGACCATTTTGTGGGCTAGGGGAGGGGATTAATGGAGTGGTTAAGTTCATGGAGAGTGGGGAGATGAGAGGTTGGGAGTTTTAGGAGTTAAAAATATGAAGAGGTGAGAATTAAAAAGGGAATTAAAATGAGAAATTATTAGGTGAGAGATTTTGCAATATAGTCCCTTGCAAAATCCTATAAATAGCCACCATTTCTCTTCTCATTCTTGACACCAAAAAGCGAATCAAGCAATAGAAAATAGAAGAAAGAAAGAGAGAAAAATAAGAGAAAGAAAAGAAAAGAAAAGAGAAACAAGAGAGAAAGAAGAGGGTGTAAGAAAAAGAAAGAGAATAAGAAAGATATTGTGCTTGGAGGTTCTCTTGCTTGGAGCATTTGCTAGGAGGAGAAGAGGACTAGGAGTTGCTAGGAGCAAGAAGGAGTCATTCACTTGTAGTTTTCAACCTTCAAACATAAGGTGGGTTCTCATGCTTTCTAATTTAGAATTTTGCATGCTAGTGATATTTTTGTTTTGATGTGTAGTTAAAATTTCATGTTACATGCTATGAATGAGAATAATATTGTTATGATTAAACAAATAATAGGAGATTTTGACTAAAGAGCTAATACCATAGATCATGTTAGAATGCTTGTAAAATGTTATGCATGTTAAAAATGTATTCTTTTGTATGGGAAATTTGTTGAAAAATGTTGTTTTATGTTCTAGGGTCATGTTGATTAATGAATAAGAAAGAAAGATTAATATTGTGTTAGTGGTTGATTTTTATATTGTAGTACAAACATGCTAATTTTGATAAATAAAGTAAAATGTGATGAGATAAATATATTGTGTTTGTGAATGGTAGAAATATTGTTATGACTAAGAGAACAATTTTCCATCACGATAGTTAAAAATAATAAAATGAATTACTGTCACAAACCATGCTAGTACGCATGATTGTAAATATCGAAATGTATAATTTGTAGGAAGATTGTTGAGACTTCTTAATGAGTTTAAATGCAAATTAAATTTGGGAAAAAATTCTAATACTCTTATAAAATGAAATAGAATATAGTAAAAATAGTTGTAGAATTTCTCAAGTATATTTGAGAAGTAAAAGTGATATTTGAAGATAGAATGAAATTTTGTTCTTAAGTTAATTATTTTTAAGAATATGAATTTTTTTATAAAAAAAAAGACTTTGATGTGAGAATTAGTTTCTCTTATTGAGATTATGCAATTATGATGAATGTGAAATTCTAGATTTCTATGTGTACTCAAATTGTTAATGAGTTTAAATTAGATGAATGCATGAATAGAATTCTTGTTGGAAAGAATTGAGAATAAGTAAATTATGAATAGAACATTGATTAAGTTGTGAATTATTTGTATTTGATTAATTGGAGAGACTTCATGAGTTTAAAATTTGCAAATGAAATTGCTATTGTTGTTGATTCATGAATGGACTAAAAGATAATTATGATTGATGCCAAATGAGATATAGATCAAATTGTGGATGGCTAGAGACATGGAAATATCTAAGTGAAGACATGATAATGAAAAGGGTAAAAAGAAAATAATTTCCGAAACTGATCCACCGTGGAAAATATTTACCTGACTGGTCCACTTTTGAAAATATCTACCAAAGTTAGTCCATAACTGGTCCACTTTCGAAAATATTTGGTCTATGTACCCAAGCAAACTGTAGCAAACTAGTTGTTCGGCTACTTGTGCATTGTATAATGTAGTCTTCATAATTACTACAAGATTTATATATTTTAAGAAGAAATGTAAAGTATTACTTTTGTGAAGTGATTTTCTTGAAGAGAATTTTACTCTTATTTGTTCGAAGAATATTCTAAGTAAAGTGAGACATTATAATGGCTTGATTTTATTATGAAATCTCATGTGATAGAATTGTGTTCTTAAAAGAAATTATTCCTTTTCTTATAAAGAATGTGAACGGATGACTAGATAATGAATAATGATGAGACTATGATTACTTGGGATTAAGTTGAAAGAAGAAATTATATAAGTTTAAGACATGATTACTAAAGGGTATGTGTACCCATATTTCTTGTACATGAAAGATTATGATTAAGAATTAGTAAGACTTCGGTTACCGGTAATTTTGAAAGAAAGAATTGATATGATTTTGAGATAATGCCGTCGGGCGATCTCGTATTTTGTGAATAAGTCCGGTAGAAAGTAAAACTGATTCTAGAAATGATAGTACATTCATGTCTTGAACTTAAGAAAATAATTAGGCACTTAGGTGAAGATGTAATAGACTTGTGCAAACGTAAATGGGTGCTTCTATATAGTCGGCGGTGGATCTCCGTGGCTATAGACCCAGTTGGTAGACAGTGGTTGCCCCATAGGAGATGGATTGTATTTTATCCGGGACTTAGGGTAGTCGACGGATGTTTACCATACTCCAAAGAATATGTATATACCGGGGCTAGAAGGGCATTTACGGGATTATCATCACGATATAATAGCCAGGGAGGCTGGGATCTGTTAATATAAGCCAGGGAGGCTAGCCAGGGAGGCTGAGATCCGTATCTGTGAAATAACTCTAAAACTTGTTTTATTACTGGGTAGTCTCATGGCGAGGGATCGAACCCTTCAATGTGGAGTACGTAGACGCTTGCCCTCGGACCTATGTAGTATGGGATGCATAGAATCCGAACAAGTGTGCATTAGTGTCATCCTAGTATAGAAATGTGTGCATTAGGCATTAAGGCATGACATACACTTATGTTTAGAATAATCACCTTTGACACTTTACTTGTTCATTCAATCTTTTTGTTGATTTGTTAAAGTATGAGATCGTTATACTATTCCCGGCATAGAGAGGATAGCCGTGTATAACATTTCGTCAGTTCTAAGTAACTGACGTGCCCACAGATTAACATGCAGGTAAAGGACCATTCTTGGAGCTATAAAGTGGATATGCTGACGCTGTTTTATTTTTAAAGATGTTGCAAATGTTTTATTGTAAATTTTATTCTTCCGCTGTGTAAAACCAAGATGTAATTGAACTCTGATGTATTGTGAATGAAAAGTTTTAAATTCCTTGTAAAATTGTACGAAATGAAGTAAAGATCCTGTGAAATCTCGAATTTATCCTTATTTGAAATTCGGGGTGTTACACAGTGCAGGATAAAAGGGATATCCGCGGCTCCCTCGGAATCGGGGTCCCGACCCTGGGTCTGGTTTGGAGGAGGGTTCGGAGGCGATTGCCTCCGGTTCCTAGCGTCTCGCCGATCCCGTGGGCCTTCTCGGGTAAACTCTCGGAGGTATCCTCTGGAAATGAGTTCTTCAATTTCGTCTTTCAGGGCTCGGCATTGGTCGGTTTCGTGCCCGTGATCTCTGTGGAAGCGACAGTAAAAGCGCTGGTCTCGATTCTTGTTGTTATTAGATCGGGGGGGTAGTCGGACAATGCCCTTGTCTTCGATTTCCAAGAGGATGGCGGAGATGTTATGCGTCAGGGGAGTGTACCTCTCGAAGCGGGGGACTGGCGGGACCTTCTTCATGGCCCCCGGGTCCCTTGGAGCTTTCTTTGGTGGTTCGACTTCCTCGGTCTTCCGCTTTCCTTTCCCGGTGGCATCCCTGGCATCTTCGGGATTGAGGGCCTCTTCTGCCCTAATGTATTTCTCGACCCTATTAAGGAGGTCGGGAAAGTCGACGGGGGGTCTCTTGGCCAGAGAAGCCTTCAGTTGTCCGGGGCGGACGTTGTGTCGGAATGCCGCTGAAGCGACGCCTGGGTCGAGGGAGGAGACCGACCTTGCCTCAGCGGTAAATCTCCGGACGAACACTCTGAGTGATTCCCCCTCTATCTGCTTGAGCCCAAGTAATGAGGCGCTGGTCCTTTCGGCCTTCCGGATAGTGACAAAATGGGCAAGAAAATTGCCCTCGAGTTGGTCGAAAGAGTAAATGGAGCCGGGGGCGAGTTTCGAGAACCACTCGCGAGCGGGACCCCGAAGGGTGGCGGGGAAGGCTCGGCAGAGCAGGGGATCCGAGGCGCTGTGAATCATCATGAGGGTCTTGAAGCCCTCCATGTGATCAGCAGGATCTCCCTCGCCATCGTAGGTCTCGAATTGAGGGGGTCGGAAATTCCGGAGTATTTCCGCTTGGAGGATGGGGGCGGAGAAGGGTGGACGGACAGGTCTGTACCCCTGAGCCATTCTTTGGCCGCCGTCCCCTATGTGATCGAGGCGGTCCTCCATTTCTTGTAGGCGTCTTAGGAGTACGTCATCGTCTTCCGGCTGGATCGTTGAAGGGCGGGACGCGCTGGCTTCGGCGTCCGACCCCGTTTGGGAATGGAGGGTTTCTTCCCTGGGGGCCCGTCGGAGGGCTCCCAGCATTTCTCTTCGGAAGTCTTGGAATTCCTTATGAGTGACGGGGGCTCCTTCGGCCCGGTTTGGCCGGTCCGAGGGTTGTCTTCCGACTCGGCTGAGCGCGGGCCTGCGCACCTCGGGCGGCGGCCTCGGGCGGTTCGGGACCGGGTTGGAAGCGGCCCTTCCCCTGCTGCGGGTAATCTTGCGGTTGAGGATTATTCCCCGGAGGTCGGGTTGGGCTGGCCGGCCGACGCTCCTTTGGGACTCCCGAGGGGGAGCCTTGTGTTTCGACGTGCGTGGCCTGGCTTTATCCGTGGGTGGGGGCGAGTCCCGTTGGTTGACGGAGGAAGCAGCCCCCTTGCCTTTGGAGGCCATGAGGATTCGGCTGTCGATGGCCTTTGAGGGTCTGGGTCGGATCGGCTTCTGGAGCAGCTGTTCCCACAGACGGCGCCAACCTGATGCTGTTTATTTCTGAGAAACGTGTGGAAACACCAGGTGTGAGTTCGAACTCAATTTGTATTGAAGGAGATTGCCGCTCGTCTGCCGACCTTCAGTTGACCTTCTTGGACCTACGATGAGCTCGGAAAGATGTTGAAGGTTGGGCTCGGATCGGAAGGGTCGGATCCGAGGTCTTGTGTACCTGCAGACGGTCCTGAAACACCGGGGTTTGTCCCGGTGGCGGACCCTCCGACGCTCTAGTCAGTCTCTGTGAGAGAGTAGCAATAACTAGGTATATTTAAGTGGCAAAAGATTGATTACCTCAAAAGGTGGGTGTGGGTCTAGTATTTATAGAGAATCCCAACCGGGTTTGGTTCCGAAAGCCCATGGGCCTGACGTGGCAGAAGGCCCAGGGGGTTTAGGGCGGACGTGGCGATACCAGGAGCGGTATAGGGCTGACGTGGCGAAACCCTTGGCGGTATTTGGAGCTGACGTGGCTCATCGTGAGCCTCCTGTGCCTCTGGGGAGAATCGGAGGGCCTAGGCTGCGCCAGGTCATCCTTCTGCCCCGCCAGAGAGGGGGGACGGCCCGTGGGACTGCCCCGGATCGGACTCCGAGGGCTACTGAGGCTCGTCGGTACGAGGAGGCCAGTACCGTGAGGGCAAACACGAGGTTCGGCACCGACCCTGAAGTGGTCCGGAGCCGAACCAGGTTGTTATCTTTATATTTCTGAGTAGGAATTGTATTGGGCCCTGGTTGGGCCTCAGGCCATTTTTACACTGTCACAGCGTGTAACACATATACAAAATTAATTTGAAAGACGTCTCATGTTCGAATCCAGACTATGTCTGAGTTTTTTTACTTACCTAAGAAATGATGCAGATTTTTGCTATTTTCGGCAATATCTAGAAAAAAAACATATTCATGGAAAAAATGGAATAAAAGGTGGGTATATGATGAAATTTCTCCTATGCACCCTCAAAAAATTAGAATTTTTTTCCTAAAATAAACTAGTTTTTCAAACTATATTTCATAGGGAGATAATGGCCAAATTTATTTCACGGGTGGATTAAATTTTGCCACGTCAGCAAAAGTCACAGTTGTCAACTGCGACCTCTTTTATTATGAGGATGCATTTGGGATTTGCAGCTTTTTTTTAACGCTATTCTCAATTGCAGCTGCAGCTGATTTTGTGAATAGCTAAGGCCGCAATTGAAAACATATTGCCATCTATGTTTAAACAATGCCGCAATTCCCAATTGAGGTCTCAACTATTCACAAAATGAGATGCGACCAACATAATTTTTTTATATTTTATTTTAGAAGAAGTCGCATTTCCCAATTGCGTCATCATAATAGAAGAGGCTGCAATTGACAACTGTAGCTTCTGCTAACGTGACAAATTTTAATCAACTCGTTGAATAAGTTTGACCACTATCCCCATATTATATATAGTTTGAAAAATGTTCTATTGTTGAAAAATCATTCATTTTATAATCTCATGATGAATGAGCAGAACATATTCAAATGTAGTGAATTTACATCAACCCATCTTTTATGGTATGAAAATCATCTGGAACAATGTGTATCATAAATTTAGGATGCGAAAATTATATTTTTAATGCACCATTGGAAGAAATGTGTCATAGGACATCCCCTTTTTTTTATATTAAATATGTATTTCTATATAATCTCTGTTAAAATATTAAGTGTTGGAAATAATTTTGGCAGATTTTTCGGGCCTGATTCCGGTGGGCACTAGCCACCGGCGGCGCCGGAAAGTAATTGGACTGCTTTCCTCTCGTCGAGTACTATTCCATAATGTACTCGTTTGCCAAAAATGAATTCCGTATGAATAAGAAATGTTGGTCCAAAGTTGGGTACTCGAAATGTACTAATTTGGGAATTTGGAGAAAATGGATAGTCCCACATCGAAAGTTGAGTAAGATTTCTCAAGTATATAAGCTAAAGAAATGGACTAAAGGGCGTAGCCCTGGGGTTACCACTAACGTATTGTGGAGAGAGGACCTAGCTAAAGTTATAAACACACACGCACACGCGCACCCGGCCCGGCCCTGCCCCGGCCCCGGCCCCGGCCTCGGCTTGGTTTGGTTTGGTCTGGTTTAATTCTGGCCAGCCTAAACTATTTTTTGCCCCGCTCCGAATTTTTTCTCGGATCCAGTTTCTCACATTTCTGTTGAGGCATTTAGAATTCTGTAACTGGTGTCATAACTCTGTAACAGCAGAATAATTGATCCATCAGTTACGCTTTTGAGCCATTACTCTTCTTTTACAAAGTAATGGATCCATCACTTACGCCTCTGATCTCCTATAAGTCCTGTCGATTTTGTCTGTCATTTTACACTGTTTTAATTTTACAATCTCTCCTTCTTCTTCTGAGTCTGTCTGAGAGTACAACGCAATTGCTGGTTCGCTGGTGTCTTTGAAGCTTGGGAACTGCCCTTCAGAGAAGGTATTACAGTAGTATCCTGGGAGGCAGTTCGTCAACAACTGTCATACTACGGGGCGAATTTTGCTTTAAGGACAGAGATTTTCATCTCGACTCTGTATCAAATTGTCTAGTTTGATTTATCTTCCCTGTAATTTTACTTCTTCACAAAGATTATTAGAAATATTCTATTTTACGAATTCAAGTTCTAACAATCTTAAAGCAAAATCTGCCCTCTATTCTAACAGTTTTTTTAAAAGAATATTATAGGTGTTGTTTATCATTTCGAAAAAAAAATCCAAACAGTTGAATTTTAACTGTTTCAGAGAAGAAAGAAAATGGAAGACAAATAAACTGAGAATGTCAGTGGACTGCTCAATGCACAAACCCCAATGACCCAGAATGTGACTGCACAACCGGTTGCGGCACAAACAGTTGTTCTGCCCACACATATAACTGTGGGAGAAAAGCCTGAAAATTTCAATGGAAATGAATTCAAGAAGTGGCAAGGAAAGATGCGGTTCTACCTGACCACCTTGAAGCTGGAAAGGATTCTGACTGAAACTTTCTCTATGCTGGCACCTAAGGTTTCGTCAACAATGTGTACTGTGTCTTCAAGACATCCAAACTACTATGGGGGTCTTTGGAGAAGAAGTACAAAACCGAAGATGCTGGTTCCAAGAAGTTTGCAGTTGGAAATTTTCTGGACTGCAAGATGGTTGACTCCAAGAATATTGTGAGGTAGATTCAGGAGCTGCAAGTGATATTGCATGAAATTGCTGCAGAGAACATGATGTTGTGTGAACCATTCTTGGTTGCAACGTTCATTGAGAAGCTTCCACCTGGATGAAAGGACTTCAAGAACTATCTCAAGCACAAGCGAAAGAAAATGTCTCTTGAGGACCTTATTATCAGGTTGTGGATTAAAGAGGACAATCGCAAGGCTGACAAGTCCTATGAAAATAGGTCAATATAAAATGCCAACATGGTGGAGCACGAACAGAAGGGCAAAAAGAGGAAGTTCTTGCCACATAGCTCGAACAAGATGCCTGCTGCAAAGAGATTTGCTGGAAAATACCACAAGTGTGGTAGGCTGTGGCACAAGATATCTGAATGCCGCAGCAAGGATGACATCCGTACTGGAACCAGAAAGGCGAAAGGAAATGAGAAAGCTCATGCGCACATAGCTGAGAACCTGTTCACTGACCTCTCTGACTTGGACCTTTGTGTTGTTGTATCGGAGGTCAATCTGGTGGGGAGCAATTCTTATAAGTGGTGGTATGATACTGGAGCTACCAAGCATATCTGCCCAGACAAAGAGATGTTCTCTTCATACCAGAAATGCAACAAGAAAAACAGTTGTTCATGGAAAATTCTTCCACTTCCAAGATTGAAGAAATAGGGAAGATAGTGCTGAAGATGATTTCTTGCAAGAAACTAACACTAACCAATGTGTTGCACATTTCGGATATTCGCAAGAACCTGTTCTTGGGATCTGTGCTGAGCAAGAATGGATTTAGAGTTGTGCTTGAAACTGACAATTTTATACTTTCAAAGAATGGGGTGTACTTGGGAAAAAGGGTATGTTAAGGATAGGCTGTTCAATTCATTGTAATGACAGTCATCTCAAAATCTATTGTTACTGTTGTTCCCAAGATTAATGAAATGAATCATGTTGCTTATGTTATTGAGTCTCCTTTTGTTTGGCATGAAAGACTAGGTCATGTTAATTTCAATTCTCTGCATAGATTAATTAATATGAATTTACTATTAAAATTTAAGGTAAACAACTGCGACATATGTGAAGTTTGCACAGAGACCAAGCTCACTAAAACTCCATCTAGTTCTGTAGAAAAAAACACTGAAACTCTATGTTTAATTTACACGAATCTGTGTGATTTAAATTCGTGCAGATCAGAGGCGGTAAAAAGTATTTTGTGACGTTCATAGACGATTGTATAAAATACTGCTATGTATACTTGTTACATTGCAAAAATGAGACATTGGATAAATTCAAGGAATATAAGCTTGAGGTTGAGAATCAACTTGACAAAATAATTAAAATCGTTAGGAGTGATAGAGAAGGAGAGTATGATGCACCGTTTAATATGTTCTGCTCTGAACATAGAATAGTTTATCAGACCACTGCTCCTTACTCACCTGAATCAAATAGTACTACCGAGCGCAAGAACCGAACTCTGAAGGAGATGATGAATGACTTGTTGTTGAATTATGAGTTACCTCAAAACATGTGGGGAAAGCATTGCTGACCGCCAACTATATTCTCAATAAAATACAGTAGAAGAAAACTGGCAATACATCATACGAACTGTGGAAAGGTAATGTGTCTTCATATAAATACCTCAAAGTGTGGGGGTGTCTAGCAAAGGAAGTAGTACCTAATCCTAAACAAGTCACAATAGGACCTAAGACCATTGATTGTATATTCAGGCTATGCACACAACAGCAGTACATATCGGTTCTTGGTATATAAATCAGATATACCAGACGTGCATGTGAATACAATAATGGAATCAAGGAATGCTTCCTTCTTTGAACATGTATTTTCATACAAGGATGCTACGTATTCCAAACATACACGTGAATAAGGGAGTGCAAGTACTTCGGTTGATGACCCATGAGATGATAATGATGAACCTAGACGAAGCAAACGGGCTAGAACATCAAAGTCATTTGGTCTTCACTTTGTAACGACATTTCTGTTAGAGAATGAGCCCAGAATATTCAAGGAAGCCATGTCTACGCCTGATGCTCCTATGTGGAAGGAAGCAATCAAAAGTGAAATAGACTCCATCATGAAAAATCATATATGGGAGTTGGTCAATTTGCCTTCTGGATGTAAAGCTCTAGGATGCAAATGGATTTTCAAATGGATATTGAAACCAAATGGTTCAATAGAGAAACATAAGGCTAGACTTGTGGTACAAGGATTTAGGCAAAAGGAAGGCCTAGACTTCTTTGATACTTATTCTCCGGTCACGAGAATAACTTTCATAAGAATGTTGATAGCTATTGCAACTCTACACAACTTCAAAATACATCAAATGGATGTCAAAACCATCTTTCCAAATGAGGATTTAGAAGAGGAAATATACATGAAACAACCTGAGAGTTATGTAGTTTCTGGACAGGAAAACAAGGTGTACAGACTTGTAAAATCCTTGTACGGATTGAAACAAGCTTTGATATGGCTAAAATTGGGGTTGAATCGGGACCGTCCAGATCGGGCACGGATCTTGAAGCACGGGGGTAAAAAGGTAATTTCACATACAGAAGGATCCAAAACGGATATTGGGTCTCCCTCTCACAGAACCAACCATCTACAAATGGACCCACTTCAACTGGGCACGAGTCCCGACCCGATACAAGCCCGGTCCACCAAGGGAGAATCAGGCCACTGACTTGATTAGATCAAATCAATAAGCTTGATTTGCTCTCACCAGGGAATCAAGGCCTACTTTCCTAAAACAGAATAGGAGGATTTTGCTCCTGACTGTTAGCCAGGAAATCAGGACCTTAATCATTCCAAAGGCGACTATAAATACAACCCCTCTACCACCAAGACCAGGTTAATCAATCATTCACCACTTTTAAGCTCTTTGTTAATCTTTTTCTGATTACTGACAAGAGCGTCGGAGGGTGCGTCGCCGGAATCAACCCCGGTGTTTCGCACTTCCTTGCAGGTAGCGGCAGGAGCGAGAAGGCCGAGTCAACTGTTCAGGTTGTTCCCGTACTCACAAGTTCTATCTGTTTACCCCCACACCTAAATCAGCTGTAACAGATTAGCGCCGTCTGTGGGAAACCACCACACGAACAGCCTCAGCTATTCCTCGTCGTCCGCTGCAGCCATGCCTCCGAAGAAGGTCAAGTCTAGAGGGTCCAACCGGGTGGCCAATCCCGCCGACCCTACGGAGGAAGCCCCGGTCAACCCTATTCCACAATCCAATCTCCCTCCGTCGGCACAGCAGGTCCCTCCTCCTCATCCCAATCAACAACCCAACAACGGTCCGTCCGGTCACAACGGTCGGAAGGGAAAGCAGCCCCTCAATCCAGGACATGTCTCTGTCCATAATGGGTCCTCGGACTCGATGGCTTCCCATCATCCCGACCTCCGCATCACGCTTCTGAACCGCCAGAAGGACGATGACCTCTGCACTCATCTCGACGAGAGGCGGGCCTGAGAGGGAGCCTCCCGCCAGCGTCAAGGTGAGCGGTCGCCACGCCGTCGGGACGGCAGAAGGTCTCCGGACCGCAGAGGCCGAGCGGCGTCCCCCGAGCGCCGAAGGAGGAGATCCCGCTCCCCCAGGGATCGGCGTCATCCGAGGGACCGGGATGTACCTATAAGTCGAGCCGAATTCCTCCAGTTTCAGGAGACCGTTCTGCAGGCCCTCAATCTTCGGCAGAACGTCCAGAATGCTCAGAGGGCTCCGACGCCCCCTAGGGATCCCAGCCCTCGGCGCCGAACCCGGAGTCCTTCCCCAGCTCCCAGCCGCCAGCAGCGGGAACTAAGCCCACGCCGGTCCCAGGGTTACCGGCGCCGCAGTCCACGCTCCCCTTCCTATGAAGAGGAGTCCGGAGGGTCATACGACTACCAGCGGAGGGACGACGCCCTCATCCGCCATATCCATGAGGTGGAAAGGCGCATCGGCCGCATGGACAGGGAGGAGGAGTCCCGAGCCGGAACCTTCCGTCCCAGCCGACCCCCCTTCTCACGGTCGATCATGGAGGCTCACATACCGAGGAGTTTCAAACCGCCACAGTTTGAAACATACTCAGGAGAATCCGACCCGGTCGACCACGTCGAGAGCTTCAAGACCCTGATGCTGATCCATCAAGCTTCCGACGCGGTGCTCTGCAGGACCTTCCCTGCCACCCTCAGGGGGTCGGCTCGGGAATGGTATTCTAGGCTCGCCCCCTCATCCATCTTCTCATTCGAGCAGTTCGAGACGCTGTTCATTACTCACTTCGTGAGTAGCCGGCGAGCCGAGAAGACGAGTCTTTCCTTGCTGAACCTGCGGCAGGAGAAGGAAGAAAAGTTGCGGGACTATGTGAAAAGGTTTACCGCCGAAATCAGGTCAATTGCTTCCTTAGACCAGTCCGTGGCTACCGTGGCGTTCCAGTCGAACGTCCTTAACGCCAACCTCCGATCATCCCTGGCCAAGAAGCCCCCGCATGACTTCGCCGACCTCCTCCTGAGGTGCGAGAAGTACATCCGAGCAGAAGAGGCCGAAGCCCTTCCCAGCTTTGGGGGGCCCGCCGCAGGGTCGAAAAGGAAGGCGACAGGGGAAGAAGGGTCCAAGAAAGCTCAGAAGGACATAGGCGGTCAGCGCCGCCCTCCCCCCAGGTTCGAGAAGTTCACTCCCCTCACCACTAATGTCTCCACTATCCTCATGGAGGTGGAGAAGGAGGGGGTCATCCCTCCTGCCCCGAGGATGCACACCCCGGCGAAGAGGAGGGACAAAGACAAGTGGTGTCGGTATCACCGAGACCACGGGCACGATACGAATGACTGTCGGGCTTTGAGAGATGAGATCGAAGCCCTCATTCGAAGGGGGCAGTTGGCCAAGTTCGTGAAGGCTAACGATCGGACAGATCGCCACTCCCCTCCGCCTCGGGCGGCTAACAAGCGCTCCGAGCGGCGCGAGGGGACACCCGAGTTCGAGGAGGAACGGGTCCTGCACTTGATCCACGGAGGGCCCATGGGGGGCTCCTCTAATTCATCCCGGAAGGCCTTCGTCCGAGAGGTCAACTCGGTCCATAGTGCCCCTCCCCCGAAAGGTCTCGGCGTCCCAGTGTCTTTCTCCGATGCCGACCTGGAAGGAGTCCGAACCCCCCACTGCGACGCCCTTGTCATCGACCTCCGCATGGCCAACTTCAAGGTGCAGAGGATTTTGGTAGACAATGGGAGTTCGGTCAATATCCTTTTTCTCTCGGCCTTCCGAGGCCTGCAGCTGTCCCGAGATCGTCTCAAGCCGGCCGGTTATACTCTCCACGGGTTCACGGGGGTCCCGGTAACTGTCGAAGGGGTGATAACCCTGGACATTACTGCGAGAAGCGCCCCTACTACCCGGACCGAGCCGATGGACTTCATGGTCGTCGACGTCCCGGCGGCATATAATGTCATCCTAGGCCGCCCCGGCCTAGCCGCTCTGGAGGTTGTCCCCTCGGCATACCACTTGAAGATGAAGTTCCCCACTCGCTCGGGAGTAGGGGAAGTCAGGGGAAGCCAGGAAACAGCTCGGAAGTGCTACATGACTTCCACCGGGGGACCAGTGCTCTCGCTCGAGACACTAGAGATCCCCGAGCCGAAGGCCCGCCCAACGTCCGAGCCGGCGGACGAGTTAGAAGAAGTACTCTTCTCGGACGAGGATCCGAGCCGAAAATTCCTCGTCAGCAAGTCCTTGCCGACCGTGCTGTTCTCAGACTTGGTGAGGTGCATCAGGAGTAACCGCGACCTATTTGCTTGGTCAGCCGCGGACATGCCCGGCATCTCCGAAGACTTGCTCGTCCATCGCCTAAGCGTCGAACCGGGGTGCAAACCGGTTCAGCAGAAGAGGCGAAAGTTCGCTCCCGAGCGACAGCAGGCAATCAAGGAGGAAGTAGATAAACTGCTGAAGGCCAAGTTCATCCAGGAAGTAAATTATCCCGAGTGGCTGTCGAATGTTGTAATGGTCAAGAAGTCCAACGGCTCGTAGAGGATATGCATCGACTTCACTGACCTGAACAAGGCGTGTCCGAAGGATCCATTCCCGCTCCCGAACATCGACACCCTAATTGACGCCACCTCGGGCCATGAGCTCCTCAGCTTCATGGATGCCTTCTCGGGGTACAACCAAATCCGGATGTTCCCTCCGGATATCCCGAAGACCTCCTTCGTCACCGACCAAGGCCTCTACTGCTACCGGGTCATGCCGTTCGGTTTGAAGAATGCAGGCGCCACCTACCAGTGCCTCGTCAACAAGGTCTTCCAGCACCAGATCGGCCGAAACATGGAGGTATACGTTGATGACATGCTCGTCAAGAGCATCCACGGCACTGACCATGTAGCTGACCTCCAGGAGGCCTTCGGTGTGTTGAGGAAGTACAACATGCGGCTGAACCCGAACAAGTGTGCGTTCGGGGTCTCCTCGGGAAAATTCCTCGGTTTTATGGTAAGCCAGCGAGGAATCGAAGCTAACCCCGAGAAGATTAAGGCCATATTGGACATGGCCCCGCCTCGGAACGTCAAAGAGGTGCAGAAGCTCACCGGTCGGCTCGCAGCCATCGGTCGGTTCCTCTCCAAGTCAGGGGAAAAGTGCCTCCCCTTCTTCAAAGCACTCCGGGGGGCTAAAGGATTTGAATGGGGCCAAGCACAGCAAGAATCGTTCGACCAGCTGAAAGCCTATCTGGTGAACCCCCCTCTGCTCAGCAAGCCGGTCCCGGGCGAGCCCCTCTTCATCTATTTGGCCGCTTCCGAGCAGACCTTGAGCGCTGTCTTGGTAAGAGAAGAAGACCGGACCCAAAGGCCCATTTACTACGTGAGCAAGGTGCTTCGGGACGCCGAGCTCCGCTATCCGAGGATAGAGAAGATAGCCTACGCTCTGGTCATGGCAGCAAGAAAGCTTCGGCCCTACTTCCAATCTCACTCGGTCGTTGTCCTCACCGACCAACCCCTAAAGCAGATCCTCCACAAGCCGGAGACCTCGGGTCGCCTGATGAAGTGGTCCGTAGAACTGAGTCAGCACGACATCTCTTATCAACCTCGGACGGCGATCAAGGCCCAGGCCCTCGCCGACTTTATTGTAGAGTCCACTATCCCTGAAGTCAGCCACGTCCCGAATGGGCCTCCCATTTGGACAGTCTTCGTGGACGGATCCTCTTGCAATGAAGGAAGCGGCGCCGGCATCATCCTGAACGGCCCTGACAACTTCGTCCTCCAGTATGCGATCCGCATGAACTTCAAGGCCTCGAACAACGAGGCGGAGTACGAGGCTCTCATAGCTGGGCTCGGACTCGCCCGAAGTGCTGGGGCGCAGCGCCTCCGGATTCACAGTGATTCCCAGCTAGTCGTGAATCAGGTCTTGGGCGACCAACCCCTAAAGCAGATCCTCCACAATCCGTAAAAGGACATAGAATAGTTTATCAGACCACTGCTCCTTACTCACCTGAATCAAATAGTACTACCGAGCGCAAGAACCGAACTCTGAAGGAGATGATGAATGCCTTGTTGTTGAATTATGAGTTACCTCAAAACATGTGGGGAAAGCATTGCTGACCGCCAACTATATTCTCAATAAAATACAGTAGAAGAAAACTGGCAATACATCATACGAACTGTGGAAAGGTAATGTGTCTTCATATAAATACCTCAAAGTGTGGGGGTGTCTAGCAAAGGAAGTAGTACCTAATCCTAAACAAGTCACAATAGGACCTAAGACCATTGATTGTATATTCATAGGCTATGCACACAACAGCAGTACATATCCGTTCTTGGTATATAAATCAGATATACCAGACGTGCATGTGAATACAATAATGGAATCAAGGAATGCTTCCTTCTTTGAACATGTATTTTCATACAAGGATGCTACGTATTCCAAACGTACACGTGAATAAGGGAGTGCAAGTACTTCGGTTGATGACCCATGAGATGATAATGATGAACCTAGACGAAGCAAACGGGCTAGAACATCAAAGTCATTTGGTCTTCACTTTGTAACGACATTTCTGTTAGAGAATGAGCCCAGAATATTCAAGGAAACCATGTCTACGCCTGATGCTCCTATGTGGAAGGAAGCAATCAAAAGTGAAATAGACTCCATCATGAAAAATCATATATGGGAGTTGGTCAATTTGCCTTCTGGATGTAAAGCTCTAGGATGCAAATGGATTTTCAAATGGATATTGAAACCAAATGGTTCAATAGAGAAACATAAGGCTAGACTTGTGGTACAAGGATTTAGGCAAAAGGAAGGCCTAGACTTCTTTGATACTTATTCTCCGGTCACGAGAATAACTTTCATAAGAATGTTGATAGCTATTGCAACTCTACACAACTTCAAAATACATCAAATGGATGTCAAAACCATCTTTCCAAATGAGGATTTAGAAGAGGAAATATACATGAAACAACCTGAGAGTTATGTAGTTTCTGGACAGGAAAACAAGGTGTACAGACTTGTAAAATCCTTGTACGGATTGAAACAAGCTTTGATATGGCTAAAATTGGGGTTGAATCGGGACCGTCCAGATCGGGCACGGATCTTGAAGCACGGGGGTAAAAAGGTAATTTCACATACAGAAGGATCCAAAACGGATATTGGGTCTCCCTCTCACAGAACCAACCATCTACAAATGGACCCACTTCAACTGGGCACGGGTCCCAACCCGATACAAGCCCGGTCCACCAAGGGAGAATCAGGCCACTGACTTGATTAGATCAAATCAATAAGCTTGATTTGCTCTCACCAGGGAATCAAGGCCTACTTTCCTAAAACAGAATAGGAGGATTTTGCTCCTGACTGTTAGCCAGGAAATCAGGACCTTAATCATTCCAAAGGCGACTATAAATACAACCCCTCTACCACCAAGACCAGGTTAATCAATCATTCACCACTTTTAAGCTCTTTGTTAATCTTTTTCTGATTACTGACAAGAGCGTCGGAGGGTGCGTCGCCGGAATCCCCGGTGTTTCGCACTTCCTTGCAGGTAGCGGCAGGAGCGAGAAGGCCGAGATAACTGTTCAGGTTGTTCCCGTACTCACAAGTTCTATCTGTTTACCCCCACACCTAAATCAGCGGTAACAAGCTTCAAAGCAGTGGAATGTAAAATTTGACAATGTTATGATGTCGAATAGTTTCAAAGTAAATAAATGTGATAAGTGTATCCACATCAAAGATACTCCAAATGGATACATTCTAGTGTGTCTATATGTAGATGACATGCTCATTATTGGTAGCAATGATGATATTATCAAACAAACTAAGAAGATGCTTAGTGATAAGTTTGATATAAAAGATTTGGGAGTTGCAAATGTCATACTCGGAATCAAGGTTTCCAGGACATCTGAGGGAATTACCTTGTCTCAAGCTCATTACGCTGAGAAGGTACTTGAAAGATTCAAGAATTACTCTAATGGGACTGCCAAAAGTTTTGTGGATCATAGTCTTCACTTGTCCAAAAATACGGGTGACAGCATATCACAAATGAAATATGCACGTGTAATTGATAGTCTGATGTACTTAAAAATTTTTACAAGACCGGACTTAGCATATTCAGTAAATGTACTAAGCCATTACACAAGTAATCCAGAACGAAGTCACTGGAAATGAATAACTAGAGTATTAAACTACTTGCGACATACTCAGAGTTATGGGCTACATTACACCAAATATCCAGCAGTACTAGAAGACTACAGTGATGCCAACTGGATATCGGACTCCAAGAACTCGAAATCCACTAGTGGGTATGTCTTCACTCTTGGTGGTGCAGTTGTGTCATGAAAATCCTCTAAACAAACGTTATTGGCCAGATCCACTATGGAATCTGAGTTTATTGCTTTAGACAAAGCGGCAAAGGAAGCAGAATGACTTAAGAACTTTTTAGAGGATATTCCTATGTGGGAAAAACCAATGCCTGCTATATGTGTACATTGTGACAGCCAATCGGCTATAGCAAGGGCACTGAGTTGTATGTAAATGGTAAGTCTCTTCATATCAGAAGGCAACATAAAACCATTAGACAACTACTCTCAAATGGAATAATCTCTATAGAGTATATAAAGTCGGCTAACAACCTAGCGGATCCATTTACTAAAGATTTGTCACGAGAGCAAGTTGTGAGATCATAAAGAGGAATGAGTTTAAAGCCTATGACGAAAGAGGATACTTGATGGAAACCCTACCTAGGTGACTGGAGATCCCAAGATCTGGGTTCAAGGGGACAACTAAATCTTGTTGAATCGACGTGAGCACAGAGAGATTAAAATCGCGTACCCATTATTAGGATGATAAACAGTGCTACCTGCAAGGGGTTAGGATAAGCTTGGCTTTTAATGATTCTCATAGCTTTGAAATAAAAGTGGTGTATGGAAGGATACTTTTTATGGGCAATTACCTTGTGAGTGTGAAATGAGGTTGTTTCTAGAAGAATGAAGAAAGACTACATTCTCCAATTTCACTCACGATTAATCAGGGTTGTTCAAGGCCAAGATGAACACAACAAGAGAACCTAGTTCTGTAAGGAGATGAAACTGTGTGATAGTTATTGTCTAGGTTCACATCAAAGCCCGGGTAGTTCAAGACATCATGTTCACTACCTGGTCAAGTGAATCCGATGGCTATTCACTAGGGGTGGTTCAAAGTTGAAAAATTACTACCATTCCTGATGCAGTGATTTTCCAATTGTACTTTCAAGTCTTTTTTGTCATGTATGCCTTGCATTGTCTGGTAATTTTCATTCATGTGGGGGATTGTTGAAAATATTTTTGGCAGATTTTTCGGGCCTGATTCTGGTGGGCTTCGGCCACCGGCATCGAAAAGTGATTGGACTGCATTCCTTTCGTCGAGTACTATTCCGTAATGTACTCGTTTGCCAAAAACAGATTCCGTATGAATGAGAAATGTTTGTCCAAAGTTTGGTACTCGAAATGTACTAACCTGGGAATTTGGAGAAAATGGATAGTTCCATATCGAAAGTTGAGAAAGATTTCTTAAGTATATAAGCTAAAGAAATGGACTAAAAGGCATATCCCTGGGGTTACCACTAACGTGTAGTGGAGAGAGGACCTAGCCAAAGTTATAAACACACACACGCACGCGCGCCCGGCCCCGGCCCTGGCCTCGGTTCGGTTCAGTTCGGTTCGGGCCAGCCTAAACTATTTTTTTCTCTGCTCCAAATTTTTCCTTGGATCCAGTTTTTCACCCTTCTATTGAGGCGTTTGGAATTCTGTAACTGGTGTCAGAACTCTGTAACAGCAGAATATTAGATCCATCAGTTATGCATTTGAGCCATTACTCTGCTGTTACAGAGTAATGGATCCATCAGTTACGCCTTTGATCTCCTATAAGTCGAGCCGATTTTGTCTATCATTTTACACTGTTTTAATTTTACAATCTCTCATTCTTCTTCTGAGTCTGTCTGAGAGTACACCGCAGTTGCTGGTTCGCTGATGTCTCTGAAGCTTGGGTGATGCTCTTCAGAGAAGGTAATACAGTTATATCCTGAGAGGCAGTTCGTCAACAACCGTTACACTACGGGGTGAATTTTGCTTTAATGACGAAGATTTTCATCTCAACATTGTATCAAATTGTCTGGTTTGATTTATATTCCCTGTAATTTTACTTATTCACAAAGATTATTACAAATATTATATTTTACGAAATTCAAGTTCTAACATTAAGTTATTACATAAATTTCCCAAATCTAAATTATAAATTGTAATAGGTAAATTACCCCTCACTTGTAATTTTTCTCAACTAAAACACTCTCTTGAGTTACTTAGCATATTCAGACAAATATTTTTTCTTCTTTTATAGAAGTAAAATAAAATTTACATTTATTAAAATATCATAGTTTGTTCAATATCTATTTATGTAGATTAAAATGTTATACATATATTTACACCTCCTTGAAATGACATCATTTTAGTTCACGATTCTTCTAACAATATACAGGGCCGGCCCCACCCTTGAGGTCGGTGAGTCGGCCGCCTCAAGCCTCCGCATAATTTATAATTTTAGGGACCCCAAATTTGTATTCCCTTTGTAAATATATACACGTATTTTACGCGTAAAAAAAAAAATTGTTATTAGGGGCATCAAAAAATAAATATTTGGGCCTTTAGAATTTTGTTTAAATTATTTGGGTTTGGGCTTGATTGAATTTGAGGCTTTAAATTTGGGTGATTTAAAAATAAATCTAAATTTAAAGCAATAGAAACTCATACCCGAAACCAACATTCAAATTCAAACCCAAAATCCTTACCCTTAACCCACATTTAAAACAAATCCTCTTTGGCCTTTTCTTTTCAGTTATTCGATGATATATATTTTGCATATTTGTGCTTTGAACAATGTGAAAATTTTTGTATACATTTTTTTTAAATGTATGGGGGCCCCCCTTTTGGAAGTTTGCCTCGGGCCCCCGGGAACTCAGGGTCAGCCCTGACAATATAGTGTACACATTCATTTATCCCTACTTGTGCTTTGTACGAGCGCAAAACTATATTAAAAACACGTGCATATCCAACTATTAATTGAGTTTTTTGCCTACATAGGCCACTTTTTGAAAATATTTGCGTTTTAGGGCCAGTTTCCCAACTATTAGTGCTTTTGGGCTACTTTGTGCCACGTCAACAGCGGCCGCTATTCCCTTCATTTTCGAGGTTGCTAACTGCCCACCACAGGCTGCCTCTCAAAAGGTGGTTAACCGGATTGGTGACTCTTGATCATAGGCTATATTATTTTAATATTATTTTTATTTATATTTCTTACCGATATGGGATAATTCCTCAAACCAATCCTTCTCTATCCGAGAGAAATACCCTTACCTCGGGTGGCCCCCACTTTAATCTGCCATGTCACCTGGCATTTTGACGAAGTCAACAGGTAGATCAACAGCACATATGTGCCATGCTATTAATCCCCCCCCCCCTTTTCACTATTCAACATCCCATT
Source organism: Hemerocallis citrina (assembly GCA_017893485.1). Classification (NCBI taxonomy): domain Eukaryota; kingdom Viridiplantae; phylum Streptophyta; class Magnoliopsida; order Asparagales; family Asphodelaceae; genus Hemerocallis; species Hemerocallis citrina. The sequence goes on along the minus strand of CM030361.1, from coordinate 77,911,549 downwards.
AATTACATATATGCCATCATAAGTTAATTCCTTGTACAACAACACATATACTTCTTTCAACATATATATATATATATATATATATATATATATATATATATATATATTTATATATATTTTTTTTTTAACATGGAGTGTTACAGACACCCCTCAGGATGGAGTACCCTGATTCTGCTATGTACCCTGATTCTGCGGGTGGTCCATTATTTCAGGCCGCCACCTCGCTCCCTCTCTCTGATACCATTTGTAACGCCCCTGCCTCGAGCTCGGACAATTTATACAATTTAGAATACAAATTATTTATAGTATAGTATAACTGCCCACAACAGGCTGCCTCTCAAAAGGGGGTTAACCGGATTGGTGACTCTTGATCATAGGCTATATTATTTTAATATTATTTTTATTTATATTTCTTACCGATATGGGATATTTCCTCAAGCCAATCATTCTCTCTCCGAGAGAAATACCCTTACCTCCGGTGGCCCCCACTTTAATCTGCCATGTCACCTTGCATTTTGACGAAGTTAGTAGGCATATCAACAGCACATATGTGTTGTGCTATTAATCCCGTGGGCCCCCCATTTCACTATTCAACATCCCATTAATTACATATATGCCATCATAAGTTAATTCCTTGTACAACAACACATATACTTCCTTCAACACACACACACACACACACACATATATGTATATATATATATATATATATATATATATATATATATAGAGAGAGAGAGAGAGAGAGAGAGAGAGAGAGAGAGAGAGAGAGAGAGAGAGAGCTTTCTTCCGTTGCAAACGGGTCGGAAGCGGGTCTGTTCGCACAGACCCGTGCGAACTTTGATCTGGACCGTTGGATCAAAGATCCAACGGCCCATATTTTTTAAAATAAAATTTTGCTTTAACCCGTCATCCCCAACGACGGGTTAAGGCAAATTTTTATTAAAAAAAATAGTCTTAACCCGTCCTTGAAAGGACGGGTTAAGGCTATCTATATTCATTTGTATTTCCATTCAGTTCGTCTTCTTCGGTGATTTCTCCCTCGCTCCTTCTTGTTTCTTCGACGAACTCAACGGCAAAAAAAACCCTAGCTCCGAAGAAGACTTGATCGACATCTCCGTCCGCTCCCCCTCTTCTCTCCCAACTCTAAAGATCGAAACCCTACTCTCTCATCCCCTCTTCGAAATGGAATACAAACCCTAGTTCTCCTCCGAATCGATCGTTTGGCTTGATTTGGACCTATTTTGTAAGGTATAGACTATTTTTTTACCTCAATAATCTATATTTGTATTTTTTTTCAATTTGTGTGTAGTAAATTATTTACAAATTGAGGAAAAATTTATATGCATTTGTAGATTTTAGATATAGAATCGCGTTGACTTCAAGTATATTCAATTGCCGAATTCTGTTGCTTGCGTTAGTAATTTGTAGAATTACAATTGTATATACGAAATTAGTTAGAAACTTTTCAGTGCGGTTGTGGTTGAAAATCCTGCAAATGACTGTAAAAAAATACGAAACTTTGCGAGTAGGTTCGTCTCACGTAGTACAAGCCACCTCAATTTGTAGAAGCGAGTTTCGACTCACGGTTTGAGAGATACGACCGCGTATCCCTTTCGGTTGAAAAAAACCAAGTAAAGCGGTACACGGCCGTATCTCCCGAACCGTGACTCGAATCTCGCTTCTATAAGTTCGGGCGGCTTGCCCTACGTAAATTCGACCAAGTCGGAAAGTTTTATAATTTTCGGTTGCCGTTTGTGCGGTTTTCTTCAAATCCTCGCATGAGAAGGTTTTCACTTAGAATTTTGTAAGTGCAGTTAGAGTTAAAAACCCTTCAAACGACCTCCAAAAAATTTGAAACTTTGTGAGTTGGTTGGTGTCCACTATGAGAAGCCAACCCAAGCTGTGGAAGCGAATTTCGACTCACGGTTGGACAGATACGGCCGCGTATCGCTTTTGGTTGAAAAAAACCAAGTAAAGCGGTAGACGGCCGTATCTCCCGAACCGTGACTCGAAACTCGCTTGTACAACTTCGGGTGGCTTGCCCTACGTGAATTCGACCTAGTGGGAAAGTTTTATAATTTTCGGATGCCGTTTGTGCGGTTTTCTTCAATTCCTCAAATAAGAAGTTCTTAACTTAGAATTTTCTAAGTGCGGTTAGATTAGAAAATACTTCAAACGACCTCCAAAAAACACGAAACTTTGCAAGTTGGTTCGTCTCACGTATGAGAAGTCACCCCAAGTTGTAGATGTGAGTTTCGACTCACGGTTCGAGAGATACGGCCACGTATCACTTTCGGTTGGAAAAAAACAACTAAAGCCGGTACACGGCCGTATCTCGTAAACCGTGAATCGAAACTCGCTTCTACAAGTTCGGGTGGCTTGCCCTACGTATATAAGACCAAGTCGGAAAGTTTTATAATTTTCGGATGCCGTTTGTGCGGTTTTCTCAACTTCCTCGCATGAGAAGTTTTTGACTTAGAATTTTGTAAGTGCAGTTAGAATTGAAAACACTTCAAACCACCTCCAAAAAATACGAAACATAGCTAGTTGGTTGGTGTCCCCTATGAGAAGCCAAACCAACTTGTCGAAGTGAGTTTCGACTCACGGTTCGAGAGACACGGACGCGTATCGCTTTCGGTTGGAAAAAACCAAGTATAGCGGTACACTGCCGTATCTCGCAAACCGCGACTCGAAACTCGCTTCTACAAGTTCTGCTGGCTTGCCCTACGTGAATTCGACCAACTGGAAAAGGTTTATAAATTTTTGGATGCCGTTTGTGTGGTTTTCTCACATTCCTCGCATTATAAGTTAATGACTTTCAATATTTTTGTGCGGTTAGAGTTGAATAAAGAATCCACGAATTACTTTGTGAATTACTATGTGGGTTCAGTTTGACACGAACGAAAGCTTTGTAACCCGTTCTAGAAGTTGTACGCCGTCTAGTTTCATTATGATTATTCGGTGACTCCCCGGCTTTATTACAAACATTTAATTTATCCACTACATCGTTTTCCTTATATTTATTTCCACCCTTACGCATAGAGAATCCCGCACATTTGCAATATGATGAATAAAATTTTTCTGCTTCCTCAAGAGTGGGAAATGTCATACCAATCTTTGGTTTTAGGTTCTCGTCAACATGAGGAAGATACTCGCCAATTTGTTGTGCACGAACAAATTTCTCTCCGGCAACAGAACTTCCTTCGAAACTGTCCATACCTAAGAAACCGTGAAAAGGAGAACAGTTAGGAGTACTAAACCATTGTGCATGGTGTTTTTATAAGTGCGCAAGCCACAACAACTTGTAAAAGTCAGTTTCCACTAACGGTTCGAGAAATACGGCCGTGTATCACTTTATTTGAGTTTTTTTCAACCAAAATCGATACATGGCCGTATCTCTCTAACCGTGAGTCCAAATTGACTTATACAAGTTTTGGTTGCTTGTGCTACATGAGATCAACAAACTCGCAAAGTTTCGTATTTTTTGGAGGTGGTTTGAAATGTTTTCAACTCTAACCGTACTTAGAAAATGTTCAGATACAAAAATTTCTAAAAAAATAAACTTGAGAAAACCGCACAAACGGCATCCGAAAATTATAAACATTTTCGACTTGGCCGGATTCACGTAGGGCAAGTCACCCAAGCTTGTAGAAGCGAGTTTCGAGTCGCGGTTTGCGAGATACAGCCGTGTATCGCTAAACTTGGTTTTTTCCAACCGAAAGCGATACGCGTCCGTATCTCTCGAACCATGAGTCGAAACTCACTTCTACAACTTGGGGTGGCTTCTCGTAGGGGACACCAACCAACTCGCAAGGTTTCGTATTTTTTGGAGATCGTTTGAAGGGTTTTCTAATCTAACCGCACTTAGAAAATTCTAAGTCAAAAACTTCTCATTTGAGGAATTGAGGAAAACCGCCCAAACGGCAACCAAAAATTATAAAACTTTTCGAATAGGTCCAATTTACGTAGGGCAAGCCACCCAAACTTGTAGAAGCAAGTTTTGAGTCACGGTTTGCGAGATACGACCGTGTACCGGCTTCAGTTGTTTTTTTCCAACCAAAAGCGATACACGGCCGTATCTCTCGAACCGTGAGTTGAAACTCACTTCTACAACTTGGGGTGGCTTCTCGTAGGGGACACCAACCAACTCGCAAAGTTTCGTATTTTTTGGAGGTCGTTTGAAGGGTTTTCTAATCTAACCGTACTTAGAAAATTCTAAGTCAAAAACTTCTCATGCGAGGAAGTTGAGAAAACCGCACAAACGGCATCCGAAAATTATGAAACCTTCAGACTTGGTCGGATTCACGAAGGGCAAGCCAATCGAACTTGTAGAAGCGAGTTTCGAGTCATGATTTGCGAGATACGGCCGTGTACCGCTTTAGTTGTTTTTTTCCAACCGAAAGCGATACGCGGCCGTATCTCTCGAACCGTGAGTCGAAACTCGCTTCTACAACTTGGGTTGGCTTCTCGTAGGGGACACCAACCAACTCGCAAAGTTTCGTATTTTTTGGAGGTCGTTTGAAGGGTTTTCAACTATAATCGCACTTAGAAAATTCTAAGTCAAAAACTTCTCATTTGAGGAATTGAACAAAACCGCGCAAACGGCATCCAAAAATTATAAAACTTTCCGACTAGGTCCAATTCACGTAGGGCAAGCCACCCGAACTTGTAGAAGCGAGTTTCGAGTCATGGTTCGGGAGATACGGCCGTGTACCGCTTTACTTGATTTTTTTCAACTGAAAGCGATACGCGGCTGTATCTCTCGAACCGTGAGTCGAAACTTGCTTCTACAACTTGGGGTGGCTTGTACTACGTGAGACGAACCTACTCGCAAACTTTCGTATTTTTTTACGGTCGTTTGCAAGGTTTTTAACCATAACCGCACTGAAAAGTTTCTAACTAATTTCGTATATACAATTCTAATTCTACAAATTACTAACGCAAGCAACATAATTCGGCAATTGAATATACTTGAAGTCAACCCGATTCTACATCTAAAATATACTAAGGCATATAAATTTTTCCCTAATTTCTAAATAATTTACTACACACAAATTAAAAAAAAATAATACAAATATAGATTATTGAGGTAAAGAAATAGTGTATACCTTACAAAATAGGTCCAAATCAAGCCAAACAATCGATTTGGAAGAGAACTAGGGTTTCGATTTCGTATCGAAGAGGGGAAGAGAAGGTAGGGTTTCCTACTTTGGAGTTGGGAGGAGGGGGAGCGGACGTAAGTGGGTTGATTTGGGTTTAGACGAAGGATTAGGGTTGTTTTTGCCGTTGAGTTCGTCAAAGAAACAAGAAGGAGCGAGGGAGAAATCGCCGAAGAAGACGAACTGAATGGAAATACAAATGAATATAGATAGTCTTATCCCGTTCTTGGGAAGGACGGGTTAAGGCTATTTTTTTAAATAAAAATTTGCCATAACCCGTCGTTGGGGATGACGGGTTAAGGCAAAATTTTATCAAAAGATCCAACGGCCCAGATCAAAGTTCGCACGGGTCTGTGCGAACAGACCCGCTTCCGACCCGTTTGCAACGGAAGAATGCTCATATATATATATATATATATATATATATATATATATATATATAATATTTTTTTTAACACGAGGTGTTACAATAGCGACCTATGTTTTAATTTTTTTTTGAAATTTTGTTTGCCGTCGCTATTCCCACTAGCGACCTTAGTATATATGAGGTCGCTAATGGGATTAGCGACCTTAGTATATATGAGGTCGCTAATGGGATTAACGATCTTTAATGAGCTGTATTCTACACTTAGCAAAATCTAGAGAACTTCTGCTCTCTGAAAAATGACAATCAATTTATTTTTGAAACTAAGGTCGCTATTCGGAATAAAGACCTTTATTGTACTAAGGTCGCTATGCTACTAATCCCTTGGGCCCCCCATTTCACTATTCAACATCCCATTAATTACATATATGCCATCATAAGTAATTCCTTATACAACAGCACATATACTTCTTTCAACATATATATATATATATATATATATATATATATATATATATATATATATATATATATATATATATATATATATATATATATAGGAAAATCTTCCATTGAGCACTCATTTCCGTGAGCACTCCATGAGCACTCGCCCTTCCAGTCATCGTATAGATGATCCAAACCATTCACATTGATCTAAATGTCTACATTAGTCTAAATATGTAAAATCAAGTCATTTGAGATTTATTTGCTCATTCATTAAAGTGTTACAAAAATTGTATGGCTGAATATCGTTTTTTTCATATTGACATGATGGATGAGCAAATGAATTTCAAATGACTTGATTTTACATATTTTGCCTAATTTAAACGTGCAGATCAATGTGAACGGTTTGGATCATCCATGCAATGGCCGGAAGGGCGAGTGCTCACGGAGTGCTCACGAAAGTAGTGCTCAACTGAAGGGCCCTAATATATATATATATATATATATATATATATATATATATATGAGAAATGCTCAGTTGAAAACGGGTTTGTTTTCACGGGTTTGGAAAACAGCGATCTGAGCCATCGAATCGATCATGATCGTGATCAACGGCTCAGATCTGCCTCCCCAGAACCCGTTTCAATTGTTGAGCGGAGGGTTATTTTGGGAATTTCGTCCCAAATAACTCTTCGCTGAACAGATTCTAAAAAAAGTAATATAACCAAGGCCGTTGTTGGGAACAACGGCCTAGGTTATAAAAAATTGAGTCATAGGCCGTTGTTTGGAACAACGGCCTTATTTTCAATATTTATAACCTAGGCCGTTGTTGGGAACAACGACCTAGGCTATAAAATTTCTATAAATTTTTATAGAAATTTTATAGCCTAGACTATTATTTTTTTCCAAGACCGTTGTTGGGAACAACAACGGCCTAGGTTATATTATTTTTTTTCAAAACGAATCAGGCGAAGAGTTATTTGGGACGAAATTCCCAAAATAACCCTCCGCTACTTAAGTCATATAGGGTGATGGGCGGACTCGATCTGAGCCGCTGATCGCGATCATGATTGATCCGATGGCTCAGATTCGTGTTTTCCAACCCGTGAAAACAAACCCGTTTTCGATTGAGTATTTCTCTATATATATTATATTTTTTTAACACGAGGTGTTACAATAGCGACCTATGTTTTAAATTTTTTTTGAAATTTTGTTTGCCGTCGCTATTCTCACTAGCGACCTTAGTATATATGAGGTCGCTAATGAGATTAGCGACCTTTAATGAGCTATATTCTAACACTTAGCAAAATCTAGAGAGCTTCTGCTCTCTGAAAAATGTCAATCAATTTATTTTTAAAACTAAGGTCGTTATTCGGAATAAAGACATTTATTGTACTAAGGTCGCTATTCCGAATAGAGATCTTAGTTGTATGACTATTTTGCAAATTTTACAAAGAACAAGAAGATTGTATTTTCTACTGAGGCCGCTATTGGGAATATTTATGAGGTCGCAGATGAAATTAGCGACCTCAAATAAATGTATTGAGACACTTAGCGATTCCTAAAGAGTTTTCCCAAAAAAATTTAAAACTGAAGCCGCCATTGGAAATAGCGATAAGGTCGCTAGTGGGAATAGCGACGGCAAACAAAAAATTCAAAAACATTTAAAACATAAGCCGCTATTTCCATTAGCAACATTCAAAATGAATGGTCGGTAATGAGAATAGCGGCCGCTGCTGATGTGACACAAGTTAGTTCACGATCGCTAATAGTTTCGAAACTGGCCCATAATTGCAAATATTTTCAAACAGTGGACTATGACGGCAAAAATTCCTATTACTTACCATAATCCCGCGGATAGCCCGTACCAACGCGGAGATTTGAAGTGAATAAACTGGTGTCAATCCCGTGAATACCCTGCACCTTCTACTCTTTCCCTATAAATACGACTACACTCCTCTCATTAAAAGGTACTGTAATAATATAAAAAAGAAACTCCGAAAAATCTCACACCTACTTCCTCAAAATCCTCTCAAATTCCATCCATGTCCGGCTACCCTCACGGCGGCTCCGGCTCCGGCTCCGGCTCTGGCTACCCCTACGGCGCTCCCCCTCCCCAACAACCCTACGGCTACGGTGCCTCTCCTCCCCCTTCCGCTCCTTCCGCTCCCTTCGAGAAACCCCCAAAAACTTCCCACTCCGGCGGGTACGGCTCCGGCCCTCCGAGCGGGTACGGATCCGCTCCTCCTCCGAGCGGGTACGGATCCGCTCCTCCTCCTAGCGGGTACGGGTCCGGCCCTCCGAGCGGGTACGGATCCGCTCCTCCTCCTAGCGGGTACGGGTCCCCCTCTCCCCCTCCTAGTGGGTACGGGTACGGCTCTTCTCCCCCTCCTAGCGGATACGGTTACGGATCGTCCGTTCCTCCCCCGCCGAGCGGTTACGGCGGACCGTCGGCGCCGCCGGCAGGGTTCATGACGCCGTTCGCGATGCTGGTGCCGTCGACGTTCCCACCGGGGACGGATCCGAACGTGGTGGCGTGCTTCCAAGCGGCGGATGCAGACGGGAGCGGGTTCATCGATGATAAGGAATTGCAGAAGGCGCTGTCGTCGTACAACCAGAGCTTCAGTTTGAGGACCGTGCATCTCTTGATGTATCTCTTCACTTCCTCCAACGTTCGCAAGATCGGTAAGTTTCGGGGGTTTAGGCGCACGATAGCGGGTAATTGGGTAGAGATAGGTGCATGTTAGCACGGCTAGGATCATGGTGTTCGTGTCTACGCCGTAGGTATCGGCGCACGTTAGTAGGAGTAGCGTTTTGGGGAATGATGACACGTGTCATGATGTTGTTGTTGTTGTTGTTGTTGTTGTTGTTGTTTTGTTTTTTGTTTTTTTTTTTTTTTTGGTGTGATGGGGGGTTAGGGGGATTAAACATGTTTGCCCCTAACCAATAGAGTAATGCTTCAGCCACTATCAATTGCACTACGATTCTTTTTACTACTTTAGGTGACATACTCACCTACTTTATCTTTTCCTACCACCTAAGATAGTTAAGAGAAACTAGTATCATACACGTGCACACGTGCACGTGGAAAAAATTGAAGAATAATGAAAAGGGTAAAAAGAAAATAATTTCCAAACCGAGCCACTTTCGAAAATATTTACAAAACAGGTCAACTTTCGAAAATATTTGCCCAAGTTAGTCCATAAGTAAAAAGAAAATAATTTTCAAACCGATCTACTTTCGAAAATTTTACCAAACAGGTCCACTTTCGAAAATATTTACCAAAGTAACCCAACCCGTGCGTTGCACGGGTTTGGTTACTGACTAAGGGGTTCTCCCATTATAGTATTAGAGATGTAGTGAAATTGGTAGTGGATGTAGCATTACTCCTAACAAATATTTGAATATCATGTATGCTCCCTCACAAGTATGTATTTTCATATTCGTCCCAACAGTAAATGCTAATTCTCTTAATTACCCCTCTAGTTAAAATAATTTAAAACAATGAAAAATTTTGAGTTTTTTTTAATGGACTTAATGATAAATGACTGAAATATTATCTTCTCTACCATTCGAACTTTATCTTTTTATCATTGTAAATCCGGATATTTGTTAATCATCTTTGAGAACTATATATTTTTTCCTCACGTTACTTCTCCAAATTTTCCATCCATCTTATTTTTTAATAATAGATTATAAGGTTCCTCATTTATTTTCCTTAAAACTCTTAAATTTTTTAGCATTTGATTGTCTAATTTGGTCTTTGAATCTGATTTCTATTTGTCTCGTAAGGGTAAAATCATGGTTAACTTAGTGATATATCTAACATAAGGGTAAATATGAAATAAAGTTCAAATTGTTAGAGGCATATACGAAAATACACATTCTTGAGGGCTATATATATGATATTATCATATTTGTTAGGGGTATACATGTTAAAATCCTATTTTTTTGTTGTTTTTTCTTTGACTTAAAACGGACACTTTTTTATAAATTTTTTTTGTATAAATGGTTGTTGTGAGGAGAGCGAGGTGTACCAGAGGGTCAAATGGTCTAATGAAAGATCTAGGAACACCCTTGCATTTCGATGAACATAAATTGATTCGGGCCAAAATTAGTTTGTTCCAAATGTAGTGGTTGGAGGTGGGTGGCCGACTCTGCCAAGAATTAATTTAATATATGAATTCAAACAAGAAGATGAAAAAGCAACAGAAAGGAACAAACTATCACACATCTATCTATAGGTCGAATAAATGATATGCCGAATTGCACATAGACATCCTGGTAGAAGGCTCTGCTGCCTAAGGATCATGCACGTGGCACGGGTTTTGAGGCATTTCAAAGACAGTGATTGCCTTTTTGGTGATATAATTCTTTTTTTCCCCTCCCGAATATCATCTAGTTAGGAATAACTTTGTGCATGTGGACTGTGGACCATCTGAATATCACAACTTTTTTATCTTAATGCTTTATTGGAAAGAAAAATAGGAATGTTTCGCCGATAGTGATTGTCTCTATGTATAGGCGCATGGTTATTTGTTATTATAAGTTTATAACCTTATTATAACCTTGCAAATTGTGGTTTGATGGAAATTATGGAGTTTGTTTACTTATTAGTTTACTATCCTTGGGATATAATCTCCACCCTCCTTAATTAATGAGATTATAATGAGAAAGTTACAACACGATATAGTTTTATCTGAACATTTAATGAAAGATAAGCATGAAAAAAGAGGTGAATCCAAACTCAAAGTTGCTTGAGATTCTCGAGGATTAGTTATCACTTGTAGCAATATTATTGTCCACCACAGCATCCTCTTACTAAGATTCTTGGTTGTAAGTAATTATTTTACGTGTGTACGCGATGTTAATGTAGAACATGCTTTTAGTCATTGCTAGATTAACTATTAATTTAATTTCTCATCTCATCTCTCATATATATTAATTAAGTATAAGGAAATGAATTATTATAATTAAATTTTGATATCTAGCATTTAATTATGTTTTTTTGAGTTTTTTCAATCTTTCCATATGAGTTGACTTTTGGGTGCACATGTGGCCGCATAATCTGCATGTTGAGTTTACAATCCTCTCACATGGGCTGCTACCAGAATATGCTAATGCAGTACATGCTTGTAGTCATTACTAGATTAAATATTGATTTAAATTCTCATCTCATAGTGTAAGGAAATGAATTGTTATAATTTAATTTTGATATCCTGAATATAATTATGTTTTTTGTGTTTTTCAATCTTTCTATATGGGTAGACTTTTGGGTGCACATGTGGCTGCATAATCTGCATGTTCAGTTTACAACCCTCCCACATGGGCTGGTACCAGAATATGCTAAACCTTTCTGAAGCCTTGGCCTCATCTATTTGTTATGATACCAAGAAATTATTGAAAAATAATTTTCTGTAAGATTGAAGCCTTCTGTTCAGGAAGCGGACTCAATATTTGTGCTGTATAAATTGGATTGTCGTTCGGATCCATCAGTAGAAACAGTATAAGTACTAAGATTCTCTGATTTCAGCAAGTTTCAGGCATAATTCATGTTAGATTAGGTTCAAGTTTGATTCTATGGACATATATCAGTTTTGAAATAGTTTTAGTTGCCCCTTCTTCATCCCTCTGGGCTTTTAGGAGATGAAGTTTAATTTCCTCTTCAGTGTCGTATCCATTTCCAATATTTGGGAATTATTTGTACGTCTTTGCACCACTGGTTCTGGTTGAGGCCCTTGAGGGGTTGGGTGGCGGGATGCTCCAAAACCATAGCACAACGCATAAGCTCAAACGTTAGACTTAATCTTGATGTATAATAACATGGAGCATACATGACTTGCTATGCTCTACACATCTAACCTTATGTTATTTTGTGCATAAATTTATACATGCCATATGTTTACAATATAATATTAACATTCACATGAATGAATAATTAATCATGTATATTTTTTTTTTTTACATTTATTGTTTTTTTTATTCAGAATCCTGGTTTCCAACTTACACACACACACACACACACACACACACAACACAAAATCTTTACCAGTTATAATTGAGCTAAATTGTGAATTCTGTAGTTATATTTCAGGAGATTATCTTAATTACCTTTTTATCTATATGAGGCATTGACAAAATACATTATATAAATATGCATGATACAGTATTGCTGTTCATCAAATTTTAAAAGGTCTGGGACACATTATATATTCTACTTATTATTCTCTCTATATTCTTTCAATTGGAAAAGGTTGATCCTTCATCATTATGTGCATCTTTCTAAAATATTTTGTGCTTTTTTTATGTACATTTATTACTCCTACCGATATTTATTATGATTTCCATTTTTCAGAATTTAGATTTTCACCAAAGATTTCTGAATAACAAATTTGTGACAGTTTACTATTGAACTGCACTTGCATCTGAATGTGTATGCTTATACCATCATCGATATTGAGGATTTATATACTTAATTTGATCTAGTAGATGACTTGTTCGAAACTATTAAGGGGCCTTGTAAACCGTCTCTTAGTAGAACACTGACACACATTCTGCTTGGAGTTACATCTTACATGTTAGATTGAGGCATTGAGTAGAATTACAAAGGTAAAGAGATAAAGATGATAAACGATCTACGAGTACATAATCATAGTCGTAAGGAGATAAGAACTACACAATGATAGCACTAAAGAGATAAGGAAGAAGACTACACATACAAAGCACATAAATATTTAACAATATGAGCCACTAAAATTTTTATGTCCAATAGTGTAGTCGAAGGCGTGCCTAAGGCGCAAGGCGCAGGCGCCTAGACTATTTGTGCCTCATCCTTGCAAGGCGCACAGCCTCAATCTTGAGAACGTGAGAGGTTATGGGTTCAAGTTAGGCTCACTACTTTTGATAGGAGCATCTTTCGATGATTAAGGAAAAAATATAATTACCGTACATAATATAATAATATATGGGAAAATGACCTTATAATATATGAGAAAATTTTCTCATTTAGATTGATTATTATCGATTGGCCACCTAATGGGCGATCTGTGTTATCATAATATATATAATCTTATTTATAAATTTTAAAATTCCCCAAAAGTAATAGTGCGTCTTGGTTAAGTGAGGCTTGCATCTCAAATTGCGCTTTGCACCTCAGACTTTTTACAGGGTAGTAAAGTTACTTCGCGCCTTTCGCCTTCTACTACATTGATGTCCAAACCCAGACCTAAAATTTAGCATGCAGCCAATCTAGCTTGGGCAGAGTTGAACACAGTTTACTACCTCCGATTAAGTAATATCCATATTTGTTAACCTCCCTTTTGTACTTCCCTTTGATTGGCAGATCGTACGTGTGGTTTGTGAGGGAATTCACTTGGTAGTATTACGGTTGACCTATGTTTGACGTTTTGGTGGAAACCTTCTTGGAAAATAGCTTTCAACCTGTATGCTCTCTATTCTCTCTGGTTCGGTAACTAGTTTAGGCAGAGGCTGAACATGACAAACATCTACAAGTTGGTTGCTACTGAAGAAAGAAACAGTTTGCATGAATACCCGGACACCATATAATCCTCCTGCATTTTTATATATAAAAAAGGCTTTATTTTTTCGGTGTCACTTATACTGTTATTTGCTCAAAAACATATTATGTTGTTTGAATTGCACAAGTTCATTGAGGTCAACTTCTCTTATATTCTTTTTGTGACCATTACATAGCTTAATCCTACTTTTTATTACCCTGACACTCACAGGACCGAAGGAATTCACTGCGGTATTTTACAGCCTCCAGAATTGGAGGGTATGTATGACTGGCCATTAGTATAATATCAGCTTACAAATTGTAGAAAAACTTCCAAAACAAATGTTTTCCCCCTTTTTCCTTAGAAATTTTTAATGAGTACACTCATATTGTTGCAATCTGCAGTCCATCTTTGAAAGGTTTGATCGTGACCGCAGTGGCAAGATTGACCTGTCAGAACTGCGTGATGCTCTTCTGAGCCTGGGTTTTGCAGTATCTCCTGTAATTCTTGACTTGCTGGTCTCTAAGTTTGATAAGACAGGAGGGAAGAGCAAGGCAATTGAATATGACAATTTCATTGAGTAAGAGCACTTCTTATTTTTTGCCCTTCTTTTGTTATTAGTTTTTGGACTAATCATCATTTTCATTTACAATATCTGATATGTTCAATTTAAATGGCATGCAGGTGCTGCCTTACTGTTAAGGTAATGAGCAACATATTTTCCTTGATTTGTCATCTGACCAAATTTTTACATGGTTTTAACTTTGTGTTTTCTTTCTTCCTTCTTAAAAATTATTGCTGTTGTTGGAATTGGTGCAGGGTCTGACTGAGAAGTTCAAGGAGAAGGACACCTCCTTCACAGGATCGGCGACTTTCACTTACGAGGCATTCATGCTAACCGTTCTTCCCTTCCTCATAGCGTAAATAGAAACTAGCTGCTTGCAGAAACTTTTCTTACAGAAGTTTCTTGCTGCTCGCTTCTTATTTTAGCTGTGCCTGTATGTTCGATTAACGGTTGCGTTGGTTTATTGTCCTAAGGTTTTGAAGAGTTTGATGGTTACTGCTTTTCCTGTAATTCTCTTGTTGATTGTAGCATGTATGGTGGAGAGTTGGTTGATCTTGGAGTATCTTAAATTTGTCAGAGTGAACTGCTTGACGAGCAGGAGAATTTGTTACTAAAACTTGAAGATTATATGCAAAACAACATTGTAGTTTGCATTTTCTGTGATTCTGGATGCCTAAATGTGGAAATGGTTATGCTATAGATGTAGAATATTTATTTTTATTTGTGTTAGTTGTTTCTAAACAGGGAAATGACAGAAATTTACTCCAAGCTTAAATACATCCTTTGTTTAACTGCAATATTTGAAGTTGCATGCAATTTAAATTTTTATTGTGGATTGCTTCATATGCATATATAGAGTAATGTTCCGATGTGCACTAGGTTATTGTATGCACTCGGCATTTCTGCCTTCGTATAGATGATTCAAATCGTTCACATTAATCTACACATCTAAATTAGTTTAAATATATAAAAATTAAATCATTTGAAATTTATTTGCACATCCATTAAAGTGTTATAAAATTGTATGACTGAAAATCGTTGTTTTTTATAGTCACGTGATGAATGGACAAATAAATTTCAAATGATTTAATTTTACATATTTAGACTAATTTGTATGTGTAGATCAATGTGAACGATTTGGATCGTCGATACGAATGCGGGAAGACCGAGTGCACATGGAGGCCTAATGCACAATGGAACATTTCTCTCTCTCCCCCTCTCCCTCTTTATATATATACTAGTAGTTAACACGTGCAACACACGTTTTAATCAATATATAGTTTTTAAAGTAATATAATATAGCACGTGTTAATAAATACATGTTTTTTAAAGTAATATAAAAGAGTAATGCTTTAGCCATTACCAATTTCACTACCATTTTCTTCACTACCTTAGTTGGCATACTCCTATTGGAGAGTTCTCCCACCTACTCTATCTTCCTCTACCTATTGAAGTGTGCCACCTAAGATAGTGAAGTGAAATGTAGTGAAATTGGTAGTGGATGTAGCATTATTCAATATAAAAAGTATAATTAGAGAGTTTGAGTTATACGTATAATGCACGTAAATTGATAGATTTAAATAAAGTGTATAATGGGAGAGTTTGAGTTGCACGTGCAGTACACGTAAAGTGGTAGATTTACAAATAAAGTTGCATATATTTACAAATGACATAAGGGCTTCCCCCATTATAATATTAGAGATATATATTATTTGCCACTTTTCTCACACATTCTTGCCATAACTTGTGTGTTTTCGAAAAAAGAAAAAGAATAATCAGGAATTTTTTATTTGTTTAAAAACATACTACATGACATTGGAATTGCAAGTTCTATACATTAACCTGCAAGTGCCACTAGGTACTGTTTTTTTTTTTTCCTCTTATAAGAGGTTACCACTTATAAGACCTTTTATAAGAGATTTACAGTAAGAGCCTCTTGTAAGAGCCTTTTTTTGAGGTGTTCTTTTTATATAAAAATAACTTCTTATAAGAACCTCTTATAAGAGATTTCTGTTCTTTTTTCACCTCTTACAAAATTCTATATTACCCCAAAGTCTATATTACCCCAAAGTATAAAAATAGTGAGATGAAGGACAAGAAAAGATAAGTTCAAATTACTAATATATAAACTAGTTTAATAGCAAGTTAAATTCACAAATCAGTGTAAATCATCAATTATAATTCCGGGCTACTATAGACTTTTAATTAGTATGAAAATTAGTATGTAGAAATATAAATAATAATAATTTGTTTCAAAGAAGTTGGATTAAAAAAATTTAAGGTCAATGGGCTAATATTACAGTCAACTACGTATATGATTACACTTTTTCTATGATAGCATATTCCGGGCTACTATAGATTAATATATAAACTAGTTTAATTAGTAACAATTATAATATAGACTTTGGGGTAATATAGACTTTTTAAGTGATAGAAGTCTTATAAGAATTTGAAAGAGGTTACTAGAAGTCTTTTAGGCTTATAAGATATTTTGAGAAAAATGTCTTATAAGAGATAAAAAAAGAACACTAGAAAAATTCTTGTAAGAGGGGGACCACCTCTTACAAGAGGTAAATCTCTTATAAGAGGAGAAAAAGAACACTACCTAAGTCTAGTGGGTGGTGAGAAAGAGGTCATAAAATTGAATCGTACAGTTAATATGAAGATGATTAAATGGGATAGGAATTGGTGACTTTGTGTGTGCCCAAGAAAGTTACAATCAAGTTACAAACTGAAGCTCACTTTGTATTGTACGCGCCCGGAACAGGTGGACTTTTAAGGGCAGCCAAACTCAATTACGATAATTGTGATCACATATATGTATAGTGTAGTGTTGATTTTAGAGTTTTGATCAAAAGTGATGTAGATCAAAGATGAAGGCATGGAAGTACTTTTACGCATTTAGCCATCCCCAACTTAGTAGG
Organism: Hemerocallis citrina; assembly: GCA_017893485.1. NCBI lineage: Eukaryota > Viridiplantae > Streptophyta > Magnoliopsida > Asparagales > Asphodelaceae > Hemerocallis > Hemerocallis citrina. The sequence goes on along the minus strand of CM030361.1, from coordinate 77,894,573 downwards.
AGATATTCTTTAGACAAAATTGAAATCGATCTTATATTTTTTTTATTCATTTATCGTATTTGAGAAAGACAACTTTAGTTGACATCTTTGAAGCTCTAAGAGCATCCACAATCGTTTGCTAAAAAAAATGGTAAAATGACAAATGAGAAATAGTAATTTGATAAGCTCTTGCAATGGTTCTTTGCTATAATTTTGTCAATTTTTTTTTTTAACGGACAGGACAACATGTCCCGTCTCACTTCAAATTTTTTATTTTTAAAAATCTTAATTCTGCATTAGATTAAGTTAATTGGTAATTAGTAGTATATTTAGAATATTAAATTATTAAGTAGGTAATTAAATAGGATAAGTATTGATTAATTAGCATTAGATTAATAATTAAACCACAAAAACCCTCCCTGGTTTCTTGAATGGGACATGTTGTCCCGTCCAAGAAACTTTTTGCTTAAGATGGGACAACATGTCTCGTTTGATATTTTTTTAGTTTTTTTTTTTTAAAAATTTAATGCGGTGGTACAACATGTACCGTCCAATCATTAGAAAATAAAATAAAATTTAAATTTTTAAAAAAAACATCAGACGAAACACCTTGTTTCGTTTGATCCCATTTTTTAAAAAAACAAGTATAATGTGAGAATCGTCATTTTGTTTATCAAATTTGAGAAGCGACTGTAGTGATTTTGCCAAAATATGACAAAATAGCAAACGATTACAGACGTCCATTTTTTAAAATATGGCAATTTGACAAATATAGCAAACGACTGTGGATGCTCTAACACCGACCGCAAAATGTGGGGTAAAGACTTTATTATTGCTACTGTTGTTCCATAAAACTGTAACATATATATCTTTTTATCTCTGAAAACAACATTAAAGATCATGATAACTCAAAGATCTACAACAAGGATCCAACTAAGTAGTACTAAAAAGGAAGCAAGTAGCACAGATGAAGAGAAAAAACAAGTAAATTGGAAATATGTCAGAAGGGTTTATCGAGCAAAGTAAATGTTTGGAGGGCGTTTTTTATTTTGTCTCAAAACTGGTCAGAAATATTAAAAAATGAGTAATGCTACATCCACTGCCAATTTCTAGAGTTGTAAATCGGATCGGACGGGATCAGACAACCATATGTTCAAGCTCGGACCGAAATTCTACTCGGACGGGCTTATATCAGCTTGGTCTAGGTCGGACAAAATATTTATAGTCCGGACTCGATTCGATAAAACATCGGACCGCAATAATACTCGGACGGACTTATGTCCGGCTCGAGCTCAGTAAAGAATCAGACCTAATAATTTGTTTGAGTTCGGTTCGTATAATAGTTCGGACGGTTCACGGTCGGACCGTTTCTCGAGTCGGACTCGGACGGACGACGGACCGTCGTGTTCATTTTACACCGGCAATTTCATTGCATTTCTCTTCACTACTTTAGGTGGCACACCCCAATCTCTATCTCTACTATTTTAATGGGAGAGTTGGGGTTGTAAACAAACAAACCCTAATTTTGTAACTGAGTAAACACGTGCAATATACGGCAAACTAAATCTACCAAACATACCTGTGCGATGCACGTGCAGCTCATAAAAAAGGAATATTTTAGCAAATGTCCCCATTTAAAATGTGAAAATTAGCATATACCCCCACTGTTTTTAAAAACTAAGAAATACTCCTATTTCTAATATTATAATGGGAGAAGACCTTAGTGTCATTTGTAAATATTTTGTCAATCTACTAACCCGTGCAATACACGTGCATAACTATTATAAAGGAGGTTCTAAGTTCAAATCCAGAATATGTCTAAATTTTTATTTTAAAAAACTATATTTATTAAGACGTGCATCGCACGTGCAAATTACTAGTAAGTAGGAAAAGATAGAGTAGCTGGCAGAACTCTCAAATAGGAGTATGTCAACTAAGGTAATGAACAAAATGATAGTGAAATTGGTAGTGGATGAAACATTGCTCCTAAAAAAATAGGGTTAATTTTACATGGGTCACTAACAACAAATGTAGTTTATAAAACGACCATACAAGACCCGCATATGTTTTCGGCAATACCCGCTTCCTTCCTAATCATCTTCCCCTTTCTAGGGTTTCGTCCCCCTCTCTCTAAAAAAACCCTAACTCAAAAACCCTAGAAATCGAAATCAATGGCGAACTACGACCTGACCTCGCACATCGCCCCCAACCTGGACCGCCATCTGGTCTTCCCCCTCCTCGAGTTCCTCCAAGAACGCGGGTTCTACGAAGACGACGACATCCGGAAAGCCAAGATCGAGCTCCTAAGCAAGACCAACATGGTCGACTACGCCATGGACATCCACAAGACCCTCTACCACACCGAAGACGTCCCTCAAGGTCAGATCAGATACAGGGTTTCGTTTATTGAAGTTTCCATCTTAAAGTCGAGTTTTTTTTTTTGTTTTTGATTATAATCATATTGTGTTTTGTAGAGATGCTTGATAGAAGAGCGGAGGTGGTTTCGCGGTTGAAATCGCTGGAGGAGTCGGCGGCGCCGTTGATTTCGTTCCTTCAGAACGCGGCGTTGGTGCAGGAGTTGAGGCAGGACAAGCAGTATAACATTCAGATGCTTAATGATCGGTTTCAGGTATTTGTTTTGGCTTATTTTGATTGTAATATTAATTATATGAAGTTATTGGTGTAGGAATTATGAGAATCCACTACAAAAGGTAGACTCCTTGGTAAAATTTAAATGGATTTTTTTGACTTTTCAGTGATATATTGTATCAGTTGTAGATAGAATGGCGATGAAAGTTCGATTTGTGCAGTGAGGGTGTGTTTTGGAATGGAGTTAGGTTATGATAACTGCAGTTTTGTATGGGCATTTTGCTTAATTTTAGTTACCAGTACTTTGGGTTATTTGTTAACTATAGTTATCGGAACTCCGTTTCTACTAATTTATTTCTCATATGTGGCAAAGTCTCGCCTTTTAAGGGTGTGTTTGGTAAGGAAGTTTGGTTAACTGAAGTGTATATTTAAGTGGAATTTGATGTTTACTAACTTTAGTTATCACACCTCTACCTACACTAAAAATACTAACGTATTTTTTTTGTTCTTGTTTGGCAAGCTAAAGTTAACTTCATTATTCCTTGGCTTAAGTGACTTGAGATAACTCCCAAATACTGCCAAATTAAGAAAATAGATGTTTTGGGAATAACTCTACAAAACTCCAATTATCCTAGCTAACTCTATTCATGCACATAGGGTAAGTGGCACATTTGTACCTCCACTTAATGGGTAACTTTAGTTATCTTACTTTGTCTCCAAACATGCCCTAACTGGAAAGGTTTTAAAAAACTAAAACGTTATCAAAACTGCTGGGCACTGTTTTTTTTAAAATCATTTATACGGGGCTTAAATGGTGGAAAACATCTATTTTCAATGTAAAAATATAAATGTTCTAAAAGTCGCTAGCGGTAGTCGGACCGCCGATGAGGGCCTAGTGCCTAGACCTTGTAAGCGAGGCCTAGACGGCTAGGTGCTAGGCGGTTTTTTATTTTATTTTAAGTTATTTATAAGAAAATACAATACATCAACAACAACAAAATATTTTTTTCAAATAGTTGCGGTCGGTTACATGAATCCTGGTTTTCCTTTCCGCTCGGTTTAACACAATATCTTTTGTAGGATCACAAGCTATCATATCTTTTCTTACCATTTTTACCCAAGTTTGGGTCTTCCCCATCCCTACGTCTACATTCAATACTAATCAAATTATTTTTTCTAACGGGGCACTACTAGGTCTACGTGTGACCTGTCCAAACCACTTGAGACGCTACCTTTAGCATGTCTCTTTTAACTTATCTTGGATATGAGCTACCTTGAGCATGTCTCGTATATGCTTGTTTCTAATTCTATCCTTTCTGGTTTTACAACACATCCATCTTAGCATTCTCATCTCCGCTACACTCATTTTTTGAACATGTTTCTTTATTGCCCAACACTCTGCTCCATATGTCATTGATGGTCTAACAACTGTTACATAAATTTTTTTCTTTAACTTCAAAGGTATACGTTTATCACACAAAACACCACTGATACTTCTCCACTTAAGTCATCCTGCTTGGATCCTATATATTGAAAACATCTTCGCACATCTCCTCATCTCTTTGTATAATCGAGCCTGAATATCGAAAACGGTCTCTCTTAGGTATCTCTTGATCATCAAGTTTCACTACTTCCTCAGTTGTGTTCCGAATATCACTAAAATTACACTCCGTATACTTTGTTTTAGTTCTGCTTATTCTAAAGCTTTTAGCTTCCAAAGTTTTTCTTCACAATTCTAATTTAACATTATCTTATGCTCAAGGTTGTAAACGGCGTCAGGCGGTGGCGGTTCGGCCAAGGACCGCCTACCGCCTAGGACGCCTAGGTGTTTTGTTTTTATTTTTTAAACATTAATATATTAACCTTTTAAAAGTTACATTTCTCTATTTTTGCTTGTAGTCTAAATCTTTTTGTGAAGTTGGAATTTTGGTGCTTGTAGTTTAAATCATTTTGTGAACTCTTTAATTTTTATCCTAATATGATTGAATGATTCTTAATCTTGACAATGGAGGTTGCAGGGATGAAACAAACCATTTATTGGAGTTATTGCGATCAAGGACAACTAATCTTCCTGAAGAAAATGGCCAGGCCATGGGATTAAATGCATCACAATTCACAAGTGATGCTAGGCCAGAATGATTTTAGAAGTTTAATAACGATTATGGTGTAAACTTTAGATTCATAATGACATAAACAATAATCAGTCATATAAAATTTCAAATATAACGTGAACTAGTAACACCTTAATGTAAAGATGAAGAGGCTTTTTACTGTTGAAGATGAAGAGGCTTTTTTCTGTTGAAGATGAAGAGACTATTTTAAAGAATTTGAAAAAAAATTACAAAAAAATCTGTCAGCCGCCTGATCCGCCTCGGCCGCCTAGGAGCCGCCTGGTCCGCCTCGGCCGCCTAGGCGCCGCCAGATCGACGCCTTGTACGCCTAACTGCCATCTCAACGCCTAGAGTACCGCCTATTGCATATGCGGTTCGTTCTCCTCTTTTTGAGCGCCTAGGCGCCGCCTAGGCGGACGCCATTTAGAACACTGCTTATGCTTTAGTCTCCACTAAGACGACGTCATTGCCAAAAAGCATACACCAAGGCACCTCATCTTGTATTCTTCGCGTTAATTTATCCATAATCAAAGCAAAGAGGTAGGGAATTAAAGCCGAACCTTGGTGTAAACCTACCGTAATGGGAAAATCACTTGGTCTTTCATGTGGTTGTTTTAATTGTGGTCGTTGTCCCTTCATACATATCCTTAATTATCTCAATATACCGAATAATTACTTTTTTATTATTTAGCACCCACCTTACTATGTTTCTAGGGACTTTATCATATGTTTTTTCTAGATCTATAAACACCATATATAGATCTTTCTTATTCTCCCTATATTTTTTCATAGGTCTCCTTTATATATAAATTGCTTCCATTGTTGACCTCCCAGACATACATCCAAATTGATTTTTAGACAATGTAGTTTCTAGTCTTAGTTTATGTTCGATCACTCTTTCCCAAATTTTTATCGTATGACTCATTAATTTAATCCCTCGGTAGTTGGAGCAACTTTGTGTATCTTTTTTATTTTTATATATAGGTACAAAAATACTCTTTCAATTTATCGAGCATCTTCTTAATCCTCAAAATTTCATTAAATAATTTTGTTAGCCAACCCGCTCAATCCCCAAGACACTTTCAAACCTCAATGGGTATACCATTCGGTTCTAAAACTTTTCCTATTTTCATCATTCCTAGAGCATTTCAAACCTTTGAGGTCCTAATTCTATGGAAAAAAATATATGCTCGACTCTCCCTCGAGTCCTCTACATTTAAGTTGCCCACAGTACACTTGAACTTAAATATGCTCTCGACTTGGAATTTACTTTTCCTATTTCGCAATTGGGCTTAGAATGTAGTTTTCGAGCTGAGCTTGCTTGAGTTCTGTTCGGGCTAGGACAATTACCTTGATTGAAGTAGGGGCTTTGATGAAGAGGGTGATTTCTGGGCCGAAAAACTTCATTTTGGGCTTTCTTGACATCTTGTTGGTCTTATTCTTATTCATGAGCTTTTTTTACGCAATTACCATTATGGAGAATTTGGAATATCAAGAAAATGTAGAGTGAGAAAGCTTTGAAAGATTCTGGGGATGCCAAGAACATTAGAGAGAAATAGAAATGTAGAAAGAGAAAGTTCTAGATTATTGAATCAAGAGGAGATGACTAGGATTTTGAGACACAAAGAATGAAGGGTGAGTAAGGGAATGGTCTTTATGGACATTTTGTGTAGCTGCTCGTTTTGAGATTCGTGCTTCAGAGAGCATCGACCGGTCCTAAGTTTTTACGTTGTGGTCATTATTTGTATGAGGTTTGCTCGATACTTTGAGTTGAGTTACTTTTGCTCCAGAATGGCAAATAATAGACTCAAGGACGGGAAGAAGGTTATTTTAAGTAACCTTGAAATTGTTCCCACTTTAAATAATTAGAGAATTTATTGCAAATGTTTTTTCATATTTATCTGATATATAGATTATTACAAGTATAACCTTATGCAATATTGCACAGACCTTTTAAGAAATGATACATCATCTTGAATAATTAATTGGCATACTTTATTCTCAAAATACATGCTTGAAGGTCATCCTTAAAATAAAAAATAGTTACAAAAAGTTCAAACGTAATAAACAATTCTCCTAAAAGTTCGCCAGAATCTTCCTTGTACATGAAGATTTTTTTTCATTTATATACATCATGTAATATTCTAAGATTTCTTAATATAAAAATATCAAGCATTTCAAAATTAAACAAATCCACAGACATATTCTCAAAGATTCAAATAAACCACAATCTAAATACAATAATGTAAAGTGTCTAAAGATAATCTAAGAATGCTGAAAAAATTTAAACAAAAGTCTAAGAAAATGATTACCAAGGCCAGTCTCATATACAGTCGATAGATTTTTAAAATTTTTAAAAAATAAATAACTACTGAAACCATACAAAAAGGTCACCACAGTTAATGTCCCTCAAATTTTTTTTTTTGAAAGTATTCAATATAAGCATTGTCTTCATAATTGACTAGTTATTTGCACGTGTGCGGTGCACGCCCTACACGTGCAGATATGACAATCCCAAACCAACCCTTAAACCCTAAAAATCGATCAGTCTCACCCCTAAATTCCCCAATCTAAACCAAACCAACCCAAATCAAAACCCCAATAATCCTATGAAGCCCAAACCAATACCAAAACTCGAAACAATACAAAAACCATATATAGTCATAAACCCTAAACCCCAAACCTCAATCTCAATATCAAACAACCTTAACACCAACCACATCACAACACACAAAAGAAAAACATGAAATAAAATAAAGAATTGCCTACCAAGAAAGTTTATCATTATACTTTATAGAAAGGAAGCGAACACCTGTGTCACAGACCAATTTTTGATAATTGTTGTGGTAGCTCTACTTTAACAAAATAAGCGACCAATAATTTCATCAACTCAGAACTAAAAGTGACATTAAAATTTCAATAATTCATCGGTGAGGCCATACCTTATCATTCATTGCATCCATCTTCCCATTTAGCACTTTTGACTCGGCATGATCAACTTCAATAGATCGCTGTGAGTGAAATTATGGAATTGAATCGCAGCGAGAGCTTCTTCGACCTTGTTATAGACATTGATAACCCAAATTGCGTCGATGCAGTGGTCAGGGTTGTCGAGGAGCTCAATGCCTCGAATCCGATATGGCCATTGGGATCGTCCCTGAACCGAACGTGAAGAACTGAAATTAGGGTTAGGGTTAGGGTTTGAATTTGGGGGGAATTAGGGAAACAAAACACTAACCCTAGGGGGTCACGCATGCAAGGAAGTTGAATAGACAGCAACAACGATGTCGACGATGGGTTTGGCGAGGACGTCGAGTTCGGAGGTTGGCGATGCCGATTTCGGCTAGGGTGGCGATTATCTCGGGGATTAGGCGATCTGGAGAAGAGAAGGCTGGCAACATCACTATCTTAGGAGTGATGTAGGTACTATTGTTGAATCGGTGGGGAAGAGAGATTAGGGTTAGGGCTTTAAGGAGAGGGAGAGGGAGGAGGAAGGTGGAGGTGGCGGCGTCGACTTTTCTGATGAGAAGCGAAAGCGGCGGTGGCATTGTCGTGTTTGGGAAGGTAGGGTTCGAAATTTTAGGGTTTTGGTGGACGATGGTTTTAAAAATACGGGGGAGTTGAAGATGGATTATATGCACGTGCAAAACAAGGGTTTGCTTGTCGACAATTTGTCAACAAATGACAACCCCAACTCTTCAATTATAATATTAGAGATTAAAGAGTAGATTAGAGACATGTCATTCATATCTCTGATCAACTCTGCACCCAAGAATGAGAAATAATAAATACATACAAACAAATCAATATTACTTTCAAACACAAGGGCAACTATATTAAAGATTAAAAAAAGAAAACCACAATGATGTACTTACCATGAAGATGAACATCTCTATGCTGTATATTCATCCATGAGGACCATGACTTAAGAAATATAAATCAAACCATGCTATAAAACACTCCCTTTAATTGTCACCTTCACCACATCACTCCCAAAGTCACATAACCAGAAATCCATACTACTTCGTAATGTATAGGTTTTTGAATATCCTAAAAATATTTTGTTTATCAAATTTATCCTCCATGGCATTAAAAAAATTTGTTTGGTTAATACCCTTCACAATGTGTAGTGTGGTGTATCAAATTTTATGAGTTAATTATTGCAATCGTCTACCTTTCTCTATGCTATATATTCATCCACGATTTAGGAAATATATATCTCCATACTTTTCGATTTATACTGCCGAAAATTAGTATGCTTTCACAACAATCATACATTACAAGTTTGTAACCACATCATTCGAAATAAACTTGAATTCCACACCTACAAGATCAACCTAGTCTCATCCGTCGTGTCAACCACCACTGTCTTGCACAACAAAATTACAATGTCTATTGTAGTATGTCAAATTTCATTAACTAATTATAACAATTTCCTTCTTTTCTCTACGATCTGTTCCACTTGAACAATATCTCCTTATAGTTACATCTAAACAACAGAAAATGAGAATATCATGCCTACTTATCTCCACAGAATCGAATGGTCATTTAATCTTATTATTCAACCTCAAATCTAATATTTAACAGCAAATGGGTATCAAAACTCAAAATATGAACTTGGAATATCAATCTGATGTCATCCTTGGTATCTGGGTATCAACCGCCACCGACATACACAACAAAAATCCTCCACTCTTCACAACCCAATGCACATCCTCCTGTTCCTTCACCGTTAGCATCGAGTTCAGCGTGCAGGACCTCACCGCTTGCGCCGCCACCTCCTCGAGGTCCGCCCTCTCCATCGTCTCTCTATCCTTGTTCCAAACTAGCACCTCGCTTATCAGCACCCTTTCCTCGTCACTTTCCTTGTTCTTTAGAGACATCATGAGCGATGACGGCGGTTGAGGAGGTTGGTGATCAACTGCTTGGTGCAGTCGAGGTGGAAGGAGAGGTTGAGGAAGGCGAATGGGAGGAAAGTTGGAGGGAATGGAAGACGAATCGGGGATTTTGGTTGATGGGATTTGGGGATTCTGATGGAGGAGATGAATTTGATGTCAGAATTGTGAAACATTTTGGATTTGGAGGTTAAGGTTTGGGATGGTTTAGAAAGTTGGGGAATCGGCATGGTGGGCCACACTAGAGGGGGCAACGTCGAAGGTGAAGTGGAAGGTTGGGAAGGTCGAGGTGGATTTGGAAAGGTGGGGAGGTAGGCGACACAGTTCATTAGTTGCGTAGGTGGAGGGATCGTCGTTGAATGAGGCGGCACAGTGCATCGACAAGGTGGATGGCCATATGGGAGGGGATAACACTAGAGGTGAGGTGGACGGTTGGGGAGGGTTTTGCAAGTGGAAGAGGATGAGATCGTGACTGGTTAGGTTTGGGGGGTTTGAATTTTTTTCTTTATTTTATGAAAATTTGCACATGCACATTTTAGTTTAAATGAGATTTTTCTACTTTTGTTCTCCTTACTCTATTTCAAAATAGAGGGAAGGGGAGAGGGGATAGACAATTTCCTTAATATATAGTTATAATAATAATTCATGATAATGTTGAAGGAATTATTTATAACTCTTAATTATGATGAGAAAACATGAGGCAATCATATTTTGGTTTTTAAAAAGTTTCCTATCCACTGTTATGAGGGTTGTGCTTTGGTAATCAATTCCTTTTAGTTTGATTGTAAAGAAGGAGCTCCTCCGAAGATGTTCCGTACATATCTTAGGATTATAACTATATATTAAGGAAATTGTATACACCATATCCTCTTCCTTTATTTTAAAATAGAGCAAATAGAGCAAATAGAGCAAAAGAAGGGATATCTCATTTAAACTAACACGTGCGTAGCACAAGTTTTCATAAAATAAAAAAAATAAGTCAAAAACCTCCGAACCTAACCAGTCATGATGTCATCATCTTCCACTTGCGAAACCCTCCCTAACCCTTCACTTCGCAGACACACCCCGCCGCCACCTTCAACGCCAATCCCTCCACCTACGCCGCCGACGAACTGCGTTGTTGACCTCCCTAACCCTTGACTTCCTCCCTTCCACATCCACCTCGACCTCCCCAACTGTCCACCTCACCTCTGATGTTACTCCCTCCTGCGTGGCCTTCCACCTCGCCAACACACCCGACCGATTCCCTAACTCTCAAAACCCTCCCTAAACCGTATCCCCCAAATCCAAAATGTCTCGCAATTCCGACGCCAAATTCATATCATCCTCCGTCAAAATCCCCAAATTCATTCACCAAAATTCCCAATTCGTCTTCCTTTCCCTCCACCTTCCCTCCCCTTCGCCTTCCTCAACCTCGCCTTCCACCTCGACATCGTTAAGAAACCAATCAACAACCTCCTCAACGCTGCCGCCCCCTCCACTCCTCGCTCCCGTTGTCTCGAAAGAATGAGGAGAGGGTGCTGATAAGTGAGGTGTTGATCTGGAACACAGATGAGGAGCCAATAGAGAGGGCGGACCTCAAAAAGGTGGCGATGCATGCGGTAAGGTCCTGCAAGCCAAACTCGGTGCTGATGGTTAGGGAGGTGCACGAGGATGTGCATCAGATTGTGTCAAATATTTTATAAATACGAAACATGATGGGAAAATATAAAAAAAATCCCGAAATAAAGGGAAAAATTATGGAATTTGTCAAATAATAAAGCGTTCATCACATGGCATATCATATGCACATATAAAAATAAATTTGATAGTTTATAAGTTCATTGTAAAATTAAGGAAACTTGGGAAGTGTACCAGGTCGGTTTCGTTATATAGGATAATGATCTGGTTTTACTAGCATTATTTGATAAAAATTCAAAGTTTAAGCCCAAAAACTTTTTTTCTTCTTAAAAACTCGTTTAAACATGAACCATTTAGTACCCAATTAGCCTATTTTTACTCATTTTGACCGATTTTTTGAACAAAAATGGAGGACCCTGTTTTCAACCACTGTTTTCCCAATAAACCTAATGGTAGGCTCAAATTTTGTTTAAACGGACTGTTTAAACTGGGTTTTTACCCTTTTTGAGAACTATGCTAACTGGATAGAGTGAAATCTTTTTATTAAAATTCTAAATGCATCCAACCTTAAATTGCCATGAGTTAAAAATGAAGAGAGAACCTGAAAGCTTGCATTTTTTTTATTGGTTAACATGGGTTAGCTTATACTTATATGAAGTTATGTAGGTGTAGGAATAATGAGAATCCACTAGAAAAAGGTGGACTCTTTGGTGAAGTTGATTTTTTTTTAAAATTTTTTTTGGTGATATATATTGTCGGTTTTAGTTAGAATGGCTATGAAGGTAGATTTGTGCATTGATGGTGTGTTTGGGAATGGAGTTAGGTTATGATAACTGGAATTTTGTAGGGTTATCGTAATGTTGGTTGATAACTATAGCTATCTAAACTCTATCTCTTCTAATTTATCTCTTACTGTGGCAAACACTCCCTTTTAAGGGTGTGTTTGGGAACAAAGTTTACTAACTTTAGTTGTCACACCTTTACCTACACTTAAAAAGTTCACTTCATTTGTTGTTGTAGTTTGGCAAGCTAAAGTTAACTTGCCTCCATTTTTTTGTGGCTTAGCTCCAAATGCCCCCCTAAACAGTGCAATGTTAAGAAAATAGAAGTTTTGAGAATAACTCTACAAAACTTCAGATATCCTAACTACGTGCTTGCACATAGGGTAAGTGTCACACCTGTACCTCACTTAAAGGTTTAGTTATCTTCATTTCCGAACAGGCCCTAACTGATTGAAATCTGTTTATGTAAATACACGAGTTAACAAATCAAGAGAGAACCTGGAAGGTTTTTTTAATATTGTTTTTCTATTCTCCTTGGTAGTTCATTCTACTGGCAAATGTAATGACTCTTGTTAATGTCTGTTCAACTTTTCTATTAATAGTTTAAGGTTCACTGCATAAATTTTGAAGTTAAAATAGCAAGATTTTTCAACTTTAAAAAAACTTATTTTGCATTGTGAGCAGATTGGTCCAGAGCAGATAGAGGCTCTTTATCAGTATGCAAAGTTTCAATTTGAGTGCGGTAACTACTCTGGTGCAGCTGATTATTTGTACCAGTATCGTGCTTTGTGCACTAATAGTGACAGAAGCTTGAGTGCACTGTGGGGTAAGCTTGCAGCAGAGATTTTAATGCAGAATTGGGATATTGCGCTTGAGGAGCTGAATCGCTTGAAAGAGATTATTGATTCAAAGGTGCACTTTCATTGTACATGATGCTTCTTACTCATTTATTTTATTTTATTTGGCTTTTTTTAATAATGGTTTCTTGGTTATTTGTAGAGCTTTGCATCTCCTTTGACTCAGTTGCAGAATAGGATATGGTTGATGCATTGGAGCCTTTTCATCTTCTTTAACCACGAAAATGGGAGAAATGGAATCATAGATCTATTTTTTCAAGAAAGGTTTTTTCTTCTGGACTGAAATTGGAGTATCTACATCTTTTTTTTCCTGCCATTTCAGATTAGTTCATATTTTCTGCACTGACAATCATTTACGTATGGTAATTGTGTAGTTAAAAATGGTTGTCCCGCATAACTATTTTCTCAAGCAAATACTAGATGTAAATGATTTTTCTTAGATTATTTCTTTAAGAAAATGCTAAATGTAATTGATTTTGTAAACTGAGGAACATTTTTTCTCATCTAACTACTGGCCTGGAAATTATCCCTCAATCGTTTCTTGAATTCGCTTATCTTCTCGCAGGTATTTGAATGCAATTCAAACAAATGCCCATCACCTTTTACGATATGTCACTACTGCAGTTGTTGTTAACAAACGAAGAAGAAACATGCTCAAGGAGCTGATCAAAGTCATTCAACAAGAACAACATTCATACAAGGATCCCATTACTGAGTTTATTGAATGCCTCTACGTTAACTATGACTTCGAAGGTGCACAGAATAAACTCAGAGAGTGTGAAGATGTAAGTTGCTTAATATTGCAGTGTTCATTATTATGGATTAACTTTATCTGTGAGTTTTTGGTCTCGACCTTATATTTCGTATGTATTGTTTCAATCTGTATTTGCCAAATTGTAGTCTGTTCATTTAGAAAATAGGGTAGTCTGTCTGTAGGACGTTATTTTAGATTTTGTCCTCTTTTTGTGAAATTTCCGTTTTCGTATCCTTTCAATGATTTATTTTGATATTTCTTATGTTTTTCTGTAGCGCCCCGAATTTTTAATATAATATCTTAGAAAATACGTGGCACAATTCCAGCATCAACTTCAATGTAACATTAAACACAACCAACACTAATAAAATTTTCAACTTTTATTACAATAATCCTTTACATAGCACAGCGGAAAACAAAACATCTCAAAACATAACTTTCCTTTAATCACAACACTGTCTTTTACAAATTTTACACAAAACTCCATTAAAGCAATTTATCTCAAAACTATCTCAAGCATCCAAACCTCCAAACTCTAAGCAACAACCTGCAACACATGAGGCTAGAGATGATCCCTAACCTCCAAAACTAAAGGGGTCAGCCATAACTGGTGTGAGTGACATAAAAACAAACAAACAACATAAATGAACATACCTTATAAATTCTTAAACAACATGTACTAAATAAGAATATGGGAAGTAAGAAATGACAGGAAAACATGAAAACATCAAGTGGAACTAAACTAAGTGTCAGGTGTAGAAAACAGGAAAACCGCATGCATAAAAACCAAGTCAAGAAAACACAGATTCTATATGCAGACTCTCTAATGCGTACTTGTCGAAGTCTATGCATCCCACTCTACATAGGTTCGGTGCAAGCCCTTAACGTCTTCACATCATAGGGTTCAATCCCCCGCTATGCAACTACTCCTAACACGATGACTAATACGAGATAAAGATAAGCTGTGAATAGTAGCCCATGCCCGATAATTCCGGAGATCAATCCCACACCACAAGTAATCACCGTGATAATTCCGGAGATAAATCCCACACCACAAGTAATCTACCGTGATAATTCCGGAGATATATCCCACACCACGAGTAATCGACCGTGATAATTTCGGAGATTAAATCCCACACCGAAACATTGACACATCAGCACACGAATACCACATGTGCTTCGCCTCGACTCCGATAATTCCGGAGATCAACCCCACACCGAAAGCAACTATTTGGATAATTCCGGAGATATATCTCACACCCAAAGTAAAATACTTGGATAATTCCGGAGATAGATCCCACACCCAAAGTAAGATACTTCGTTAATTCCGGAGATTAAATCCCACACCGAAAGCCATACTGAGGTACTTGACTCATGTTTCCGTTCATCATATCACCACTAGTGCCTGTCCTTATTATTTTTGGGTTACTTATTACTCAAAGAATCTCCTAGAGTGGTGTACCCTACCGGACTTAACTCCAAACTGAATAACTGAAATGCCTCAACAGGCCTCAACAAAATAACTCAACACCGGTATACTAGGGTCACACACATCCTCTAGAGACTCAAACTCAAAAGGTCTAAACCAACTTTCCAATAAACAAAATAGCTCAACTGAATATCTCAAATTCATATGCTCAACTGAAGACAAAGTATAATCTCAAAATATTCGAAGACTAACCATTCGGAAGAACATTCAAGATTATGAAAACTCATCAGTACCAGTCGACTTATCACTGTAGTAAGTCGACTGTCCAGAGGGGAAAATATCTATGATTTTAAGAAAATAAGTTAAGTGATATAAGTTGACTTATAAAAGTCATAAGTTGACTTACCAACAATATAAGATGACTTATAAAAACATAAGTCGACTTACCAGATCATAAGTTGACTTATAAAAACATAAGTTGACTTACCAACAATATAAGATGACTTATAAAAACATAAGTTGACTTACCAACAATATAAGATGACTTATAAAAACATAAGTCGACTTACCAGATCATAAGTTGACATAAAAACATAAGTTGACTTACCAACAATATAAGATGACTTATAAAAACATAAGTTGACTTACCAACAATATGAGATGAATTATAAAAAACATAAGTCGACTTACCAACAATATAAGATGGCTTATAAAAACATAAGTCGACTTAAAGGAGACATAAGTCGACTTACCAGAGAGAAATTCCAGAAATCTTTAAGAAAATATTCTAAGTGTTATAAGTCGACTTGCAAAGTCATAAGTCGACTTAAAATAGGATATAAGTCGACTTAAAAGGACATAAGTCGACTTACCAGAGAAAAATCTACGAAAACTTTAAAAAATAAATTCTAAGTGTACCGGTCGACTGAAAAGGGTCTAAGTCGACTGTCCAGAACGGATTTTCAAGAAAACTAAAAATACAGCAGCTGGGTCGTACCAGTCGACTGAATAGTAGACCAGTCGACTGTCGGCCTACAGTTTTCATAATTTAGGTCTGAATACAAAATCGAAACTGAAGTTTTCTAAAGATTCATTGTTGGTGAAAAATAGTTCGTATTCAGGTAAAATGACAAATCTCAACAAATCCTCATTATAGATATATTACTCAAAACATCAAACATGTCAAAACCCAAGTTCTCATGTTCTAGACTACTAATTCTTTCATTAGGGTTTCTCAATACTGCATTTCTTTCACAACTCAAAACCAAAATCTGATTTGTAAACACAAGATCCAGATATTCATCCATCTGATCATAACCATACTCAAATCTTATCATGCTTTCTAGCAATACAAATTTATAAACCAAGATCTACTCAACATTTTTAGATTTCACATACAAGGTACAAACAACAACAATTGTTCACATGAATCATACCACAATAAAAGATCCATATCATTCACAACATCAAATCAAAACAACATTGTCACTCGCATACATAGGTCAAAACAACAAAACAATTTTATATCACTCACTCACAAAACAAAACAATGTCACTCACCTTGGAATTGAAAAGATCCACGAAAAAGCCTTCCTTTTGCTAGATCACACTTCCTCTTGCTCCTCCAAACAAATCACCAAAATTCTGTATTTTCAGTAATGACGGCTGGGAAAATCCTTTTAAACAATCCGGAAATAGGTTTAGGGTTTTACCCGCACTTTTGAAAAATAATCCTTTCCAAAATACAACTTCACACATATAGGTCTAGTCTTGGAAATTCGACCAAAATTCATTTAAATTAGGATTTAAAGGAAAATATAATTCTAAATCTCAACCAATACCGTTCAAAACGTCCAGAATTACACATTTTACATTTTAACCTTAAAAATGTCAAATTTGCAAAAAGGTCATTCTTTTCTCAAAATTTGCAAATAGTTCCAATTAATTTCAGAAAAATCTGGAAAAATACTGAATAAATCCCAAGTATTAAATAATGATTTTTCATGAAGAAAACTTAACTTTTCAAACTTCTCAAAAGTATTTGCACGTGTAAAAAGATAAATTTTTCTGAAAATATTTATTAAATTCTCCAAAAATCAATTTAAATTCATTTTCAAATATTTAAAATAATATTTGAAAATACGGGGTTCTACATCACTCCCTCCTTAGAAGAGTTCTGTCCTCAAAACTACTACTAATGAGTCCAAACCACATACTCACAAAAGAAACAATATCTCGTAAATAGAACATAGTCCAAACAATTGCATACGACAACACAATCAAAATAGAAGGAATACAAATTACATCAATCAATGGTACAAACATTCAAAAGAATCACAATCACATAAAAGAAATACACTCATACAAAAAGCTCAGGGAAATCCTTCTGCATGCTATCCTCTGGCTCCCAAGTAGCCTCCTCGAACTGCTGATTCCTCCACAACACCTTGACCATAGGTATCACCTTGTTCCTAAGAACTTTCTCTCTACGGTCAACGATCTCAATAGGCTGTTCCTTGTAACTCAAGTTCACCTGTAGATCTTCAGGAATCTCTACCAACTGATGATTCTGATCTGGCACATACTTCCTCAACAATGACATATGGAATACATCATGCACCTGTGCCAACTCTTCTGGAAGCTTCAATCTATATGCTGTCTTGCCAATCCGCTCCATGAACCTGTATGGCCCAATATACCTTGGCGCCAACTTGCCTCCCTTACCAAACCTGATCACTCCTTTGGTCGGAGAAACCTTGAGGAAAACTGCATCCCCAACCTCAAACTCCAAGTCTCTTCGTCGAGTATCAGCATAACTCTTCTGCCGACTCTGAGCCTCAACCAATCTCTTGCAAATCAGCTCAATCTGCTTCGACGTCTGCTGCACGATCTCAGGACCATACATCTGCCTCTCGCCAAACTCATACCAACAAACAGGTGTCCCGCACCTCCGCCCGTACAAAGCCTCATACGGTGCCATCCCGATACTCGCATGGTAACTGTTGTTATAAGCAAACTCAACCAATGCCAAGTATCTCTCCCAACTACCACCGAAATCCATAACACAAGCCCTCAACATATCTTCCAGCACTCGATTCACCCTCTCCGTCTGACCATCAGTCTGTGGATGAAAAGCGGTACTGAAATCAGTTCTGGTGCCTAAAGCTGCTTGAAGGCTCTTCCAAAACCTTGAAGTGAACCTTGCATCACTGTCGGAAACAATCGATACAGGAACTCCATGAAGTCTCACAATTTCTCCAATGTACAACTCAGCCAATTTCTCCATCGACCAAGTAATCTTCATGGCTAGAAAGTGAGCCGACTTGGTCAAACGGTCCATGATAACCCAAATCGAGTCATTGCCCTTCGAACTCCTCGGCAAACTCGTGATGAAATCCATACTGATACTCCCATTTCCACTCCGGAATGGGCAACGGTTGTAACAAACCTCCAGGTCTCTGATTTTTTGCTTTGATCTGCTGACAAGTCAGACACCTTGCCACGAAATCTGCCACATCCCGCTTCATACCAGACCACCAAAAGTGCTGTTTGATGTCCCTGTACATCTTCGTGCCTTCAGGATGAACTGACAACAAGGTACTGTGTGCTTCCTGCAAGATATTATCTCTCAAATGTGCATTATCTGGAACACACAACCTCTCACCCAACTAAAGAATTCCATCTTGGACACGAAACTCTGATAGCTTGCCCTCTGAAACCTGCTGCAACATCTTCTGAATCTCTGAGTCTGATCTCTGACCTTCCACAATCTTCTCTTTCAAGGACGGCTGCAGCCTCAACTGAGCCAAAGATGCCCCTAAACCTTGCAGCACCACCTCGATACCTGCCTGATCGATCTCTGCTGCCAACTCACTTCGAGTAGTGATCAAACTTGATAAACTACTCTTCCTGCTAAGTCCATCAGCCACCACATTCGCCTTGCCCGGATGATACTTGATCTCGAGACGAATGTCTTCCAATACCTCCAACCACCTTCTCTGCCGGAGATTAAGATCCTTCTGTTGATAAATGTACTTCAGGCTCTTGTGGTCAGTGTACATGTTAACCTTCTCGCCATAAACATAATGCCTCCACTGCTTCAAGGCATAAATGATAGCTGCTAGCTCCAAATCATGCGTCGGATAATTCTTCTCATGCGGACGCAATTGCCTCGAACCATAAGCAATAACCTTGCCTTCTTGCATCAAGACACAACCCAAACCTCTGAGAGACGCATCACTGTAGATATCATAATCCTTCCCAGCTTGTGGCAAAGCTAAGATAGGTGCAGTAGTCAACCTTTACTTTAACTCAAGGAAACTTTCCTCACACTTATCAGTCCATACAAATGCCGCATTCTTCCGGGTCAAACCTGTCAAAGGAACTGCAATCTGAGAATAACCCTGAATAAATCTTCTGTAGTAACCAACTAAATCCAAGAAACTTCTGACTTCCTTCACAGACGTTGGCCTGGGCCAATCCTTTACTGCTTCAACTTTCTGAGGATCAATAGCTACTCCCTCCTTAAAAAGAATATGACCAAGGAAAGCTACCTCAGACTTCCAAAACTCACACTTCGACAATTTGGCATACAAGCTATGCTCCTGCAATTTCTGCAATACCGCTGTCAAGTGCGTAGAATGATCCTCCTCCGACTTCGAATACACCAAGATATCGTCGATGAAAACCACCACGAAGGAGTCAATAAATGGCCTCAAAACCCGATTCATTATATCCATGAACACTGCTGGCGCATTCGTCAACCCGAACGACATCACCAAAAACTCAGAGTCCATGACGAGTCCTGAAAGCTGTCTTGCTCACATCTTCCTCCTTGACTCGAACCTGATGACACCCTGATCTCAAATCAATCTTCGAAAACACAGCTGCTCCTCGAAGCCTGTCGAACAAATCATCAATCCGCAGCAGGGGATACTTGTTTAGAATAGTCACCCTATTCAACTCCCGATAGTCAATGCACATCCTCATTGACCCATCCTTCTTGACCAACAACACTGGCGCTCCCCATGGAGAAGAACTCGGCCTGATAAGCCCTTTGCTCAACAGCTCCTCAATCTGCTTCTTCACTTCATCTTGCTCTACAGGTGCCATCCTGTACGGAGCCTTAGAAACCGACGCACTCCCGGACTGAACATTGATGCAAAACTCAACATCTCTCTGCGGCGGTAATCATGGAAAATCATCCAAGAACACCTTAAGAAAATCTCGGACAATCGGAATGCCCTTGACTTCATATGAAATAACCATCTTGGATACCATTGCAGCCACATTCGGAATCTTCTTCTTCCCTTGGAAAGTCACTGCGGGTCTACCTGGTGCTTTTACCAACACCTCCTTCTGCTTGCATTCAATTGTGGCATCATATATTGCCATCCAATCAATGCCCACGATGACATCCACTCCCAAGACTTTCAGCTCGATCAAATCGATGCCGAACAACCTCCCACCAATCTCGATATCACAGCCTTCGTAATATCGATCCGCAATCAACTCTTCACCTGATGGCGTTGCCACCGACAAAACCCTGCCTGGAAACAACTTAGGTTTCACACCTAAGATCCTTGCAAAATTTGGCGATACAAAAGTTTGCGATGAACCAGTATCAAATAAAACCCTTGCCTTTATTCCATTAATTAAAACAACTCCTGTTACAATAAGAATGATACTCAATCTTAAATTGTTCTCAAATAAAGGTTTTACTTATTACATTGATTTAAAATCAAAATCAAAATTCTTGCATACCCTGTATTGCATCTTCCGAGTTACCAGCATCCTCCTCGGTTAATGCAAATACTCGCCTTTGCCTCTTCTGAAATTTGCTTCCACCCGAACCATCCTTTCTCAATTGTGGACAATGGGGCTGAGAATGTCCTGCCTGCCCACACTGGGAACAAATCTGCTTCGCCAACTTCGGACACGCTGACCTGTAATGTCCTGCCTCCTTGCAGTAATAACAAGTCACTTCTTGAGTTGCAGGTGCCTTCTGCACCGGATCACTGAACTTGATCTGCTTCGTGGGGAATCTTTTACCACTCTGACCTGATGCTGGCCTCTTGTTCCGGTTCCATGTATCTTCCATCTTCTGAAACTGGTCCATGTCCTCCTCAGTCATAGCTGCTCTCCTGACCAGCTTGTCGAACCTTCTGATACCCAACGGGATCATCCTCGACCTCAAGTCTGGCCTCAAGCCCTGCTCAAACTTCTTGGCCTTCTTTGCCTCGTCAACAACCAACTCTGGTGCATACCTTGAAAGCTGAGCAAACTTGGTCTTATACTCCCGCACGGTCATGCTGCCCTGCTGAAGGTTTAAGAACTCGGTCGCCTTCTTCTCCTGAACATCTAGGTGAAAGAAGCGATCTCTGAATTCCTCCATAAAAGCTTACCAAGTCAACTGCTGATCTCCCAAAGTCCTCTTCAGCGACTCCCACCAGACACCATCGTCCTTCTCTAGCTGCATCGTAGCCAACTTCACCTTGCTGGCTGCCGGAGTCTCCGATACCTCGAAGATTGTCTCCATCCTCCTAATCCAATCGTCGGCTGCGTTTGGATCAGATTGCCCCTCGAAAACTGGCGGCCTCATCCTCTTAAAGGATTCGATCTGCTTGATAGGGTCGGCGTTAACCAATTCCTGTCCAGCCCCATGATTTTGCTGCTGATTCTGAGTTTGCGCCAAATTAAATGCCATCAGGGCATTCAGCGTCTGATACACCTTGGCGAATTCGGCCTCAAGGTCAATTCCCGTTCCTCGAGAACTACCAGATCCATCCTCATTGTTGCCACCATTCATGGGCCTGAGTGCAACCATTCTGAATACTGCAAAACAAAGGAAAAGTTAGAGCATCACACACAATTCAAATTCACATCCATATCCTTTGGCAAAACTCAATTGTGTCCCAAAGGTAAAACATCATATTTCAGTTCTATGTGATACTCACTCTTTAATGTCCACATCTAGGTACTCACACTCTAGTGTCCACACCTAGGTTATTTTTATGTCATGTTTAGTATTACTATTGAAGCATGCTCTGATACCAACTTCTGTAGTGCCCCGAATTTCTAATATAATATCTTAGAAAATACGTGGCACAATCCCAGCATCAACTTCAATGTAACATTAAACACAACCAACACTAATAAAATTTTCAACTTTTATTACAATAATTCTTTACATAGCACAGCGGAAAACAAAACATCTCAAAATATAACTTTCCTTTAATCACAACACTGTCTTTTACAAATTTTACACAAAACTCCATTAAAGCAATTTATCTCAGAACTATCTCAAGCATCCAAACCTCCAAACTAAGCAACAACCTGCAACACATGAGGCTAGAGATGATCCCTAACCCCCAAAACTAAAGGGGTCCGCCATAACTGGTGTGAGTGACATAAAAACAAACAAACAACATAAATGAACATACCTCATAAATTCTTAAACAACATGTACTAAATAAGAATATGGGAAGTAAGAAATGACAGGGAAACATGAAAACATCAAGTGGAACTAAACTAAGTGTCAGGTGTAGAAAACAGGAAAACCGCATGCATAAAAACCAAGTCAAGAAAACACAGATTCTATATGCAGACTCTCTAATGCGTACTTGTCGAAGTCTATGCATCCCACTCTACATAGGTTCGGTGCAAGCCCTTAACGTCTTCACATTATAGGGTTCAATCCCCTGCTATGCAACTACTCCTAACACGATGACTACTACGAGATAAAGATAAGCTGTGAATAGTAGCCCATGCCCGATAATTCCGGAGATCAATCCCACACCACAAGTAATCACCGTGATAATTCCGGAGATAAATCCCACACCACAAGTAATCTACCGTGATAATTCCGGAGATATATCCCACACCACGAGTAATCTACCGTGATAATTCCAGAGATTAAATCCCACACCGAAACATTGACACATCATCACACGAATACCACATGTGCTTCGCCTCGACTCCGATAATCCCGGAGATCAACCCCACACCGAAAGCAACTACTTGGATAATTCCGGAGATATATCTCACACCCAAAGTAAAATACTTGGATAATTCCGGAGATAGATCCCACACCCAAAGTAAGATACTTCGTTAATTCCGGAGATTAAATCCCACACCGAAAGCCATACTGAGGTACTTGACTCATGTTCCCGTTCATCATATCACCACTAGTGCCTGTCCTTATTATTTTTGGGTTACTTAATTACTCAAATGAATCTCCTAGAGTGGTGTACCCTACGTACTTAACTCCAAACTGAATAACTGAAATGCCTCAACAGGCCTCAACAAATTAACTCAACACCGGTATACTAGGGTCACACACATCCTCTAGAGACTCAAACTCAAAAGGTCTAAACCAACTTTCCACTAAACAAAATAGCTCAACTGAATATCTCAAATTCATATGCTCAACTGAAGACAAAGTATAATCTCAAAATATCCGAAGACTAACCATTCGGAAGAACATTCAAGTTTATGAAAACTCATCAGTACCAGTCGACTTATCTTTTGATACCAAACACGGCATAAAAATAACCTAGGTGTGGACACTAGAGATTAGTATCAGAGCATGCTTCAATAGTAATACTAAACACGGCATAAAAATAACCTAGGTGTGGACACTAGAGTGTGAGTACCTAGGTGTGGACATTAAAGAGTGAGTGTCACATAGAACTGAAATATGATGTTTTACCTTTGGAATACAAGTGAAGTTTTGTCAAAGGATATTAATGTGAGTTTGAATTGTGTGTGGCGCTATAACTTTTCCTTCGTTTTGCAGTATTCAGAATGGTTGCACTCAGGCCCAGGAATGGTGGCAACAATGAGGATGGATCTGGTAGTTCTCGAGGAACGGGAATTGACCTTGAGGCCGAATTCGCCAAGGTGTATCAGACGCTGAATGCCCTGATGGCATTTAATTTGGCGCAAACTCAGAATCAGCAGCAGAATCAGCAGCAAAATCATGGGGCTGGACAGGAATTGGTTAACGCCGACCCTATCAAGCAGATCGAATCCTTTAAGAGGATGAGGCCGCCAGTTTTCGAGGGGCAATCTGATCCAAACGCAGCCGACGATTGGATTAGGAGGATGGAGACAATCTTCGAGGTATCGGAGACTCCGGCAGCCAACAAGGTGAAGTTGGCTACGATGCAGCTAGAGAAGAACGCTGGTGTCTGGTGGGAGTCGCTGAAGAGGACTTTGGGAGATCAGCAGTTGACTTGGTAAGCTTTTCTGGAGGAATTCAGAGATCGCTTCTTTCACCTAGATGTTCAGGAGAAGAAGGCGACCGAGTTCTTAAACCTTCAGCAGGGCAGCATGACCGTGCGGGAGTATGAGACCAAGTTTGCTCAGCTTTCAAGGTATGCACCAGAGTTGGTTGTTGACGAGGCAAAGAAGGCCAAGAAGTTTGAGCAGGGCTTGAGGCCAAACTTGAGGTCGAGGATGATCCCGTTGGGTATCAGAAGGTTCGACAAGCTGGTCAGGAGAGCAGCTATGACTGAGGAGGACATGGACCAGTTTCAGAAGAGGGAAGATACATGGAACCGGAACAAGAGGCCAGCATCAGGTCAGAGTGGGAAAGGATTCCCCACGAAGCAGATCAAGTTCAGTGATCCGGTGCAGAAGGCACCTGCAACTCAAGGAGTGACTTGTTATTACTGCAAGGAGGCAGGACATTACAGGTCAGCGTGTCCGAAGTTGGCGAAGCAGATTTGTTCCCAGTGTGGGCAGGCAGGACATTCTCAGCCCCATTATCCACAATTGAGGAAGGATGGTTCGGGTGGAAGCAAATTTCAGAAGAGGCAAGGGCGAGTATTTGCATTAACCGAGGAGGACGTGGGTAACTCGGAAGATGTAATACAGGGTATGCAAGAATTTTGATTTTTATTTTAAATCAATGTAATAAGTAAAACCTTTATTTGAGAACAATTTAAGATTGAGTATCATTCTTATTGTAACAGGAGTTGTTTTAATTAATGGAATAAAGGCAAGGGTTTTATTTGATACTGGTTCATCGCATACTTTTGTATCGCCAAATTTTGCAAGGGTCTTAGGTGTGGAACCTAAGTTGTTTCCAGGCAGGGTTTTGTCGGTGGCAACGCCATCAGGTGAAGAGTTGATTGCGGATCGATATTACGAAGGCTGTGATATTGAGATTGGTGGGAGGTTGTTCGGCATCGATTTGATCAAGCTGAAAGTCTTGGGAGTGGATGTCATCGTGGGCATTTGATTAGATGGCAATATATGGAGCGCCAGTGTTGTTGGTCAAGAAGAAGGACGGGTCAATGAGGATGTGCATTGACTATCGGGAGTTGAATAGGGTGACTATTCAAAACAAGTATCCCCTGCCGCGGATTAATGATTTGTTCGACAGGCTTCGGGGAGCAGCTGTGTTTTCGAAGATTGATTTGAGATCAGGGTATCATCAGGTTCGAGTCAAGGAGGAAGATGTGAGCAAGACAGCTTTCAGGACTCGTCATGGACTCTATGAGTTTTTGGTGATGCCGTTCGGGTTGACGAATGCGCCAGCAGTGTTCATGGATATGATGAATCGGGTTTTGAGGCCATTTATTGACTCCTTCGTGGTGGTTTTCATCGACGATATCTTGGTGTATTCGAAGTCGGAGGAGGATCATTCTACGCACTTGACAGCGGTATTGCAGAAATTGCAGGAGCATAGCTTGTATGCCAAATTGTCGAAGTGTGAGTTTTGGAAGTCTGAGGTAGCTTTCCTTGGTCATATTCTTTTTAAGGAGGGAGTAGCTACTGATCCTCAGAAAGTTGAAGCAGTAAAGGATTGGCCCAGGCCAACATCTGTGAAGGAAGTCAGAAGTTTCTTGGGTTTAGCTGGTTACTACAGAAGATTTATTCAGGGTTATTCTCAGATTGCAGTTCCTTTGACAGGTTTGACCCGGAAGAATGCGACATTTGTATGGACTGATAAGTGTGAGGAAAGTTTCCTTGAGTTAAAGTAAAGGTTGACTACTGCACCTATCTTAGCTTTGCCACAAGCTGGGAAGGATTATGATATCTACAGTGATGCGTCTCTCAGAGGTTTGGGTTGTGTCTTGATGCAAGAAGGCAAGGTTATTGCTTATGGTTCGAGGCAATTGCGTTCGCATGAGAAGAATTATCCAACGCATGATTTGGAGCTAGCAGTTATCATTTATGCCTTGAAGCAGTGGAGGCATTATGTTTATGGTGAGAAGGTTAACATGTACACTGACCACAAGAGCCTGAAGTACATTTATCAACAGAAGGATCTTAATCTCCGGCAGAGAAGGTGGTTGGAGGTATTGGAAGACATTCGTCTCGAGATCAAGTATCATCCGGGCAAGGCGAATGTGGTGGCTGATGGACTTAGCAGGAAGAGTAGTTTATCAAGTTTGATCACTACTCGAAGTGAGTTGGCAGCAGAGATCGATCAGGCAGGTATCGAGGTGGTGCTGCAAGGTTTAGGGGCATCTTTGGCTCAGTTGAGGCTGCAGCCGTCCTTGAAAGAGAGGATTGTGGAAGGTCAGAGATCAGACTCAGAGATTCAGAAGATGTTGCAACAGGTTTCAGAGGGCAAGCTATCAGAGTTTCGTGTCCAAGATGGAATTCTTTGGTTGGGTGAGAGGTTGTGTGTTCCAGATAATGCACATTTGAGAGATAATATCTTGCAGGAAGCACACAGTACCTTGTCAGTTCATCCTGAAGGCACGAAGATGTACAGGGACATCAAACAGCACTTTTGGTGGTCTGGTATGAAGCGGGATGTGGCAGATTTCGTGGCAATGTGTCTGACTTGTCAGCAGATCAAAGCAGAAAATCAGAGACCTGGAGGTTTGTTACAGCCGTTGTCCATTCCGGAGTGGAAATGGGAGAATATCAGTATGGATTTCATCACGGATTTGCCGAGGAGTTCGAAGGGCAATGACTCGATTTGGGTTATCATGGACCGTTTGACCAAGTCGGCTCACTTTCTAGCCATGAAGATTACTTCGTCGATGGAGAAATTGGCTGAGTTGTACATTGGAGAAATTGTGAGACTTCATGGAGTTCCTGTATCGATTGTTTCCGACAGAGATGCAAGGTTCACTTCAAGGTTTTGGAAGAGCCTACAAGCAGCTTTAGGCACCAGAACTGATTTCAGTACCGCTTTTCATCCACAGACTGATGGTCAGACGGAGAGGGTGAATCGAGTGCTGGAAGATATGTTGAGGGCTTGTGTTATGGATTTCGGTGGTAGTTGGGAGAGATACTTGGCATTGGTTGAGTTTGCTTATAACAACAGTTACCATGCGAGTATCGGGATGGCACCGTATGAGGCTTTGTACGGGCGGAGGTGCGGGACACCTGTTTGTTGGTATGAGGTTGGCGAGAGGCAGATGTATGGTCCTGAGATCGTGCAGCAGATGTCGGAGCAGATTGAGCTGATTTGCAAGAGATTGGTTGAGGCTCAGAGTCGGCAGGAGAGTTATGCTGATACTCGACGAAGAGACTTGGAGTTTGAGGTTGGGGATGCAGTTTTCCTCAAGGTTTCTCCGACCAAAGGTGTGATCAGGTTTGGTAAGGGAGGCAAGTTGGCGCCAAGGTATATTGGGCCATACAGGATCATGGAGCGGATTGGCAAGACAGCATATAGATTGAAGCTTCCAGAAGAGTTGGCACAGGTGCATGATGTATTCCATGTGTCATTGTTGAGGAAGTATGTGCCAGATCAGAATCATCAGTTGGTAGAGATTCCTGAAGATCTACAGGTGAACTTGAGTTACAAGGAACAGCCTGTTGAGATCGTTGACCGTAGAGAGAAAGTTCTTAGGAACAAGGTGATACCTATGGTCAAGGTGTTGTGGAGGAATCAGCAGTTCGAGGAGGCTACTTGGGAGCCAGAGGATCGCATGCAGAAGGATTTCCCTGAGCTTTTTGTATGAGTGTATTTCTTTTATGTGATTGTGATTCTTTTGAATGTTTGTACCATTGATTGATGTAATTTGTATTCTTTCTATTTTGATTGTGTTGTCGTATGCAATTGTTTGGACTATGTTCTATTTACGAGATATTGTTTCTTTTGTGAGTATGTGGTTTGGACTCATTAGTAGTAGTTCTGAGGACAGAACTCTTCTAAGGATGGAGTGATGTAGAACCCCGTATTTTCAAATATTATTTTAAATATTTGAAAATGAATTTAAATTGATTTTTTGGAGAATTTAATAAATATTTTCAGAAAAATTTATCTTTTTACACGTGCAAATACTTTTGAGAAGTTTGAAAAGTTAAGTTTTCTTCATGAAAAATCATTATTTAATACTTGAGATTTATTCAGTATTTTTCCAGATTTTTCTGAAATTAATTGGAACTATTTGCAAATTTTGAGAAAAGAATGACCTTTTTGCAAATTTGACATTTTTAAGGTTAAAATGTAAAATGTGTAATTCTGGACGTTTTGATCGGTATTGGTTGAGATTTAGAATTATATTTTCCTTTAAATCCCAATTTAAATGAATTTTGGTCGAATTTCCAAGACTAGACCTATATATGTGAAGTTGTATTTTGGAAAGGATTATTTTGCAAAAGTGCGGGTAAAACCCTAAACCTATTTCCGGATTGTTTAATAGGGTTTTTCCAGCCGTCATTACTGAAAATACAGAATTTTGGTGATTTGTTTGGAGGAGCAAGAGGAAGTTTGATCTAGCAAAAGGAAGGCTTTTTCGTGGATCTTTTCAATTCCAAGGTGAGTGACATTGTTTTGTTTTGTTTTGTGAGTGAGTGATATAAAATTGTTTTGTTGTTTTAACCTATGTATGCGAGTGACAATGTTGTTTTGATTTGATGTTGTGAATGATATGGATCTTTTATTGTGGTATGATTCATGTGAACAATTGTTGTTGTTTGTACCTTGTATGTGAAATCTAAAAATGTTGAGTAGATCTTGGTTTATAAATTTGTATTGCTAGAAAGCATGATAAGATTTGAGTATGGTTATGATCGGATGGATGAACATCTGAATCTTGTGTTTACAAATCAGATTTTGGTTTTGAGTTGTGAAAGAAATGCAGTATTGAGAAACCCTAATGAAAGAATTAGCAGTCTAGAACATGAGAACTTGGGTTTTGACATGTTTGATGTTTTGAGTAATATATCCATAATGAGGATTTGTTGAGATTTATCATTTTACCTGAATACGAACTATTTTTCACCAACAATGAATCGTTAGAAAACTTCAGTTTCGATTTTGTATTCAGACCTAAATTATGAAAACTGTAGGCCGACAGTCGACTGGTCTACTATTCAGTCGACTGGTACGACCCAGCTGCTGTATTTTTAGTTTTTTTGAAAATCCGTTCTGGACAGTCGACTTAGACCCTTTTCAGTCGACCGGTACACTTAGAATTTATTTTTCAAAGTTTTCGTAGATTTTTCTCTGGTAAGTCGACTTATGACCATTTAAGTCGACTTATATCCCTATTTTAAGTTGACTTATGATTTTGCAAGTCGACTTATAACACTTAGAATAGTTTCTTAAAGATTTCTGGAATTTCTCTCTGGTAAGTCGACTTATGTCTCCTTTAAGTCGACTTATGTTTTTATAAGCCATCTTATATTGTTGGTAAGTCGACTTATGTTTTTATAAGTCATCTTATATTGTTGGTAAGTCAACTTATGTTTTTATAAGTCAACTTATGATCTGGTAAGTCGACTTATGTTTTTATAAGTCATCTTATATTGTTGGTAAGTCAACTTATGTTTTTATAAGTCATCTTATATTGTTGGTAAGTCAACTTATGTTTTTATAAGTCAACTTATGATCTGGTAAGTCGACTTATGTTTTTATAAGTCATCTTATATTGTTGGTAAGTCAACTTATGAATTTTATAAGTCAACTTATATCACTTAACTTATTTTCTTAAAATCATGGATATTTACCCCTCTGGACAGTCGACTTACTACAGTGATAAGTCGACTGGTACTGATGAGTTTTCATAAACTTGAATGTTCTTCCGAATGGTTAGTCTTCGGATATTTTGAGATTATACTTTGTCTTCAGTTGAGCATATGAATTTGAGATATTCAGTTGAGCTATTTTGTTTAGTGGAAAGTTGGTTTAGACCTTTTGAGTTTGAGTCTCTAGAGGATGTGTGTGACCCTAGTATACCGGTGTTGAGTTATTTTGTTGAGGTCTGTTGAGGCATTTCAGTTATTCAGTTTGGAGTTAAGTACGGTAGGGTACACCACTCTAGGAGATTCTTTGAGTAATTAAGTAACCCAAAAATAATAAGGACAGGCACTAGTGGTGATATGATGAACGGGAACATGAGTCAAGTACCTCAGTATGGCTTTCGGTGTGGGATTTAATCTCCGGAATTATCGAAGTATCTTACTTTGGGTGTGGGATCTATCTCCGGAATTATCCAAGTATTTTACTTTGGGGGTGAGATATATCTCCGGAATTATCCAAGTAGTTGCTTTCGGTGTGGGGTTGATCTCCGGAATTATCGGAGTCAAGGCGAAGCATATGTGGTATTCGTGTGATGATGTGTCAATGTTTCGGTGTGGGATTTATCTCCGGAATTATCACGGTGATTACTTGTGGTGTGGGATTGATCTCCGGAATTATCGGGCATGGGCTACTATTGTAGTAGTCATCGTGTTAGGAGTAGTTGCATAGCGGGGGATTGAACCCTATGATGTGAAGACGTTAAGGGCTTGCACCGAACCTATGTAGAGTGGGATGTATAGACTTCGACAAGTACGCATTAGAGAGTCTGCATATAGAATCTGTGTTTTCTTGACTTGGTTTTTATGCATGCGGTTTTTCTGTTTTCTACACCTGACACTTAGTTTAGTTCCACTTGATGTTTTCATGTTTCCCTGTCATTTCTTACTTCCCATATTCTTATTTAGTACATGTTGTTTAAGAATTTATGAGGTATGTTCATTTATGTTGTTTGTTTGTTTTTATGTCACTCACACCAGTTATGGCTGACCCCTTTAGTTTTGGGGGTTAGGGATCATCTCTAGCCTCATATGTTGTAGGTTGTTGCTTAGAGTTGGAGGTTGGATGCTTGAGTTGGTTTTTGACATAAATTGATTCATAAGAGTTTTGTGTAAATTTGTAAAAGCAGTTTTGAGATAATTTGGGTTGTAAATGACAGAAAATATTGTTTGAGTTGTTTTGAATTCCGCTGTGATTTGTAAAAGTTTGTTGTAATAAAAGTTGAAAAATTTAGTGGTGTTGGTTGTGTTTAATATTATATTGAAGTGGATTGCTGGGATTGTGCCACGTATTTTCTAAGATATCTTATTAGAAATTCGGGGCGCTACAACACCAAAGCTACATAATTTATGTTATGGTGAATGTCTTAAAATTAATATCTGGGACTTATCCATATGAGTTTAAGTGGCTAGCTATACGCATAGATTCCTCATGTAAAACCCCCTTTTTCTGGGGCCCACCTCCAAATATAAGCGGTAGAATGGTAGAAATGGGAGGAATTAAGACGGGGTATTTGACTTTTCACTAAAAACTTAATGAAGTTATAAGGGTAGATGGTGGTTTTTTGAAAAAAGTATAAAGAGGGTGGCTCATTCATTATGGGAAAGAATGGGCGGCTTTACCCCTAAAGAAGGGGTGGTTAAGTGAAATTTCTCTGCCATTTTTTATAGGAATAGAAAAATAAAACACTGATCAAGTTAAAACATATTTCTTTGCCCCCGGATATGATCCTCTTAGTAAGTCATCATTCTTATGGTGGCCACGTCAAACTATAGGGCCACACATGGGGGTGATGGTCATTTTAACATTCTTAACCTTTTGGTATGATTAGTTATCTCGTGGTGGCAAGATTTTAAATCTCGGATTTCAGACTCGTCTCAGTAAGGAGTGTTTCATCTCGGATCGGAGATATTGCAGGAGATCTCGAGGAAATGTGATCAGATGTTCATTTCGGACATTCAATTAACATTTTGTGTTGTTACTAAACAAGATATTGTTTGGTATAAATGTCATTTATCATATAAAATATTGTATAATGTAACCAATGACATGGATCAATCACAGTAAATATTCGCAGAATTTAACAACAATAAAAGAGAATGTGATATAAGTATACCACTAAATTGAATTTGCATTGATTAGAAAAAAATGTATTAGTTAATAGATGACTTACGTGGCTTTGCATATATACAAACAAAATAGATGAAATCCTCACATTATCTTAGCCTAAGGTCCAATATTAAAAGACTTATATGCAAAAGGTAAAACGAAAAAAAGTTATATATTCACAATAACATTGTTGTCTTTTTCGACCGATATTTCGGCAATATTTCGGTCGATATTTTAACAATTTCGGCCGAAATGCATTTCGGTCCAAACGATATGGAGTATAAAATCTGCGATTTCGTATCGGCAAGCTTCGGCCGAAACTAAATTTCGGCTGTATCGGCCGAATGTTAAAACAGTGCTTGGTTGTAGTTGCTATAATTACAGTACCTGGAATTTGAACTTTTATGCTCATATTCATTCCAGTTTAGATATCTTTATGAAACTTGACAGTCATTAGGACATGTATTATATGATACACTTATATTGTATATATAAGTTTTTTTATTCTTCTGTCATTGAAACTTATGAAACAATTCTGTTTACATTTATGCAATACACTTTTGCATGTTTCTCTATGCCAGCCATGTTACTTATATATCCTGGTGGGATCTGTTCTTCTGTCATCAGAACTTATAGTATATTGTATATTTATGCAATACATTTTGCATTGTTTCTCCTGTCTGGTCAGGCTAGTTGTATATCAACCCATTCATAAACTGAGTTTATATGGCCACTATTGTTTGAGCCTAGACATTATTTGCCTGGTTCTCACATTTGTTACATTAAGCTCGTTTTCTGTGAGATTTTTTGTCATCCTTTTTACTTTTGGTACGATTGGTGATTGTTACATTCTTAATGTTTGGGGTATGATTGGTTATCTCTTAGTTGTAACTACGATAAGTACCGTACACCAAATTTTGTACTTTTAT
Source organism: Hemerocallis citrina (assembly GCA_017893485.1). Classification (NCBI taxonomy): domain Eukaryota; kingdom Viridiplantae; phylum Streptophyta; class Magnoliopsida; order Asparagales; family Asphodelaceae; genus Hemerocallis; species Hemerocallis citrina. Next base: position 77,861,524 of record CM030361.1, on the reverse strand, counting down.
GGTCATATCCAAGTATCCTGCCCAATTTAGATATCTTCATTGAACGTCGATAGTCACTAGGACTTACATTATATGATACACTTATGTTGTATGTACAAGTTATTTAGTTATGAAACTTATGATACACTTCTATTGTACATATATGCAGTACACCTTTGCATGGTTTCTGTATCCCAACCATGTTAGTTATATATGCAGGTGGGAGTTATTCTTATCTGTCATCAGAACTTATAATATTTTGTATACTTATGCAATGTATTTGCAGTGTTTCTCCCGTCTGGTCAGGTTTGTTGTATATCAAGCCATACATGATATGAGTTCTATATGACCACACTTGTATGAGCCTAGACATTATTTGCCTGGTTTTCACGTTTGTCACATTAAGCGTGATTCCTGATAGATTTTGCGACATCCTCTTCTACTTTATCTGAATGCTCATCAAATGTGTTGCAATATCTCCCTTTCCTACCTTGGTTTTCCTTCATACTCCAGGTTAGGCAGCTAACTGTTTTCTAGATTTAATGCCCTGTTTATTAAGTTTACCTTGAGATATCCAGTTTCTTCATTTGAGATCTTGAATTCCAGAGGGACAGTGAATTTGACTGTTAATAAGAAAATATTGGTTTTGTGGAATGATTAGGATCTAAGAGTGCTATATGAATTATAGGCTGACACAATGACATGTGTGATGCAGCTCGTTTACAATTTGAAATGCCTTCTTTATAAATATTCTGGATGTATATAAAAGATTGGAAATATATCAGGGGTATCTTACATATCGCTTACTGAGATTATAATTGATCTTCCTTTGTGGCTTAATATGTAGAAGGGAGATTTCACATGAAATCTACTTTAGTCTACTAGATATACATCATAAAGTAGCTCTCTAATTATGCCTTGTGATGAAAGGCCATATCCTGAATGGTCCCTTGCCTACCTCATCTTGCACTCTACGTACATGGTCTCTTACGCACAGGGCTTGCTCTCTTGTACTTTAAGAAAGCGTGATGTTGGATTAGAATTTAATGCTTGGTTAGCTTTCCAAGTACGTTTTGAAGTTCTTGTCGTCGGTATTTTTTTTAATTGTGTTGATTATGTGCTTCTTTTGTTTAAGATGTCCACTCACTCGGTAATGATGCATTTGATCTCATCTGATGCATTCAATATTTATTTCTGTTAGGTAATCATGAATGATCCTTTCTTGGGAAAAAGAGTTGAAGATGGTAACTTCAACACAGTACCGTTAAGGGACGAGTTTCTTGAAAATGCACGCCTCTTCATTTTTGAGACTTACTGCCGCATACATCAGTGTATTGATATCAGGTATGTATTTTAAGCTGACAACAAAGTGTAATGTTGGCTGTTAACCAGTATCAGTCTGTTCCAAGAGTTCGATTCCATATTTCTTGTTTTTTTTTACTTCACTTGTGTCTTAATTACTCAAATGCAAAGGCAAACTTCTGTGGAGATACAGTCAAATTTTAAGGCAATGTTTGGCATTGTTGTGTAGAAAAAGTGTTGCCATCAAAAAGTTTTAAGGAGTTTTTTTACTTGGCTATTTTATTCTGAACCTGTAAAATCACTTCTCCAAAAGGCTAAAGAACCTCTCTATTTGTGCTGAGGAAGTAGTGAAAAGTAACTCTTTTGGCCAACACGATGTTACTAAATTTTATTGAAAATTTTCTTTAGGCCCGAAAGTGCTTTTGGGCTCTCCAAAATCCTTGCCAAACATAGCCTAAACCATGAGTAGGTTACTGGCAAGTGCCACTAAGATCTAGGGACTGGTTGGTTCAAAGGAGGGGAGGGGAGGGAAAGGGAGGTGAGGGATTTTAATTAAGACTCTGTTTGGTTCAAATGAGGGGAGGGGAGGAGGGGAGGAAATAATTATCTTCTTGTTTGGTTCACAAGGGGGGGAAGAGATTTTATAATAAAATTACTTCTATACCCTTTTACATTTTATAACAAAACTCAACCATAAAAAAACATCAAGTGTCTAACAAAATTCATTCTGTAAGCCGTAAGGACATTCATTTGGATTATTATAAAAAATGCCCATGGTTGAGGAAAGCACTTCAGTCATTTATAACAAGAAGGGAAGATGCAAAATTTAAAGCAATCAACTTATCCTAAAAGAGGCCTTTATAGTTCCCATATTGCAACTGATCCTAAAAGAAATATCAAAATTAAAAATAAATTTGTACGTACGTGTTCAACATTCATGTGAGAAAATTAAGGAAACTATTAGGTAACGATTGAGATGCCATTGAAGTTCAATTCGTATTTGGAAGCAGCAGCTTGACATACATTGAAAATTCTAATCCACACTTGATCTTGTTTCATTGCTGAACTTTCAATGCAATTGGTATCTTGCTGATAGTTATTTTTTTCTTCTAAATTTTAATTTTATTTTTATTAATATAAAATGGAGTGATTATAAATTTTAATGGTGTGATTAAATGGATTTAGATCTAAAGGGCAATTTAGTCCAATCACTATACAAACTCAATTTCTCTCCCCTCCAAATCCCCCCAATATTGGAGTGCTCAGGAGGGATGTTGCACCCCTCCATTCCCCGCCCCTCCTAAAAAATGAACCAAACAAGAAATATTTAAAAAAATCCCTCCCCTCCCCTCCCCTCCCCTCCCCTCCAACCAAACAGGCCCCTAGTGGTTAGGGGTGTGTGTTCCCTTCCATTTTGTCATATAATTGTAGAAATATCTTCCTGGCAAATGTATCCAAAATCATGCTGGAACCATCAAGAGAATAGGTGAGATCATCTTGTCCTTAAAAAAGACTTGTAAAAGAAGTATGCGAAGTATCTAAGAAGTATTTACCGGTTATTGGCTGAAGACAATTCTCAATTTCATGATGGAAGCATGGTGGCAAGATAGGAAAGCTAACTCCTGCTGCTAGAGCCTTAAACTGAGGCGTCATCATTGCACCCATCATTGTGGCTATGTTCTGTTCATATTTCGCTAGGAATTAGTGTGGTCCATTCAGATGTGTACTATTCTTATATTTATTTTTTAATTTTTTCCCCCTCCCCTGAATACCCAAAAAAGTTCTAATTCACATATTATGGCTGTGTTTGGTTTGATGCAAGTGCAAAATATAAATTCTACAATTGCTTTTGCATCCAAATACCCTCTAAATATATATATTTATGGAATTTGGATCAAGTAAACTCATCAATAATGAGGAGCAACTTAACCAACTTTTTCTGTTTTACCTTACATTCCAGCCAACTTTTAAATATTTACTCTTGCACATTTGCCTTTGAACATTAACATTGATCTTGGAGCCATATCGGTCATTTGTTATGGGTTGCAAGATTTGCTTTTTACTTATCTTGTTGTTTCGGTGGTTGTTGAGATAGCTGGATGCATGTCCCCCGAATTTTGTGCTCTCGAATTTGTGTAATAAATATGATCCTGATATCTTTACCAATGTGCCTTCCACAGTATGCTTGCGGAAAAGTTGAATATGAACTATGATGAAGCAGAGACATGGATTATGAATCTTGTTCGAAATTCAAAACTTGAAGCCAAGATTGATTCAGCGGCTGGGACTGTGATCATGGAACCCAGCTTTGTTAATGTGTACGTTTTCCTTTTAAACTATAACTTCCGGCATTTAAATATTCTAGCAGCCAAAATTTTTCAGCATAAGCTTACTATTGTCTTTAATGCCTAATTTGTATCCTATTGTATTTTCACATGACATGATTTCCTTCATATTACCCCTTACAGGCATGAACAGATAATTGAGAGCATGAAGAATCTCAACACGCGAACCTTTGCCTTGGCAAAGAGCATCCTAGATCCTGCGCAAGCTGCACAAGCAGCTCGATGAAATGGTTCACTCTGAATGATTCTGCAGTAAATGTTGTTATGAAAGTTGATTTAATTTTTTGCTACAATCTTTGCCGTTATTTAAACAAATTTGATGTTTTCTCGTTGTAAGTTTGCTGGTTCCAAAATTTTTAGATTCGTAGTTTTGTAGGCCAATTGTATTACTCTTGTTATCTGAATGAGTGACCACCTATGTGAACTCTGGGTAGATTCTGAGTCTAATCATATTTAAAATTTGCCGCTGAACCTCAGCGGAAAATGCCTAATTGGATTTATATTTAGTGCATCTTTGTTTAGTAGTGGAACATCATTTGTTTGTTAAATTTGTATTTTTTCAATCATGAAGGTTAATTGCTGGACGAGTCTTTTGAAGTAAGATCCACAATTCGATTCTCATTTTACTCTCAATTTAACCGTCAAAAGATTGATAGTAGTCATCTGTAGGGGCTGTTGCTGCTCTTCTAACCCCGGGGTGTAAATCCAGTCCATTTATTGGGTTCCGGTCAAGTAAAGTTCTGGATCTTCACATTTGATATCCTGTGACTGCTTTCTAGGTCTGTCTGAAGCTGAATGTATATCTTCCGAGTTGCATTTTAGGGTTATTGTTGTACTTAGATATTGCAGCCGTGTAATGAGAGATACAAAGCATTTGTAAGTTATATGGACTACAACAGTTGCCGTAGAATTACAGTAGTTCTATCTTCCTTACACTTTGCTGACATTGTCCAATACAAGAGGGTACCTCTAGAACATGTCCAAAATGAACAAAATACATGTGTATATGACACATGTAGGCTTACATTGGCCGCTGGTGCTGAAACATACAAGCATGCGAGCATCTCCAAATTCTTCTATACCAAGTCATTTCTGTTTGGGCTTATAATTCTGCCACCAAGAGAGAAATCACATTTCAATGCAATGGTTGACACCGGGGGAGTTATCAAATCGAGTTATCAAATCTTTAGCCATACGAAGAAAGAACAGGAAATGTTGATTCATTGTGTTTCCAAAATGTTAACGCATCTACTTCATCTTTGCCGGCAGGTTGTTGATTATACCAGGTCAACTCATTAGGTGCGTTTGTCCTAGGTCTTTTCGATTTTTTAAGATTCAAAACATCACTTACAACAATGGAAAATGTAAGACCCTTACATTTCGTTCTGAAAGAAGATGATGAACTAATATGCTATGTATGAGTAGTAGATGCAAAAATCATGTCATAACTATCATACAAGTTATCCAATACATATTTAAAATCAGCAATGAATGTAACATGATCATAGTCTTCTATTTCATCATAGGGAATGTATGTATAAAAAATACGAATCAAATTCTTTGTGCCCACGGGATTCATTACGCTAGCAACACAATACAACATAGCAATATGATTAACATATTTTAAAATTTTAAGATCAGCAGAATAAATCATTGTTCCAATTAAATGAGCCACTTATCAAATTTTGTATAGAAGTCAATAGTCACTATTGTAAGTAAAATACCACTAGAAGTAAAGAAATAAAATTTTGAAAGTTGCAAAGTTGCAGTATTAAAATGCTCTAAAAATTTCGACAAACTATCGGCAAACAACCAAAAATCATCATATAATCTACATTTTTTCATACCCATTGCAATACAAAATTCCTTTAAACTGGATCTGTAATGAGCAGTAACAATAAGTAATTCGTAAGTCGAATTCCAACGGTGTCTAACACCCTTAGAAAATTGTTTAAAGCTAATGTCTTTAATCTTACACCGATCATGGAAAACTTGATATACGTGACCACTCAAAGTAATAAAATTCACACAATCTCTCATTGCACTGTTCCTATCATTATCATGTTTCAATGCATCTTGGACACGAATGTTGAGAATATGACATGCACATCTAACATTCAATATCTCAAGTTCTATGTGATTTAACATAACCTTTAATGAAAAAACAGTCATAGTATTATTAGATGCATTATCAAAACCAATTGCAAGAACTTTATCATTAATACCAAAATTATTGCATGCTTATGTAATATGTGTCGCGATAATCTCACTCTTATGTGGATATCTCACAAATCCAAATTGTATAATCATCTTCTGAAGTAACCAATCAGTATCTATCCAATGACAAGTAACACACATCATTGGTATACCCAACTATCCGAGGTCAACGAAACTCTACAAGTTAACGAACTCAAGGTTGCAACTAACATCTCTTTAGCCTCTTCGTAAGCTAACTTATGATCTCTTTCCACAACGTTCCTAGCAATCCGTTTGAAATGGGGGTTTAGAGCAGTTTGGTACAACTCTAGGTTTCTTCTTTCGACATAGGAAAATGGTAACTCATCCTTAAAATCCCTACGAAAGATTTCATGATCATAGCTATGGCTATCTATGTGATCGGTCTTTGGGTTAGCTATGGCTATCTACGTAACTTGTCTTTGGGTTAGAGTCTCGTGTGATAGCTCCGGGTGTGCTCTCTCCAAATGCCGCTTAAGTGTACCCGTTTCGGCACCATTTTTCACTTGTAAGGGTTTGACACTTAAAACTTTTTTTGTGTCCTTCTATCAGATTGGATTGAGATGGTATAAATGTAAAATATTGGTGGACTTTGGAAATGGGTCCTCTATATTTACATGTAAAAGAAGAAGGATTCTGGGTTCTTGTGTGTGTGTGTCTTTTATTACAATTGCATCTATGTGTGTGTCGGGAATACTATCAAAAATTTTAAAACTGTACTCGCTCTCTAATTATGGTGGAATATAAGAAGTGCGACGAGATGTGGTGAATTCTTGTCCACTTTGACTACGGTCGTTACTGCGTGATTGTGACGATGTCATTATATTGAACTAGTGTATGTTGTAACCCCCATTTCCACTAATAAGTATTTTTCGTGTATTTTCTACAATTTGATTTTTTATAAATTTATTTTGAGCTAAATTCGTTTCGGATATTTTAATAAAGTGTTTCCTATTCGATAATTATATTTATTTCGAACGATGGTATATTTTAACTTTACTTTTTTTATATTCATAATTGATGAACCATTTACATTTTAGCTCAATCAAATATACTATTATTATTGGATTATTTTAATCTTATTATTATTGTTATTACTTTAATTACAGTTATTATCCTTATTATTGTTATTATTATTATTATTGGTATTGTTATTAATATTAATACTTTTGTGACTATTATTATTGTAATTATTATTACTAGTATTTTTCACGTGTGATGCACGTTTTAATAAGAGTTGGAGGATTGTCACGTGCGATTTACGTGTTAAGAAATAGTTTTGGAGTTGGACGTGCGTTGCACGTAATTGGTAAAAATATTTTGAAGGAAAAGCTACAATTTGTACGTGCAATGCACGGGTTTATAAGTAGAATTTGAGTTGTATGTGTAACATATGTGTATGTTTAGTGTTAAAAAAATATTGTAAAATTGTTTTGCACATGCGTTGCACATTTTAAATAGGTGGATTTTTTTTTATTTGTTTGTTTTTGTTGTAATTAATGAGAGAGTTAGAGTTGCACGTGCAACACACGGGTTTGTATGTTGACAACATTACAACTCCAACTCTCCCATTATAATATTAGAGATTATTATTCTTATTGTCATTATTATTATTATTATTATTATTATTATTATTATTTTTGTAAATCCCGAACATACTTATTTATTTATATTTCATTATTTGATTTAATGTATGTATATATGTATATTTTATAAACCCTATAGCCCATTTTGTTATTGGATTTAAACTCAATACTCAAAAACCCAATATCACTTAATTCCCTATATATACTATTATACCCTGATAACCCTAACCTAACCCTACCCCTATAAACCCCAGTCACCCCCTACTGTGCAGATCTACCCTCCCCATACTGTTCATCCCGTTCCTCTCCTACTCATCGTCTTCCTCCCCTTCGCCTGCACTCCCCCACCGCAACCGCCCTCACCCCGTCTGTGTCAAACCCAACAGAGCATCGCCTCCCTCGTCGCCACCCTCGCCCCCTGTCTCTTCCACCTCATCGTCCATCACCGTCGAGCCTCTCCCTACCCCCTGTTTCTCCACCGAAACCCATCGTCCCACTCATCTTCCTCATCGTCGTCTTCAACCTCCATTGCCTAGCTCTGTCCAAGTCCCCGCCATCGCTTCCCGATCACAACCTCGCAGCCAATCACCATCATCAACTGCACTTGATCAGGCTTGGTCTTGATCTTTTGATCTCGGCCCTTGATCATGTGGAGTGATCAGACGTTTGGTGTTTTGTGAGAGGGATTGGTTGTGTGTTGGCTGTTTGGGATCTGAGTACTTGTTGTGTTGCTATTCCATCTCTTGCACGTAAAGTGTACGCGTTATTTTGTGAGTTCGTGGGTTCGTTGCTTCGGGATCCTTATCCCGTTATTCTTGGTATTCAATTTCGTCGTTTATAAGGCAAGTCATTGTCCTCTTGAATTGTTAATTGTATCAAATTCTAGTTTTGTTGAAATTCTTGCAAGTAGATCCTATTCGTTATCATATCGTTGTATTGACTATCTTCGTTGGGTCTATTGAGGGTTTACATGAGCTAATCCCAATTTACTTGACATTGTGCCACTTTTGAATCCAAAGATTGAATCTTTCATGTATGCATATAGAATTGATAATAGGATTGTTCATATAATTATCACACAAATTAATTATTGTAGAGAGAATTGCTAGGTTGTGTATTTTTTGATCGATTGATGGTTGATTGATGATAAATTGATGTATGCGTTGTTAGGAATTGTGGCCTCAAATACACGTAGGCACGGGGTACTTGAAGTTGGAGAAGAAGAGGAGTAGACAAAGAAGCAAGAGAAGATATGCAGCTAGTAGAAGAAGAGAAGTCTGGAGGGTTGCGGTCGACCGGCTAGGGGTGCGGTCGACCGACCCAGTCGACTGGGGGTTCTTCGAGTGCAGGCGTCCAATTGTTCTTTTTGGGCAAACGGGAGCAAGGCCCAATTTGCTATATTTGTATTTATCTTTTAGGGTTTGCTTGGGGGCTATATATATAGTCGTAAACTCTAGGGTTTAGATATCAAGTGCTGATCGTTATTTAACTTCAAGAGAGATTGTGCCGAGTGTTTCAAAGGTGAGAGAGAGAGAGAGAGAGAGAGAGAGAGAGAGAGAGAGAGATTGAGAGTTGTAATCTTTCTTGTAATCTTTGTATTTCTTTGGGAATAAGATGTATTGGTTATGTTCTTGTGAGATTCATATATTGTGGTGACTTGTTCTTGGTTCATCTATTTCTTGGGAGTCTCTATTACTTGTGGTGCACTTCCGCTATTAGCACTACGAGTTGTAGGAGTAGATTTCTCCGACAAGTGGTATCAGAGCTTACAAGTGGTATCAGAGCAGTTGGTTCGAGATGGCCAATAACAAGATGAAGATCGAGAGATTCGATGGGAGTGACTTCACGATGTGAAAGATTCAGATGATAGCGTATCTTCATCAGAAAGATCTTGATGGTCTGTTGTTTGATGAGAAGTCGGTATGTGCATACAAGGATGCGAAGGTCTTGGCGGAGTGAAATCGTTTGGATCAAAAGGCGCTGAGGCAGATTCAGTTGAGGCTGAGTAGGAAGGCATTATTTCATATATCGAAGGCAAAGACCACAAAGGAGGCTATGGAGATTCTTACGGATATGTAAGAGAAACCGTCGGTATCTAATCAAATTCTCCATATGAAGAAATTGGTTAATATGAAGTTGAAGGAAGGGGGTTCAGTAGCAGAGCATGTGAACAATTACTGTATGGTTTACAACCAGATGGAAGTTGCAGGTTTGAAGTTTTTATAGAGGGGGCAGTCATTGTTACTTCTATCTACTTACCCGATAGTTATGTTACGGTGGAACAGACTATTACAGGCACTATGACAAATTCGACGACTCTATAGGATATGGTGAGTAGCATTCTGAACGAGGAGGTGAGAAGGGTGAAAAACGGGGGATATCCATCATCATCTTCTAGAGATTCCGCTATGTACGTTGAGAAGAGACGTGGGAGATCTAAGAGCAGTCGATGAAGAAAGGATCAGAGTAGTTTATCTGAGAGTGGGTCTGATGATAGCGATGGGGGACATGGGCCTGAGTGCTGGTATTGTCACAAGAAGGGTCACATGATGCACAGTTGCAAGGCTTATATGAAGAAGAAGCAAGAGAAACCGAAGAGAGATACTCTAAAGGAAGCTCAAGTGGGGTTTGTTGAGAATTTATGCTTATCAGCTCGGGAGGAGTTGGGCACTCAAGATTGGTGTATTGATTCAGGAGCTTGTTTTCATTGCACTCTGAGGAGAGAGATATTTGATGACTACGAGGAGGGTTCCTTTGGAGATGTGATCATGGAGAATGGTCACCGGTGTCATGTACGTGGGGTTGGTACTGTTTGCATGAATACCATTGATGATCAAAGTGTTGTCTTGCGGAGACAAGGCATGTTCCAGACTTGAAAGAAAATCTTATCTCGATTGGAAGGCTAGACAAAGAGGGCTTGTCTACTACAGTTGGTAGTGGAGAGTGGTGCATAGCTGCAGGTTCAAGGGTGGTTTCAAAAGGAAAGCATGAGGGAATACTGTATTTGCTTAGAGACGTGAGGGGCGTTTCTCCTGTAGTTGACTCTCAGCCGGAATCGAGTAGTAGGTTGTGTGGGGTGCAACTGAGTTCTTTCAGTTGTGGAGGGGAGGTTACTAATTTAGTGGGAGCTGCTGGCCATGGAAGTGATCTTAGTAGGCAAGACGTTGTTGCGGAGAGGATACTTTGCGAATTGGCAGTTGAAGCTTCAAGTCGCTCTTATGAGGTAGAGAGCGCTGGTATCGATACGCGGGGTGATGTCGATGAAGGTAACCGAATTGGGACTGTAGGGGTTGAACAGTCTGCGGAGTTTGTAGAGGTGTCGTTCACGGAGGTTTCTAGTGCGGAGGGTGCATTAAGAGGCTTTGAACCATGTCCGATGTTGATGGAGATTTTGCGAGGTGGAGAGTCTCATAACACGGAATCTGACACGGGAGGTTGTTTCTCTGTTATTCGTGCTTTATGCGATTGGTGGAGTACATCCTTCATAAGGTGTTGAGGGGTGGTTGGTGCACTTCACGTGGTGGAGTGGCGAAGGTGCTCTTCATGAGAGTGGGGAGTACTTGGGTCTTCCATGAAAGTGGGAGATGGCATAGATAATGCGAGGAAAGATGGCAATAACTTTGAAGCGTGGTGTATTTGGTCCAAGTGGGAGATTGTTAGGAATTGTGGCCTCAAATACACGTAGGCACGGGTTACTTGAAGTTGGAGAAGAAGAGGAGTAGACAAAGAAGCAAGAGAAGACATGCAGCTAGTAGAAGAAGAGAAGTCTTGAGGGTTGCGGTCAACCGGTTAGGGGTGCGGTCGACCGACCCAGTCGACTGGGGGTTCTTCGAGTCAGGCGTCTAACAGAGGAGGGGACGGTCGATCGACACTAGGGGTGCGGTCGACCGGTCAGCCCTCTGGATTGATGTTGCATGATGCGGTCGACTGGCCTGGGGGGCAGTCGACCGACACCGACGCTGATTGTTCTTTTTGGGCTTACGGGAGAAAGGCCCAATTTGCTATATTTATGTTTATCTTTTAGGGTTTACTTAGGGGCTATATATATAGCCGTAAACTCTAGGGTTTAGATATCAAGTGCTGATCATTATTCAACTTCAAGAGAGATTGTGCCGAGTATTTCAAAGGTGAGAGAGAGTGATTGAGAGTTGTAATCTTTCTTGTAATCTTTGTATTTCTTTGGGAATAAGAAGTATTGGTTATCTCTGCATATTGGTTGTGTTCTTGTGAGATTCATATATTGTGGTGACTTGTTCTTGGTTCATCTATTTCTTGGGAGTCTCTATTGCTTGTGGTGCACTTCCGCTATTAGCACTACGAGTTGTGGGAGTAGATTTCTCTGACAAGTGGTATCAGAGCTTACATGCGTGTATTCTAATTTTTATTCATCTTGTTATTGCACCCATCATGCTGAATATATAAATTATCGACTAGTAGAATTGATACCCATCATGTCTAATTAATTTATTTCAAGAAAACTACCAAAACCCCTGTATATTGCTTGCTGATCTGTATGTTGACTGCTATTTTTGAACAAGTAAATGATCTTAAAATGAATTATTTTCTGAACATGAATTTAGCCTTATCTTTCTAGTTTCGAGAACATCTTGAATTTTTTAATTCCGAGTCCGTTTTACTACAGCTGTGTTTTTACTTTCAGACTTACAGATTCTTATATCTTCCAGGCTTAAATAGTAAAAATGCTGATCAAATGTTAAAATTTTGCTCTGAAAATTTCCAGATTATTAATGATCATGTTTAGGAGTCTAGAAAATATTTTTAATGAATTTATTATTGAGTTTTTGCTGATTCTAAAATTATAATAACATGATGTCGAAATTCTGCCTAAACATAAAATCTGTAGAGAGTGGTGTGATTGACCTAGCCACTGTTGTCGGATTTTGAACTTTAAATATGCGTTGGAACTGTGTGGAAGTCTAGTTTCTAGAACTTCTGACGGATTCACTTTTCGATTTCTGAAACAGCGGAAAACTGTATTTTGTACAGACTACTCTTGCGGTCTAGAATTTTATATTTTAGATTTTAATAGATTAATTATTCCTATATCGTACTATTGCATGAATTAATGTATGTATGTTGTATTGCATGATTCCAATGAGTTATTGTCATCATTCTAATTGTCCTATTCCATGTTACCATCCTATTGTTCCCTTATTGATACTATCATTTATTAAAATGTCCATTAATTGCATATTGTATTGTTGCATTGATGAAATAATTAATAAGTCAGGGTTCAAGGGATTGACGAGAGTAGTTGATGATATAGAGACTGTACTCGGATGATGGCCCGTGATTATTACCGTTATCGTCATCGTGTAAGAAATTACACCATGGCCCGTGTTATTACCGTTATCATCATCGTATAAGAAATTACACTATGGCCCGTGTTATTACCGTTATCATCATCATACCCAGTACATGAACTGTCACGCCCCGCTTCCCAAAAATACGGAATACGAGCGCGTGACGAAGCCCAGCGAATGATTTTCATCATTCATAAGCTGTAGGAACGACTCAGCATCATAACAAGAAATATAACAAGATATACACAATCACGCATGCATGAATAATTTATTAATCAACAGAAACAATTGAAACAAAATAATAATATCCCAATTAGTTTTTAAATCTGGATCAAAAGATAAAAACTCGGGACTATAAGCCCGTTACACGTTTTAAGTAGCAAACGGAATAAATAACTCAAAACAAATTATTTAAAGCAAGTCTTTTCTCCAAGCGAAGCCTAGAATGTCTGCTCACCAATTTCAGCAGGCAATTTATCTCCAAAGTCTGTATATATAAATATAAAAAAGAAAAAAATAGAGAAAACAAGATAAACGCCCTTAGTGCAAGTTAGGGCCGCAAATAGTACAAGTAAGGGTATGAAAACAAATGCAAGAAATATGGAACAAGATTTGGAATCATGAATGTATAACATAATATAATAGGGATGCAACATGTAGTGAGATTCAAGAACTAGCTAGCAAGAAAGACAACTCAAGTGGCAAGATTGGGTAACAAGTATTAGTAGTAGGACAAGTGGCAAGTGAACATGTAATGGTATCAAGCATTAAGTAACAAGTGTCACGTACAAGTGTTAAGTAACCAGTAACAAGTCTCAAGTAACTAGTCTCCAGTAACAAGTCTCAAGTAACGAGCATCAAGTAGAGTATCAAGTGTGTACAAGTGACAAGTTAATCTTAAGTCTAATGTTTAATTCTATCTAGGTAGCACTTTATGCATCCATACTTTTACTACATGGTTGCTATATACAATCAGTTACGTTTATGCCTAGTGGTGGATTTTATAGGGCGGTGTACTCAGGCATCAAGTATCAAGCAAGCATGGTTCATGAATTCGAAAATAAAGTAATAAGTTCACGAAACAAGTTCGTGAATCCACTAACAAGTTCAAGAACCACACAATGGGTTCATGAATCGAACAAGTTCATGAGCCAAGTAATGGATTCATGAATCCATCAAGATACAATAAGTTCATGAACCAAGTACTGGGAAACACGGCCCCCCTTCCGAGTACACTTATCTATATTGTCCATTACTCTGGTCTTTCCCTTAAACCCCGGCTTATTACTTATTATTATCATCAAGCAAGCATGAAAGTGTGCGAAACAGGTCAAGTAAACATAATCAAGAACATGGAACAAGTCCAGGCTAGGTAGGATACATGTTCGAGGATCAAAACAAATCAAAATATCAAGAACAACGAGAATTCTAAATCTGGATAGCACGACATTGCTGCACCAAAACTGCGATTCCTGTTACTACAAGATAACAAATGTGGATTCCTCAGAAGGTCTAGAAACTAGACTCCTACCAAGTTTCAATGCATATAATTAAGACACATAAAAGTTGTGGCAGTCGATGTCAAAACAACAAACTATACAACATTTGTGTTCAGCCAGAATTTGTAAAACTGAGTTTATACATATGAAACATGGTTAAAACATCATTAATTAATTCTGAGAAAATTAGAGAATGTTCTCTAGGGTGTCCAGTATCAGCATGCAAAATTTCAAGTCATTTACTTACTAGTAGCATAGATAAAATAATTGTAAACCAAAGTGGTGCAGCAGTTTTTATTAATCTGCGATTACCGACACAACAGCAGTAAAACTGCGATATCTCCTAAACCGTAACTCGGAATTCAAAAATTATGGATGTTATTGGCAACTAGACACTTGGAGGTACATTTCATATTCAGGACTCAAGTTCAGATTCTAGTGTTATCGGGGTCGCAATAGCAAGCCAAGACAAAACAGAAACCAAATAAAACACTTTTTGTATGAGATGAATCAAAATTTTACTAGTTGTGAACAAATGTATCAACGAAGGGTTGGGACTCTTAGTTCATGTGATAGATTAGGCGAAACTTGACATCATCACGATAAACAAGGAGGAGTCACATTTACGATCTACTTGTAGTATTTTCAAGGAAAAACTTGTACTTGAAAACGAAATGTACAAGAAGATATTTGCCTTGGGGTGTAGACGATGAATTCGACTAAAGAGTAATGGAAATGGATTCCGGGCGTCGAGCACGATCGGCATGGATCTCGATGATCAAGATGATGATCAAGTTAAAGATCAAGCAAATCCAACGGCCGAGATCGAACATAAAATATATAAGAATTAGAAGAGTGCCAAAAGAGTAAATATACCATGATTGACAATTGATGAATGAGAACAAAAAGTGGATCAAATGTTTAACTCACCAAGTAGAAGACGAACGAGACGATCAATGCCTGAGATCAAGATCAGATCAAACGGATGGCTGAGGTTCAAAGCCATGATCAAGATGAGATCGGATGGTCCACAATCAAATGATGGAGATCATGATGATCATGATATCAAGGAGATCGACGGCCAGGATCGAACATGATCAAAACCTTGATCAACAACAATGGCTTGGCTGTGCCGCGGTAGGGACAGTGGTGCAGCACGGCGGCAAGACGGCAAAACGGCGACGACACGGTAGCGGGCACTTGACAGTGGCCATGGTAGTGGCGGCCAGGGCACGACTGGGGTCGAAGGGTGGAAGCGCACAGTGGCAGCGCTGCTACTTCGCTGGCATCGCACAGAAGGACAGGGCGCACACAGGGCTGTCATGTGGCGTGATGCTGCAGGAGGTGCGTCGGGGACGCTGGGCTGACGACTGGCGGAAGTCGACAGGGGGCAGGGCAGCGTAAGGGGGTGCACTAGCTGTCGACGTCGGGGTCTGGCGTGATGGGGTTGGCGACGTGAGCGACGCAGCCAGGGGGCTGCACGACATTGGCTGAAGACGTCGGGGGCACAGGCAGCCATGGCGGGATGGTGCGAGGCTGATGAGGTTGAAGGGAAGGAGAAGATGAGGTGGAGATCTGGGGTTGGCGACTGGGGGGTGTTTGCACAATAGATATGGTAGAGTAGGTTAGGGTTAGGTTTTAGGGTATAGGGTATTTATAGTATAGGGTTTGGGTATTTAGGTAGAAAATCCAATAGGAAATTGGGTTTGGGTTTTGGGTTATAAAAAACAAAAAAAAATAGAATAACTAATAAAAATATAAGTTATAATAAAATGTAATGTGCATTATAACATAGAATTTATTTTGCAATGACTACAATTGCGATTAACAAATAGAAATGAGTTTTTAACAAGCAACCGAAAGTAATAATAGTAATAACAATACTAATAATGATAATAAAAATAATAGTAAAATATAATAATAATAATAATATATGTCAAAATGCAAATTCGGTTTTAACAGATTATTAAAATAACCCAAACAATATATAGTATAAGAAGTAGATCAAATTGAAATGGAAATTGGGGTTAAAATATACCATTATTCGAAATAAATAAAATTTCGATTAGAAAACATTTTAATATAAAATCCAAAACGAATTTAACACAAGTTAAATTATAATTAATCGAAATACTGAAAATATTCATAAAATATTTATTTATGGAAACAGGGGTTACAAATCCTACCCACCTTACAACAAAATTTCGTCCTCGAAATTTGCTTAGGCGATACATAGGACTAAGCAAAACAAACTTGGTGGAGGGTAACAAAGTAGAGGGCCAATGGAAAGTAACAAAGCAGTGGCAATACCAGAATAAGAAGGAGGTGGATAACAACGATGTCAAATGGAATGCATGAGAGAAAATAAACAGTATCAAAAGGAAGGAAACGACACAAGATAACAAAGCAAGATAAGGAGTAGGTAGAACTGGAACCAGAGAGAAAAGGACAGGGAAGAACCGAACTAATCGAGGAATCAAGAGATGAAGATGAATACGAGGAACAGACGGAAGTAACAATGTAGGGAAGAAGAAACAGGAGAATTCTGAGACCGGTGGGTTATGGACCCACCACGCTTCCGCTGCGCCACTCTGATCGTGATGTCCCAAGCAACATACATATCGCTGTAGGCCACATGACACCAATCGACGAACCGAGCAGGAAGACAAGACTGAGACACCAGGATCAAGGAGAGTATGAGCTCAAGATAGATATAAATAAATAATACAAAATGAATATAAAGTTTGGCTTCAATTTAAATAATTAAAAGATATGCTACAGATCAAACTAATGGGTTTTAACAAAAATAATAATAACAACAAATGTTAATATTAAAAATAATAATATCAAGAATAATCGAATAATAATAACAATAATAAAATAATAATAACAATAATGATGACAACACATATTAATAATAAAAATAATAATATGAATAAAAAAAAAAATAATAATAACAATAATATGAAAAATAATAATAGCAATAATAATAACAGTAAAAAAAATCATCATAATCATACTGGTAATAGTAATAATAATAAAATTAAAAATGTTAACAATACCGATAATAATGATAATACATACAAACAACAAAGGAACACAAACTTTAAAGGTGATATAAAAAATAGTTTTGGAAAAATAACCAGTCAAGATACATAGAAATACAAACAAATTTAGATAAGTAAAGAAAATATTAATAACAAGGTATGTAAAAGACAAATAATAATTAGTGAATACTCGAAAACACATTAAAGGGTAATGAGCAAAATAGACCAAAATATATATATGCAAGAAGACTTAAAAGGAGTTCATTAAATATTACAAAGGTAAGTGTCAAATCATTAATTAGGACGTGGAAACAAAAGTAAGTGGGAAATCTAAAATATTAAAGAATTGGAAAACGGTGGCAATAAATAGTAATTCACAAAAGAACGTAAACTTAGACCATAGTTGATGTACTCAATCTTAACATAAATGAAAAAAAAAAAATTGTAAACACAAAATAGAGTAAAATCAACTATACTAGTCCAAATTGTATGGAAACATAAAGTGTAATTGTATAAACAAAATGTCATGAAGAAATTATTTCTTTACCATTAGTTTCATTATATAAGTAAAAAGTCTTGAAATATCAATTAGCAAATAGGTAGAAAATTTTGCCTCCTTAACATCAAGTTGCATGTTTGCCTTCACAACATCAGGTTGTAGGTTGCCGTCTAGATATTCGGTTGCACATTTTGCCTCCCCGACATCCAGTTGCAATTTGCCTCCATTGACATCGAGTTGCATATTTGCCATCTCGATATTAGGTTGCACCGAAATGGTGAAATGGAAGATGTAACCTTCCATATGCACAGGGATATGAGACATTTAATTTAAGTATGATATATTTTGAAATTTGTGATATAAAAATAGTAGAAAAGTAAGAAATGAAGTTGAAAGTCACACAATGAAATATCGAAATAGATGTATAGATTATAAATATCAAACACAATAGTACAAAACAGTAGTAGTGAAAATAATTATAAAAGCAGGGACAAAAACAGAATGAAATACATGCATAAGCACAATGCAAATGTGTATGAGAAAATAAATATGCAGTGTAGCAAATTTACACAATAAATATATCATAAAAATATACAATGACGTAGGAATTAAACAAGTCCCTAACATGCCCTTGAAAATCCACCGATGCCGATTGACGAACCAAGCAGGAAGAAAAGAATGGATAGCACCGAAATTTAAGGAGAACAAGATAGGGAAGAAACAACTAGTATGATACACAATATGAATCACCAAATGAAGATGAATGCAAGGCACGAAAAGCAATAAATGACACACGAGCTAAAATAAGAAGGGATCAACGAGACAAGCAGAAATAAGAGATTACTTGCACCGGAATCAAAAGAACATGGGTACGAAAAAAATAAATTTATACCCAATATGGAATCAACAATCAGGACGACTGTAAGAGATGGAAGGAAATAAGGAATCAAAGAATTGAAAATGAAGGGATCAAAATGAATGGGATAAGACTAGTGTCCAGATCAAGTTGATTATCAAATTGTTCATGTGATTGCATGGCCTGTTTAATGTTGAGTTAATCCTGACTGAGTCAAGCCTGTCTAATGTATTAGTCAAACTAACACATTAGCCAAACTTGAGCTCTAATACCACTAAAAACCTTGTCACGCCCCGCTTTCCAAAAATACTGAATATGAGCGCGTAACAAAGTCCAGCGAATGATTTTCATCATTCATAAGTTGTAGGATCGACTCAGCATCATAACAAGAAATATAACAAGATATACACAACCACGCATGCATGAATAATTTATTAATCAATAGAAACAATTGAAACAAAATAATAATATCTCAATTAGTTTTCAAATCTGGATCAAAAGATGAAAACTCGGGACTATAAGTCCGTTACAAGTTTTAAGTAGCAAAATGAATAAATAACTCAAAACAAATTATTTAAAGCAAGTCTTTTCTCCAAGCGAAGCCAAGAACGTCTGTTCACCAATTCTAGCAGGCAATTCATCTCAAAAGTCTGTATATATAAATATAAAAAGGAAAAAAAAAATAGAGAAAACAAGATAAACGCCATTAGTGCAAGTTAGGGCCGCAAGTAGTACAAGTAAGGGTATGAAAAGAAATGCAAGAAATATGGAACAAGATTTGGAATCAAGAATGTATGACATAATATAATAGGGATGCAACAAGTGGTGGGATTCAAGAACTAGCTAGCAAGAAAGACAACTCAAGTGGCAAAATTGGGTAACAAGTACTAGTAGTAGGATAAGTGGCACGTGAACATGTAATGGTATCAAGCATTAAGTAACAAGTATCACGTACAAGTGTCAAGTAATAAGTAACAAGTCTCAAGTAACAAGTCTTCAGTAACAAGTCTCAAGTAATGAGCATCAAGTAGAGTATCAAGTGTGTACAAGTGACAAGTTAATCTTAAGTCTAATGTTTAATTCTATCTAGGTAGCACTTTATGCATCCATACTTTTACTACATGGTTGCTATATACAATCAGTTACGTTTATGCCTAGTGGTGGATTTTATAGGGCGGTGTACTCAGGCATCAAGTATCAAGCAAGCATGGTTCATGAATTCGAAAATAAAATAACAAGTTCACGAAACAAGTTCGTGAATCCACTAACAAGTTCAAGAAACACACAGTGGGTTCATGAATCCAACAAGTTCATGAGCCAAGTAATGGCTTCATGAATCCATCAAGATACAACAAGTTCATGAACCAAGTACTGAGAAACACGGGCCCTCTTCCGAGTATACTTACCTATATTGTCCACTACTATGGTCTTTTCCTTAAACCCTGGCTTATTATTTATTATTATCATCAAGCAAGCATGAAAGTGTGCGAAACAGGTCAAGTAAACATAATCTAGAACATGGAACAAGTCTAGGCTATATAGGATACATGTTCGAGGGTCAAAACAAATCAAAATATCAAGAACAACGAGAATTCCAAATATGGACAGCATGACATTGCTGCACCAAAACTGCTATTCCCGTTGCTACATGATAGAAAATATGGATCCTTCAGAAGGTCTAGAAACTAGACTCCTGCCCAGTTCCAACGTATATAATTAAGACACATAAAAGTTGTGGCAGTCGATGTCAAAACAGCAAACTATACAGCATTTGTGTTCACCCAGATGAATTTTCTAGGGTGTCCAGTATCAGCATGCAAAATTTTAAGTCATTTACTTACTGGTAGCATAGATAAAATAATTTTAAACCAAAGTGGTGCAGCAGTTTTTATGAATCTGCGATTACCGATACAGCAACAGTAAAACTGTGATATCTTCTAAACCGTAACTCAGAATTCGAAAATTCTGGATGTTATTGGCAACTAGACACTTTGGGCTATATTTCATATTCAGGACTGAAGTTTAGATTCTTGTGTTATTAGGGTCGAAACATCAAGCCAAGACAGAACAGAAACCAAATAAAACACTTTTTGTATGTGATGAGTCAAAATTTTACTAGTTGTAAACAAGTTTATCAACGAAGGGTTGTGACTCTTAGATCATGTTATAGATAAGGCGAAATATGAGATCATTATGTTAAATAAGGAGGAGTCACATTTACGATCTACTTACAGTATTTTCAAGGAAAAACCTGTACTAGAAAACGAAATGTACAAGAAGATACTTGCCTTGGGGTGTAGACGATGAATCCGACGAAAGAGTAACAGAAATGGATCCCGGGCGATGAGCACGATCGGCACGGATCTCGATTATCAAGATGATGATCAAGTTGAAGATCAAGCAAATCCAACGGCCGAGATCGAACATAAAATATATAAGAATTAGAAGAGTGTCAAAAGAGTAAATATACCATGATTGACAATTGATGAATGAGAACAAAAAGAGGATCAAATGTTTAACTCACCAAGTAGAAGACGAACGAGACGATCAATGGCCGAGATCAAGATCAGATCAAACGAACGGCTGAGGTTCAAAGCCATGATCAAGATGAGATCGGATGGTCCACAATCAAATGATGGAGATCATGATGATCATGATATCAAGGAGATCGATGGCCAGGATCGAACATGATCAAAACCTTGATCAACAACAATGGCTTGGCTGTACCGCGGTAGGGACGGTGGTGTAGTACGGTGGCAGGACGGCAAAACGGTGGCGACACGGCGGCGGGCTCTGGACAGTGGCCATGGCAGCGGTGGCCAGCAGGGCGCGACTGGGGTGTGCACAGGGACCAGCACCAGGGGCTGTCGGCTTCAACTCTGACGGTGGCACGGGCAATCGACGGTGAGGCAAAGCTCAGGGCAGCGCTGCAGTCGCGACTGGCTGGAGGGCGGCACAGGGGCGCAACTGGCATCGAAGGGTGTAAGCGTATAGTGGCAGCGCTACTGCTTCGCTGGCGTTGCACAGAAGGACAAGGCGCACACGGGGCTGTCGTGTGGCGCGACGCTGCAGGAGGTGTGTCGGGGACGTTGGGCTGACGACTGGCAGAAGTCGACAGGGGGTAGGGCAGCGCAAAGGGGTGCACTGGCTTTTGACGTCGGGGTCTAGCGCGACGGGGTTGGCGACGTGAGCGACGCGGCTAGGGGGTTGCGCGACGTCGACTGAAGACATCAGGGGCACAGGCAGCCATGGCGGGATGGTGGGAGGTTGAGGAGGTTGAAGGGAAGGAGAAGATGAAGTGGAGATCTGGGGTTGGTGGCTGGGGGGTGTTTGCACAGTAGATAGGGTAGGGTAGGTTAGGGTTAGGTTTTAGGGTATAGGGTATTTATAGTATAGGGTTTGGGTAGAAAATCCAATAGGAAATTGAGTTTGGGTTTTGGGTGATAAAAACCAATAAAAAAAAAGAATAACTAATAAAAATATAAGTTATAATAAAATGTATTATGCATTATAACATTGAATTTATTTTGGAATGACTACAATTGCGATTAACAAATAGAAATGAGTTTTTAACAAGCAACCGAAAGTAATAATAGTAATAACAATACTAATAATGATAATAAAAATAATAGTAAAATAGATATAATAATAATAATAATAATAATAATAATAATAATAATAATAATAATAATAATAATAATAATAATAATATATGTCAAAATGCAAATTTGGTTTTAACAGATTATTAAAATAACCCAAACAATATATAGTATAAGAAGTAGATCAAATTGAAATGGAAATTGGGATTAAAATATTCCATTATTCGAAATAAATCAAATTTCGATTAGAAAATATTTTAATATAAAATCCAAAACGAATTTAACACAAGTTAAATTATAATTAATCGAAATACTGAAAATATTCAGAAAATATTTATTTACGGAAACAAGGGTTACATGAACTATAAAATCTACTACTATAGTCTAAACAAAATTGATTGTATGCATTGAACCTGTGGTATGGAATATATGGGACACAGTAGTACGTGCATCAGTTAGGATTAAAATGATTAATAGACATAAGGATTGACACATCACCGACATTGCATATTGTTCATCATTGTTCCTATTGATATCGAATATTGACTAAGCGTTAGTGTTATTGATCATTGAATATTGTTGTTGAATATTGAATCATTATTTATAGCCATTGTATCGACTATCATGATATTGATTATTGTGATTGTCCTGTGTTATTGATTCCTATTGATCCATTGAAATCTTTGTTATACCGTTATTCCATTGTTCCTTACTTTCTCTACTTGCTGTCCACGACTTGCTCTAAGGAAAACTTTTCTCATCTTTTTAGATAAAGTGTTTACAGGTGTTGATGGAGAATTGCCTGATGGATTGGGAGAACAACATTGGTTAAAGAATTGATTGCATTGCCGCTTAATAAATAATTGTTTTGTCATGAAGTCTTAATTATTTAACTATTGTTATTTCATTGTATTGTGGGCTTTTGACCCGAATATTTTTTATTATTGTTTCCAGACATTGGTTTATTGTATTTGGATATTTCATATTGTTTCATTCCAAGTATTATTGTTCACGAGATTATTGCCTGCGCAATTGTTCTGTATTGATTATATTATTGAGTTGATCGGATAAACTGCTTATGGGTGACATTAGTCATTCGCTGGGCCAATGTTATGTACTCGTATTCCGTATTTTTGGGAAGCGAGGCGTGACATGTGTAAATAAAAGAATTGAAAGAGAAGAAAAAGTTCAAAGAAATTCAATTGAAAGTGAAGAAAGAGTTCAAAGAAATGAAAAAATAAGAATGAAAATATATTAATTGAACTAATAAAATGATACCGTAAAAATTGGACGAGTAGAATGAGACTTGAAAGTTGAATATTGAGAGAGTTGATCATTTACACAACTTGCAAGAGAAGACTACTAACTTTTGGGAGTTGAGTATCGATTTGGAATGAATATAGATAATACTGTAAGTTTTGATGTGAAGAAAAATGAATGGAATTAGGTGGGTATTGATAGATTTTCTTAATTTTCGAATTGCTAATTTACCTAAAAAAAACTGGCTAGTATATAGCTGCTAAAGGGGTAAAATAGAAAGTCCAAATTATTTCAAAAATTAATATTCTTTTTTTGCCACTGCTGGCCTGCTGGGCTAGTCCGGACCATCTCGCGCTGGGCCGGTCGGATTTCGAATCAAGGGCTGGTCGGGCTTCCCCGGGCCAAACCTCCCAATCCCGGCCCGAAATGGACCAGATATGCTTCAACGGGCTCGGCCCGACCCGATCCGACCCGGCCTGGTTGTTGGTGGTCCGGGACTCCGAGTTATGTTGCAGGTTAGGCTGGCCGGTTCTGTGCGGGCTGTGGATCAGCCCAGCCCACTTGCCAGCCGGCCCTACCTAGATCTCGCAAGTATAAATATATATATCCGCCCTTAGAGCATCCACAGTCGTTCAATGTAAAAAATGGCAAAATGCATATTCTGACAATCCATTTCGACGAAACGCTACAGTCGTCGAATGGCAAAAAAATGCATAAGTTCGTTAAAAAAGAAACAGATGTTTCGTCTGTCATTAAAAAGTAATTTATACAGGCCAAAACATAGAAAATATTAATAAAAAATACGGGACGAAACACGATGTTTCGTCCCAAAGAGAAGAAAAAAATTTCAAAATAACTGATGTTTCGTCCGGGTTTTTTTGCAATTTTTTTTTTCAAAAACAATTTTAAAAAATAGTTTGTAAAAGATATTTGCAAAAACAATTTAAAAAATTGCAAAAACAATTTAAAAATTTACAAAATTATTTAAAAAAAATAAATTGGATTGGGACGAAACATCATATTCATTCCCACCCTTAAATTTATTTAACCGGTTATTTTATTTGGTTTTTACTTTTTTTTTACTTCGTTGTTTCGTCGGCTATAATATGGATTTTGCTATTTCGAATGCTACTTTTCCCTTTCTACTGTAGCCGAATTGTCAAAAAATGACAAAATAGCTCACGACTGTGTGCGCAACAGTAAAATTTTTTTTTTGGCAAAAATAGCAAACAAGCAAAGCGACTGTGGATGCTAAGCAGGGCAGTATTTTATATTTTTCAGCCGTCGTTAGGGTTGATAATTTTGAGATCCAAAAGTTTCCGGTTCTAACTCTTCCACTCGTCTTCTACGATGGGAAAAAAACAGAAGAGGAGGTCCAACAAAAGGAAGAAGAAGAAGATTTCCTCCAAACTCTTCACCGTCGTCATAGATGACAATATCGCCAACTTCCAAATTGAACTCTATGACGATTACGAAGCCGACGTGGACGAAGAAGAAGAAGAAGAAGAAGAGCGTGCTCTCAAGAAAGAACAAGGAGCACACTCCTCGCTCGGCCCCAAAAACCTCCTCCTGCCCATAAGACTACTACTCCCAATCCACGAACAAGAAAAAGAAGAGCACGTGAACGTGAACGTGAAGGTGAAGGTGTCAAGAAAGAACAAGGAGCACGTGCAACAATACCTTCACGATCTCCTGATGCATGATGATGATGATGATGATGATGATGATGATGATGATGGTTACACTTCCTTCCGGTTCCAAATATTCATGATTAACGACCTCAATCAGATTGTCCTCGAAGATGAATCTAAAGTTTCGGATTCCCCTCCTACGTCTAAGTTGAGCTTGCTTCTAGAAGCCCTCCGCTCTGGCAGCGGCAATTCTTTCCGTTGGTGGCAGCTTAGCTCTATGAAATTTCTCGACCAGAACTCTCTCATCGCCCATCTCGACCATGCTCAACTTACGAAATTCAAAGATATTCAAGTCTTCCTTGCCCAAGATCCCCCACAACAACAATAGTAGTAGGTTGGTCGATTATGTCAGCGACCCGCACAGTTGGAAACCCGTCAATGTGGATCTTGCTCTCAAGGCGTTTGACGACGGAATGCATAAGTCTGTTGACATAGATATAAAGGAGCTGCTGACATTGTTGGAAGGCGACGAGGAGAGGACTCAGCTTCTAGGGAAGATTGGAGGGATAATGGCGAGTTTATTGGAGAAAGAATGCCTCTCCACTCATCACGTGGACGTGGTTTTTGGATACACCTTTGAGGATGGTAGGCTACGTGATTGGGAGCCTCTGCCTCACAAATGCAAGGGCGAGTCTTCTTTGGATTATTTATGGGTTTGAGATTTTTGGGGATTTCCCAGCTTGAGAAGATTCATGGGTTTCTGCGGAGATTGTGGGATGCTTACAACACCGAGGTTATTAACGACTTTCAGATTATTGAAGAAGAAGAAGCAGATGATGATGATGATCATCATCATCAGTTGGGGTTTGTTTTTCACGTAGATAACAATTTGGTTGTTGATTTGCAGTTGCTTTCTGAGATGTTGGAGCATTCACAGCCCAATGTGGATGCAAATGTCGACGGGCTGTACACGTTCCCTCCACGTGCACATTGCAAGTGTATTCCAGCATGGAAGTGGGAAGAACAGAGACAAAGTAGGAGACTAATGGTTTTCAGATTTGTGGTTTTGATTTTTCAGGAACAGAACAAAATAATAGAATACGTGAAGAAGCTTGAGCAGATTCACTGCCTAAGACATTCAGAAAGGTTCTTTGCTAATGGTCTTCGCAGAATGGATGTAGTGAAGGGGTCTAGACTTATTTCTGATATGATCCCCTTACTTGGAGAAAGGGATATTCGAATAAAGGAAGTGATGGATATGGAAATTAGCTTCCTTGATGTAAAGATCATGAAGCATTTTGCTAACATTAAGCACTTAAACCTCAAGCTTGTTAGAGGTATGGGACACTGAACGCAATGTGGGTTAGAGGTATGGGATACTGAACGCAATGCCCTACTTCTCAATAAAATTAGGGATTAGGAAACTGAACGGGTTAAGACCTACTGTGAGAATGTGCAAGGAGATAGCACTGGGGCGGCAGACATCCTCGAGGATGCAACCGACCCCGCACACACTCCAACAATTACCCCTGACACAGTCCCCCAATGAATACACTTTTCTGGAATGTTAGGGGGCTGGGGATAGAGGGAAGAGAGATATGGACAGGGACGTTATTAACAATTTCAAGGCAGAAGTGGTAGGGCTGCAGGAGACCAAACTTCAGCACGGGCTCAAGCTCAATAGAATCGGGGGTAACAGAATCAAGGAATGGGTGTTACGCCCATCAGCAGGAGCCTCTGGAAGGATTGCTATTGGGTTCAATTCGGCTATTCTCACCTGCATCGAGGTATTCAGTGGAATGTTCTCCTTGACCACTAGACTGAAACGAAGGTCCGATGACTGGATACAGATGGTGACTGTCGTTTACGGACCGAATGTGGCTACAGAGCGAGAGGCTTTCTGGCAAGAGCTTGTCAGTATCCGACAACGTTGGCCTGGAGCCTGGATTGTTGGGGGGGACTTCACATCACCAGATTTGCTTTCGAGCACAAGGGAAGAGGATCCAGCGACAGACACAGAGAACAATTTAATAGGGTGATAACGGAACTTGAGCTGATTGATATCCCACTTAATGACAGACTATTCACATGGTCTAATATGCAAGCGGCTCCGGTTATGGCCAAGTTGGATAGGATTCTAGTATCGATGGATTGGAAAGCTAAGTTCCCACTAGCTACCGCTCGATTGATCCCTAGACCAACGTCAGATCATACCCCGATCCTTCTAGATGTGGGGGTTCATGGAGCAAGAGAGCTCGAAAGTTCAGATTCGAGAAGGCCTGACTGGAAATTCATGAATTTCATCACATGGTGATGGAAAATTGGGCGCTCCCTACTGCAGGCAGAGACACGGCATCCCGATGGTGTGAAAAACTCCGCAGACTGAGAAAGCGACTGCGAAGATAGAACCGGTCTAGATTCTCAACTATCTGGCGTTCAAAAGACTCCTTATTGGAAGGAATCGATGAGCTAGAAAGGGTAGAAGAGATGAGAGTCTTGTCATAAGAAGAAAGAAACATGCTTTTAGAGCTCCGAAAAAGTGTCGCCAATCTTTATAAATTGGAAGAGATCAAATGGCTGCAAAGGTCAAGAATTTCGTGGCTCAAAGATGGAGACGTGAACACGGCCTACTTTCACCGGGTGGCAAGCACTAGACGTAGATCCAACCTCGTCCTTTCAATTCAGACGGAGTCGGGAACTTTGCATGATGAAAAGATGATTGCCACAACCTTTCAGAATTAGTACAAGGGCCTCTTTGGAAGGAAGAATGAGTTCCGGATCCCTCTAAGAGAGGACTACTGGCAGGGCGACCATAATGACTCAGCGCAATCTCTCGCCAAGTTGGAGGAACCGTTCTCAGAAATGGAAGTGAGAAAGGCCATCAACCAAATGGGCGCAGACAAGTCTCCTGGCCCCGACGGCTTCCCAATGATGTTCTTCCAAGTGTTCTGGGAAGAAATTAAAGGGAATATTATGGCGCTGATGGAGGAATTCTTCCATAACAGACTTAGATTGGGCATGTTCAATTTCGCAGAAGTTGTCCTGATACCCAAACGGGAGGAAGCTAAGCGCGTGGGGGATTTCCGACCAATTAGCCTAATTAACTGCTCGGTGAAGATCATCACTAAGGTCCTGGCCATCCGCCTGGAAAAGATAATGGATACTATAATCAGCAAAACCCAGACGGGCTTCATTAAGGGCAAATGTATCCTGGATTGTGTGGCCACTGCTGAACAAGTTATCCATCACTGCCATACGAGCAACTCAAAGAACTTTCTCCTAAAATTGGATTTTGAAAAAGCATACGATTCCGTTGACTGAGAGTGTTTGCTGGAAGCTCTTAGGGGGGAGAGGATTTGGGGACAAATGGATTAGATGGATCAAACAATGCTTACAGTCTAGTAAGACGGCAATATCAGTGAATGGGCGGCCATGCCCATCGTTTCCCTGCAAGAAGGGACTCCGGCAAGGGGACCCGCTATCCCCACTGCTATTCACTATTGTAGCAGATGTGTTAAGGAGAATGCTTGAAAATTGTCGGAGAAAAGGTTGGATTAAGCTAGTGGCAAACAACACTTCCAGTCAAGGGTGCACGATCCTCCAGTATGCTGATGACACCCTACTATTTGGGAATGGGACCAGATCAGAAACAGTCTGCTTTAAAGGGGCCATCTACTGTTTTGAAGCCTGGTTAGGGCTCAGGTAAATTTCCACAAGAGTGTACTAACTCCAATATCTCTTTCTGAGGAAGAAGCTCGGGAACACGCCACCATACTCAACTGTATGACGAATGAATTCCCAATCAAATATCTAGGGCTCCCACTCAAACCAGGGAAACTCACTAAGTCTGATTGGTTGCCGATAATAGATAGGGTGGAGGACAGACTGTCTGGGTGGAAAGGAAAGTCGCTGTCACTAGGGGGTAGAGTAATACTTATTAATTCAGTTCTGTCTAATCTACCCATTTACTACATGTCTTTCTTTGAGCTTCCAAAGTGGGTTATCCAAAGGATTGACCGAATCTGAAAAAGATTCCTTTGGAAAGGAGCAGACGCGAATAGGGGGGGGGGGGGGGTACCACCTCATCAAATGGAATATTGCCTGCATGAAGAAGACGCATGGAGGACTTGGCATCATCGATCTTAGGGATATGAACCTTGCCCTTTTGGGAAATGGTGGTGGAAGGTATTCCACCACAGTGGGGAAGGCTGGCAGGATTTCATTCAGCCATACCTACGGGGTAAAGGCACGAGAAACCTCGGCTTTCGAGTAGGGGTGAAGGTCTCCCGGTTTTGGAAAGGAGTTGCCAAAGCGAGTGGACCGTTCAGGTCAGCAGTTACGTCGTCGATCGGAAATGGACGGTCCACCAGATTTTGGTGGGATAAGTGGTGTGGTGCTCATACTCTGAAAGATACTTTCCCTGAGCTATTTGAAAAAACGAATCGACCTAATGTCCCTGTGGCAGAGACCTGGAAGAGGGGAGAGTGGAGGCCGACTTTCCGAGGAACTCTGACCCCAGAGTTATAGCAGCAATTGCTAGAACTGCAAACACACATTACACGATCCGGGACGATGTGCGCCCAAGGACCAGATCAGATGCGATGGGGGTTAGAGGCCAAGGGATCTTTCACGGTTAGATCCCTATACCACCGCATTCACTTCCGGGGATGCCGGCCCAGCTGGGCACTAGTGTTGTGGAAGGCGAAAACACCGCTGAATGTCAGAGTATTCCTCTGGCTGATGCTCAATAATGCAATCCTCACGAGGGAGAACCCGACCAAAAGACAACCCCAGATTGCGACGGACTGTGAGTTCTGTAACACACATACGGAGACTCGGAACCACCTTTTTATTCACTACACAAGGAGCAAGGCGACTATGGTGGAGGTGTTAAGAGCCCTAGGTACAAGTGACTACCCCAATGATTATGAGGATTTGTGGATTGGTCCCAAATTTGCCTCGATTCGCCATGAAATGAAGGACGCGTGGTACATTGTCATTGCAGCAACTTTTTGGTAACCTTACTCATATCATGCATCTTATTTCTTTTTGGGCCACAGCTGCCACCACAGGAGCGAGAGGGAGGATCGCCAGAGTCTTCCAGGTGGAGGATTTTGATGATGAGGAGGTAGAGTTTGGGCCGACACTGGACTGAGGGGCGGAGCCGTCTCAGTAGCTGTACTCTTTGCTAGTTTGGTCTTGACTTACTGTACTTGTAGTTTTGTTTGGAGGATTCGACCCACCCCCCAGGGTTTTGTTGGGGGCTTATGTTTTATTTCCTGCACTGTTTTATCTTTCCTGGTTTGTACTTTTCCCAGTATCCCGGGGTTGTTTTATTAACTGCTTATTAATGAAACAGGGTGGCTATATTCCACCTTTTACCTCAAAAATAAATAAATAAATAAAATAAAATAAAATAAATAAAAAAAACCTCAAGCTTGTTAATTTCCACCTGCTCTGTGAATTATCTTCCAGCTCTTTTACCGGATGTGCATACTTACTTGCGGGTATGTCTTGAGTTGAGTCAATAACTTCAATTCCTTTCTTTTTTAAATTTTCGTGCACATCATAATAATGCGAGATTGCAGGTATGCTTGGAAAGAATGGGAAGAAGGTTTACTAAAGAGAATGCCAAGAATGATGACAAGTTAAAATTAAGTAAAGGCAGCCATGCTCCCATGCATGGGGAAGTCCAAGGCTAAAGAAGATATGATGGTGCGGTCATACAAATCATTCAAGAGGTTTTTTGAACAATGTTGAAGCTAATTCATTCTCTTTTACGTTTATATCCAATTGCATTTAGTTTCAAATGTGTTAATCCTAGTCCATGTTTTATAAGATGGTGATCGATCGTGGTTACTATTGGCAGTAGTGGCAGAAACAGGATTATACTCAATACGGGTGTCATGAAATAGTATTATCTTGTTTATGCATCAAATAGATAGATAAACTTCACACATCTTCAAGTTGTAACCTCTATTTTAGATTTTATTGTATATTTTATTTTTCTTAATTATTGTATCCGAATTCTTTTATAATATTAGATTTTTGCTTATCTTGGGCTCTTTTATTTGCTCTTGATCGTTCTGTGCTCTTTTGGTTGAATTTTGCTATTTCTGGTTCGTTGCAAAATTTCACTCTTCCTATTGCGAGTTTGAATTGTTCCACTTTATGTTCATCCCATTGAATTATAGTTGTTTTTTCTCTTTTTGTTGCCGAAACCTTTACCCAAAATCCATTAAACCACAACCCAAAACCCCCAACTTGTTAATCCCCTATAAATACCCTATTATTAAAACCATAATTTAATAATCTCTCTCTCTCATCCTGCCGCTCTCTCTCATCTCTCTCTTTGTTTCGCTCCCAACCGAACCCACTCATCGCCCTCTTCCCATTGAACCAAAACAAAACAGTATTGTAATCAATTGTAAAGCAAGAGAAATACTGAGCAAGCTGGTTTTATTACTCAAAGATGAAGAAAGCATAACAAAGATCAAAATGGTGTTACTGGAAAGTAAAACAATGGACTCTATAAATACTGTTGTGATCCTAATAAGTCGCAACAGAAACATACCCACTACTCCATAACGGCTTCTAGACTTACTGAATGAAACAAAGACTTAGTAAAATCATAGACTAATTCTAAAGAATTAGTCAGCTGCTCCTAAATAATAGAACTTCAAGTCTGCACTAACTTGTAACACTCCCCCTTATTGCAGAATTGCTATCAATGACTCCGAGATCTCTTCTGAAAACTTCAAACTTGGCTTTGGCAAGAGCTTTAGTAAATATGTCTACAACTTGATTTTCACTTCGGATTTTCTGTAGCACAATGTCTTGAGTCAGAACTTTTTCTCTAGCAAAGTGGTAATGAGTTTCTATGTGTTTTGTACGGGCATGAAACACCGGGTTTCCAGCAAGCTTAATCGCACTTTCATTGTCGCAGTAAATTAGAACTGGGTAGTCTATTGCAGTAATCATCTCTTGAATGAGTCGCTTGAGCTAGAAAGCTTCTTGAGTTGCCATAGTTGAGGCCACATATTCAGCTTCACAACTGGACAAAGAAACATTAGCTTGTTTTTTGCTACACCATGAAATCGCAACGGAACCTATATTATTACATGCTTCCATTATGTGTGTCGCAATTACTTCACCCTTATCTGAGTACCTAATAAATCCGAATGAGATAATCTTCTTTTGGATTAACCAATCGGAATCTATGAAATGACATGTTACACACATCATTGGTACGCCGTTAACTCCCACCCAACCATCCGATGCCAAAGAAACTCTAGTATTTAGTGATGTTAGTGTTGCAACTAACATGTTCTTAGTCTCATTGTATACTAATTTACAATCACTACCCTTAATCACATTCCTAGCAATTTTTTTATAATGGGGGTTTAATGCGGTTTGGTTAATAGTCTCTACATTCCTACTTTTGCAAAATGAATAAAGTATATTCATCCCTAATTACTAATTTAGCCATTTCCCTATAAACAATATCGTGATCGTAGCTATGACAATCTACTTGACCGGTCATTGGGTGCATTTTTTTGTGTGTGAGGGTGTCTTCAAAAAATTTGGGTTGACATTTTTCTAAGTGACGTTTAAGTATACTCATTTCCGATCATATTTTAAACTTATAGGATGTTTGACCCTTTTTACAAATTTTAAGTCCTACATTTTTATCGTTTTGTGATGAGACAAAAGTGACATATTGGTGTACTTCGGAAGAGGGCCCTCTTGTTTTACGGAATTGAGAAGGGGCTTGTTCTGTGATTGTATGTCTTCTACTACTACATCTTTCATGTGTGTGTGGAATATCATGAAAATCGGGACTACTATCAAAATTAACAAATGTTTCTTCAGTATCTATTTATGAAATTAAAGGAATGGAAGGAATGCAACGAGATGAGTTTGATTCTTGGCTACTATGTCTACCGCGTGATCAGTTAGATGCCATCTAATTAATAACTAGTTATGTATGTATGGAGAAAACAAGACCTAGAAATAAGAAGAGAGAGTTAAAAAAAACAACAAAATTCAAATTATGAACTAGTGTATGTTCTATTTTTTTTTTTATACAGAACATGTAAAGATAACTAAACAAATCTACAAAACATGTAAAGATAACTAAACAAATCTACAAAACAAGTATGTTGCGGCTACCTTGTGATGTTTATGGCTAGATCGAAACGATAGGTGCTTTCATCAGATTAACAGTAATTTTTCTACCATGATGCATAAAATATTTGTCTTCATTCTTTTCAGGGTAGGAAAAACAGGCACTAAGAAGAGGTTGTAGATGGAAGAGGAAGAGTAGTTATTTGGAGGGAGTGGGGATGGTTTGAGTTTGGTTTTTATATCATGATGTCATTTATATTTTAGTTATGTATTATGCATTTTACTTGTTGCAGATGCTTTTGGTTTTGTGCTTATATGGATCATGTTCTGTGTATCTCCGACTCTAGCATAGTTGCTGTACTACTATTGTTCTTTAAATATTCTTTAATGAAACGGTGACGAGTGTTGGGATTGGGGCGTCAACCAATGCCTCTGGTCGCAGCGGAACTAATTAGAGCAATGAGGAAGTCGAAGAGATGAGATGAATCAATTGAGCAAGCAAGTAGATCTACCAATCTAACACAAATACACCGATAACTTATCCCGGTTAGCTTTTGCTTAATTCGGAGAGAAATATAGGGAGATCTGATGTTCAACTAGAAGAGATTATAAGGAGTTACCGATTCACTCAATACAAGGAATTAAACTCACTCACCAAGAACTATCTCTCTCTCGAGCCTCTCTTTGCAATAGAGAAAAGAATCTATGAAGTACTCCCGTCTCATAAAGGAGTTGACAATATATATAGAAGAATAGAGAGAAACCTAGGTCTAATCTTGATTCTCGGTCGTCCGATATAACCTAGAAAAGAAGTAACTGAATAGGAGCAGTACGATCTAACTTGGAATTGAAGATTGGGCTGAAACGACCTAACAAATGGAAGCCCAAAAACGAACACAATGCTGCGAGTGGTCGACCGTCCACCTCTCGGCCAAACCCAGTGCAACTGCGGTCGGAGGGTGCAGTCGGGGGGTGCGGTCAACCGCAACATAGCCTGCACATTGCTGCTGTTGTTTTCTTCTACTCTCTTTGACGCTTCGACCTCCGTACTTTATCTTACCTTCTTCTAATCTGAACAACGAGTATTCAAGACACAATCCTAATAAACTCTACCTTGGATTGCATCGAGTGCTATCACATGATGTGTTATTCATCTCCAAACTTTAATAAATTCCACTTGCAAAAAAAACTTTAAACAATAGCTTATTCTTTTAGTTGAAATGATCTCTACCCAATCTCACCAATTCCAGTATACCCCTTCAAGGGTACACCTCCGTAGGCATACTCACGAAGTTTCCAAACTCCGCACGAACTCCACCAACCCTTTGGCTTTCTTCACCTCTCGACGATATTCGAACATCGTGGTCTCGTCTCGATGAATCTAATTGCGGCAAACTAGCTGAGCTTGCGGGAATAACGGGAAAGAAGCAACACTTGCACAAGTATTTCGGATTCCCCAAAGCTTGTGAAGATTGTTTTGGCTTGGCCCAACCACTCTCATACCTCTAATCACTTTACGACGACCCTGAAAAACAGACAGAACTCCACCTGGAGCTGTGTATCTACAATCCTGTGCATCAAGAGTTCCCAAATAAATCAGATTCCGTTTCAGTAGAGGAATATGCAAAACATCCCTTAAAGTGAACATGTTTAGACCTGGCATCTTCAACTCAACTGTTCCCTCACCTACTACTTCACAAATATCTCCAGTTTCCATTATCACACAACGCCCCGTAGCATACTTATAAGTAGAAAACAACTCCCTTTCGGATCAAATATGAGAAGAACTCCCTGAGTCAAGAAACCAACTAGAATTCACTTCTAAAGAATTTGAAACAAGAAGACAC
The DNA here is from genome assembly GCA_017893485.1 of Hemerocallis citrina. Taxonomy (NCBI): domain Eukaryota; kingdom Viridiplantae; phylum Streptophyta; class Magnoliopsida; order Asparagales; family Asphodelaceae; genus Hemerocallis; species Hemerocallis citrina. The sequence continues at coordinate 77,826,388 of CM030361.1, read as the reverse complement.
GAATCACTTGAATCAAAGGCACTAACCACATTAGCTGCTGAACTCCCGTTCTTTGTGCTCTCCTGATTCTGCAACTTCCAACAGTTTTTCTTGATATGCCCTAGCCTCTTACAATATCTGTAACGGATCAAATCCTTTTGCAACGCACTTTGTCTTCCCCCTGAAGGACCATCCACTGCTAGACAACTTGTAGGAATATACAGTGATTTCTGAGTCTCCTTCCTAAGTTGATTTTCTTTCAATGCTTTGATTATACCATCTATCGAAATACTCTCCTTGGCAGATCTACCGTGTAGCATGGTAGTGATCAAAGACTCGTACGAATCCGGTAGTGAATATATCAGGTTGAAAGCTTTATCTTCCTCACACACATCTGCGTTGATCGCCTTAAGTTCAGATAATACCTTATTGAACTCTATAATGTGATCTTGAAGATCGGTAGGTTCCTTCATAGATAAACGGAACAACTTTTCCTTCCAATGCATCCGATCTAATAACGACAAATCAGAGTAGTCATCTATGAGTTTTTCCTACAAACTCGCTGCATCAGTTTCTTCAAGAAATCTGCACTTGACCTCATCTGCCAAGGATAGTCGGATCAGACTTATGGCTCTTTCACGAATATCTTTCCACTGTCATCTTTCATATCAGTTGGCTTTTCTTTCTTCTTAACGGCTAACTGCAAACGTTCTTGAACAAGGACATCATACATGTCAGTCTTCCAAAGATTGAAATTGATCTTTCCATCGAACTCCTTGATCTTTAAAATACTGTGGCCTGTCATCTTAACCAAGGAACTCGGCAACCTGAAGCTCTGATACCAGTTTTTGGGATTGAGGCGTCAACCAATGCCTCTGGTCGCAGCGGAACTAATTAGAGCAATGAAAAGTCGAAGAGATGAGACGAATCAATTGAGTAAGCAAGTAGATCCACCAATCTAACACAAACACACCGAGGACTTATCCCAGTTAGCTTTTGCATAATCTGGAAGGAAATATAGGGAGATCTGATATTCAACTAGAAGAGATTATAAGGAGTTACTGATTCACTCAATACAAGAAATTAAACTCACTCACTAAGAACTATCTCTCTTTCGAGCCTTTCTTTGCAATGGAGAAAAGAATCTATGAAGTACTCTCCTCTCATAAAGGAGGAGTTTACAATATATATAGAAGAATAGAGAGAAACCTAGGTCTAATTTTGATTCTCGGTCGTCCGATATAACTTGGAAAAGAAGTAACTGAATAGGAGCCGTATGGTCTAATTTGGAGTTGAAGATTGGGCTGAAACGACCTAACAAATCGTAGCCCAAAAACGAACATAGCGCCGCGGGCGGTCGATCGTCCAACAAGACCAGTCGACCGTTCACCTCTCGGCCAAACCCAGTGCAACTGCGGTCGGAGGGTGCGGTCGGGGGGTGCGGTCGACCGCAACATAGGAAAGTCGACCGCAACATAGCCTGCACCTTGCTGCTGCTGTTTTCTTCTACTCTCTTCGACGCTTCGACATCCGTGCTTCATCTTACCTTCTTCTAATCTGAACAACGAGTATTCAAGACACAATCCTAACAATGAGGTCACCTTTATATTCAAAAAAAAACAAAAAAACTAGTGTTTGTTATTAAACAAAATCTATAAAAAAAAGATGAGAGAGTTCAATAAAACACCAACAATTAAGAGATTAACTAATGTATGTTAAAAAAAATCTAAAAAACATAAGGAGGAGTACAACAAAACACAAAATGAGAGTAATGAACTAGTAATATATTTACTACTACAATCTAATAAAGAGAAAGATATAAGAATAATGCTAATTCTAAAAATTAAACAAATACAAAAATACCGAATGAGTGTAGAATGTATGTTTGAAGAATGAGAGTAGAGTGCTGAGAGCTTCTTGTTGATTGTTGTTGATGTTGATCCTTGCAATTCTTGTTGTTTGTTGTTGATTTCTTGAGAGAGAATTGAGTGAGTTGAGAGAGAATTGAGAGAGTTGAGTAAATTTGTGAAGAAAAATGAATGAAATGAGGTTGTATATACAGATTATGTATTTTTCGGATTTCCCAAAAATACCCCCCCAAAACTAGCTAGTATAGATTCGTTGGGGGCCATTTTAGTAATTTATAAATCTTTTTTTAACTAAAAAATTCACAAAAAAATCAAATTTGCCCAAACCCAATGGTCGGTCCGCCGGGTCGAGCTCGGACCGGACTGGGCCGGTTTAACCTGGTCCCGGTTCGAGCCGGGCAGGGCCGCTCGTGGGCCATGCCGTAATGGGTTTTGAACGGCAAAACTCGACCCTAACTGGAACAGGTCTTAGGGGGGTTTGGGGCCAAGTGGCCCAGGTCAGCCCGCTATTGTTGTTTGTTGTCTCCGATCGTCTCGATTCCTCCATCATCTCATCATCTTCTTATCCAACATAGTATGCAAGACATAAATCCAACAATATTCACCTTGGATTGCATACTCATGAATCCACACATGTGTGATTTAAAACATTCTAGCTCTTTTTCTTCTCTTCTTTCAAACAACTCGTTTCGATGGCTTCCTCTGCTAGTTGAATCTATCTGCACATGTTTTTCTCCCGTTGTATGCCCCCCACAAGGGCACACCCCAGTAGATGTAATCATGGAGGTACCACCCTCCACATGAACTCCACCTACCTCAAGGCTCTCTCAATCTTCCGACGATATTCGAACGTCGCAGACTCTCTCAGATGATTATAGTGATGACAAACTAGATAATGCATTAGGAACAATGGGCTTCAAACCACTTAGCCAAGGTTTCCTGTTCCTCCAAAGCTGGTAGAGGTTGTACTGACCCTGCTCAATTCCCCTCTCACCCTTCATCACCTTGCGATAACTTTCCTAAACTGAACGAACTCCACCTGGATCTGTGTACCTGCAGTCCCGAGCTTCTAGAGTTCTCATGGAAATAAGGCTCTGCTTCATCAAATGAATATACATGCTCTCCTCTAGTGTGTGTCCCCTTCCGTTTATCATCTTCGACTCATTAGTTTTCTTACCCCTTACTTCACAAGTCTTGTCAATCTTCGTTCCCACACAACGGCATGAGGCAAACTTGTAAGTAGAAACCATTACTTCACAAATCTGATCAGCCTTCGTTCTCACACAACGATATGATGCAAATTTGCAAGTAGAAACCATCTTCCTCTCGGAGCAAACTTGAGAAGAACTAATCGAATCAAAAGAACAACCGGAATTCACATTTAAAGAACTTGAAACAAAAGCACTGTTTAAGCTATCACATGATTCAGTAGCACTGTATTTGGCACCCTTCTGACTCAACCGCTTACAACAGTCTCTCATGTAATGCTCAATTCCTTTGCACTGGTGGCCACAGACCTTATGTTAGGAATTTGAGGATCTTGTTGAGTCTTCGACACAACACAAACGACCAAGCAAAACTAGATCGCACCAAACACATAAAGCACACAAGAATTGTCCCGGTTGGGGCTTTTGCCTTAATCCGGAGAAGGAAGAACCAAGATATTATTCAACTAGAGAAGATACAAGAATATTACAATTCTCACCATGACCCTCTCTCAAGCCTAACTGGAATTTGATGCTGCTTACAATGGAGAAAATCTCTCACCCTTCTTTATGAAGTACTCGCTTCTTCTATTCGGCACTTAATAGAATTACATGGATCTATAAGCCGTTACAATTATTTATATAGATCTAGAGACAAACCCTAAGGTAATATCTTGTTACAATAGCCATTGGATAGTACATATGAGATAATCCTACGATAGGAGCCACATGATCTAACTTGAAGAGCAAGTTGGGCTTTTCACGAATCAACCAGACTCAAGCCCGAAACTCATCAGCACCGCAAACGGTCGACCGCACCAACGAGTCGGCCGACTGTCCTCTTCTCTGGAAGACTTCGTGCAAGGGTTGGTCGACCGCACATGAGTTGCAGGCGACCGCAACTTCCTCTGTTGCTGCCGCTGACTGTTTCTTACCTCCACTCCGTTTCCAATCGTCTCGATCCCTCCATCGTCTTATCGTCTTCTTATCCAACATCGTATGCAAGACATAAACCCAACACCTTACCCCTACATACACTTTCCCTTCCAATCAAAGTACAATCCACCTCCAAGCAACTCACAGAAGATGACGCCGATTTCTGACTCTCCTTCCTAAGTGCATCCTCCTCCAACCCCTCGATCATACCTGCTATGAAAAACTTATCCTTAGTAGATTTCTCATCTAGCACGGTTATCATGTTGGATGGATTTGGTGGTGAATATATCGAGTTAGAAACCTTTAGATCATCTGCGTTGAACGCCCTCAGTTTAGATAACTCCATATTGAACTCCACTACATGATCTAGAAGAGCGGTACTTTCTTTCATTGAGAAATCCCACAACTTTCTTCGCTGGTACATCCGACCCTGTGATGATGATCCTGAGTAGTCAGTTCTGAATCTTGCCCAAAGACTCGCCGTGCTTCTCCTATACCTGACTTCGTTCGTCGATGACAACCGGATTAAACCCAAGGCTTCTGAATAAATCTCCTCCCAATTCTCCTGCTTTGTGCCGATTGGTCTCCCTTTATCTCCTTTTAGGACTAGATCCAAGTCCTGTTGAACCGATGCTTCATGCATGTCCACCTTCAAGAGGTCAAAGTTGATCTTGCCTTTGAACAACTTGATCTTCGTGATCTGATCTACCATCATCTCCAAGGAACTCAAACAAACCCTTTGAACCCGAAGCTCTGATACCAATTGTTAGGGATTTCTACCGAAAACCCCTATTTAGGATCTTGTTAAGTTATTTGATGCAATCAACACAAATTACCAAGCACATATAAGATCATACCAAATGCACCAAAGTATACACAAGTGTAACGCCCCGAATTCCAAATAAGACAGAATTCGAGATTTCACAGGATCTTTACCTCACTTCGTACAATTTTACAAGAAAATTAAAAACTTTTCAACAACATCAGAGTTCTTTACATTTTGTTTACACAGCGGAAGAATAAAAGAGATACAACATTGAAAATAAAATACAACTTATACAACTTTATCAATGTAAGTCATCAACTGCATCATAACATCTTTACTTCTTTATAAACAGTACATTACCTGCATATTAAGCTGTGGGCACGTCATTCACTTACAACTGACGAAAATGTTAGACTCGGCCATCCTCTCTACGCCGTACATATAACGATCTCATTACTTTAACAAACCACAATTTGAATGAACAATAAAGTGTCAAAAGTGATTATTCTAAACATGTAAGTGTATGTGATGCCTTAATGCCTAATGCACACATTTTATACTCGGATGACACTAATGCATAATTGTTCGGATTCTATGCATCCCATACTACATAGGTCCAAGGGCAAGCACCTACGTACTCCACAATAACGGGTTCGATCCCTCGCCTTGAAAATTACCCAGTAATAAGACAAGGTTTAGATCATTCCACGAATATGGATCCCAGCCCGGAGTCCACCGCTGACTGTTATAACAGATCCCTCATCGTGCGTATCATCCCGCAAGTGCCCCTCTAGCTCCGGTATACGTATATACATTGGAGTATAGCAAACTATCCGTCCGACTACTCATGATCCCGGAGTCCACCGCTGATCAATCATCATAATCCCGGATTTAAAAAAAATAAAAGCCTGTCTCCCACAGAGCAACCACAATCCCAGAATCCACCGCTGACTGGGTCTATAGTCATGGAGTCCACCGTCAGACTATATAGAGGCAACCCACTTAAGTTTGCCCAGGTTTACTACATCTTCACTTATGTGCCTAATTCTTAAGTTCAAGACATGAATAAATTTCCAAACCTAGAATTAGTTTTACCTCCTACCGGACTTAATCAACAAAATACGAGATAGCTCCATGGCCATATCTCAAAATATATCTCAACTCTTTTCAATTCAATAGTGCTGGTACCCGAGGTCTCACTACATCTAAATTACAACTTTTTCATGTACAAGAATCCATGGGTACACATACTCTTCAATAAACATGTCTTAAACTTAGATATTTTTATCTTTAACTCTTTTACAAATGATCAATATATCGTCTTAACACTTATCCGCAAAGTAATCATTTCTTAGTCTTGACACTAATCATGATCTAGTTATTCATCCATAATCTTTATAAGCAAATAATTTCTTTCAAGAACACAACTTCATCACATAAAATTTTATCAATAAATTCAAACTCATATGATGTCCCAATTCACTTCGAGATATTTCTTAAACAAAAATAAAAGTATAATCTTCTCAAAATTACTTCACAAATTAATACTTTGCTCTTCTTTACTACAAAATTATATTCACAAAGTTCCATTTTTTTAATACTTCAAAATATACAAGAGAATTTTATAACTAAGATTTTCCATTTCTTTTTGTATTAATATTTTATTTCCCAATCCTTCTCACTTCAAAAAAAAAACTCAATTGTAAGAAAAAAGAAACAAAAGGAATAAAAAAGGTGGCTAAGGGGGTTTTGAACCCGTGACCTGCCGAACCACACAGCCAACGCCCAAACCCAAACACACAAGCCAATAAGTCCAATGGACTCTGGCATCAAATTCATATGCCGAAATGCTCATATATCGACTCTCAGTTTCGAAATTTTATTTAAAAGAATTAAAATAAATGTGACTATCAAGTTTCGAACCCAAGATCTCTTACAAAGAGTGCTTTGTGTTGCATTGGCTAACCAATAAGTCCAAGTGTATTTTCTGTTTAGGAATCGTATTAATATACTTTTGTTTAGACTGTTCAGAAATTGGTTCTTTTTCATACAAACTTGTTTATCCAAAGATCCAATCTTTTAGGATTTTGAAATAAACTTTCTAATGAATTTAAAAAACAGTAAACAACAATTTTAAATTCATTAAAACCCTATTTCTATTTCTTTAAACAATTCCTCTTCTCATTTTACACATAGGCTTGGATTTTTCTTAAAACTTGAATTTACAAAATAGTGTTCATGAAAACTAATTTATGTTCCTACTCATACAAATTATAATTTTGTAACATACCAACATGTCTCTCTATCATGAGAATTTCACAAAAAACCTCTTTCATGCAATTTATATTTTCAATTATAACATGGCAAATATACATATGTCAACACCTTTCATGACACTAAATTTATTCATTTTGTTTTCTTTCTTCATTCTTAGTCATTAGAGGCATGATTTGAATATGGCATTCTTCAACAAATTTCCATACTTAACATGTACAAAAACTGCAAGCATACTAACATAATTCATAGTATAAAAATTTCTTCTTTTTAATTAGCATGGTATCTATCACAACAAGACTATTCTCATTCATAGCATATTACACTAGCATGAATTTTATCTATATTTTTCACATCAACAATAACTTATACTACTCATTTATAGTTTAGCATGCATATTCTACAACTAGAAAGTAAGCAACCACCCACCTCTAATGAAGATTGAACAAAAGGTGGAAGCACAACTCCTAGCTCGTAGCTCCTAGCAATTTCTCCTCCTCCTAGCAAGAACTCCTCCAAGCACAAGAACTCTCTTACTCTCTTTCTTTTTCTTTCTCTTATTTGATTTGCTTTTGGTGTGTGAAATGAGAAGAGGAGAGGCGTGTATTTATAGGACAAGGTGAGGGTTTAAAATGCAAAATTACCCACCTAATAAATTACTCTACTTAATTTTCAACCCTTCACAATCCTAACTCCTAAAACTCCCAACCCTTCACTTCTCCACCTCTTCAAAAACTCAACCCCCAACTCTTTCTCTTCTAAACTCCCAAACTGGACTACCCCATCTTCCAACCGGTTTCACATTTTTCCCGTGAGTAACAAAAGCCCAAGTGGGTCCCCTTCCACGGAATGACGTCCTCAGCCCAAAACCCCCAACTCCATTTGCTGTTCATGTGGGCCCCCATTCACAACTACACACTATTTCCCAAATCATATTATTAATGCATATAAATCATCTTATATATATACTATCTATTTATATAGTATACTATTATTTTAGAATGTAAGTAAAATAGTTTAATTAAAATTTATAATGTATCATGCACAAATAAAATAACTACACATACTCTAAAAAATTATTTTTTGAAAACGAATACGCTCAAATACGCGCACCGAAACAAACACGTGCGTCGCACGTAAAATATCAAAATACGAAATTCGACGTTATCAAAAGAAGAATGTTAAAGATAATAAAAATATAATATAAGAAAAATAAATTTTATATATTCCACGACGTGATTGCTACGTACGTAGAAAACACGTGCATTACACGTACAAAATCATTTTAATCAAAATAGGAAAAAATAAATTTCTGTTTTATAAAATAGATTTGTAACCCTCGTTTCTGTAAATATATAATTTCTGAATAATATTCTGTATTTCGAATTTTATATGAATTAAGTTGTGTTAAATTCATTTAACTTTTCTATCTAAAATATTTCTGATCGGAAATTATCTTTATTTCGAAAAAGGGTATATTTTACCTTCGATTTTGCAATTGATCAACTATTTTCATTTTAGCCAAACTAAAATTATTCGGAACTTCCTTAATTAATTATTTGATAAAGCCAATTTCTGTATATAACCTTGCTATTATTATTTTATTATTTTCATTGTTAAAATCTATTATTTTTAGTATAGTCATTATTCCCATTTTTATTAATATTGTTTGTTCTCATTATTAATAATATTATTATTGTTAAAATTAGTGATATTGTTGTTACTCATATTTTCTTGATCTTTGTTATTAATATTATTATTTTTAAAGCCCAATTGAATTTGATTAATTTTGCATTATTTATTTTAAAGCCCAAACTTAATTGTTTATTTTAAGCCCAATGGTTTTAAACCCAATACCCATTAATCTAATCTCCCTTAGTTGTTTGTTGACCAGATCTATTCTTTCTTAATCAATCCCCAAAATCTCTCTTGTAACTGCCCAATTACTATTCCTAATTATTAGCCTATTGATTCCCCTCATTATGTGATTCCGTAACCCCCTCCCCTATGATCTCTCTACCCCTTAATTTAACATTATTTCTATACATATATTATAATACTAATATCTCTCCCTCTCTCTCTCCCGTACTCTCTCTCTCATTCTCTGTTAAAAACCAAACAAACAAAAGCCAAACAAATCAAAACCACCAAAACAAAACGAAACCAATCTCCAACTCATCTTCCTCCTTCCGCCTGAAGCCACCATCGATCGCCCTCCGACCATCTCCATCGTCATTCCTCCGCTCGCCACCCAACTCCGATCACTACCTCCATTGTCGTCCCGCCATCTTCATATTCGTCACCCACCGTCTATCCCATCATCCTCCTCATCGTCGTCTTCAACTTCTCGCCCCCCCTTGAACCCATTCCGCCATTGCTCCACCACCGTAGCTCCTCCACCTCCACCCTGGCCTCCCGCCATTGTCGAAGTCAGGAGCTCTGCCTCCCCTCACCTCGTCGACCGAACCGCCGCCAACCCCCATTGCCTTCTTCAACCTCTGGACTTCCGCTCGAACCCATCAACTCCACCACCTTCGCTTCTCCCCCGTTTTCGAACTCAAGAACGGAGGAGCGCCGCGCAGTCGTCTCTCGTCACCGTCGAAATCCCCGCCATTTTTGCCTTCCCCTGTTTTGAACGAAAACAGAGCGTCGAAGCTTCGCTCGCGCCGTCGCGTCGCCTTGGTCGCTTCCCGACCGGCGCCGCCGCACGTCCTCGCCGCCAGTGTCGTAGTCACCCCGCCTCGTCGCTGTCGAAGCCAGTCCCGCTGTCGCCGCCTCTCCCTCGCTCTCCGCCGATCGAAAGAACGAAGAAGAAGAACAGTGGATTGGCGAGTTTGAATCTCGGCCGTTGGATCGCATCGAGATCCGAGCCCATCTCTCCTATCTGATCGCTGTTTGCTGTTTGTATACAGCGGATCCGTAATCGCTGTCTGCTGTTCTGATCTGATCCGCTGCGTGAAAGCATTCTGATTGGTGGGTTTGCTGTTCCGCGTTGTGTTCACAGCGGATCTCTTTTGCCGTTTGCTGTTCTGTCCCGATCCTGTGTGGGTTTTTGCTGAGTTGCTAGTTTGTTTGCTTGGGCTTTCTTGCACGGATTTTCGCGCGTGATTATCGTCAAAAAGGCAAGTATCTCTTGTACGCTTTTATTTGTTCTAGTACAAGCCATTGTAAAAATACCGCAAGTCTATTCTTTTGACTCCAATTCGCATCCATAAGTCGAATTGACCCCCGTTTACATTCCTAATCCGTCGATCCTGTATTCACATATGATCGTGAATATTTTGTTACCCTAAGCATGACACAAACACAAATAAATATACACAAATGTACTCTTAGGATTATAGATGTTTTTGTGCAGGAATGTTTCACCCGTGACAGTAGTTAAATATGCGTATGGACATCTTGTTCTTATTGATTAAATTAAAATAAAAGTAACAAGCCGGGGTATAAGGGAAAGATTTAAGTAGTGGGCAATATAGAAGAGCGTACTCGGACGGGAGCTCGTGGTTTCCCGATGCAAGTTGCAATTACAAATTGCAAGATTGCGAATGATATGTTTCACGTTACATGTTTACACTATGTTTGACTCGATATGTTCCACGTTATATGTTTGCACGTACTTCGGTACAATATTGAATGATATGTTTTCCCGAGTACGTGACCTATAAAACCCACCACTAAATCTAAACGAAATTGTATTGACTGTAGCAACCATGTAGTAAAAGTATGGATGCATGAAGTGCTACCTAGATAGAATCAGACATTAGACATAAGAATAACACGTGCATTTTCATGATCCAACCATATGTTACGTGTTCATGTTGATTCGATACTTGATTATTTGTTTTATATGTCACTTGTTTCGTAACGCCATGTTCATATCATGTTTACATGTTGCTTTTTGTTCCTATTTCGTAATTATTGATTCCTTGCTCTTTTCCTGTCTATCTTTTATTTTATTTTTGTTCCTGTTTCCCTTAGCTTGTACTCCCCTTGCGGCCCGTAACTTGTATTAACGGGTCTCCTTGTTTCCCTTCTCTTTTCTTTTGTTATAATATACTTGCAGGCCCAAATGGAGAATTACCAGAAGGAGTCGCAGATCAAGTGTTCTAGCTTATTATTTCTATGTTATCTTAAATTTGTGTTTTATTTCATAAAACTCTTTATTGTAATCCGGGCTTGTTTGACCCGTAATAATTTGTACTTCCCAGTTGTTGGTTATTTTTATGGACTATGTCATGTACTCTCATTATCATATTGTGATTTATATGCCTGCGTGGTTTATTCTGTTATATTGTTGTTCAGTTTACTTGTACAGCTTATGGATGGTGTGTTCGCACCATTCGCTGGGCCTGAGTCTCGCGCCCGTATTTCCTATTTTTGGGAAGCGGGGCGTGACAAGATTTGAATACCTAAAATAAATAATTTAAACACACAGAAAATATTACACTTAGCGATGGAAATACATAATCGATACGTGCATCAAAAACATGTAAAAGCACGTAAAACCCAGAGATTAAAATTCACTATTTTAGTTGACTTAGATATATAGGATAAAATATACGGATGAAGAAATAGTCAGAAATCACAATACGTAGTGAAAACACGTTACAAATATTACCAGTAACGGTACAAAATACACGTGCGTAACACACAAGGGCAAAACTATCATTTCTAATTTTGCGGGGTGTTACACTATGTTTGTTCCGGTTGGGGCTTTCGCCTTAATCCGGGGAGAAAAAATCCAAGATGTTATTCAACTAAAGAAGATACAAGAATATTACAATTCTCACTACGACCCTCTCTCAAGCCTCACGAGCAAGTACTAGTTGTTTACAATTAGAGAATCACTCAATCTCTCCTTCAATGAAGTACCTTCTCTCTTGGCTCTCAATGGAGGCCAATAACAACGATATATATAGATCTAGAGAAAACATAGTTTGATATCTTGATACAATAGCCGTTAGATGTTACTGAAGAGATAACCCTACGATAAGAGCCGTAAGATCTGACTTGAAGAGCAAGTTGGGCTTCTCACAAATCACCAAGACCCGACCCAAATAATCCATCAGCGCCGCGTTCGGTCGACTGCACTCCAGGGTTGGTCGACCGTCCCCCTCTCGGGAACTTCTACATAGTAGGGAGGTCGACCGCACCCCAAGTACGAACGACCGCACCCCAACTACGGTCGACCGCAACTCCACCTGCCGCTAATGATGCTGACTGTTTTCCTTGCTTCCACTCCGTCTCCGATCGTCTCGATTCCTCCATCGTCTCATCGTCTTCTTATCCAACATAGTATGCAAGACATAAACCCAACAAGATAAAGATTTGGGCCATTTAGGTTATAAGAATGGGATCATGAGCATTATGCTTTTAGATTGAGATTGAAACAGAACAAAATGTAATGCAATGCACAGAATCTACTTTCACTTTATTATTATCATTGCATATTGATAGATAAAACCACATTTCCGTAGTTCAAGTGGCACATTCGTATTGTATCTCCAAATTTTATTCTCTAGAACAAACATTATTCATATATAATCACTCCTAACCTCTTCTTGCTCAATGCCTACGGAATGGGAGTATCTGAAGAAAAGGGAAAAAAAAACAGTTAGATAAAAAAAACAGTGAAGACTTGACTACAAATTTAAATGATAGATATCATAAAGAGTTACAAATTCTTAATTTTCTTATTTCCAGTATCTGAGAGCCCACATCTCAAAGCATATCGATTTTTATTCCGGTTGGAGAACAAATATGAGTTAGTAGTTAGGTTTGAGTTATAACATATACTTCCACACTTGGTTCCGTGAGGGATAGGGCTGCCGCACAAGCTAGCAATGAGAACAGCCAATGGAACGCTAATGATCTTCTCTATATCAGAAGTGATCTTGGAAAAAGCACAGGGAAGATCAGCCTTTGCGATGGCTTGACAGCAGTCGGTAGATGGAAGAGCTGGAGGTTGACCTAACTTCACAAAATCAGTACACTTATCTTTCAAAACGTTCCAGTCATCTATGCAGTCGCCTGCGACTCTCATGTTATTGGAGAAAATTAGCAGGAAGGATGCAGCAATTGCAAATAAGGCTAACAACTTGGCCATTTCGTTTTTTCTTTGTTTGAGCTGTGAATACTTTGATTTGAATTGTGAATTGTTTCACTTGGCATTAGGGTATTTATGGAGGGAGTTTTGGGAGGCAAGTTGGTTGAATTAGTCATGGAATTTGCATTCGATGGTTGGAGAGAGGTTCAGCATACTTCAAACCTGGAATCATGCCAGCAGCCTGAAGTTATGTCTGTTGCAAGCCTGCTGAACCTGAAATGAAAAAGATAACATAGTTTTCGCCTGCAACGTGGAGTTCTTTAGGGGGGTAAAAAAATTGTTCACAACTCCTTCGCTATTAGAGAGCCATTTATCACGAAAGAAAAGACAATTAGATGCGAGTCATACCTTTAAACTCTGTAGAATGACCATTCCTTGAGACTTTTTTCTGGACACTGAAAGACGAAGTAACTTGCATAAATATAGGAAAAAAGATAGAAAATGCATCTTTATAAAGAAAGAAAACCCTGTTTTTGCTCCTGCTTGAAAACATTCGCGCACTCCTCTACCATGTAGGACTTTGCTTGCTGTCTTGGCCAGAATGGCACAATATTTTTCATCCGGTGGTGATTTGTGGACGAATGTAATTGAATACCCCATACTTTGTGCTTTTGCAACTAGATATATTATTAACACAATAAAAGAAGTTTTACAAATAACTAAATAGTTAATATGGTTACACAATGAATATTATAAGAGAAAGCTGTAACACTTTTATTCAGTTTGTATGTACATTTATCGAAATCCTGTGGAAGAAAAAAGAGGCAGAACATTGGTTCATCTGGAAGCTCCAAAAGAACCGGCATCTACTCGTGTGAAAGGTTACCTAACTACTCCCTCCTTTGACTATACGGAATCTATCTCGTACTTCTGTTGTATTTGAGTTTACAAACTGGAAGAAAGAAATAAACTAATCAGTAATATGTTGAAAGTAACTTAACTAGCAAAATTACGAATAAGGAACACATCAGATGGATTGCAAGTTATAAGGAGCAATAGGACTACTAACCTCTACCATGAGACTTTCTCGCGTCACGTTCACTCTTACATAACCAAATTCAGCAATTCTTACTAGGCTCCAAGTCGCAACCTAAGATAGATATGAGAATGAATTAAGAAATATATCAAACAAATTCTCTTTTAGCACATAATGCAAACCTTTAGATGTCTTAATAGTTAACAAGTATGAAAAACAGTTGCCTAGAAATAACTTAAAACAACTAATCCGGTATGTTAATTAGGAGAAAAAAAAACAACTGAAAGTTTTTAATTCTATATAACATATACCAAAAAGAAATATGGTACATAATATTTATTATATATATTATGCACCGTTGCAGCCTGAATACTTATCACACTCAAATAATATCTTTGATAATTTATTCACATTTTTCACTAAATAATTCAGTATGATGTAAAATGCTATTGCTCATGGAGACAGATTTTCACATAAAATACTTTGAATCCTAAGATTAAGCTGGTAAAATTTTAATTCTAAGAAGAAAGTATAATACATTTTACCATATCCATCTTAATAATCTAGACATGAAAGCAAGATATACTCAGACTGAGCACCAAAAGAATAAAAATCTCACACTGCTAGGGAACTCATCTAGGGTGAAGCCTGCCATTCCAATTACTGCATGAACTGGCGCAGTATAGTTGTTGTTGTCGTAAGTATCCACTCCATCTTTGTCTGTAATCGGCGTTCCCATACATTCTTTTTGATAAAGAGCACAAGTTCGCTCGTAGTTATGGACATGGCCAAAAAAAGCCAAATCGACCTAAACAAACGAAAAAATAAATTAATAGTTTAATATAGCCATATGGGATTGAGAAACATATTAGATATTATTCTGTTGTTAAAAATATTAAGTTGTTTCCTTGTGCAAAAATATATTAGAAATTAAATATGTACTTTCCACTCTGTTCAAGATCTCCCTTGTAATTATTCTTGAGCATACCAATTGCAAAACAATTTATTCATGACTGGATCAGATAGAAGTCAGCATTCACATCTTAACGGACTTGAGTCGTAGTAAATATAAAAATTAGAATGGCCTTCATACTTGGAGCTAATTTTACTTGTATTGGTTGTCATATTTCATGCTTCGAATTTAAGAATATTTTAAAAACACATAAATGTTTTTTAGGTGTATGAAACTTAAACTTTTGATCAACTACATACCTTGTAGTCTACTAAGAGTGGTTCGACAGAATTCAGAAAATTTGGATCAACACTTGGAAGTATACTACGAACAGATGAATACATTGGTCTATGCCTGTTACAATTGTCAAAATAAAATTAGGAAACTGTTTACAATGATAATAAATTAACTAGCTAAAACTAAAGGCAAATTATATCAATGTACAAAAACAATGGGCACGCAATATATGTGAAGTTTAAGAATGTTACCCCATGAAAATTACCCAAGGCGTTCTTTGTCTATTGACTGATGCCAGGTCGTCTTCGATCCACTTATACTGGAAGAATCAACATAATTCATGTATTATTTTTATAAATTTATAATAATGTGAGTAATCACTCGTAACATTAAAAAATATGACACTAACAAAATGTCGAAAACTTTACTTGATCAGAATTTTTGGTCCACTCATGCTCAGTAGAAATGATGGTGAAGTGAACAGTTGCTTGCTCAATTGAGTACCATGGTTTATCCTTGGCAACTGTAGGCATCGGGAAGTAAGTCTCATAAGCTACTCCGCACTCCCCACCCGAATCCGGTGTTATATATACAGATCCAGAGCCTTCATAGTCCCTGTGAAATGCAGATACATAATTTAACTTGTATTTTGCACAATATTAATAGTTTTACTAAACAATTGCAAGAATAATATGATGCATTATAAATGAAGTTCAAAAACTTTTCAATCTTTGTGTCACAAATAGTTACTCCTAAACAGAAAATTGTTTATGTGGCTTAAATATATTTAAACGGATAGGAATGAAGATATACCTCTCATGATTTCCAATAGCCGTCATGTAGGAGACATGGGTAGCCAATGGGGATATTTGACGAAGAAAAAAATCCCATTCTACTAAGAAGCCTGTGGCATAGCTTATATCTCCAATATGAAATATTGAATCAATATTTCCTGATGCAACTTCATCAGTCATAGCGTTAACCACAGAGAGTGATCCGGGCTGTAAATATGCCAAACAGTAAATTTAGCAATCATGAATTTGTTTATGTTCCTAACTAAACAGATTATATTCCGATTAATTTAAGAATCTCAATGAGCAAAATCATTGAGATATGTGTGTACTTAGTGTAGGATAATGGCTCGATTCTGGTATTTGGTATCTGCAGTGTTCGAAAGTTTCAGAGTTTCAGTCGACTGGATGGAGGAGCAGTCGACTGTCCAGAGAGGAGTTTTCGAAGACTGAGTATACAGCAGCAGCAGTCGACTGTACGTGGGAGTCAGTCGACCGTCCCGAAGGAATCAGTCGACTGGTATGAAGACCAGTCGACTGTCGGCGGGTTTTGGATCCAGATTCGGCCCAATTCGAAAGGCCCAATAGTTTCCCTATAAATACACCCGTTAGGGTTTTGTAAATTGTAACACCTTATTCGGATTTTGCAGCCGTCATCTCTTGTAAAGGCTTTGTTTGCCCATTGGAGATCATAGTAAAGAAACCCCAACCGCCCCTTGTGGATGTAGGCATCGTTTTGCCGAACCACGTAAATCTTGTGTTCTTGTGTTGCTTGTTTTTCTGTTTTTCTCTCGCTGGTTCTCTCTTTGTTTCTGCGTTGGTTTGATTGTTGGTTTGATTTGTATTCCGCACAACAAGTGGTATCAGAGCTGTTGGTTCGACCTAGAGGGAGATGGCGGGTGATGCAGATGCAACCAAGGATGTTGTGGGATCAAGTTCGTCAAGAACAACGATTCACAACGCAAAATTTGAAGTTGAAAAATTTGATGGGACAAACAATTTCGGGATGTGGCAATGTGAGGTGTTGGATGTTCTTGTTCAACAAGAACAAGATGTTGCTTTGGAAGTAGAAAAACCAAAGGATATGTCCGAAGCAGATTGGAAGAAGTTGAATCGAGTTGCGTGTGGGACTATTCGGCTCTTTATTGAGAAGGCTCAGAAGTACGATTTGATGAGGGATACCATTGCTGCGGTGTTGTGGAAGAAACTCGAAGACAAATACATGAGGAAAAGTTTGGAGAATCGGCTGTATTTGAAGAAGAGACTTTTTCGCTTCACCTATACGGAAGGTATGTCTATGAATGCTCATGTTGAATCATTTAATAAATTATTGGCTGATTTGTTAAATTTGGATGAGCAAATTAAGGATGAGGATAAAGCCCTAATTCTGTTGAATTCATTACCTGAAAGTTATGATCATTTAGCAACTACTTTATTATATGGAAAAGATACTGTTAAATATGAAGATGTTGCAAATGCTTTGTTGAATAATGAAACTAGGAGAAGGGATAAAATGGTTGATAGAGAAACTTCTGAAGCATTGATTGTAAGGGGCAGGACTGAGACCAGATCTGAGTTCAAATCTGGGAAAAAGGGAAACAAATCTCGTTCCAAATCGAGAGGAGTTTCGAAGGACAGAAAAATACCGGCCAAAGATGAATGTGCTTTCTGTCATGAAAGGGGGCATTGGAAAAAGGATTGTCCAAAGCTACGAAATAAGGGAAATTCGACTGCAAATGTGACTGTTGATAATTTAGAAAGTGGCGAGGACTTTTCTTTTGCACTTGCTTCTAGTCCCTCACTTTATCAAGAAGTATGGTTTCTTGATACAGCAGCCTCCTATCATATGTCTTGGAAAAAGGAGTGGTTTACTTCTTTGGAGTATATGGATGGTGGTGTAGTTTTGATGGGAAATGATGCACCTTGTAAGAAGGTAGGAATCGGGAAGATTGAATTGCTAATGCACGATGGTCTTATTAGAGAGCTTTCAGATGTATGGTATGTTCCAGATTTGAAGAAGAATTTAATTTCACTTGGTGCTTTGGAGGCCAGTGGATTGAAATTTGCTAGTGAAGGTGGCATTCTGAAGGTGACTAGCGGATCACTCGTGGTGATGAAAGGGCAAAGAAAGAGGAACTTGTTTTTCTTGCAGGGAAAAACATATTTGGGTCAGGCTGCCAGTGTAACTGAGAAGTCTAAACAGGTTGTTCCCGACTCTACCAGGTTGTGGCATATGCGACTCGGGCATGCAGGAGAAAAGGCCTTGCAGGGGCTTGTGAAGCAAGGGTTGCTTAAAGATGCTAAAGGGTGCAAGTTGGAATTTTGTGAACATTGTGTTTTGGGTAAGCAAACTAGGGTGAAATTTGGTACAGCTGTACATCAGACAAAGGGTATCCTCGATTATGTGCACACAGATGTTTGGGGCCCTACTCAGACACCTTCTATGAGTGGTAGACACTGGTTTGTTACTTTTGTTGATGATTACTCCAGACGAGTTTGGGTATATACCATGAAGCACAAAGATGAAGTTTTGACATTGTTCACAAGTTGGAAGAAGAAAGTTGAAAATCAGACTGGTAGGAAGATTAAGGTTCTGAGGTCAGATAATGGAGGGGAATACAAGAACGATCCGTTTCTGAAGTTGTGTGAAGATGAAGGGATCCAGAGGCACTTCACAGTTAGGAAGACTCCACAGCAAAATGGGGTTGCAGAAAGGATGAACAGAACCTTACTTGAGAATGTGAGATGTATGTTAGCACAGTCTGGATTGAAGAAGACATTTTGGGCAGAAGCTGTTATATATGCAAGCCACATTGTCAACCGTTTACCATCAGCAGCACTTGAAGGCAAGACGCCTATTGAGGTATGGAGTGGTAAACCTGCATCTGATTATAGTTTTTTGCATATATTTGGTTGTCCTGCTTATTTTCATGTAACTGAAACTAAACTTGATGCAAGAGCCAAAAAGGCTATATTTGTTGGTTTTAGTACTGGTGTCAAAGGTTACAGGTTGTGGTGTCCAGAACAAAAGAAGTTAGTAATCAGCAGAGATGTGACTTTTGATGAGACCAGCATGATTAGCTCGGGACAGTCGACTGGTGGTATAGGATAGTCGACTGGTGAGCAGCAGAAGAGTGGGACAGTTCTCCAACAGGTAAGTAGCAGAATCTCGGGACAGTCGACTGATGTACAGGAGCAGTCGACTGGTGGTCTAGAACAGCAGAAGAGTGGGAACTCGGGACAGTCGACTGTTGGCAATAACCAGTCGACTGGTAGGAGAGTTCTCCAACAGGTGGAGTTAGAAAAGTTGTCAGTTGAGAATCCTGTTCCTGTCCAAGATGAAGATGATGTGGTTGATACTGAGAATGATGAAGAAGTTCCTATCCAGCAGGAAGAATCAATTGCAGTAAGAAGGCAAAGAAGAGATATTAAACGACCGTCTCGCTTTACAGATACAGTTGCATTTGCTCTTCCCATTGTGGATGATGAAGTTCCCTCCAACTTCAAAGAAGCCACTAGAAGTTCAGAAAATGCAGATTGGAAAGTTGCTATGGATGAAGAGATGAACTCTCTTCATAAGAATAAGACTTGGGATCTAGTGCAACTACCAAAGGGGAAGAAAGCAATTGGTTGCAAGTGGGTGTATACGAAGAAAGAAGGTCCAAAAGGCAGTGTTCGGTTCAAGGCTAGACTAGTAGCAAAGGGGTATGCTCAAAAGGAAGGAATTGACTACAATGAAGTGTTCTCTCCGGTGGTGAAGCATCCTTCTATTCGGATTTTGTTGGCATTGGTAGCACAGTTTGATCTTGAATTGACACAGATGGATGTGAAGACTGCATTCTTACATGGGGATCTAGATGAAGAAATTTATATGTCGCAGCCAGATGGGTTCAAAATTGCTGGGAAGGAAAGTTGTGTTTGCAGGTTGAAGAAGTCTCTCTATGGGTTGAAGCAATCTCCAAGGCAGTGGTATTTGAGGTTTGACCAGTTTATGAAGGTGCAGAGATATTCCAGAAGTGAGTTTGATCATTGTGTCTACTTCAGGAAATTGCAGGATGGTTCTTTCATATATCTGTTATTATATGTGGATGACATGTTGATTGCCTCTAAAAATGCTAAGGAGATTCAAAATTTGAAGAATCAGTTGAGTTCTGAATTCGAGATGAAGGATCTTGGTGAAGCCAAGAAGATACTTGGGATGGAGATAGCTAGAGACAGAGCAAAGGGCATAGTGAGTTTGACACAGAAGCAATATCTTTTGAAGGTGCTGAAACGGTTCGGTATAGATGAGAAAACTAAACCAGTTAGCACACCCTTAGCCAGTCATTTCAGAATTAGTGCTTCTCAGTCTCCAAGTACAGATGAAGAGAGACAGTATATGGCGAATGTACCTTACACTAGTGTGGTTGGCAGTTTGATGTATGCTATGGTTTGTACTCGACCAGACATCTCTCAGGCGGTGAGTATGGTTAGTCGATATATGCATGATCCAGGCAAAGAGCATTGGCAAGCAGCTAAATGGATTTTGAGGTACATAAGTGGCACCACAGATGTGGGTTTGAAGTTTGAAAGGGATGACAATATTAGCAGGTTATTGGTGGGTTATGTTGATTCGGACTATGCAGGTGATCTAGATAAGAGGCGGTCTACTACAGGCTATTTGTTTACTATGGCTAGAGCACCTATAAGTTGGAGGTCAAATTTGCAGTCCACTGTAGTGTTGTCTACTACTGAGGCTGAATACATGGCGGTTGCTGAGGTCATGAAGGAAGCCATTTGGATACATGGACTTTTGAAGAGCTTGGGAATTCATCGGGAGAAGGTGGAGGTACACTGTGACAGTCAGAGTGCTATTCATTTAGCGAAGAACCAAGTTCATCATTCGAGGACCAAACATATTGATGTCCGTTATCATTTTGTGCGTGATTTGATAAAGGATGGTGATATTCATTTGGTGAAGATTGGAACAGCTGATAATCCTGCGGATATGTTGACCAAAGTCGTTGGGGCAGCCAAGTTCAAGCATTGCATGAACCTGGCTAATATTTTGCATGTTTGATAATTTGGCATGGGCGATTGGGATAGTGCTTTGCTATTGGTTTGTTTAGTATGTGATATCATACTAAAGTGGAGTTTGGGTTCTTTTGTTACATTTGGTGATGAGCAGTTGTTTTGGAGTATTTGTGGAGATTGCTTGGGCTACTTGGAAGATTTCACCAAGGTGGAGATTGTTGGATACTTGACTTGGAAGATCTCGCCAAGGTGGAGATTGTAGGATAATGGCTCGATTCTGGTATTTGGTATCTGCAGTGTTCGAAAGTTTCAGAGTTTCAGTCGACTGGATGGAGGAGCAGTCGACTGTCCAGAGAGGAGTTTTCGAAGACTGAGTATACAGCAGCAGCAGTCGACTGTACGTGGGAGTCAGTCGACCGTCCCGAAGGAATCAGTCGACTGGTATGAAGACCAGTCGACTGTCGGCGGGTTTTGGATCCAGATTCGGCCCAATTCGAAAGGCCCAATAGTTTCCCTATAAATACACCCGTTAGGGTTTTGTAAATTGTAACACCTTATTCGGATTTTGCAGCCGTCATCTCTTGTAAAGGCTTTGTTTGCCCATTGGAGATCATAGTAAAGAAACCCCAACCGCCCCTTGTGGATGTAGGCATCGTTTTGCCGAACCACGTAAATCTTGTGTTCTTGTGTTGCTTGTTTTTCTGTTTTTCTCTCGCTGGTTCTCTCTTTGTTTCCGCGTTGGTTTGATTGTTGGTTTGATTTGTATTCCGCACAACACTTAGGTCGACCCAACCAATTGTTAACATATTGTACAAAACAATAAACTTATAGTAAAAACAAAGCATAACTTTAGAATTTGAATATAAATAAGATCCTAGAAATGCAGAAATTTAGATTATGATAATTAAATTTAATTCCACTCTCTCTCTCTCTCTCTCTCTCTCGTGTGGCTGAATGAGTGACATACAGTTAGTCAGTGCGTGCGTGTAAAAATAGATTACACTTTTGATCTCATAAGTTATATAAAAGTAATGAAAAATCTGTCAGAAGATTGAAAATATGAGATTGATGGTGCGTTGAGTTTTGATACTGACTGTGTTTCAACAGATAACAAGTAAACATGCAGCAAAAGAGAAAGCATAAGAAATGTGTACATAACGAGTTACCTGAATGTAATGCTCTACAGATGGATCTAGTGGAGCCTTTCCCATATCACCATAAGCAAGAAAGTGTAGCTCATCTGACCCAGATGCAGGTGGAGTTTTAAAATTTATTTGACTGCTCCAACCAACCGAATCACTGTTTCACAAGCGACAAAGCTTTTTGGTTAATTTAATTTGGTGTCCAACTTGAATCCTTGTTATCAGTCTCATGTCAACAAAAAAGTGCCTGCAGACCAAAATGGTACATGGAGAAAGGTACTTAATTTACCTTCCATATTTGTACATGTAAGATTGCGATGGTTCTAAATCCGTCATCACAGCTGAATGAATAAATCCTGGATCATGCCATCCAAAATCCTTTGCTGGGCTTGCCAAGATGCTGCCTGAAAGAGGGCAATTTCAGTAACTAATTAATTGAGTCAAAATGACGATAATAGTAAAGTAGTATTACTAATGTATTTCTAAGGAACAACAGCTGCTTATAGCTACTTATTACAATATATTGGAAATCAATCAAACTCAGATTCATCTTCACACACACCGTATCAGTGTGCACACACTGAATACAAGACATATTCTGAAAAATTTCCACTTCTAAACCTGTCTAGAGCTTTAACATCTCTACACTCTAGATTTGAGACAAGTTACATGGAAATACATTTCTTTGTCACATCTAAAATTCTGGACTGCCGACCAGTTTCCCAGAGAGCACTAAATTACTCCACGTACCCGTTAGCAACAATTTCTTTTAAGCATATACATAATATAGGGTCGTCAACTCAAGGCCTTACCGTAACTTTGAAAATTTCAGTGGGGTGTGTATCTGAATTGAACTTAACTAATCATCTTTTGTTCTGAGGTAAAAAAAGAGCAATAGGCGATTCATTTAAATAATCATCTCAGATTCATAATGTATAACCTAGATCAGATTTCAGCCCAAAAAATATTCAGCTTTGAAGAGTGTATTAGATAGCAAAAATAATTCCTGAACTCTCGTCACAACTTCAACATTTCGGTGCATTGCAGATGAGAGGGTAAATTTGAGATAATTGTGGTAGAGGTTTCTGACAATCAACCGATGTTCATGCACCACATATAGAGACACAGTTTTTCCATCTTGATCCAATGGATGACATCACTGAGAGTAAGAGCCCAAATCTACCACATTACTAGAGCCAGAGGCTTTGATTTTATCAAGAAAGTCTCAGCGGCATTCTCACAAACACCATTCATGCTCCTCAAATAAGCAAAGAATCAGGATGTTATGAACTCTATTCTTAACCTAGGGATCTCCATATGCATCTTACTATCCTAGATATCAAAATGTGCCCATCTAATAGTTCCAGATTTATACTACTATATAATGAGAGGAAAGAGTGTTCGGAGTTCGAATCTCTTGTTTGTGCTCTACCAATACCATGTACTACATTTACCTTTTTATAACTATTCCTCAACATTATACATTCAGAGGAATAAACCAGGCTTCTAATGAAAATCATTACCAAGAACTAAAAAAGTACACTATGCACGTGCTAAAAATCTAGTTTCTTTCATGACAAGCCAGAGAGCTCTATAACCAAATGATTAGTTACCAGTCTCACCATAAACTCTCTCTCTCTCTATATATATATACTAGTAGTCGATTTAATCAATATATAGTTTTTAAATTAATATAATATAGCACGTGTTAATAAATACAAATTTCTTTAAAGTAATATCAAAAGTATAATGAGAAAGTTTGAGTTATACGTGTAATGCACATAAATTGGCAGATTTAAATAAAGTGTATAATTGGAGAGTTTGAGTTGCTTGTGCAATACACGTAAAGTGGTAGATTTACAAATAAAGTGGTATATTTACAAATGACACTAAGAGCTTCTACCACTATAATATTATATATATATATATATATATATATTGTTGACTTTTAGTTTGGTGTGCACAAAACGTGCTTAAAAATACTAATAAGTTTCAATTGAGATGTTCAAATTTTCAGGAATAAATAAATCAATAAGAGAGTCAAAAAGATTCAAAAATAAGCAAAAGAAGGAAAGCAATAAAGAAGGATTACAAAATCAAGCAAAAGAAGACATTATTCAAAAAGAGCACATGTTGATTAGAGCCCAAAAAACCAGCAAGATCAATTTATGTACTTTCATATATGTGAGATTTTGATTGATTATTGATTGATTAGTATATGGTAAGAATATAAAGTGGTTTCGTCGGAATCAACACGATTGCGGTCGACCGTACCATATTGTCGGTCGACCGCACCACAGTCGACCGCTCATCACAGTTAAAATGATGAGACAGTCAACCATTCATCTTTCGACTTTTCGATTAAAAGATGAACGGTCGACTGTCCTTTTTTACGGTCGACCGTACCTCATGCAGATTTCTTTTTTGGAATATATCGTTTCTATATTTGAGAGATACACTTCATAAGTCTATATACACGAACCCACTGTGTATTCTTTACATATTCCTCTGAGAAAAATATTCTGAACTAATCAATTCAACAATCAATCCGAGTATGTGATACTTATTTGTTTTCTTCAGTCAAGATCATTAAAGATCTTGAGTTTTTCTTTTCTTCCACTTATTTGTCTTAGAAGTCCTGTGGGTGTAATAGATCTCTCGGTCTGAATCCGAGAATCACTGTACAAGGGTTTGAGTATAGTAGAACACTTGTGGCGGAGAAATGCTACAAGTAGGTGGTGTGGACGTAGACCTGGGGGTCGAACCACGTTATATCGCTGTATCACTTGTGTTTGTTATGTTTGCTTTCTCTATCTCTTCTCATTTACTTTGCAACTTGATTTTAATTTTTAAAATTTTCGCCAATCACCTTATTCACCCCCTTAGGGTGATTTACATATATAATAAAACACAAGACAATTTGAAAAAAAGCTATCAAGTGGTTTCCCTTCATTGAAACAAAATCAACAGTTCAGATTCACCCTTCTAAAACATATCTTCCTTCCAAAAAGTTTCCCCCCAAAACCATTGTTTTTCCCTCAAAACTAAAAAACTCATTACTTTAATACTATTTCTCTTTTCTCTCTTCACTCTATTTACTCAGAAATTTAGAATTTTAGATTTTAGGTCTATAAATTTCCAGATTTTTTATGCATTTTGTTACATTGAAAATAACAAATAACTCCTCAACAGTTAAATTTCATCATTTTCCACCCTCAAAGTCCAAAAAAGTTGGATTTTACACCCCCATTTATAATTATTTTCAACATATAACAATGGAAACATGAACTTTTATTTATAACTAATTATTGTCATACTATTCAAACTTGAGCGATATTATTGTTGTTTACGGTTTACAAGGCTTTTTATATGTTGTATCATTCCAAAGGCATGCCGTAGACACGTGTCTACGGGCAAATCTAGTATATATAATAAAACACAATACAATTTTAAAAAAAACTATTAAGTGGTTCCCCTTCAATTGAAACAAAATCAACGATTCAGATTTACCCTCCCAAAATATATTTTCGCTCCAAACCAGTGCCCCCCCCCCCCCCCCCCCCCCCAAAAAAAAAAAAAAAAAAAAACTCATTACTTTATTACTATCTCTCTTTTGTCTCTTCACTTTTTCATATTTTTCTCTTTCTGTCTATCCCTTCCTCTCTCTATCTCTCTCTTCCTCTCATTTTTCTCTCTATTTACTTACAAGTTTAGATTTTCAGATTTTAGGTTTGTAAATTTTCAGATTTTTTATGCATTTTTTTTGCTAATGATGCTTTGAAAATAACAAATCTATATCCTCGACAGTTAAATTTCATCATTTCCACCTTCAAAGTTCTAAGAAATTAGATTTTACACCCTTATTTATAATTATTTTTCAACATATACTAATGAAAACATGGTCATTTATTTACAACTAATTATTGTCATACTATTCAAACTTGAGCTACAAAATTGTTATTTTACTGTTTACACGACTTTTCTTATGCTGTATCATTCCGAAGACGTGCCATAGGCACGTGCCCACGGGCAAATCTAGTGTATATATATATATATATATATATAGGGTAACCTTCGGTTGCGAACTGGGTAGTGCGAACTGGGCTTACGAACTAAGCTTTTGGCCGTTGGATCCAAAATATGAGATTCGATGGCTGTGATTGAATCTCAGATTTCGGCAGCTTTAAGCGGGGGTAATTTCGTAATTTTACCCCCGCTTTCCATTAGCCCCCCATTGTCCCTACGCTCACTCTATCGTTCTCAATCCCATTTCGAAAAATCTCCCCCAAATCCCCTCCCTCTGTGGCGAAACCCTAATCCCCTTCAAATCGTCGTCTCTCAACCTCAAACCATCGAGCGAAACCTTAATCCACTTCACTCCGTCGTTGCGAACTCCCAGACCAAGTGGCGAAACCCTATTCCCCTTCACTTCGTCGTTTCTCAACCTCAAAACCAAATCGAAACCGTAAGCCCCTTTACTCCGTCGTATTTCGAACTCAAACCCAAATCGAAAGACCCCCTTCTTCCTCTCTCAGAGTGAGCGAAACCCAAAATAGAAACCCTAACGGGTGCTCTCTTTCTCCTCCAATAGCTCCATCGATTTCGTTATGGCTCGCCTAACGGTTTTCCAAACACGTGCAACACACGTGCTAAATACTAGTATATATATACTAGTATTTAGCACGTGTGTTGCACGTGTTAGTAAAAAAATTAAAGTAAAAACTCTGAAGTAAACGTGCGGTGTATGTGTTAATTTAATATATATATATATATATATATATATATATATATATATATATATATATATATATATATATATATATATATATATATATATAGGTTTCTTCCATTGCAAACACAAATATATCGTTTGTAATTTATAAATCACTTAACCTGTCATTGGCAATGACGGGTTAAGGCAAAATATAAAATTTTGCCTTATGCCTTAACCCGTCATCGCCAATGATGGGTTAAGTGGTTTGCACACGTTTGCACAACATTTACGTTTGCAATGGAAGAAACCCCATATATATATATATATATATATATATATATATATATATACACACACACACTTTACGTGCATTGCACGTGTCAATTAAAAACATTTTAAGTAAAAAATGAGAGAGTTGGAGTTGCACGTGAAATGCACGAGTTTGTTTGTTGACAAATTACTACTATATATATATATATATATATATATATATATATATATGGAAAAATGGGTATGAGCAACTTGCTCATTTAGTAAATAAGCAATTTTTAAAATTTGAAAAAAGGGGTATGAGCAACTTTAAATAGTATAAAGCCGTAACTCTTTAAAGAATACAATGCATGGAAATTTTATAAATAAAGCCGTAACTGTTATCTCAGATATTAACAGAGTCGACCAAAAGGGGACTTACTGCACATATCAGCTTGTGTGAATGTTGTAGCATTAGAAGTTACAGATTTCCCATCTCCATATACAACTTGCTGTGGGTTTCCGTCGCCACTAACCCATGTGACTCTCATCTAAACAACCAACATATAGAAAACCCTCATGATAAAAAAAAAAACGAATAGAAAACCCCAAAATTAAATCACATATCGAAAACTTCCTTAATTCTATTGGATTATAAAGAGAGAAAATTGATATACATACAGATGTAGCAGATGAGTCAATACTGGAGAGGTGAGCATTGAGTGGCATTGAAGGATTAGCAAAGCTGATTGGACCTGATCTTCTCAACATGCAAGGGATATCGAAACCCCCCCTGAAGAGCACAAACTCGATATCCGTTCTGATGTTAACAACATGGAATGTAATGGATGCATTGCAAGTTTTAACAAAAGAATCGTTAACTACTTCCTGTAAGTACTCGCTCTTGTTGCAGCTCAAGTAGGATGGGTCTTTGCTTAGGTACTGCGCCTGTTATTTAAAATGTGAGCAACTAGCTGATTAGCATGTGCGATATACATACATTTATGGAAAATACTATTGAAAGAATGAGTAAGTCATATACTATACATACCTTGACAGGGTATTGGCAAAGAAGAGGCAAGCTACTTAGATCTCCAGTTTGTACATAGTAGAAGTCATCTAGAAGGCAATATGAAACACTGCATATTACAAAACGACTACCTATTAGAATTAATAATTGATTTAACCTGTAGGTACTACATGCATTATGTGCTTATAAGAGAGAATTTTATTTAGACCCTTCTAATGCTTAGTTAACTTTTAAACTTCTCATCAAAATTCATATTTGTTCCATTAAACTGATCCTGGAGTATGGCAATTGGCATGTAATCTACCTTGAGTTGGATATCGGCGATATCATGGCAACCCAGTCGGATTTATCGGGTGTAGTCACTCCGCTAACCGTGACCGTGACATTGGATTCATCCGGTAATTCTGAATCCGGGTTGACACTGATCACGACATATGGGTCTGGATCCGGGCAGTCGATCAATATCCTCCGGTTGATGACCCGGAAATCCGATATCATGGTGTGGTCTTTGAATTTATCTGTGGAGCCAATGAGCAAAGGAGAAGAAGACCATGAAGAAGAAATTGAAATAGAGAAGAAGACAAGAAATAGAAGCCAAGTTTGGGTCATTGTAGAAGTGCCCAAGAGGGAAAGTTTCGAGATGCCCTTGGTTGGTTATTTGTAAGGTTTTGTGTAGGTAGTGAACTTGATATATATACAAGGAAAATGATGGAAGAAATTTATAAAGCATCAAGAATATGCGAAGTATATGTTTAGTTAACCTTTCGATTCAGATTCAAGCACGAATCCCAGAAACATTTATGTGGTGTTTGTAGGTATAAGCATTCCTGAGGTGGAACCGGAAGAAAGGGAAAGGAAATGAGAAAATGAAATGAATTTTGTACGTATACGCTTCACCAATCACAATATCTGTCATAATAATTGCTTCTATATTCTCGGATAATATGTCTCTTTTGAATGTTATATAGGATAATATTTTTTTTTTTTTTTTGATCAGAATATAGGATAATATGTTTCTATATTATGCTACAATGTTTAGTTTGGCCATGGGATCCACTTGAGAAGAGTAACTAGAAAATATCAACGTGATTAGGGGAGAAGCTTATAGACTACGTCTATAGAATCTCTTCTTGTTCTAGGTTCGTAGATGTTTGTAGAAGATTTTGTTTCCATGTTATACATCTTCTGAAATGTTAGAGAGATGTGATCTAGAGTGAACAATAGACTCGTTAGTGATATAATTGCCAGAAAGAAACCTTCTATACGTGCTTTACAAGAACTAGAATTGTATAATCCACAAACTAGGGACTTCGAAGGCCTTAGATCCGGTCTTTCGATTGGCGGTTCCTGTCGGCTAGAGGCTTGTCCGGGGGATTGCCCTAGGGTTTGATTCTATGATTTTTGATATTATTGACGTGTTCATTGGTAATTTTTCGGTGACTATTAGATTAAAACGGAAAAGTGATGTGTGTGAACATATGATATCCTCAGTGTACGGTCCACATAATGCTATTCTTAGGGGTCAATTCTGGTCTGAATTAATAGCGGTTTGGGGTAGATGGGAGGGGTCTGAATTAATAGCGGTTTGGGGTAGATGGGAGGGACCATGGGTGTTGGGAATGGACTTTAACATCACTAGATCTCAACACGAATATAGAGGAAGGGGTTCTAACGAGAGAGATAGGCAGGACTTCAATCGTGTTATTAACGAACTAGAACTTATGGAAATCTTGGTCATTGATAGAAGATTTACTTGGACAAATATGCAAGCCAGTTCGACATTGGCAAAGCTGGATCGTATCCTAGTTTCATCGGATTGGGAACAACAGTATCCACTTGCGATGGTTAAGACTATTCCTAGATTCATATCTGATCACACTCCACTGACTCTTGAGTGTGGTAACGACAGAAGAACTGAATCATGCCAGTTTAAATACGAGAAGGCATGGGTTATGAGAGACAATATCAGCAAGGTAATAGAGGAATCATGGGCAGAACCAACAGCCACAAACAATGCATACTCTAACTAGAACATCAAGTTGAGACGGTTGCGTAAGCACCTGAGGACCTGGGCAAAGAACGAGCTCGGCGGACTGAAAAGGAAGAAAGAGAGGCTAGGAGAGAGAATTTGTGAATTAGAAACTTTGGAAGAGGAGAGGAGCCATAGAAACCAGGAATTTAAGGAACTGGCATCGTGTAGACTGGAACTTCATAGATTTGGAGAGATGGAAGAGAGCTATCAGAGACAAAGTTCTAGAATTCATTGGCTGAAGGAGCGGGCCCGGGACTCAAACACGGCTTTCTTTCATAAAGTGGCTAGTGGTAGAAAAAGACAACCACATTTAAGGGCTATTCGTGGGTGATACCTGGACAGAGGACATCGCACAAATAAGATAACAGATTGACACAACCTTTAGAGAGTTGTTGGGAAAGAAAAGGCTGTAGCGAAGTAAATTCAACCCTGAGATGTGGAGTGAATCGAGAATTGAAGGAACTGATGGGCTGGAAGAAACCTTCTCGGAGGAGGAGGTCATCAAAGTAATAAAAAAACTGGGATATGGTAAGGCACCGAGATCTGACGGATTTCCGGTCTTCTTCTACAAACTATATTGGAACATCATTAAGAAAGACCTTCTAGAAATCTTCCAAGAGCTCAACCAGGGTGTGGCGCCGGTGGAAAGACTAAATTACACGAATGTTGTCCTAATTATGAAATAGACGGAAGTGCTTAGAGTGTCAGATCTCAAACCTATAAGTCTATTGAATGGATCATTCAAAATTATCATGAAAATTCTAGCCAGTAGATTATGACCACATCTGAGCAATATTATTGATGAGTCACGAAGTGGGTTTGTAAAAGGCAAAGACGGATAGTATTGCATCTGCTCACGAAATGATCTTTAGAGGAAACAAGGACAAAGTTGATGGATTATTGCTCAAATTAGATTTCGAAAAAGCATACGATACGGTTGAATGAGACTGCGTGGATGAAGCACTGAAACTTAGAGAATTTGGGGCAAAAATGAGACTATGAATGAGGAAGTGTGTAAGGGAGGGTAAATCGTTCATTCAACTCAATGGAGAATGCAGAAGGTAAATTCGTTGTTGCAGAGGCCTAAGACAGGGAGACCCGCTCTCCCCGCTTATTTTTACATTAATCACGGACGGACTAGCAAAAATGACTAGGAGAGGCAGAGATGAAGAAATAATCAAATGAGTTAATGTTATAGGTATCTCTATGCCTATGTCTATATTGCAATATGTAGATGACACATAAATGTTTGGAGTGGCCCATGTGGACGATATCATTTCACTTCGTATAATGCTGAGATGTTTTGAATACTGGTTGGGACTGTCGGTTAGCTTACATAAGATTTGTGTGGTTTCCCTCAGTAATGAAAGTGTGAACTAGGTGTATATGATATCAGCAGTTATAGAATGTGAAAAGGGAGAATTCCCTATCAAGTACCTTGAAATGCCCATCAGACAGGGTAGGATGCGAAAAGAAGAGTGGATCCTATTGGTAGAAAAAGTAGAGAAGAAGCTAGCCGGATGAAAAGACAAATTCTTATCACTAGGTGGCAGAATCACCCTCATCAATGCGGTTCTCAGTGGCCTACCAGCGTACTTAATGGCAATCTACGAAATCCCCAAATGGGTAATTGATAGAATAGACAAATGCAGAAAACGATTCATATGGAAAGGAACTAAAGAACACAACAAAGGGTTTCATCCAGTTATGTGGGAAAGGGTGTGCAAGAAGAAAAATTTTGGGGGACTAGGAATCATCTGTTAGGGTTATATACTGAAAGCATCACTTTTGTATTAACTTTATTTCCTTATTTTTTTGAATGAGAATCATATGGGCATATGTTTGCATATTGTGTTTATTATAATATTAATGCAAGTGTCTGATATTCTATAAGGTTGATAATATGGTGTGAGGTGACACACAGAAGATCATATTATCAGTTCCCTATGGAATATATAAATAGTTCACAACCTAGACGGACTTGGACAATCCATTGGAAAGGTTGTAGTGTAATCTGGTATTAGTCTGTCTTGACTATAGGTTTACACTAGTACACTTTGTGTGTATTGAACAGGACTACTTGAGGTTGTTCTCTTTGTACTGACTACAAAAGAGAACAAACACCTCTGTTATTATGGATGCTTATGCTTTTAATCCAGATATAATAACAGACATGTATATGCAGTGTGCATTACTTTGACTCATAAAAGAGTGAGATTCATTATGGATCAACAACCTCTATGAATTGGGTAATAGCATTGTATGTATGATGGACTGTTGATTGTAAAAGGAATCCATGTCCCGATATGTCGGGTTGATGATGTCCCCTTAAGGAGCTCATAAGGATTGTCATGTAAACCCTGCAGGTGGATTACATCCGACATGACAAATAAAGTTGAGTGGTACTACTTAAGGATAAAAGATGTTGATCAATATAGTTGTCAGTAACTTAATTTGATCGACGGACATTCGATATCTTAACATGGAGAGTTGAACGAGCATATAATAAAAGGAGCCCATAAATATAATTTGGGATTAGGAAGGTAGTGCAACAATAGCTCCTTAGTGGACCGAGCTATTGTTAATGGGCCTGGGTTGTGTGTTCGGGCTGAACACGGGATACCCAGATTCGTTAGGAGACCTAACCCTAATTTCTCCTCATAGGTCCCTGCCGTAGCCTTATATATATCCTCTATTCTCTGGCCGTCATTGATAATCTATAATATAAGATTTTTTCTCAAAACTCGTGATTCACGTAAGGAGAGAAAGAGAGATCAGCCAAGGAGAAGAAAGGTTGGGAGATCGTCGCCCACATGACGTCCAACCCGAGGAAGGAATACGTGCAGAAGATCTTGGGGTCGCTGTCGTCTTCTTCTCATCGCAGGTATAATTCGTGAACCCTAGATTCCGCTATATAGGGTTAGATCACGTATTTAATCTGTTAAATTTTTAACAATCGATACGCACACCAATCCATAGTCCTGGGAATCATCTCAGTTCCATCATCATCAACCTCTAAGACATGAATAAAGAACTTCTTAGCAAATGGTGGTGGAAGATGAACAAATGCCCAGAAGACCTGGTGGTGTAACTCTTTTGACTTGTATAGGAGACGAAAGTAGTTTAGATATGGAGGCCGGAGCTCGCAAGGGAAGACGTCATATCGATAGGAGGAATCACAATAGTGGGGGAACTTTTTCATGCTAACACCAGGTGTAGGATATAGAATGATAAAAATACTATATTTTAGAAGGACAAATGGTGTGAGGATAATATGCTCCAATCATTGTTCCCACAATTGGCTATGAAAATGACAAATGAGAATGTTCTGGTGATAGATGTCTAGAAAAATTATAGACTACAAATTGAGTACGAAGCCAGTCAAGAGAAAACCAAGTACAACTACATAGACTAAAAACTCTTGTATTGAAGGGGGGCCAACATTCGAATGAAGAAAGAGATGTCAGGGAATGAGGTATAGAATCTTGTAGGCTGTTTTTGGTTACATCATTGTATCGACATTTGAATGATGGGGGTCTGAGAAGTCACGATGCAAATACTATTTGGAAGTCTGAAACACCAACAGTGGTTGTCGGAGGTCTGGGTGTTGCAGATAGAGGTCAGGGTTGTTGGAGTTGATGATGCTGGAGTTCGGGGATTTTATGTTGGGTATTGGGGGTGTTGCAGTCGGGAGTCGGGGATGTTCTCAGTCGGGGATTGGGTTACTGGAATTGGGGATTTGGGGATTGGGTCGCCGGAGTTGACCTTGACGTCGAGAGTTGTGGGTGATGATGTTGCTAGAGGTGAGTCGGGAAATTGACGTCGAGAGTTGTGGCAGTCGTCGAAAGTAGT
Organism: Hemerocallis citrina; assembly: GCA_017893485.1. NCBI lineage: Eukaryota > Viridiplantae > Streptophyta > Magnoliopsida > Asparagales > Asphodelaceae > Hemerocallis > Hemerocallis citrina. The sequence goes on along the minus strand of CM030361.1, from coordinate 77,792,263 downwards.
GGGGGATGTTGAAGTCGGGATGTTGATGACGCCGGGAAGGGAGTGTTGTTGCTGTTGTTTTCGCTGTGTTATAGTGTTCGGAATTGTCACGCCCCGCTTCCCAAAAATACGGAATACGAGTACATGATAAAAGCCCAGCGAATGACTAACGTCATTCATAATCTATTTATCCGATTAACTCAACAATATAAACAATACAGAACAATTGCGCAGGCAATAATAATGATCTCATGAACAAAAATACTTGGAATGAAACAATAAAAATATCCAAATATAGTAATAATAATCCAATGTCTGGAAACAATAATAAAATCCGGGACATAAGCCCAAAACAATAATAATCCAATCCCAAAATAATAACAAGTCTCAATACAATAAGTTTATTGAACCAATAAGAAATTTAGAAAGCAGCAGTCTTCAGAATGTCTGTTCTCCAATTCCAGCAGGTAATTCACCTTCATTACCTGTATACACTTTATCTAAAAAGAGGAGAAAAATTGTTCTTAGAACAAGTCATGGACAACAAGTAGAGAAAGCAGGGAACAATGGAATAACGATATAATAATGAATCAATGGATCAATAGGAATCAATAACATGGGACAAAAATCATGATAATCGATGCAATTGGCTATAAATAATGGTTCAATAATCGGTAACAATTCTCAATGATCAATATTAATAACACTTAGCCAATATTCGATATCAATAAGAACAATGATGAACAATATGCAATGTCGATGTGTAATCCTTATGTTTATTAATCATTTTAACTCCTAACTAATGCACGTACTACTGTGTCCCATATGTGCCGTACCACAGGTTCGATGCATACAATCAATTTCGTTTAAACTATAGTGGTAGACTCTATAGTTCATGTGCTGGGTATGATGACGATAACAATATAACACGGGCCATGTGTAATTTCTTACACGATGACGATAACAATAATAACATGGGTCATGTGTAATTTCTTACACAATGACGATAACAATAATACGGGCCATCATCTGAGTACAGTCTCTATATCATCAACTACTCTAGTCAATCTCTCAAACTCTGGCTTGTTAATTATTCTATTAATGCAACAATACAATATGCAATATAAGATATGAGATGAACAATAGTATCAATAGGGAAACAATAGGACGATAACATGAAATATGACAATTAGGACGATGATAATAACTCATTAGGATCATGCAATGCAACATACATACATCAATTCATGTAATAATACGATATAAGAATAATTAATTTTTTAAAAAGTAGTATCCAAAATTCTGGACAGTTAAAAAGTAGTATCCAAAATTCTGGACAGCAAGCGCAACCTGTACAAAAATGCAGTTTTCCGCTGACTCAGAAATTAAAAGTTGAATCCGTTAGGAAATCTGGAAACTAGATTTTCACACGGTTTCAACGCATACTTAAAGTTCAAATTCTGACAACAGTAGCTAGGTTAAACACATGGTTCTTTAGAGGTTTTATGTTAAGGCAGAAATTCGACATCTTCTTGTTTTAATTTTTGAATAAGCAAAAACTCAATAATAAATTCTAGTAAAAATATAATCTAGACTTCTAAACATGGTAAGCAACAATCTGGAAATTTTCATAGCAAAATTTTATTGTTTAATCAGCCTTTTTACTGTTTAAACATGAAAGGTACGAGAATCTGAAAATCTGAAAGTAAAAACACAACTGTAGTAAAACGGGCATAACTTTTGTTACGAAAATTGGAATTCAAAAATTCTAGATGTTATTGGCAACTAGACACTTGGGGCTACATTTCATATTCAGAAAGTATTTCATTTTAAGGTCATTTACTGGTTTGAAAACAGCGATCAAAGTTCTGGTCAGCAAGCATGTACAATTTTTAGGGTATTTTTCTTGGAAAAAATTTAATTGAACATGATGGGTATCGATTCTATAGTCAATAAATTGTATAACTAGCATGATAGGTGTTCAAACATGATAAATAAAATTTAGAACACACACATATATGAGTCTAACATCAATCAATCATCAAACGATCGAACGATATACAACCTAACGATTGTCTCTACAATAATTTATTTGTATTGTGACTTGTATGAGTAACCCTATTATCAATTTTATATGCATTCATGAAAGATCCAAACTTTAGAGTCAAAGTAGAACGATGTCAAAAATATTGGGGTTAGCTCGTGTAAACCCTCAATAGACCCAACGAAAGAGATAACAAAGGATCGTACGATAACAAAGAGATCTACTTGGAAGAATTTTAATAACACTTGAATTTGATACAATTAGCAATTTAAGAGGACGGTGACTTGCCTGTTAATCGGTGAAAATGAATACCAAGAATAACGGGATAAGAATCCCGTAGCAACGAACTCAAATGCTCAACAACACGAACCCATGAACACACAACTAGCACGTGCAAAATATGTGTAAGGGAGACCCAAGTAATAACAGCAACTCATCAATAATAAACAGTAATGGCAGAGCAAGCAATGTCAGCAACAGTGGCAAGGGCGACCTGGACGGCGGCGGGGGTGACGTCACGGGGAGCGACGGCATCGGGATGGAGACCCAGGGAAAGTGGCGACGGTGCTCGCGCTGCCGTCGGCAGAGTAGGGGAAAATAGCAGAGTTGGGAGATGGGGGTTTTGGCTGTGGTGGTGCTAAGGGAGGTCGGGGTAGGGTTGAGCGGTGGCGCGGCGACCCCCTCGACGTCGCCACCTCCTATCACCCCCCAGCGCGCACTCCCTAGCGCACCACTACTCAACCCTGCCCTGACCTCCCTTAGCACCACCACAGCCAAAACCTCCATCTCCAAACTCTGCTGTTTTCCCCTACTCCGCCGACGGCAGTGCGAGCGCCGCCACCCGCTTTCCCTGGGTCTCCATCCCGATGCCGTCGCTCCCCGTTGATGTCACCCACGCCGCTGTCCTGGTCGCCCTTGCCACTGTTGCTGACATTGCTTGCTCTGCCATTACTATTTATTATTGATAAGTTGCTGTTATTACTTGGGTCTCCCTTACACATATTTTGCACGTGCTAGTTATGTGTTCGTGGGTTCGTGTTGTTGAGCATTTGAGTTAGTTGCTTCGGGATTCTTATCCCGTTATTCTTAGTATTCGTTTTCACCGATTAACAGGCAAGTTACCGTCCTCTTGAATTGCTAATTGTAGTGTTATTGAAATTCTTGCAAGTAGATCTCTTTGTTATTGTACTATCCTTTGTTATCTCTTTCGTTGGTTCTATTGAGAGTTTACACGAGCTAACCCCAATATTCTTGACATCGTGCCACTTTGACTCTAAAGTTTGGATCTTTCATGAATGCATATAGAATTGATAATATGATTATTCATACAAGTCACAACACAAATAAATTATTGTAGAGACAATCGTTAGGTTGTATGTCGTTTGATCGTTTGATGATTGATTGATGTTAGACTCATATATGTGTGTGTTCTAAATTTTATTTATCATGTTTGGACACCTATCATGCTTTTATACAATTTATTGACTATAAAATCGATACCCATCATATTCAATTAATTTTTTTTCAAGAAAAATACCCTAAAAACTGTACATGCTTGCTGACCTGAACTTTGATCGTTGTTTTCGAACCAGTAAATGACCTTAAAATGAAATACTTTCTGAATATAAATGTAGCCCCCAAGGTCTAGCTTCCAATAACATCTAGAAATTTTGAATTCCTAGTTTCGTAGCAAAAGTTACGTCTGTTTTACTACAGCTGTGTTTTTTACTTTCAGATTTTCAGATTCTCGTACCTTTCATGTTTAAACAGTAAAAATACTGGTTAAACGACAAAATTTTGCTATGAAAATTTCCAGATTGTTGTTTATCATGTTTAGAAGTCTAGATTATATTTTTACTGAATTTATTATTGAGTTTTTGCTGATTCAAAAATTAAAACTACAAGATGTCGAATTTTTGCCTTAACATAAAATCTGTAAAGAACCATGTGTTTGACCTAGCTACTGTTGTCAGAATTTAAACTTTAAGTATGCGTTGAAACCATGTGGAAGTCTAATTTCTAGATTTTCTGACAGATTCAACTTTTGATTTCTGAGTCAGCGGAAAACTTTATTTTTGTACAGGTTGCGCTTGCTGTCCAGAATTTTGGATACTACTTTTTAATAATTAACTATTCCTATATCGTATTATTACATGAATTGATGTATGTATGTTACATTGCATGATCCTAATGAGTTATTATCATCGTTCTAATTGTCTTATTTCATGTTATCATCCTATTGTTTCCTTATTGATACTATTGTTCATCTCATATCTCATATTGCATATTGTATTGTTGCATTAATAGAATAATTAACAAGTCGGGGTTTAAGGGATTGACTAGAGTAGTTGATGATATAGTGACTATACTCGGATGATGGCCCGTGTTATTGTTATCGTCATTATGTAAGAAATTACACATGACCCGTGTTATTATTATTATCGTCATCATGTAAGAAATTACACATGGCCCGTGTTATATCATTATCGTCATCATACCCAGTACATGAACTATAGAGTCTACCACTATAGTCTAAACGAAATTGATTGTATGCATCGAACCTGTGGTACGGCACACATGGGACACAGTAGTACGTGTAGGAGTTAAAATGATTAATAAACATAAGGATTACACAAAGACATTGCATATTGTATATCATTGTTCTTATTGATATCGAATATTGGCTAAGTGTTATTAATATTGATCATTGAGTATTGTTACCGATAGCAGTTTGCATCGATTATCATGATTTTTGTCCCATGTTATTGATTTCTATTGATCCATTGATTCATTGTTATACCGTTATTCCATTGTTCCCTGCTTTCTCTACTTGTTGTCCATGACTTGCTCTAAGGATAATTTTTCTCCTCTTTTTAGATAAAGTGTATACAGGTAATGAAGGTGAATTGCCTGCTGGAATTGGAGAACAGACATTCTGAAGACTGCTGCTTTCTAAATTGCTTATTGGTTCAATAAACTTAATGTATTGAGACTTGTTATTATTTTGGGATTGGATTATTATTGTTTTGGGCTTATGTCCCAGATTTTATTATTGTTTCCAGACGTTGAATTATTATTACTGTATTTGGATATTTTTATTGTTTCATTCCAAGTATTTTCGTTCATGAGATCATTATTATTGCCTGCGCAATTGTTCTGTATTGTTTATATTATTGAGTTAATCGGATAAACAGCTTATGGGTACCGTTAGTCATTCGCTGGGCTTTTGTCATGTACTCGTATTCCGTATTTTTGAGAAGCAGGGCGTGACAAGGTTTTTAGAGCAACGAACTCACGAACTAGTTCAACCCACCTATAATACGTGCAATATACGTGCACACAAAGAGCCAAAAGCAAATAACATCAAGATCAATGGCAGCAGCTGTGGGCTTCGGTCTGGTTGACGGCGGGGCTGTAGGGGTCGTCGGAGGTCAGGGGTCGCCGGAGATGGCTGGGGAAAGATGATCAGGAGATGGGTTCAGTTTGGGGAGAGAAAGAGGAGAGAGGAGAGAGAATAGACAGCTAGGTTTCGATTTGTGTGCAAAAAATTAAGGTTTGCATTATGGTTGTATTTATAGGGTACAATTAGGGTATTAGGTTAGTGGTTTGGGATCCAATAACAACGGATTTGGGTCAAGAATAAATCAAATTAGGTTTTAGGGTTCAATTAAGAGGTAGATCAAAATCAATATGGTTCAAATAAAAATACCAACAATTAGATAGAAGAACATAGAATCAACAAAATAGTCCAATCACGAAAAACGAAGAATTTCACGAACAAAATTTTAAATCCCAATAAATAAATAAACAATACAATGAATAGAATATAAACTAGACTTGAAAACAATTTGGAAATTCGCAAAGAAAATCAGATCCGTTATAAATATAAAATAATCCAATATATGAATTTTAAATAGATAATCATGAAATAACAATTAATAATCATAATCATAATAGTAATAAATTATTCAATAAAATAGTATTCGGGTTTAGCAATTTTATTAAAATAATCCAATAATGATAATATATTTGTTTTAGACTCAAATATAAATATCCGATAAATAAGAAATAGAAAGTGAGATAAAAATAAACCATTATCCAAAATAAATAAAATTTTTTGATCAGAAAATATTTTAATAAAAGACCTGAACAGAATTTAGCACAAAATAAATTTACAAAAAATCAAATTATAGAAAATACACAAAAATACCTATTGTCGGGAATGGGGGTTACAGGGATTTGGAGTAGGAGTTGAGTTTGGTGATTAAGAAGACAACAGAAGTAGGCGATAGGGTTTGAGATAGAGTAATTAGGGTTAGGGATGGCGGCAGATTTGGTTAGTAGAGGAGATTACAGTTTAAGGTTTTGATCGAGATCGGGAGAGGAATGTCGAGAGGTGGAGTGATTCCGATGAAGGCGAGAGCCACTCTACCTCGATGCCGAGGAGAAAATTAATATATGCCTTATAGGAGTAAAGACTCTGATACCATGTTAGATTTAGGGATAGAATGAAATACTTTATTGCATTCTTATCGATTGATTATAATTGAGTACAATGTCTCCTATATATAGGAGAGAATGAAAAACTAAATCAATACATTATTCGATATGAGACTAAACTAATATATATCATATAACAAAAATTAATACACTTATACACACATTGAACATATTGATGTTGACAAGAAACATCCTTTTACTTGAAGTAGTTGATTTCAGTTGAAATTTCAATGTATATATGTAGTGTACTATCACACTTCGTCAACTTGTAATATGTGCTAGAGAATATCCTTACAAGCTCTTCTCGAAAGAGGCAGAGCGTAGGGCCTGCAGGCTCATGAAACATTGTTTACTTGGTATTGTTGAGAACAAAATGCAATGTGCTTAAGAAAGTTGCAAGAAGAGGAAAGAGAAACAAAAATACAGTCTCGAAATTCTTTGGCAAACTTCAGGTGTGAAAAGTCTTCATATTTGACCCAACTCTTGTTATCATGCTACCAAGTGTTGGGTTTATATCTTGCATATGATATTGGATAAGAAGATGATAAGACGATGGAGAGACAAAGGCGATTAGAAATGGAGTGGAGGCAAGAAACAGTCAGCAGCAGCTACAGCAAAAGTTGCGGTCAACCGTCCCTAATGAGCGGTCGACTGTCCCATCCAAGAAGTCTTCCAGAGGGGAGGACAGTCGACCGCCTTGTTGGTGCGGTCGACCGACAGCGGTGCTGATGGGTTTCGGGCTTGAGTCGGGGTGATTCGGGAAAAGCCCAACTTGCTCTTCAAGTTGGATCGTGTGGCTCCTATCGTAAGGTTATCTCTTATGTACTATCCAATGACTATTGTAACAAGATATCAACTTAGGGTTTGTCTCTAGATCTATATAAACAATTGTAATGGCTCATAGATCAAAGATGATTCTATTGAGTGCCGAATAGAAGAAGAGAGTACTTCATAGATAAGGGAGAGAAAAAGTTCTCCATTGTAAGCAACATCAAGTTCCAATAGGCTTGAGAGAGGGTCGTGGTGAGAATTGTAAAATTCTTGTATATTCTCTAGTTGAAATAATATCTCGGTTCTTCCTCCTCTGGATTGAGGCGAAAGCTCCAACCGGGACAATTCTTGTGTGCTTTGTGTGTTTGGTGTGATCCAGTCTTGCTTGGTGGTTTGTGTTGATTGTATCAAAGACTCAACAAGATCCTCATAATTTCCTAATAAGTGGTATCAGAGCAATTAGGTTCGTGGGTTTGTTCGAGTTCCTTGAAGATGGCAGATCAAAAGACGAAGATCAAGCGGTTTGACAGTAAGATCAACTTCAATCTATGGAACGTGGACATGTATGATGTTTTGGTTCATAAGGACTTGCACCTTGCCCTAGAAGAGAAGAAGCCAACTGACATGCAGCAGGAGAAGTGGGATAAGATTTGTTTGAAGGCCTTGAGTTTAATCCGGTTGCAATTGGCGGACGAAGTCAAATGTAATATTCTTGAGGAGAAAAGTGCGGCGAGTCTATGGGCAACTCAAAACTGACTAATCGGGATCATCGTTGCTAGATCGGATGTATTGGAAAAGGAAGCTGTTTAAGTTTTCAATGAAGGAAAGTACCCATCTTCAAAATCATATTGTGAGTTCAATAAAGTAATATCTGAACTGAAGGCGATTAACGCGGATGATCTTAGCGAAGAGGATAAAGCTTTCAACTTGATTTATTTACTACCAAATTCTTATGATCACTTGATAACTACCATGCTACATGAAAAATCGGCCAAGGAGACGCTTACTGTAGCCGGGGTGATTAAGGGGCTGAAGGAAGATGAACTAAGAAAGGAGACTCATAAAGAAGGGTCTATATCTTTAGGGTGTTTTGTGGTGAATGATGATACTTCAATTGGAAGGGATGCGGCACACAAGGGTAAGATTCGTTGCCATTACTGTAGAGGAGTTGGGCATTACAAGAGAGACTGTCACAAGTGGTTGAGTCAGAAGAGTGCTACTAAAGAAGGGGAACAAGCCCATATAGTCAGCGCAACTGAGTCAAGTAATAATGTTGATTGGTGTCTTCTTATTTCAAGTTCTTCAGATGTGGAGTCAAGTTGGTATCTTGATTCAAGAAGTTCTTCTCATATTTGCTCCGAGAGGGAGATGTTTTCTACTTACAAGTCATCAACAAGCCATAGTGTGAGAACGGGGAGTGGTGAGTTTGTGAAGTGGTGGGTGAGGGAACAGTTGAATTGGAGACGCCAGATGGTAAAGGGTTCACACTAGAAGAGGTCATGCATATTCCTTCGATACAGAAGAAACTTATATCCTTGGGTACTCTTGATGTTCGTGGCTGTAGGTACACAGCTCGAGGTAGAGTTTTGACAGTTTGGGATAGTCGTCGTAAGGTAATGAAGGGTAAGAGGGGAATTGGGCAGGGTCAGCACAACCTCTACCAGCTTTGTGGGAGCAGAAAAACTCGGCCGAGTGTATGGAAGCCCATTGTTCCTAAATCATCATCTAGTAAGCTGTCACTAGAATTACCGAAGCGAGACTGCAACGTTCGAATACCGTTGGAAGGTGGAAAAAGCCTTGGTGTAGGTGGAGTTCGTGTGGAGGGTGGAACCTCCAGATTACATCTACAAGTGTGTGCCCTTGAGGGGGGCATACAGCTGGAGGAAAACAGGTGGAGGTTTGTTCAACTAGCAAGAGAAGCCATAGAAACATGTTGTTTACAAAGTGGAGAAGAAAGGTTTAGAAGAGTTTTAAATCACACAGGTATGGATTCATGCGTATGCAATCCAAGGTGAAGATTGTTGGGTTTATGTCTTGCATACGATATTGGATAAGAAGACGATAAGACGATGGAGAGACAAAGGCGATTGGAAACGGAGTGGAGGCAAGAAACTGTCAGCAGCAGCCACAGCAGAAGTTGCGGTCGACCGTCCCTAGTAAGCGGTCGACCGTCCCATGCAAGAAGTCTTCCAGAGGGGAGGACAGTCGACCGCCTTGTTGGTGCTGTCGACCGACAGCGGCACTGATGGGCTTCGGGCTTGAGTCTAGGTGATTTGGGAAAATCTTAACTTGCTCTTCAAGTTGGATCGTGTGGCTCCTATCGTAGGGTTATCTCTTATGTACTACCAATGGCTATTGTAACAAGATATCAACTTAGGGTTTGTCTCTAGATCCATATAAATAATTGTAATTGCTCATAGATCAAAGATGATTCTATTGAGTGCTGAATAGAAGAAGAGAGTACTTCATAGAGAAGGGAGAGAAAGAGTTCTCCATTGTAAGCAGCATCAAGTTCCAATAGGCTTGAGAGAGGGTCGTGGTGAGAATTGTAAAATTCTTGTTTCTTCTCTAGTTGAAATAATATCTCCGTTCTGTTGGATGTATATGTATATTCTCAATATAATAGGATAATATTGTGTATATTATTCTATGGGGCAACACGGGTTTACACGTGTTATGTATTAATTATTGGAACGGGTTGAGTGGGCTAAAAGCCCAATACCCTAAACCCAGTCTAATCTCTTTATAAGCTGGTCTAGAGATAGTGCTCTGTGATATTCCAATACTGATAAGCAGGGTATAATATCTTAAGCGGCTAGAGATTAACCCTAACCCTAATTTCCCCAAATCAGTATTAACAATCTTAAGAATCCTGTTGAAGCCCTCGAAGACGCCGTCGTTGACCGTCGATATCCCACCGTCGGAATCGATCGCCGCCCGATGCCTCCTCCACTGTCGACGCGTCGCGCGATGTCGACCACAGTCGACGCAATCGACCTGAGATCCAACGGGATTCGAAATTTCTCGCCCTTTCCTTCTCCGATCAAGCGAGACCTGACGTCGCCGCCCCTGACGTCTGCTACCCCGCAGCCGTAGACGGAGTCGTCGCAACCCACAACAACCACCTGGCGCCGCCGCAGCCATAGCCGGAGTCGCTGGCTCTGCCGCCACCTCCAGCCGCTATCCCGACCCCAACCACTGCACCGACCCCAGCCTCTTTCTCTCTCCAGAGAATGGGTGTGGTAGCCGAGATCCAAAGTCCGATTTTTGTAGTGGAGGACTTCGGTGTTTCGTGTTCAGCGATAGGAGCAGATCGCTCCACTGCCATCTTGGTTCAGATCTGTTGTGTGTAGGGGTGATGTTGTTGGATAGATCTGTGTGTGGGGGTGATGTTGTTGGATAGATCGGATGTGTTTCGAAACAGATTTGATCTTAATCAATTGAAGGGGAAGAGACAGTGAAAGATAAGTTCTTTACTTTCCTCGTTTTAAATTTCTGTTAAATATTTTGCTAAGTGGTTAAGTTAAAGACTGTATTAATTATTTGTTAATTAAATACAAGTTAAACAATTGTTTTGGCTATGTGCTAGAACCAAATATTTAAAATAAAAAAAAGGGTTAAACTGTATGTTGACTATAAAATTCGGATCTCCAATTAAACTGTTGCTAGAATTAGATAGTGCTAATAATTTGTTTAATTAGCTAATCTTTAACAATTTGATGAATGTAGGAACTTTAATGTTACCTACAAATTGTGTATGTTGGAGACGATGGATTCGCATCATGGTATGATAAGTCTGCACTACGCAGGCTTCTCCATCGAATTTGGAAAACCAGAAGTGAAGGAAGTCAGAAGCTTCTTGGGATTAGCTGGTTACTACAGGAGGTTTATTCAGGGGTATTCTCAGATTGCAGTTCCATTGACAGGTTTGACCCGAAAGAGTGTGGCATTTGTGTGGACAGATAAGTGCGAGGAGAGTTTCCTTGAGTTAAAGGAAAAGTTGACTACTGCACCCATATTAGCATTGCCGCAAGCAGGGAAGGATTATGACATCTACAGCGATGCATCTCTCAGAGGTTTGGGTTGTGTCTTGATGCAGGAAGGCAAGGTCATTGCTTATGGTTCGAGGCAGTTGCGTCCACATGAGAAGAATTATCCGACGCATGACTTGGAGTTAGCAGCTATCATATATGCCTTGAAATTATGGAGGCATTATGTTTATGGTGAGAAGGTCAATATGTACACGGACCACAAGAGCCTGAAGTATATCTATCAGCAGAGGGATTTGAATCTTCGGCAGAGAAGGTGGTTGGAGGTATTGGAAGACATTCGTCCTGAGATCAAGTATCATCCGGGCAAGGCGAATGTAGTGGCTGATGGACTTAGCAGGAAGAGTAGTTTGTCGAGATTGATCACTACTCGAAGAGAGTTGGCAGCAGAGATCGATCAGGCAGGTATCGAGGTGGTACTGCGAGGTTTAGGGGCATCTTTGGCTCAGTTGAGGCTGCAGCCGTCCGTGAGAGAGAAGATTGTGGAAGGTCAGAGATCAGATTCGGAGATCCAGAAGATGTTGCAGCAGGTTTCAGAAGGCAAGTTATCAGAATTTCGTATCCAAGATGGAGTTCTTTGGTTGGGTGAGAGGTTGTGTGTTCCAGATGATGCAGAGTTGAGAGAGAGTATCTTGCAGGAGGCACACAGCTCATTGTTATCAGTTCATCCAGGAGGTACGAAGATGTACAGGGATATCAAACCCCACTTTTGGTGGTCTGGCATGAAGCGAGATGTAGCAGATTTTGTGGCAAGGTATTTGACTTGTCAGCAGATCAAGGTAGAGAATCAGAGACTTGGAGGTTTGTTGCAGCCTTTACCCATTCCAGAGTGGAAGTGGGAGAATATCAGCATGGACTTTATCACGGGTTTGCCTAGGAGTTCGAAGGGCAATGACTCGATTTGGGTTGTTGTGGACCGATTGACTAAGTCGGCACATTTTCTAGCCATGAAGATTACTTGGTCGATGGAGAAATTGGCTGAGTTATACATTGAAGAGATCGTGAGGCTTCATGGAGTTCCTGTTTCGATTGTGTCTGACAGAGATCCGAGGTTTACTTCGAGATTTTGGAGAAGTTTACAAGCAGCTTTGGGCACCAGAACTGATTTCAGTACGGCTTTTCATCCGCAGACAGATGGTCAGACGGAGAGGGTGAATCGAGTGCTGGAACATATGTTGAGAGCTTGTGTTATGGACTTTGGTGGTAGTTGGGAGAGATACTTGGCATTGGTTGAGTTTGCTTATAACAACAGTTACCATGCAAGTATTGGGATGGCACCGTACGAGGCTTTGTATGGGCGGAGGTGCAGGACACCTGTATGTTGGTATGAGGTTGGCGAGAGGCAGATGTATGGTCCTGAGATCGTGCAGCAGACGTCAGAGCAGATTGAGCTGATTCGCAAGAGATTGGTTGAAGCTCAGAGTCGGCAGAAGAGTTATGCTGACACTCGACGAAGAGATTTGGAATTTGAAGTTGGGGATGCAGTTTTCCTCAAGGTTTCTCCGACCAAAGGAGTTATCAGATTTGGTAAGGGAGGCAAGTTGGCACCAAGGTATATTGGTCCGTACAAGATCGTGGAGAGGATTGGCAAGACCGCATACAGATTGAAACTTCCTGAGGAGTTAGCGCAGGTACATGATGTGTTTCATGTATCGCTATTAAGGAAGTATGTGGCCGATCAGAATCATCAGTTGGTGGAGGTTCCTGAAGATCTACAGGTGAACTTAAGTTACAAGGAACAGCCTGTTGAGATCGTTGATCGTAGGGAGAAAGTCCTTAGAAGCAAGGTGATACCTATGGTCAAGGTATTGTGGAGGAATCAACAGTTCGAGGAGGCTACTTGGGAGCCAGAGGATCGCATGCTGAGTGATTTTCCTGAATTGTTTGAATGAATGTATTTCTTGTATGTGAATGGAATTCTTTGAATGATTGAACCATTGATTGATACGTGATGTAATCTTTTATTTGATTGTGATGTTATATGAAATTATTTGGATTATGATCTAATTATGAAGTTTTGTTTCCTTTTGTTGGTATGTGTTTGAGCTCATTAGTAGTAGTTCTGAGGACAGAACTCTTCTAAGGAGGGAGTGATGTAGAACCCCGTATTTTCAAATATTATTTTAATTATTTGAAAATGAATTTAAATAATTTTTGAGGATTTAAATAAATATTTTCTAAGAAAGTTATCTTTTGTACACGTGCAAAACACGTGCAAATGACTTTTGAGAAGTTTGAAAAATTAAGTTTTCTTTATGAAAAATCATTATTTATTATTTGAGAATTATTTAGTATTTTTCCAAATTTTTCAGAAATTAATTATGCCTATTTGCAATTTTTGAGAAAAGAAGGACTTATTTGCAAAATTGACAATTTTGAGGGTTGAAGTGCAAAACGTATTTACTGGACATTCCGATCAGTATTTGTTGAGGTTTAGAAATATATTTTTCTATTAGATCCTAATTTAAAAGAAATTTGATTCAGTTTTCAAGAATACAATTATATATGTAAGATGTACTTTTAAAAGGATTATTTTGCAAAGTGGGAATAAAACCCTAATATTTTACTCCGGCATATTTAAGGGATTTTCCCATTCCCAGCCTTCATTTACAATATTCAGATTTTGAGTTTGTTTGAGGAACAAGAAGAGGAATCTTGGATCTAGCAAAAGGAGGAAGCTTTTTGTGGACTTTTCTTCAAGAACAATGTGAGTGGTTTGTTTTGTTTTGTTTTGTTTGTTTGTTTACTTTATTGCTTGATTAATGAAGGACATGAGACCTTTGCTATGATTGTTGTGATCGTCATGCTATTGTTTGTTAATCTCATTGTATATATGATATGGATCCTTTAGTTGATATGGATGATTAGAACTTTTAATTGATATTTGGACCAGGGCAAGAAAAGACTTAGAATTGTTGAGGATATGTTGATTTATGAGATCTTGTTGTTAGAAAACAAATTAAGAACTGATTGTGTCGTGATCAGACATTACACATTTGGATCTAGTGATGGTAAACCAATCTTGTTATGTGTTGAAGAAGACATCTAGTTTTGTTGAGAAAACCCTAATCAAAGGATTAAGAGTTTAGATCATGAGGAGATGAGATTTGAGTACTTGATTGATTGAGAAAATGTATCCATGAAGGAGATTATGGAGAGTTGTTTAATTACCTGGATACAAGTTAATTTTGTGATCAGTAAATCTTTAGAAAACTCCAGTTTAGCTTTGTGTTCAGACCTATCTTTTGGGAATCTGTAGCCGACAGCCGACTGTCTTGCGTAGCAGTCGACTGGTACGAGACTACTGTATATTTTTGAGTCTTGAGATTTGTTCGGGACAGTCGACCTAGACTGATGGTCAGTCGACTGATCCTCTGTTTGTATTTTCGTTCCGTCCTTTCGGGACAGTCGACCTATGACCTTTCAGTCGACTCAAATACTTAGATTATTTTAAAGAGGATTATTTGTATTTGTCTCGGGGCAGTCGACTGATGGCTTCCCAGACGACTGATTATGCCTTAGTTTATTTTTGAGAAATGTTGGATTATGTCTTCTGGACAGTCGACTGATATGATGTGCAGTCGACTGGTCCTGAAGGATCTTTGTATTTGATTGTGAGATGTTTTGTTTAGTGTTTGATTTTAAGATGTTCAGTTAAGTATTTGTTTTTGAGATGTTCAGTTATGAACATGATTTTGAGATATTTAGTTGAGCCACTTGTTTAGTGGGAATTTGTTCAGTTATTTGTTTTTGAGTCTCTAGAGGTATGTGACCCTAGTATACCGGTGTTGGGATATTTGTTCAGTTATTTGTTGAGGCCCATTGAGGCAAATTTTCAGTTATTCAGATTTTTAGTCCGGTAGGGTACACTACTCTAGGAGATTTGTTCAGTAACCCAAATTAATAAGGACAGGCATTAGTAGTGTCATGACGAATGGGAACTTAAGTTATGCACCTCAGTATGGCTTTTGATGTAGGATTTAATCTCCTGAATTATCCAAGTAGTTAACTTGAGATGTGTGATTTATCTCCGGAATTATCCAGGTAGTTAGCCTGAGATGTGAGGTATTTCTCCGGAATTATCCAAGTAATTAACTTGAGATGTGGGATTGACCTACGGAATGATCGGAGTCGAGGCGACGCTTTTGGGGTATTATTGTGATAAGGAATCTATGTTTAGATGTGGGATGATCTCCTGAATTATCCAGGGTAAATACCTGTGATGTGGGATCAATCTCCGGAATGATCAAGCATGGACAAATTATCATAGTTTATCTTCATCTCTTAGTAGTCATCGTTGTCAGCATCTAGTCATGATGTTTTTATTGAATCACTTTTATGCATTTGGATTTCCTGACTTTACACACTTGGCTTTTGGTTTTGGTGCCACCTATTATTCTTTTGTCGTACTTCATACTTTAGTGTTTGATCGTTATTCGTTGGATATTATGTTTTAAATTCATTTATGTTATTTGTTTGATTTGTTACCACTCACACCATTTATGGCTGACCCCGTAGTTTTGGGGTTAGGGTTCAACTCTAGCCTCACATGTTGCAGGTCATTGCTTAGATTGGAGGTTGGATGCTTGAGTGGGCATTTTGAGATAGTTGGATTATTTAGTGTTTGTTGTAAAATTGTAATGACATAATGAGTTATTATTGAGTTGTAAATAAAAGATTAATTTGTGTTGAGATGTTTAGACTTCCGCTGTAATTGTAATAATTGTTGTAATAAAGAAGAAAAATTTTAGTGGTGTTGTTGGTGTCTATTGTTGTATTGAAGTGGATTGCTGGGATTCGCCACTTATTTTCTAAGCTCTCATATTAGAAATTTGGGGCGCTACAGAGATTGGTAACTTGAAGTGTCGGTATGATCTACTTTAATTTTCTCAGTATTTTTCATGTGATGGATGTGTTAACGTTTTGTGCGTTTAATCATATGATTGAGAGTTTTAGATCATAGTTATTCTCACTCTGGAAAACTAGCATGTTTAGGGTTGTTAAGTGTTTTATCATACTACGTGTATAGATATTTTGACAAATCCATTGTTTGCAGTTTGTGTGAGATTACATATTTGCCTCTCTAAAATTTAAAATAAAATAAAATTGTATGAGATGTATAACAAATGTCTGTAACTTAGGAGAGAGCATCTCTTAATGTAGAATATGACTCTACTAGTTACATTGTGTTCCCTCTCGTTCATTGTACTGTGTGCGCATAGTTGAATTATAATATGTTAGTCATTGTCTCATTTAGCGTTATGAAGATGATGAAGAACGAGTAAAGAAAGAACTGTTTGCTCAATGTGTTTGAGCTAGTGGACATTGTTAGAACCATTAGAGAAAGCAAATAATTTTTGGAAAATGTGATAGAGTAATTTTGTATTAACTCTTGTCAATCGTATGTATAAGTTGAGTTTAACAAATGAGATAATTAAAAATAATAGTTCTAATTATGTTTTTGAACCTAGCATAATTGGCTAGGATTTGAGAAATATATATTCAATTGTCTGTGAAGAAATGTGATCTAATTATCAAAACTGTGGGGAAACGGAGTTAAAAGCTATTGAGTCAAAAGCTTTAACATCCAAGTTGTTTTGAAATTTAGAATCACTGTGAACTATATATTAATTTGTTTGTTCTTATTAAAACTCATAATTCTGCCAAATGACACTTCATTAAATATGACAAATATAAAAGTTGTGTTCAGATTATGATTACTAGAAAATCATTTAATATGGTCTCTAGGAGCACTCAACTTCTTGAGTCAATACATTCTGATATTTGTAATCTCAGTAGCTTTGTGACTATATGAGACGATTGTTGGTTAGAAGTATTTAATCACCTATGTAGATGATTATTGAATATTTGTCATACATATATGGAGGCTGTAACACTCGTTATTGTGATAAATTAAAATCTAGTCAAATGCTAAAAATCAAGGGTTCAGATTTGATAGAGGTGGTGAATATGTTTAACAACTTTAGAGAAGTTTGAATTGGGCATAATCTCTACTGCACTCTACTTACAACAATCAAACAGTATTGATAAAAGTTAGAATCAAACTCTTAGTGAAATGTTGAATTCTATATCATTGACTGTTGTTTGTCTTGTATAATAATGAGTGATGTTGTATTGTTAATCATATCTCTAATGTGTTACTACACTTTAAATTGAATACACCTTGTAGTCATGACATGAAAACACAAATAATTTTGTTAAAGTGAAAATTTTGTGTTGTGATACATCTGTTAGAGTACATGACTCTAAAAGGCCTAAAGTAGGACCTACAACAAAATTTGTGTGCATTTAGAAAGTGCAGAATGTAGTTTGATGGACAGATGTTGGATCTATCTAATTTGTGTTAGAAGAATCTTGACTTACAGAGTTCTTTGAGGATATGTTCATCAAAGATAAATGTATGAAATAATCTAGTCCTATAGACACGCTCAATGATTCACAGTTGGAATCAAGAACTAGTCTTACTGACACTTAAAAACCTGAATGACAAATAAGCTAAGAAGAGTTTAGTAGACAGTGAGATGATTATGTGTCATTCAATAATACTTCAATTTAGTTGATCTGCCAAAAAAAGGCTAAAACTATAGTAAGTAAGTGGGGTTTTGTAGAAGAAACTTAATTTTGATTGTTCAGTAGCAATCTTAATGCTTTTCAGTAGCTAACAGATTGACTGAAAATGGGGTAGATTTATTTGATGTCTACTCACATGTTTGTCATATTGCTACAATAAGTATTCTTCTTACCCTTACATCTATTGAAAATTTTGTCATTCATAAAAGATATTTAAAAGTTCTGTACTTGATATTTTGTACTGAACAGTTTTGTACTGGAAAGTTTTGGACTAATATGTTTAGTGAACAAGATTTACAATTTAGTAAAATCATTGTATGCTTTGAAACATGTAATATAGCTATCGTATAAATAATTTGACAAATTTCTCAAAGAGCCTAGTATATGAATCAAGTAATTCAGATTAGTGCCTTTAACTTTGTGGTGTGTCAAATATAATGGCTATTATTTACTTGATTTTATTGACATGATTGTTGATTGGAAG
Organism: Hemerocallis citrina; assembly: GCA_017893485.1. Lineage (NCBI taxonomy): Eukaryota > Viridiplantae > Streptophyta > Magnoliopsida > Asparagales > Asphodelaceae > Hemerocallis > Hemerocallis citrina. The sequence continues at coordinate 77,773,845 of CM030361.1, read as the reverse complement.
TGACATCTCTATTATAAATGGAGTTAAATTGTGCTATCCAAATAAATTTAGCTTGAAACACCTAAGTATTGTGGTCACCATATTACGTATAAGGGTGAGTTTTGGTTGGCAAGGGATAACCCTTAGTCAAACCCGATAAATCAAAATGTGTTTCAAAAGTGGGGATATAGTGATTGAAAGAAAGTGTGTTTTGAAACACCTTATGATTATGATAAAAGGGTTGACACCTAATGATGGTGCAACTATGAGACATGTTGAAAAGACATAGCCTTTGAGGTAGGTATGATCTGCAGACTCATTAGTAATCCCATACACATTTGAATGTCCTTAACAGGCTAATGAGATACCTGAGTGGTACTCAAGAGTTTGCTTTGTGCTACTCAAAGTTTAGTGAAAGTCGACAACTAGTAGATATGTGCTTACACTAGGAGAAACAAAAATGTTATGGAAATAAAAAGCAAACAGGCATTGTGCTATCATCCATGAAATCAGACCTCTATGTGTAATCCTCTGTAGGGAAAAAGGCTGAGTGGATTGAAGAAATTGTTGCTAGTTATCCATTAAGAAGTTTAAGTAACTCTCTAATTCTGTTATGCGACTATCAAGCTATAATGCACTGTAGCTCATTACTCACTCTATAATAGTAAGAGGAGTATATTAAGGCTAAAAGAAGCCTAGTTGAACTTTCTCATAGATAAAGTGCAATTGTGACAAGTATGGCCAATGCTCTTGCTAAGAGACTTGAAAGTGATCTAATTATCAAAACTGTGGGGGAAATGGAGTTAAAAGCTATTGAGTCAAAAGCTTTAACATCCAAGTTGTTTTGAAATTTAGAAATGGAGTTAAAAGCTATTGAGTCAAAAGCTTTAACATCCAAGTTGTTTTGAAATTTAGAATCCAATTGGAGCCATAGAGAAGTTCAAACTGAAGCATCAATTTTAGGCAGTTGACATGCTTTAGATAATTTGAAAAGTTCTATGTAAATTCTGTTAATATATAATTTCATTCCAATTTTGATGATACTATATATTTTCATAATTTACTTAGAATCATCTAATTATTCCAAAAGAAAGCATGAAAACTTGTCGATGTGTTTCCGATGTTTAGAATGGTTGTTATATCATTCCAATTCTGATGATATAACTCTTTTATGGATTCATGTTTCATTCCAATTTTGATGATTCAGAATTAACCATAATTGATTTGACTGTTCTATCATTCCAATATGAAACATAGTATAGTTCTTGTGTGGAAACTATAATAGTTCTTGTTCTTTATTTTATTAAAGAAACTTGATTGTGATGCTTGCGTTACATTTTGCTAAGCTATCGTTGAATTGTACTAAGTTCTTTAGTAGAACCAGATACTTTATGAAATTTGCTAGAATTCTTAGAGATATGTCTCTTGATATTCTTGTCTTCAATAAGCTAGCAAAGATGGAGGAGTTAAATCTGTCAAGATAGATTTCAGAATAATGATTTGCTCAAAATGGAGGAGTAAACATAAAGCAGTCTGCAAGGATATAGTTTTGGTTTATTTATCGAAAGAATAAATTTACCACTTGCTTGATAAAACTTCTGTTGAGTTTAAGACTCTTGTGTTCATGAGCTTAAAACTCATATTTTGTTCTTGAAGTTTATTTGCTTTGGTTGATTTTGAAACTATGACAGTCTCTCTAGTTGGTTTAGTCATTGTGAACTATTCTGTTTTGATATGGTTTTAGAACTATTGATTATTTTGGTTTAGTCATATTTGAACTATTCAAGTTATAATTGATTTAGTCTATTATTCATGTTCTTTATGATTCAATAATGTTTGAATCTTTGTGATCCAATATTATTACATTGCTTAGCCTAATATATTGAGAATATAGGAGGAGATTGTTGGATGTATATGTATATTCTCAATATAATAGGATAATATTGTGTATATTATTCTATGGGGCAACACGGGTTTACACGTGTTATGTATTAATTATTGGAACGGGTTGAGTGGGCTAAAAGCCCAGTACCCTAAACCCAGTCTAATCTCTTTATAAGCTGGTCTAGAGATAGTGCTCTGTGATATTCCAATACTGATAAGCAGGGTATAATATCTTAAGCGGCTAGAGATTAACTCTAACCCTAATTTCCCCAAATCAGTATTAACACGTTCTTCCTCCCCCGGATTAAGGCGAAAGTCCCAACCGGGACAATTCTTATGTGTTTGGTGTGTTTGGTGTGATCCAGTCTTGCTTAGTGGTTTGTGTTGATTGTGTAAAAGACTCAACAAGATCTCCATAATTTTCTAACACCAAGCACCTACAAAGAGTTTGCATCTTAAAACAAGCTCACGTGTTCAAAGATGGATCATATGGTACACAAACTATCCATATTTAATTTCAGACTTTAGCATGCATGTCATTTACAACACCCCTCTCAAAATTTAAGATGATCAAGCAAGATTACAAATCTTCTGGAGAACCAAAGATTTCTCCCTTTGATGTTTGCATGGCATATACTTTGTGTGTCGACTACAGACTGAGCCGAAAATGTTGGAAGAGCCTTCAATCAATCGTCATCCTAAGGTATTATACTCATCAAAGTCATGTTGTCTTCTAACTCTACAAAGGGGAGGATTGCATGGGAAGGATTGCGTGGAACTATTTAATACCCTGCTTTATTGGTCAAACTCAATTGATAGATACTCGTGTTATTGCTATGTGAATGGATTCATTTTTTCTGGTGTCAATGGTTACTTACATTTACATTGTGTGATTGTTGAGAATATATTTTCTCAGGTGAATGAAAGGTTGATAATAAACATTTTGTTTCGTGTTTTCGAAGTGGGAGTAGGGAAGATAATTGGAGGTATGTAGTGGTACATGCGGTTAACTTATATATCTCTAATCCACTTAGAAATTTATTTTGATGTAAGATAGTTGTAGGAATCTATATCTTTTGTTCCTGGAAACATAAGGTAAGTGAGAGTATTTTTAACTTTTAATTATTTTTCATTACAACTATCATTTTTAACTGTAGATAAGCGTGTTACCTATGGGTTTGCTAACATCTTCCTCGGACTAAGCGATACCTAAATATTTATACCAGACAAAAGACAAAATTGCAAAGGTTAGATCTTGCAAACTCTGACAGTAAAACTTTTAATTATTAGCGATTTTGAGTCAACAGAAAGATCTTTCAGCAAAATGCACAAGAGGTTTATGATTTAAAATCTTACTTCAATCCAGCTTCTTCTCAACAAAAGAAAATAAATTAAATGACAAAAGATTAATTGTAGACTCGAAATTTTTGCTAACTTGCCCAAAGTTACAACCCAACATGCTTAACAGGATGCCATTTCAAAATGTGACAAACCTGCATATGTCATTTCTACTCGCGGCTGGTACACGACATGGACCCAAAACTAACTTTTCCAAATGGGTAGGATCTGGATTTTATTATTTTGGACCCGACTTGGCCATGCATGCCCTGGTAAGAGCATCTACAGTCGTGGTTGCTAAAAAATAGCAATATGCATATTTTACATATAGAATTTTAGCGTTTGCTGCAGTCGTCAAATGCTATATTATAGCAATTTAAATTAAAAAAATATAAGATGAACTTTGCAAATCCATCCCACGACGAAATGTAATATCGACAATATTTAAAAATGCTAAAATGAATATTTTAATATATTTAATTCGTAAGATGGATCTTGAAGATCCGTCGGAGAGAAAATAAAAATAAAAAAATTGAAAGGGACGGACTTTGGAGTGTCGTCCGTGAATTGCGGAAGCATCGGACGGCTCTTCAAGATCCGTCCGACACTTTGGGGATTTTTTTTCTTCTTTTTCCGTTAATTCAGCCATGTTTTTCGGCTTTATTAATATATTTAGGACCATATTGCCCCTAGACATGCTTCTACATATTCAGCAAGTTTCATGGCTACGAGGCAAACTTCAACCTTCTCTCATCTCACTCTCTATCTCAATATCTGCAAATCGAGGTACAGTCTTCTTTGGGAGGTCATCTCACTATCTATTTTTCAATTAGCCAAAATGAGGTGCAATGTCTTTGATAAGAAGATTTATTGGTCGGTTGAAATCAAAGCGGAAGCAGATGTCAGTTCATGGCAACTCAAGCAACGAAGCTGAAGGAGAGAATCCAAATGTCGACTTCATCGATCAATCCAGTTGGAATCGGGTAGTAGACGATTCGAAACATATTTGTCAATATATTACTGTTAACCCTGAGGGTGGTTTTTGTAAATTCAGGAGAAATTGGAAGGACTCAATCAAGATGTACAATCAGTACTACTCACGGCTCCCACTAATTAAACAACTAGTCGAGCGGGCGGGATGGCACTGTTTCATGAAAATTAATACAAATAGATTGTCCATGCGGCTAGTCGAGGCACTCGTAGAGAGATGGTGGGACACTACCCACACTTTCCACCTACCGTGTTGAGTTTCACTCCGTTGGAATGGGTTATGCTAACAGAGATTTCTATCGGTATTGGTGACTTGCCTCCATGTAACGACGAGGCCTATACTTTCGAAATTGTTCAGACTCGCTTTTTTCCGGAATTAACTGAAGATGATTGGAAATCACAAGGTATACGTATTCTTTTTTCAAAAACTATTTTACTAATACTTTGATTGAAGAAGCTGAAACAGATATCGCACTAACAATGAGGATTGCACGAGCTTTCTTTATGTACTTCCTCGGTGCATTTCTTTATCCTAATGGTATTGGGTTAGTAAAATGTGGTTGGCTAGCCACAATTGAAGATCTTAATTCAGTTGCCAAATATGATTGTGGTAGTCATGAATTTGCTCTACTATATTTATTTTTGGACACATGTAGTAGACTTAAAGTGAAGTCATTTAATGGGTCATGGCAAGTGCTAGAGATAATACTAAATTTATTACCTATTAATTTTAGTCAAATAATGTCATTATATTATTTCAATTGGTCTATTTGTAACATATTTGAAAATTTTCCTACAGTATTGGACTTCTGAATACACAAATTGCTATATTGCAGTTAGAGATAGGAACATTCCTATGGAGACTCACATGGCTAATTCTGTTTTTTGGCCGAAAATTTTGCGATGAAATCGAAAATTCTTGAATATAGGTCGATCTGATCCTATTAGGTAAAATCAATCAATGGCCCGTCATCAGTTGGAGATGCGTACTTCTTCCTCTATCATTTGGCAGCCATATGATGGGTCATCAATTAAAGACGTATATGAAATTAAAGCTGCCAAATTCATTTCACGGTATCGACATATTTTTACGTACTGCGACCAGATATATTAATTTTTGTTAACATAGTTTAATGTACTTTTACTAAACTGTTCGGTTATGCAAAAGTAAACATTTGAGGCAAGATGTATGGTATCTTGGTGATCTTTGTATTCGCCAACTTACTAGAATAATTGCTATCCCAAAAGACCCACCTCCTCTCATGCGTGTAATGTCAACCAGTACTAATATTCTTGAACCTATCGAAGCATCGCAATTCGTAACTCGGATAGAGCATAGCACCTATGATCAGTGACAGAATATATATATATAGAAAGTAGTCATTTGTATCAGGTATTATCAATCTCATCAATCTCTCCTCTGTCTTAGCTTGTGATTGAATATGTATATATTTAGAAAGTAGTGATTTGTATCCATCAGGTAGTATTAGTCTCCTCAATCTTAGCCTAATATCAGGTTGTAATTCATGTATATATTATGGACATTTGTCAATCAATAGAGACAGGGAACCATTTTCTTTCATGGTATCAGAGCCATTTTCTTTACTCTCCTCCTCCTAACTACCATTGCTACCACCTCTATTTACTTTCTACAGCTCCCCTCTTCCCTAATCTTAGCCCTCAATGGCAGGACAACCCAAGTTTCACTCGGCTTTAGCAATCACCAACGTGAAATCCCTCATTCCAGTCACGTTAGACAATGATTCTAGCCTATACATTTCTTAGGCAGCCCTCTTCAAAGTTCAAGCCCGTGTCCATAACGTGCTTGATCACATCGTTCCTCCTACCGATGAAAAGGATAAGAAGGCGGCAGATGATGCCAAAACAGCCAACCCCGATCTTTGGCATCGTCTTGATGCGGTTGTGTTACAATGGATGTATGCCACCGTATCACAAGATATTCTCAATTCCATCCTTGTGATAGATGACTCGGCCGAAAAGTGTTGGAAAAGAATTGCTGCTATTTTCCAAGACAACAAACACTCGAGGGCTGTCCACCTCGAAAACCAATTCACGAACACGAATTTGGAGGATTTCCCTACCACCAAAGCCTACTGCAACCGCCTCAAACTTCTAGCCGATCAATTGGCGAATGTTGATGCTCCAGTCTCTAATACTCGTTTGGTCTTGAAGATGATTTCGGGACTAACTGATCCTTATGCAGGATTTGTGACGTACATTCAACAACATGATCCTTTGCCGCCCTTTGATACCGCCAAGTTGAGATTGGAACTGAAAGAGTCGACTATTCTTCAACGGGCCGCTCGTGAATCTGGCTCATCTTCATCTCCGGCTGCCCTTGTTGCAAACTCCCAACATTCTGATGATGATATGAATGCCCAATATTCTTCTCCAGGTAATCAAAATCATAACAATCGGAATAATAATAATAACAATTATCGTGGGAACAAGGGCAAGAAAAACCACCAACATTCTGGCGGTGGCCAGAACTTCGGTAAGGGCGGACGGAGCAGTGGCGCCGGTCGTGGACAGCAGCAACAGTGGCAGCAGTTCAATCCATGGCAACAGTGGGCTCCTTGGTCTCGTCCTCCATGTCCCTATCCATCCTACAATTGGGCCAGACCCAATTTTACTCCCAGACCACAGCAGCCAGGCCTACTTGGATCAAGACCACAACAGTCAGCGTTCACTGCAACTGCACCCAACCCAACCGACATTGAAGCAGCCCTTCATACACTCAGCCTTGCTCAGCCCGACCTGTCTTGGTATATGGACACCGGGGCAACATCACATATGACATCCGCGCAAGGTAATCTCTCGTCTTATTTTAATTTGAGCAAAAATAATGGTATAATTGTTGGAAATGGCCATTCTATTCCTATTCGTGGTTTTGGTAGTGCTAATCTACCTCCCCCCACCCTCCATTAATGTTAAAAAATATCCTCCATGCCCCAAATTTAATTAAAAACTTAGTTTCAGTTCGTAAATTCACTACGGATAACCAAGTTTCTGTTGAATTTGATTCTTTTGGGTTTTCTGTGAAGGACTTTTAGACAGGGATGGCTCTAATGAGATGTGATAGTCGGGGCGAGCTATATCCCATCACCACCACCACCACCAAAAATAATCAAGTCGTTTCTCCATCCATTCTTGCAGCTTTGTCTTCTTCCCTTTGGTATGACCGTTTAGGTCACCCGGGAGCACCTGCTTTAGACTCCCTTAGGCGGAATAAATTGATTGAATGTACTAAAACTAGACATTCGAGTTTTTGTCACTCTTGTCCTCTTGGTAAACATGTTAAATTGTCGTTTGTTGAGTCTCATAACTCCACTTATATGCCTTTTGATATTTTGCATAGTGACTTGTGGACATCTCCTGTTTTGAGTTCTTTAGGTCACAAATATTATTTGCTCTATTTGGATGACTATTCGCAATTTTTGTGGACTTTCCCTATCTCCAAAAAATTTCAAGTCTATCCAACTTTTCTCAAATTAAGAGCCTACATCAAAACTCAATTTGAACGGGAATTAAAAAATATTCAATGTGACAATGGTAGAGAATATGATAATGGTCCTTTTCAGAGTCTTTGTGAAGCTAATGGAATTTCCTTTCGTTTTTCTTGTCCGCATACTTCATCCCAAAATGGAAAGGCCGAAAGAAAAATCCGTTCCATTAATAATATCATTCGAACTTTATTAGCTCATGCTTCACTACCTCCGTTTTTTTGGCACCATGCTTTCCAATGGCAACGTATCTTCTAAACATTTTACCAAGTAAAACTCTCGCTTATCAATCGCCTCTCAAAATTCTATATCAAAAAGACCCATCATACTCTCACCTACGAGTCTTTGGTTGCTTGTGTTATCCTTTATTCCCTTCTACTACGATAAATAAGCTTCAACCTCGTTCAACACCTTGTGTATTTTTGGGTTATCCGTCAAATCATCATGGTTACAAATGCTATGATTTATCATCAAATAAAATTATCATTTGTCACCACGTACTATTTGATGAAACCGAATTTCCCTTCTCAAAGTTGCATACTCCTCATTCCACATCCTATGAATTTCTTGACAATGGCTTATCACCTTACGTGATTAACTATTTGCAACAGCAGTCCACTCCACAAACTCAAGTGCAGGCCCAACCTTCACCTTCTCCCTCTTGGTCTAGCTCGCCAGCTACATCCCAGTCAGCTCACCCACCTTCTCAGCCGGCACAGTCAACCCTCTCTTCTCCACAGTCGGCCCAGTCCGCCTCTTCCAACACAACACCATCATCTTCCATTTTTGGTCAGTCAGATCTCAGCCCACATTTAGACCAAACACAACATCCCCCTCTTCCTCCCATTTTCCAGCCCACTTCGAGTTCAGAAACGAAACCCGTGATAAGGAGCCAACACGGTATTTTCAAACCCAATACAAAATATCATGGCCTTCTTACTCATGTCACAAAATCTCCCCTCCCTCGTAACCCTGTGTCTGCACTCAAAGACCCAAATTGGAAAATGGCTATGGATGACGAATATAATGCTCTCATTACAAATAAGACGTGGGATTTAGTGCCTCGTCCACCTGATGTTAATGTTATTCGGTCTATGTGGATTTTCAGACATAAAGAAAAATCTGACAGTTCTTTTGAGAGGATAAAGCCCGACTTGTAGGTGATGGTGCAAGTCAACAGGTTGGCGTGGATTGCGGAGAAACTTTTAGTCCGGTCATTAAACCGGCGACTATTCGAACAGTACTCAGTCTTGCTCTCTCTAAGGCTTGGCCCATTCATCAGTTGGATGTTAAAAATGCCTTTTTACATGGTAAACTAAAAGAAACAATGTACATGCACCAACCCTTGGGTTTTAAGGACCCGACTCATCCTAATCATGTATGTCTTCTGCGAAAAGCGCTATATGGGCTCAAGCAAGCTCCTAGAGCCTGGTACAAACGATTTGCCGATTATGTTTCTTCCATTGGGTTCTCTCAGAGCAAGTCTGACAACTCTCTCTTCATCTACCGGAAAGGTACTCATATGGCTTACATTCTTCTTTATGTGGATGACATCATCCTTACTACTTCTTCTGATGCTCTTCGCAAGTCTATTATGTCACTTCTTAGCTCCAAATTTGCTATGAAAGACTTGAGCCCACTGAGTTACTTCTTGGATATCACCGTCAATCGACATACTGGTGGTCTATTTTTGTCTCAAAAAAAATATGCAGAAGAAATTATTGAACGTGCTGACATGTCATCTTGTAAGCCTTGTCCTACTCCGGTTGATACTAAACCGAAGCTTTGCGCTAAATCTGGCACTCCATATGAGGATCCCTCTCACTATCGTAGCCTTGCCGGAGCCCTCCAGTATCTCACATTCACGAGGCCTGACATCTCTTATGCGGTACAACAGATATGTTTATTTATGCATAATCCGATGGATGATCATATGCAGGCTCTCAGGCGCATCCTGCGCTACATTCAAGGTACACTTCATTATGGATTGCATCTTTATCCTTCACCGACTAATTTTCTGATTTCGTATACAGATGCAGATTGGGGTGGTTGCCCAGATACCAGGAGATCTACTTCTGGTTATTGTGTGTTCCTTGGTGATAACTTACTCTCCTGGTCTTCTAAACGCCAAGCCACTCTATCTCGCCCTAGTGCTGAGGCTGAATACCGAGGTGTTGCCAATGTGGTTTCTGAGTCATGTTGGTTACGCAATCTTCTTCTGGAGTTACATTGTCCTATCCATAAGGCTACATTGGTCTACTACGATAATGTTAGTGCGATATATTTTTTTGGGAATCCAGTCTAGCATCAACGCACTAAACACATCGAGATGGATATTCACTTTGTTCGCGAGAAAGTTGTTCGTGGACAAGTACGCGTCCTACATGTCCCATCGCGTTATCAGATTGCCGATATTTTCACAAAATGTCTTCCTTTAGTGTTATTTCAAGATTTCAGGGACAGTCTCAGCGTACGACAACCTCCCGCCTCGACTGCGGGGGTGTGACAGAATATATATATTTAGAAAGTTGACATAATATATATATATTTAGAAAGTAATATATATATATATATATATATATATATATATATATATATATATATATATATATATATATATATATGACAGAATATATATATAAATATATTTAGAAAGTAGTCATTTGTATCGGGTATTATCAATCTCATCAATCTCTCCTCAATCTTAGCTTGTGATTAAATATGTATATATTTAGAAAGTAGTGATTTGTATCCATCAGGTAGTATTAGTCTCCTCAATCTTAGCCTAATATCAGGTTGTAATTCATGTATATATTATGGACATTTGTCAATCAATAGAGACAGGGAATCATTTTCTTTCAATCAGTATTGGGCAACGGTTTCAATTGGTCCGATAATGCTGACACTCTCGCATGCAGCAAATGTCGGATATGTTATGAGGAATGGGTTGTAGATTAATTGCTTTGTGGGTACGGCACTTGTTGAGATGTATGCAAAGTGTGGTCTGTTGGATTTAGCGGAGCAAGTGTTTGACGGGATGGCTCGGAGAGATACAATGTGTTATTTATAATGCAATGATACGAGGTTTTGCAACAACACATGGGTGTGGGCACAGAGCTGTTCATCTCTTCTATAGGATGGAGATTGAGGGAATAAGGGTTGATGATGTGACGATGGTGGTGGTATTGAATGCATGTGCTCATTCGGGGTTAGTTGATGAAGGAATGACATACTTCAGTAGGATGCAGAAGGATTTCGGGATTGAACCGAAGAATGAGGAGCAGCACTACGGGTGTTTGGTAGACATACTGGGTAGAGCAGGGAAGCTGGAGGAGGCTGAAAGGGTGATTGCAGAAATGCCCATGAAGCCTAATCCAGTCCTGTACCGATCTTTGTTAGGAGCTTATAAAGTTCATGGCAATCTAGAGATGCGCGAGAGATTGGTTTCTCAATTGCTTCAATTGGAGCCCGGTCATGGAGGGAACTACGTATTGCAATCCAATATGTATGCGATTACTAGGCAATGGGAAGAAATAGGGAAGGTGAGGAAGACAAAGAGGGATAAGGGTATTAGTAAGACTCCGGGGTTGAGTTTAGTAGAAATGGATGGAGTTATACACGAGTTTGTAATTGGAGATAAGTCTCACTCACAATCAAAACAGATTTACGAAATGCTCGATGAAATTGGGAGGAGGCTTCATGCATATGAGCACAGGGCAAAGACGAAAGAGGTATTGTTTGATGTGGAAGAGGAGGACAAGGAAGATGCATTGTCATACCATAGTGAGAGAGGCTGGCCATTGCCTTTGCTCTCATTGCGTCGGACGGACCCTAGTTCTCCTATACGAATTATAAAGAATCTTAGGGTTTGCGGTGGTGGTTGTCACTCGAGCACCAAGCTTGTTTCTTTGATATATAGAAGGGAGATTATTGTGAGAGATCCAAGTCAGATTCCATCATTTCAGAACTGGTGAATGTTCTTGTTCTGACTATCGGTGAAGACTTCATTCAAGTCATGAATTGGGGTGAGGTTCAGAAGCAGCACAGTTCTTTCTAGGCAAGTGAATCAGTTTTTTATTGCTGTATACTAATTGGTATATGATGGAGAAACAGAATATAGCAAACGAAATGGAACCGGTTCTAATTTAATTCTGATATTTTAATTCACTGTTATGCAGAAATTGCTACTATCTAATCTTAGAAGATTGTAATATCATAGTACGATAAAAACAAGTCAAAAAATTTAAAGTGAGAGTAACTATAAGTGTACTTCATTTTGCTCTTTAGAAGTAATCAAAAATAAACAATCTACATACAGAACAGCTGCTACAACAAACACTACCTGGACATATAAATATATAAAGCCAACATCATTAATCCTGTTTATGTTTATTCCAGTCATCTATTGCAAAATGATCATGACATCCAGTATTTTCACGCTGGCTGGCAAGATGATCGATCATCTGACTGCTTCAACTCATCACCCTCCACTTCCTCGCTAACCTCAGACCCTGAACACTCACCCCCACAATCTTCCATTTCCAAATTCTCAACATCTGCTTCAATATTTGCACATTGTAACTGCTCCGAATCACTGCTGCTACTGCTCTGCATCTGATTCAGACTTTCTTTCTTCACAACATTAAACACTATCCCATTAGAAATCCTTTCAGGTTGCAGAAAATCCCCTTCAGAAACCATAAAACTCGTCGTTGTTGATGAAGCAGTATTGTCTGCTTTTCTATCAGTTGTTGAACTTGAATGTGTTGCACTTCTACTGAATTCCAAATCAAACTCAAGATTCTGAACAAAGCTGATGAATGTTTGGGCAGAGGGAGTCCTCATTAGGGGCCCACCAGATCTTGTCCAAGAATGAAGATCGATGCTCTCTGATTCACTCTCATTTCCATCATGCGAGTTTTTGTGGTAAACTCTCTCGTCTTCATCTAGAGAGCCTGATGAGTTCTCTCTAGCAATGCAGTTCCACGATGGGATCCTCTTCGAAGTATTGAAACCATTAGTGATTATTGGCAGTGGTAATCCATGAGAAGGAAAACAAGCAGCAGCAGAAGTAGCTAGGGCTGCTCTTTGAGCGCTTCTCTGAAGACGACGCATATGGTTCAAAAGGGCAACACATTCATCTAATACAAGTTCAATCGCACAATTAGCTTTCATGGCTGAAAGTTTTTCCCAGGTGCATCTTCTTCCTTGGTTGGCAGCCTTTTGAAGTTCCAGATGAGATGGGTTTTGTATGATCTTTGAGTACTAGAAATGTATCGATAGAAGGCGAATAAGTATTTTGTCAAGTTAAATAGTAGAAACATTGGAGTAAAAGAACTTCTGAGCTGCGAATATTTTTTTTACCTGCGCAAGTGTAGCTGGCATAACCACAGTAACATCACCTTCCCATTCTTGTGCAAAGAGTTTACAAAGTCCACCAAGAGGAAAACCAAGTTCTAGGAATTGATTGCATCGATGTTTCACCTCCATCTCAACAATATGAGCAAGCTATAAATAAATACAAAAATGAGGGCAAAAGGATTAACTTAACAGATATAGGTGCAACAAAATGGAAGTATTGAGAATGTACAAAACCAAAGGATGAAGAAAAGAGAAATTATAGAGCCTAATCAGGTTTAACTCATTGTAAAGGTTATCTAATAAATATAGGGTATCATATGCAAAATAAGTTACACTCTTGGTTGCTACAAGTGAAAGAGAGCTTTTGGTGATATTTTCTTTCCCTTCAACTAATAAGCTCTCACTAAGAAAAAATAAAGGTGAGGCTATGAAGGGATTCAAAATGTGGCGTAAAGTTCACAGACAAACCAACAAATTAAGTTCAAAAGAGTTGGAAATTTGAAGATTGTTTAGAAGATCTTAAACCTATACCTTTGCAGCAAAGTTGCCACCATAAGCTCTCACAATCTCCTTTATCCTTAGAAATGGAGCTATATGAGGATTTGCCTGGCTGACAATGAAATGATTAACATTGAACAATTCCTTCAATTGATTAATTGGCAAATCACTCTCCAAACTCCCATCTCTCCATCGTCGAGCTGAACTTCCAGAACCTTCTTCAGCTCCCACCACGAAAGGGGCATGAAAAGGAACAATTTCACCGAACCTATCCTTGGCCATCAGCTCCTGAGCCTCGAAAAGCCCAGGAAACGCACATGATGCAGTCACTGCACTCCATATAACAACATTCGGCGATGTCAAGTAGTTTAAACAACGTGGAGGCTCGTGCTTTCTAGGCGAACACACGGTGATTCCAAGAACTCGGCCAGACAAATCATACGCCTCTTGAAAAGTTAAATTACTCGTTAAATTCCTCAAAAGGTGTTGCAAATGGCGAATCTCATGAACCGCTCCTCGCTTCATTATCCTCTTGATGACAGTGAAAACCCCACCCATTTGGTCAAAGAATTCGAGAGACTGCCAGGAGTCATTAAAGAACGTCTCAAGCTCCGGCCACGACCGTGTGGCCACAATAGCGCACATGATTGAGCCCACACTGGACCCTGCAATTATTCTTGGCAGGAGTTTATGTTCGACTAGGGTTTTGACGACACCCACGTGGAAGGCTCCTAAAGATGCACCTCCACTTAGAAGAAGGGCGGTCCGACCAAAAGCGTGCCTTGTTTCGTGCATGAATGCGAGCTTCTCCTCAAGCAGAAGCTCGTCAGAGTTGGAGTCGCATACCATTTTCAATTGAGTAGAAACCTCACCGATGTATTCCTTTATGAATCTAGGTACCTGGAAGAACGAAATTCAAGTTTGTAAGTAAGCAACCAAATATAGCTCAAAAAAGTTTAAGCCGTGAAATAAGAATCTTTATGATACCATGTAACGAGTCACAGTAGGAAATCTGAGAGAGACTGCATTGAATGAAAGAGAGTATATGGTACAAGAAAAAAATTCTACAGTAAATTCCACCTCTGCCCAATAATTTTACCCTGATACTGGGCCAAACTTAAAAAAAGATAAACAATGAAGAAAAATACTCAATATACTCTAATAGAGACATCAATCTTTTAAGTATGTGTTACCAAGAAAGGAGTGGATCTAAGGCATGTATCTAAAATTTACTACTCTTGGCATATAGGTAATAAATCAGCAACAGAACATAAAATAGCAAGTGACATGCATCACATTATCCAAATAAAGAAAAATTGTCATGCATCATTTATTCTTATTCTTCAAATGGTATGCAAAGTAAAACATAACTGTGTAGATGTTACTTTTAAGATTATATAAGCCATACTTATATTAAGATGGACTACTTTCAGCAGTATCACAATGTGGAAACCCTCACTTCAAAGTTCGAAATGGATGATAAACCTCCAAACCGGAATTGCACCATGCTAAATTTAATATTGACCATAAAAACTATCTAGAAATACGATTTTAGTAAAAACGGAAATGAGACATATTCACTGCTATGAAATTCGAAAAGGAACTTTGAGCTCATTTTTTGCTAAATTTTGCAGTTAGCCAATAGTGATTTTCATCATTCTATAATTGAGTGAACAACATCATAACTTCAAAAAAATGATCCTTCCACCTAGAACTAACAACGAGCATGTTGATATATACGAACATACATCCATTAATTCGCTAACCCAACAACCACACAAATATCATTCATAAAATTTATAATAAAAAACTTAACTGAGCTACAAAATAACGTGTAGTATACCTGAAGCCTCCCCTTATGGAGCTGAGGGTTGCACATATTCCCCAAATTCCTCATCAAATCAGCCCGCATACAAAACACAATGTCCCTCAAAGACCCTTCTTCCCTCCTCTGCCTCAACTGCTGCAACTTATTCCTCACCAACTCCTCGTCATACAAATCCGACTCATTCCTCCTCTGCGTCTCTCTCTCAAGCATCTTAGCTCCATGAGCCCACTCCTCATAAGTCAATGCACTCCTCATCATATTCCTCCAAAACTTTCTCCTATAAGCCAACTCTGCCCGCGACTTAACATTGCTGAACCTCCTTAACAAGAAAGCAATCAGGGTTACCATGAACAGAAGTCCCTGTGGGTTTCTTGGGTGCAGCCATGAGACCAATGAGAATGTGTAGGATCTGACAATCAGAATGCAAATGTGAAGGCATGAAGCTATTTGCTGGCGCAAATGCCCAAATGATGAGCAGAAGAGAACCCGAAAAGCGACTGTTCGGCCGATGACTGATGATGGGCCGATAGGGAAGGGTCTGATCGTTGCTTCACTGATAATATCCATCTATCCCTTTAAGCAGTCCAAACCCCAGTTACAGCTGAACCCAAAAACAAGTACCAAGATTGGATTTTGAGAGTTACCCAATTCGCTAAGATCTGAAATAGAAGAACCCAGATGATAAAACCATGGAACAAAGCTAGGGTTTGGTGTGATTCGAATTGGGGGTTTTTGATACAAGTACCAAAATTGGATTTTGATGCAAACCCAACTGAGAGAAGCTGGATCTGAAGGGAATGAGTGGAGATTGGTGGAGAATGGAGAGAAGAGGAGAAGGGGAATCGGATTGGGATTCTAGAAGGATTTATTGAAGGAAGAGAGCAAAAGTGTGAGATGATTGGGATCCGAATCAACTGATTTAAATTATAATTTAAAATTGTAAATCCCAATTCTTAATCTTTCTCTCTTACTCAGCAATGAGAAAGAGATAAAGATTAGAATTGGGATGATGAGAAAAAAGAAAAAAAAAACAAGAAAAAAAGAAAATAAATTGGGTTAAAATATTGGAGTAAAGATTGAGACAAGATTGATTGCGGCAAAAGGGTGAACGCAGATCATGCGATCTTTCTGGTGGTCCCACCGCCTCTGATATCCACTTTCTCAAAATTATTTGCTTCTGGAAGCACATGCCTTTTCTAAGTTGCAGAAAAGTACTGAAAAAATAGTACTATATCTAATGGAGTACTTCTTTATTATCGCGTGAAATAAGTTGTTGGAGTCCGTTCACGTCACCCTATCACTAAACAAATTGATGGACGAAACGTGGAACAACAACTAAAATTAATAATTTACGCATCTATGTGATGTACTCGTAATAAATATATATTTTTTAAAATAAATATTTCCATAAAATAGGGGTGACGAACGGGTCGAGTGGGCCGGGCCGGGCCCAATCCGTAAGGGTTGGCATGTAGAATTATACGGGCCGGGCCGGATTTTATTCTTAGCCGGGCCGGGTTGTTTTTTCGTTTGGGTGGCCCGCCCAACCCTTGAACCCTTTAGGGTTCAACCCGGATTGGGCCGGGTCGACCTGCAGGTTGGCACGTTTAATATATATATATACATATATATATATATATATATATATTTGGTAGCTTAAATTAAAATAATAATTATAATTATAATACTAAGTTAGTAATAATACTAATAAACAATAAAAATCGTAATAATAATAATAAGATTGAAAGAGTGAAATTGATAACAAATTTTGAAATATTATTCATATGAATTTAAGTTATACAATTTTAACAATTTATAACGAAATGAAGAATTCAATTCACAAATAAGTTTTATACAATAACATATTTCTTATATACAATTTTAATTGAGTACAAGTTTTCTAATTTGACATAACAAGCAAAGCTATTGTTGTTGTTATTGTTGTTGTTGTTGTTGTTCTTCGGACGAGTTGCTCCCACTTGTGGAACTTGATAGTGCTTTCCCTTGCGTCCTATCTTCAGCCTTCAGCCAGTCTTCTGTGCAAACGAGCATCTCTAACGCCTTGGGCTTCAACCGATTCCTGTAATCAAATAGAACCCTGCCACTTGTAGAAAATGCACTCTCAGAAGCTACTGTAGAGACAGGAGGAGTTAGTAAATCTTTAGCCATAATTGACAGAATACTAAAAGTGTGTTCATGTTCTTTCCACCATTGTAAAATATCTAGTGGAGAAAGAGTAGGCTCAGTATCCTGTTGGTTATACCAAAATTTAATTCATTTGGTTGATTAGTCCTAGGTTTTTTAGATTGAATTTGTTCAAG
This sequence comes from Hemerocallis citrina, assembly GCA_017893485.1. Classification (NCBI taxonomy): domain Eukaryota; kingdom Viridiplantae; phylum Streptophyta; class Magnoliopsida; order Asparagales; family Asphodelaceae; genus Hemerocallis; species Hemerocallis citrina. The sequence continues at coordinate 77,756,122 of CM030361.1, read as the reverse complement.
TAAACTAAATGTTCCATCACCAATTCTACTTTTACCCTTACCTTTAGAACTACCAAAAGAAGAACTAACTACAGAAGTTGTACTACTAGAAGCAAAACGTCTATCATAATAATCATACAAGTTATTTAACATAGATTCAAACTGAACTAAAAAGGTAGCGCAATCAATTGTTAATTCTACATTGTCCTTTAAATATCCAAAAAATATTTGTATCAAATTCTTCGTACCTTCTAATTTGATACGGGGATCAATAACAGTAGTAACACAAATCAACATAGGAGGAGGAAAATAATACTTCAAATTTTTTTGAAATGCAGGTATTACAATTTCACTAATATAGGGATCATTTAACATTTCGTTAAATATTTGCATCATGCTAACTAATTCAATAAAAATGCTACTAGAAGTAGATTCATATGATTTTGAAAATTTTAAAGTTGCGGTTTTAAAAGGTTCTAAAAATTTCAACAAAGATTCGGCAAAAAACCAATCGGGGGGAGTCATTTCAAAATTGTGCATATTTTTTGCGATACAAAAATTATTTACAACTGCTTTATAATCGGTGACAACATTTAGTAAATCAAAAGTAGAATTCCATCGGTGTCTAACATCTTTTGAAAATTTTCTAAAAGGAACATTTCTAACCCTACACCAAGCTTTCCATTCTTGTAAAATGCTTGGACTTAATACAATGAAATGTACACAATTTCTAATTTTAACTATATATGGATCAGCTATTCTTAATGCATCTTGAACACATAAATTTATAATATGACATGCACATCTAACATGAAAAATATTGTCAGATGGAGGGTTTAATACAGATTTTAAAGTAGTAATTGCTACATTGTTGTTAGATGCATTATCAAAACTAATAGCCATAATTTTATCGCGAATATGAAAAACATCACAAATTTCTATAATATGGTTTACTATTCCAGCGCCACTATGGGGATACGGCAACGTCGCAAGTGATATGATTCTTTTTTGAAGAATCCAATCATTATCGATCCAATGATAGGTTATTCCCATCGTTGGAATATTATTGATACCCGTCCAACAATCCGAAGTTAAACCAACCCTACAAGTTAAACTCCATAAAATTGCAATCAACGCGTCCTTCATTTCAACATACATTTTAAAACAATCCGATTTGCAAGTATTTCTCGGAATTCTTTTAAAATGAGGGTTTAAAGCCGTTTGATTAAAATTTTCCAAGTTTCTACTATCGGGATAGGAAAATGGCAACTCTTCCTTAATGACTAATCGGGCCATTTCCCGACGAACAAGTTCGGGATCATAAGGGTGGCTATCTACTTGACCGGTCCTAGGGTTGATTTTTTGTTGGCCTTGTATTTGATCAAGAAGTTCTTTATGATTATGTTGTATGTGCCTACTAATTGTACCGGTGTCGTCACCCCTCTTGAATTTGTATGTTTTACTACATGTTTTACACACTTTCAAACCTATACCCGGAGTATGTTCGTCCGGGATATAATCATAAAACTTATGCCAATCGCTAGTTTCTCCTCTACTTTTCCTACTACTACGGGGTTGTGTGATTTCGGGTTGTTGTTGTTCTTCTTCTTCTTCTAATTGAATGTCACCTACAACATCCATGTCGTGTGTACCCCATTGTTCCATAGTAGGATCAATGTAATCTTGGGTGGACTCACTAGTTGGGACAATTGGTGGCCTACGTGAAGAGGAGGAGGAATCTTGTCCGCTACGACCGCTACCACGTGATCTAGACATAATGTAGTAATGTGCTAAAGTAAAGTATGTAAAAAAAAATACAATGTAGGAGCGGTGAATTATACAAAAAAATCTAAAAAACAAGAGGGTTGAGATAGAGAAGTTCAAAAAAACAAACAATAATTTTAACTACAACGCAAAAAAAAATTAACGAGAGAGATAGAGATATTTTGATACCGTTCACCGTGGAATACGCGTATGTAAAAAAAACCGTTAAAATAAGAATAGAATAGAAAAGATGGAGGGGCGCTTTGCCGATTCCGCAATTGAAGAGTTGAGAAGAGGTTGAAGTAGATTTGACGAGGATTGAAGAGAGTTGAAGACGTTGAATTTTGTTTCCGATACGACCGAAATTTGATCGTGTATATGCCTCCTTGTACACTTGTTTGATGAATACTACAATTGTTCAAAAATTCTTTACAAATGATGTATAATAGTAGAGAGAGTAAGAGAGTGAGGTGTGATTTTTTATGAGATTTTTGGGGGATATTTATAGGCTAAATGGGAGAAGAAAAAAAACCAAACGGCTCTGTCCCAGAGCCAGACAGAGCGCAGCAGCAACGGTGTGATTTTCGACCATTCGACCCGCGGGTCAACGGTCGACCTGTCACGGGCGAACGTTCGACCCGTACGGGTCGAAACCCACGGGTCGACCCGCGGGTTGGCGGGTCAAATTCATGGGTTGGGTCGGGTTTCGCGAATTCGATTCGCGAAAATTGAGACCCGGGTCGACCCGGTACTGTTCACCGGGTTCGACCCGAACCCGCGAAGCAATTTAACGGGCCGGGTTGGTGGGCCGGGTCGCGGGTGGGTCGCCGGTTGACCCGGCCCCGTTGCCATCCCTACCATAAAGTTTGGCCATAAATCTGAGATTTTCTTTTTATGAGTCATAGACGAATAATTATCTTAAAACATTCTTTATAATAATTATGTAGGTAGGTTATACATATTGATAGATTTATAAATGACAATTTTTCTACCTCCATTATAATATTAGAGATAATATGTGTAATGTGTTGTGCTTTAGCGTTCAGATACATACGATCAATTGCTCAGAAGTCATGAGCCAATGTTCAGTATCATAAAAAGGTTTGCCAAGATTGCCTGTTTAACAAATCGGCATTAATGACTTAGGTATTGTTCTTTTTCTCCTCTTATAAGAGATTTACCTCTTGTAAGAGGTAGTCCCCCTCTTACAAGAGTTTTTTTAGTGTTCTTTTTTTACCTCTTATAAGACATTTTTCTCAAAATATCTTATAAGCCTAAAAGACTTCTAGTAGCCTCTTTCAAATTCTTATAAGACTTCTATCACTTAAAAAGTCTATATTACCCCAAAGTCTATATTATAATTGTTACTAATTAAACTAGTTTATATATTAGTCTACAGTAGCCCGGAATATGCTATCCTAGAAAAAGTGTAATCATATACGTAGTTGAGTGTAATATGCTATCCTAGAAAAAGTGTGGGAATTCATTCTTTACAATCTCGAACAATTATGTTAGGGATGCCGTCGAAACACTGATTTATTTAAAGATATATATTTACGTCCAGTAAGTACATTACTTGAGTTGTGACTAGTTGATTTGTCCTGTTATGATGCCACCATGTTCAAATCCTGCAGCCGGTCAGGTTTTTTTTATATATTTTTTTATTTTTAATTTTTTTAATTTTTTATTTATTTACAGTTAAGGAAGAATTTATATTAGCCCATTGACCTTAAATTTTTTTATTCCAACTTCTTTGAAACAAATTATTATTATTTATATTTATACATACTAATTTTCATACTAATTAAAAGTCTATAGTAGCCCGGAATTATAATTGATGATTTACATTGATTTGTGAATTTAACTTGCCATTAAACTAGTTTATATATTAGTAATTTGAACTTATCTTTTCTTGTCCTTCATCTCACTATTTTTATACTTTGGGGTAATATAGACTTTGGGGTAATATAGAGTCTTGTAAGAGGTGAAAAAAGAACAGAAATCTCTTATAAGAGGTTCTTATAAGAGGTTATTTTTATATAAAAAGAACACTTCAAAAAGAGGCTCTTACAAGAGGCTCTTACTGTAAATCTCTCATAAGAGGTAACCTCTTATAAGAGGAAAAAAAAAGAACAGTACCTTAATGTAATCTTTTGGATGAGGGCTTGAAAAGAAATATAGCTTCAAAATGTTTTACGGACAAGGATCGACCGACCAGTCATGACTTTGTCACTCATCCCTTAGACAAATGAATCTTTTCTCAAAAGTAAAGGTAACATCATCAACATTTCATTAATGAAAGATTAATAAAATAAAGTAGAATTAAATACAATACTGAAGTCAAAATTATAAAGAACTCGCCACGAGTACAAAATCTACGAAATCAACTACATATAGTAGTACAAAAGCACAGATACAAGTGTTGCACTCTCTAAATCACTCAAAACAGTGTAGCTCCATAAGTACCGCACTCAAATTGTAAGAGCTACTCCTCATCCTCTATGCGTAGCCTTTTCTTCGTACCAGCTTGTCCTAGCCAAGAGTGAATAAAGAAAAATATTTTATGCATCGTAATATGAAATCTATTATTAATCTGTCGAAAACACGAGTCGTTTCGATTTAGCCATGAGCCCCAAATTGTAGCTACAACTAAAATATCTTAAGCTAAGCTATTACCTTTTCGGACTACTCTCTCACCTCACTGACCCCACACCTCTCTCGTAAATCTAGGTATCTCCAAAATTCCAAGACAAATGAATTACTCATGATGGATAAGATGTAAGACATTGAGTCCTAGTCGGCCTCTGCCATCTCGACATGTCGCAAAACATTGGAGGCCATTACGGTGAAACTATATCGGGCTCCATCCTTGTAGTGCGATCCATCTTTGATCTTCACCATTTTCGGGATCTCCCACCTCTTCGGAACAGAATTTTTTTTTAATATGCCACTTTTCAAAAATATTTGCAGAAAGATGACAGCTACTAAAGTATTTGCGCTTGTGGACTCAACAACTAAACTCGTCGTTCCCAATGGCGAGTTTACTTATTTCATGCTCGTCGTTGGGACACGGCCGTTCTCAATGGTGAGTTGAGATCAGAATTTTCAATGAAGACTCACCGTTCCCAATGGCGAAGACATTTACACTAGACTCATTGTTGAGAATAACCAGTTTAGTTCAAAATTTTCAATAAAGACTCACCATTCCCAATGACAAGAACATTTATACTAGACTCGTTATTGGGAACGGCGAGGATGTAGAAAATTTCACAGAGAGTGAAACACTCTGTTGGACTTAGTGAATTTTTAAAAAAAAAACTCTATAATTTTTTTTTGAACTAAACTCGCAGTTCCCAACAGCGAGTCTAGTGTAAATGTTCTCGCCGTTGGAAACAGCGAGTCTTAAATTTTAAAAAAAAAAAACAAAAACAAAAACAAAAAAAAAAAAACAAAAACTCAACTCATTGTTCCCAACAACAAATATAGTGTAAATGTTCTCGCCGTTGGGAACAGAGAGTCTTCCAAAAAAAAAGTACTAAACTTGCCGTTCCCAACAGCGAGTGTAGTGTAAATGTTCTCGCCGTTGGGAACAACGAGTCTTCATTGAAAATTTTGAACTAAACTCGCCGTTGGAAACAGCGAATTTCAAAAAGAAAAAAAAAACTACACTCGCCGTGTTCCAACGGCGAGCATGAAACAACCAAACTCGCCGTTGGGAACGGCGAGTTTGATTGTTGAGTCCACGAGCATAAATACTTTGGCAACTGTTCTTTTTCTGCAAATATTTTCGAAAAGTGTCTTATAAAATTTTAAAAAATTTCTCCGGAATAAGGTTGTTTGCCACCATATGACCTGCAACTATAAAAAAAAGCCTGATTAATAATACAAAGAAAACGCATTATGAGATTCAACTTAAATGTACTTCGCTAATGAACTCCATTGTCAAACGCTTGGGCTTTTAGGTGAGACCATTTCCACCTATAAACTAAATTATGGGCCTTGATTAGCAAAAAAAACTATATGTAACAACTAACTTAGCCGTTTATAAAAAAAATTACAAAAAAAAAATAATAATAATAATCTAACTTAGCGTATCAATTATAGATTTCATCCATCAAGATGTGCTTAGACTATTAAAGGAGATTTGTATCATCTCGGTGAAGCATATCTTCCGAGAGCAAGACTTCTCTGCTGATCATCTAGCCAAGCATAGGTTAGAATTAGAGATAGGAAAAATATTCTGTTATTGATTGAATAAAGTGAATACAATTGGCTCCTATATATAATAGAGAATGGAAGACTAAACTGATACATAACCAATATGGGATTAAACTAATATCTAATCTAATATAATATCTAACACCCCCTCTCACATTCAAGTTGGTTCAAGTAACAAGAGTTTGGAATACTGACGATGTTAATGTGGAAGAAACGGCAAACTGTGATGTAGAAACGGCGCTTGATGGCGCATGTGACGGAAACTGAGAAGTAAAGTGTTGCGGAAGGAAGTAGTTGTGGCGCACTGTTGAGATCTCACCCCAAACAGTGGAGGGATCTCCATATCCCGATCTGTAATGGGATCTCACCCCTGACTTGAGACATAGTCGATGATAGGATCTCACCCCAGACTTGAAAATTGTCAATGATGGGATCTCACCCCAGACTTGAGAATTGTCGATGTGGTGGGATATCATCCCTGAACCGAGAACTGGATGCTGATAACACCCCATCTCAAACTCACGATCGATCAACCGGAGTTAGTTGACAATCACGATCGATCAACCAGAGTGAGTTGACGATCTGCATATAGAAGCACAAGAACCTGCAAGAGACTTTTTTTTTGTTTTTTTTTTACAAAATGGGTTTCGGGTCGGGTGTGGGGGTTTGGGTTCAGTATGTTTGTGGGTTTCTTTGGAAATGGGTTGGATTTATGAAAGAGTGGGAGTAGGTTTCGGGTATTAGAAAGTGAGATAGTTGATAAAGTGGGTCAGGTCGGATCGGGTTTGGGTTTAGAAATTAGGATCCGAGATAGGCGCCCCAAGAAGGATAGTTTCTCGGAGTGAGTTGAAGCGGGAGGTGTTGATGAGCGTTGATGGCGATGAGAGGGATCCCAGTGGGTTCGTACAAGAGGACCTGTTTTGGTAATGGCAGTGGAGTTGCTGGAATTGGTGTCCAAGGAAGAAAGGTTGTATTTGTGGATCGAAGAAACTCGTAAAAGAGCTTTTATTGCTGGAATTTGAGGAATTGGTGTTTGGGGAGTAGGAAGGGGCAGAACAAGAAGAGGAGGAAGATGGGTTTCATTTTTACTCAATTTTTTTTGTCAGATATGGGTTTCAAAGACTGGATTTTGTTGGGTTTTCTGACATGGGTATGAAGGATTGTTGATGAAGGTGGTATTGACGAGGTGCAGCACGGGTGGCGGCGGGAGTTGACGGCGATGGAGGTCGGGGTTTGGATCTGTGTTGTTGCTGTTGTTGTTGGTTGTTGTGGACGACGGGACACAGACGAGGACGAGAGATGATGGGGAGACCGGTAGCATAGAGGAAGGGGTTATGCTCGCATATGTCTTCGACAACAGGATAGCGGCGAGGACGAGGGGGATCTGGTGTCACAGAGGAGGAGGGTGCGCTCGGGTAGGGGAGGCGGCTCAGATGCCAATCGATAAGGAAGAAGAAGTGGATGACAAGAGACTTGGATCTAGATCAGGAAGAAGAAGCAAGTTCAATCAGACAACCCTAGTCGCCGCCCCTCTCTGATCCCGGAGTTGGGCAGCGTCGACGGCGAAGAGAGGTCACTGGAGTTGATGATGACGATCTGGAGATTTAAGGTTTTGATCAAGGTCAGGAGAGGAATGTCGGGAGGTGGAGTGATTCTGATGAAGACGAGAACCACCCCACCTCGACGATGAGGATCAAATTAGTATAGCCGTATAGGATGATAGGCTCTCATACCATGTTAGAATTAGAGATAGGAAAAATATTCTTTTATTGATTGAATAAAGTGAATACAATTGGTTCCTATATATAGGAGAGAATGGAAGACTAAACTGATACATAACCAATATGGGACTAAACCAATATCTAATCTAATATAATATCTAACATCTTCGTCAAGCAATTTTTTATCGTTTTGAATAATGATGTAGTTGTTGCCGCTAAATTTGGTGTGGGGGCAAACAGATAGTATTTGTGGATTCTTAGGGAAACTGAATAGTAAACCTACGTACCTGTTCCGTCGGGGTATGATCGTCGCTCCCGCCGTAACCTGCAAAAAGTGCGAGACACCGGGGTTGTTCCCGGCGACGCACCCTCCGACGCTCAAGTCAGTGATCTGGAAGACTATGAAAGAGCGCAAAAACTGGTGAAAGATTGATTACCTCTTAATGGAGATGGATGAGGGGTATTTATAGGCGTCTTAGGGAATAGATTAGGAATGTGATCCCCGTGATCTGATAAGAAATATTCTCCTTGTAAACAGATTAGGAATGTAATCCCTAATCCCCAGTGATAGGATAGATATGAATCAGGGCCGTTGATTAATATTAATCAGAAACCCTAATTCTATCCTGCTGGACCGGGTTTATTGCGGATTGAAACCCGCATCTAGTTGAGGTGGATCCGTTCGCGGGTTAACGGTTCCCTTGGGGAGGAGAACCAGTACCCGCTTCAGACCTGTTAGAAAAGTGAAATTACCGTTTTACCCCTAGGCTTCAAGATTCGTGCCTGATTTGGACGGTTCCGATTAAACCCCATTTTTAGCCATATCACAAGCCCCCCACTCCTAAAGACTGAGTATGATCAGCCTTTGAGGAGTAGTTTAGCTGTTTAATGGCTAATGGAGTTGTACCGGAGTCCAAATGGAGGGTTTTGAATCTCGAAGGAGGTGGTTTGGTGGTTTTTTAAGTAGATCGAACTCTAAGTTGCTCTAGAGCCTCTTGTTGGAATATCCTTTTGGCTTTAGGAAGTGTCGATTCGACGTCCTGGGGTTTTGGAAGATTATTTTTGGGCAACAATTGTTTGCTTGGGAGTGAGAAGGCATTCCCTAACTTCATAATTGCTTTCCAGGAGTTCTTCCTCATCTTCCCGAATTTTTTAATTGTTTTTTGGCGCAATGGCTCGGCCGTTATCCTTTGTTGAGGGGCATAAACATTTGTACCATGCTTCCGACCCCCTCTAAAGCTCGCTGGCTAGGGGGCCGAGGTCCGTACGCAGTTCGGTGCGTTTTTCCGAAGAGGAGAGCGAGTTCGGCGTAGTCGTGAGTACTGGGAGAGAGTCCGGAATAGCGCGAGGTCCGATTTCTCCTCGTAACGAGGTTGGTGCCACGAACGCTCGGCAGTGGGTGCCGAACTCGAAATTTTTCCCATAACGAGGTCGGTGTCAAGAACGCTCGGCAGTGGGTGTCGAACTCGAATTTTCCCCCGTAACGAGGTCGGTGTCAAGAACGCACGGCAGTGGGTGCCGAGCTTGATTTTCCCCCCGTAACGAGGTCGGTGTCAAGAACGCTCGGCAGCTGGTGCCGAGCATGATTTTTCTCCCGTAACGAGGTCGGTGTCAAGAACGCTCGGCAGCTGGTGCCGAGCTTGATTTTTCCCCCGTAACGAGGTCGGTGTCAAGAACGCACGGCAGTGGGTGCCGAGCTTGATTTTTCCCCCGTAACGAGGTCGGTGTGAAGAACGCACGGCAGCTGGTGCCGAGCTTGATTTTTCCCCCGTAACGAGGTCGGTGTCAAGAACGCTCGGCAGCTGGTGCTGAGCTTGATTTTTCCCCCGTAATGAGGTCGGTGTCAAGAACGCTCGACAGTGGGTGCCGAGCTTGATTTTTCCCCCGTAACGAGGTCGATGTCAAGAACGCTCGGCAACTAGTGTCGAGCTTGATTTTCCCCCCGTAACGAGGTCGGTGTCAAGAACGCACGGCAGTGGGTGCCGAGCTTGATTTTTCCCCCGTAACGAGGTCGGTGTCAAGAACGCTCGGCAGCTGGTGCCGAGTTTGATTTTTTCCCCCGTAACGAGGTCGGTGTCAAGAACGCTCGGCAGCTGGTGCCGAGCTTGATTTTTCCCCCGTAACGAGGTCGGTGTCAAGAACGCACGGCAGTGGGTGCCGAGCTTGATTTTTCCCCCGTAACGAGGTCGGTGTCAAGAACGCTCGGCAGTGGGTGCCGAGCTTGATTTTCCCCCGTAACGAGGTCGGTGTCAAGAACGCTCGGTAGTTGGTGCCGAGCTCCTTAACTTGTCGTTTTTCGTCATAGGAGTTTGTATCTACTGTGTGCCTTCTGAGCTTCTGTCAACTTCTGACAACTTCTGACAACTCTGACAGATGGGACATTTATTAATTGCGGTGACTCCTGGGCTTCCATCAGATGGGATGCGCATTAAATGCAACTCATGATTTGGCATGGTTTGCAAGGCGACGATTGAGGTCGCTCTGTCGTTTTGTGTAGATGGGCCGGTCGTACAGGCCCATTAACCTCGTTTGGAGCGCGCCTCTTCTATAAATCCTCACCCCCCTCTCTCATTTCTCATTTCTCCTCTCTTTTGCTCAGACGGTTTCTTGTGCTCAGGCGAATTCTTCCGGTGGTCGACGTTTGATTCCGGCGAAGTTTTCCGGCGGCTATCTCCTTTAAGGTAACTTATAAATTATGTCTGTTGCTTCTGTCTCCGAAGAAGTTTCTTGGTCCGAGCCCTCCCTTGAAGTCGTCGAGGATTCGATGCCGACTCCGACCAAGGGCAAGAAGGTGTTCGGCAAGGATTCGTTCGTCGAGGATCCGAAGAGGATGGGGGAGTTCGGACAACTGCCAGGGCCGTTGACAGGGCTCCACAGAGTTAGGCAACTCCCGGAGGATCAGGCCGAGCAGATCGTCCACGGGAGGGGGAGGTCCTTTGAGGAGAACGCCGCGAGGGAGACGACGGAGGTGGACGAGGCGGCGTCGATCCTGCGCGAGGAGGATCTGGCAGTGATCCGGGATTCTTTTCTCATCCCGGAGGAGTACGAGCTTATGCTGCCGGGCCCCGGAGTTAGGGCCAACTCGCCGCTGCCAGTGACGATGTGTTGCTGGCCGGTCGACGCCTTCATCGCCGGGGCTCGGCTGCCTCTCCACGCGTTCGCCGTTACCGTGGTGAGTTGGTTCGGGGTCAGCCCCATCCAACTCATGCTGAACGTATGGCGTGTGATAAATGGTTTTGTTCTCCACTGCCAGGCCGCAGGGATCGAGCCGCAGCTGAACGTGCTTCGGACGTTATACCGACTCCACCAAGGGAATAAGTCGGAGTACCGGTATTACTTGACTCCGAGGCACGGCGGCAGGCTCGTCATATGCCCCGACTCCATTAAGCACTGGCGAGAGAAGTGGTTGGTTGTGCGGAGTCGGGAGGCATGGCCAATCCCTTCGAACTGGATAGAAGGGGTGCCGAAGAGGACGAGGGCGATGCCGAAGCTCACAGTAGAAGAAGAAGAGGTGGTCTGGATTCTCCTTGATCGGCCGAAGTATGATTGGAGGGAGCTGACAGAGGACATCCTCTACAAGGGAGGGCTCTGCCGCGTAGATCCTAGTACGCGGCTCTCGTCAAGTTTTTATTTTCTGTACTCTCTTTCTTGTTGTTTTCAATGTGTTAACCAATTTTCGCTTTTGACGCAGAAACCATGGACTACGACGCAGTACTGGCGCTCAGGGCAGGACTCGCAAGCAAGGCGCCGAAGAAGCGCAAGAGGGTTGCATCCAAGCTGCCCTCGACTCGAAGGTTCCGAGGATTGCAGCCTCCGTTGAGGAGGTGGAGGTCCTCGACAGTCCGGCTGTCACCGCGGCGGGGACTTCAGCTCCAGCATCTGCGGGCGAGTTCCCTATCGCCGCCGCCCTCGCCATGCCGACGCCGCCGCTGACGGTGGCAGGCGAGGAGCTCCTGACGGAGGAGCACAAGAGGATTCACATCCCGGACTGGCAAGTCCGGAGGCATGATGGGTTCCTCGGGAACTCGCTGGCGAGCATGCAAGCCGTCAAGCACCTCGCCACCCCGAAAGACCGAGCCGCCATGGATGCCGGGAGAGAGGGCGACGACGTGATCGAGATCGCTCGTTCGGCGGTGTCGGTAAGCCTCGAGTTTCCCTTATTCATCGTACTCCTCTGGCACAAAAATTCTAACTCTCTTGGTTCTTCTTTGCTACAGATCATCGTTCACTTTGGCCACCTCACCGAGAGGTTGACAGCTCTGGAGAAGGAGCTAAAGCAAGAATCCGACCAAGCTCGGAACGAAAAAGCTCGGCTGTCGAACGAGCTCGACAAGCTCCGTGTCGAGCACGAGGGCAGGTCGGCGAGGATGGTTCACCTCGAGGCCGAGGTGACAAGGTTGGAGGGTGAGCTTCTTTGCCCGAAGGAGGGGTCGGCTAAGCAGCTGGCCGAAGCAGAGGCAGCCAAGGCGGCGGCTGTGAAGGCGGCGGAGGATGCGACCCTGGAGAAGGTGCAGGGGTTCCTCGCCCAGAACATGGCGAAGGCCTTCGCCGCTGCCATCGACCGGGTGTCGAAGGAGTACCCCGAGGTGAATGTCTCAGGGTGGAGGCTCTTTCCTGGCCACGTCGAAGGCTTTGACCCTGAGTCCGAGGGGGAGGAGGAGGAAGGGGACGACGAAGGTGACGCCGAGGTCGAGGTCACCGATGAGGTCCCCGGTACCGTGGTCACTCCGCTGGCGGTGGAGTCCCCTCCGGAGAAGGCGACTCCCACCCGAACTCGTCGCCCGGGGAAAGAGGTCGCGCCTTGACTCCGCTCCTCGTTTTCTTGTTTTGTTTTCTCTCTTTTTTTTTCTTTTGCTTTTCTTTTCAACCATTGTAACGCCTAATAGCGGACTGGCCACCGCTGCCTTTTTGAAATTAATGAAAAGAAATTTTTTTTTGAAGTGTTGATGTTCGGATCTTCGCCTTTCGCCCCCTTTTCGTCAAATACTCTTTTTGTCTCGAAAGTTTCTTGTTTTTTGGAAAATTTTCAAAGTGTGGTGCTCCGGCAGTGTTCGATCTTTTTGCTGATTACTTTGATCTTTTTTCAGCTCGTGGTGGTTGACCAGGATGCCGAGGCAATTCGCTCGGAAGAGGAGGCTCGAGCCGAGGCCGGCCTCGGGGCGACGAGGTTGTGTCTGGCCAAGTGCCGAGAGCAGCTGTATGAAGTCGAGCTCGGGTTGCGCCGAGCCGAAAGTGAGCGGAACCATCTTTAGCTCGTCCTCGGCCAGCAAGACATCGAAATTCGTCGTCTGGAGAGCCGAATCGCCGACATGACTCCCACAGGAGAAGGTGACTTTTCGCCAACCGATTTCAGTAATGAGATTCGGATTCAATGCATCGGTCATAACTTGTCCAAAATAACAGCGGAGAGGAACGACTTGCTTTCCGAGATACAGCATCTGCACTCCGTAGAGACGAAGCTTCGGAAGGAGGGCGAGGGGCTAACGACCGAAGTGGCCAAGTTGACGACCGAACGGGTCCAGTTGACAGCCGAGGTCGAAGCGCTGAAGAGAGCGACGGTGGATAAAAGCATCGAGGTCACCCACCTTCGGCGCCTCATAGCTAGTCGATCAGGAGTTCCGGACTCCGCGATACCCCCTCGTTTCGAAGTTAATGTCAAAGACGACTCGTTGCGTGATCAGATCTCGGAGTTGGAGGCAGAAGTGGCTCATCTTAAGCTGCATTCGGGACCAATCAACGTCCGAAGCACGTCGTGCACTCGCGCGGAGAGTGAGCGGGGCATTAGCTTTTACGAGATGGCGACCCGTCAGCGGGTCGGCCATCCTAGTCCGGGGGACGCGCAGAGCTCGGTAGCGATTTCGTCGAGCGGAGCATCCGTCGGAGTGGCCGCCAGAAGTGGTGCCGAGGATACGTCTCAATTTGCCGGCTTAGGGTCGCGCTCTGGAGACATGCGTCGTCACTCTCGAGTGTCTTTGAAGCGGAACGCCCCGGCTCCAAAAAAGCGCTGAAGACGTCGACTGCGAGAGCTTTTGTATATTTTTTTTTCTAAGTGTAATAAGTCGGCATTGTAACTTTTTCTTCAACGACATGTAATTCTGCTGTGTCCGTCGTTGTACCGCATCCGGTTCATTAATAAAATGTTGTTGCCGGCCTTGTGTGTTCTTTACTTTCGCGACTATTATTGGTTGTGCCGAGGCTTCTAAGTTGGCTGCATGCTTGTTGTCGACCGGTGAGGTGAATGTTCGGCCAGTAGTGCCGAACTTCGTTTCTGGTATCCGATCATGTAGCCTTGTGCGGAGTGTTGGGCGGCGAGCCCTCAAAGCGCGTCCAGGCGCAAGTATCATGCCTCGGATTGTTGCTTGTGGTTCGGCAGTTATGGGAGCGATCGCGGGTGGCGAACTACAACTAGCCCACCTAGAAGCGATCATGCGAAGTATAATCGAGCCAGGTGTCAGGCTCCGAACCGTCGTCAAGTTAGCTTACCGGAGGCGAACCACTTTTGGCTTGCTGAATTTTGTTGTGATTGTGTTAGCCGGGGTAGGTTTGAGATGAACTGCGAGGCGAGTGTTTGCGTCGGCCGGCATGTTCTAGCCGGGGTTCCGAATCTCGCTCGGCATATTTCGAAGCACTTTTCGTTTTGGGGTGTGGGCACTTGGTTGTTCGAGCGTCGTCCTGAAAAGGCAGGAGCAGACTTCCAACAGCATTAAGTGATGCTCCGGGATCTGTGGGGGCGTTTCACCTTCCAAAGACGTTGAGAATGGTGCCCCTTAATTATTACGCGGCGCTCCAGCTCCCTAGGCGCGACTGTTGGACTCCTGAGGGTCATGATGACAGTCTCTTGGGGGAAGGCTATAAATCCCACACCCCCCTTGTAATTGGTCATTGCAGTCTTGAACTCTGGTGGCAACGATGGCGTCTGCCCTTGGGCGGATGCCAGCTTCGTGAAAAATTTTGATCTCGAGAGGTCCGGAGGGTGGTCACTCTTCTGTCTTGTTCTTTTCCCATTCCTGACAGTAACGATGTGGGTGTCAGGGGCGGGGGCGGATAAGGCAGAAGAGTTGGCAACCAAAGTCCGGAACGATGTTATTTTATCGAAGATCAAACTTCAGAAAAGGAATTTGCAAATTGATACTACATGCGGGGAGTGTGAGAGCGCTGATGAGGATGCCAACCATTTTTTTATTCTATTGTACTAAGGCCAAACTAGCTTAGGAGGTGGTATGTCTATGTTTTGGGTGTCTAGAAAGCCCTAGGTCTAGCTTAGATGTTTGGGGCCATTGGTGGGTAGATTTAGTTAGAAAGGAAGATAGACAGGATTGGGGCATCATAGCATTCGCTACTATGTGGTGTTTATGGCTTATCCGGAATGATTTATGTTTTCGCAATATCAACTGTACATTTTTGGCTCTCATGCATAAAATATGGGTTCTAACTCATGAATGGACAGGTCATAGGGGAGCAATGAAACGGCTGCCTGTGGAAAAGGAGTAGGACTCATGAGAGGAGAGCAAGCAATGGGAAGGAGTTCACCACTATTTCAGATCGAGTTCATGTGGTTATGTATACTTTCCATAGTATCTTACTACTGTCGCTTGTGTGTGAGGCATATTGTGGGGCATTTTCTACAATTCCTTGTATCTTACTTTCTGCTTTTCTAGTCATTAAGTGGTTGTAGTAAGGGGATAGAGATGGTATTTTGGATCTGTTGTAGTTAGTACTACCGTGTTTCTTTAATTTTCCATTAATGAAGCGATGATTGGGTCATCTTTTTATCCCAAAAAAAATGAGAATACAAAAAGAATAAAAAAACACATACAAAAGGAAAATAACAGAAAATATGTCAACTGCACAACAATTCAAAAATGGAGCAACCACCTATACTGGCCTTAATCCCTTTCCCCTTCGAGCCTTAACAATTATTGTTGGAATTTGATATACATTTAAAACACTTATTTTATTGTTTATTGTCAATATTGTCTTGTGGTCCAATGGTTAAAGTTTTGGGCTGAAACGTTTTTCTCTTCTTTTGGTTATAAAAAGAGGATTTCTATCAAAGAAAAAAAATGCAGACAAAAACACATTCTTCCTCTCTTGTCAAATAGTTTTTCCAATTATTGAGTTTTTTTTTTTTTTACATTGAGTGGTGCAAGTTGGTACGTGTAGCCAAGGGAGTATTTGAAGATCAACGATTCATCTCTAGAATCGGCTGCATAGCTTCTTAAAGAAAGGGCAATCCACGCGTCGAGCAGTTCTCACACTTTCTTCCTGTTGCAGTTAAAGCTGATCGATTCAATCCATTCCAGAACCATGCGGTACTATCAGAAGGTTAATTTGGGCATTCAGGTCTACTAACTATTTTTTCAACAATTATCATCCCCATCTCCCAACTCTAAGTTTATGACTGAACAGTGGGAAGTTATAATGATCTCCTGAACTGGGTTTGGATGCACTAGTGTGTTTGATTTTATGTCTTGCATACTTATAGTTCGATGAGTAGAAGATGACGAAGCGAAGGAAGAAAGAAGCGTTGTTGTGAGAATAAGCGAAAACGACAACACAACAGCTAAGTACAGTCGGCTGTCAAATATGACAGTCGACGAACTTCCTCTCGGGTTTGGGAATACCCAAACACGGTCGACTGTCCATCTTGACAATCGGCCGATAGCTGCCTCTGACTGCAGTATTGAGCTTAGGTCTGGGTGATCTTCCAGATCCAACTTCCTTTCCAAGTCATGTATCTCTTTATTCAGGATATATCGATCGGACGACTTATGTATCAAGATTACAACTTAGGGTTTCTCTAGATCTCTGTATATTATTATGTAAGTCTCAATTGAGAGGCAAGAGAGAATACTTTATTGATAAGTGCATTTGAAAGTTATCCACTATAAATAGTTAGCTATCTTCTAGTGAGGCTTGAAAGATTGTTCGGTTCTTAGTACAAGTATAATGTTTTGTATCTTCTCTAGTAAAAATCAAAATTTTCTTCTCTCTCCCGGATTAGGTTTGCACGAACCGGAACAAATCATTGTGTACTTTGTGTGATTGGTTTAATCAACTTATTTAATTGTTCGTCATTAGGATCGGTTGTCGTTAAACTCAACAACGAATTTCCTAACACAGTGATCATTGAAATTGATTCCCTTGAGGTGGTTGAACAGCTCCGATGTTATATATATATACAAGAGATGAGATGGCTCCGCCTATTTATGAAGCCATAATGATTTCTAAGAGGTTTGAGTCACTTATTAGTTTCTCCTTTGCTAGGAGGGAATGTAATAGACCCGCTGATCTTATAGCGAAGCTTGGAGCATCCACAGTCGTGATTGTCAAAAAATGGCAAAATGCATATTTACATATAGCATTTCTAGCATTTGCTGCAGTTAGGGCTGCAAACGAATCGAGCTATTCGTGAGCTATTCGGCTCGAGCTCAGTCAAAGCTCGACTCGAGACGAGCTCAAGCCGAGCTCAACTCGAGACGAGCTCGAGCTCGATAGCTTAACGAGTCGAGCTCGAGCTTGAGTTTTTTTTATTTTAGGCTAAGCTCACGAGCTATTCGGTTCGAATTCGGTCAAAGCTCGGCTCGAACCAAGCTCGAGCTCAAAACTGAGCTCGATTCCTTAACGAGCCGAGCTCGAGCCTGAAGATATTCGGCTCGGCTCGGCTCGGCTCGATTGCAGCCCTAGCTGCAGTTGTCCAATGCTATTTTATAGCAATTTAAGATATAAAAAAAATACTAGACGAACTTTGAAGTTGCGTCGGAAGGGGGAAATGACTTATTTAATTAATTTTTTAATGTTAGACGGAAAGTGAAATTGCGTCGGAAGGAGAAAAAAAATAAGAAAAGTGACAGACGGAAAGTGAAGTTCCGTCCCACAGTTTTTTGATTTTTTTTTCAAAATTTTTACTATTTAAAATCAATTTTTAGTTGAAAAAAAAAAATTAATGGCCCCCTACTGGACGGAAAGTGTTCCGTCCAGGGGGGAGGATTTTTTATATATATATATATAATTACGTTTTATTAATTTTTTTGGTGAGGGACGAAAAGTGAAGTTGCGTCGGAGAATTAAAAAATAATTTTTTTCGTGGGACGGAAAGTGAAGTTGCCTGTATAATATGCATTTCTCTCAAATCCACTCTCATTTATAGCAATCAACTGTCGTTTTTTATGCATAAAATACATAAATGATAAACGACTACAGCTAGTCGTTTACTATAAATTATATTTTATGCATAAATTGCACAGGATTGTGGATGCTCTTACTAGTCGTAGGTGCGAGTATGTGGAGTTTTGTGGTATGATTCCGATGCAGCTTGAGAGACTATACTCCAAGCTGACCTTGTCACTAGTAGGTCTATTATAGTGGGCTCAACGTTAAGGTTTCGGCTACATTGGTTAATAAAAACTAGATACTCGATCTCAGATGAAGAGAAGCTAAAGGGCCTGGGCCCTTGAGTATGGATTGTTTAAATGGAGTATATATATATATATTTTATAGAGATTTCTTTTTTTTTTTTTAAGAAAAATGTGGAATATGGTAACCATGTTTCATTAATAAAAAATTAAATTAAGAAACAAACGCAGAGTACTGGGCCAAGTTACAACCTACAGACAGAAAATAGAATATACATGAAGCAACATAACCCGTACAAACAACAAATCTCTCCAACAACCCTGGAGGGTGGGCCGACAAACAAGCTCGATCCAGCAAAATTGTATGTACGTCAGTTTAGCTCTTTTCACTGCCTCCACGGCACATGCACACCCACCTGAAACTAGTATGGTAGGATTTTATAACCCGCCGAGCTCTGCCTTCTCCTCGCCGGGGGACCCCATCTTTGGTCCCAAACCCTGCAGGCCGATTTTTGACAACCGCCGAGCTCAGTCTACTCGTTGGGGGACCCTATCTTTGGGCCCAAGCCCCGCAGGCCGAGTTTTGACAACCGCCAAGCTCAATCTATACCTCCTATCCTCCCACACTCTTGCTATTATGACTCCCCCACCAAAAAATCACCGTCAAGGAGAGAGCCGTGAAGAGGATACCTTCCCCTCTCTCACTCTCTTGCTATCTCCAGTGATTTCTCACAAATACAGACCACCACCAGCAAAGAGTTGTGATTTTTTTGATAGAGATTGATTGGTACTTATACAAAGTTGCGTATTTTGTGTGGAGTGTTTGTTAAGCTTTAATAGTTCCCCTACATGTACGAGCATCCACAGTCGTCATTGTTTAAAAAATGCATATATGCATAAATGCATATAGCATTTGGCCAATTCGCTGCAGTCGTCAATTGATATTTTTTACCAATTTAATATATAAAAAATTCAGACTGAACTTCACTTTGTGTCGCACGATTTTTTAAAAAAATTATGATTTTTTATTAATTTAAAACGTTATTTAAGTTTTTTTTAAAAAAAATAAAAAGTGGTGGGCCCCTCCAAGGAGGGTCCAAAGAGCTCCCTGGTTGTAACGCCCCGAATCCCAAAAACACTGAATTCGAGATGTTCTACAGGATCTTTTCGCTTTCTTTAGTACAATTTTACAGGGAAATTTAAACTTTTCACTTTACATCAGAGTTTACATCATTATTACATTTTTCATTTGCACAGCGGAAGTAAAATTTACAACAATTAAATAAATGTACAACAACATGGTATAATCTTTAAGCATCCATTCCTCTTTAATCTTTAACATGCCATTTACCTGCATATAAGACTGTGGGTACGTCAGTTTATTCAACCGACGATCATTATACACGGCCATCCTCTCTATGCCGGAAATAGTATAACTTAATTTTCCATATTTAGCAAACACAAACTTGTCACATTACAACTAAAGGGACTACCCTATTGATGTCATGTTGTGATTGTGCACTTAGTCCTTAATGCATTTATTTATATTACATGACACTAATGCGCACTTGTTCGGATTCTATGCATCCCATACTACATAGGTCCGAGGGCAAGCCCTTATTCGTTCTTCATCTTTGTAGGGTTCAATCCCTCGTTATGTCTTAATCTACTACTGTAATTACGGTAGTGTCTTAGATGTCCTATGATCTACGAGCCCATGCCCAGGCAGCCTGGAGGGGAATCTCACGCACTGACACGACGCATCGAGCAGGCAACCTATGGACAATTCAGCCTCCGCCATGGAACAATGGCACCACCCATAGCCACTCGAATATCCCACAAGCGTCGCCATCGGAACGATAATTCTGGAGTAGCGCCCACGCCATGTCTTGACGCATCAAGCAGGCAGCCTGTGGATCGCTCTCACACCGCTAATCCGATGGCCCCCATACTCGTGTTTTTCTTCTACTTTCATCACGTCTCCACTATGTACTAATCCTTAGTTTTATCAAAAATCATGAACAAAATTAAATCTCTAGAGTTAGCCTCTCCACTAAACCGGACTTATTCATTCATTTCGACATGACCAACCTTGGTCTAATTTCAATATTTCATTTCGTTTTCTTTCCAACTGCCGGGGGAGACTTAGCTACTCTTCCAATTCAATTCCAATTCTCAATTTCCACAATAAGTACTTAAGACTCATAAAATTCATATTCATAACCAACGGATTTCTTTTTCATTAATATGATCTCTAATTCATTCATTAATCCATAATCATACATGAACTCATGCACTTTATCAATTAATAATTCCACATTTGGAATTCACATCACTAATGAATATTCATACTTCATATTTTTCCACATTATTCTCAAGTGAGAATAAATTGCATTATATCACACAACAAGGTTCTTTTTGCCAAATCATCTTCTAATACTTCATTTCACTTCATTCTTATAAACTATAATTTTTCACAAGTGTACACTCTAGAACCATAGTTCTAATTATGTCTTTTATTCACAAACCATAGTTTATCTCTTTCAAATAATGCCCAAATCATTTTTATAAAATCCCTTACATTTTTATGAGAATAACCATATTTTTTTCACACTTTTTGGACACCTAGAAACCCCAAAAAAATATTTTTTTCAACTTGCCGAGGGTAGGATTCGAACCCAGGCACACGGAGAACACAGCCAAGAGCACCCGCCGATAGGCCAAACTGTGCCAGCGGTATAAGGAGGGGCAAAATAGTATTTATTACTTTCGGTCGGTATTTTATTTGTCTACACAAAAGGTGAGGATATATATATGCGGCTAAGGGGAATCGAACCATTCAACACAGAGAACCCAACCGCACCGCAAGACCACTTGAGCTACGCACCCAGTCGTCATAAGTATAGTTCTAACTTTATTTAACTTATGCCCTCTGTTATTTAGAACATTTCGATGTTCAACTAGCTTCCATTTCACTTTGCTCTCATCAAAATATACTGTATAATTCCAGATTAATTCTACTTCACATAATTTATATATCAGTGTGAGCAAAATAATTTTTGTAATAATTAAAACATATTTTTACACTTTTATTTCAAATTATACATTCTAACACTCTCTTTTTTATGTTTCTTTACCCCATAGTGTTCTAATCTTTTTGACAATACATTTCACATTAATCCACTGATTTTAATCATTTATCTACATACAACTCTTATTTGAATTTATTCATACCCATATTAACACAAAGGGTCTATTTAACACAAAACTCAAACTACTAACTTTGTGGGTAGTTCTTTGATATTAACAAATGTGGTTTCATTAAATCAACCTACGCTTCTAGTCAAATCATGTACATCATAATATAGATAACCACTTATCAATTAGCATGTTCACATCTCAATCATTCAAGAAAGTCATTTTTTTCAAATTAAAGTGTGCTCTTTCTTAATCAATTTCATGCTTCAAATTTCCAATTTAACTAGCGTTCTTATTAGTATTTTCCATGCATCATGTCTCAATATCATACTAGCATCATTCTTAAAGAAATTTAACCACTATCATTCATCCATTCTAACAAACATGGAGAATTTTACCCACAATTCAATTTTAACAATAGAACCACATGCAAGTTGTTCATTAACATACCAATCAATTTATGAACTAATTTTTCCATTAAAAAAATGTATTCTTATTAATATTTTCTATGCATCATTTCTTATTAGAAATAAGGAAAATCAAACCCACCTTGTATGGAGAGAAACAAACACAAAGCAACAAAGGTCCTTTGCGACGAGATGCACCTCCTCCTAGATGATGCGCGCACACGCTCCACAAGCACTAACCGAGCTCCTCCTTGGAATGGCCGGCCTCTCCTTCTTCTCCTTGATTGAAAGCAAGCACAATCCCACACAATTCTCTCAATCTTTTTAACTCACAACTTACTACTAAATAATACTATTATACTATAGGTTTGGAAGGATATAATTTGCATAAGAATACTAGCCATGGGAGGGGGTATTTATACTAAAAATCAACTAGAATGAAGGGCTAGGATTAACTAGTTGGTTGTAGGATGGAGGGCCAAGATTAGAGTAGGAGTTGCAATAACTACCCACATCTAAATAACCACCACCATGATCACCATTACAATTTTTAAATCTCCCTCCAAAAGAATACAATCCAGCCTAGCACTTTTTGTGCATGTTGCACGTGTACGTGCAATACACGTGCATGCCACTTGATCCAAAAAGTTGTACATTAAATTGTGTACAAAAAATAAAATAGTATTTAAATAGTCTTCTACATGACAAGTTAAATAAAAAATAGATTAATCCATGGACTTTAGTTTTGGGCCAAAATAGTTATTTAAAATAAAATAAATAAATTACATTTTGGGATTTTAAGAAAAAGGCCTTTAAAATAAGGCTTTCTATTTATTTAAAGAAAAAGACTTTTGTGTAAAATAATTTGAAACACATATTTAAATATTTATACACATCACAATAAAATAATTATGAGATTTAATTCAACCAAAATATTGCACGTGCACACTACGTGCAAAATAAATAATTTTTCATTAATTGAAAAATCAGGGTATTACACTGGTGGCATTTAATTTATAAAATGTTTTTTATTTAAAGTCGTCGGACGCAATGTAAAATTGCGTCTGACGAATTAAAAAAATATTTTTTTTTGTCGAACGCAACTTCAAGTTGCGTCCTTTAAATTATTTATAATATATACATATTAGCAAACGACTGCAGTGATATTTTTGACAAAATATATATATTATGTATATTTAGCAAACCTCGAATAGATGATCCAACCAAGACCAAAATTTTGTTCTAGTGTTTGAGTAAACTGTGTCAAGGGAACATTATTTACCAGGGAATTCTAGGTAATTTCCAAACAACCTTCAAGGTATAGGGAATTCTAGATAACTGACAAAAGATATTTAGGAACAAGATCCTATATCTTCTTAGAAAAAAACAAGATCCAACATTCCAGCTCTAGCATAATGATTAATTGCATTTATAGTTTGAGGTACTCAAACTATAAACGATCACTGCCAACTACAGTAATGGAATTGGACCGAACAACTGCAATCTTACTAGTCACTAGATAAATGTCAGAAATAGTAAAGAATACATGAGTATGTATTACATAATGAGGGATTGAACCTTGTAATAAGAAGAAACGCTAGTAGCTTGTATTCGGAAAATATGTTGTATGAGCGGCATATCGTTCCAAACAAACGTGCATTAAAAAGAGCATATTTGGATTGTGCATGTTTTCCTGATAAATATATGTTTAATATTTTAATAAATTGTTTATACACACACTCCTTTGACATCGTATATTTGACTATTTCATGTTTACATTTATTGATCTCAGTTTTATTTCTATTATGCTATGTATGTTGTTATATTATTTTTGGAGTTAGTTAAAGCTATTGTGATTCTTACCGTCAGCCTCACACGCTGACGAACCCACAGATTGTGTTGTGCGGGTGTTGTGACATCCTGTGCCCATCATCTTATCAATTCAAGAGGTTTGGATTTATAGTAAGATTTCCGCATTTTCCTATATTATATTATGTTTATGCACTCAATTGAAGGAAAAGATTTCTGGGTGTGCTACGATTTTCCTGTGTATGGAAGTCGGGGTGTTACTGTAACACTCCGTAGTTTTCAAAAAAAATACGTGTATGGAAGTCGGGGCATTACTGTAACACTCCGTAGTTTTCAAAAAAAAATAATATATATATATATATTAAAAAAAAGTTGGTATGGTACTGTTTGATATATGTATGGCTTAAATGGTAAAATGGTAATTTGGTATTCATTTGATGGGGTCCACGATCTGTGCCAAAAACAGCACATCATATGTGCTGCCATAGGCACTTGGATTTGGAGTGTTGACTTCAATCAACACTATGCTGACATGGCTTGGAAGATGGGCCCACTCACAGATAATTTTAAAAAAAAGAGAAGGATTTGTTAAGAAACATAGTACCATATCGGAAATGACTTGAATAAAAATTAACTATAAATAATATAGCCTATGATCAAGAATCAACAATCTGGTTAACAACCTTTTGAGAGGTAGTCTGTGGTGGGCAATTGTACTATAGAGTATTTATTTTGTCTTATAATTTGTATAAATTGTCTGAGCTACACGTCAGCAAGAAATGGCATAGGCGCCGTTCTTCTCAATAACGGCATCTGTTTTTCGACAGCTTGTAGTCTACACTTGGAGAAAAAAATTGCAAGTGTGAAAACCTTATAACAGATGCCATTATTTTAAATAACGGCATTCTCAATAATGATGCCGTTATTTGGAATAACGGCATCAGTTATAAATTTTTTAAATAAAAAAGTAACTTATTATTCATCCTCTCTGACAAATAAGTTAAAAAAAAATTATAACCGATGTCGTTATTCCAAATAACGGCATCAGTTATAATTTTTTTTTTAATTTTTTTATTCATTGTCTCTGTTTCCAAACAACGGCAAGAGTTCATATTTATATATAACTGATGTCGTTATCTCCAATAACGGCATCAGTCATTCGAATGCCGTTATTCAGGATAACGGCATTATTTATACGTTTTTTTCACACTCAGAACTTTTTAAAGTTAGAAGATTCACACTTGTAAGAGAAATATATTGATGCCGTTATTCCAAATAACGGCATGAAAAAAAATATAAAATAGATGCCGTTATTGGGAAGAACGACATCGAAATAACCTATGCCGTTTTTTCTAATAATGTTTCTTGCTGACGTGTCCTAAATAAGGGCAAATCGCTAATTGTTTTGGAAAGTAGGGCAGAGCGCTAAATATTTTCAAAAAGTGGGGCAGTAGGGCAAAATTTTCAATAAATAATTGCTGCAAGTGACTGATTGAGACTCTGAAATATCCGACCTCTTTCTTAACTAGTGAATAGTCGACCCTAATGACACTCGCTCGTTAACCATTTCAAAATTACGTAGTACTTTTTATGGGAGAACTCTTCTTAGGGGTTATAAATGAATGTTCCGTTTATAAATTACATATATTCAAGTTTGTTCTCCATTTTAAGTTTCTCCACGTTAAACCCTCAGGAATTGTTGAGGACAAAACCAAAGTGTGCTCACACAAATTGACGAATACGTACAAACATTATCCTGTGTAATTGTCGACTCTACTACTGTGATCTTCACCTTATCACAAATTCAAGTCTCTAATGTCAGTGTCAACCTACATACATATGTATACCTGTCATTGGATAAATACTTACTTGGTTCGATCCGGGCTCGTCTCTCGTTTGGGTTGATATCCATTTTGATGTAGTGCAAATTTATTAACAAAAATTACGAAATTAATAAAATAAGGGCAGCTATATTCCATATTTTCTTAAACAAACAAAAATTACAGAATTCTGAATTGCGTGTATTTTATCGTACCAAAATTGTATGATTTGTCATTAGCAAAAAGGAAAAGGATTAATATTGCATGCTCCGTTGTCTTTCTATGAACACCTTTGAAAACATGTGCATTGTATTAATTGTATTGAAGTCATAAAATTGCAGAGTTGTCGGAGTTTGTTGAGCATCCGAACCCGATCTAGAATTGGACCCAAATCAGGTTGTGGGTTTATTGCAAGGGCTCCACTGACAACTCTGATTTGGGACCTTATCCATCCAACTAATGTAACTCTATCTTCTCCTCCTCGATCTTCAAATGTTTGAAAAATTAATTCCAAGTGCTTCATTTGATTGTGATTTTCAATTGGTTCCTTTTAACTCGATCCAAATAAAGTAAAAAAATGGATACACCGATCTAACTAAAAATAATACAATGCAAGGTATCCATCCATCAAAGAATTTATTATCCCAAAATCTCTTCATCTTTAAGGGACTGTTTGGTTAAAAGGAGGGGAGGGAAGTGGAGAAATTTTAATCAAGACTCTGTTTAGTTCAAAGGAGGGGAGGGGAGAGAAAATAATTATCTTCTTATTGGTTCACAAGGAGAGAAAAGGGATTTTATAATAAAATTACTAACTAAGCTCGAGCATGTATTTGAAAAACTTTTCGTCACCAACTTAAAAATATTCGGAATCTTTGAAAATAACATAATTTTTTTTTCTCTCTCTTAGGGCTTAAGTTTTTTTAACGTACAATTATATCATGTATTTAAAGGATGTAAAAAGGTATCCTTATTAGGAGTTAGGACCTAAGAATAATGTAAGTGATGATAAGCATCGATCTATGAAATATCTAAAGGAGCCCATTGAGTTAGCAGTAGCTCTCTCATTTCCGGTAATCTCTTTCACTATGACTGTACAAGTATGTAGCAAAGTCGCAATCTGATGTAAGCATAAATTGATAACCAACCGAACTTCTTTTTGAATTCAGCATGATTCTTATGTAACAGTAGTAAGTAGCAAATCTTTTCATTGGTAAGGTCGAGAATTTGGCCTCACCAACACCAATATCTTATTTTTCTCTCAAAAAAATAAACCAATCTATAAATTTATGGAATAAGAGTGTGCAAGGTCAATTTAGATCTAAAGGGCAATTTGGTCCAATCATTATACAAAAATTTAACTCAATTTCTCTTCCCTCCAAATTAGAGAGCCAAAATTGACTAAGAGGGATGCTGCACCCCTCCATTCCTCTTTCCTCCCCTCCTAACAAATGAACCAAATAAGAAATGTTTAAAAAAATCTCTCCCCTTTCCTCCCCTCCATTCCCCTCTAACAAAACACGCCCTAAGCAGAGTTGTTCGACCAAAACTGGACTCTAAGATGGTTTTGTTTAGCTGAAAACCAAAAGTTTTTGAAAGACCGAATGAACCGGAACCGGAACCGGAACCGGAAACGTCCAAACAGGGACTGTTCAGATTATTCTTTTAATTTTTAAAATAGTAATTTTGGTGAAATTAAGCTTTGAACTTAAGTTGATTGAGAGAATGTTGCACTTACTAACCAATATAAATATATTGTAGTTATGTAATATATAAAATTTTATATTGATAAATTTAAACCTGCTCGTATTGAACCAGCAGGTTGGACACTATGAAAAAGGGACAGGAAACCTTTCCTGTTTGATAGCAGGTTTGGTTTTTTTACAATGTTGAGTTTAAGTAGAATTTTGAAATAAGTTTAAGGAAAAAAAGTTCAAGAAGCAAATAGAAAAGGACAGGCTAATAAAGGGTCTACACTAATTCTTCATAATAGATCAGTTCTAATCCTTAATCTAATCTAATCCAACCCAGAAACGTATCCACATACTCTTCTTCCCACTGGAGTCCAAAAAGCAATCTAAATCTTGGTCTGTTCTGTTCATAAATAGACGCACAAGAATTGAGAAGCCTACACCATCATCTCTTCTTCTTCTTCTTCTTCTTCTTCTTCTTCTTCTTCTTCTTTCATTTGGCATTGATTGATTAGGAGAATGGCAATGCCATGCGAGTTGGCAGTTATGATAATGGAATCTGTGATGTTTGCACTTGATGGATGGATCAGTTCGACTCTGCTTGTTGCTGATGAGATTGCCCAAGCTATGAGAACTCGCAGTATCAACTGATCTTCACTTCTCTTTTTTGCTTTTTTTTTTTTTTTTTTTTTTTTTTGGTCAGAAGTTGTTTCATACCAGTTAATGACAAGTTTCTTGGGTAATTTTTGGGTAAATATATAGATACATAATTGAGGAGTTCCATATATAATTTTTTGAGTTGGATTCTCATATTAACTGTCTGTCGTAATTGTTGTATTAACTTAGATTAATGTACTTAGTTGTTCAGTTTCTTTGAGAATTTGGAATCACCCAAATTGGCTTGCTGGGATTTTAGGGACGTTTTTCTTGTTCACGGGGGAACGCGGGATTGATATTGTTTACGTGTATGTTTTTTAAGAAAATGTGAAATATTGTTGCTCGTTTTATTAAAGGAAAAATATTGCAGCAGGCGTTTAACTTTACTCAACTAAGAAGGTATAACTCATGACATCCAATGAGAAAGAGAATACAAAAAGAATACAAAAAAACACACACAACAGGAAAATAACAGAAAGTATGTCAACTGCACAACAATTCAAAAATGGAGCAACCACCTACTGGCCTTAATCCCATTCCTCTTCGAGCCTCAACAATTATTTTTAGAATTTGATATACATTTAAAACACTTATTTTATTGTTTATTGTCAATATTGTCAATATTGTCTTCTGGTCCAATGATTAAAGTTTTGGGTTGAAATGTTTTTTTTTCTTCTTCTTTTGATTATAAAAAGAATATTTCTGTCACAGAAGAAAAAATGCAGACAAAAACACATTCTTCCTCTCTTGTCAAATAGTTTTTCCAATTATTGAGCTTTTTTTTTACAATGAGTGGTGCAAGTTGGTGTTAGGATTGTGTCTTGAATACTCGTTGTTCCGATTAAAAGAAGGTAATATGAAACACGGAGGTCGAAGCGTCGAAGTGAGTAGAAAGAGAAACAGCAGCAGCAAGGTGCAAGATAGTTGCGGTCGACCGGTCTTGGTGACAGTCGACCGCACCCCCCGACCGCACCCCCAACTGCTCGTAGTACAGGAAATGTCAGAGAGTGGTACGGTCGACCAGTCTAGTTGGACGGTCGACTGCCCGCGGCGCTGTGTTCGTTTTGGGCCCCGATTTGTTAGGTCGTTTCAGCCCAATCTTCAACTCCAAGTTAGATCGTGAAGCTCCTATTCAGTTACTTTTTTTTCAGGTTATATCGGACGACTGAGAATCAAGACTAAACCTAGGTTTTTTTCTCTATTCTTCTATATATATTGTAAACTCCTCCAATATGAGATGTGGTACTTCATAGATTTTTTTCTCCATTGCAAAGAGAGGCTTGAGAGAGAGAGAGTTCTTGGTGGGTGAGTTTAATTCCTTGTGTCAAGTGAATCAGTAACTCCTTGTAATCTCTTCTAGTTGAATATCAGATCTATCTATATTTTCCCCCGGATTAAGCAAAAGCTAACCGGGATAAGTCATCGTTGTTGTATTTGTGTTAATTTGGTGGATCTACTTGCTTGCTCAATTTATTCGTCTCGTCTACTTCGACTTTCTCATTGCTCTAAATAGTTCCGATGCGACCAGAGGGCGTTTGTTGACGCCCCAATCCCAACAACTAGTATCAGAGCTTCAGGTTGCCGAGTTCCTTGGTTAAGATGACAAGCCACAGTATTTTTAAGATCAAGCAGTTCGATGGTAAGATCAATTTCAATCTTTGGAAGACTGACATATATGATGTTCTTGTTCAAGAATAGTTGCAGTCAGCAGTTAAGAAGAAGGAAAAGCCAACTGATATGAAGGATGACGTTTGGGAAGATATTCATGAAAGAGTCAAAGGTCTGATCCGACTATCCTTGGCGGACAAGGTCAAGTGCAGATTTCTTAAAGAAACTGACGCGGCGAATTTGTGGGAAAGACTCATAGCTGACTACTCCGGTTTGTCGTTAATCGTTATTAAGATCGGATGCATTGGAAGAGGAAGTTGTTCCGTTTATCTATGAAGGAAGGTACCGATCTCCAAAACCACATTACAGAGTTCAATAAGGTATTATCTGAACTTAAGGCGATCAACGCAGATGTGTGTGAGAAAGATAAAGCTTTTAACCTAATATATTCACTGCCGGATTCGTATGAGCCATTGATTATGACCATGCTACACGGTAGATCTGCCAAGAAGAGTATTTTCGGTAGATGGTGTAATCAAAGCATTGAAAGAAAATCAACTTAGGAAGGAGACCCATAAATCTTCATCGTCTGATCCTACAAATTCTCTAGCAGTGGATTGTCCTTCGGAGGGAAGACAAAGTGCTTTGCAAAAGGATTCGATCCGTTGCCGATATTGCAAGAGGCCAGGGCATATTAACAAAGACTGTTGAAAATTACAGAATCAAGAGAGTGCCAAGAACGGGAGTTCAGCTGCTAATGTAGTTAGTGCCTTTGGTGCCTTTGATTCAGGTGGTTCGTATCTTCTTGTTTCAAATTCTTTAGAAGTGGATTCTAGTTGGTTTCTTGACTCAGAGAGTTCTTCTCATATTTGCTCCAAGAGGGAGTTGTTTTCTACTTATAAGTCTACTATAGGGCGTTGCGTGATAATAGGAATTGAGGAGATTTGTGAAGTAGTTGGTGAGGGGACAGTTGAGTTGAAGATGCCAGGTCTAAACATGTTCACTTTAAGGGATGTTTTGCATATACCTCTGATAAAACAGAATCTGATTTCCTTGGAAACTCTTGATGCACGGGGCTACAAGTACACAACTCAAAGTGGGGTTCTGTCTGTTTTTCAAGGTCGTCGTGAAGTGATTAGGGGTATGAGAGTGGTTGGGCCAAGCCAACACAATCTCTACAAGCTTTGAGGAATTCAAAAATCCTGTGCAAGGGTTGATAGTTCTTTTTCCATTATTTTCGCAAGCTCAGCTAATTTGCCGCAACTAGAATCATTGAAACGAGACCACGACGTTCGAATATCGTCGAGAGATGGAGAAAACCTATGGGTAGGTAGAGTTCGTGCGGAGTTTGGCAACTTCATGAGTACATCTACGGAGATGTGCCTTTGAGGGGCGACACTGGATTTGGTGAGATTGGGTAGAGATCATTTCAATTAGAAGAAGAAGCTATTGTTCTAAGTTTTCTTTGCAAATAGAATTTATTAGAGTTTGGAGATGAGTAACACATCATGTAATAGCACTCGTATGCAATCCAATATGGAGTTTGTTAGGATTGTGTCTTGAATACTCGTTGTTCCAATTAAAAGAAGGTAAAATGAAGCACGGAGGTCGAAGCGTCGAAGTGAGTAGAAGAAGAAACAGCAGCAGCAAGGTGCAGGATAGTTGCGATCGACCGTTCTTGGTGACAGTCGACCGCACCCCCGATCTCTCGTAGTACAGAAAATGTTAGAGAGTGGTACGGTCGACCGCCCGCGGCACTGTGTCCGTTTTGGGTCCTGATTTGTTAGGTTGTTTCAGCCCAATCTTCAACTCCAAGTTAGATCATGCGGCTCCTATTTAGTTACTTCTTTTTCAGGTTATATCAGACGACTGAGAATCAAGATTAGATTTAGGTTTTCTCCCTATTCTTCTATATATATTATAAACTCCTCCAATATGAGAGGTAGTACTTCATAGATTCTTTTCCCCATTGCAAAGAGAAGCTCGAGAGAGAGATAGTTCTTGGTGGGTGAGTTTAATTCCTTGTGTCAAGTGAATCAGTAACTCCTTGTAATCTCTTTTAGTTGAATATCAGATCTCCCTATATTTCCACCCGGATTAAGCAAAAGCTAATCGAGATAAGTCATCGTTGTTGTGTTTGTGTTAGTTTGGTGGATCTACTTGCTTGCTTAATTTATTCGTCTCGTCTACTTTGACTTCCTCGTTACTCTAATTAATTCCGCTGCGACCAATGGACGCTTGTTGACGCCCCAATCCCAACAGTTGGTACGTGTAGCCAAGGGAGTATTTGATGATCAACGATTCATCTCCAGAATCGGCCGCATAGCTTCTTAAAGAAAGTACAATCCACGCGTCGAGCCGTTCTCACAATTTCTTCCTGTTGCAGTTAAAGCTAATCGATTCGATCCATTCCAGAAACATGCGGTGCTATCAGACGGTTAACTTAGGCATTCAGGTCTACTAACTATTTTTTCAACAATTATCATCCCCATCTCCCAACTCTAAGTTTATGACTGAATGGTGGGAAGTTATAATGATCTTCTGAATTGGGTTTGGATGCACCAGTGTGTTTGATTTTATGTCTTGCATACTTATAGTTCAATGAGTAGAAGATGACGAAGCGAAGGAAGAAAGAAGTGTCGTTGTAAGAATAAGCGAATACGATAGCACAACAGCTAAGTACAGTCGACTGTCAAAAATGACAGTCGACTGACTTCCTCTCAGGTTTGGGAATACCCAAACACGGTCGACTGTCCATCTTGATAATCGACTGACAGCTGCCTCTGACTACAGTATTGAGCTTACGTCTGGGTGATCTTTCGGATCCAACTTCCTTTCCAAGCGTGTATCTCTTTATTCAGGATATATCGATCGGCCGACTTATGTATCAAGATTACAACTTAGGATTTCTTTACATCTCTGTATATTTTTATGTAAGTCTTAATTGAGAGGCAAGAGAGAAAACTTTATTGATAAGTGCAGTTGAACGTTATCCACTATAAATAGTTAGCTATCTTCTAGTGAGTCTTGAGAGATTGTTAGATTTTTGGTACGGGTATAATGTTTTGTATCTTCTCAAGTAAAAATCATATTTTTCTTCTTTCTCTTCCGGATTAGGTTTGCACGAACCAGAACAAATCATTGTGTACTTTGTGTGATTGGTTTAATCTATTTATTTAATTGTTCGTCATTAGGATCAGCCTCAACAACGAATTTCCTAACACAGTGATCATTGAAATTGAAGCCCTTCGAGGTGGTTGAACTGCTCCGATGTTATATATAGATATATATGCAAGAGATGAGATGGCTCTGCCTCTTTATGAAGCCATAATGATTTCTAAGAGGTTTGAGTCACTTATTAGTTTCTCCTTTGCTGCGAGGGAATGTAATAGACACGCTGATCTTATAGCGAAGCTTAAAGCATCCACAGTCGTGATTGTCAAAAAGTGACAAAATGCATATTTACATATAGTATTTCTAGAATTTGCTGTAGTTGTCCAATGCTATTTTATAGCAATTTAAGATATAAAAAAAATACTAGACGGACTTTGAAGTTGCGTCAGAAAGGAAAACGAATAATTTAATTAATTTTTTAATGTTAGACGGCAAGTGAAGTTGTGTCGGAAGGAAGCAAAAAAATTCAAAAAAGTGACAGACGGAAAGTGAAGTTCTGTCCACAATTTTTCGAATTTTTTAATATTTAAAATCAATTTTTAGTTGGAAAAAAAAATTAATGGCCCCCCACTGGACGGAAAGTGAAGTTCCGTCCAAGTGGGGGAGGATTTTTTTGGGTTTTTAATTATGTTTTATTAATTTTTTAGGTGAGAGACGGAAAGTGAAGTTGCATCGGAGAATTAAAAAATAATTTTTTTTCGTGGGACGGAAAGTGAAGTTGCGTCCTGTATAATATGCATTTCTCTCAAATCCACTGTCTCTATTTATGCATTTTATGCATAAATAACAAACGACTGGAGCTGGTCTTTTGCTATAAAATACAGTTCATACATAAATAGCACATGCTATTACTAGTGGTAGGTGTGAGTATGTGGAGTTTTGTGGTATGATTCCGATGCAGCTTGAGAGACTATACTCCAAGCTGATCTTGTAACTAGTAGGTCTATTATAGTGGGCTCAACGTTAAGGTTTCGGCTACATTGGTTAATAAAAACTAGATACTCGATCTCAGATCTATACCATTATTAAGCAAAGCCTTATTTTAGCGGCTTTTTACTATCATGCCCTCATAGACATAACACACCTAAAAAATAATACAGGGTTAAATCTGTCAATTTTTGTCCTTGATCCCTCCAAAATTAGATGCGAAATCTAATTTTCTCTTCACAATTATTTCACACAGACTTGATCTTAGCAATTTGTTTAAAATTCTGCATGCATGCATTCTTGATCTTAACAATAATAATTGACCATGGAATTATTCTCTTAACATTTATTTCACACAGACTTGATCTTAGCAATTTGTTCAAAATTCTGCATGCATGCATTCTTAATCTTAACAATAATAATTGACCATGGAATTATTCTCTTCACAATTATTTCACAGAGACTTGATCTTAGCAATTTGTTCAAAATTCAGCATGCATGCATTCTTGATCTTAACAATAATAATTGACCATGGAATTATTCTCTTCACAATTATTTCACACAGACTTGATCTTAGCAATTTGTTCAAAATTCAGCATGCATGCATTCTTGATCTTAACAATAATAATTGACCATGGAATCATTCTCTTCACAATTATTTCACAGAGACTTGATCTTAGCAATTTGTTCAAAATTCAGCATGCATGCATTCTTGATCTTAACAATAATAATTGACCATGGAATTATTCATCTCCAACCTTAATTTCTTTTCACGTCTCAAGTTGAGATTTAAAAAACCACGTCTCTTCAAGCTGAGATTTAAAAAAGAAAAAGAAAAAAAAAGTAGCACCGTGGACCCCACCATGCAAACGATAAGCTTAGCTCGAAGACTTCACTGATGAAGGTAACATGAAGGTAACATGCGAAAACTTCACTGCTGACAATTATTCTTTTTAAATTAGTGCCGACCGTCAAAGGTCCCGTAAACATCTCCAGAAAGAAAATCCAATCCAATCCAATCCAATCCGAGATTCATTCTTCTGCTCTCTTTCAAACACCTGACTTTACTCTCTCTCTCTTGATTATATCGGAATCCCACCTCATAATTTGCCGGAGGTAATAACCCAACTGATATTACTTCAATTTACTGCAATTATTTTCCCATTCTCATGTAGGGATCCTTCAATGCTTAATTTCAGGTTAGTTAATTAAAAATTGTTAGAGATTATTGGTCTACTAGAAAATTTGAAACATTAATTATCCATTTTGCTAAGAGTAATTACATATTTATACAGGAGATTACTACGAGTGTTGTATGTGGTGAAAATTTCTCAATTATACCGTGAGGGCAACACACTGGCTAATCGGGTTGCTAATCACAGTCATTTGATCGGGAAAGATGCAAGGTGGGTGACCCAATTCTTGGTTGAGCCCATGTAAGTTGGATGTTTATGAAGATTGTTATCTTAGAGGTTATTTTTTGTAGTTGCTTTTCTGATTATGAAAAAAACTTATCGCACTTTTTTCAAAAAATCGTAGTATTCACATAAAAAGGAAAAAAAAAATTAGGGCGTGCATCGCACGCGTGCAAATAGCTAGTGAAGATAAGCTAAAGGGGCTGGGCCGTTGAGTTTGGATTGTTTATATGGAGTATATATATATTTTTTTTGATAGAGATTGATGGGTACTTATCATACAAAGTTGCGTATTTTGTGTGGTGTGTTTATTAAGCTTTGATTGTTCCCCTACACGTACTTACAAGCAAGCCTAAAATTTGGGTCTGGTGTTCGATTAATTTCTAAACAATTTTCAGGGTCAAGTGAGCATTATTTACCAGGGAATTCTAGGTCATTTCCAAACAACCTTCAGGGTCTAGGGAATTCTAGATAACTGACAAAAGATATTTAGGACCAAAATCCTATATCTTCTTAGGAAAAAAAAAACCCAACATTCCAGCTCTAGCATTAATGATTAATCTCTACTACTATAATGGGAGAAGACCTTAGTCCTTAATCCAATCCGTGCAACGCACGTGTTGGTACAATTTTTTTTTCCTTTTCATTCCCCCACCAAAAAAAAAATTTCCCACGTGCAAATCACATAATTTTTTTCCTTTTCATTCCTCCCTAAAAAAAAATTCTCACGTGCAAAGCACGTGTATAATACTAGTTGCATTTATATTTGAGGTACTCACCAAAAACTGACGCTGGGTCCAGATAAGATAATATTCAGAGGGTCAAGTGAGTATTATTTGCTAGGGAATTCTAGGTAATTTCCAAACAACCTTCAGGGTCCAGGGAATTCTAGATAACTGACAAAAGATATTTAGGAACAAGATCCTATATCTTCTTAGAAAAAAAACAAGATCCAACATTCCAGCTCTAGCATTAATGATTAATTGCAATGGGTCCAGCTAAGATAATATTTAGAGGCCTTTGCTGAATTCAAACTGCGGAATAACTCAATAACGACGATGAAATGTAAAAATTATAGAATCAAAATAAGAGAATAAAAAATAATCAAAAGCAACACACAAGAATACAAAAGATTTTTTCGAGATTTACCCAAAACAATGGCTACTTCTCCGCGAAGAAGAATTCCTACGATTTCCACTAGAAATATGAAGATTAGGTTTTACAAATCTCTCAAGAACTCACTACCAATGTGTAGAGTGTCTCCCTATCTCCCTCTCTCTTAATGACGGCTGGTAGATCTCTATTTTCTTTTCATAACCCTAAAATCGTATACAATACAATATATATATAGGATTTCACAACTTCAATCACAGCCGCTCATCAAAACAGCGTCGGGACGGTCGACCGCAACTCCAAGTCGATCGATCAGTTCTTTCCTTCCACTGCACAAGTTCCAACAGAGAGCAGGTCGGTCGACTGTGCGGTCAACCAGTCGTCTCTTCAAGATACAGGGTCCATCCAGAGAGACGGTCGACTGCACGGTCGACCGTTCTTTTGCCTGTACAAATGCGATCGACTGTCCACCTATGGTCGACCGCAACTCACATGCAGCAGCTTGCTGCTTCTTCGACTCTTATTCTCATCTGACTTCTCCAACCTCATTATCGTATATTGGATCCACAAATCCCAACAATCTCTCACTTGGAGACATATACACGAAGTCTCTAACCTGTTCTTCATTCTTCTATTGGCCTAGTCTAGGCCTGTGCCTCTGCGAGTCTCCTCAACAATTAACCTGGAGACAATCCGATAGCGGTATAGCAAAGCTGATGTTTCCTGCTATCCACCACCTTAGTGAGCATATCCGTCGGATTCTTAGTGCTAAGAATCTTAGTTAGCTTCAACCATTTCTTCTCAATCGCCATTTTGATAAAATGATAACTTATTTAAATGTGCTGAGTCCTAGAGTGATATGCCGAGTTTTTCGCCAAGAAAACTGCACTTTGACTGTCACACCATAGTTCACCTATGGTTTGCTTCATGCCCAACTGTTTTATAAGCTCCGAAATCCACAACATATCTTTCGTCGCTTTTATAAGTGCCATATGCTCTGACTCTGTGGTTGACTGTGCTACAACCTTTTGTAACTGCGAAGCCCAACTAACAGTTGTTCCTCCAACTGTAAATACATACCCTGTAGTACTTCCACAACCATCACGATCGGCCAAAAATCTGCATCCACATAACCATGTATATGCAAAGAATCTTCACAAAACAAAGAGAATGATTTGAAGTACCTGCTAGATATCTAAGAATCCACCTTACTCCATCTCAATGCCATTCACCTGGATTCTTCATGTAAGGGCTG
The DNA here is from genome assembly GCA_017893485.1 of Hemerocallis citrina. Classification (NCBI taxonomy): domain Eukaryota; kingdom Viridiplantae; phylum Streptophyta; class Magnoliopsida; order Asparagales; family Asphodelaceae; genus Hemerocallis; species Hemerocallis citrina. Next base: position 77,719,014 of record CM030361.1, on the reverse strand, counting down.
ACAACTCCCACTGCTTATGCAATGTCTAGTCTTATAGACACCATCGCATACATCAAACTCCCAATGGCTGAGGCATAATGTAACACCTCGAATTTCAAATACAACTGAATTCGAAGTTCCACAGGATCTTTACACTTGTCTTCGTACAATTTTACAATGAAATTCAAACTTTTCTTTACATCAGAGTTACATTTACATTTAAACTTATGCAGCGGAAAGCAATTTACAATATTTATATAAATGGATGTACAACACTTGAAACATTCTTTAAACTGCTTGCATACTTTAATCTTTGTCAATTCCTTTATCCTGCATAAAGACTGTGGGCATGTCAGTTCATTCAACTGACGATATATTATACACGGTCATCCTCTCTATGCCGAAACAGTATAACGATTCTCAAACCTGAACAAACCACAAACTTGTTCACAAACAAAGCTACGGGGACTATCCTATTGATGTCGTGTTGTGATTGTGCATCTAGTCCTTAATACAATTTATTATTATTAGATGACAGTAATGCGCACGTGTTCGGATTCTATGCATTCCATACTACATAGGTCCGAGGGCAAGTCCTTAATCATTCTTCAACTTGTAGGGTTCGATCCCTCGCCATGACTTAATCTACTACTGTAACTATGGTAAGTATCCTAGATGTCCTATGAGTTACGAGCCCATGTCCAAACAGCCTGGAGGGGAATCTCACGTCGTGACATAACGCATCATACAGAGCTTATGGTCAATTCAGTCTCCGTCATGGACCATGGCACCACCCGTAGTCAATCAAACATCCCACAAGTATCGCCACGATCCCGATAATTTCGGAGTAGTGTCCACGCCAAGACTTGACTCATTAAGTAGGCAACCTATGAATCACTCTCACACCATAGACTCGAGACCCTCATACTTGTGTTTTTCTGACTTTCATCACATCTTCTCTATTGTTTGGTCCTTAATTGTATGATTCATGAATAAAAATCAATTTCTAGGATTAACTCTTTCCTCTATACCAGTCTTAACCATCAATCAACGCATTTGATCCAAACCTAGTCTTTTATCTCAAATATCATATCAATATTTCTTTTATTGCCGGTATGAGGCTTGGCTACACCCTAATCTAACATTGAGTTTTTCATACTCAAAACTTCTCTTTTTCAAGTAACATGATTTCCAATCTTTTACATGAATCAAGTCTCATATATAAAGTTCAATCGCAATTCATGCGTCTCATATTCAATTTAATTTCATCTCATTCTCATACTATTGTATACATTACATTTATTTACTTTAAGGATCAGAAATGTCATATTTTCAAACTTAACCAGATTTAATTTGACAATAATAGTCCATAGAAAATTACAACTACATTTTCTTTCACCCAAAATTTCTTCTTAAATACTTATCATAATTTTCTCATGTCAATTGCACAACAATTCAAAAATGGAGCAACCACCTACTGGCCTTAATCCCTTTCCCCTTCGAGCATCAACAATTATTTTTGGAATTTGATATACATTTAAAACACTTATTTTATTGTTTATTGTCAATATTGTCTTGTGGTCCAATGATTAAAGTTTTGGGTTGAAACATTTTTTTCTCTTCTTTTGGCTATAAAAAGAGGATTTCTGTCAAAGAAGAAAAAAATGCAGACAAAAACACATTCTTCCTCTTTTGTCAAATAGATTTTCCAATTATTGAGTTTTTTTTTACATTGAGTGGTGCAAGTTGGTGTTAGGATTGTGTCTTGAATACTCGTTGTTCCGATTAAAAGAAGGTAATATGAAGCACGGAGGTCGAAGGGCCGAAGTGAGTAGAAGGAGAAACAGCAGCAGCAAGGTGCATGATAGTTGCGGTCGATCGGTCTTGGTGACAATCGACCACACCCCCCGACCGCACCCTCGACCGCTCGTAGTACAGGAAATGTCAGAGAGTGGTACGGTCGACCGATCTTGTTGGACGGTCAACCGCCCGTGGTGCTGTGTTCATTTTGGGCCCCGATTTATTAGGTCGTTTCAGCCCAATCTTCAACTCCAAGTTAGATCGTGCAGCTCCTATTCAATTACTTCTTTCCCAGGTTATATCGAACAACTAAGAATCAAGACTAGACCTAGGTTTTCTCTCTATTCTTCTATATATATTGTAAACTCCTCCAATATGAGAGGTAGTACTTCATAGATTTTTTTTCTCCATTGCAAAGAGAGGCTCGAGAGAGAGATAGTTCTTGGTGGGTAAGTTTAATTTCTTGTGTCAAGTGAATCAGTAACTCCTTGTAATCTCTTCTAGTTGAATATCAGATCTCCCTATATTTCTCCCCGGATTAAGCAAAAGCTAATTGGATAAGTCATTGTTGTTGTGTTTGTGTTAGTTTGGTAGATGTACTTGCTTGCTCAATTTATTCGTCTCGTCTACTTCGACTTCCTCATTGCTCTAAATAGTTCCGCTGCGACCAGAGGGCGTTTGTTGACGCCCCAATTCCAACAACTGGTATCATAGCTTCAGGTTGCTGAGTTTCTTGGTTAAGATGACAGGCCACGATTTTTTGAAGATCAAGAAGTTCGATGGTAAGATCAATTTCTATCTTTGGAAGACTGACATGTATGATGTTTTTGTTCAAGAACGGTTGCAGTCAATGGTTAAGAAGAAAGAAAAGCCAACTGATATGAAGGATGCCGTTTGGGAAGATATTCATGAAAGAGCCATAAGTCTGATCCGACTATCCTTAGCGGACGAGGTCAAGTGCAGATTTCTAGAAGAAACTAACACGGCGAGTTTGTAGGAAAGACTTAGAGTTGACTACTCCGGTTCGTCGTTATTAGATCGGATGCATTGGAAGAGAAAGTTGTTCCGTTTATTTATGAAGGAAGATACCGATCTCCAAGACCACATTACAGAGTTCAATAAGATATTATCTGAACTTAAGGTGATCAACGCAGATGTGTGTGAGGAAGATAAAGTTTTCAACCTAATATATTCACTGCCGGATTCGTACGAGCCTTTGATCACGACCATGCTACACGGTAGATATGCCAAGGAGAGTATTTCAGTAGATGGTGTAATCAAAGCATTGAAAAAAAATCAACTTAGGAAGGAGACCCATAAATCTTCATCGTCTATTTCTACAAGTTATCTAGCAGTGGATGGTCCTTCAGGGGGAAGACAAAGTACTTTACAAAATGATTCGAACCGTTGCCGATATTGCAAGAGGCCAGGTCATATCAAGAAAGACTGTTGGAAATTACAGAATCAAGAGAGCGCTAAGAACGGGAGTTCAGTCGCTAATATAGTTAGTGCCTTTGGTGCCTTTGATTCAGGTGGTTCGTGTCTTCTTGTTTCAAATTCTTTAGAAGTAAATTCTAGTTGGTTTCTTGACCCAGGGAGTTCTCCTCATATTTTCTCCAAGAGGGAGTTGTTTTCTACTTATAAGTCTATAGGGCGTTGTGTGACAACGAGAACTGGAGAGATTTGTGAAGTAGTTGGTGAGGGGACAGTTGATTTGAAGATGTCAGGTCTAAATAAGTTCACTTTAAGGGATGTTTTGCATATTTCTTTGATAAAACGAAATCTGATTTCCTTGGAAACTCTTGATGCACAGGACTACGGGTACACAGCTCGAGGTGGAGTTCTGTCTGTTTTTCAAGGTCGTCGTGAAGTGATTAGGAGTATGAGAGTGGTTGGGTCAAGCCAACACAATCTTTACAAGATTTGAGGAATTCGAAAATTCTGTGCAGGGGTTGATAGTTCTTTTCCAATTATTTCCACAAGCTCAGCTAATTTGCCGCAACTAGAATCATCGAGATGAGACCACGACGTTCGAATATCGTCGAGAGATAGAGAAAGCCTACGGGTAGGTGGAGTTCGTGTGGAGTTTGGCAACTTCGTGAGTACATCTACGGAGATGTGCCTTTGAGGGGTGACACTGGATTTGGTGAGATTGGGTAGAGATCATTTCAATTAGAAGAAGAAACTATTGTTCTAAGTTTTCTTTGCAAGTAGAATTTGTTAGAGTTTGGAGATGAGTAACACATCATGTGATAACACTCGTATGCAATCCAAGGTGGAGCTTATTAGGATTATGTCTTGAATACTCGTTGTTCCGATTAAAAGAAGGTAATATGACGCACGGAGGTCGAAGCGTCGAAGTGAGTAGAAGGAGAAACAGCAGCAGCAAGGTGCAGGATAGTTGCAGTCGACCAGTCTTGGTGACAGTCGACCACACCCCCCGACCGTTCGTAGTGCAAGAAATGTCAGAGAGTGGTATGGTCGACCGCCCGCGGCGCTGTGTTCGTTTTGAGCCCCAATTTGTTAGGTCGTTTCAGCCTAATCTTCAACTCCAAATTAGATCGTGCAGCTCCTATTCAGTTACTTCTTTTTCAGGTTATATCAGACGACTGAGAATCAAGATTAGACCTAGGTTTTCTCTCTATTCTTCTATATATATTGTAAACTCCTCCAATATGAGAGGTAGTACTTCATAGATTCTTTTCTCCATTGCAAAGTGACGCTCGAGAGAAAGATAGTTCTTGGTGGGTGAGTTTAATTCCTTGTGTCAAGTAAATCAGTAACTCCTTGTAGTCTCTTCTAGTTGAATATCAGATCTCCCTATATTTTCCCTCGAATTAAGCAAAAGCTAACCGAGATAAGTCATCGTTGTTGTGTTTGTGTTAGTTTGGTGGATCTACTTGCTTACTCAATTTATTCATCTACTTCGGCTTCCTCATTACTCTAATTAGTTCTGCTGCGACCAAAGGACATTTGTTGATGCCCCAATCCCAACAGTTGGTACGTGTAACCAAGGGAGTATTTGATGATCAATAATTTATCTCCAGAATCGGCCGCATAGCTTCTTAAAGAAAGTGCAATCCACGTGTCGAGCCGTTCTCACAATTTCTTCCTGTTGCAGTTAAAGTTGATCGATTCGATCCATTCCAGAACCATGCAGTGCTATCAGAAGGTTAATTTGGGCATTCAGGTCTACTAACTATTTTTTCAACAATTATCATCCCCATCTCCCAACTCTAAGTTTATGACTGAACAGTGGGAAGTTATAATGATCTCCTTAACTGGGTTTGGATGCACCAGTGTGTTTGATTTTATGTCTTACATACTTATAATTCGATGAGTAGATTATGATGAAGCGAAGGAAGAAAGAAGCGTCGATGTGAGAATAAGCGAAAACGACAACACAACAGCTAAGTACAGTCGACTGTCAAATATGACAGTCGACCGACTTCCTCTCGGGTTTGGGAATACCCAAACACGGTCGACTGTCCATCTTGACAATCGACTGACAGCTGCCTCTGACTACAGTATTGAGCTTAGGTCTGGGTGATCTTTCGGATCCAACTTCCTTTCCAAGTCGTGTATCTCTTTATTCAGGATATATCGATCGGACACTTATGTATCAAGATTACAACTTAGGGTTTCTCTCCATCTCTGTATATTTTTATGTAAGTCTTAATTGAGAGGCAAGAGAGAATACTTTATTGATAAGTGCAGTTGAAAGTTATCCACTATAAATAGTTAGCTATCTTCTAGTGAGGCTTGAGAGATTGTTAGATTCTTGGTACGAGTATAATGTTCTGTATCTTCTCAAGTAAAAAAAATCATATTTTTCTGCTTTCTCCTCCGGATTAGGTTTGCACGAACCGGAACAAATCATTGAGTACTTTGTGTGATTGGTTTAATCTACTTATTTAATTGTTCGTCATTAGGATCGGTTTTCGTTAACCTTAACAACGAATTTCCTAACACAGTGATCATTGAAATTGATTCCCTTGAGGTGGTTGAACAGCTCCGATGTTATATATATACTAGATTTTCCCGTGGGCACGTGCCTACGGCACGTTTTCGGAACGATACAAAACACGAAAAGCCTGTAAACAGTAAAACAATAATTATGTAGCTCAAGTTTGAATAGTATGACAATAATTAGTTGTAAATAGAAGTCCATGTTTCCATTAGTATATGTTGAAAAATAATTATAAATGGGGGTATAAAATCTTATTTCTTAGAACTTTAAGTGTGAAGTTGAAGAGATATTTACTAATTTCAATATAACATGTGCAAAAAAAAAAAACATGCATTAAAATTCTGAAAATCTAAATCTCTAAGTAAATATAGAAAGAATGGGAGAGAGAGATAGGGAGAGTGAGAAAAAGAGAAATATGAAAAAGTGAAGAGAGAAAAGAGCGATAGTAATAAAGTAATAAGTTTTTTAGTTTGGGGGAGAAAATTTGATTTTGGGAGTTTGAAATTTTGGAGGGAAAATATATTTTGTGAGGTTTGATCTAGGCCTTTAATTTTAAGGAGATTGGTTGCGAGCCACTTGATAGCTTTCTTTGTAATTTATTATATAGATATACAAGAGATGAGATGGCTCTGCCTCTTTATGAAGCCATAATGATTTCTAAGAGGTTTGAGTCACTTATTAGTTTCTCCTTTGCTGCAAGGGAATGTAATAGACCTGCTGATCTTACAGCGAAGCATAGAGCATCCACAGTCGTGATTATCAAAAAATTGACAAAATGCATATTTACATATAGTATTTCTAGCATTTGCTGCAATCATCCAATGCTATTTTATAGCAATTTAAGATAAAAATAATACTAGACGGACTTTGAAGTTGCGTTAGAAAGGGAAACAAATTATTTAATTAATTTTTTAATGTTAGACGGAAAGTGAAGCTGTGTCGGAAGGAAGAAAAAAAAAAAATCAAAAAAGTGACAGACGGAAAGTGAAGTTCCGTACACAATTTTTCAAATTTTTTAATATTTAAAATCAATTTTTAGTTGAAAAAAAAATTTTAATGGCCCCCACTGGACGGAAAGTGAAGTTCCGTCCAAGTGGGGGAGGATTTTTTGGGGTTTTTAATTACGTTTTATTAAATTTTTTGGTGAGAGACGGAAAGTGAAGTTGCGTCGGAGTATTTAAAAATAATTTTTTTTCGTGAAACGGAAAGTGAAGTTGCGTTCTGTATAATATGCATTTCTCTCAAATCCACTGTCTCTATTTATGGAATTTATGCATAAATAGCAAACTACTGGAGCTGGTCATTTATTATAAAATGCATTTTATACATAAATAGCACACTACTGTAAATGCTCTTACTAGTCGTAGGTGTGAGTATGTGGAGTTTTGTGGTATGATTCCGATGCAGCTTGAGAGACTATACTCCAAGCTGATCTTGTAACTAGTAGGTCTATTATTGTGGGCTCAACGTTAAGGTTTCGGCTACATTGGTTAATAAAAACTAGATACTCGATCTCAGATGAAGAAAAGCTAAAGGGGCTGGGCCCTTGAGTTTGGATTGTTTATATGGAGTATATTTTTTTTTTTTTTATAGAGATTGATGGGTACTTATTATACAAAGTTGCGTATTTTGTGTGGAGTGTTTGTTAAGCTTTGATAGTTCCCCTACACGGTACTTACAAGCAAGCCTAAAATTTTGGTCTAGTGTTTGAGTAATTTCTAAACAATTTTCAGGGTCAAGTGAGCATTATTTACCAGGGAATTCTAGGTCATTTCCAAACAACCTTCAGGGTCTAGGGAATTCTAGATAACTGACAAAAGATATTTAGGACCAAAATCCTATATCTTCTTAGAAAAAAAAAACCAAATCCAACATTCCAGCTCTAGCATTAATGATTAATTGCATTTATAGTTTGAGGTACTCAACGAAACTTACGTTGGATCCAGATAAGATAATATTCAGAGGGTCAAGTGAGCATTATTTGCCAGGGAATTCTAGGTAATTTCCAAACAACCTTCAGGGTCCAGGGAATTCTAGATAACTGACGAAAGATATTTAGGAACAAGACTCTTCTTAGAAAAAAACAAGATCCAACATTCCAGCTCTAGCATTAATGATTAATTGCAATTATAGTTTGAGGTACTCAACAAAATCTTACGCTGGGTCCAGCTAAGATAATATTCAGATGGTTTTGTTGAATTCTAACTGCACTGCAGAATAACTCAACAACAATAACGAGATGTAAAAGCTATAAAATTAAAATAAGAGAATAAAAAATAATCAAAAACAATACATAAGAACATAAAAGATTTTTTCGAGATTCACCCAAAACAATGGTACTTCTCCGCGCAGAGGCACTCCTGCGATTTTCACTAGAAATATGAAGATTAGGTTTTACAAATCTCTCAAGAACTCACCACCAAGGTGTAGAGTTTATCTCTATCTCCCTCTCTCTTAATGACGGCTGGTACATCTCTATTTTCTTTTCACCTAACCCTAAAATCGTACACAATACAATATATATATAGGATTTCACAACTTCAATCTCAGCCGCTCATCAAAACAGCATCGGAACGGTTGACCGTAACTCCAAGTCGATCGACAGGTTCTTTCCTTCGACTGCATGAGTTCCAATAGAGAGCAGACCGGTCGACTGCGCGGTCAACCGGTCGTCTCTTCAAGATACAGGGTCCATCCAGAGAGAGTGACGGTCGACTGCACGATCGGCCGTTCTTTTGCCTGTACGAATGCGGGGGACTGTCCACCAACGGTCGACCGCAACACACCTGCAGAAGCTTGCTGCTTCTTCGACTCTTATTCTCATATGGTTTCTCCAATCCCATTATCGTGTATTGGATCCACAAACCCCAACAATCTCCCACTTGGAAACATATACACGAAGTCTCTAACATGTTCTTCATTCTTCCATTGGCCTAGTCTATGCCTGTGCCTCTGCGAGTCTCCAAAACAATTAACCTGGAGACAATCCGATAGCGGTATAGCAAAGCTAATGTTTCCTGCTATCCACCACCTTAGTAAGCATGTCCACCGGATTCTTAGTGCTAAGAATATTAGTTAGCTTCAACCATTTCTTCTCAACTGCCATTCGGATAAAATGATACCTCATTTGAATGTGCGAGTCCTAGAATGATATGCCGAATTTTTTGCGAAGAAAACTGCACTTTGACTGTCACACCATAGTTCACCTTTGGGTTGCTTCCTGCCCAACTGTTTCATAAGCTCCGAAATCCACAACATGTCTTTCGTCGCTTTTGTAAGTGCCATATACCCAGATTCTGTGGTTGACTGTGCTACAACCTTTTGTAATTGCGAAGCTCAACTAACAGTTGTTCCTTCAACTGTAAATACATACCCTGTAGTACTTCTGCAACCATCACGGTCGCCCAAAAATCCGCATCCATATAACTATATATATGCAAAGAATCTCCCCCAAAACAAAGAGAATGATGTGAAGTACCTGCTAGATATCTAAGAATCCACCTTACTGCATCCCAATGCTATTTACTTGGATTCTTCATGTAACAGCTGACAACTCCCACTGCTTGTGCGATGTCTGGTCGTGTAGACACCATCGCATACATTAAACTCCCAACGGCTGAGGCATAAAGAATAGCAGTCATTTCCTCCATCTCTGCCTCTGTCTTAGGACACAAGCCCATTGATAACTCGAAGTGAGCAGCCAAGGGACAAGTGACTGGCCTCACACCATCCATATTGAATATCTTCAACACCTTCTTCACATAATCCGCTTGTGATAACCAAAGCTTCTTGTTACTCCTGTCTCTACTAATCTTCATGCCGATAATTTGCTTTGCTTCACTCAAGTTCTTCATTGAAAACTCCGAAGCTAGCTCCTTTTTCACTTTCTTGATCTTCTCCATACATGAACTTGCTAACAACATGTCGTCCACATACAACACCAAGGTAACTATATCATTGTCCTCATATCTACGAACATACACATAATGATCTGTTTCGCATCTATCGAAACCTTTTCCTCTTATGAAGCAATCAAACTTCAAGTACCAATGCCGCGGTGCTTGTTTGAGCCCATAAAGACTCTTCTTCAATAGACACACCATGTCTTCCTTTCCTTTAGCTTCAAAACCTGTGGGTTGTCTCATGTATAGCTCTTCTTCGACATCACCATGGAGAAATGCTGTCTTCACATCCAACTGCTCCAAGTGCAAGTCTTCAACTGCCACAATACTAAGCAGAACCCTAATTGAAGCTATCTTCACAACCGGTGCAAAAATAATCAATACCTTCTCTTTGAGAGAATCCTTTTACAATAAGTATCGCCTTATACCTCTGACTGAAGCCATCTTCACAATCGGTGCAAAAATAATCAATACCTTCTCTTTGAGAGAATCCTTTCACAATAAGTATCGTCTTATACCTCTTACTGCCATCTGCCTCATCTTTGACTCTGAAAACTCATTTGTTCATAAGAGTGCGCTTTCCTGCAGATAACTTGGTCAACTCCCAAGTTTGGTTCTGTTCCAAGGAGTTTATCTCGTCCTTCATGGCTAACTCTCACTGAATTCGAGCCTCATCCCTCAAAGCCTCCTCATGAGTATTTGGCTCTCCTGAATTCGTGTATAGAACATGCTCATGAACAACACTGGCATCGAACTCCTTGACTCTACTCTTGTCCCCCATCTCAATCAATACTACCAACTTGTAGCTATGATACCACTTTGTTGAATTCTAACTACGGAATAACTCAACAACGACGACGAGATGAAAGCACTATAGAATCAAAATAAGAGAACAAAGAACAACCAAAAGCAACACACAAGAACACACAAGATTTTTTCGAGGTTCACCCAAAACAATGGCTACTTTCCCGTGCTGAGGTACTCCTGCGATTTCCACTAGAAATATGAAGATGAAGTTTTACAAATCTCTCAAGAACTCACCACCAAGGTGTAGGGTTTCTCTATATCTCTCTCTTTTAATGACGGCTGGTAAATCTCTATTTTCTTTTTACTTAACCCTAAAATCTTACACAATACAATATATATAGGATTTCACAACTTCAATCCCAACCACTCATCAAAACAGCGTCGGAACGGTCGACCGCAACTCCAAGTCGGTCTACCAGTTCTTTCCTTCGACTGCACGAGTTCCAACAGACCGGTCGTCTCTTCAAGATACATGGTCCATCCAGAGAGAGTGACAGTCGACTGCACGGTCGACCGTTCTTTTGCCTGTACAAATGCAGTCGACTGTCCACCTACGGTCGACCGCAACTCACCTGCAGTAGCTTGCTGTTTCTTCGACTCTTATTCTCATCTGACTTCTCCAATTCCATTATCGTGTATTGGATCCACAAATCCCAACAGGCTTAAGACCAAAAGTGTAGTGAACATAAAGCGTTACAGAAATCAGAATTATATAAAACTGATATCCAAATAATGAAAGTGTTTTTTTATTATATAAATAACTGCTTGGTAATTTTTTTAGAAAACTGTTGTAAGGATATAAAAATTTTCTAATAGTAAAAATAAATAAATAAACGTCTCGTAAAAGAATTGACATGTAAAATAATTTATTTTTGTTTAAGTACTTATTTTTCAATTTTAATATTTCTAATTAATTGCATAAATTTAATAATTAATTTTTCTATATTTTAATAACATAAGAAAATTGAAATATGACATTAAAAAGGATGCGATAGAAATTTATGGTTTTAGAATTGAGAAGAGAGATAACAAAACTAAAGAGTGGGGAGAGAGATGAAAAAGAGATGGGAGGGAGAGAGAGAGAGAACTTTCTTCCGTTCCTCTTTTTGCGATGAACAATAAAATGGCGATGGAAGGAATGTGGAAAAAATAGCGCAATGAACGTGATTATTTATGAGAATAAAATAACATGTGAAAATATATATTTTTATTATTTCCTAATCAAATTATTTATTTTGATATCTTTGGTGGTTTAGGTTAGTTTCTTTTCTCGAGTAAATATTATGACGTAGTCTATTTGGGATCTCCCTTTAAAAATGAGTTTTTTTACAAGTTCAAAATCTCAAATTGATGTGGTAGAATTTTAAAGAGAAAATGAAGATTTTGAAACTCTCTTTGACCTAAATGAGTTTTCTAAAAAAAATGTCAAGGACCTAATTTTTATTCCAAACAGCTTTGAGGCTTTAGAGCATCCAGTCGTTTTGTATATTTGCCAATTTGCCATTTTTTGGCAAATGGATCGCTGCAATCATTTTTTATTTTGCCATATTTTGGCAAATGGGCTACAATCGACTCTCAAAAATGAAAAAACAAAATAACGACTCTCAAATTATAGAGGACGGTACAACATATACCGTTCCTCTTATTTTAATTTTTTTTAATCGCTTCGGATGGTATAACATATACCGTTCCAAAATTTTTTTTATTTGTTTTTTTAAAATCAACGTCCAAGATTTGTCGGATTGAAAAAACAAATTAAAAATTAAAAATTCTCGGACGGTACATGTTATACCATCCTTGAATTGGGGGGTCACGAGGGTAGGTTTAGGTTAATTAATTAGGTTTAGTTAGTTTTTAATTAGGTTTAGGTATTATTATATTATTTATTTTATTTAATTAATATATTATAATAGTTAATCAGTAATTATATTTATTTATTTATTTATTTTAAACGAGAGACGGTACAACATGTACCGTCCCTCTGATTTTTTTTTAAAAAAATTGTGCGACAGTATATGTTATACCGTCACACGCAAAAAAAATTTTAAAATGAGAAAAATATAGCAAACCATCACCGCAGAACAATTCGCTATTTGCTATTTCTGTAGCAGCCATTGTTTTAAAAATGAGAAACACCGTTGTGGATGCTCTTAAAAGAGCATTTGGGTTCTCAAAAGGCAATATCAAATAGAGTCTAAGAATAGCTAAGCTTACACACGTTTTATTTTTTATTTTTTATTTTTTTATTTCTTATTTTTTTTAGGACAAGGCCTTAGGCACACACTCAGACCTGGCGCATTTTGAAAATTTTATGATATGAGTAACGTTCAAGCTTCAGATCTTTTGCTTAACAATGAAAAGGTTTACCAATAAATTACACTGATGCTTGCATATTACGCCTGTTAATAGTCTTCAAATGATTCGAGAGTTTTTGGTAATCTGATATAACTATCCATTTGTGGCTACAATTCAATGTTCATGGGAATGCACAAGTTCTTAAATAAAAAGGCAGCCGCCAGACTGGACTGAATGGACATGAACAGGGTTGATTAGAAATCCACAGTGGTTTCTTACTTTTGCCATTTTGCCGTATGTCGAAAAACTAAAGGCTTGTAACAGTTTATTATTTTGCCATATTTTAAATAAATAATGAACGGTTGTTTCTCATATTTGAGGAATGAAATAAGGATTTTTAAAATATAGAGAACGAAATACTTTGTTCTGTCTCTTTTTAATGGCTTCGGATGAAACAAGTTGTTTCGTTCAAATTTTATTTTTTTTAAATGATCGTACCATCCTTAAAAAAAAAGAAAAAAATCTCGCACGAAACATGTTGTCCCGTCCAAAGCAAAATAATGCTTGGACAGAACAACACGTCTCGTCCTTGAATCGAGGAAGGGATTATGGCATTTAATTCTTATTTCCCTTTAATTAATTACTAATTATCCTAACTAATTACCTACTTAGTAATTTAATACCATTAATCTACTCGTAATTTCTAACTAACTAAAGCTAATGTAGAATTAAGATTTTTAAAATAAAAAAATTGAGGTGAGACGGGACATGTTGTCCCGTCCGCAAAAACAAAAACAAAATATTTGAAAAAATTATAGCAAACAATCATTGTAAGAGCATCTACAATGGTGTTTCTCATTTTTTAGAAAATGACAGCTACAGTAATAGAAAATAGGGTATTTGTCTGCAGTGGTTGTTTGCTAAAATTTGAGAAAGACATGACATGTTGTTTCGTGCGGTTCCATTTTTTTTAAGAATTATTTAATTAGTGATTGGATATTAAAATAGTTTAATTAAATAAATTAAATAATAAAATATTACCTAAACCTAATTAATTACACTCCTAACTTGTTTATCCACTAACCAATACACCCCGATTTGTTGGACGGGACATGCTGTCCCGTCCAAGCAAATTTTGCTTGAAACGGGACAACATGTCTCGTTTCAGCGTTTTTTGATTTTTTTTTTATTTTTTTTTTCAGACGGTACATGTTGTATCGTTTGATTATTTAAAAAAAATTTTGGGACGGGACAAGTTGTATCGTCTGACGATCTTAAAATAAAATAATAATTGGGACGAAATATGTTGTCTCGCCTCTTATAATATGAGAATCACAATTTTGTTTCTCAAAAATGAGAAGCGACTGTAGCTATTTTGCCAAAATATGGCAAAATAGCAAACGACTGCAGCACCTTGTTTGCTAAAAAATGAGAAATTGGCAAATATAGCAAACGATTGTGGATGCTCTGACAATATAGTCAAAATTGCTATTTCTCATTTATCATTTTGCCATATTTGAAGAAAACCATTATGGATGCTCTTACAGCATCTTCGTTTCCTATATTTCTAAAATTTGGAAAATATAGGGAACGAGACGCTATAGTTGTTCTCTATCTTTTCAAATTTTGAAAAGAAAAAAAAGAAATAGTAGTCGTCTATATTTGAGAAAAGATATAGAAAATTCCCAAATATAGGAATCGAAAGATTAACTTACGTCTATGATAAAAAAAAATATTCTCGAATGCAAGATGATCTTGCGTGTGATATTAAAAAAAAACATATCGGACGCAAGACGATCTTGCGTCCGATCAATTTTTAAAATAAAAAAAAATGTGTTGGACGCAATATTATTTTGCGTCTGACTCAATTTTTTTATAAAAAAAATCTGTAAAGAAATCGGACGCAATATCATTTTGCGTCCGACGAAAATAATATTAAAAAAATCAGAACGGACGCAAGAAAGTCTGTGATTTTCCCCTATTGTTTTTTTAATTTTCTATGGAATATAGCCTATATGGTTTTCTATGCATGTAAAGTTAGTTAATTTGAGATTGGTTTGATTTTTTTGATGAAGGGATGAGATGGAATGGGCCGAAATTGTTGTGTACAAATGCGTACAATTTTTTTTACTTTTCAAATGTGTTGGACTTTAAAAAAAATTCAATGCCTAAGATTCAAGATTTAGTGGATGATCCACCGTTGGACCAAATTTTGGGTTTCAACAACTACAAGCACAACTCAAATTTTCTATTTCTATAACCCAAACATGAAAATTTTGAGTCTTAACGACTACAGATGCTCTTATATTTCTATAACTACTACTAAATCATGTCTCTCATGCTTCTTATGACATTTGTGTATGCATACCGTATTGTAGACATGTGAATGAAAAAGCGACTAAAACATTCATTCCAAGTGTTTAGACTTGTTCTGTTTCTAAGACGACTTTCGATACCCATTTCCTGTATGGATTTTTTTAGTATGCAAATCTCCAACTAAAATAACTTCTTAATATTTTCTATAACTACCCTATATTCGCTTAAAATCGTATGATTTGTAATCTCTCTTTTCATAAATGATAGAAACTGTTAAGAAAAAAAAGGACATTTTGTCATTTGGAATATTCATTTCCTAGTTTTTCTCTCATTTTTTTCTCCATCAATCTCTATTTCTAATCAAAGAAAAAAACCCTCTTTTTGTCATCAATTTTTCTTTAGTCTTTCATTAATGTACACCACCCACTAGGCTTTCATAATAGGGAGTATATTTGGCTTCAGTATAAAGTCATCGTAGTTTTCTTTATCTATATTTTTTATCTTTTTTCTTCTTTATTTCGTGAAAATGAGTTCGAGAGAAAACTGACGATCAACAAGAGGGGATCAATAAATTTTAAAAAAACCATATACCATATGATATTGCATAAATTGGGCAATTTTTGAGATAGATTAAGTGGTTCCTTCGTATTTCTATATCATATCATATACTTTTTTAATCATAAGATTATTTTCCCTAATAAATTAAATTGTTTTTTTTTTTGAAGCAAAAGGTGAAATCTGGTCACCCTATTTCATTAATAAGAAATTAACGATACAAACCCAGATAACTGGGACAGACAGAGAGTAAAACATACGTGAAACAATATGACTCGTACAAACAACAAATCTCTCCAACAACCCTGAAGGGTGGGCCGACAAACAAACTCAGTCCAACTAAATTACATGTACGTCAGTTTAGCTTCGTACACTATCTCTACGGCACGTGCACACCCACCTGAAACTAGTCTGGCAGGCTTTTATCACCTCTTTGGAGACCGCATCTTTGGGGGGACCCCATCTTTGGGCCCAAACCCCGCAGGCCGAATAACGGCACAAGCACAGCAATCGTACCCTCCCACCATCTCCACCATTCATCCTACAAACGCACCAACAGCTCCTACAGCCGCTACCAAAGAGATAGCCGTGAAGAGGATACCTTCACCTCTCTCATGCTTGTACTTTCTCCGATGATTTCTCACCAAACAACTATCTCGCTCAACCCACCAAAAAAACCACGCTCCAAGGGAGAGCCGTGGAGAGGATACCTTTACCTCTCTCACGCTCTTGCTCTTCCAGACGATTTCTCACCACACAGACTCAACTTGACTCTTACTCCTAATTCGAGGGAAGAGGCGACGCTGTAACGAGACAATGACCTAAGCTGGAGGAAGCTCAATAGCCTGATAGTAGGCACTGTGAAGACTGCACCGGCGACGTCGTTGGACACCCCAGAAGTTGAAACAAGTGATCGCACATCATGGAGGGACCCCATTTTCGGGTCCAAGCCCCACAATCGTGCAATTCCCACTCCCTAACTCTTACAGAAAAACTTCGTCACCACAGGTGTACCTGGATCTCCCTACCGTGGGAGCTCTCCACCTTCGATGTCGGGAAGCAAAGTGAGGCGCGGGGGGGAGGGCGCATCTCGCCATCGCCCAGATGCGAGGTGATCGCTACCAAAGGCACGAGAGGATGCTCTAGCGCGACGAAGACGTCGCTCTGCAACCAAAGGGGGCGCGACCAACATCCACGATCGGCGCGACGCCAAACTCTGCCGTCGAAGTGAGGCGGCGCACTGGGGGGACGAGCTCGGAGGTTCGAGGCAAAGACGCGAAGGAAGGAACGCCGGAATTCGTGGACGTCTTCGTCGCCGTGCAGCTGGTTCGGCGGAGCGAAGACGTGAGGGGGGGCTGAATTCGCAGCGGCTCAGGGGGGGGACGCCGTGGAGCCCCGTCGACGCAATGGAGCTACGTCTTCATCGAGCATCGGCGACATCGAGGACGTCGTGTAGCTCCGTCGTCGGTTCCGTCGACTTGCGGGGCTTCGTGGACGCCTTGGATCTGCTCGATTCAACGCCGCGACGGAAGGGGGTAGGTCGAATCGGAGGTGGAGGAGAGGTCAGGGGGGATGACGGGGTGGTGGGGGGGGGGGGGGCGCTGAGGGTAGCCGCCGCCGCCCCTAAGATTTTAGAACTATACTTTTTTGGGAGGGTTTTTTCAAATCTAGTTTCTCTCTCTAGAAATTTCTAGAGAGAGAAACTCTAATATCAACCATTTCACTGGGATAGTTGCAAGTGTTATAGAGGTGGTGTTAGTGGATACTTGTTATAGAGGTGGTGTTATTGGAGACTTGTTTGTGAACCATTTGTTAGAGAAAAAGACAAAAGTTACTTTAATAAATAAACATTTAAAAACAAACAAAACTACTTTTTAAGTGTTGTCCAAATATTATTATGAAAGTTACTAGTTTTCATTGTACAACGTCTCTATATGGATTCCTAGGACGTTGTATATGTTGGAAAATATTTTATAAAAAATAAAATTTCTAAACCCAACAATTTATCTCACGGTCAAATCAGATATTACAGACTTTCAATTAGTTATTATAGCCATGATGGTGATGGTGATGGTGATCAGGGGCGGATGTAGCTTGCAACCAGTGGGGGGCACGGACCCCACTGAAAATTGGACAATCCGTCGCTGCCTAGGGGAGATAATAGTATCAGGTGTAATTTTTTTTTATATAAGCATTATAGGAACCCAGTGAACTAAATTCTTAATTGTTATCGTATTTATTTTTGTATAAGGACCCCACTGAACTAAAATCTTAATTGTTATCGTATTTATTTTTGTATAAGGACCCCACTGAACTAAATTCCTGGATCCGCCACTGATGGTGATGGTTTTGCCCTGGTGATGGTTTTGCCCGGGTTATTATGATTAACCGGTTGCTTTTATTTTATGGGTTAAGGTGAAACACTTCATAAAAATATCTTTCATGTTAACAAGAAAGAGAATGGTACTGACTATTATGCTTTCTATTATATATATATATATATATATATATATATATATAAACAAGAAAAAAAAATATATATATATATATGGTACTGACTGTTATGCTCCACTTCAACTATTTTCTGTTTTTTTATATCCTGTCTCTAAATATATTTATATATATATATATATTATTATATATATATTTTTATATTATATTATTGTTACATGTATATTATTATTATTATTATTATTATTATTTATTATTATTATTTATTTTT
Source organism: Hemerocallis citrina (assembly GCA_017893485.1). Lineage (NCBI taxonomy): Eukaryota > Viridiplantae > Streptophyta > Magnoliopsida > Asparagales > Asphodelaceae > Hemerocallis > Hemerocallis citrina. The sequence continues at coordinate 77,700,668 of CM030361.1, read as the reverse complement.
TTTAATTTTTTAATATATATATACACTATTATTATAATATATTATTATTACATATATATTATGGGAAAAAGGGGTATGAGCAACTTGCTCATTTAGTAAATAAGCAATTGATGATGTGGCATGTATGTGATTGGAAAATCCTTAAAAGGGTTAGTTGTCCAATGTATCACATGCATTCCACATAATCAATTGCTCATTTACTAAATGAGCAAGTTGCTCATATCCCTTTTACCCATATATTATTACAATTATTATATGTTATATATGTATATAATTAAATATGTCTATTATAATAAATTATTTTATATTATTACATAATATAAAATTATTATAATATATTATTATTTTATATATACTATTTTATATACTATTATATATATACACACACACACACACACACTATTATTATAATGTATATTTTTTTTCATATATACTATTTTATATATACTATTATAATAATCTATTATTGTTATTATGTATTACTATTATATATTATTATATAATTTATTATATAATTTATTTTTTTTGTAATAAGTTGTTTAATATATAATTATAATAGATTATTATTACTTATATATTATTATAATTATTATATGTTATTATGTATATGTATATAATTAAATATGTTTATTATAATTAATTATTTCATATTATTATATAATATACAATTATTATAATATATTATTATTTTATGTATACTATTTTATATATATAATTATATTATATTATTATTATATACATATTATTGTATATATAATATTATTTCATATATACTATTTTATATATACTATTATAATAATCTATTATTATTATAATATATATTATTATTATTATATGTTACTATTATATATTATTATATAATTTATTATTATTATAATAAATTTTTAAATATATAATTTGAATATATTATTATTATATATATATTTATAATTATTATATATTATTATATATATGTATATTATTAAATATGTTTATTATAATAAAATATTTTATATTATTATATATCAGTATTTATGTATATGTATACAACATGTATGTATCAGAGTATATATACTGTATACAGTATATAAATACAACCCAACCTATACATACATAATACTCACATTTTCAAAAAACTGTTTTCAGAAAAAAATATTACCAAACAGCTTTTACACTCTTATTTTCAGAAAACTGTTTTCAGAATTTCTTTTCAGAAAACTGTTTTCAGAAAACTGTTTTCAAAATAACAAACCAAACGCAACTCCTAATCAACCTTGTATCGTTCACCAAAGCTAAATATTTTTTGCAGAATGCTAGACATACATGAGTTTTTACCTCAAACATACATTATAAATACATTAGGGCCCACTTTTCACTAAAAGACAAGGTTAAAATCGTCTTTTAGTAAAAAGTAACCTTGTCTTTTAGTGAAAAGTGGGCCCCAATGCATTTATAATGTATGTTTGGGATAAAAACTCATGTATGTGTAGTCATCCTCATATTTTTTATATAATGTTCCTAAGCAAAGTAGTTGAGCATTCAATACTAATGGGGATCTTCCTTCACCCAGGACCAATCTTGAGATTTTTACGGTCTTGTGCAAAAAAAAAAAGATTGGGCCTTCTCACTTCTGTACATTTTCAATACTAATTTTACTTTATATTGGTCTTGACGTCATGTATATATATTTAAATATAATATACGAATTCAGTTGAAAAATACTAATGGGGATCTTCCTCCACCCAGGGCCAATCCAGAGATTTTTAGGGCCTTGTACAAAAAAAATAAAAATAAAAAATAAAAAATAAAAAATAAAAAATAAAATTGGGCCTTCTCACTTCTGTACATATTTCAATACTAATTTTACTTGATATTGCTCTTGACGTCATGTATATATATTTATATATATTATACGAATTCAGTTGAAAAATATGAGTAGCATACATTCTATGTCAATTATAATTTTATATGAATTCATTTAAAAATACCTTTCAAATACTTTTTAAATTTTTTATATGAATTTCATTTTTATCCTAAACTAGATTATCAACATGTTCATTTGTATTGTCGCGTAAATCATTGACTAATTCATTTTCATTTGAAGTTTCAACTACACATTTTTGTTCTCTAACAAAAAAATTATCAAGGGCTCCTTTTTTATATTGGGTTAATAATTCGAGTCTTCTTTTTTTCCACTAAGTTTTTCATAACCAGATGTATATTTTTTAGGAAATATTTTTGTAGTAAAAAAAAATTCTAATAATCAAATTAATTAAGCTAAAACAATACAACCTGATTGAAGCCGTAAACAGATCTGATATGTGAATTGGCTTTAGAAATATATAAGATAATCACAAGACTTGCAATTCGAAAATTGAAACAAATATACAATTGGTCAATTTTTTTATCAGATAAATCATTTTTCCAAAAATCTAGAAAACTGTAAAAGATTCTACAGTGTCCATCTATTCCTTACAATTGCAAGTTTTCAATTTATATTTTATAATTAAAAACTCTAACGAATTCAAATCACTTCCATGATCCAACTCATCAATATAATCAAATAAAGGAAGAATGAGAATATAATATTTAATATCATAGAATACATGATATATTCTCTTGTAATCATTTTGCAGTCCTTGACAATGTTATCACTCAAGTACTCATACTTGACAGCAAAGAAAATATTCATACTCAATCTTTGCATATCCTGATATCCATGAGATTAGTTTGCTAATTCATTCCTTGCAACTATGATTACCTTAGTCATGCAAATGAAACAGGGTTGCTTTTTTGGCATCATAGTGAATTAATAATGTTGACTCTTAGTTTGGTGTGCACAAAACGTGTCTATAAACACTAATAAATTTAAATTGAGTTGTTCAGATTTTGAGGATCAAATAATATCCATAAGAAATCCAAGAGAGATTCAAGAATAGTCAAAAAAGGAAAGTAATAAAGATTGAGAAATCAAGCAAAAGAAGAAGATATTCAAAAAGAGCAGTTGAATGATTAGTGTCCAAGAAAGCTATCAAAGACCAGTTGCTATCATTCTATATTTGTGAGATATAATCTGTATAAAATTGATTGATTGATTGATTAGTTTTTGGTAAGAATGTATAGAGTGGATTCAGAATGAACAACGCGATACCGGTCGACCGCACCTCATGACGGTCGACTGCAACTCACGTTATGAAAGAAGCAGTCGACCCTTCATCTCTCTACTTTACGTCAAAGAGATGAACGGTCGACTGCACCGAGATTGCGTCGACCGTACTTTGCGCTGTTCACATTTTTGGAATGTATCGTTTCTAATTTTGATTGATATACTTCCCAGTTTATTTAATTGGACAAACCCACTATGCATTCTTCACCTATTACTTCTGAGAAAAATCTTCTAAAACCAAAAGACGGAAATGACGGAAACCAAAAGATGCAGACAAAACATCGGGATTGAACCAAAAACTGAAGAGAAAACCATTGCACTGAAAGCTGACAAATCCCGATCATCAAAAGCAGATTCAGATCGTGAGGAGTCAGACGAGGACATTGCCCTATTAACTAAGCAGTTTCGTAAGTATCTCAAACATAAAAAATATGGCAGGTACCAAGGAGAAAGATTAGAGGTAAAGATGATGTATACTATAAGTGCAAGAAACCTTGAAACATCCGTGCAAACTATCCCGTCTCACAAGACAGGAATAGAGACTACTACCGCTCAAACCCAGGTCTGAAAAAGAAATTCGGGTCGATCAGTCATTTATTATTTTTCTTATTCTTGGGGAATACAAGTTTGATCTTTCTACATTCATTATTCGCACAGTGAATTATGCAACCTCTACAAATCGTGGTCTCCCTTTCAGTTCTCTCATATACAACCTTGCCATTGATTCCCGTATTGATGTCGGGAACTTCTTGCTAAGCAAAAATCCTATGCTCATCCTCCCTCAACAAATGGGCATTGATGTACCATTTAATCAGCGGGCTCTTCATCATCAATCCCAACAATAAGCACGCTAAGCCGAACAAGCACCTTCCTCCTCGCGTCGCAAAAATGCCTCTCCATCTTCATCGTCATTCGTGTCTCATGAGTAGTTTGCTGCTCATCAAATGCAAGTGTATGGATATTATGTTAACACGATTGAATGCCTGCAAGGAAAAGAAGATTGGAAAATTCTTCCTCCTCCGAATAATGAGGAAGATGACGAGGAAGATGATGAAGATGATGGCGGAGATGATGAGGAGTAGATATCTTCTTGTAATTGCTAATTGTAATGTATGCTCTTTAAAAGTTATGTAACCTACTATAATTTGCTATGAAATAATACCTCCATATCTAGTTGCTTATCTTGATTATCTGTTTTAGTATTTCGGTCGACCGACCGGTCACTCTCTTGGACTCTTAAACCTGTATCTACACTTCGAAACACTCTGCTTTCAAAACTCTTTAGTCTTCAGTAGTTGCGATTGACCGAACGGTCAACCGGTTCACCCTCTGTGATTTGCTGTGTTTTTGAAATAGGTGTGCGGTCGACCGGTTTGCTCTCAGAAACTTTTTTTTTTACTTATATGCTCGATTGGTTTTGCGGTCGACCGGTTCTTTTTCTGGTTACATGTTGTGATTTTTAAGAACTCTCTGCTAATTGTTTTTTTATACTATCGGTTTCTTGAAATTCATTCTTCACTTATTCTTCTTATCCATGCTTCACATCTGTATTGGAAAAATCTCAAATCTATGATACCATGAAGAGCTCTCCCTGTATATCAAAGAGTCTCGCTATCAACGGTATCATGTAAGTAGATTTTTCTCCGTTTTTAGAAAAAATATTTTCTTTACAAACTTCATCTCTCTTGTTTTGCTTAACGAAAGTTCTTTTCATTTACCAATAGTTTTAGGGAGAGTATATTATATTTTATTTTATTTATACTTGTCTTTTGCCTCCTATTGGTGTGTTACAAAAAGGAGGAGAATACTTATGCATCTTATGAATATTACTTATTACTTATGCATCTACTACTAAGTTTTTATCTTCTATGAAGTATTGAATTTAGGGGAAGTATTTACAAATCTCTCTTATCTCTTTACCTATGAAAATCTGTGTATTGAACTCAGTGGGAGTATTTTTATGCCAAATTGTTTAATTTTTACTTTCAATATTCAAAGACATGTTTTGTTCACACCAAAAGGGGGAGATTGTTGACTCTTAGTTTGGTGTGCACGAAATGTGTCTATAAATACTAATAAGTTTAAATTGAGTTGTTCAGATTTTTATGATCAAATAATATCCATAAGAGATCCAAGAGAGACTCAAGAATATTCAAAGAAGGAAAGTAGTAAAGAAAGATTGAGAATCAAGCAAAAGAAGAAGATATTCAAAAAGAGAAGTTGATTGATTAGTGTCCAAGAAAGCTATCAAAGACCAGTTGCTATCATTCTATATTTGTGTGATTTAATCTGTATAAAATTGATTGATTGGTTGATTAGTTTTTGGTAAGAATATAAAGTCGATTCGGTATGACCAGCGCGATACCGATCGACCGCACCTCATGACGGTCGACCGCATCGCAGTCGACTGCAACTCACAATACGAAAGAAGCATTCGACCCTTCATCTCTCTACTTTAAGTCAGAGAGATGAACGGTCGACTGCACCGAGATTACGGTCGACCGTACTTTTCGCTGTTCACATTTTTGGAATGTATTGTTTCTAATTTTGATCGATACACTTCCCAATCTATTTAATTGGACGAACCCACTATGTATTCTTTACCTATTACTTGTGAGAAAAATCTTCTGAACTAATCTTTCAACAATCAATCCAAGTGTGTGTGATAACTATTTTGTATTCTTCAGTCAGAATCATTAAAGATCTTGAGTCTTTTCTTTTTCTTCCATTTCGGTGAGATTGACGGGACTTGTATTAAAAATCCTGTGGGTGTAATAGGTCTCTCAGCCTGAATTCGAGAATCACTGTACAAGGGATTTTAAGTATAGTAGAACGCTTGTGGCGGAGAATTGCTACAAGTGAGAGGGGTGGACATAGACCTGGGGGTCGAACCACGTTACATCGCTGCGTCACTTGTGCTATCTGCATTTGCTCTTCTTAACTCTGTTTATTTACTCTGCACTTTATTTTAGTTTTTTTTTTAAATTCCACACAATCACCTTATTCACCCCCCTAGGGTGATTTACAAATTAGTGACAGGAGTATAGAACAAAATGTAACTGTGAATGAACTTGAGCTGTCTAACATTCCTAATAAATGAAATGCATTTCGAATTTATCGACATTCTAAAGCACATATACTGTATGTCAGTATGTTTGATGAAATGGTAGAAATATATAATGGGTAATTAACAAATCATATTACCTACTAAAGAAAAATTATAGAACAAAGTGAACCTCACTTCCTCAACTTGCAAAACTGGAAATTGAAAGCACAGGAAGGTAGAGAAAGAAGCTCATACCTTGCAGCAGTGAAGAATATGGAGCAGAGAAACTGAGAAAGTCACTTCCTTTCTGTTTCAGACTTTCTCTATCTACAAGAGAGAGAGAAAGAGAGAGAGAGAGAGAGACGGATTTCTTGCACAATTGAACATAAATAAGAATATCAAGAACTTTTCTTGAAAATAGATAGGAAGATCAAGAGTTTTTTTTTAGAAAATCTATGCAGGTGTTATTGAATTGTGTTTATGGGGCTTCATTGAAGAGTCAAGCCAATTTCTTATAAGAGGGAAGATCAAGAATTTTTGGGGCCACTACAAGGAATTTGACATATAGTGACAGCAAAAAACCGTGGGTATAGCGCAAAAAACCGTAGGTATAGCCCGTAAAACCTATACCAACGGACATATTTTTCCGTCGTTTTTAATTAGCTATCCCCACGGCAAAATGCCGTCACTATAGCCTATAGCGACGGTTTTTTCACCCGTTGGTATAGGTATCGGTGTTATACCCACGGTTTCGTAACCGTTGGTATAGGTTTTAAGGACATCACTTGCTTTCCTATACCCACGGTTGAAACTCCATTGCTATAGGTTTTAGCGATGGTTTTCACATCCAATTATTTGAATATATACCCATCGCTCTATACAATTTTTTATATATTAATTACGCGTATGATAATTTAATATTTTCTTTTATAATATTAATCCAATTATTAACTAAATACACAATAAAATAGATAAATGTGTTTATGAAACAAAATTAGATAAAATTAAACTTCAATCATATTAAAAATTAATGAAGTAATACAAGCATCTCAAATTACAAAATAGTTAATAACCAAGATACATAATTACACAATTGACTGGAAAAAAAAACATTGACTGCATCAACTTCAGAGCAAAAAAGTCCTTTCTGGTATAACATGTTGGATGATTTTCTTTTTTTCCCCCTGTACAAGGTTCATACCAATGAAGAGTGATATTGTAGTGTGCTTGGTTGTAAGCCGTAATTATTATGGTGTCACCTTTGCGAGCTTTAATAGTTGGTCCAAGAAATTGTCCATTCACTGTCAAGATTTTCTTGGTCTGGCAGAGTCTGAGTGTATGAAGTTTCTTTTATCTGTTAACAATCAAAATCAGAAGATACCTGTACATAAGTAACTAGATGAATGTTTTGGCTAAATGAAGTGAACATCGCTTTATCATATGAAGTGAATGTCACTTTACCACATTGATTGATGTATTTTGTGATCATGCTAGACTTTGAAATTTGTATTCTGCACACTAAAAAGAAGAGAGAAGTTGAAGAAAAATGATTTGTTTTGGGAAAACAGGTTGAAGATCATGTCAGCATCAATTTTCTGTAGGAGACTACAAAAGGATATCAATTTTATGAAACTACTACAAAATGTTGAGATAATTCAATCAAAATAAAAAGGTAGAACTTACTTCAGGATCCAAATTAGACACTATGATGGTGCAGCCTATGTTAGTACCAGTTATCCCAGGAGGCAAGCCCCCACCAAATGCAGCTGCCACAGCAGCAGCATTGCCCATCTAGCAAAAAAGTGGAATCGCCAAATGAAACAACTTTTGTATAATAAATGTAATCAAATTCAGGAACATAGACAAATGAAATAGATATTGGCATCTGAAAACAACAAGGGACAAATGAATCTTTTCTGGCCAAGCAAACACTCACATGAGAAAATGCAAAAAGAAAGAGACAAAACAAAAGGAATCAGCAAAATGGATAATCTACATAAGAAATGAATAAGATAGAACATTAACAAGTAGCCAACCACCTGATCTGGCTCCTGGTGGGAGGGCATACGGGCCTCCACCATCTCCATATCCATGCTGTCACACAAAATAATGTTTCATCAATTTGATGATTTTGAAACGTACAAGGATGGTAAATGGTCCATAAGTAGAAGAAAGTCACTTACTTGTGAGGATCTACCTCTTTGTTCAGAAGGCAAAGATGGATTTGTGAAATCTCTGAACAAATAAATAATCCTTTACAGAGTACTCTTGATATAAGGTTACAAATACAAAAGAAAATACAGAAATAATGCAACAGTTGATAATGGGCAATTATGATTAACTAATTTTATTAATTAAGATTCTAGTTGGCTCTAATTGGACAAACCTGTCAAACTCATCTATGCAACAAAGTCCTCCATCAGCTAACACAAGGGCTCCGGCCTCTAGCATCCACTCCCCTGTGATAAATAAATTGCTAAGATGGCATGTGATACTGACACAAATGGAAAATGAAAATTCAAATGCAAAAATTCTCTCTTATATTAGGATTTAGGAGACAAACTCACAAAAATTCTCTCTGTAACAATAACAATGCATAAAACAGGCTAAAGCTTAGCATAAAACCCTTCAGACCTGGAAACTAAAAATATAGAGCCTTGTACAATTCTACAGCACAATGAAAAAAGAAAAGTGGTGAATAAGAGGGTGAGCAGCAGTTTACAGCTCAGTCTATTATCAAAATCATTGGTGTATTGTAGGGCTGGTATACCGTACCGTACCGTACAAAAATTACTCTACCGTCTACCGTACCGAAATACTTGGTACACAAATTTCTCTACCATTATCGTACCAAAATTTCGGTACTACCGAGTTCGGTAATACCGAAATATTGGTATGGTAATGGTTGTACCATGGTAGTACCGGACATCAAGTGATCGCAAAAAAGAACATGATAACGGGTTAAGTGATCGCAAATTTTTGATACTTTGATAATTTGATTTACCTTTCTATAGATGACAAAGACATCCCTTGCAAAAAAGAACATGATCGAGGCATTCTATTTGTACTTTTGTAGCTAATAATTCATATGATGAACACAATGGAAAAATGAAAAGCCAAGAAAGAAGGAAAACCTGGAAGAGGCTCCAAATCAACAAATGCAGCACCAGCAGCAACAAATGCAACAAATGCAACAAATGAAAGAAGGAAAACCTGGAAGACAGCAACAAATGCAGCACCAGCAGCAACTATACTGTATGCAGAAGCAGTTAAGGGTTGTTGGATAATGGATTCATCTCAGTTCGGCTCTTGATCTTACCTTATACCAAGTTAAGGGTTGTCTCTGAGCTGCCGCACTCCATTCGACATTGGAGCTTCCACTGAGGGAGTGAAGACTCAAGGCTTCTCCATGTCAACCAATCTGGATCATGACAAACATTATCATTAACATTACTGAAATGAGACACTATAACCATCACTTGAGAATAAATTGAAGAATAGGTCACCTGGTAAGTCCATTTTTGCCAAGAAAGATCTCTCTTTCCCTCGTTAAGGCCAGATAGTGTGATCAGGCCAAGAACACCAGTGTTCCAAGTTTCAAAATGTGGACCAACATTCTGAAATAAATTGAAATTTGTAAGATATGAGTCAATTATTAATTATTGTCGCTGCAATTATTTGATAAAGAACATACAGGAAGACCAAGGGAGATGCTTAATATAGAAATCTTATTGCTGCCTGCCCACAACTTCGCGCTTCCACTAAAAGTAACAGAACCATTCTGCTGAGCATGTCAGAGCCACCTTGAGTATGTGACATGCCTAGTGAACCATTCTGGCGACCATTTGGCATGTACTTGTTTTGCCCAGGTCTGTGTCAGAAGTCAGAACAACAGCAAAAAACAAGGATTACAAAATATTTCAATACAATGAAACATCAAGCAAACTAGCAACAGAAATATTGAACTAAGGACAGATTTGCTAGCTTTCATGGAAGGCTCCACTTGAACAATTGTACAACTATAGGAAACATAAAATTTAGATGCTTGTCTATATATATAAGTTCCCCACTGTGCAAAATACTTGTCATTCTACTATTCTCTTATCACACCATATTGTAGACAAGTGTGCATAACTGCATATCAATATAGATCTTCCGATATATTGCATACAAGGTATTTCCTCAACACCTTGTAACTAATAGGGAGTGTATACTTGATTAAGAAAAAAAATCAAATACAGATTTTTCTAATATAGATCTTACCAAGCTATATTGTTACATATGCTATTAGTTACATAATTAACCATACATCTTTGTGACATTGAAATAAAAGCAAATTCAGACCATTAATGTAGTTGTAATTAAGCAAATTGCTAGAAGACCGGAAGAGGCGGGCGACGAGAATTGATCGACGAGAAGAGAAGAGAAGAGGAGGGTCGATCGGAAGGGTGGGTCGGCTTTGGGAAGAGAAGAGAAGATGGAATAGGAAGAGACGGGCGACGAGGATCGATCGGGATTCGGGAAGAGGAAGAGAAGAGGAGGGATTGAGTTCGGTGGCTGCTGAAAATGAAAAAGAAAGAAAGAAAGATAAGGAAAAAAATTAGGTTAAATATATATTATTAATATATTCGGTACGGTACGGTATACCAATGGTATACATATTTTGTACCAGTACCATACCACCCAAAACCGGTACGGTACAGTACCGAATTTTTGGTACGGTATTACCGAATTTCGGTAATGTTTGGTACGGTAATGGTATGGTACGGTATGGTACGGTAATTTGGTATTTTTTGACACCCCTAGTGTATTGTTGCAGTACATGTTCCCCTTGATAAATAGTGAAAAAGTTGACAGCAAAGTGAAATGTGAGGATGACGGTTAAAAGAATGACAAAAATTAAACAAATACAGTTGATGGTCATTTACACTAATAAAGAATAGCAAGATAAAGCATGTCAACAATCAATACTTCGCTATATTTTGTAGAAAATCAATGTTTTAACCAACATCAGTTACACAAGACATCAGTATCAAAGTAAATAGGAGGTAAATTTTGAATATTGACGAAGCGGTGAAGCATGAACTACAAATTGGTTATAAATGGGAAATAATATACCTAATAAAAGAATAACCAGTTTAACTATGCATTTGATTAAAGATATATCGATAACACAAGTACATGGAGCAAGTAATTTTTAAAATTGAACTTTAGTTGTCAATTAATTCCATTCATTTTTCATGGTATATAAATAATTTGGGTAAACAGAGAAGATTGGATGAAAGTTATGTCCGCTGATTTAACACAAAATCAATATATTATATATGTAATGAAGAAACTTACTTTGTCAGTTAAGTCAACTACGACTGTCTCCCTATATCTTTGTAACAAGTAATGAAAATGGCGCTCCACAACCTTTGACTATAATTGTGAAATTTAGTACCAGTTCAAATTGTATAGCAACAATTCAGAGCAGGATTCTTACCGTCTCTTCATGGGTAATTATGTTAAATCGAGGCTTGTAACTCAAGTCCACAATCTGCTCCCAGAGAAGTGGAATGGAACCTCGAATCTAAAAAACAAGAGAAGAAATTCAGATTATTAAAGAGACATTAATTTGTATAATGAGTTTTCCCCAATTCCACATACTCTAATTTTTTAGAGAGGGAGGAAGATGATGATGACCAGAGTGATGGCGCGGGAAGGGCGACGGCAACGTGGAGGTATGGTGGTCGGGGTTAGGGTTTGTGAGAGAGAGACGTGGGGGCTAGGATGGTCGGAGCATGGCGACGTAGGGGCAGCACGAAGATCACGACGACGCTGGGCTGCGGTCGACGACGACAGAGGACGGGGACAGGAACGGGGACGGGGAATGGCGGTTAGGGTTCATGAGCGGGAGAGAGAGAGGAGAAATAGAAAAGAGAGAGAGAGATGGGTTTGAGACTGAGACATACTCTATAAATTGGGGATATTTGAGATTTGGGGGGAAAATGAATTATAGAATATACCCACCTATACCCACAGTTTACTATTCGTCTGTGGGTATACAATGTCTGTACCCACGGTTTTAGTGATCCGTCACTATAGGTGTCCGTTGATATATGGCAAATTTCTTGTAGTGGGCCTTCATTACTACTTGGCCCTGGGCAACTGCACAGGTTGCACAGGCCCAGGACCGACCCTGCCTCCACCCATCCGTGCAAGTGGAGGTTGCCGGTAGTCCAGGACTTTATTATGAATAAGTTGTAGATCGTCTCTGACCGTTCAAACGAGGAACGACGCTTTATCTATTAGGGCAAACGGTGTTGCAATATTTTCCTAAGGCCGGCAAGTCATTTCTAAACTTTTTTCTTTTTTCACAATTAATAATATGCAAAAGAATATTTATTTACTAAGTAAATATTTATTTGCTCAATTTTTTCCAACAATATATACACTGCTGAATAAAATTATTCCTTCATTTTTCTCAGGGTCAAAATGGGTAATGCTTGCTTTTCAAGTTCAGGGTTCTGTGCAGGAAAGGCAGGTGAGCCTTGTATAAATTAATAATTAGTTTTTGCATGCAGGACTAAAATGATTAATAAGTTAAGTACACTTTAAACATACTAGTACTCATTTATAACTAGTAGTACATACTATTTTTGTGAGAGAAGTCAGTCGCAAATGTCCACAAATTCAAAAACAAAGCGGGGTCACCAACTGGGTCGGTTACAACTTACAAATACGTCAATGTACAGGAATTAATAAGTTGTATCAGATTTTGCATATTAATCGGGAATTCTGACATAATTAAAAAGAGGAAGATTCGTGTCATCGTGTGGTTTTGAGGGGAAGATAACCAGTGAAAACCCAATTTAAGGTTCGATCGTTGTTGTAGTCAAAGCAAAGGTGACAACATAAGCATGAAAGGTTAAACGGTTTGACAGAACATGGAAAAATATTCATAGCAATCAATGAATCTTGAGTTAGGTCATGTTACATTGTTACCTAGCTAGGAAAGTAGAAAACATATACAAAAACCATTCTTCCTCCCCATCCCTGCCTCCTCCGCCCTTCCTACCCGGCCCTCCCAGGCCCTCCCAGGCCCTCCCTCCCTCCCTCCCTCCCTCCCACCAACCCCGTGCCTCCCAACCCTGCCCTCAATCCGTCTTCTGTTGGACTTATATCTTGCATACGATGTTGAATAAGAAAACGATAAGATGATGGAGACACAAAAACGATTGGAAACGGAGTGAAGGTAAGAAACAGTCAGCATAAGGCAACAAAAGGATTGCGGTCGACTGTACCTAAGGGTCAGTCGACTGCCCTACTGCAGCGAGACGACAGTCGACTGTGCGGCCGACCGGTTTGCTCTCGGGTGGACTTCAGAAGGTTGCGGTCGACCGTACCTTGGGAGTAGGTCGACCAACGGCGGCGCTGATGGGTTTTTCGGGTTTGAGTTTAGGTGATTCGTGAAAGGCCCAACTTGTTCTTCAAGTTGGATCGTGTGGCTCCTATCGTAGGGTTATCTCTTATGTACTATCCAATGGCTATTGTAATAAGATATTAATTTAGGTTTGTCTCTAAATCTGTATATAAACAATTGTAACAGCTCATAGATCCATGATGATTCTATTGAGTACCGAATAGAAGAAGAGAGTACTTCATCTGAGAGGGTGAGAGAGTTCTCCATTGTAAGCAGCATCAAGTTCCATTAGGCTTGAGAGAGGGTCGTGGTGAGAATTTTAATATTCTTGTATCTTTTCTAGTTGAATAATATCTCGGTTCTTTTTCTCTCGGATTAAGGCGAAAGTCCCAACCGGAACAATTCTTGTGTGCTTTGTGTGATTGGTGTGATCTAGTCACTACAAAACATACTCGATTTCCCGGCATTTTTTTACGTCTTTGCCGGCATTTTTTTACGCCGGTGAAACCTTCACCGGCGTTTATAATAGCGCCGGTCCAAATGCCGCCGAAGCGAGTGTTGCGGAAAGGAAGGGTCTACACCGGCATTTTTACTGGACGCCGGTAAATATTACAACTACACTGGCGGTCAGAAAACACCGGTGTATGGGGGTCTCTGAGTGCCGTTCTTTTACTCCCAATATACATTCACCGGCGGCCATAAACCGCCGGTATTTATCCATTCACCGGTGTTTCTATAAACGCTGGTGTAGAATGAAAGTATACCGGCGGTCATAGACCGCCGGTGTATGTGCGTTTATGAGTGCCCAGTTTTCCCTACTTATAAGCACCGGCATGACCAAAAAACGCCGGGACAATAATAATAAATTATTATGAACAAGATGTCTCTATATGGGTTTCCAGATCTTCACTCGAGCTCTCTCTTTCTAATCACAGCCCAATTAAGAACATAGACAACAGCCACTAAACAATCCAATCACAGCCCAATCAAAATTTGCCAAAGATGGCAATCAGCTTCATTAACAGTATCTAAAAATGAAAATATCCATTATCTGAGCATATATGTTGCTCTACAAATTCTTTAGCCCAACTAAATCTAAAACCCAATTGTTGTGCATATCCGGAGGATTTTGGCATACGTACCTATAGCATCCACAGTTCACAGTGAACCCATTTTGGTCAAAAAAACATGCCAAGATGACAATTAGATGCATGAGATAAGCTTCATTAACAGTAAAAGAAAATGAGGATGCTAGCAGCATACTTAGTGTAGAACCCCGTATTTTCAAATATTATTTTTAAATATTTGAAAATGAATTTAAACAATTTTTGAGGATTTAATAAATATTTTCTAAAAGATTGATCTTTTGTACACGTGCAAAACACGTGCAAATACTTTTCAGAAGTTTGAAAAATTAAGTTTCCTTCATGAAAAATCATTATTTAATATTTGTGATTTAATTAGTATTTTTCCGGATTTTTCTGAAATTTATTGGATCTATTTGCAATTTTTGAGAAAAGAAGTACCTATTTGCAAATTTGACATTTTTAGAGGTTTAAGTGCAAAATGTACATGCTGGACGATTTGAACAGTATTAATTGAGATTTAGAATGTATACTTTCTTTTAAGTTCTAATTTAAATGAGTTTTGATGGAATTTCCAAAGATAGAACTATATATGTAAACTGTATTTTGGAAAGGGTTGTTTTGCAAAGTATGGGTAAAACCCTAATATTCAATCCGGGATATTTAAGAGAAATTCTCCAGCCGTCATTTCAGAAAATACAGAATTTTGAGATCTTGTTTTGGTGGAGAAAGGCGATTTTGGATCTAGCAAAAAGGAAGAACCTTTCGTGGACTTTTCTCAACTAAAAGGTGAGTGACTTTGTGTGTTTTGATTTGTTTGTGAATGACATAAATTTATCTTGTTGTTGATCTATATATATGCGAGTGGTAATAATGTTAGATTTGATGTTGTGAATGATATAGATCATGTATTGTGGTATGATTCGTATGAATAAATGATTGTTATTTATACCATGTTGAGAAATTTAAGAATGATTAGTAGATCTTGTTCATAACACCGTATTGTTAAGATTTGAGTATGATTGTGATCGGATGAGGAACACCTGGATCTTATATATATATTGTAAATCAGATTTGATTTAGTGTCGTGGAAGAATTTAATCTTGAGAAACCCTAATGAAAGAATTAATAATCTAGAACATGAGAACTTGGGTTTTGACATATTGAGGTTTTGAGTAATATACCCTTAATGAAGATCATTTTTCCTGATTTCGAACTATTTTCATAAACGATGAACCATTAGAAAACTCCAGTTTTAATTTTGTATTCAGACCTAAGTTATGAAAACCATAGGCTGACAGCCGACTGGCCTACCGCACAGTCGACTGGTACGAGCCTGCTGCTGTACTTTAGTATCCTTGAGAAATCGTTCTGGACAGTCGACCTAGCTCGTAGGAAGTCAACTGGTTCACTGGGAAATATTTTTGTAAAAACTATTTTTGTCCTTTCTGGACAGTCGACCTATGACTCCTTTAAGTCGACTTATATACTTAGAATAATTTTGAGAAGATTACTGGAATGTACCTCGGGTAAGTCGACTGATTCCTTTTCTTAAGTCGACTTATATGACTTAGTTTATTTTTGTGAAATTTTGGATATTTGTCCTTCTGGACAGTCGACTTACAACAGTATAAGTCGACTGGTACTGATGGAGTTTTGTACTCTGAGTGTTACTTGAGTGTTTAGTTTCTCAGATAATACAGTCCATACTTTGCCTTCAGTTAGACATTTGATTCTATGATATTCAGTTAAGCAATTGATTTAAGACATTCAGTTGAGCCACCTTGTTTAGTGGGACTTTTGTTTAGATATTTGAGTTGAGTCTCTAGAGGTGTGTAACCCTAGTATACCGGTATTAAGTTATTTTGTTGAGGCCCTTTTAGGCATTTCAGTTATTCAGTTTTGATTTTAGGCCGGTAGGGCACATCACTCTAGGAGATTCGTTGAGAAATTTAAATAACCACAAATAATAAGGACAGGCACTAGTGGTGATATGATGAACGGGAACATGGGTTATGAACCTCAGTATGGCTTTAGATGTGGGATTTAATCTCCGGAATTATCCAAGTAACTTCCTTGAGATGTGGGATGATCTCCGGAATTATCCAGGTAAAATACCTGAGATGTGGGATCCATCTCCGGAATTATCCAAGTGGGTTGCTTGCGATGTGGGATTGATCTCCGGAATTATCAAAGTCGAGGCGACGCACATGGGGTATTCATGTGATGATGTGTCTATGTCTAGATGTGGGATGATCTCCGGAATTATCCAGGTAAAATACCTGAGATGTGGGATCCATCTCCGGAATTATCAGGCATGGGCTAATTCTCACAGTTTATCTTTATCTCGTAGTAGTCATCGTGATAAGATTAGTTGCATAACGGGGGATTGAACCCTATGAAGTGAAGACGTTAAGGGCTTGCACCGAACCTATGTAGAATGGGATGCATAGACTTCGACAAGTATGCATTAGAGAGTCCGCATGTAGAACTTGTGTTTTCTTGACTTGGTTTTATGCATGTGTTTTCCAGTTTTCATACACTTGACACTTAGACTAGATGCACTTGTTGTTTTCATTCTATGATGTTTTCATACTTTACATCTTTGTTATTCCTTATTCATTTATCATTGTGGTTAATATATGTTGTTGATGACTTTATGTTTTATGATTAAATTATATTGTTTGATTTTATGTCACTCACACCATTTATGGCTGACCCCTTTAGTTTGGGAGTTAGGGATCATCTCTAGCCTCATGTGTTACAGGTAATTGCTTAGAGTTTGGAGGTTGGATGCTTGAGATAGTTGGAGATTAAAACTGATGTAATAGAGTTTGTGTAAAATTTTAGTAAAATTTGTGTTGTAAAAGAAAAGTTGTAATTCAAGGTGTTTGTATTTCCGCTGTGTTTTGAAAAATGATTATTGTAACAAAAGTTTGGAATAAAATTATTTGTGTTTTTGGGCTATGTGTACCGTTACATTGAAGTTGATGCTAGGATTGTGCCACGTATTTTCTAAGTTGTTATATTAGAAATTCGAGGCGCTACACTTAGTTTGGAAGTGTACCCATTTTTTGTTAAAAAATCATAACAAAGATGGCATTCAGGTTCTCTAACAATATCTGAAAATGAAAATATCCATTATCTGAGCATATATGTTGCTCTACTAATTCTTTAGCCCAACTAAATCTAAAACCCAATTGTTGTACATATCCGGAGGATTTTGGCATACAGCTATAGCATCCTCAGTTCACAGTGAACCCATTTTGGTCAAAAAAACATGCCAAGCTGACAATCAGATGCATGAAATAAGCTTCATTAACAGTAAAAGAAGATGAGGATGGTAGCAGCATACTTAGTTTGGAAGTGAACCCATTTTTTGTTAAAAAATCATGCCAAAGATGGCAATCAGGTTCTCTAACAGTATCTGAAAATGAAAATATCCATTATCTGAGCATATATGTTGCTCTACTAATTCTTTAGCCCAACTAAATCTAAAACCCAATTGTTGTACATATCCGGAGGATTTTGGCATACAGCTATACCATCCTCAGTTCACAGTGAACCCATTTTGGTCAAAAAAACATGCCAAGATGAGAATCAGATGCATGAAATAAGCTTCATTAACAGTAAAAGAAGAAGAGGATGCTAGCAGCATACTTAGTTTGGAAGTGAACCCATTTTATGTTAAAAAATCATGCCTAAGATGGCAATCAGGTTCTCTAACAGTATCTGAAAATGAAAATATCCATTATCTGAGCATATATGTTGCTCTACTAATTCTTTAGCCCAACTAAATCTAAAACCCAATTGTTGTACATATCCGGAGGATTTTGGCATACAGTTATAGCATCCTCAGTTTACAGTGAACCCATTTTGGTCAAAACACTACAAAAGATACTAAATTTACCGGCGAATATTCCCTGGCGTTTTACTAGTAGCGCCGAGGTAGGGAGCGAATAGGAATGGGGCGCCAGATGGGAAGGTTAAAGAAGCTGATTTCATGCATCTGATTGTCATCTTGGCATTTTTTTTAACCAAAATGGGTTCACTGTGAACTGAGGATGCTATAGCTGTTTGCCAAAATCCTCCGGAACTGTACAACAATTGGGTTTTAGATTTAGTTGGGCTAAAGAATTAGTAGAGCAACATATATGCTCAGATAATGGATATTTTCATTTTCAGATACTGTTAGAGAACCTGATTGCCATCTTAGGCATGATTTTTTAACATAAAATGGGTACACTTCCAAACTAAGTATGCTGCTAGCATCCTCAGTTTCTTTTACTGTTAATGAAGCTTATTTCATGCATCTGATTGTCATCTTGGCATGTTTTTTTGACCAAAATGGGTTCACTGTGAACTGAGGATGCTATAGCTGTATGCCAAAATCCTCCGGATATGGACAACAATTGGGTTTTAGATTTAGTTGGGCTAAAGAATTAGTAGAGCAACATATATGCTCAGATAATGGATATTTTCATTTTCAGATACTGTTAGAGAACCTGATTGCAATCTTAGGCATGATTTTTTAACATAAAATGGGTTCACTTCCAAACTAAGTATGCTGCTGGAAATCCTCATCTTCTTTTACTGTTAATGAAGCTTATTTTCATGCATCTGATTGTCATCTCGGCATGTTTTTTTTGACCAAAATAGGTTCACTGTGAACTGAGGATGCTATAGCTGTATGCCAAAATCCTCCGGATATGTACAACAATTGGGTTTTAGATTTAGTTGGGCTAAAGAATTAGTAGAGCAACATATATGCTTAGATAATGGATATTTTCATTTTTAGATACTGTTAGAGAACCTGATTGCCATCTTTGGCATGATTTTTTAACAAAAAATGGGTTCACTTCCAAACTAAGTATGCTGCTACCATCCTCATCTTCTTTTACTGTTAATGAAGCTTATTTCATGCATCTGATTGTCAGCTTGGCATGTTTTTTTGACCAAAATGGGTTCACTGTGAACTGAGGATGCTATAGGTACGTATGGTAAAATCCTCCGGATATGTACAACAATTGGGTTTTAGATTTAGTTGGGCTAAAGAATTAGTAGAGCAACATATATGCTCAGATAATGGAAATTTTCAGTTTCAGATACTGTTAATGAAGCTGATTGCCATCTTTGGCATGATTTTTTAACAAAAAATGGGTACACTTCCAAATTAAGTATGCTGCTAGCATCCTCATTTTCTTTTACTGTTAATGAAGCTTATTTCATGCATCTGATTGTCATCTTGGCATGTTTTTTAGACCAAAATGGGTTCACTGTGAACTGAGAATGCTATAGCTGTATGCCAAAATCCTCCGGATATGTACAACAATTGGGTTTTAGATTTAGTTGGGCAGCCGAATTAATAGAGCAATATATATGCTCAGATAATGGAAATTTTCATTTTCAGATACTGTTAATGAAGCTGATTGCTATCTTTGGCATGATTTTTTAACAAAAAATGGGTTCACTTCCAAACTAAGTATGCTGCTAGCATCCTCATTTTCTTTTACTGTTAATGAAGCTTATTTCATGCATCTGATTGTCAGCTTGGCATGTTTTTTTGACCAAAATGGGTTCACTGTGAACTGAGGATGGTATAGCTGTATGCCAAAATCCTCCGGATATGCACAACAATGGGTTCGCTGTGAAAAATATATGCTTACATAATCATTTTTCTTTTACTGTTAATGAAGCTGATTTCATGCATCTGATTGGCATCTTGGCATGTTTTTTACCAAAATCCTCCAAATCTATACAAGAATTGGGCTGAACAAACCTTGTGCAGGTTTCTTTTGGCGCTACAAACATCAATGATTTAGTTGGGATAAAGAATTATTTTAGAAAAACTTATTAGTAGCCATATTAGTTTCTTTTGTTTATTATTATTATTATTATTATTATTATTATTATTATTATTATTATTATTATGAGATAAGTAAGTGATTATTAGTAGCCATGAACATAATAGTTCACAAGTCATCAGATCTTCTTGTTACCGTAGTTACAGCACGACGCGCTCATTATTCGTCCGATTCCTCTTCCTCAGCAAACTACCCTTTACCATCATCATCTCCTTGAACAGAAAGCCAAATACAGGGGAGACTATAGTCGAATTGATATTACACTCGAACACAGGGTGTGCGATAAAATACCACTAAGGTGGTTGTGATAATTTCCACAAAAGGTAGTTTAGGGTTATGTGAATAGAGTAGATTGTGTTAAGATTTAATTTTTTTTTTTTGTACATTTTTTGGAACCACAATTTCTTTATTTTACAGTTAAAGATTATATCGTTTATTTATTTGCAGCTAGGAATGGTTTTCAAAAATGTGAAATTTAATATACAAAATGCCTTTTACTGTTATTACTATTTAATATATCAAATTTTAATTTCAGATTGTGTGCTATTGTTATAATGGATAGAAGTTGGATTAGTAAACCACGATTATTCAAGGAGTACCGTGATGGTATTAAAGATTTTATTATCTTTGCCAAAAGATATTCCCGTGATCCCAACCTAATCCTTTGTCCATGCCTCCGGTGTACAAATTGTAATTTGAAGACATGTGACGTAGTACATACACACTTGGTTGTCAACGGTTTTCTTCAAGGGTACACAAGGTGGTTTTGTCATGTAGAGGATCATACGTCAGCTCCTATTCGTCCGGTTGTATTAGAAAATGAAGATGAGCCCTTAGTGAACGAAGACTTAAGCGTTTCTGATGAGATGCATGTTTTGTTGCAAGATGCCATGGGGATTCATAATGTTCCTTTCCACACCAATAATCCAACAACCCAAGTTCATAATGAGTCAACAGAAACATCACACATTGGTGGTAGGGTGGACGAGGAAATGCCTGGCCCCGCCCCTTAAAATAATAAGCAGCAAGAATCCTTCGCTAAGTTACTTGAAGATGCTAGTACTCCGTTGTACCCCGATTGCACCAAATTCTCTAAATTTTCATTCATGTCAGACTATTTCAGATTAAATGTTTAAACGGATGGTCTGCTAAGTCCTTCACTATGCTACTTGAATTGTTGAATGAAGCATTTCCTGAAATCTGTATTCCAAACTCAGCCTATAAAATCAAAAAATTCCTAAGTTCTTTCGATCTAGGGTATGAGAAGATAGCAGCATGTCCAAATGACTGTATGCTTTTCACGAGTGGTAAGGAAAGTCTGGAGAATTGCGAAGTGTGTGGTTCTTCGAAATGGATAGAAAGACCAAATCAAGACGATGGAGCCAGTGGATCTACTAAGCGAAGTAGGAAAAAGAAGCCTGCCAAAATACTGCGTTACTTTCCTCTGATTCCTAGGCTACAAAGGTTGTTTATGTCTACGAAAACTTCTTCTGATATGAAATGGCATGCTGAAGGTCGCACTAATGATGGGATTCTTAGACATCCTGCTGATTCTCAATCTTGGAAAAAATTTGATGAAAGATATCCTGATTTTGCGGAAGATCCTCGGAATGTGAGTCTTGGACTAGCTAGTGATGGTTTCAACCCTTTCAGGCAAATGAGTAGTACATACAGCATATGGCCGGTTGTGTTAATACCATACAATTTGCCGCCTTGGAAATGCATGAAGCAGTCCTCATTTATTTTATCCATGATAGTTCCTGGACCGAAAGGTTCTGGAAATGATATAGATGTGTACCTACAGCCGTTAATAGATGAACTTCAGAAATTGTGGGTGGGTGTTCCAACCTATGATGCTATGGCTAAAGAAACATTTTCTCTTCGGGCCGTGTTGTCTTGGACAATCAATGATTTTCCAACATATGCAAATTTATCTGGATATAGTACTAAAGGACGTTATGCATGTCCATGTTGTGCTGACCAAACTAGTTCAAGGTGGTTGTACAATGGCATAAAGTTTTACTATATGGGTCATAGGAGATGGTTGCCTGACACACATATATTTCGGGCAGAGACAGCGACATTTGATGGTACCGACGAGTGGGAACATGCTCCTGGATCTTCTTCTGGTTCAGATATTTTGAGGCGGGTAGATGGTCATCAATTCAAATATGGAAAAGAACCAGAAGTCAGGACAAAGGGCAAGAAACGGGCAAGGCCGGAGCAAGGTGAGGAGACCGATCTATGTGGCGAAGATGAGGATCAAAACATGACGAGTTTAGGTGCATGGAAGAAGAAAAGTATTTTCTTCAAGTTGCCGTATTGGGAATTCAACTTATTGCGACATAATTTAGATGTGATGCATATCGGAAAAAATATTGGTAAAAATTGTATAGGAACAGTTATGGGAGATGACCGGAAGACAAAGGACAATCTCAAGAGCCGACTTGATTTGAAGTCAATGGGCATCCAACATGAGTTGCACCCAGAAGAATTACCGAACGGGAAAGTACTCCTACCTCCTGCAATCTATTCAATGTCAAAATCGGAGTTGGAATTGTTTTGCAAAGTACTACTGGAACTTAAAGTTCCTGATGGCTATTCTTCTAACATAGCAAGATGTGTCAACTTTAAAGAGAAGAGGCTTCAGGGTCTAAAGTCCTTAAAACTACACTTGATATGAGCCCTATTCGTATTTTTCTTCAATGAAGAATTGATCTATGACTACAATCTCCATTCAAAGCCCAATCAAAATTTGTTTTGGAGCCACAAACATCAATGAAGAATTAATAGAGAAACATAAATGATTATATGCTGAAAATTTTCATTTTCTTTTACTGTTAAAGAAGCTTATTTCATGCATCTGATTGTCTTCTTGGCACATTTTTTTGACCAAAATGGGTTAACTGAATTAGTAGAGCAACATATATGCTCAGATAATGGATATTTTCATTTTCATTTTCAGATACTGTTAGAGAACCTGATTGCCATCTTTGGCATGATTTTTTAACATAAAATGGGTTCACTTCCAAACTAAGTATGCTGCTAGCATCCTCATCTTCTTTTACTGTTAATGAAGCTTATTTCATGCATCTGATTGTCAGCATGGCTTGTTTTATTGACCAAAATGGGTTCACTGTGAACTGAGGATGCTATAGCTGTATGCCAAAATCCTCCGAATATGTACAACAATTGGGTTTTAGGTTTAGTTGGGCTAAAGAATTAGTAGAGCAACATATATGCTCAGATAATGGATATTTTCATTTTCAGATACTGCTAGAGAACCTGATTGCCATCTTAGGTGTAACGCCCCGAATCCCAAATACACTGAATTCGAGATGTTCTATAGGATCTTTTCACTTTCTTCAGTACAACTTTACAAGGAATTTAAACTTTTCACTTTACATCAGAGTTTACATCATATATTACACTTTTCATTTGCACAGCGGAAGTAAAAATTTACAACATTTACATAAATGTACAACAACATGGTAAAATCTTTATGCATCCATTCCTCTTTAACATGTAATTTGTCCTGCATACAAAACTGTGGGTACGTCAGTTTATTCAACCGACGATAGTTATACATGGCCATCCTCTCTATGCCAGAAACAGTATAATGATTCTCATTTCTTAACAGATCACAAACTTGTTCACATTCAAAATAAAAGAAAAGAGGGAAATCTTATTGATGTCGTGTTGTGATTGTGCACTTAATCCTTAATGCAATTTTTTTAATTTACATGACACTAATGCACACTTGTTTGGATTCTATGCATCCCATACTACATAGGTCCGAGGGCAAGCCTCTTAATCGTTCTTCATTTTTGTAGGGTTCAATCCCTCGCCATGACTTAATCTACTACTGTAATTACGGTAAGTATCCTAGATATTTTCCGACTTACGAACTCATGTCTAGGCACTCTGGAGGGAATCCCATCGCTGACATGACTCATCATGCAGACATCCTGTGGTAATTCAGCTCTCACCATAGACATGACACCACCCGTAGTCTTCAAACATCCCACGAGCGTCGCCACTGGGATGGTACTCTGGAGTAGTATCCTCACCCAGACTCATCATGGGAATTCCTGGGATACGCTCTCGCCGCTACCCAATAGCCCTCATACTCAATATTTTTCTCTTACTTTTATCACATCTCCACTATGTACTAGTTCTTATTTTAATAGAATCATGAATAAAAATCAAAATTCTGGAGTTAGCCTCTCCACTAAACCGGACTTATTCATTCATTTCAATACATGACCAACCTTGGTTTTTAAATTCTCATTTTTCATTTCATTTCCATTGCCGGGGGAGACTTAGCTACTCCTTTGTTCAATTTCCAATTCACAACTTCCAATTTGAGCAATTCCAACTCATGAATTCATTTTCATTGCCTCAGCATATCATGTTCTTAACTTTCATATTCATGCAATTATCAATTCAAAGCTATGATTCCTTTCATGTACATTCATGCAGCAATAAATGGAGTTTATCAACATCGATCATAAAGTTCACAACTTTTAACAACAATCAACGGAAATCTCTGACATATCAAAATACATTCTGTACAGTCGACTTGGAAAAGACCAGTCGACTTGTACAGTCAATTCCAGTTCTTCATAATCACTCGGGAGAGTCGACTGCTGCACATGGCCAGTCGGCTGTTCCGCAGCTTTCTATGTTCAAAAATCATTCATGTGACAGTCGACTGTTATTCCATCAGTCGTCTGTCCTGGGAATTTTTAACAGTACATTTCTATGTTCAACTCAGTCGACTTGCTACTCACATTAAGTCGACTGGACAGATTCATATTTAAAGTAAAGGATTATCTTTCTTACAGGTTCATGCATCATGGTGTCAAATCACAATATACATACTTTCATGTTTCATAGGCACGAAATTTCTTAATTGTTCAGTAATATCGCAGTATGGAATTTCAAGTAACTAACATTGTCTTTTCTTCAAGGAAGTGTTTTAACATGCATTTATACTTGTTCATAACTTTCTTGCAGAGATGAAAATATAAATCTCAATCCATTACACTAGAATAACACAATAGAAAGATACCTCATTTCATGAAACTACTGGATTATTCATAGTTTAAACAAAGCATCGGTCGACTGTTCATAACACCAGTCGACTGCACAGGCCATTATTAGTTTCATTAATCATCACTAGTTCTTTTTCCACATGCTCATGGCTCCTCAGTCATGTATACCATGAAGAATATGAGTTTAGCCTTACTATTTCATTTTAATTATACACATATAGGTCATGAAACTTCTAACAAAATAGAAAACAGATGTCTCGTACCAGTCGACTTATCCAAACGACAGTCGACTGTACCGACCCAATTCGTCATTGATTGCAGTGCTATTATTTCACTATTAGCCTTCCACAATTATCATCATAAACATACTCAAGCACTTCTAGTACGTTTAAAATTTACTTCTCATAAGCATAATAACAATCATCACAAATATGGCATATTTTCTACTTTAGAAGTCCTGAGAAACACCCACCTTATGGACGAAATAATCGAAGTCCAGAAAAACTCCTTAATGCAACGCACCTTCCTTGTTCCTTGCTCCTTGCTCCTTGCCGAAGATCTCCAGATGATGATGCCCGGTCTCCACACACACTCTCTCACAATAATAATCTCATAAAATAATCTTAGTGTAAAGAACAATGGATGAGAGGGGGGGTATTTATACACCAAAAGGAGTGAGATGGAATGCTAGGATTCAGTAGATGGTTATAGGATCAAAGGCTAGGATTGACTAGGGGGTTGTAAAAACTACCCACACCTTGCATAACCGCCCATGATTCCAACCCACTACTTACTCCAACCGGCCAAACAAGGGTGTGCTCTACACGTGTATGCAACATGCACGTGTGTGCACCAATCACCCTACTAGAACTTGTACACAAATGACAAGTCTAAAAAAAAAAAAAAGATGCTACACATTCCATGTTGTAAAAAAAAATTAAAAAAATAAAAGGAATTAAATCCATGGGCTTAAATTAATTGGGCCAAAATAATTATTTTAAAAGAAAGATAAGTAAATTGACATTTGGGCTTTAGGAAAATGCTTTATAGAAAACAACATTCTTATTCATCATGTTGAAAATAATAGCCAAAATATTACACGTGCATACCATATATAAAAATAAATAATCTTTCATATATTCGAAAATCAGGGTATTACATTAGGCATGATTTTTTAACATAAAACGAGTTCACTTCCAAACTAAGTATGCTGCTGGAAATTTTCATCTTCTTTTACTGTTAATGAAGCTTATTTCATGCATCTGATTGTCATCTTGGCATGTTTTTTTGACCAAAAAGGGTTCACTGTGAACTGAGGATGCTATAGGTACGTATGCCAAAATCCTCCGGATATGTACAACAATTGGGTTTTAGATTTAGTTGGGCTAAAGAATTAGTAGAGCAACATATATGCTCAGATAATGGAAATTTTCATTTTCAGATACTGTTAGAGAACCTGATTGCCATCTTTGGCATGATTTTTTAACATAAAATGGGTTCACTTCCAAACTAAGTATGCTACTAGCATCCTCATCTTCTTTTACTGTTATTGAAGCTTATTTTCATGCATCTGATTGTCATCTTGGCATGTTTTTTTTACCAAAATGGGTTCACTGTGAACTGAGGATGCTATAGCTGTATGCCAAAATCCTCCGGATATGTACAACAATTGGGTTTTAGATTTAGTTGGGCTAAAGAATTAGTAGAGCAACATATATGCTCAGATAATAGATATTTTCATTTTCAGATACTATTAGAGAACCTGATTGCCATCTTTGGCATGATTTTTTAACATAAAATGGGTTCACTTCCAAACTAAGTATGCTGCTAGCATCCTCATCTTCTTTTACTGTTAGTGAAGCTTATTTCATGCATCTGATTGACATCTTGGCATGTTTTTTTGACCAAAATGGGTTCACTGTGAACTGAGGATGGTATAGCTGTATGCCAAAATCCTCCGGATATGTACAACAATTGGGTTTTAGATTTAGTTGGGCTAAAGAATTAGTAGAGCAACATATATGCTCAGATAATGGAAATTTTTATTTTCAGATACTGTTAATGAAGCTGATTGCCATCTTTGGCATGATTTTTTAACAAAAAATGGGTACACTTCCAAACTAAGTATGCTGCTAGCATCCTCATGTTCTTTTACTGTTAAAGAAGCTTATTTCATGCATCTGATTGTCATCTTGGCATGTTTTTTTGACCAAAATGGGTTCACTGTGAACTGAGGATGTTATAGCTGTTTGCCAAAATCCTCCGGAACTGTACAACAATTGGGTTTTAGATTTAGTTGGGCTAAAGAATTAGTAGAGCAACATATATGCTCAGATAATGGATATTTTCATTTTCAGATACTGTTAGAGAACCTGATTGCCATCTTAGGCATGATTTTTTAACATAAAATGGGTTCACTTCCAAACTAAGTATGCTGCTGGAAATTGTCATCTTCTTTTACTGTTAATGAAGCTTATTTCATGCATCTGATTGTCATCTTGGCATGTTTTTTTTTACCAAAATGGGTTCACTGTGAACTGAGGATGCTATAGGTACGTATGCCAAAATCCTCCGAATATGTACAACAATTGGGTTTTAGATTTAGTTGGGCTAAAGAATTAGTAGAGCAACATATATGCTCAGTTAATGGAAATTTTCATTTTCAGATACTGTTAGAGAACTTGACTGCCATCTTAGGCATGATTTTTTAACATAAAATGGGTTCACTTCCAAACTAAGTATGCTGCTAGCATCCTCATCTTCTTTTACATTTAGTGAAGCTTATTCATGCATCTGATTGTCATCTTGGCATTTTTTTTTGACCAAAATGGGTTCACTGTGAACTGAGGATGCTATAGGTACGTATGCCAAAATCCTCCGGATATGTACAACAATTGGGTTTTAGATTTAGTTGGGCTAAAGAATTAGTAGAGCAACATATATGCTCAGATAATGGATATTTTCATTTTCAGATACTGTTAGAGAACCTGATTGCCATCTTAGGCATGATTTTTTAACATAAAATGGGTTCACTTCCAAACTAAGTATGCTGCTAGCATCCTCATCTTCTTTTACTGTTAATGAAGCTTATTTTCATGCATCTGATTGTCATCTTGGCATGTTTTTTTGACCAAAATGGGTTCACTGTGAACTGAGGATGGTATAGCTGTATGCCAAAATCCTCCGGATATGCACAACAATTGGGTTTTAGATTTAGTTGGGCTAAAGAATTTGTAGAGCAACATATATGCTCAGATAATGGATATTTTCATTTTTAGATACTGTTATGAAGCTGATTGCCATCTTTGGCAAATTTTGATTAGGCTGTGATTGGATTGTTTAGTGGCTGTTGTCTATGTTCTTAATTGGGCTGTGATTAGAAAGAGAGGGCTCGAGTGGAGATCTGGAAACCCATATAGAGACATCTTGTTCATAATAATTTATTATTATTGTTGTTCTTGTCGCTCTTGCTGTTGTTGCTGATGTCTCTTTGTGTTCGTGTGCTGAAGGGAAACAAGGGATGAGAGAGAGATGAGGAAAATGCCGCTATGTTAGCCTGGTATATCCAAAGTCTCTACCATTCTTCTTTCTGTTTCCATTTCTGGCTTCTATAATTGGTTTCCTTCCACGATGACAGTTCCCTAAAAATACACTTGATATGAGCCCTATCTTATTTTTCTTATTTTTCTTATATTTGGTTTTCTTCCATGATAACAGTTTCATGGATTGTCTGAACAATCCATGAAAGACATGCTTAGATACTGAATTTTCATTTGTTTTACTGTTTTAGATAGTGGATATTCCCAATTAGAGGAGAATATTAAGGTTTCAAGTTAGATACTGAATTTTCATTTGTTTTGTTAATTTAGATATATTTAAAAACAAAATTAAGTACTAGATTTTTAGCATTGCAATGTAATTATTTTACCTCTGTATATATCATTAACAATTCCATTTGCAATTGGCACTTTGATCATATAATTTAAGATACAGGTATATCTTTTTGCAAGTTCAAAAAATATGTATATTCTGTATTGTGGTCTACTGTTGAATTAAACTATTGTTTTTTTTTTCACAGAGCGGTCGCCCAAATGAAGGAAATTCTGATGATCAGAACTGAAGCTACTCGAGGGGTATGAATCTGCGGTCCTCCTTGCTGTTCTTATGTCCTCCTTGCTGTATGGTTGTTGTTCTTATATCCTCCTTGCTGTTGTTATGTCAGACTGGTTTTTTTTATGAGAGTTATGTCAGACTTTTAATTTGGGATATTTGGGATATTTGTCAGACTGGTTTGTTTGGATATTTGGGATGTTAGTCACTATATTAATTTGTTAATTATGACACTATTAATTAATCAATGAATTTGGACGTTGATATGACACGTGTGAAACTTTATTATCTTTAATTATTCTTGTGTTTGGTTGTGATTTGCGCAGTAATATGCAACGAAATTGGTTGAATCAGTTGTGAATTAGTTTACAGGTTTTGAAATCGAACGAAAAACCGGAGCATGAAAAACAAACGGGCATAGCCAGACCGGCGTTTTAAAAAACGTCGGTCTATCTAATGAATTTGTTGCAGTGTGCAATATACCGGCGTTCCCACACACGCCGGTGTATGTCGCTAGCTGTAACGGCACCAAGAAACACCAGCGTTTTATAAAACGTCGGTGAACCTAACTACACCGGCGTTTTTTGGTCACGCCGGTACTTGTAAGTAGGGAAAACCGGGCACTCATAAACGCACATACACCGGCGGTCTATGACCGCCGGTATACTTTCATTCTACACCGGCGTTTATAGAAACGCCGGTGAATGGATAAATACCGGCGGTTTACGACCGCCGGTGAATGTATATTGGGTGTAAAAGAACGACACTCAGAGACCCCCATACACCGGCGTTTTATGACCGCCTATGTAGTTGTGATATTTTCCGGCGTCCAGTAAAACCGCCGGTGTAGACCCCTTCCTTTCCGCGACGCTCGCTTCGGCGGCATTTAGACCGGCGCTATTATAAACGTCGGTGAAAGTTTCACCGGCGTAAAAAAACGCCGGCAAAGACGTAAAAAAACCCCGGGAAATCGAGTATCTTTTGTAGTGAAAAAAACATGCCAAGCTGACAATCAGATGCATGAAATAAGCTTCATTAACAGTAAAAGAAGATGAGGATGCTAGCAGCATACTTAGTTTGGAAGTGAACCCATTTTTTGTTAAAAGATCATGCCAAAGATGGCAATCAGGTTCTCTAACAGTATCTGAAAATGAAAATATCCATTATCTGAGCATATATGTTGCTCTACTAATTCAGTTAACCCATTTTGGTCAAAAAAATGTGCCAAGAAGACAATCAGATGCATGAAATAAGCTTCTTAAACAGTAAAAGAAAATGAAAATTTCCAGCATATAATCATTTATGTTTCTCTATTAATTCCTCATTGATGTTTGTGGCTCCAAAACAAATTTTGATTGGGCTTTGAATGGAGATTGTAGTCATAGATCAATTCTTCATTGAAGAAAAATACGAATAGGGCTCATATCAAGTGTAGTTTTAAGGAATTGTCATCGTGGAAGGAAACCAAATATAAAAGCCAGAAAGAGGAATGGTAGAGAATGAGGATACACCAGGCTAACATAGCGGCATTTTCCTCATCTCTCTCTCATCCCTTCTTTCCCTTCAGCACACGAACACATAGAGACATCAGCAACAACAGCAAGAGCGACAAGAACAACAATAATAATAAATTATTATGAACAAGATGTCTTTATATGGGTTTCCAGATCTCCACTCCAACTCGTCTCTTTCTAATCACAGCCCAATTAAGAACAATTGTTCACAGTCACTGTTAAAGAAACATATATGCTCAGATAATGGAAATTTTCATTTTCAGATACTGTTAAAGAAGCTGATTTCATGCATCCGATTGCCATCTTTGGCATGATTTTTTAACCAAAATGGGTTCACTTCCAAACTAAGTATGCTGCTAGCATACCAAAATCCTCCAAATCAGTACAACAACACGGCTGAACAAACCTTGTTTGCAGGTCATACAATGTCATCTAAGCATGTTATGTGCCAAGTGGGGTTGGTCATACAATGCATGAACGACACGTATTAGTTGTTTGTGAGTATGCAATAGGGTGCAGCTATGAACAGGGCTCATATCAAGTGTAGTATTACGGACTGTCATCGTGGAAGGAAACCAATTTAATATAGAAGCCATATATGGAGCCAGAAAAAGGGATGGTAGAGAATGAGGATACACCAGGCTAACATAGCGGCATTTTCCTCAACTCTCTCTCATCCCTTCATTCTCTTCAACACACGCACACAAAGAGACATCAGCAACAACAGCAAGAGGGGGTTGGTCCAATAATAAGTATAGATTATAATAAACGATATGTTTCTATTTGGGTTTCCAGATCTCCACTCCAGCCCTTTCTTTCTAATCACAGCCCACTTAAGAAACATAGACGAAATGCTTATAGACGACAGCCACAATGCAGACTCACAAACACTAGTACGTGTTTTTCATGCATTCAAGACCATAATCTCTTTAAAAATACCAATTTAAAGACTTACCGATGTTTTTTGACAGTGGGCGGCGTGCTACCCTCACCCTCATCTGTTTGACTGCCACTATTATGTAGTGGTTGCTCATCCCCATGGCTCTCGTTGCCATCATTTATATTTATTCTCTTTCCACGCCTCGGCATGTTGTACCTGTCAAGGATTCAATAACTTCCTTACAGATGCAAATCTAATTAATAACATGTTTATAATAACTATCATAAAATTTGTACTTTAGTAGGATTAACAAACCAACATAATTATAAAAAAATTAAAAAAATGAGATTTGTAACAAATTAAATTACAATGATAGTTTGGTTCAAATGATACTAAGCATAGTTTAATGTAAATAACACCAAGCAGTAGAAAATAGAAAGATAATTAAACCGGTGTATTAAATTCACAATGAACATGTTCGGAATTATAGACATAATATTACAACAAGATTTAAGACACGAAAATTACAGACATATAATATTGAGATTGAAAATCAAGTAAACTGCAATACGACATCTTCCAATACGTCGCCCTCTTCTCCATCCTTGCGGAGCCAAGTCCCGCAAATTCCACCGTCGGTTGTGTTTACATCAAACACAGAAAACTTAGAAGCAATGTAACTGTTCATGACTTCACCGTCTTCATCTTCTGAAGTATCGCCCAGTTGGAATACATCTCTTGGTTGCATAGCGAGAGCCACATACGATTTTGGCAGGGTTGGATCTTCAATGTAGAACACTTGTTGCACTTGGGATGGAAACACAAATGGCTCATGGCTAATGTGTGTACCGATGTGAATCAATTTTGAGAAGTTTACAACTGTGAAGCCAAACTTATCCTTGTTGTTAGCAAAATTCCTATCAAACTCAGCCCAATCCCTACGAAATAAGACAACACGGAAATGACCAAAATAATTCAACTCAATGATATCCGTGAGCACTCCATAGTAGTCGAGATCTCCATCTACAGGCCTCGTGTCCGATTTGGAAGCATAACTTCTAGTCTTAGACGTCACTACCATTCCACTATTTTGAGACTTCAAATTACATTCACGATCTTTAGTACGAAATCTAAAACCATTGAATATGTATCCTCCGTATCTTTTGACCATCTTATAGGGACCTTTGGCAAGTACTTGTATTTCAGATGACACACCTTCAGGACCCAAAGAATGTACCTATTAATTTTGCGCAAATCGTATCAGCACCATAGAAAATGTAGATATAATGAAGATTAACTTGCATAACTGTAATTCACCTACATGAGATTCAAACCACTTATGAAATTTTTCATTCATCAACTTGTTTTGTTCACGTGGTGGTAGTCTTCTTGGTCTAGCCCTTCATTTGATGTTCCTGACAAATTCGCTAAAAAACAAGCAATTGAAATAAGGAATAACAAGAGTAAGTTAATATCGAACTCCGCGGTTTTCACTGTATTCGATTTAAATTCAAAAGCAACTTACTTTCGAAATGGTTCCACTGATGCATGGTGGTCTAGCACATATCGATGTGCCTGTTCCCACGTTAAGTTATCTAGCTCAAATGCATCAACTTTACCAACAGTAGTGCCAGCGGTATCAAAAAGATATTGAGCACCATCAAGGTTGGAAATGTTTGGATTTCTACGTGGTCTACTCGAAGATGTCTCCACACCCGGCAAATACCTGGGAAAAAGATGTGAACACTCCTCTGATAGATATCCCTGAGCTATTGACCCTTCAGGATATGCTCTATTTTTCACATAACCCTTTAGCCGGTATAGGTACCTGAACATGTACAATTAATGAATTAGAGCGGATTAGGGGATTAAAAGAAATGAGCTTTTGAAAATTCAATTCTGTAAGATGAATGAATTCTTTTACCTCTCATTGGGGTTCATCCACCGATAGTGAACAGGACCGCCGATTCTGGCTTCACCAGCAAGGTGGATTATCAAGTGAATCATTATAGTGAATAACGATGGAGGAAATATCATCTCCATTTTACTAAGTGTCAATGCCGCCTGCTGCTCCAATTGGTCAATATCTTCAACACGAAGCATTCTTGAGCAAATACCTTTATATATGCTACAAAGATCTTTCAGGACAGTAGTGACTTGCTCACACATTGAAGACCTTAGGGCCACAGGAAGGAGATCCTGCATTAGGATGTGGTAGTCGTGTGACTTTAGACCCTGAAGCCTCTTCTCTTTAAAGTTGACACATCTTGCTATGTTAGAAGAATAGCCATCAGGAACTTTAAGTTCCAGTAGTACTTTGCAAAACAATTCCAACTCCGATTTTGACATTGAATAGATTGCAGGAGGTAGGAGTACTTTCCCATTCGGTAATTCTTCTGGGTGCAACTCATGTCGGATGTCCATTGACTTCAAATCAAGTCGGCTCTTGAGATTGTCCTTTGTCTTCCGGTCATCTTCCATAACTATTCCTATACAATTTTTACCAATATTTTTTCCGATATGCATCACATCTAAATTATGTCGCAATAAGTTGAATTCCCAATAGGCAACTTGAAGGAAATACTCTTATTCTTCCATGCACCTAAACTCATCATGTTTTGATCCTCATCTTCGCCACATAGATCGGTCTCCTCACCTTGCTCCGGCCTTGCCCTTTTTTTGCCCTTTGACCTGACTCAGGTTCTTTTCCATATTTGAATTGATGACCATCTACCCACCTCAAAATATCTGAACCAGAAGAAGATCCAGGAGCATGTTCCCACTCGTCGATACCATCAAATATCGCTGTCTCTGCCCAAAATATATGTGTGTCGGGCAACCATCTCCTATGACCCATATAGCAAAACTTTCTGCCATTGTACAACCACCTTGAACTAGTTTGGTCAGCACAACATGGACATGCATAACGTCCTTTAGTACTATATCCAGATAAATTTGCATATACTGGAAAATCATTGATTGTCCAAGACAACACGGCCCGAAAAGAGAAAATGTTTCTTTAGCCACAGCATCATAGGTTGGAACACCCACCCACAATTTCTGAAGTTCATCTATTAACGGTTGTAGGTACACATCTATATCATTTTCAGGACCTTTCGGTCCAAGAACTATCATGGACAAAATAAATGAGGACTGCTTCATGCATTTCTAAGGCGGCAAATTGTATGGTATTAACACAACCGGCCATATGCTGTATGTACTACTCATTTGCCTGAAAGGGTTGAAACCATCACTAGCTAGTCCAAGTCTCACATTCCGAGGATCTTCCGCAAAATCAGGATATCTTTCATCAAATTTTTTCCAAGATTGAGAATCAGCAGGATGTCTAAGAATCCCATCATTAGTGCGACCTTCAGCATGCCATTTCATATCAGAAGAAGTTTTCGTAGACATAAACAACCTTTGTAGCCTAGGAATCAGAGGAAAGTAACGCAGTATTTTGGCAGGCTTCTTTTTCCTACTTCGCTTAGTAGATCCACTGGCTCCATCGTCTTGATTTGGTCTTTCTATCCATTTCGAAGAACCACACACTTCGCAATTCTCCAGACTTTCCTTACCACTCGTGAAAAGCATACAGTCATTTGGACATGCTGCTATCTTCTCATACCCTAGATCGAAAGAACTTAGGAATTTTTTGATTTTATAGGCTGAGTTTGGAATACAGATTTCAGGAAATGCTTCATTCAACAATTCAAGTAGCATAGTGAAGGACTTAGCAGACCATCCGTTTAAACATTTAATCTGAAATAGTCTGACATGAATGAGAATTTAGAGAATTTGGTGCAATCGGGGTACAACGGAGTACTAGCATCTTCAAGTAACTTAGCGAAGGATTCTTGCTGCTTATTATTTTAAGGGGCGGGGCCAGGCATTTCCTCGTCCACCCTACCACCAATGTGTGATGTTTCTGTTGACTCATTATGAACTTGGGTTGTTGGATTATTGGTGTGGAAAGGAACATTATGAATCCCCATGGCATCTTGCAACAAAACATGCATCTCATCAGAAACGCTTAAGTCTTCGTTCACTAAGGGCTCATCTTCATTTTCTAATACAACCGGACGAATAGGAGCTGACGTATGATCCTCTACATGACAAAACCACCTTGTGTACCCTTGAAGAAAACCGTTGACAACCAAGTGTGTATGTACTACGTCACATGTCCTCAAATTACAATTTGTACACCGGAGGCATGGACAAAGGATTAGGTTGGGATCACGGGAATATCTTTTGGCAAAGATAATAAAATCTTTAATACCATCACGGTACTCCTTGAATAATCGTGGTTTACTAATCCAACTTCTATCCATTATAACAATAGCACACAATCTGAAATTAAAATTTGATATATTAAATAGTAATAACAGTAAAAGGCATTTTGTATATTAAATTTCACATTTTTGAAAACCATTCCTAGCTGCAAATAAATAAACGATATAATCTTTAACTGTAAAATAAAGAAATTGTGGTTCCAAAAAATGTACAAAAAAAAAAAATTAAATCTTAACACAATCTACTCTATTCACATAACCCTAAACTACCTTTTGTGGAAATTATCACAACCACCTTAGTGGTATTTTATCGCACACCCTGTGTTCGAGTGTAATATCAATTCGACTATAGTCTCCCCTGTATTTGGCTTTCTGTTCAAGGAGATGATGATGGTAAAGGGTAGTTTGCTGAGGAAGAGGAATCGGACGAATAATGAGCGCGTCGTGCTGTAACTACGGTAACAAGAAGATCTGATGACTCATGAACTATTCTGTTCCTGGCTACTAATAATCACTTACTTATCTCATAATAATAATAATAATAATAATAATAATAATAATAATAATAATAATAATAATAATAATAATAAAACTAAACAAAAGAAACTAATATGGCAACTAATATGTTTTTCTAAAATAATTCTTCATCCCAACTAAATGATTGATGTTTGTAGCGCCAAAATCAGGATACCTGCACAAGGTTTGTTCAGCCCAATTCTTGTACAGATTTGGAGGATTTTGGTAAAAAACTTGCCAAGATGCCAATCAGATGCATGAAATCAACTTCATTAATAGTAAAAGAAAAATGATAATTTCCAGTATGTAAGCATATATTTTTCACAGTGAACCCAATTGTTGTACATATCCAGAGGATTTTGGCATACAGCTATACCATCCTCAGTTCACAGTGAACCCATTTTGGTCAAAAAAACATGCCAAGATGACAATCAGATGCATGAAATAAGCTTCATTAACAGTTTAAGAAGATGAGGATGCTAGCAGCATACTTAGTTTGGAAGTGTACCCATTTTTTGTTAAAAAATCATGCCAAAGATGGCAATCAGCTTCATTAACAGTATCTGAAAATAAAAATTTCCATTATCTGAGCATATATGTTGCTCTACTAATTCTTTAGCCCAACTAAATCTAAAACCCAATTGTTGTACATATCCGGAGGATTTTGGCATACAGCTATACCATCCTCAGTTCACAGTGAACCCATTTTGGTCAAAAAAACATGCCAAGATGTCAATCAGATGCATGAAATAAGCTTCACTAACAGTAAAAGAAGATGAGGATGCTAGCAGCATACTTAGTTTGGAAGTGAACCCATTTTATGTTAAAAAATCATGCCTAAGATGGCAATCAGGTTCTCTAACAGTATCTGAAAATGAAAATATCCATTATCTGAGCATATATGTTGCTCGACTAATTCTTTAGCCCAACTAAATCTAAAACCCAATTGTTGTACATATCCGAAGGATTTTGGCATACGTACCTATAGCATCCTCAGTTCACAGTGAACCCATTTTGGTCAAAAAAACATGCCAAGATGACAATCAGATGCATGAGATAAGCTTCATTAACAGTAAAAGAAAATGAGGATGCTAGCAGCATACTTAGTTTGGAAGTGTACCCATTTTTTGTTAAAAAATCATGCCAAAGATGGCAATCAGCTTCATTAACAGTATCTGAAAATGAAAATATCCATTATCTGAGCATATATGTTGCTCTACTAATTATTTAGCCCAACTAAATCTAAAATCCAATTGTTGTACATATCCGGAGAATTTTGGCATACAGCTATAGCATCCTCAGTTCACAGTGAACCCATTTTGGTCAAAAAAACATGCCAAGCTGACAATCAGATGCATGAAATAAGCTTCATTAACAGTAAAAGAAGATGAGGATGCTAGCAGCATACTTAGTTTGGAAGTGAACCCATTTTTGTTAAAAAATCATGCCAAAGATGGCAATCAGCTTCATTAACAGTATCTGAAAATGAAAATTTACATTATCTGAGCATATATGTTGCTCTACTAATTCTTTAGCCCAACTAAATCTAAAACCCAATTGTTGTGCATATCCGGAGGATTTTGGCATACAGCTATAGCATCCTCAGTTCACAGTGAACCCATTTTGGTTAAAAAAACATGCCAAGATGACAATCAGATGCATGAAATCAGCTTCTTTAACAGTAAAAGAAAATGAAAATTTCCAGTATCTAAGCATATATTTTTCTATTAATTCTTCATCCCAACTAAACCATTCATGTTAAGGAAATCAAGATGCATCTATCTGAAAAAACAGGCTAAGTTTGAAAAATAAGGGAAATCAAGAGATGATACCGAAGAGAGAGAGAGAGAGAGCGGGGCGACAGCACGGGGGGGGGGGGGAGATAGAGAGAGAGCGGGGCGACACGGTGGTTTCCGATCGCCGATTCACCTCCAAATAGAGAGAGGGAGGAGGGAAATCGAAAATGACAAAGGGAAGAAGGGACGATGACGAAAGGTCGAAGGCTGTCGAAGAGGACGAAGCGGCAGAGGCAAACGCGCGGGAAGTAGAGCAAGGAATGAGGGAAAACGAAGCCCCCCCCCCTTTTTTTTTGGGGGGGGGGGGGGTTGGGAAAATGGCGAGCGAAAGATTAGGGTTCACGGGATTTATCGCAGCTTATTCACCGGCGTTTCAATTAGACACGCCGGTGAATGTATCGGTATATTCACCGGCGTTTATTATTAAAATGCCGGTGAATAATACACTTCACCGCGTTTTTAAATAAAACGCCGGTGAATACCAAGATTTCCCGGCGGTTTAAAGCGACCGCCGGTGTATAACCTTCCCATCTGGCGCCCCATTCCTATTCGCTTCCTACCCCGGCGCTACTAGTAAAACGCCGGGGAATATTCGCCGGTAAATCGAGTATCTTTTGTAGTGAGTCTTGGTTGGTGGTTTGTGTTGATTGTGTCAAAGACTCAACAAGATCCTCATAATTTCCTAACAAGTGTTATCAGAGCAATCAGGATTTGTGGATTTGTTCGAGTTCCTTGAAGATGACAGATCAAAAAACGAAGATCAAACAGTTTGATGGTAAGATCAACTTCAATCTATGAAATGTGGACATGTATGATATTTTGGTTCGGAAGGACTTGCACCTTGCCTTATTAGAGAAGAAGCCAACCGACGTGAAGCAGGAGAAGTGGGATGAGATTTGTTTGAAGGCCTTGAGTTTAATCCGGTTGCAATTGGCGGACGAAGTCAAATGTAATATCCTTGAGGAGAAAAGTGCGGCGAGTCTATGGGCGAGACTCAAATCTGACTACTCGGGATTGTCGTTGCTAGATCGGATGTATTGAAAGAGAAAGCTGTTTAGGTTCTCAATGAAGAAGGTACCCATCTTCAAGATCATATTGTGGAGTTCAATAAAATAATATCTGAACTGAAGGCGATCAACGCTGATAATCTTAGCGAAGAGGATAAAGCTTTCAACTTGATTTATTCACTGCCAACTTCTTATGATCACTTGATAACTACCATGCTACATGGAAAATTAGCTGAGGAGAAACTTACTGTAGCCGGGGTGATTAAGAGTCTGAAGGAAGATGAACTAAGGAAGGAAACTCATAAAGGAAGGTCTACTTCTTTAGGGTGTTATGCGGTGGATGGTGATACTTCAATTGGAAGGGATGCGGCACACAAGGATAAGATTCGCTGCCATTACTATAGAGGAGTTGGGCATTACAAGAGAGACTGTCACAAATGGATGAATTAGAACAGTGCTACTAAAGAAGGGGAGCAAGCCCATATAGTCAGCGCAACTGAGTCAAGTAATAATGTCAATTATTGTCTTCTTGTTTCAAGTTCTTCAGATGTGGATTTAAGTTAGTATCTTGATTCAGGAAGTTCTTCTCATATTTGCTCCGAGAGGAAGATGTTTTCTACTTACAAGCCATCAATAGGCCGTAGTGTGAGAATGGGTAGTGGTGATATTTGTGAAGTAGTGGGTGAGGGAACAGTTGAATTCGAGATGCCAGATGGCAATGGATTCACACTAGAAGAGGTCATGCATATTCCTTCGATACAGCAGGATCTTATATCCTTGGGTACTCTTGATGCTCGTGGCTGCAGGTACACAGCTCGAGGTGGAGTTTTGACAGTTTGGGAGAGTCATCGTAAGGTAATGAAGGGTAAGAGGAGGATTGGGCAGGTTTAGCACAACTTCTACCAGCTTTGTGGGAGCAAGAAAACTCGACCGAGTGTATGGAAGCCCATTGTTAATAAAGCATCATCTAGTAAGCCGTCACTAGAATTATCGACGCGAGACTGCAACGTTCGAATACCATTGGAAGGTAGAGAAAGCCTTGATGTAGGTGGAGTTCGTGTGGAAGGTGGCACCTCCATGATTACATCTACAGGGGTGTGCCCTTGAGAGGGGCATACGGCTGGAGGAAAACAGGTGGAGGTTTGTTCAACTAGCAGGAGAAGCCATGGAAATATGTTGTTTACAAAGCGGAGAAGAAAGGTCTAGAAGAGTTTTAAATCA
Source organism: Hemerocallis citrina (assembly GCA_017893485.1). Taxonomy (NCBI): domain Eukaryota; kingdom Viridiplantae; phylum Streptophyta; class Magnoliopsida; order Asparagales; family Asphodelaceae; genus Hemerocallis; species Hemerocallis citrina. The sequence continues at coordinate 77,659,730 of CM030361.1, read as the reverse complement.
CACAGGTATGGATTCATGCGTATGCAATCCAAGGTGGAGATTGTTGGGTTTATATCTTGCATACGATGTTGGATAAGAAGACGATAAGATGATGGAGAGACAAAGACGATTGGAAACGGAGTGGAGGCAAAAAATAGTCAGCAGAAGGCAACAGAGGGATTGCGGTCGACTGTACCTAGGGGTCGGTCAACCACCCTACTGCAGCGAGACGACAATCGACTGCGCGGCCAACCGGTTTGCTCTCAGGTGGACTTCAGAAGGTTGTGGTCGATCGTACCTTGGGGGTAGGTCGACCGACAGCGGCGCTGATGGATTTTTCAGACTTAAGTCTAGGTGATTCGTGAAAGGCCCAACTTGCTCTTCAAGTTAGATCGTGTGGCTTCTATCATTGGGTTATCTCTTATGTATTATCCAATGGCTATTGTAACAAGATATTAACTTAGGATTTATCTCTAGATCTATATAAACAATTGTAACGGCTCATAGATCCATGATAATTCTGTTGAGTGCCTAATAGAAGAAGAGAGTACTTCATCTGAGAGGGTGAGAGAGTTCTCCATTGTAAGTAGCATCAAGTTCCATTAGGCTTGAGAGAGGGTCGTAGTGAGAATTGTAATATTCTTATATCTTCTCTAGTTGAATAATATCTCGGTTCTTCCTCCCCCGGATTAAGGCGAAAGCTCCAACCGGGACAATTCTTGTGTGCTTTGTGTGATTGGTGTGATCTAGTCTTACTTGGTGGTTTGTATTGATAGTGTCAAAGACTTAACAAGATCCTCATAATTTCCTAACATCTTCCTTCCTCAAAAATTCAGATCTAAGTTTCAGATCTAATCTTGGCACCTCAGTCCCTCCTCCTCCCTCCCTCCTCGTTTCTCCCCAGTCGTAACCCCTCTTCCTCCCTCCCTCCTCCCTCCCCCTCTCCCTCCCTACCTCGTTCTCCCTCCCCGTCTGACGAGGTTCTAATTTGGCGATGGAAGGAGGCCGTTGGCACATTCCTCCTCTCTTCCCCCACCAACATCTCCCATAATAACCAAAGGACAAACAATTTTCAATAATCAAGAAAGTTAATCCGATTTGTTGTGGGGGCGACAGTGGTCAAGAAAATTCAAAGTTTGGGCTCAATTTTAACATATTAAGGTCAAATTGAGTGGGTGTCTGAGATCTCTCTTGTATCAGTGGGCTTGGAGGTTACATTTGGTTGGGTTTATGTCTTGCATACTAAGTTTGATACGAAGATGATGAAGTTATGGAGAAACTGAGGCGAATGAAGCTGAGTGAGAGCAAGCAGATTAAAACAGCAGCAGCAACAGAGACAGGGACAGTCAACTGTAACCCCCTCGGATTTGGTGAGAGGCCAAATGTGGTCGACCGCAAGATGTGCAGTCGACCATTAGGGGCTGGATACAGCTTTCGAGTGCGAGTCTAGGTGATTCGATTGAAGCCCAAACTTGCTCTTTAAGTTAGATCGTTCGGCTCTTTTCGTATGATTATCTCTTCAGGAATATCTAATAGCTATTGTATCAAGATATCAAACTAGGGTTTCTCCAGATCTTGTTGTAATTGGTCTCCATTGAGAGCCAAGAGAGAAAGTATTTCATTGAAGAGAGTTTAAGATGCTCTCCAATTATAAACAACTAGTATTTCTGGTGAAGCTTGAGAGAGGGTCGTGGTGAGAATTGTAATATTCTAGTATCTTCTCTAATTGAATAACATCTCGATTTCTTTTCCCCGAGATTAAGGCAAAAGCCCCAACATGGACAAATTTGTGTGCTTTGGTGTGTTTAGTGTGATCTTCTATTGACTTGTGGTTTGTATTGATCGTATCGCTCAACTTAACAAGATCCTAGTAGAAGATGGAATCAAATGCTCTAACAATTGGTATTAGAGCATCGGGTTTGTGGGTTAGTTTGAGTTCCTTGGAGAAGATGGCAGATCAGATCACGAAGACCAAGTGGTTCAACGGTAAGATCAGTTTTAATCTCTGGAAGGTGAATATGTATGATACATTGGTTCTAAAGGGTTTGAAGATAGTCCTAGAAGAAGATATAGGAAGACCAATCGGCATGAAGCAGGAGAATTGAGATGAGACTTGTTCAAGAGCCTTGGGTTTAACCTGGTTCTCATTGATAAGCGAAGTTAGGTGCAACCTCATGGAGGAGCAAAGCGCGACGAGTCTATGGGAAAGACTCGGAACTGACTACTCGAAATCACTATTACAGGATCGGATGTACCTGAAGAGAAAGTTGTTGGGTTACTCAATGAAGGAAAATACCGCTCTTCTAGATCACACAGTGGAGTTCAATACAGAGCTATCTGAACCAAGGGCGATTAACGCAAATGATCTAAAAACTTCCAACTTGATATATTCACCACCAAATTCATTTAACTTGATAACCATACTAGACAAAAAATCAACCAAGAAAAAGTTTCCGGTAGCAGGTATGATCGAGAGGTTGGAGGAGGATGCACTTAGGAAATAGAGTTAGAAATCGGCGTCTACTTCTGCGAGCTGCTTAGAGGTGAATGGTACTTCGAATGGATGGAAAAGTGCACGTAAGGGTAGGAATCATTGCCATCATTGCAGAGGAGTCGGGCATTACAAGAAGAATTGTTATAAGTGGTTGGGTCAGAGGGGTGCCAAATCAAATGTCGTTGAATCAGGTGATAGCTTAGATAATAATTTTGTTTCGAATTTTATAGATGTGGGGAGTTCTTTTCATATATGCTCCTAGAGGAAGATTTTTTTACTTACAAGTTTGCAAGAGATCGTCTTTGTGTGAGAACGGTGGATTGTGATATTTGTGAAGTAGTGGGTAAGAGAATAGTCGAATTGGAGGCACTAGATAGAAAGGGTTACACACTAGAGAATGTTATGCATATTCCTCGGTTAAAATGGAATTTTGTATCCTTTGAAACTCTTGAAGCACGGGGCTGCAGGTACACAGCTCAAGGTGGAGTTCTATCAATTTGGGAAGGCCGTCGTAAAGTGATGAAGAGAAAGAGGGGTGTTGAGCACAATCTCTACAAGCTTTGTGGGAATGAAAAATCCTATGCAGGTGTTTCGAAGCCCTACGTTCCTAAAGCACTATTGTAACGCTCCGCCCCAATACTCGGACAATTTTTATTATTTTTTAGAAGACAAATTAGATATTATGTAGTACAATTGCCCACCACAGGCTGCCTCTCAAAAGGTGGTTAACCAATTTGGTGACTCTTAATCATAGGCAATTTTATTTATATAAAATTACTCTTTGTCTACTCCCGATATGGGATTACTTTAAACCACTCTCTCTTCAATTCATGTTGCCTCAAATCCTGTGCACACCAATCTGAAGTGCCACATCATCATCAAACACCAAAGCCAGCACAGTCAATACTGACTTCCCAAATTCAATCCCGAGGGCCCCACGTGGATGACATCATCATCCTAATACTCAACAGCCAAGTGTTGTTCTCAACCAAACCGGTGGGCCCCCTTATCCTTCTCTCTCATCATATATTACCAATATGCCATCCATCTATTTTTTATATATACATACATATACATTATACCTTCGAAATTATGGGGTATTACATACACCCCACCTTTATAAATCAGCGTCCTCGCTGAGTACGGGGCATGCCATCTAGCACAGGATCCTTCTTTCTAGCCGATGTGGCATTGTCCTCGATCCCGGAGATCAATCACTCTCAACATCCACAGATTATATTCCGTTCCCGGATATCAATGACTCTCAACACCGCTGATCATACTGAGACCCTCTTCCACACTCGGGGTCGAAAGTCGGCTCTGATACCATTTGTAATGCCCCGCCCCAATATTCAGACAATTTTTATTATTTTTTAGAAGACAAATTAGATACTATGTAGTACAACTGCCCACCACAGGCCGCCTCTCAAAAGGTGGTTAACCAATTTGGTGACTCTTGATCATAGGCAATTTTATTTATATTATATTACTCTTTGTCTACTCCCGATATAGGATTACTTTAAATCGCTTTCTCTTCAATCTTGTTGCCTCAAATCCCGTGCACACCAATCCGAAGTGCCACGTCATCATCAAACACCAAAGCCAGCACTGTCACGCCCCGCTTCCAAAAAAGAATACGAAATACGGATACGTAACAAAAGCCCAGCGAATGATTTTCATCATCCATAAGCTGTTCAAGAATCTTTACAATACCTCACAAGATAATCAGATTCGGAAGCAAAAGGCACAACCATTCACGCATAATTGAAACAAGATACCAACAAAAATTACTTGAAAACCAAATATAGTAATCTCAAATAATCAAGTTCTGAACAAGTTAAATATCCTTGGTCACATCGCCCAATTACAAGATAAATATCCAAGTCTTCAAGTACATCTTATTCAAGTTCAAGCAACAAATAGTAATAATAATAAAGCAGAAACTCCAGCATTAATACATCATCTCGCCAATACCATCTGGCAGCCGTCCATCCCGATCTGCAATTATTAAATTTGCAGGAGAAGGAAAAAAGAAGAAAACAAGTACCCGTTAATTGCAAATCTAAGTATCAAACCTAGCATGGTATAATCATGATGTCCAACATAAACAACTAGCATAGCAAAAGTGAACAAGTGTAAATGGCATGAATCAAGTGTCAAGAAATCAAGTATTATGTAAACATGCATCAAGTGTCAAGTGTCATGTAATCAAGTATCAAGTGTCAAGTCTCATATAATCAAGTCTCATGTATCATGTAGTCAAGTATCAATCAAGCATGTATTAGGTTCAAGTAGCATGTATCAAGTCTTGTGTGATTTACTATCTAGGTAGCACTTCATGTATCCCGGTTTTTACTACATGGTTACTACAATAAACAGTTTTGCTTTAGATTTTGTAGGGGACCATACAGGGCAGTGTACTCAGGGACAAGCTCCAAGTATCATGTAATCATGTATCATGTAAACAAGCTCCAAAAACCAAACAAGCTCCAGTGTCATGTGTATACGTGTCATGTATATCGTGTCAAGCTCCACATGTAAACATGCTCCAATAACTACTAGGTTCTTCCAAGTACACATTTCTGCACTATCCACTACTAGATCTTACCCTTAACCCCGGCTTGGAAAATTTTATTATTTATGTCATACAAGCATGTAAATGTGTAAAACATATCAAGAATAGTATGGCATGATCATGTGGCAAGTTCAAGTAGCAAACTAAGCATGTACAAGTGCAAGATATCTCATAAGGGAACAAAATAAACACATCTCAAGTTCAGGACAGCAAAACCATGTTGTAGCAAAATAGTGATTCCAAGAGTTACAAACAAGAAAATCTAGATCCGTCGAAGGATCTGGAAAATAGACATCCACACGAATACAACGAGTATAATTAAGTCATATATTAGTTCACAACAACACAGCTCAAAACTGATTTGAATACACAAACTAGGTTCAGCCAGAAATCAAGAAAACGAATTAAAGAGCATGAAAAAAGTATGAAAATACATCAAATAAATCCACGAAAAATCTAGGGTATTTTTCTATATGTCCAGTATCAAAATATAGAGTTTTAGAATTTTTCAGTAAGAATAGATTAGTCATCAAAAATACAAAAGCATCAAGATAACATAGTTTAGCGAATCTGGAATTCCCAACACTGCTGTACGAAAACTAAAATATCTCGCAACCACTGAAACGAAATCCAATTCCGTCAAAAGGATATGAAAATAGATAGAATTTACTAACTTTCACATTTCACAAAGAATTTTCATACAGTAAAAGGAATCATAGTGAAAATAGGGTTCTTTACAGAACAGCGAGCAAAATACAGCATGTATAGATTTTAGAAACGAGCATGAAACAACACATAAAACTTATCAATAAAATTCACCAAAATTCTGGGTAATCCCTAACTTAATAAAGAAACACTGACCAAAATATTGGATCAAAATAATATGTATAACATAGTTCTTGAAAATAGTTTGTTAACAAAATCAACCAAAAACAGAATCTGGAATACATCGACACCTCTGTACTAAAACAACCATAACTCAGTCATAAGAAATCAAAATCAAGCAAGGTTGGTGGGGTTTGAAAATAGACGAAATTATCTAAAACTCATGTTTTATACCAAAATTGAGATACTGACTGTAGCACGGTCGAAAATAGCAAACAAAACAGAACATCCAAAAAATACAGATTTTTCCCCTTAAAACAAAAACAATATAGATTCAAGAATATTCGTCCAAACACATCCAAACTTGAAATAAAGCCTAACAAGTGTCTAAAAATCATAATTTAGGGTTATTAACATGTCCATGCCAAGAATTCCACATGGGTCTCAACCAAAACACAAAATCATACAAAAAGTAACACATACACGATCCAAATTCAAGAACGGCGAATCCTAGGTTATTTCATGTTAAGATTTGTGTCGTGAATCTTCTATGGCCAAAATATCACAATAGAGACACAACTCATCAAGAAAAATACAATCTAAGGTTGCATCTAGACCCAACTACACTATATGTTAACTTTGGGACTTGTATCAAACAAATGAATTGGAGTACAAGTTACTTAGCTTAATTTGGGGATGAAGAACGATGCAAACGCGAAGAGAAGCAAAACCCACGAACAAAATTCACTACAAACACGAATCCAAGCAACCACGAACAAAACTCCCCACGAACAATCCTCCTTGAAGCAACGATCAATGTGGCAAGCACCCACTTTGCGAACACCACAAGGAGAGGGGATTGATGCAAGAGGATGATGTTGGTGGTGGTGGTGGTGATCGGCAAAGCAAGGAGAGGGAAAGAGGGGTCTCGGGTTTGAGGTGTTAATGTATGGCCGGAGTAGGGGGTCGCCAAGGGGGAGGTGGTCGGCTAGGTGATGCTCGGTCTGGGTAGGGGAGGTCGGGCTGATGTGGTGAGGTGCTCGGGTTGGGGTGTAGGCCGGCAAGGAGAGAGTTAGGGAGGCTAGGGTTTTTGGTTGTTAGGGTTAGGGTTTGAATTAGGAGGGGTTTATATATAGGCTTTAGATGTGGGTTAATGGGTTGTGGGTATTAGTAACTAGCAATAGGTATATAAATGGGTATTGGATATTGGGTCAAATACAAATAGGGATATAATTAGGAGTGAGATCTATGGCTTTAAAAATCTTATTAGGGATCAAAGATAATGGAAAAGGGAAAAGACAACCAAAACACCACCACAACACCACGGAATAATGAAAATAAAGATAATGAGACCAAAAATGAGGAAATGATCCAAATAATGAAAAACGAGTCGAAAGAGACAATTAAACAAACACAAGGAGCTCAAAATAAAATAAAACGAATATATATTGAAATCAAATCCAATATACGGTTCAGAAAAATACAAGAGAGAAAAATACACCAATTTCATACAGTCAAAAATACATAAAATGAAAAATAGGGATTACAAGCACAGTCAATGCTGACTTCCCAAATTCAATCCCGAGGGCCCCACGTGGATGACATCATCATCCCAATACTCATCAGCCAAGTGCTGTTGTCAACCAAACCGGTGGGGCCCCTTATCCTTCTCTCTCATCATATATTACCAATATGCCATCCATCTATTTTTTAAATATACATACATATATATTATACCTTCGAAATTACAGGGTATTACTACTATCTAGTTTGCCATCACTAGAATTATCTGAGTGAGACTATGACGTTCGAATATCGTCGAGAGATGGATAGTGTATTGGGATAGATGGAGCTCGTGCAGAGGGCGGCACCTCTGTGTCAACGCCTAACAGGGTGTGCCTTTGAGGGGTACAACTGGAGAAAAACAGGTGGAGGTAGATTCAACTAGCTGAAGAAGCCACAGAACCGAGTTGTTTGCAAGAGAAAAATAAAAGATTTAAGAAGATTTAAATCACACAGATGTGGATTCATAGTATGTAATCAACTATGAAGATTGTTGAGTTTATGTCTTGCATACTAAGTTAGATATAAAGACAATGAAGCGATGGTGGAATCGTGGCGATCGAAGCGAAGTGGAAGCAAGCAGTGCAAAACAGCAATAGCAACAACAGAGAAAGGGACAGTTGACTGTCACCCCCTCGGGTTCGGCGAGAGGCCAAGTGCGGTCGACCGCAAGATGTGCAGTCAACCGTTAGCGGCTGGATGCAGCTTGCGGGTGCGGGTCTAGGTGATTTGATTGAGGCACAAACTTGCTCTTCAAGTTAGATCATACGACTCTTATCGTAGGGTTATCTCTTTAGGAATATATAATGGTTATCAAGATATCTAACTAGGATTTCTCTAGATATCTATATATTGTTGTAATTGACCTCCATTGGGAGCCAAAAGAGTACTTCATTGAAGAGAGTTTGAGAGGTTCTCCAACTGTAAACAACTAGTATTTTTTGGTGAGGCTTGAGAGAGAGTCATGGTGAGAATTTTAATATTCTTGTATCTTCTCTAATTGAATAACATCTTGGTTTCTTCTCCCCCAGATTAAGGAAAAAGCCCCAACCGAGACAAATTTGGGTGCTTTGGTGTGCTTTGTGTGATCTTCTATTGACTTGGTGGTTGGTATTGATCATGTCACTCAACTCAACAAGATCCTAGTAAAATAGGGAATCAAATTCCCTAACACGATTGTGTTACCATTGGGGGCGATGGTCATTGCGGTTAAGGTTGGAGGTGATGGAGAACGATTGACAAGCTTGATGATGGGAGAAATGGTTTGAGTTTGACCTATTCAGATTGAATTGGGTGGATGCCTAGGGTTTCTTTCATACTAGTGGGCTTGGAGGTGGCGATTGTGTTACTGTTGGTGCGACGGCAAGTTGCGGTTGTGGGTAGCAGTAGACGGTGGACAAGTATTAAGATAAGGGTTAAATATTGACATATTCAGGTCATATTGGAGGGATGCATGTGGTTTCTCACGTATCTATAGGCTTGGAGGTGGTGTTTATGTACCGTCGGGGGCGACGGCAGCTCTCATTGCGGTGTGGCGGTGATAGTCAATTGTGGTCAAGCTAGGGGATGAGAACAAGACCTCAATTTGGATATGTTCAGGTCAGATTGGTGGGTGCCTTGGTGTCTCTTGTGTTAAGAAGTTTGAAAATGATATTTGTGTTATCGCTAGAGGCGACGACAGTTGTGATTGCGAGTGGCGGCGATGACAAATAGGATACAAGCGAGTGGATAAGAGAATGAGCTCAATGTTTAAACTATTCAGGTCCGATTGGGTTGACATGAGGAACTTGTTTTAGCGAGGCTGGTCGACAAGTAGGATTAGATTTTATTGTATTATTTATTTGTTGGTTGGAGAGTATGAATTCCATGACCCAGCCTGTTGGGTTTTATGAACTTCATAATCCTTTTTTGTATGTTTTGTTAAAATCTTTTTAATAAAATATGGGGGGGCCTTCGACTGACTGTTAACGATATTTTTTTAAAAAAACTAACTAGCTAGGAAACTCATAGTACAAACTTCATTAATTTTGGGACCTATATAGAAAAGACATGTTCAGCGTGGAACCTAGTGCTGGTATCGGGTCCTATCGGTTCGGGTCCTCCATTATCCGGACCCGAAGCCTCACGGATCCAAAAATGGACCCGGGCCCAGAATTGTGAGAATTGGTTTCAGGTATGGATCCGGATCCTCCTTAAAAAAATATACCCGTCGGGTCCTATAGTAAGTGTTTTTGCACTCGATACCCTACGATTCCAACAATTTTTGCACTTAAGTACATGAATAAATATTATATTTACACATCTATTTTCAACGATTATTATTTGCATGCATCTCATATTTATTCAAATTTCGAATATTTGGGGGTATTTTTTAACGGGTCAGGGTCGGGTCTATTTTGAGCGGACTCGGACCCAATAGTGCAACGGGTCTTATTTTATATAGGGGTGGTCGATCATACCGAAATGAGCCAACCGACCGGTTTTCCAACCGAACCAATCGATTCAGTACCAAAAAATTCGGTTACCAAAAGTATGATACGGTACAACCGTACCGAGTTCTAAAATCCGGTTCGGTTTCGGTATGAATATGGTTCGGTTGGTATTTTACCGTACCGTACCGAAATCAGCAATGAATTTTGCTGATGTTGATCAATGGTGGGATTGGTTCCCTTTATGTTTATTAAAGTGTTGGCTCCAATGCACTGTTGTATCAGTCAATAGTGCACAGCACTACATAGCTTGGCTTATTTGGAAAGGCAGAAACTTAGTAGTATCTGATGAAGCAGCTGATAATCTCAATGAATGTAAGAGCTCACTGCATGTAAATTGGCTATGGAATTACCTGCAGTGACAAACTCAAAATTCAGGTAGAAGAAAAACTACAGGGGAGATTATTACTGTTTCCTGGATGCCTCCTGATATGGGATGTGACTAAAATTGAAAGTAGATGGATCTTATAATCCTCTACTATAAGGGGTGCAACAGGAGTAATAATCAAAAATTGGGAGGGAATGTTTACTGGCTAAGGCTAAACTTATCAATGTAAATAAAAAAACCTTTGAAGCCTGAGATATGGGCTGTTTGGTTGAGTGTTCTTGAAGCGTGTCAGTTCTATCCACATACTCCAATTTGGGTGGAAGGTGATAATGAGATGGTAATTCATTGTTTGCAAGGAGGAAGATGCGGATGAGGATATTTTGCCTATGCCACTGGGGGATGTTAAGTTGGTTGATACAACGCTTGAATTCAGCAAAAGTTTCTATGAAGATATTTGTTGGGTCATATTTGGTATAATACCAATATCGAACCGTACCAACCGAAGTAGTCGGTATACCGAAGTTTCGGTATACCAAACTTTTTGGTTGGTAACGGTTTGCATATTTTCAAACCGAACTAGTTTAGTATGGTAATGATACAATATCAAAAAGTCCAGCACCGTACCGAGCCCATCCCTAATTTTATATGATACAAACCCTACCTGCAATAGTGCTCTAGTGGAACCGAATAATCCAAGACAATTTCATATGATACAAAGCATGGCCTTCACTTTCATTAATGAAGCGTATTTCTCATTAAACATATTCACTTCCTACACATAATATACTCAAAATACCCTTCTTTCGTTCTCCATGATGAACGAGGACTATTTTACGGGTTTTTCCCACATAAGTCACCAACAAATATTAAAATTCCATATAAATTTTCCATAAGTTGCTATTTTTCATAATAGTCGCTAGTATAACCATGTGCGATATTGCACAAAATTTTCAAAATTAAAAAATTAACAAAGTTTTTTTTTGAAAAATCCATATAATAACATGCATACAATTTTGCAATATATTTAGGTTTGATTAACGGATATGATTCTAGTTTAAAACTTGTAAGGATAAAGAGCAAGTGGGAGGTTTACGTCTAACACTGTTATAGAGTCGGTCGAGTTGGGTCCTGCACTACCGAACCAGAACCTGATTCTTTACTGGTCAAAATATTGGATCTAGACCCGACCCGTGAGAATTGGGTCAGGGCCCTGTTAAAAAAATGCTACTCATTGAGTCCGGGTAGCGGCGAGCGGGTGGTATCGGGCAGGGAAGGGAGGTTGGGCATGTTGCTTCTTCTCTTCTCCTTGCTCTGTGTGTGTGTGTGTGTGTGTGTGGGGGGGGGGGGGGGGGGGGGGGGGGGGGGGGGGGTTGTTAATTGAGATGCTAGGGGTTTTTTTTTTGTCTGCGTCAGGTCCATTTTGAACTGAACCAGACCAGACTTGAAAATATGAAGAGATCCTATTTTAGGAGCCGGACCCTATCTGCAATAGACCAAGTTCGGGTCCGAGTACGGGTCGAGTCCATTTTTAGCAGGTCTAGACTCGATCCGAAAATATGAATGGGTATTATTTTAGGACCCAAACCCTACCAACAATAGACCAAGTTGATCCTGATTCAATGTGATGTCCTGGTCGGTTCCAGATTTCTGATTTTTGTGGTAGTGCTAGTTACCTTCTACATTTGTGTGTGTGTGTGTGTTTTAAGAGAAAATGTAAAGAAAAAAAATCTTTGGATCGAAAGTGGTCTTAGCATAATATATTGTATACAATATTGCACATAACTTTTTAAAATGAGAAAATGATAAAACTATTTTTGAAAAAATCAACTAATAGCATATATATATTATTGCACAATTTTTGAGGTTTGATTAAGGGATAGGATTCCAATTCAAAATTTGGATGGAGCAAGATTGGGAAGTTGTCTTCTACATTTGCTCTTTTTTTAAAAAGAAAAAGAAAAAGAAAAAGAAAAAGAAAAAAATCTTAGACAAGAATTATTTAGCAGAATATATTGTATAGACTGGCTCCATTTTTAAACTGCTAAAAGATGATCATCTCGAGGTTCAAGTGCAACATATAAAGATTTTAATTAATTCAGCCAGATTTGGAGAAAGAAAAAATCTTAAGTAGAATGACTTAGCAGAGAATAATCATATGAGCAAACTGACTATTGAAAGAGAGCCTTCCACTTAAAAAAAATTCTTGAAATTTAGTTTAGTGAGTATGAGAATTTTCATAATATTGCAATTGAGGCTATAACAAATTATTTTTTGAGTTAATGATGAGCATATTTGGAATAGCAATTTTTTTGGGGCACTTATATATGACTTCGATATTTCTTGGAGGAGTTGAATGAAAAATAATTCCAAAAATTAAAATATTTCACGATATCTCAGTTTGGAGAAAAATCAAATAATTTTTGGTTTTTAATATAAATACTTAACTTTGCTAAAAGGAAAAATATAAATACCTCAAACAAATATTCAAATATCATATTTATACTTTAAAAAAAAAGATTCTATTAAATCATAATGAATCGATATCTTAGTTGCCACCGCTAGGCAGGCCCGGCCCAAGCATAAAGCAACCCAAGTCTTAGCTTTAGGCCTAAAAAAAACTAGGTCTTTTTAGGGCTAAAAAAAAAATCGAAAGAGTAATTAATGAAGGCCTCCTCTGGCTCTTCATCTTCTACGTAATGTTCTAATCTACTCTCAACTCTTCTTCTATTTAATTTTACTTTATTTAATTTTACTGTGAAGTCTGAACCAACTCAGCAAACAGCAACTCTTCATCTTCTACAATCTAGAGTTCTACACTTCTACCCTGTCCCTGTTCATTTTCAAGACTTCATCTTCTACCAAACAACCAGTCAGTGTTATTCCAAAAACCCATTTGATTTTGCTCATTTTTAGCAGTAAATTTGTACGAGGAGTGGAGCCCAGATGGGTACTTGTCCTAAGCTTGCTCTTAGAGCTCTCAATACCGACAACCCTGTTATAGTTCAGGTCATTCTCAATTGGGTTTTCACTTATTTTGATATTGTTGTGTTAATTAGGTGTTTTCTGAAATGGGTTTTGTTGGTTTCAATTGGTTTTTTCCCTTACAGATCCAGGAGTTGATCCGGAGAGCCGGTAGGGATGTGATCTCTTTGGCTCATGTGAGATTTATTGTTTGTTTTTGTTTATGGATTGGTTTGTAGAATTGTTAAATGGTAGAATTTTAATGGGTTTTGGGAAATTTGTGTTAAATTTGGGAATGATGTTTATGTAACATGAGTTTAGGATGTAGTATTACTTGATTTATAGAGTTATCAGATTATAGAATTTTAAGGGTTTTGGGGATTATTTTTTTTTTGATTAATTTGGGTAATCTGGTGAAAAGTGTAGACTTCCTTGAAGATGATATTTTGTGATTCTCGAGAAGTGTTTGGTCTTTGAAATGTTAAAGCAGTGACTTTGGCATACTAATGAATCTTGAAAATGGAAAGAGGTGACTTGAAACTAAAATTAATAAAACCTTATCTAAGATCAATAATGTCTCAATAAAGATTAAATGGATTGGCTTTATTATCGATTGAAAAATAAATATTGAATGAAATTGATTATAATAATATAATAAATGATTTTGCATCTCAAAAAGTCTGAAGGATAACATTTAAATAAAAATATATTAATTTTAATAAAATATTATTATAAGCTTTTAAAAGGCCTCATTTCTGAGTTCGCTTCAGGCCTCAGTAAATATTGGGCCGGCCCTGCCGCTAGGTTGAAGCATAAAATTACATTCTGTCGGTACCTATATACATGAGGAATGGTACACCCACCCCCTTGTATACTACTAAATGTACACATAACAGTTCTAGTCAGCACTTCGGCATCATCAGAATGTGAAATTACTAAGTTAGTCCAAACAGATTTTAAATCTGATTAAATTAAGCCCTAAGTAATTAAATCAAAAATAAAAAACAATTGGATATTAATTATTATATGATTTAATTGAGAAGTAGAATTAGTTTTTCCTTAGAATGATGATGCACCAGTACTGATTCGAACTTTACATTCGAGTGTATTTATTTGGTAGTGTAAGAACATCTCCGAGAGAGTTTATATATTTCGCTCCACCAATCTTAATTTGTAGACCTATGTGATAATTTATGGACTAAATTTTGTTAAGTCCAAAACTCTTTCTCCAACAAACTCTACAAATCATTTTTTTGTTCATTTATTTAAACCCCAGAATTGGAAAAGTGAGTCAAAAACGATTCAATTTAATAATTAAAAATTATTTGTGGCGTACTCCACAAAGTTACAGATTTGAAGAGTGATCTACTTAATTTTTAATTTGAAGAGTGTGTTTGTGAACTATTTTAGAGATGAGTTTTTAGTATTTTTGGTAATGTGGCTCCATAAATTTGGCCCAATTTGTTTTTAAAAGGGCTATTGGAGATGCTTGATAATCTATTAATGTCCATATTTTGGAACAATAATCTGAATGCAATTAACAATTTAATTCTCTATCTCTGGTAATTTATACTTTTTTCTCTTTTGTATAGGAAACAGTCTAGAAGCAACTAAATTAATGGGATTCAAGATTTACTCAGGACTAATCTATCACTGTAAGGATGAAGCACTGGAATGAAGACATTAATTATGCATCAAAACATTTGTTAGGGGCATGATAGAGAGTTGTGTCAACAAGGTTGAAAGTGTGGGGTTTTGAAGATTTGTGATTCAAGCATGAAAAGCTCATATCAAAGAAGAAGCATACTGAATACATGAAAAGATGAGGGAAACATCTTGACACAAGTTGATATTTCATTGTTCAGCTCAAATCTACAAGAAGAAGATGTGCAGGTGTGAAATTCTCCTTCTCCTCCACTGTGTACATGTATCAGCTGTGCATACAGTAGCACTACTTGGAATCTTCACCTCAGTGTTTACAAGCTCCATTTCTTCACTCTCCAACTCCCTTTTTAATCTCCTAATAAGTGTGACTTTACATCAACTGATAAATAAAAGGGTGGTGAAGTTCATAGTTGATCAAGCTTCGATTCAAGCAAACTTTCAGAGTTTTCGAAACCAGACTGAAGATGAAGTTGCAAGCATTTCAAATAGCAGTTATCTATTACAAGGAGTGTATTTGAAGGGCAAAATAAACTCAAGTATCAGCTGTGCATGTCAGATGCTACAGCTGTGCATGTCAGAAACTTGAAATCTCCACTTCATGGCTCACAGTCCCCAGTCCTTCACTCTACATAAATTGGTGGTTGAAGTTCACAATTGATCAAGCCTCAAATCATGAAAAATTTCGCAGAGATTAGAAAGAAAAGCAAAGACCAAGACTGTGGAAGAAGTTGCAAAAAGTTCAAATTACAATTGAAGTGGAAAATAAATTCATTCATGAGCTATACATGTTTCAGATTGCTACAGTATCAGCTATAAAAATCTCAAAATCCTAACACTAGATGCACACCCTATTGTCCACCACAGATACATGAGTTGTGCAGGGTTAGATGCAATGTCTCTTTATTTTTCAATGTGCACAAACTTCATCAGTTATGCATGTACATACAGCAGCACAACTGAAGTCCTTCTTCACAGTGAGTTGCAAAATTTCACTAGCCATTGAATCAGTTAAACTGCAAGTCAAACACAAAAATTTGTGTGTAGGAGCTGTAGAAGCCAGGCCTTGTGAAGATCTATAATAGGCAAACCCCTTAATTGGTGGAGCACTTGTATTCGGTTACCAAGAGGAGAGGAAGATTTGATTCTCACAATCAAATTGGCAGTCACAACCAAAAATGGAAGCTATTCATTTGGTTGAGAATTTGTTGCCAAATCAGATTCCGAAATTGAAGCTACTCAGTTGGTTGTAATCAGATTTTGCTGTTCTACTCCCCATAGTAAGGAGATTGCAACCAATTCAATGTTGAGCTAGAGATCTGCAGGAAAAAAATTATATAAGAGGTTATAAAAAGAAACACAGGGTGGAGACTGGGTGTGCATACTGGGGGGAGTGTAGAGAGCCATTCAAAAGCAAAGAGAAACTTAGAAGATAGAAGAACTACAAGCTGATTGGAAGAGTGATCTGAAAAGCAACTAGCATCAGCTACGGTTAGAAAAGGAGCAAACAACTACGGTGTTACTTCTCTATCATGTTTTCTTCTAGTTTAATTGACATATCTCTTAGCTTCTGTTTGGATAGATCTATGATCAAGTGTAACTAAATTTGTTTGGGGCATGAAGGAAGCTCTAGTCATGTATTTTAAACCCTGTTAGTACACAGTTAGCTCTTTTTGTGATGTTCATTGATTAAACCATGCTTTTAGTGTCACTCTTGATAATTGTTGTGTCATGATTGACCACCATATACATCATATATTTTGAGTTTGTTACATGAGCAAATTTAGATAATCGAGTCTAGTGCTCATGATCAGTAACACAATAACTCATTTAGGGTTCTAGAGTTTAATCAACATAAAGGACTAAAATAGATACCATATTCTAGTTCTTTATGTGTTTGTCAATTTCCATTGTTGTCATGCTTTCTTGAAGTGCAACTTAGTAGATATCATACTAAATACTTTAAGGAAGAAAAGAATTAGAAAGATACCCTGTCACGCCCCGCTTCCCAAAAATACGGAATACAGCACGTAACAAAAGCCCAGCGAATGATTATTATCATCCTTAAGCTGTTTCAGAAATCTTACAACATATCTCAGGCAGTATATCAGAGTCAACATATATCAGAGTCAAAATATCGCAGTCGGAAGCAAAGAGTGGGACCAACATGCATCATTGAGATAATTTTACCAACAGGAATTAATTGAAACCAAATATCTTGTTCTCAAATAAAAACAGAGTCTGGAACAAATATTCTGGGTCACATCGCCCAAAACAAAATAAATAATACACGTGTCTCAAATACAGAAATAATCAAGTTCACGAATACAGAATAAAGTTCTAACAGAAAACAGAAATAATAATAAACAGCATCTAATACTGCGAACCACCAGAACCTTCTTGAATCTGTCCACCGTAATCTGCAATCATCGAATGCAGGAAAAAGGAAAAGAAGAAAACACAGTACCCGTCAATGGCAAGTCCGGGTCACAAATAGAATAGGATACAAGCACATGGGAAAAACTAAACAGATCTAACTAATCATCAGAAACAGACCTAATATGGTATGGTAAACTCAACTAACATAGTATCCTAGCAGATGTCTCAGATATTAAGTGTCAAGTGTCATATAACAGAAATGTCAGGTAAACAGATATTCAGATATGTCAAGTAAATCAGATAACAGGTTTCATATAATAGGTATTCAGATTCAGATTCAGATTTCCATATATCAGATTCAGATTCAGACTTCAGAAATAGAATCAGATCTCAGATTTCAGATTAATGTAAGTCTTGTGTGATTACTATCTAGGTAGCACGACATGCATCCCAGTTTATACTACATGGTTGCTACAACAAAACAGTTTCGCTTTAGATTTCGTAGGGGATATTATAGGGCCGTGTACTCAGGGTCAGACAGATATCAGAACAGACAGATAGAACCTAGTGGTTCTCTTCTACTCTACACCTTCTTACATAAGAAGCAATGTAGACAGGGTCAGAATACAGATAATTATATGGGAAACACGGGCCCCCTTCTAAGTACACATTTCTATGCTTTCCCACTACTAGATCTTTCCCATACCCCGGCTTGATTACTTTTGTTATGGTTATTAAACAGACATGAATGTGATCTAAAGGGTGTCAAACTAACATCATATGATCAGGTTTAGGTTTAGGGCATCAGATCAGTAAGTATAGATACCAAACATTCACAAATACGAGCAAAATGGTGTATGTCTATAAACAGGACAGCAATACCAGTCTGTACATAAACAGTGATCCAAAGATCTACTGGCATGCAAATAATGATCCGTCGAAGGATCTGGAAACTAGACTTCCACACGCTTCTAACGGTTATAGTAAATCCATATGCTATTTCACAACATCTCGACTCAAAACACAATTCAACACAGTTTTCATGTACAGTCAGAAAACAGGGGAAGAACTTAAACCACATGAAAACAGCATACAAAGTCATTAATTAAATCCACGAAAATTCTGGGGTAATCCCCTATAAGTATAGTCTCAAAATATATATTTTTATATTTTTCCAGAAAGTATAGATATGTTTTCAAAAATAGAAAATAACACATAACACAGTTTTGATGGATCTGGAATTCTTCAACACCGCTGTACAAAATCATGCATATCTTGCACACAGCGCATCAAAATCCACTTCCGCCAAAACAGGGTGAAGGTAGATACAATTACCCAACTTTCATATCTCTCATGAAATATTCATACAGTAATTAGAAATAAGGTAAACACGGCATTCAACATACAATCACACGCAGTTTACAGCAAAAGCGATCTATAGAAAAGGATGTAAGGCATCACTCAAAACTCATCTTTTAATTATCACAAAAATCAGGGAACTACCTAACATCATATTGAAACACTGGACAAAATCTTGTAGCATGAAATTATGTCTAACTTAGATCTTGAAAATAAATTGTCCACAAAAATTACCCCGAACTGAAACTGGAAACTACTAACATACAGTTACTAAAATAATCATAACTACTCCATACGAACTCCAAACAGGGTGAAATCAGTGGGATTAGAAATTAGATTCAATTCTCTATAATTTCTCAGAAATAGTCATGTTGAGATTCGGACTTTAATCTAGGTAAAATCTGCAATCAATCCAGTTCAATCCAAATTTCCAGATTTCTCAATTAAGTTTCAAAACATCATAACTTCCTCAAAAATCATCAAAACTCTTCCAAATTCAAAACACTGTCTACCCATTGTCTAAATATCACATCTAAGGGTTTCTAACCTGTCAAAATCCAATATTTCTCATATAGGTGTTCAAACATACATCAGGTATACAATATGTCACATACGCGATAACAATCGCGTTTGGGTGAATCCTAAGGCATAAACCTATCAACTTCATGTCCTAATTCGTCCATGGCCTGTTTTGAACCTTAGAGACGAAATCCACAATTAAAAACATGATCTTTGTCCGTCTCTAGTCTCAAACTATCCTATGTGTGAACTTTCTACTTGTATCAACCTAAGAAATTTAAGTACAAGTTACTTGCCTTTATGTGACGACGAACGCGACAAATCCAAGCCTTTCAAAGAGAATCCACGAGCAAGACGCCTTCTAGCGCGATTTCGAGCGAAACCCACGAACAAAATTCGCCAACGGTTGATCCCTTTGACACACGAACCGAAGTGGGAGATGCCCACAACTCAAAACAGCGAGGGGGAATGTTGAGGTGCTGTTTTGGGATGGTTGGGTGCTGCCTTGGGTGTTGGCCGAACACAAGAAGGAGAGGAGAGACGAGTTTTTGAAGCGGAGTTGTATAAAATAGCGGAGAGGGGAGAGATGGGTGGTCGGCTATGCAAGAAGAAGGCAAGGGAAGGTCGGCCTAGGGTTTTGGAAGGCAGGCCGGGATGGTTTGAGGAAAGAGGTAGCCGGCACACAATAGG
Organism: Hemerocallis citrina; assembly: GCA_017893485.1. Taxonomy (NCBI): domain Eukaryota; kingdom Viridiplantae; phylum Streptophyta; class Magnoliopsida; order Asparagales; family Asphodelaceae; genus Hemerocallis; species Hemerocallis citrina. Next base: position 77,639,907 of record CM030361.1, on the reverse strand, counting down.
AGAGGGAAGAAATAGATTAGGGTTAGGGATTATTTAGTATTAGGGGTATATATATGAGATCAAATGTGGGTTAATGGGTAGTGGATATCAATAGGAAACAATGGGTATACAATTGGGTAATGGATATTGGGTAGATTTCAAATGGGGATACAAAATACAATGAATCCTATAGCTCCTAAAAATCTCCTTAAGGCCAAAAATCTCAAATTGGTCAAAACTCTCCTAAAAATTCACCATGACCCTAAAATAACATTTATACATGAACGAGATCAAGAAATTGAGAAAAAGAGCTCAAAATGTCGAAAAACGGCCAAACGGGGCAAATCAACAAAAAGGAAGTCAAAACTGCCAGAAAAATATTATAGAATAAAAATAATTAAATTATTATAGAAAAATAATAATTCACAAAAATGAAAAATACCCTCAAAAATACCAAAAGTGAAAAACAGGGGTTACAATCCTACCCCCCTACAAGAAAATTTCGTCCTCGAAATTAAAAAGAAAGGTACATAGGATAACCCCAAACAAAACCAAATAGCCAAACACAAAACAAACAACTACTCAAACAAGTGAGGAAACTTCTGCTGAATTTCCTCCTCCAGCTCCCATGTCGACTCACCAGGCGAGTGAGGATTCCAAGCAACACAAACCAGCTTAATGACCTTGTTCTTAAGCACTTTCTCCCGCCGATCAACAATAGCAACTGGCGGAATCTCACAAGTCAAATCCGGCCTCACGGTCAACTCTGAATAGTCGATCACGTGGCTCTCATCTCGGATATATCTCCTGAGTTGTGAGACATGGAAAACATCGTGCACTCCCGATAAAGCTGGCGGCAATGCGAGACGATAGGCCACCTTGCCTACTCGCTCCAAAATCTCGAATGGTCCAATAAACCTCGGGCTAAGCTTGCCCCCGCCACCGAACCGAATGACACCGCGCCATGGCGATACCTTGAGAAAAACATGGTCACCAACTGCGAACTCCAACGCCCTGCGATGAACATCAGCCCACCGCCTCTGCCTGTCCTGAGCTGCTTGCAAGTGCTTCCTAATCTGAACCACTGCATCAACTGTCTTAGTGATCAACTCTGGACCCAACAACTTTCTCTCGCCAACATCATCCCAGCAAACTGGCGATCTACACTTCCGCCCATAGAGTGCCTCGAACGGAGCAGCTTTAATACTAGCTTGAAAGCTGTTATTGTAAGAGAACTCTACCAGATGCAAGTGATCTTCCCAAGACCCACCAAACTGATGCATGCAGGACCTCAACATGTCCTCAAGAATTTGAATAGTCCGCTCTGACTGTCCATCAGTCTGAGGATGAAAAGCTGTACTGTACTTTAATTTGCTCCCCAAACTGCTCTGAAGACTCTCCCAAAACTGAGACCTGAATCTCGTATCCCTGTCGGATACAATACTAACTGGAACCCCATGAAGTCTGACAATCTCTTGCATGTACCTCTCAGCAAGGCTCTCAGTAGACTGACCGACACGAAAAGGAATGAAGTGAGCACTCTTCGTCAAACGGTCAACAATCACCCAAATAGCATTATGACCCTTCGGACTCCTCGGCAAAGCAGTCACAAAATCCATGGTGATATGTTCCCACTTCCACTCTGGAATAGGAAGCGGCTGAAGAAGTCCTGCGGTTCTCTGATGCTCCGCTTTAACCTGCTGACAGATCAAACATTGCGAAACAAACCGCGCGACAGCCCTTTTCATACCATGCCACCAGAAATGAAGTTTCAAATCCCGATACATCTTAGTACCGCCGGGATGGATAGAATATGAAGACTGGTGAGCTTCTTCAAGCAACCTCTGACGAACTTCTCCTTTAGGGACACACAACCAGGAACCAAAATGAAGAGAACCATCTACATGAATAACCATGTCCGTCCTGGACCCAGACTCAACCTCAGTTCGAAACTTCTACAACTGCGCATCGCTAGCCTGCGCCTCTTTAATCTGCTCCACAAGAGACGACTGTAGCTGGAGCACCAAACAACTCCGACCAGAACTCGGCAACACAACCTCAAGCTCCAACCTTCTCATCTGCTCAATGAGATCTTTCTGCTGAGTAAGAAACGAAACCACTGGTCTCCTGCTCAAAGCATCAGGCACCAAGTTTACTTTACCAGGATGGTATTACAAACTGATGTCATATTCGGCCATAAGTTCCAACCAACGCCTTTGCCTCATGTTCAACTCCTTCTGGGTGAAGACGTACTTGAGACTTTTGTGGTCTGTAAAGATCTCCACGCGGTCTCCAAGCAAATAATGCCTCCACAGCTTCAAAGCAAAAATCACTGCCGCTAACTCCAAGTCATGAGTAGGATAGTTCTTCTCATGCGGCCTCAACTGCCTTGATGCATACGCAACAACACGGCCCTTCTGCATAAGAACTGCTCCAAGACCCTTACCAGAAGCATCACAGTGAACTACAAATCCGCCTGAACCATCTGGAATAGTCAACACAGGCGCTGACGTCAGTCTGTTCTTCAACTCAACAAAAGCCACATTGCACTCATCAGACCAACAAAACTTCTGATCCTTCCCAGTCAATTTAGTCAAAGGTCCTGCTATCTTCGAAAAATCCTGGACGAACTTCCGATAATAGCCAGCCAAACCCAGAAAACTCCTGACTTCTGAAACTGACTTGGGAATAGGCCAATCCTTCACAGCCTCAATCTTGGCAGGATCCACCGAAATACCATCGCCAGAAACAATATGCCCCAAGAAAGAAATTCTGTCGAGCCAAAACTCGCACTTGCTCAGTTTACCATAGAGTTGATGCTCTCTCATAGTCTGCAGAACCACTCTAAGATGCTCAGCATGATCTTCCCGATTCTTAGAATACACCAAAATATCATCAATGAAGACCACCACGAACTTATCCAAATACTGCGAGAACACCCGATTCATAAGACTCATGAATACAGCCGGTGCATTCGTGACTCCGAACGGCATCACAAGATACTCATAGTGCCCGTATCTAGTCCTGAAAGCAGTCTTCGGTATGTCTGCAGCCTTCACCTTAACTTGGTGATATCCAGAACGAAGATCCAACTTCGAGAAAACAGAAGCTCCACTCAACTGATCAAACAAATCATCGATCCTGGGCAAAGGATACCGATTCTTCACCGTAACTCTGTTCAGCTCTCGGTAATCCACGCACATCCGACGACTTCCATCCTTCTTATCAACAAAAAGGACAGGAGCACCCCAAGGCGAAACACTGGGTCTGATGAAACCCAAATCAAGCAACTGCTGAACCTGCACCTTAAGCTCTGCTAGCTCAACCGGTGCCATCCTGTAGGGACTCTTCGATATCGGTTCTGTTCTAGGCTGAACATCAATACCGAACTCCACTTCCCTATCAGGGGGTAAGCCAGGCAATTCATCTGGAAAAACATCCAAGAAATCCCGAACAACTAGAGGCACAGCCTCACAGCCTGATTGCAATTCCATCGCACAATCCACCTGCTCAGCTGCAGTCTTTGCTCGACCAAGAGATGATTCTCCGGCATGGAACTCAAATTTTGCACGATCTGGAATTCTGAAGACGACTTTCTTGGCACGGCAATCAATAAAGGCATGGGCTTCTCCCAACCAATCCATACCAAGAATAACATCGAATCCTGAATTTCCAATTATAATCAGGTTGGCCTTAAAATCTGCATCTCCAATAGCAACGGAACATTACCTGCACTCACGAGAACAACTGACAATTCCTCCACCCGTCACGATGTTCCAAGCCTCTGACATGTTGCTGCATTCTAACTGATGTCGAGCGACAAATCGAGAGGAGACAAATGAATGGGTTGCCCCAGAATCAAAGAGAACATATGCAGGAAAAGAGCAAACAAGGATGATACCTAACAGAAATCAAATCAAGGAAAAGCATGGAAGACCAAGGGTGAGGGGAGAACTACAATGCAGGGAACAAAGCAAAGGAAGCAAGACAAAGCTAAGGGAACAAAAAAGAAACGACATCAAGCCATATAACAAAAATAAATATACCTGCCACAACTCCTTCAGCAGTCTCAGCATCTGCGGCAGTCAAGTTGAAAGCTTGACCTCTCCTCGGAACAGCGGTACCTTGTCCGACAATCTGGCGTTGAGGAGGAAGTGGTGGCCTAACTGGACCACGAGCTGGACCTGCCTGCTGATTAGGACCCCTGGCTGGAAGAACCGTCGGTTGAAACGCTTGGGGACAATCTCGCACTCCATGCTCCGCAGAACCACATCTAAAGCATCGACGGGAAGCACGGAAACAGTTCTTGCGCTCATGCCCAGACAAACGACAGAAGTCACAGTAAGCCTTCCTCTGAGAACCAGCAGCAGAGTAAGGAGTTGTCCTGACTGGATGGGCAGAAACAGGCCTTCGAATAGGACCACCAGAAGACCTAGCAGCCGAATGCGGAACAGTCCGCTGAGAAAGGGACGAATCACCATGAGCCTGCTCCTGAGCTCGAGCTGCTTCAAGGGCCTCAGCATAAGTATGCAGACGAAGAGAGACCAGATGCCTCTTGATATCCTGCTCAAGACCATTGATGAACCTGCGAGCCCTATCCTCTTCGGTTGCCACAAGAATGGCAGCGAATCGGCTAAGCCTCGTAAACTCAGCAGCGTACTCATCCACTGTCCTGGAAACCTGTTGCAAGAAGTCCATGTTACAACATTCATAATTATCCATGCAACATTGTAACAAATCCAGAATTGAACAACGACTTAACCTGTTTTAGGGCCAGGAATTGCTGTTCCATCTCAACTCGAGTACTGTTGGGGAAGAATTTCTCCAAGAATCCCCGAGTAAAGGTAGCCCAAGCAATAGGCTTCACCAGGCGCTCAGACTCAGCCATCCACCAAATATGCGCTAAATCCTCCAGCTGGACGGAAACAACGTCCACCCGATCAGCCTCTGCAATACGAGCAGCGGCCAACAAACGCTCCGTCCGGATCAGCCACTGTTCAGCCTCCAAAGGCGTCTCGGTGCCGGAAAAACGATCGGGATGCAGCCTCATAAAGTCCGTAACAGTCCCTGGGCGAGGCGGAAGAGTTGCCTGCACAGGCGCAACAGGAGGCGGAACCCGAGCAGCTTCAAGTGCAGCCATCACCAGATCACTGTGGTTTTGCTGCTGATTATTCAGCCGCTCAAGCACAGCAGTGACAGCCTCAATCGGATCAGCTTAAGATTCAGAGGTAGAACCTTCACGAGCCATAGTCTGCAAAAACCGAAAACAGTTAGCATCCAGATTCTGTGTTGGTGTCATATTTCAATTTTGCATGTATGGTTAGTGATATATTGCACAGATTTCCGTTCGAGTCAAGCTTGTCTAATATATTAGGCAACTAATACATTAGCCAAACCTGGTGCTCTGATACCACAGAAAACCCTGTCACACCCCGCTTCCCAAAAATACGGAATACGGCACGTAACAAAAGCCCAGCGAATGATTATTATCATCCTTAAGCTGTTTCAGAAATCTTACAGCATATCTCAGGCAGTATATCAGAGTCAACATATATCAGAGTCAAAATATCGCAGTCGGAAGCAAAGAGTGGGACCAACATGCATCATTGAGATAATTTTACCAACAGGAATTAATTGAAACCAAATATCTTGTTCTCAAATAAAAACAGAGTCTGGAACAAATATTCTGGGTCACATCGCCCAAAACAAAATAAATAATACACGTGTCTCAAATACAGAAATAATCAAGTTCACGAATACAGAATAAAGTTCTAACAGAAAACAGAAATAATAATAAACAGCATCTAATACTGCGAACCACCAGAACCTTCTTGAATCTGTCCACCGTAATCTGCAATCATCGAATGCAGGAAAAAGGAAAAGAAAAAAACACAGTACCCGTCAATGGCAAGTCCGGATCACAAATAGAATAGGATACAAGCACATGGGAAAAACTAAACAGATCTAACTAATCATCAGAAACAGACCTAATATGGTATGGTAAACTCAACTAACATAGTATCCTAGCAGATGTCTCAGATATTAAGTGTCAAGTGTCATATAACAGAAATGTCAGGTAAACAGATATTCAGATATGTCAAGTAAATCAGATAACAGGTTTCATATAATAGGTATTCAGATTCAGATTCAGATTTCCATATATCAGATTCAGATTCAGACTTCAGAAATAGAATCAGATCTCAGATTTCAGATTAATGTAAGTCTTGTGTGATTACTATCTAGGTAGCACGACATGCATCCCAGTTTATACTACATGGTTGCTACAACAAAACAGTTTCGCTTTAGATTTCGTAGGGAATATTATAGGGCCGTGTACTCAGGGTCAGACAGATATCAGAACAGACAGATAGAACCTAGTGGTTCTCTTCTACTCTACACCTTCTTACATAAGAAGCAATGTAGACAGGGTCAGAATACAGATAATTATATGGGAAACACGGGCCCCCTTCTAAGTACACATTTCTATGCTTTCCCACTACTAGATCTTTCCCATACCCCGGCTTGATTACTTTTGTTATGGTTATTAAACAGACATGAATGTGATCTAAAGGGTGTCAAACTAACATCATATGATCAGGTTTAGGTTTAGGGCATCAGATCAGTAAGTATAGATACCAAACATTCACAAATACGAGCAAAATGGTGTATGTCTATAAACAGGACAGCAATACCAGTCTGTACATAAACAGTGATCCAAAGATCTACTGGCATGCAAATAATGATCCGTCGAAGGATCTGGAAACTAGACTTCCACACGCTTCTAACGGTTATAGTAAATCCATATGCTATTTCACAACATCTCGACTCAAAACACAATTCAACACAGTTTTCATGTACAGTCAGAAAACAGGGGAAGAACTTAAACCACATGAAAACAGCATACAAAGTCATTAATTAAATCCACGAAAATTCTGGGGTAATCCCCTATAAGTATAGTCTCAAAATATATATTTTTATATTTTTCCAGAAAGTATAGATATGTTTTCAAAAATAGAAAATAACACATAACACAGTTTTGATGGATCTGGAATTCTTCAACACCGCTGTACAAAATCATGCATATCTTGCACACAGCGCATCAAAATCCACTTCCGCCAAAACAGGGTGAAGGTAGATACAATTACCCAACTTTCATATCTCTCATGAAATATTCATACAGTAATTAGAAATAAGGTAAACACGGCATTCAACATACAATCACACGCAGTTTACAGCAAAAGCGATCTATAGAAAAGGATGTAAGGCATCACTCAAAACTCATCTTTTAATTATCACAAAAATCAGGGAACTACCTAACATCATATTGAAACACTGGACAAAATCTTGTAGCATGAAATTATGTCTAACTTAGATCTTGAAAATAAATTGTCCACAAAAATTACCCCGAACTGAAACTGGAAACTACTAACATACAGTTACTAAAATAATCATAACTACTCCATACGAACTCCAAACAGGGTGAAATCAGTGGGATTAGAAATTAGATTCAATTCTCTATAATTTCTCAGAAATAGTCATGTTGAGATTCGGACTTTAATCTAGGTAAAATCTGCAATCAATCCAGTTCAATCCAAATTTCCAGATTTCTCAATTAAGTTTCAAAACATCATAACTTCCTCAAAAATCATCAAAACTCTTCCAAATTCAAAACACTGTCTACCCATTGTCTAAATATCACATCTAAGGGTTTCTAACCTGTCAAAATCCAATATTTCTCATATAGGTGTTCAAACATACATCAGGTATACAATATGTCACATACGCGATAACAATCGCGTTTGGGTGAATCCTAAGGCATAAACCTATCAACTTCATGTCCTAATTCGTCCATGGCCTGTTTTGAACCTTAGAGACGAAATCCACAATTAAAAACATGATCTTTGTCCGTCTCTAGTCTCAAACTATCCTATGTGTGAACTTTCTACTTGTATCAACCTAAGAAATTTAAGTACAAGTTACTTGCCTTTATGTGACGACGAACGCGACAAATCCAAGCCTTTCAAAGAGAATCCACGAGCAAGACGCCTTCTAGCGCGATTTCGAGCGAAACCCACGAACAAAATTCGCCAACGGTTGATCCCTTTGACACACGAACCGAAGTGAGAGATGCCCACAACTCAAAACAGCGAGGGGGAATGTTGAGGTGCTGTTTTGGGATGGTTGGGTGCTGCCTTGGGTGTTGGCCGAACACAAGAAGGAGAGGAGAGACGAGTTTTTGAAGCGGAGTTGTATAAAATAGCGGAGAGGGGAGATATGGGTGGTCGGCTATGCAAGAAGAAGGCAAGGGAAGGTCGGCCTAGGGTTTTGGAAGGCAGGCCGGGATGGTTTGAGGAAAGAGGTAGCCGGCACACAATAGGAGAGAGAAGAAATAGATTAGGGTTAGGGATTATTTAGTATTAGGGGTATATATATGAGATCAAATGTGGGTTAATGGGTAGTGGATATCAATAGGAAACAATGGGTATACAATTGGATAATGGATATTGGGTAGATTTCAAATGGGGATACAAAATACAATGAATCCTATAGCTCCTAAAAATCTCCTTAAGGCCAAAAATCTCAAATTGGTCAAAACTCTCCTAAAAATTCACCATGGCCCTAAAATAACATTTATACATGAACGAGATCAAGAAATTGAGAAAAAGAGCTCAAAATGTCGAAAAACGGCCAAACGGCGCACAATCAACAAAAAGGAAGTCAAAACTGCCAGAAAAATATTATAGAATAAAAATAATTAAATTTATTGTTCCGAAAAATACAATAGAAAAATAATAATTCACAAAAATGAAAAATACCCTCAAAAATACCAAAAGTGAAAAACAGGGGTTACATACCCATGCCTAATTCGATGCTTAGGGAAATCACCAATTTTAAAGTGTAGATATCATACCTTTATAATTGACGACATGAGCAATTCAAAATGATTCATAGTTGTGCATTAGTGTGGCTTTAGAATACATGACTAAAAGTGGAAATCAATGCCCCAACTCTTTGATAGATCTTTTTGCTCCCAAATCACCTTGATCACCCTCTTAAGTAGGAGTTGTTATCATTTTAATTTTTTTCTTAATCCTCTTCATTCATAAAAAAAAGAGAAACCAAAACAAAATTAAATAATAACAAACAAGCAAAGAAAACATCTTTGAAATTGATTAGTGAGTTATTTACTACAATCTCTGTGGATTCGACCCTTGCTAATACTACATTTTTGTCAATGATTCGTATACTTGCGAGGTTTTAATTTGTGTTCAAATTATTTATTCACTTAGATAACTCTGAAAATATCAACAAGTTTTTGGCGCCGTTGCCGGGGATTATTTTGTATTTTGACTTACTAATTAAGGTAAAAAGTGTTAAGCTTAGTTACTAAAATTTTATTTATTTTTTTAGGTACAACTCTATCAAGAGATTACATGACTCTGGTGTATGCACGGGAGACGATCACTTCATCCCAAGCTACTACCTATTGATCAAGAGATAGAGCACACTCTGCACAAACTAAAACAACAGGAAAGGCAACAATGGGTGAAGAAGTACCAAATCCTAGAGTACCAATGCAAGACAAATTCACTCCTAAGAATATTGAGCAACCTTCATGCATAGCTGAGCAACCTAATGTTACGAAAAATATTCACCTATCACCATAATTACTCAGCATGGTTCCCCACTTTAGTGGGAAAACAGACGAGGATCCTCATCTTCACCTGCAAGACTTCTTTGATCTTTGCAGAACTCAAAGCGTCCAAGGGCTCACTCCTGAGCAAATCAGGTTAATTTTTTTTCCATTTTCATTAAAATTTAATGCTAAATTGTGGTATAATTCTTTGGAACCAGGATCAATTCAGTCATGGGAGCAATTGGCAACAAAGTTCTTGAATGAATTTTTTCCCGCTCAAAAAACCAAACAACTAAAAATGGAAATTCAGCTCTTCCAACAAAAACATGATGATTTGTTCTTCGAAGCATGGAAGGACTTTAAGAACAAACTTCTCAAGTGTTCTACGCACAACATGCCTAAGGATAATCAGGTACAAGCATTCTATGAGGGTTTAAATGATACGAACAAAGCAATTGTAGATTCAGCTTGCAATGGAATCTTGATGCGGAAGAGTGGTGAGGAGGCCATCGAGCTATTCGAAGAACTTAGCGAGAATTCAAAACAATTCTTAACAAGGGGAAGGGTTTTTTCCAAGAAACAGGGAGTTTACGAAATTTCTACTAGTAATAACATGCAATTAGAAATGGTAACCATGAACAAAAAAATTGATATACTTGTTAATGCAATTTCGATGTTAGGTGGTGGCGTAAAAAACCAAGCAAATGAAATTTGTGCAATTTGTTCCCATTCTGATCATACAACTGATGCATGTCCAATGTCTTCTTTCACAGATCAGGAGTACGTAAACTATGTAGGACAAGGAGTGTACCCACCCAAGAACAAGCCCTTCTCAAACACGTATAACCCAGGGTGGAGAAACCATCCAAATTTCTCATGGAACAATAATCAAAATAATCAAAACACTCACATCGCACAAGGCCTTGCGCGGCAATTCCCAATTGGGAATAATTTTGATCGGCCAGTTCAAGAACAAAAGAAATTGGATTTCGAATCCACTGTTCTTCATTTGCTCCAACAGCAACATCAAACAAGCAACCAACAAGGGCAAGCCATTCAAAAATTGGAGACGCAAATTGGTCAAATCGCTAAAGAATTAAGTGAAAGAAAGGCAGGAGAGCTCTCATCACAATCCATACCAAACCCTAGAGGGCAGGAACAACTCAAAGCGGTGACAACCCTGGGGAGTGGTAAGATAATCGACAGCAAGGTTGGAACAAATGAGGAAGAATCAGACAAAATTGAAATCAGGGACACACAACTAGGAAAATCCTTGGTTTCCAACAAGGTAAGTGACAAAGAAAAGGTATTATTGCCACCATTCCCTCAAAGTTTAGTCAAGCAAAAGAAAGAACAATATTTACTTGATATCTTTGAAACTCTCAGGAAGGTAGAAATCAATATTCCCTTACTTGATGCTATTAAACAAATTCCTTCTTATGCCAAATTTTTGAAAGAGTGCTGTACTCATAAGAGAACGTTTCAGGTTCGGGAGAATGTTGCTCTAACAGAGGAAGTGAGTGCAGTATTGTTGAGGAAATTACCTCCTAAGTTGTAGGATCCAGGTAGTTTTACCATTCCTTGCAGGGTTGGTGAGCATCTTTTCGAAAAAGCACTGCTAGATTTGGAGGCAAGTATAAACCTTCTTCCCTACTTTGTTTATGAAGAACCGAGATTGGGGGAACTCAAACCAACATCAATCACTTTGCAATTGGCTGATCGAAGCATCAAGAGACCTAGAGGTATTTTAGAGGATGTCTTAGTTCAGGTAAATGATTTCATTTTGCCCGCGGATTTTGTTGTTTTGGATATGGAAGACTCTCTTATGCCATCTTCTTTACCTATCATCTTAGGTAGACCCTTTATGAGTACTGCTGATATAAAAATTTGTGTTAAAAAGGGTACTATAAGTATGAAAATAAACGATGAAAAGATTGAGTTTAAAATGTTTGATGCACTAAAATTACTACACGATGATCATGAATGTTATAATATAGATGTGGTTCAGGAGATTGTTGACCAAGCATTTCAGGTACATAGCGTTGATCCACTACAAGCTACCATAACACACTCTTTTACACTATCTAGAGTTGAACAGGAATATGATGACACTGATTGGTGGATTAAAGAGGCAGTGCACTATCTTGAAACTCCAAAATCATATCCAGGTAAGTTTGCACCTGTTTTTGAAAATCTTGTGTCTAATAACACTATTGTTTCTTCTGATACCAGGGCACCAGATTTGGAGCTAAAGCCACTACCTGAATACTTGAAGTATGCATATTTGGGTGAAAACCAAACTTTACCTGTGATAGTGGCTGCAAATTTGAGTATGCAGGAAGAAGAGAAGCCGTTGAGAGTATTGTGAGAACACAAGGGTGCATTAGGGTGGACCATTGCAGACATCAAGGGAATAAGTCCATCCAAGTGCATGCATAAAATACTCCTTGAAGATAATACAAAGCCTAGCAGGGAAGCACAAAGAAGGCTTAATTCACACATGAAGGAGGTGGTGAGGACAGAGGTTCTTAAGCTACTGGATGTTGGCATCATCTACCCTATCTCAGATAGCAAATGGGTGAGTTCAATACATGTAGTGCCTAAAAAAAGTGGAGTCACAGTGGTGAAGAATGAAGAGAATGAGCTTATTCCTACAAGGATGACCACGGGATGGAGGGTCTGCATTGACTACAGGAAGCTAAATAATGAAACCAGGAAAGATCACTTCCCTCTTCCTTTTATTGATCAAATGTTAGAAAGATTAGCAGAATATAGTCATTATTGTTTTTTAGATGGTTATAGTGGCTATAATCAAATTGCTATTTCTCCAGAAGATCAGGAAAAAACCACTTTTACATGCTCTTTTGGTACTTTTGCATACAGGAGGATGCCATTTGGATTGTGCAACGCACCAGCCACATTTCAGAGATGCATGATGAGTATATTTTCAGACATGGTGGAGAGATTCATCGAGATATTTATGGATGATTTCAGTGTTTTTGGATCTAGTTTTGATGAATGCCTTAACCATTTGCAGCTTGTGCTTAAGAGATGTGAAGAATGCAATTTAGTGCTAAATTGAAAAAAGTGCCATTTTATGGTACAACAAGGCATTGTCTTAGGTCATGTGGTGTCTAAAAAAGGCATAGAGGTGGACAAGGCAAAAATTGACATCATATCTAAGTTACCCCCTCCTACTACAGTCAAAGGTGTAAGGAGTTTTCTTGGACATGCAGGGTTCTATAGAAGATTTATAAAAGATTTTTCCAAGATCTCCAAACTCCTTTATAGATTGTTAGCTAAAGATGTTGAGTTTGCATGGACAGAAGAGTGCACGAATGCTTTCGTTACATTGAAAAATCTTCTCATTTCTGCACCTATCATCATAGCACCAGATTGGACCCTTCCTTTCGAGCTTATGTGTGATGTAAGTAATTATGCTTTGGGAGCTATTTTAGGTCAGAAAATAAATAAGGTACCCCATGCTATTTACTATGCTTCTCGAACTTTAAATGATGCATAGCTTAATTATTCCACTACTGAAAAAGAAATGTTAGCTGTCATTTTTGCTGTAGAAAAATTTAGATCATATTTGATTGGCTCTAAAGTCATTGTTTTCACTGACCATGCTGCTTTAAGATATTTGTTTGCAAAAAAGGATGCTAAGCCTAGGTTGATCAGATGGGTGTTTTTTCTTCAAGAGTTTGATCTTGAAATTAGAGACAAGAAGGGGAGGGACAATGTTGTTGCAGATCAATTATCCAGATTACTGCACGATGAAGAGAGAAATGTGCCCCCACTGAATGAAAACTTTCCAGATGAACACTTATTTGAAATAAATATACAACTTCCATGGTATGCAGATATTGTAAATTATCTCACTGCTCATATTTTCCCTCCAGGTATGTCCAGTCAAGAAAGAAGGCAATTGGTGGCCATGTGTAAGCACTATTATTGGGACGACCCTTACTTATTCAAATTCTGCCCTGATCAAATTGTAAGAAGGTGTGTGTCAGAAGAAGAGCACATGAGTATTCTACAACATTGCCACCAGTTTGCATGTGGATGGCACTTTGGGAAAAAAGAACAGCACTTAAGACTTGTGATAGATGCCAGAGGACAGGCAACATCTCTTCCAGAAATCAAATGCCACTGAAAAATATTCAAGTAATTGAGCTTTTTGATGTATGGGGGATCGACTTCATGGGTCCTTTTCCTAACTCACTTGGTTATTTATATATTCTCGTTGGTGTGGATTATGTGTCTAAATGGGGCGAGGCTGTCCCGTAAAAAACTAATGATCACAAAGTTGTTGTCAAGTTTTTACAGGATAACATCTTCACCAGGACCGGTACACCAAGAGCAATAATTAGTGATGGAGGTAGCCACTTCAATAATGTTCCATTTGCTTCTTTGATGAATAAGTATGGGATTACACATAAAGTGAGTACTCCATACCATCCTCAAACCAGTGGGCAAGTGGAGATTAGCAACAGAGAAATCAAGAACATTTTGGAAAAGACCGTAAATACAAGCAGAAAGGATTGGTCGCTACGCTTGAATGATGCATTGTGAGCATATATAACTGCATACAAGACACCCATTGGCATGTCACCATATCGTTTGGTCTTTGAAAAAGCATGTCACCTTCCGGTGGAATTGGAACATAAAGCTTATTGGGCTATTAAAAAGTTCAATTTTGATATGAAACAAGCAGGTGACAAAAGAAGATTGCAGCTGAATGAGCTAGAAGAATTGAGGCATGATGCATACAAGAATGCAAAGTTGTACAAAGAACGGACCAAGATATATCATGATAAGCAGCTAGCAAGGAAGGAGTTTTATGAGGGACAGAAGGTATTGATATACAATTCGAAATTACAACTCTTTCTAGGCAAGCTTAAGTCAAGATGGTACGGTTCGTATATTGCTACAAAAGTTTTCCCACCTGGAGCTTTAGAGGTTCATAGCAAAGAGAAAAATCAAGCATTCAAGGTGAACGGGCATAGGGCAAAACCATATATTGAGATGAGTTTTGAGCCTCGAAAGGAAGATATAACTCTTCAAACTATTCAATACATTGCTTAAACTCATCAAGTGTTGCTGAAGACATGAAGCTCAGCGCTTATTGGAAGGCAACCCAATTATCAGGGAAGTTCTTACACTTTTCCATTTATTTATTTCTTTACCTTTTCTCTTTTATTTTCTTCTTCAAACTGGGATGGTGACACATGCCTATTTCAAGTCTTTGTTTCAAACATTGAGGACAATGTTCCATTTAAGTTTGGGGGTACATTTAGAGTCTTTTGACAAAAAACAAAAACAAAAACAAAAACAACTCCTTCCAACAACAATGATGAGAACATGAGCTTAGTTACTTTAGGTAGGGGTGGAGAACAAGTATTTATTGTGGTCTTTATCTTTAAAAATGTTAATAACTTCTCATATGGATCATGCTTGAAATTTTTACTCACTTGGCCATGTCAATTTGACGAATTATGAAAGAGAATAGCAAGTTCAACTAACTTAAATACACAAATTGTGAGTTTTGAGCCTAACATATATTCTTGAGAGAGTTGTACACTAATTCTATATTTTGCCTGACATAGTTGAAGATCTCAGTATTCATGATTTAGTTAACTGCTTGTATTTACTTTCTTGATATGAACTAGAAGTTGCTTTTGTTACTCTTCGAAACTTGTTCTTGATTTTGCATGAAAACTTGGAAATGATTAAGGCACCTAAGAGTCTATCACCAAAGACAAATAGCCTACCCAACATCAATTATTCTCTAGTTGCCCCTTTGAAGCCTAAAAAAGCTTTTTCTTTGTGAAACCACATCATCCTTAACCATGCCTAGATAAATAGGTTACCCTACCTATATCTATTAAGTTAGTAGAGCAAAAAGTGTAAAAGAGATGTTGTATGTCAAGGTGAGTGGATTGAAATATTTTTAAGAGAGAAGTTGGAGGAATTGTCATAAGAAATATGAAAAGTTGCCCATCAAATAAAATTCTTATTAATGAGTTATGGGTGGTTGAGAGGTGTTGGTAGAAATAAAGTATAGGCCCTTGATATATGGCCTCATAATTAAAACCAGTATTAAGAAAGAAATGTATTCTTTGCTATAAAAAAAAATGAAGAAAAGGGAAGAAATATAATGTATATATATTGTCTCTTAGAACAATACAAGTTGCTCTACTAATTCTTTAGAAATTTTGTATTCCCTTCATCCCTCAATTGCCTCAACCCTCACCCATGGCCCCATTACAACCTATATAAGACCTTTTTGATCCAAGTATTGTGCAAATCAAAGGTGTGAAGATGTAGTAGCAAGAACAAGCATATGGTTTCATTTCACTCATTCAAAATAATGAATATTTGTCAAGAGATCTAATTTGAACTTCCTATGTTGATTTGAGCTATCTTTTTGGAGAGAGCCTTGAGATCCAAGTTTTTATTGAGAGGGTATGCCATGGTGAGATTTTGGAGTTGAAACATAGTTGAGCTTACTAACCTTAATCATGATTATGTTGCATAGGCATTGGCCACCTTACTTATTGATGTTCAAGTTGAGGCTTTTTGAATTGTGATTAACATTCGAGTAAAATTTTCTTTGAAACCTATCTTAATGCTTGTTCTAATCTTCATACTAAAAGTAGCAAGTTCTCTGAGGTAAATGTTGGAAGGGTCAAGGTATTTTTGTGATGTTTGTGGATAATTAGTTTTAGCTTTTATCTTTACTTGAGGACAAGCAAAAGCTAAGCTTGGGGATATTTGATAAATCTGTTAATGTCCATATTTTGGAACAATAATCTGAATGCAATTAACAATTTAATTCTCTCTCTCTGGTAATTTATACTTCTTTTCTCTTTTCTATAGGAAACAGCCTAGAAGCAACTAAATTAATTAGATTCAAGATTTACTCAGGACTAATCTATCACTGTGAGGATGAAGCACTGGAATGAAGACATTAATTATGCATCAAAACATTTGTTAGGGGCATGATGGAGAGTTGTGTCAACAAGGTTGAAAGTGTGGGGTTTTGAAGATTTGTGATTCAAGCATGAAAAGCTCAGATCAAAGAAGAAGCATACTGAATACATGAAAAGATGAGGGAAACATCTTGACACAAGTTGATATTTCATTGTTCAGCTCATTTCTACAAGAAGAAGATGTGCAGGTGTGAAATTCTCCTTCTCCACTGTGTACATGTATCAGCTGTGCATGCAATAGCACTACTTGGAATCTTCCCCTCAATGTTTACAAGCTCCATTTCTTCACTCTCCAAATCCCTTTTTCATCTCCTAATTAGTGTGACTTTACATTAACTGGTAAATAAAAGGGTGGTGAAGTTCATAGTTGATCAAGCTTCAATTCAAGCAAACTTTCAGAGTTTTCAAAACCAGACTGAAGATGAAGTTGTAAGCATTACAAATAGCAGTTATCTATTACAAGGAGTGTATTTGAAGGGCAAAATAAACTCAAGTATCAGCTGTGCATGTCAGATGCTACAGCTGTGCATGTCAGATACTTGAAATCTCCACTTCATGGCTCACAGTCCCCAGTCCTTCACTCTAATTCCATTTTCACTCCCTATCAAGTGTGACTCTACATAAATTGGTGGTTGAAGTTCACAATTGATCAAGCCTCAAATCATGAAAAATTTTGCAGAGATTAGAAAGAAAAGCAAAGACCAAGACTGTTGAAGAAGCTGCAAAAAGTTCAAATAGCAGATTACAATTGAAGTGGAAAATAAATTCATTCATGAGTTGTACATGTTTCAGATTGCTACGGTATAAGCTATCAAAATCACAAAATCCTAACACTAGATGCACAACCTATTGTCCACCACAAATACATGAGTTGTGCAGGGTTAGATGCAAGGTCTCTTTATTTTTCAATGTGCACAAACTTCATAAGTTGTGCATGTACCTACAGCAGCACAACTGAAGTCCTTCTTCACAGTGAGTTGCAAAATTTCACTAGCCTTTGAATCAGTTAAGCTGCAAGTCAAATACAAAAATTTATGTGTAGGTGTAATACCCTGATTTTTATTTATGAAAATTTTTATTTTCTATTATTAATTTGTACGTATTGTGCACGTGCAATTTTGCAGTATGAAATTTTTATAATTATTTTCATTATATGGACAAATGAGTATACATATATATATATGCTTTTCTATTGTTTTATTAAAGCCCATTTTTAAACAAACATAAGTATTCTTTTATTTTTAGCCCAATTTAATTTATTTTAAATATAAGCTATTTTGGCCCATTAAATGAAAGCCCATGAGTTTATTTTCCTTTTTATTACAACTTGTAATGTAGACAAATTTTTAGATTATTTTTATAATAAATAAAATGTACAACTTTTAAAATAGGGGACTATGGGAAACACGTGCATTACACGTGCACGTGTTTGTGCACCTATTTGTGGTCGGATGACATGGGAGGGAAGAAAAGAGAGAGTGGAGTTGTGGGAGGTGGTTTTTGTAGTCATGGTTGGTTACTACAACTTCTCCTTAAATCTTAGCCTTTGTTTCTTAACTCCTAGATCAATCCTAGCCCTCTATTTGTCCCAAAATTGTATAAATACCCCCCCTCCCCAGCCTAGTTATTCTTGCACTCTTCATTATCCAAACCTATAGTGAAAGAACACAATTATTAGTAGTAGATTGTTAGTAGGAAGTGAGAATAAAAGATTGAGAGATTGAGAGTTGGGTGTGCTTGCATTCAAGGAGGCCGGCTACAAGCAAAGAGGCTCGGCATCACACTTGGGAGCTCTCGGGTTTGCACTAGGAGCAAGGGGAAGCACTCGTTTGGCAAGCTCAATCTAGGAGGAGAAGGACTCTTTCGTTTAGGAGGCGTTGTGTGGTTTTTCTCTCCAAATTAGGTGAGTGGTTTTTTTATACTTCTAATTTAGATACCATGCTAGAGTATTGAAAGAATGATGCATGAAAGAAACTAATAAGTGTACATTTGATTTGAAAAATGACTTGCTGATTGATTAAATGAATGCTTGATAGATTGAATGTTAACTTGTTATGAATCTTAACATTGTGTGTAAATTGCTTGTAGTTATGGAAATATTGAGTTGGGATTGTTGATAATGTCAAAAGTGAGTACGAAATGCTAATAAATGAAATTATTATTTTGCGTACAAATGGACTATAGTAATATTTGTTTAAATGAATAAAATTGTCCTATGCATTTGGGTTTATGAAAGAGGGAAAAATAGGGAGTTATAGTTATAATGTGAATTTTTAATACCAATTTGTATTTGAGAAATGTCAAAATTAAACTATGAAAGGAGTAGTATGGAAATTAAATTATTGTATGTGAAATGTGTATTTAATTGCTGAAAAATTATTTTAAAAATACTAGGGTGTTAAGTTAAGTTAAAATATACATTCTGGAGATTTACATGGTTTTTTATGTAAGCAAAACAACGATAAGAGCTTTTGAACATCGAAATTAATTAATGGAACAGAGAACAGAGTTATATAGAATTCGATCTGTAGTTATGACAACTTGAACACATAGCTCAAGTGGTCGATAGGCCTCTCTGGTGCTACTGTAGCGCGGGCGTGTGGCTCTGTGGTCGCTGGTTCGATACCTGTGTCTACCCTTCTTTTTGTGTGCATTTTAAAAATACCCAACATCGAACACAGAGTATAAAAGGCTCTGTCTCCCTTTCATATTGCTGAGCGCAAATGGCCTAGTGGCTAGCGTGTGGGGTTGTCTTCTTAAAGGTTGCGAGTTCGATTCTGGGTGTGGCAAGAATGCATTTTTTTATATAATTTGATTTTGGGGATTTTCTTGAAGTATAAAAATTCCGAAAAAAATTACGGTTATTATTCTCAAATCAAATACAACTTATGAAAATTAATTGGCAGTTATTGGAATGAAATAAAGTGTATTTTGGAAGGAAAATTGTATTCGAAACTATAGTTTCTTACTCGTATAATTTCTTAAAAATGTGTGTTTTCACGGGTGATTAAGATAAGTATTGAAATGGGAAAATGATTGGAAAGAAAACATAACTGTGAATTCTTGTATGGATTATTTTGTTAAAAGAGTAGCATGACAATGGTGATATTATGAATATTCATTTGACTAGATGCTTTCGTGATATGATTTTAATGTGAAAATGAATGTTGTTTATGGAATGCATGAGTTATAATTGAACTCCATGTACGATAATTGATTCATGAGAGGATTGGAAATCATGTAATTGGAAAAGAGAAATGTTCTTGAGTATGACAACTCAAACATGTGAATTTGTGAATTGAAATTGAAAATTATGGTGTAGCCAAAACTCATACCGGCAATTGAAAGTAATAAGATATGACAATTGAAAGTGAAAAGACCAAGTTGGGTCATTGTGAAATGAAAGAAATAAGACCGGTATTGGTGAGAGGGCTGACTCTAAGAGATTTATTTTATTCATGATTTCATTAAATTAAGAATTAGTACATAGTGAAGATGTGATGAAAGTGAGAGAAAAACACAAGTATGAGGGCCTCGAGTCTACGATGTGGGTGTGATTCAAAGTTTGTCTTCACGATGCGTCGTGACATGACGTGGGCACTACTCCAGAATTATCGGGATCTTGGCGACGCTTGTAGGGTATTTAGTGACTGCGAGAGGATCGTATGCCATGAAGGAGGCTGAATTGTCCATAGGTTGTCTTCACGATGCATCGTGACATGACATGGGATTCCCCTCCAGTTTTTCTGTACATGAGCTCGTACTCATAGATCATCTAGGATACTTACCATGGTTACAGTAGTAGATTAAGTCATGACGAAGGATTGAACCCTACAAGATGAAGAACGATTAAGAGGCTTGCCCTCGGACCTATGTAGTATGAAATGCATAGAATCCGAACAAGTGCGCATTAGTGTCATGTAATATAAATAACTGCATTAAGGACTAAGTGCACAATCACAACACGACATCAATAGGATATTCCCCTTAGTTTGATATGTGAAAAAGTTTGTGTTTGATAAGTATGGAAAATCATTATACTGTTTCCTGCATAGAGATGATGGCCGTGTATAATATTCGTCGGTTGAATAAACTGACATACCCACAATTTTGTATGCAGGATAAATGACATGATAAAGATTAAAAGAGAACTGCTGCTTAAAGATTATTCATTTGCTGTTGCAATTTCATTTATATAAATGTTGTAATTTTGCTTCCACTGTAAAATGTAAAGTATAAAGATTTCTTGTAACTCTGATGTAAAGTAAAAAGTTTTAAATTCCTTGTAAAGTTGTACGAAAGAAGTGTAAAGATCTTGTGGAATATCGAATTTAGTTGTTTTTGGAATTCGGGGTGTTACAGAGTGGTATCAGAGCCACGCTTCACAAATAGTACAAGTTTATAAGGAACGACACCCTAGAAGTGGACATTCGAGTGTGTGTTGAGTCTAGAGATTTAAATGTAAGTCACTTACATTTGTGTTGCTCTGTGATTTATGCTTCTTCCCCTTTTTCTAAGATGGTTGATCACTTCGACCCTGCTGGAGACGACTATTGGCATATCATAGAGGAAGACTACTATCCTGGACAAGCGGATTCCGAGGAAGGATACTACCCAGGACAAGCAGACTCCGATGGAAAGGAATGGCCTGAGTCCCGAGAGATCACTCCACCTCCAGATTCATCTGATGATTCTTCTGACAAAGAAAAGTCCCGAGAGATCACTCCACCTCCAGATTCATCTGATGATTCTTCTGACGAAGAAGAACCAATTCCTAGTAGTCTTGTGATGTCTCTTCAGAGGTAGGTAGAGACTTTGCGGGAGAGAGTCAGACTATTGGAGGCTCAGTTGGCGAAGCACAATGATGATTTTGCAGTTCTCAGTCATCGTGTATGGAAACTCGAGAAGAGAAAAAATATGACCGATGTACTGAAGGAGGAAGTGGAGGAACTACGGGGAGAGCTTCGTGAAACCAAGAGGAACCGTAAGAGTTAGACCATTGTATCATCTATGCTTTCATTTTGATGTCAGAAATGTTTTAAATTCGAATGTAAAAAGTTTGAAATTTAATGAAATGGAAATGTTTGACTTAAAAGTTCATGTTCCATACTTCGAATTTAATGAATCTTTTTGCATCAGAATATGGCTGAAAGACAAGCTCGAAATGGTGAAGGTATGGACTTGGAAAGAGAGCTAGCGAGGGTCTATCAGATACTCAATGTCGTTGCCATGAATCAGAATCAGGGAATGGTGCCTACGAATCCAGTACCCGAAGCAATCAAACTTGTTGAATCATTTAAACGAATGAAACCACCAGTGTTTGAAGGGAAGTCAGACCCTGACACGGCTGACAATTGGATCCGGCAAGTAAAGACTATCTTCAAAGTTTTGGAAACCCCGGAGGGCAGCAAGGTGAAGTTGGCGACTCTACAATTCGAGAAAGACGCTGTTGTGTGGTGGCAGTCGATGAAGCGGACGATGGGAGGCTTGGTTCTTGGTTGGGAGGAATTTTTGGAGGAATTCCGCAGTCATTACTTTCCTTCAAACGTCCAGGAAAAGAAGGTCATGGAGTTTCTGTCGCTGCAACAAGGTGGCATGTCAGTTAGGGAGTATGAAACCAAATTTACTCAGCTCTCAAGGTATGCTCTCGAATTGGTAATGGATGAGGCGAAAATGGCTCGTAAGTTCGAGCATGGATTGAGGCCGATCCTGAGATCCAGGATGATATCCCTCGGTATCAGGAGGTTTGACAAGCTGGTCAAACGCACGGCAGCCACGAAAGCAGACATGAAGCAGTTTCATGTTGTTCAGAATCGGAAGAATAACTGGCAGGTTGGGAAGAGGCCCGCAAATTCCAGAGATTTCAAGGGACAACCATCGGCACAAAGGTTCAAACTGACAGGGGCGAACGCTGTCAGTATGGTTGGAGGACCCGAAAATAATTTTGTGAGACCTCGTGCGGTGAATTGCTACAACTGCGGTGAGACGGGACATTACCAATCTCAATGCCCCAAACTGCGGAATGTTAATCGCAATGTACCAATGCAACAGACTGGGAAGAAACCGTACCAGCAAGGGCGAGTATTTGCCTTGACTGAAGCTGATGCTGATGGGTGGATCATGTTATCACTGGTACGAGGGCAAATGTTTAGAGGTTTTTGTTGTTTCTTTTTCCCTTTATTTAGTGAACTGTTACGTAATGAGCGTGTATTATGTAACAGGAGAACTTTATTTGAATGGAATGAAAGCTGTTGTTTTGTTCGATACTGGATCCTCTCATACTTTTGTATCACCTAAATTTGCTATAGTGTTGGGAGTTGAACCGAAGATATTTCCAGACAAGATCTTAGCAGTAGCTACTCCATCAAGGGAGACTTTAACTACTGATCGGTACTATGTGGATTGCGAGATTGTGATTGGGGACAAAATCTTCGAGATTGATCTAATCGAGCTGACTATCTTGGGAGTCGATGTTATCATTGGCATTGATTGGATGTCGGTGTACAGTACAAGCATTGAGTGCAAGACCAAGACAGTAATAGTGAGGGCTCCAGATGGACCTGAAGTCACTTTCCAAGGAAAGAAGAAGTGTTCCAGGCTGGTGGCAGCTATCCACAAGGAAGAGATTCCTATGGAAGTGCAGAGGATTCCTGTGGTTCGGGACTATCCGACTGTGTTCTTGGATGATTTGCCCGGGTTACCCCCGCAACGTGATGTAGAGTTCAGCATCACTATTCAACCGGAAAGTGCACCCATTTCTAAGGCACCGTATAGGATGGCTCCTGTAGAACAAGATGAGGTGAAACGACAGATTGAGGAACTGTTGGAGAAAGGCTTTATTCAACCTAGTACGTCGCCTTGGGAAGCACCAGTGCTTTTAGTAAAGAAGAAGGATGGTTCGATGAGGATGTGTATCGATTACCGAGAGCTGAATAAGGTCACTGTTCAGATTAAGTATCCTATTCCCCGAATTGATGACTTGTTCGATTGTCTACAAGGAGCTACTGTTTTCTCCAAAATAGATCTCCGATCAGGATATCATCAAGTTCGAGTGAAATCTGAAGATGTGCACAAAACCGCATTTAGAACTCGACATGAGCATTACGAATTCTTAGTTATGTCATTTGGAGTGACGAATGCACCCGCAATCTTCATGGACATGATGAACAGAGTTCTGAGGCCATTCATTGATTCTTTCGTTGTGGTGTTTATTGACGATATTCTCGTGTACTCTAAGTCAGAAGATGAGCACGCTGAGCATCTAGCAGCAGTTTTGAGGAAGCTGGAAGAGCAGGAGTTGTATGCCAAGCTGTCCAAGTGCGATTTCTGAAAAACTGAAGTGACATTCCTAGATCACATCCTTTCTAAGGAGAGAGTGGCAACTGATCCTCAGAAGATAGAGGTAGTGAGAGATTGGGCAAGGCCTACTACAGTGAAGAAAGTCAGGAGTTTTCTTGGATTGACTGGATACTACAGGAGATTCATTCAAGGTTATGCTCAGTTAGCCGTGCCGCTCACTGGTTTGACCAAGAAGAATGTGGACTTCAAGTGGACTGAGCAATGTGAGACAAGCTTTCAGGAGTTGAAAGAGAAGCTGACTACTGCACCTATTTTGGCTTTGCCTAGAGCAGGTGTTGAGTATAATGTCTACAGCGATGCTTCACATCGAGGGCTTGATTGTGTCTTAATGCAAGAAGAAAAAGTGATCGCTTATGGGTCTAGGCAACTACGACCGCATGAGAAGAATTATCCAACTCATGATCTGGAGTTGGCTGCGATTATCTTCGCCTTCATGCAATGGAAACACTACGTGTACGGTGAGAAATTGAACATGTACACGGACCACAAGAGTTTGAAGTACATATACCAGCAAAAGGATCTGAATTTGAGGCAACGGAGATGGTTGGAAGTGCTTGAGGACATGCGACCTGAGATCAAGTATCATCCTGGAAAAGCTAATATTGTTGCTGATGCACTTAGCTGCAAGAGCAGTTTATCCAGTTTGATTACAACTCAGAAGCATCTGGTGGAAGAATTGGATCGAGCCGGTATTGAAGTTATCTTGCAAGGATTGGGAGCATCCTCAGCTCAGTTGAGGCTTCAACCTACACTAAATGGAAGGATTATTGCAAGTCAGAAGGTTGATGCTGATATCTTGGAGATGAAGGAGCAGGTTGGTGCTGGCAGGTTGCCCGGATTTCAAATCAGGAATGGAGTGTTGTGGTTCGGAGATAGACTGTGTGTTCCGGATCAGGCAGACCTGAAAGAGAGTATTCTTCAGGAGGCATATGCTACTCTTTTGTCGGTACATCGTGGGAGTACTAAGATGTACAAAGACATCAAACAGCATTTCTGGTGGTCAGGTTTGAAGCGGAATGTGGCTGAATTTGTGGCGAAGTGTGAGGTTTGTCAGCAAGTCAAAGCCGAGAATCATAGACCCTGAGGTCTATTACAGCCGTTACCTATTCCGGAATGGAAGTGGGATAACAACAGTATGGACTTCATCACGGGGTTGTCCAAGAGTCCTAAAGGCAATGACGTGATTTGGGTTATATTCGATCGACTAACCAAGTCCGCTTATTTCTTGGCGATGAAACTCACTGCTTCTATGGACAAGTTAGCTGAATTGTATGTTGGCGAGATCGTCAGGCTCCATGGTGTTCCGTTAACTATTGTGTCTGATCGAGATGCGTGGTTTACTTCGCATTTCTAGAGGAGTCTTCAGACAGTTTTGGGCACCAAGACGGATTTCAGCACTGCTTTTCATCCGCAAACCGATGGGCAGACCGAGAGAGTCAACCGTATTCTTGAGGATATGTTTCGGTGTTGTATACTTGATTTTGGAGACAGTTGGGAAAGGCATCTAGCATTGGTAGAGTTTGCCTACAACAATAGTTTTCAGACCAGCATTGGGATGGCGTCATACGAAGCTTTGTATGGCAGGAAGTGCAAAACACCGGTTTATTGGTTTGAAGTTGGGGAGCGTCAGTTGTTTAGGCTTGAGCATGTGCAGCAAACCTCTGAAAAGATTGATCTGATCAGGAAGAGGTTGGTAGAGGCTCAGAGCAGGCAGAAGAGCTATGCAGACAACCGGAGAAGGGACCTTGAGTTTGAGGAAGGTGACTTCGTCAATCTGAAAGTATTGCCCAGTAAAGGTGTGATTCCATTTGGCAAAGGCGGAAAGTTAGCCCCGAGGTTTATAGGCCCGTATAAGATATTGAAAAGGATCGGGAAAACTGTTTATCGGCTTGAGTTACCGGAAGAGTTATCTCGGGTGCACAATGTCTTTCATGTGTCTATGCTAAGAGGTTATATTCCAGATCCGAGTCATCATTTGCCTGAGGTGCCGGAAGGGTTGCAATTGGATCTCAATTACATCGAGTCTCCTGTCGAGATTGTTGATCGTCGAGAGAAAGTCTTGAGGAATAAGACGATACCGATGGTCAAGGTAATCTGGAGAAACCATTTGGTTGAAGAGGCTACTTGGGAGTCTGAGGAGAGGATGTTGAGGTATTATCCTGAGCTTTTTGCTTGATTTGTATTTTGTCTCTCTCTTTTTTTGCTTGTCGTGTGTATTTGTTTCTCACTCTTGACTGTAGTTCCCGGGACGGAACTATTCTAAGGAGGGAGTGTTGTAATACCCTGATTTTCATTTATGAAAATTTTTATTTTGTATTATTAATTTGTACGTATTGTGCACGTGCAATTTTGTAGTATGAATTTTTTATAATTATTTTCATTACATGGACAAATGAGTATACATATATATATATATATATGCTTTTCTATTGTTTTATTAAAGCCCATTTTTAAACAAACATAATTATTCTTTTATTTTTAGCCCAATTTAATTTATTTTAAATATAAGCTATTTTGGCCCATTAAATGAAAGCCCATGAGTTTATTTTTCTTTTTATTACAACTTGTAATGTAGACAAATTTTTAGATTATTTTTATAATAAATAAAATGTACAACTTTTAAAATAGGGGACTATGGGGAACATGTGCATTACACGTGCACGTGTTTGTGCACCTATTTGTGGTCGGATGACATGGGAGGGAAGAAAAGAGAGAGTGGAGTTGTGGGATGTGGTTTTTGTAGTCATGGTTGGTTACTACAACTTTCCCTTAAATCTTAGCCTTTGTTTCTTAACTCCTAGATCAATCCTAGCCCTCTATTTATCCCAAAATTTTGTATAAATACCCTCCCGCCTAGCCTAGTTATTCTTGCACTCTTCATTATCCAAACCTATAGTGAAAGAATACAATTATTAGTAGTAGATTGTTAGTAGGAAGTGAATAAAAGATTGAGAAATTGAGAGTTGGGTGTGCTTGCATTCAAGAAGGCCGGCTACAAGCAAGGAGGCTCGGCATCACACTTGAGAGCTCTCGGGTTTGCACTAGGAGCAAGGGGAAGCACTCGTTTGGCAAGCTCAATCTAGGAGGAGAAGGGCTCTTTTGTTTAGGAGGCGTTGTGTGGTTTTTCTCTCCAAATTAGGTCGGTGGTTTTCTTATACGTCTAATTTAGATACCATGCTAGAATATTGAAAGAATGATGCATGAAAGAAACTAACAAGAGTACATTTGATTTAAAAAAGGACTTGCTAGTTGATTAAATGAATGCCTGATAGATTGCATGTTAACTTGTTATGAATCTTAACATTGTGTGTAAATTGCTTGTAGTAATGGAAATATTGAATTGAGATTGTTGATAATGTCAAAAGTGAGTACGAAATGCTAGTAAATGAAATTATTGTTTTGCGTACAAATGGACTATCGTGATATTGGTTCAATGAATAAAATTTTTCTATGGATTTGGGTTTATGAAAGAGGGAAAAACAGGGAGTTATAGTTAAAATGTGAATTTTTAATACCAATTTGTATTTGAGAAATGTCAAAATTAAACTATGAAAGGAGTAGTATGGAAATCAAATTATTGTATGTGAAATGTGTATTTAATTGCTGAAAAATTATTTTAAAAATACTAGGGTGTTAAGTTAAGTTAAAATATACATTCTGAAATTTACATGGTTTTTGGTGCAAGCAGAACAAAGATAAGAGCTTTCGAACATCGAAATTAATTAATGGAACAAAGAACAGAGTTATATAGAATTCGATCTGTAGTTATGACAACTTGAACACATAAATCAAGTGGTCGGTAGGCCTCTCTGGCGCTACTGTAGTGCGGGCGTGTGGCTCTATGGTCGCTGGTTCGATACCTGTGTCCACCCTTCTTTTTGTGTGCGTTTTAAAAATATCCAACATCGAACAGAGAGTATAAAATGCTCTATCTCCCTTTCATATCGCTGATCACAAATGGCCTAATGGCTAGCATGTGCGGCCGTCTTCTTAAAGGTTGCGGGTTCGATTCTGGGTGCGGCCAGAATGCATTTTTTTATATAATTTGATTTTGGGGGTTTTCTTGATGTATAAAAATTCCGAAAAAAATACGGTTATTATTGTAAAATTAAATACAACTTATGAAAATTAATTGGGAGGTATTGGACTGAAATAAAGTGTATTTTGGAAGGAAATTGGATTCAAAACTATGGTTTCTTACTCGTATAATTTCATAAAAATGCGTGTTTTCACGGAGTGAATAAGATAAGTATTGAAATGGGAAAATGATTGGAAAGAGAACATAACTGTGAATTCTTGTATGGATTATTTTGTTAAAAGAGTAGGATGACAATGGTGATATTATGAATATTCATTTGACTAGATGCTTTCGTGATATGATTTTAATGTGGAAATGAATGTTGTTTATGGAATACATGAGTTATGACTGAACTCCATGTACGATAATTGATTCATGAGAGGATTGAAAATCATGTAATTGAAAAAGAGAAATGTTCTTGAGTATGACAACTCAAACATGTGAATTTGTGAATTGAAATTGAAAATTATGGTGTAGCCAAAACTCACACCTACAATTGAAAGTAATGAGATATGACAATTGAAAGTGAAAAGACCAAGTTGGGTCATTGTGAAATGAAAGAAATAAGACCGGTATTGGTGAGAGAGCTGACTCTAAGAGATTGATTTTGTTCATGATTTCATTAAATTAAGAATTAGTACATAGTGAAGAGGTGATGAAAG